>CM065903.1:67257500-68560000 GCA_033439115.1 Firmiana major | reverse complement strand
TAATTATAACATGTCACTCGTATAAAATATGTGTGGCGTTGGTGTTTGTGTCACGACCCAAATTACCTAAAAATCCCTACAAATTTTTCACTTTTTCATTTCCTTACTCGTCGTGAACCTTTACACTACTAAACAGTTGGGCTATGATTCGGTGTTAGTCACCTCTCCCCTATTTACCATTCAATTTATTTAAACTGAATACATCCCCAATATTACATCATATATAGTACTGTGCATCTATATGTTCAGATACAAAATTATACAAATGTGTATACCTGATATTGATAAGAAGCAGCGGATAACCGAAGTGCGAAACTATTGTCGCTCTCTTCTACTGAGTGTACCCTGTGGGGTGGAAAATGAAAGGGTGAGCGAAACGTGCTCAGTAAGGCAATAATGTAAGCAGATAGATAACTATACTATCTACGTGCTGATAATGTCATGATGTAAAAATCGTTTACTTTCGGAGCATGAGATAAGATTAAAACAATGCCACATGAATGTATATATCATATACAAGAAATCATGAAATCGACATATAAAGCACACATGAAAAATCATCATGTATGACATCTCATGCTCGTCACATCAAAACTCATTTGTTTAATCACAAACTCATCACTTTGAAACTTATTTGTTTCATCATAAATTCATCTCATTTAAAACTCATTTCTTTCATTATAAAACAACTTCATCAAGGTCAAATCCATCTCTCGGGAATACCTTGATTCATCAAATCACATCTCTTTTAAAAACACAAATCGGGACTACCCCTCCATCGGGTTTGTCCTGGTCTATCCAGACCGTATGATATCATGTGAGGCATGTAGGTTACTGTATGAAAAATCGAGGACTATGGCCATACTATGTCCCTGTGATCCCAGGCACACGGATCCCGGTGTGCAGGGTATCACAACTGCAACGGGAGGTGGGGTCAAGTCCTACCCGCCAGAATATCGAGTAACATCGTAGAGTCATCATGACTGCACGGTACAGCGTACTCCGTGTGACATACGCGGTACATCGTACTCCGTGGACCCATATCATAGTCTGGGGGTGCCTGCCGTAGGTCTTATCCAGCCCAATACTATGTCGATAACCAACCCATGTCTCAAAGTATATGTGCGAGCATCTCAACTCTCTGTGACACACAGTCTACAGGAGGCTTCCGCATGACTATATACATGTCAACTCGCGTCTAGTGCGTTTATGTGAGCATCCTGCTGCCCGCCCCACACCAGGTCACAGGCTTACGGAGCTCCAGCACCACGCTATGCATATCATGATATCTAAAATCTCGTGCAAGCGAAGCTTCAGCACGATTTTGTGCACACACAAATTTCTCGTACGAGCAATGCTCCAGTACGGCTTTTCATGAGAATAAAATCAGTAAACTTGAGTGCGAGAAAGACTCCAGCACTCTTTTTACTTGTATAAATACGATAGGTGGCTAAATCTTGACAAAAATTCTTTAAAAATGGTAACCGGTACAAACCGGTACCCTTTTGTATAGTTCACGAAATCAATAGCCAACCTATATTCATATATGCTTAAATCCGAACAATATAATCATATAAAACATTAAAATCATGAAATTCATGCAATTTCATAGCCTTACTACCCTTTTTGAAATTTTTCCTAACTGGGGGCAAAATAGTCATTTTCCTTTATTTATCTAAGCCCCTGTTTTCGTAAAAATTATTATTTCGTTTACTAGATACTTAGATAAATTCTAAGCCCTGTAAATACCCTCAAAATACGTATAGGCATCTCTATGCACTTACAAAATTCCCTTACCTCGATTCTCGTCGAGTCTGACCTTTCCTTTTCCACTGTTGTCACGTCGCGCAGTCCGATCTGCTCCCAATCAAACCTCCGGAACTGCGTATAATTATTCCTCAGGTCAGATATCATACAACTTAATTGTATTTAATACTTTCTGGGCTTAATTTAAATCATTGGGCCCATTTATCCCTATTGGGCCCGATTGCACTTTAATGAGCCTCGACCCATTTTCAGCCCGTTTATACTGTTTAAATCCCTTCTTCGGGTTTACTGGGCTCATTCAGCTTACTAAAAATTAACGGGCTTCGTTCCAAACTCATTGGATAGCCCGTATACTATTTAAGGCAAGTACGTTAATATTCCGAATACTATTTCTTTTATACCGAATTAATCCGTAAAATAATTGAAACTCTGTATTAAAGAACTCTAATTGTCGGAATTAAAGTGTACTTACCCAGTATGATGCGGGATACAAAAATCGGAGCTCAATCGGCTCTCGTTCGGGCTTTATCGTCGAACTGCACAATTATTATATTTAATCTCGGGTTACTTTTCGATTAAATATAATTTAAATAAATTTCTCGGAAATCAATTCGGTCACTTTTGACCTCGTATTGACTTACCCGAAGTCCGGTGTATCCTCGAAAATTCTTTCCCTTTTTCCTTTTCCTCTTTTTCTCCTTTTTTCCCTTCTTTCTTGGCTGAACCGGTTCAGACCGGTTCAGACCGTCGGTTCAGCTCGGTCCGGTTCGGTTCAATTTTGGCCGGTTCAGGCCGGTTCGACCGGTTCAATCCCCATTTGTTCATTCCGGCGCCGTCCAACCGGTTCCCGGTGCGATTTCGGTATTTCTAAAAATTCCAGATCTTGATCAATTTGACTCAAAATTATATAATTTCCTCATTATTGATCAAGATATCTAAATCCTTATTTTAAATTAAATTTTCTTATCGAATTTATCCCGGCTTTCGGTCTTTTGACCGTTTTACCCCTACACTTGTTTCGGAACTAAATTAACCTAACTTTCCTTCATACCTCCACCATATTTTCTTATTTAATTTTCGTATTTTCGGTTAACTTCATTCTGATCATTTTCGTTTGATCAGTGGTCATTTCGACTCGTATTTAATTATTTTCGACGTCCACCGATATTCCATTTTATTTTGCTTCACAAATTTAAATTAGTCAATGCTCTTCTTATGATTCGATGAATATATATATATATATATATATACGTGTACATCGCGTGAATCATAAGGAAATACATCAACAGATAATAAAAGTGGGTCTTACATAATCTCCCCCACTAAAAGAATTTGATCCTCCAAATTAGAACCAAGTCATATGAGTCCATGTACAACTCCAGGTACATCTATCGTATAATTTACTGTCATCCTCAAGTGACTTCTCCGGAGTGTATTACTACCAAAGGGCTTTAATTAGGGAGATCATCTTAAACCTCAATACTTTCTCTTTCCTGTTTAATGCCCGAATCAACTTCTTCAATATACTTATACTTGCATTAAGCTGAACTGTTGGATCTCGTATCCCATCATCTATGCTGGATCTGGATAGTATTGTCGAAGCATCAAAAGCTAAGACACATTGTGGGTGCCTGTTAATTCACGTGATAACATCAACCTACATGTCTTATCTCCCACTTGTCCAATCTCTCAAAATATTCCATCAAGCGCAACTCAATTTATTTTCTTCCAAAAGTTCGCTATGTCCTTATTCTCTTAGGACAAGTAACTTTCAACCATACTAATTCACCCCCTGTGAATTCCAATACTTGTCTATCTGCTCTGAGGTGTTCTTAATCTCTCATCCTTAACTAAAACCTCCTCAGAGACTTATTATTCACGGTCGAAAATAATTCTATCTGTCACCCATTTTTTTCTTATCCAATTTGGGGAACAACCCCTATAGCCATATACTGCCTCATATCTTGTTATCCCGATACTCAATTGCCAATTGTCGTTATTGGCTAATTCGATTGAAAACCAACTGATCATTTCAGGAGCTTATAAAATCAAAGGCACACGCTTTCATCGGATCCTCCAGAACCTGTACAGTCCTCTCTGACTGACCATCTGTATGAGGATGAAAAGCTATGCTAATACTCAGTTCGGGTTCCCATAGCTTCCTGAAAATATTCCCTGAAGTAGGAAGTGAAGCGGGAATCCCTATATGATACCATGCTCACTGGAACGCTACATAATGTTCCACAATCTTCCTTATACCTGAATCCTCATACACACTTTGAGTATTTGGGGATTTCATAACCAGAAGGTGGGTAGACTTAGGCAATCTGTCGGCTATCATCCAAATAGCCTCGTAATTCACCTGGGTTCTCTGTAACCCATCATAAAATTCATGGAGACTTGCTCTCATTTTCGTGCCGTGTCGATATAGGTAGGTGCTGCAATAACTCTGCAGACTTTTAATACTCTACCTTATTCTGCGGACACACTAGGCACTATTCCACAATCTCTACCGTGTCACTTTTCACATTTGACCACCCATACCCTTTTCGAGATTTCATATATATAATCGTTACTTTTCGTATGCACTGTATATCCCGAAGAGCGAGCTTCTGACAATATTACTATCTCATCAACTGTGGTCCTGGGGAGCACTTATATTGTCTCTGAACCTCTCTGTAAATCATTATCACACTCTTTGTGATCTCTGTCACGTACCCTTCTGAATCTGGCCCACACTATCGACATCATGCCGATCATCTCGCTAAGCCTGTCAAATCTGGGCACTCTCATCCGGTTCTAGTCTCAGGCTAGTTGTCACACAATCACCGTCATCATCAGAAGGGGCCACATCAATACTGAGGCTCATAACTGCTCTAGCAGCTCACGCTCCCTGACCATCATATGTGGTACCATCCCAAGGCTATTTATACTCAAGGCATTAGCCTTCACATTAGCCTTTCCTGGGTGGTACAATTTTCACAAATCAAAATCCCTCAGAAGCTCTAACCCACTATGTATTCTCATATTCGTCTCTTTCTGTGTAAACGGATACTCAGACTTTCAAAATCAGTGCATATCCACAATTTCTCACCGTGTACATGATAGTACCATATCCTCGGTACAAATACTGTTGTCAACTTTAAAATCATGGGTCAGATAGTTTATTTCATGATTAAGGAGTTATCTGACTCCAAACTTGACTATCTTCCCATTATACATCAATACACAGCTCCCTCATTATTTCGAGGTATCCATACTCACTGAGAACCTCTTGAGCTGTTGGGTATGGTGAAATTAATCATGGTGGTCAGTTCATACTTCACTACACCGAAATTCACGTCACCTCTATCATCTTATTTATCATTTCATTCAAAGACCATGTTTTCTTAGTTAAACGTGTCAACCAGGTATATCCTTTTAGAACTCGCAGCAACCCATCTGCAAAAGTCATTTCCCAATTGTTGCTTATAAATCGCCCTAGACTTTAACTACACCCAACATATCATCGATAATGATGATTACAACTCGATCTAATCCTTGACTTATTTACGCATAAGCGTATAAGATCCTTCTTAACCGCTTACGTTTTCAGGTACTAACCTGCGTCACTTCCTTTCCTTATCTTAACGGCTCTTATTAAATTTTACTATGTTAACCTTTATGATTCGTCGAATTTTAATATTCTTATCGTCTTAGTAAGGGTATCCTAATGCTAAAGGTATTTATTACAACGATCGATTTCACGTTATAGATTATATATATGCTTTTAGACGCTGTCAAGTCTTCAGGCGGGGAGGTATTTTGAAATACCTTTATTAACCTTCAAACTTAACCACAACTACGTTATATCTCAGTCTACGTGGTCACAATTTATATTCGCTACTAATTGCTTTAATCCTAATGACTTCATATATAAAAATGTTCCTACCAGCATATATCTCTTACTCCAATACGTCTTGTATTCAGGATCTATCTTATCTCAAAGATTATCTCCTTAGTGTATCACTCATGACAAAACTCTTGCCATTATTCATTCCGTGAGTACAATCCTTTACTCCTGTAATTTCAACTGTCGCACCCCTTTTTGTCAATTAAAATCTTGATGACCATATTCCGTTTATTAATCCTCCTCTATTGGGGTACTCATTTATCAGTATTGTGCCCAATGATGTAGGCATTCATGCCTTTTACTCACTTATATGTGAATGAAGGCTGTACGAATAGGTGTGTGGTACCAGGATCAATGAACATATGCACTTCATTATTCATAACAAGTGTGGTATCTTACACCACATCCATGAAACATCAATAGTGTCCTGGTCCAAGACATCCTCTCGCCTTCGTCCAACAACCTACTTTCCTTTTTCTTTTGGCTATGGCCTCCCTTTTTACATTGCAGCTATTCCAACGAAGTTTTTCTCCGTCTCTTTACTTTTTCTGTGGGGCGATCTCGCTCAACTCTGAGCAATCAAAATCAATGGTCCGTCTTACCACACTTAACGACCATTTTTCATCAATACAGTGATATAGACCCTCTTTCCGTGGTATCTACCACACATTCTACAGTGATCACACTGCTACTCTGCTTACACTGCTACACTGCTTCGTAGCAGGTCGGGGTTTTCCAATCACAATGCCCCTCAAGAGTGCCAAAATTGGATGCACTGGGGCTTTACCAGTTATCTTACTCCATATCTCGTCAACTCCAATCTCTTACCAACTGGTCTCTTTCTCGCTCTGACATCTCTGTCATTCTCTATTTTCTTCTATCTCTATTTTGGCCCTTACTACATTTCCCAATCTCAGAGGCATGCAATACATGATCTTATTCACGCAACTGTATTCTGCGCACGACCTCGGTATAGGTAGTGAGATAATTGGACTCTAATCGACAATTTGAGCCCTTCATGAGCTTTTGGGCTTTTCGACTCTCACTGTCCACAATATTGGGTTCATACTTACCCAGGGATGTAATCTGAGATTCATACTCATCAATCAACCAATGACTATGGGCATTGTAAGAAACTTTATCAATAAATTCCTTTAAGTAGTGCCCGAAATATTCAGTCACCAGAATACATCCAGAAATATTTCTCATGTCGACTCCGGATGTCTAACTCTTATGTTAGGTCGAGCGGACTTCCACCAATGCTCCGCTGCACCCTCATATCTCATTCATAATCTGAGCAATTAGCTCCTCAAAATAATCTTCACACTCCGCTCCAATCTCGCGAAGCGTGTCTCAATACTATCCGATCACTCTGTCGAACTCTGAGAGGTATGCTCAACATTAGCCTCTATTTCAATCTCATCCCGATTCTCATGGGTCAACTCAGCACGACTTAGCAGACTCAGGTCTACCTCTACGACCTCTGCCTCGTGCACTATCTCATCTTGAGTCTCATATCATGACTCATTTGATTCTCAGACCGATCTCTACGGTCTCGGGAATGTGTACTCGCCACTCTACCATAGCGGCTATCAGTTATAACAACTATATTCTTAGCTGCACTTTCATCTTGATATACACAATTGTATCTAAACAATGCACAGTACATGGGGATGTAAATTTACTTAACCACTAACACCGTCTCATATCAGGCCAACTCTGCTCTGATACCATTTAATTTGTCACGACCCAAATTACCTAAAAATCCCTACAAATTTTTCACTTTTTCATTTCCTTACTCGTCGTGAACCTTTACACTACTAAACAGTTGGGCTATGATTCGGTGTTAGTCACCTCTCCCCTATTTACCATTCAATTTATTTAAACTGAATACATCCCCAATATTACATCATATATAGTACTGTGCATCTATATGTTCAGATACAAAATTATACAAATGTGTATACCTGATATTGATAAGAAGCAGCGGATAACCGAAGTGCGAAACTATTGTCGCTCTCTTCTACTGAGTGTACCCTGTGGGGTGGAAAATGAAAGGGTGAACGAAACGTGCTCAGTAAGGCAATAATGTAAGCAGATAGATAACTATACTATCTACGTGCTGATAATGTCATGATGTAAAAATCGTTTACTTTCGGAGCATGAGATAAGATTAAAATAATGCCACATGAATGTATATATCATATACAAGAAATCATGAAATCGACATATAAAGCACACATGGAAAATCATCATGTATGACATCTCATGCTCGTCACATCAAAACTCATTTGTTTAATCATAAACTCATCACTTTGAAACTTATTTGTTTCATCATAAATTCATCTCATTTAAAACTCATTTCTTTCATTATAAAACAACTTCATCAAGGTCAAACCCATCTCTCGAGAATACCTTGATTCATCAAATCACATCTCTTTTAAAAACACAAATCGGGACTACCCCTCCATCGGGTTTGTCCTAGTCTATCCAGACCGTATGATATCATGTGAGGCATGTAGGTTACTGTATGAAAAATCGAGGACTATGGCCATACTATGTCCCTGTGATCCCAGGCACACGGATCCCGGTGTGCGGGGTATCACAACTGCAACGGGAGGTGGGGTCAAGTCCTACCCGCCAGAATATCGAGTAACATCGTAGAGTCATCATGACTGCACGGTACAGCATACTCCGTGTGACATACACGGTACATCGTACTCCGTGGACCCATATCATAGTCTGGGGGGCCTGCCGTAGGTCTTATCCAGCCCAATACTATGTCGATAACCAACCCATGTCTCAAAGTATATGTGCGAGCATCTCAACTCTCTGTGACACACAGTCTACAGGAGGCTTCCGCACGACTATATACATGTCAACTCGCGTCTAGTGCGTTTATGTGAGCATCCTGCTGCCCGCCCCACACCAGGTCACAGGCTTACGGAGCTCCAGCACCACGCTATGCATATCATGATATCTAAAATCTCGTGCGAGCGAAGCTTCAGCACGGTTTTGTGCACACACAAATTTCTCGTACGAGCAATGCTTCAGTACGGCTTTTCATGAGAATAAAATCAGTAAACTTGAGTGCGAGAAAGACTCCAGCACTCTTTTTACTTGTATAAATACGATAGGTGGCTAAATCTTGACAAAAATTCTTTAAAAATGGTAACCGGTACAAACCGGTACCCTTTCGTATAGTTCACGAAATCAATAGCCAACCTATATTCATATATGCTTAAATCAGAACAATATAATCATATAAAACATTAAAATCATGAAATTCATGCAATTTCATAGCCTTACTACCCTTTTTGAAATTTTTCCTAACTGGGGGCAAAATAGTCATTTTCCTTTATTTATCTAAGCCCCTGTTTTCGTAAAAATTATTATTTCGTTTACTAGATACTTAGATAAATTCTAAGCCCTGTAAATACCCTCAAAATACGTATAGGCATCTCTATGCACTTACAAAATTCCCTTACCTCGATTCTCGTCGAGTCTGACCTTTCTTTTTCCACTGTTGTCACGTCGCGCAGTCCGATCTGCTCCCAATCAAACCTCCGGAACTGCGTATAATTATTCCTCAGGTCAGATATCATACAACTTAATTGTATTTAATACTTTCTGGGCTTAATTTAAATCATTGGGCCCATTTATCCCTATTGGGCCCGATTGCACTTTAATGGGCCTCGACCCATTTTCAGCCCGTTTATACTGTTTAAATCCCTTCTTCGGGTTTACTGGGCTCATTCAGCTTACTAAAAATTATCGGGCTTCGTTCCAAACTCATTGGATAGCCCGTATACTATTTAAGGCAAGTACGTTAATATTCCGAATACTATTTCTTTTATACCGAATTAATCCGTAAAATAATTGAAACTCTGTATTAAAGAACTCTAATTGTCGGAATTAAAGTGTACTTACCCAGTATGATGCGGGATACAAAAATCGGAGCTCAATCGGCTCTCGTTCGGGCTTTATCGTCGAACTGCACAATTATTATATTTAATCCCGGGTTACTTTTCGATTAAATATAATTTAAATAAATTTCTCGGAAATCAATTCGGTCACTTTTGACCTCGTATTGACTTACCCGAAGTCCGGTGTATCCCCGAAAATTCTTTCCCTTTTTCCTTTTCCTCTTTTTCTCCTTTTTTCCCTTCTTTCTTGGCTGAACCGGTTCAGACCGGTTCAGACCGGTTCAGACCGCCGGTTCAGCTCGGTCCGGTTCGGTTCAATTTTGGCCGGTTCAGGCCGGTTCGACCGGTTCAATCCCCATTTGTTCATTCCGGCGCCGTCCAACCGGTTCCCGGTGCGATTTCGGTATTTCTAAAAATTCCAGATCTTGATCAATTTGACTCAAAATTATATAATTTCCTCATTATTGATCAAGATATCTAAATCCTTATTTTAAATTAAATTTTCTTATCGAATTTATCCCGGCTTTCGATCTTTTGACCGTTTTACCCCTACACTTGTTTCGGAACTAAATTAACCTAACTTTCCTTCATACCTCCACCATATTTTCTTATTTAATTTTCGTATTTTCGGTTAACTTCATTCTGATCATTTTCGTTTGATCAGTGGTCATTTCGACTCGTATTTAATTATTTTCGACGTCCACCGATATTCCATTTTATTTTGCTTCACAAATTTAAATTAGTCAACGCTCTTCTTATGATTCGATGAATATATATATATATATATATACGTGTACATCGCGTGAATCATAAGGAAATACATCAACAGATAATAAAAGTGGGTCTTACAGTTTGTAATTCAGACACGTTTTATAATTTAGGTAGTGTTCGTGTTTTACTAATTAGTTTCGTGTCGTGTCATAACATGGTAACAGGAATTGCCAGGTCTACATGCAATCATTTACTATTGTAGGTTAATAATATCTCATTCTATTGATTTGAAAGTGTAACTTAGCCTTAGATTGATGTGCACCACAAATCCCTGAATGCACTTCTTGTAAAGTTGTGGATGCTTCATCAACTCCTAGAAGTTTCCTCAAACATGCAATATAAATGGTACCTTTGAAGTAGCAGAATCGAGGAGCTTGATGTCTCACCTTTATTTTATGTCTTAAATCATTGGTAACTTTCCATGCTCCAAGTAATCAATCAACGATTGTGTCTAATCTTCTTTCTCAATCTCCAAAATCGAGAAGATGTCAGACTCGATGTCATTATCTTCAGTGAACACGATCGGTGGCAAAACCAATCACTTGTAAAGAGGAACTTTTACTTCTTCCATATTAGATAAGGTAAGTACTTATGCAAATTAGCTAGAGAATTAGCTTGTTAGTTTTCCTTTCATAGCATATGCTCTAAGCTGACATTGTAAAACCCTTCCAAAAGCTTCTTCACATATTTGACATATGGAAAAGGCTCTGGCTTTTTTCCTTCATAAAGTGAAAAGAGTTGGTTGATAACCAACTTAGATCTCTACATACTTTTAATTGAGAGATCTTTAATTCCTTAGACATTTCCAAACCAATAATCAAAGCTGGGTATCTATAATATTATTTGAACAATTTTCAGTGAGAGTAAATGCATAAGGTAACATTTCTCCCTTTAAAGTTATAAAGGCTCCAACTCCATCTCTGAGGCTAACCCCGCCAAAAAATAACTTACATGATTTAGGAATTTCAATGAAAAAAACATCTTCATTAAGAAGCTCTTAAAATACTTCATGCAAATCATTAAGATGATCATCCTTTTTCTTTGACTATACATCAAATCATTAATATAACATTCAACATTTTTCTGAAGCATGCCGTTAAAAATCTTTTGCATTGCTTTTTGATAAGTGGAACCAGCATTTCCAACCCAAAATGCATAACTTTATAATAGTATGTTCCTTTCAGAGTTTTAAAATGCGGTGAGCTTTTCGTCTTTTAGAGCCATTCGAATTTGATTGTAGCCAAATGATCCTTCTATGAAAGTTAAAGCTTCTTTGCTAATCATTGCATCAACCATTATTTCTATCAGAGAAAGAGGAAAATCATTTTTTGAGCAATTATTAATCAAATCTAAAAAATTCACACAGACTTGGATTTAACCATTCTTCTTTCTAACTAGAATAATATTTGAGATCCAAGTAGGATACTTAATTTCTCAAATAAATCCATATTCAATGAGCTTGTTTACTGCAACTTTAATTTAAGGGATCAAGTCAGGATGAAAGCGTCGCTGAGCTTGCTTAATATGTTGAACGTGTGAGAATTCGATTTCTAATTTCATTCTGTCATGACCCTCCATGACTTAACCAAAACCACTACAAATTTTTCGCATTTTAACTTACCTTTCCTCTCATCAATGGTTGGGCTGTGATTCGATGTTAGCTTCCTTGCATACCATATCATCCATTATCATACATGCATGTCAATATATTGTTACTGACTGTAACTTCTTTTTATACTACATGTGAGATCATATAAAAGCTAATACAATACATTCCCCATAATAAATATCGTATACATCACTGTGCTATTTCTATGTTTAGACATATAACCGTACAAAATATGTATACCTGTCGATCGATAGGAAATAACAGCGGACAACAGGAATACTATCCCTCAAATGCTCCCACTCTACTGCTGATGCTCTGTAGAGAGATGTAAAAGAAAGGGGGTGAGCATACAACGCGCTCAGTAAGAAAATCAAGTAAGCAAGTAGATATCTACATTATCTACTCAAAATAATGCTATGGCTCGAAAATATCATTTCCTTAACCACTTTAAAAGCATGTCTTTATATATATATATATATACTTGTACAGATTAAATCCCATGTACAGAAATCAAGCTTGCTTTCTCAAATGTAGGCATGTAGAGCAAAATAATGCATCGTTATCATGCCATGTATATTTAAATCACATTAACTATGGCATTTAAATTATTCACATCCCAACAATCGGATTCCGACCCATCCCTCAGGTCTATCCGTAACTAAATCAGTCAATCAGGTGATATATTATTTGAGACTCTGTGGTGAAATATAATAATATCCTGGACTATGGTCGTCTCCTATAATGGTGATCCCAGCCTACATGGAATCCTAGTATGCGGGGCATCACTGCTGCAATGGGAGGGGGGTCAGTCTATCACAACCGCCAGCTATATCCTCCTTAACTCCATAACACCACACGGTACAGTGTACTCCATGCCACTCGCACGGTACAACGTACTCCGTGGACCCTACATCACAGTCAGAGTGCCTGCCATAGGTCTTAGCCCTCAAACCACAGAATATCATACCACGTCTCTAAAATCCACATGCGAACCTCTCATAGTGTGACACTCAGTCTACATGAGGAAATTAAGCATGGTTTTCAACATGTATTATATATCACATAAATTACAGTGCGAGCCTTTGAGCGTGACTCACAGTCGACACTCCGCTCAAACACTGTTTCACATCACAAACTCAACTCTAGTGCGAGTAAGCCTCCAGTAACTAGGTCAATGCATAGTTCATGTCACGACCCAATTCCATTCTCTTTAACAGAGAATCACTAAAAATTTTTCGCGTTTTACTGTTACCTTACCCGGTCGTGAACTAACTCACCACACACTGTTGGGTTGTGAGTCAATAATAAACTCCACATCTCATTCATTCTCAGTGAAATAAAACGATGTCATACATTTGCATTTAAATCTTGTACTTATACAAAAGCATGTTTTACTGACATCTACATCCCCCATAATTACAACTCAAAGAATACTGTGCTTTTACATTGTTTAGATACAAAAAGAATCACTGTGTATATACCTCTAAGCGATGGAGATGCAGCGAAGTCCAAAATACCACGCCTCAGTCCTCACTGGGCTACTATGCACGCTCTGTAGGGGGAAAATAGAGAGGGATGAGCAACCACACGCTCAGTTTGGCAATAATACAAGCATGGTAGATAACTACTCTATCTACATGCTGATAGTGTTATGCATAAATCATTTATGGTAGGAACATGAGGAATAAAACTATGCCATATGAGTATACATATATATCATGTGTCAAAATCATGTACATTGGCATATCAAACATGGTAAAAAGAACATCATGCATAAATCATCTCATGCTCAATCTCATTTAAATTCATAAAAGGGCAATTCATTAAGAAACCTCCTTTTTAAACCAACATCACACAAATACCACCAAATCAACTCACAATCACAACCACATTTTCATTTCACAATTCACGCAAGTGTATAAAAACTAGGTCACTATATCAAAAGTGCCTATGTGGACCACTACATCGTAAATCATCCCAGACCACACGCATCCAGGTGTGCGGGGTATCATGCTGGCACGAAGATGGATTATCCCTCGCCAGACTTTCTCATCACATAACCATCATGCGGTACATCGTACTCCATGTGATATACACGGTACAGCGTACTCCGCAGACTCATATCGTGATTGGGGGTGCCATTCCTAGGTCTTACCTACCCCATACCAAGAGTTTTCCATATCCGTGAAGGACATCCTCCCTGCTGAACAGAGCCTCCCCGCCTAACAGAGCCTCCCTGCCTCCTCGGGCTTAAGGATGTTAGCTTAAGGATGTAGGGCTTAAGGATCCTTCCGTAAGAGAGCGTCCTCACCGAACAGAGCCTCCCCGCCTCTTTGGGCTTAAGGATGTAGGGCTTAAGGATGTAGGGCTTAAGGATCTTACCGTACCCATGTAGGAGAGCCTCCCTGCCTAACAGAGCCTCCCCGCCCCTCCAGGGCTTAAGGATGTTGGCTTAAGGATCCCACCGTAAGAGAGCCTCTCCACCGAACAGAGCCTCCCCGCCTAACAGAGCCTCCCCGCCTCTTTGGGCTTAAGGATGTTGGCTTAAGGATGTAGGGCTTAAGGATCTTACCAACTTTCACAACCTTATACGTATCACAATGTGCAAACCTGTGCGAGCAAAGCTCTAGCACGACTCATGCATCCTCTCATAAAGAGACGCGTATGAGCATAGCTCTTGTACGGTTATACTCATAAGATAAACCACTCAAAAGCCATGTACGAGTAGAAGCTCTAGTACGATTTATAAACATTATCATAGTTCAAATCAAAGTGCGAGCTAAGCTCAAGTACGTATCACATAAGTGAAAACATAGAAATCCAGCGCGAACGAGGCTCTAGCGCGATTTATGTCATGCAAATACGATAGGCGGCTCATACACAATCAAACAATCCCGACAGTCAGGTTTAGCACTTCACAAATGCTTTTCCACAGCATCAATAAAACACTAGTCGGCCCATCTACAAGCTTGCTTAAAACCAAGCAATTTCGTTTTGAAAAACATCAAAACATTAGATTTATGCAATTATTAGCCTTACTATCCCATTTCTTTACAATACCATTTCAACCACCAAATCTCATACAATTATTCATAGTCACATCCATACATCTTCAAAACACATTTCTATATATCCATGCACATTTCCAAAGCCCTATACACCCACAAAATACGAGCAGCTACCTCTATATACTAACAGAATTCCCTTACCTGGAATCGCGATGTGTGATTCCACTTCCTTAAAGTTGCTACTCGTACCACTCGATTCGTTTCCAATGAACTCTTCGGGACTGCACAAAATTGTATCCCGCATTATACTCGATCCATTTAATATGATATCGTGCATTCACTATAGTCAATTCGACCTATAGTTTTCTATTAACGCTTGTGAGGCCTCATTTCATTACTTTACCCAAAACTCGAGTCTATGGATTCTTCTTAGGCCTATTAACTTATTCAAAATCGATATTAAATCGACATTAAGCTCATAGTGTTCATATTTCAAGAATTCCCTCACTATGGCATTTATCAAGCATATACATGCCCATTTTCACAATTCCTCCAAACTCACAATGAAATTTCATTTAACCATCTAAAATCATAAACATTACCTCAATAACAACTTTAGCATGCCCATAAATCATAAACTCATTCAACCTATATATTCTCACATTATACCCATTCTAGGTTTTCTAGGTCACACCAATTCCACCACATCCCTAGATAATTTATCCATCAATACTCATGCCAAACAACTCCAAAATCAATTAAATAGACAATGTATTTGGATTGGAGTGTTAGAATCTTACCAAATATGATTTTTCTTCTTGCTCCAAATGGCAATGCCCTTAACTCCTTCAATACCAACAATGGGAAAATGCCTACACACTATGTTGTTCTTCTCTTTGATAGGAACAACTTTGCCTCTAATGGTCTCTCTTCAAATCTCACTGAAAATGGCTGATTTTAGAGAGGGAAAGTTAGGTTTTTGGGTTAGAAATGGAAGATTGGTGTTTTTCCCAAAATTTTCAAATTTTCAGCCCTCCTTATATAGAAATAGCTTGAGGAGATCGATCTGGTCCAAGAGGAGATCGATCTTGTCCCATTAAATCTCTCATTTTCATGAAATTTTTAAGCATGAGATCGATCTGTCGAAGCATGAGATCGATCTGTCGAAGCATGAGATCGATCTGGTCCCAAACAGAGAGCTAAGGAGATCGATCTGGGTGCTTGAGGATCGATCTTTTCATCACAGAATGCTTAGGAGATCGATCTGGCCCCATTGGAGATCGATCTGCTCTATTCCATTGCCCAAATAAGAGCATTCTGGCTCTTCCAGATCGATCTCTCATCCTATGAGATCGATCTGGCCTTCATGTTTTTCAGATTTCTTGCAGTTTCCTTGTTGCAACTCATACCAACACATCCTTAATCTGTTGCCATGGCCATTTTCTCATCCATCCACCTTTATAACTTGAAAATGGCATCCATTCATACCTTATGCACTTGAAACTTGCGTGCATTCATTGTATGTCCAAAGGTATGCTATATAAAACCAAATGGAAGCATAACTTCATTCCATTTTACCACACTACCCATTTTGAGTTTCAATCACATCCATCACTTATAAGAACTCATTTCTTCATATTCATACTCAATGGAACTTGTATGTACGTTACAAATCATATTACACATATGTACATTGAATCCATGGACTTACATCAATCATACTTTACATTACAAGTCCATTCATATTTATTACACATTACAACTTTACATATACGGGGTCTCACAGTTCATGTTTCAAATCAAGTACGAGCAATAGCTCCAGTACCATGCTATGCACAAAACTCATCAAATCAAGTACGAGCAATAGCTCAAGTATATGTCATGTATCTCATGTAAAATTCGAGTACGAGCTAATCGCTCCAGCACTCTATCATGCATAAATCACATAAAACTGAGTACGAGTAATAACTCCAGCACTCTATCATGCATGTCAGGGAAATCTAGTGTGAATCACAATCCAGCACTAATATATGTGGAAAAATATATGAAATCAAGTGCGAGCGGTGCTCTAGCACGATTTATTCTCACATAATTCGATAGATGGCTCTTTAAAAATGGATGATTTTCAAAACATCAAAATCAGCACTATAAAGCGTGCTTAATTCATATCAACCTTAAAATCATTAGCCCATCTATTTATTGTTCTGCTAAACAACAGTAAAACACTCAAAATGATGGTTTCCATGCTTTTTACAACTTTTCACAAAAGTTGACTTTTTTCGTAAGGGTAAAATCGTAATTACCACTATCGGGTCACAATAATTATTATTCACTTTCTCTGACCCTCAGAGTTTTTAAGTGAATGTAAAAGCAGACGAAAATACGTGCAGGTATCTCTAACTACTCAAAAAGTCCCTTACCTGCAATCACTCGAGAAATTTTACTTTCTCAACGCTGCTCGATCCAACAGTCCGATTTGCTCCTCCAATAATCTCTGGAGCTGCATATAACCATTTATCAGGCTAATTATATTTTTCCTACTGTATTTCACATTAAATACAGTCTATTTCCCTTAATGGGCTTTAATAAACCTTAATAGGCCTAACTATGCCTTAAGCCCATTTCTATTTTACTATTCATTTTCGTTGTGCCTATTGGGCTTGTGGGGCCCACCAACTCTTATTGGGCTTGTCCTAGCCCATTACATCACATTGAGCCTAAAATAATTGGGCTTGGCCCATTGGACCTCTCGGCCACATGCCATGGCCGAGAGCACTCCATGCCGTCGGTCATACCATGGCATGCCGTCTATGTCCATTTCCTTAGCCAATTCACTTACGCATTTTCACAAACACCTGGTTGGCAAAGTTCATTTAGGCATTTTATCAAACACCTTAATTGCCAACTTAATACATGTATTAATTAATCAAATTGATTAATTCTAACTATACCATAATCATTAACACATGTACATTAACTCATTTATACCTTAATATCATATGGGCATTCATCAATATTTCACTACTCACTCTCGGCCTAACCATGATCATAGTGATTTCATATGTTTCAATGCTTAAAACATATACCAATATACTTAAAATCATTCATACATTAACATATATGAATTTGAAAGCTTGAAAATATACCTAGTATTTGTGTTCACACTTGGTCAAAACTTTGGAGCCTCACGGTTTGCACACTATGGCTTCTTGATAGCCAATTCCAACATATGTTACTCTCCTCTCAATTTGGAACAGCTTTCATGAGGAATGCAAGTTCCAAATATGCCTAAATCCTAGTGATTTCTAGTGAGAGAAAACTTGGATAAATGTATTTCAATGGTTTCCTTGTGTAGCCACGAATGGTATGGTGAAGATGACATGGTGTGACTGATTTTATAAGCCATTTACTTAGCCATTAAGCCTTACTTTTCAGCCATTAAAATTGACTTCCTAAGGTTTAGTTATGAGTCACCTATCGAATCATCTAATGAGTCATAGTTAGCTTTAACTATGGTTAGATATTTACCTAATGGGTTTTACAATTGGGCCTCTCGGTTTGGGCTTTCTTAATGGACTTTCAGGCTGAAATTTTTTACTATACCTTGGGCCTTTTATTATCTCAATATTTGGCCTATCAATCGGTCCAACAATTCGGTCTAAGGGACCTAAGAATTTTGATCTACGTTTAATATACCTTAATGGGCTTTAAAATCTTCATTTTATGCCCATTACGTTTTTTATCATTAAGTTAAATCCGAAATCCTTCCGAATAAATTTTCCTTACTTTCGGGGATGATTATCTTGTTTTCTGACCAAGAATATTTTTCTCCAATTTTTTCTCCATACTTAGGTTAATTTTTAACCATGGTTAGTCAACTATGGTAAAAGTCCACTTTTCATAACTATAGTTGACTTTTTCCTTAATCATTGACCAAGTTAACTTTTTCTCAAAATATTGAAAGTGTCATATCTTATGTCTTACACTCTCGTCTTTACGTTTTAGCCATTTTCGGTAGATAAATACACCCGAAACACCTTAAATACTTTAACTCGCTAAAAAAGTTCATTTTACCCTTTTTAGCTTTTACTCTCGTTATTTGTGTTCGGAACTAAATCAAAATGACTTTCCTTCATAAGCTCTCTATATTTTCTCTTTTTAAGTTCTTATTTTCAGTCAGAATAATTCAGATCCACTCGGTTTAGCCTGTGACTCTTGTAGCTCACATTAGGTTTTTATGTAGCTTATGCGTGTTAAATCATTTCACATACTTTTTAAATCTAGTAAATACTCTTCTTATGATTCAGTTATAATAATAGAGTGTTCATACACATAGGAATCTTAAGGAACATGCTACATAAAATACGGGTCTGACACATTCCCTAAGTCAGTTTTATGAATTAGTGAGATTTTTAATAAGATATTACATCAGATTAATTGTAGGGGCAAACCTATATTTGTGATGAGATAGGGGCTACGTAAGGACCTATTGGATTACTCGAGGTTAAAGGTATGATTTTAACTCGTCAAAATTTACTAATTAATATATGAAGTAAGATATGAATTGAGAATGAGATATGGATATATTAGATCAAAGAAACTAAAGGTTTAAGGATATCAAAGAAATAAAAGAATTAAATTACATAAGTTAGCAAGGTAGAAATTTGAAATGCAAAAGGAAAGATCGTGCAAGGCCATACAAATTGCAACCCTAATGCAATTCAATAAATTGTAAACTTATCATACATATTCATATAAGGTTTAAGGAAATATCAGAATAAAGAAATTATAGAATTTGATGGGTTTAAAGGCTTATCATAAGCTCCCAAAGCAGCCAACGAAAACTTTGTAGTCAACCAAGCATTTTAGGACTAAATGCTAACCAAACTAAGCCTCATTTTTAATTTGAAATTTAATATAATGAACCTATGACCTAAATATGATTTCTAAGAGTTCAAATGAGGATTTAAATGATGGATAAGTGGCTAGAATTGATGGCTAAATCTAATCAGGAAAGTAAGGCTCAAAACTGTGAGCTATATGTGTGCATGACCAAGAGAATGTAAGTGATTTTGTTGAAATTAATTCATGACATCTTAAGCTATTAAGCACGACTTAATATGAATTTGAAAGGTGACTAATTGATGATGAAAATGCATGGAAAATGCATAGAATTAGGCATTTTCTTTTACCCAACCCAAGTAAGAAAACTAAGCTAGATTTGCTTAAGTAATGCATGAATCAAAGGAACAAAACCTCACCAAACCCTACTATGAACTTTAAAACATTATCAAGGGTGATGTATAACTTATATAAGGTCCATTTCAATTCATCATCTTTCTTCATTTTTGGGCTGAAAACAGAACAGAAGCAGAGAAGCTCTATGGCTGATGTGGTCATAGGGTAGGGGAAAAGTGATTTTGTTTAGCAACTAAACATGAGAACTAGCCTTAGGTCCTTTGGCATAATGTCTTCCTCTATCAAAGGGCTACAATATTGTCATGACCGCCCATCTCGTGACCTACCAAAAACCACCACAAATTTTTCGCATTTTACTTACCTCTCCTTTTGTCATCACTCAACACCAAACCGTTGGGCTGTGATTCGATATTAGTCACCTCAACCATATTCATTCCACAACATACATACAGGTCAAAACTCTTTTCTCAAAAGTAAACTCATATACTTTAAATACAAATACTTGTACATATACATCCTCGACTGTACAATCGTTTCCATAACTGTGCTTTTACATTGTTCAGTACAAAACGTTTCAAATGTGTATACCTCTCGTAAGATGAATATGCAGCGGATCAAGGAACACCAGTCCTCAGCCGTGCTCGACTACTGTGAACGCTTTGTAGAGAGGGGAAATAAAAAGGGGGTGAGCTCACAACTCAGTAAGGAAATCAGGCAGAAAAGTTGATAACCACACTATCTACAAAATACAATGGTCATACCGTGAAATCATTTCCTTATCGGCTCATATCTAAAGCATGCATCTTACTTGAAACTTTTATGCAATATATATATATATATAAATCGTCAGTTATGAAACTGAAAACATGCTGGTTTAACAATCTCAGCAGTTTATGCAAAACATTGCATTTCTCATGTATTTCATATAAATCATATTTTATCATGCCATTTAATTAAATCAAAATAATATGGCCTATCATCATGTTTAAAAACATAGAAATCTAGGCATCACCCATCCCTCGGGTTACCCTTCATCATATACAAATTCATATGTTCAGATTATAAAATCATGTGATAGTTCATCCTAGAAAACTCAATTGATGAAACGAGATAGGTGACTACATGTTCCGAGATTATGATCATAACTCTTTTTTCATGATCCCAGGCTAAACAGTACTTGGTGTGCGGGGTCTCACATTTGCTGTAATGGGAGGTGGGTCAAATCTCTACCATCAGCTCACAACTCAATCACATCGTGTACTTATGGTACATTGTACTCCATGTGACACACATGGTACAAAGTACTCCATGGGCCCAATCTCAAGGTCAGGATGCTTGTCATAAGTCTTAGTCCTCATACCTTGGATATACCTCATAGTCGGGGTGCTTGCCATAAGTCTTAGCCCTCATACTATGGATAATATTTTTGATAGCCCTCGACCATATCTCAAAATATGCACGTGCGAGCATATAATCAGTGTGACACACAGTCCGTACAGGCTCCCAGCACGGTTGTTACATGTTTTCTCTTTCAAAACTGGTACGTGCGAGTAAACTCCCAACACGACCACTTATCACATTGTAAATCTAGTACGAGCAATGCTCCCAGCACTATGTCATGTAAAAACTGAGTATGAGCAATGCTCCTAATACTCTATAATGCATCAATCAATGAAAATTGAGTACGAGCAATGCTCCCAATACCCTATCATGTAAAACTGAGTACGAGAAATACTCCTAATACTCCATAATTCATAAATCGCATTTAAAATTAAGTACGAGAATATACTCAAGTACTATGTGATACATATCTCATAAACTATAGTGCGAGCATTCTCTAGCACTAATGGTTTACGTACAAACCTGATAGATGGCTTATTTAAATTGAATTTCACACAATCAAATCAAATAGGCACTCAAATGTGTTGTTTTAGCATATACATGAAAACATTAGCCATTCTATCCATACCCATTCAAAACATGCTGAATTTAATCACCAACATGCTTCTTAAGCTTTTTAACTTATCAGATCTTACCGAACGTCTCTATACACAAAATTTCATATAGAATATAGTTATTGAAATTCTATTTGAAATACGTGTAGTTATCTCTAGTTACTCACGAAATTCCCTTACCTCGGATCACGTTTCGTGACCTCACTTCCTCGGTACTGTTAATCCTCGCAGTCCGATCAGTTTCCAATATCTACTTCGAAGCTGTTAATAATTATCCACATCAGTATATGTGACAGCTCGGAAGCGCGAAAAATAGGGCTAATTTAAAATTTTTCTTATATTAAACCTCTTACTCGGGTTGCATTCCTGTACAGTGTCATTTAATCACTTGTTTTTATCATAAATCATTAACCCAAAGATCATACAGTGTCTAGTTCATAACATCAAACACATAATATCCCAAAGGGGAACAATCCACAAAACACGATTCATTTTCCTCATATTATCCTAATTACATCCCAAAAATACATAACACAAATGTCTGTATTACATCATTATCTGGATACAAAATGAACTGAATTATAACTTGTGTGTGTACAAGTGATAGCCTGGGGAGACTTGTCCACCAGCCTATATCACGTACACAGTAGGCTCTAACACGCTACTTCAAGTAATTTGGACGGGGGGAGGAAAAAGCGTAAGCTCTCAAAGCGCTCGGTAAGGAGGATGGAGGAAATTTATAAAGTCATCATCACAACATAATATGATGGAGATATTCGAGCATGTAAAACGTTATAGAAATAACAGTGGAAACAATGGCATCAACATAATTCACGTGATAAAGATCACAAATCATCATAGCATCAAATCATCATTTCGTGATAGAAATAACAGTTGTAAAACACATCATTCATCAAGAAAATCGAGACTAGGCATTTAATAAAACTCAAATAAAATCATCGTCACAAGCACATCACATCAAATTAAATTGTCCCCTAAGCGGACAGCCTCAAAAGAGGGAAACGTTGACCATAATACATGGCCATGATTCGCTGTAGACTTTATCAGAGTCGTATAGCCTCGATCTTACATGCTACTAGAGCAAGGCCCGGTCTTATATGCTATCAAAGCAAAACCACCCATCGCTACCAGAGCAGGGTCATCTCACGTTACCAAAATGGAGGCATCAGTCTTACATGCTACTAGAGCAAGGCCACTCAACGCTGTCAAAGCGGAGTATCGATGTGCATCTCATGACAAGTCTTAGTCTCAGTAAAATATGTCATTGTTGTATTAAAACCGTTTTGCCTTCACGTAGAGCCCATAGTGGTTATTACAAAACTCATTTCGGTTATAAAATATTATATTCACCGTTACATAAAACTCATTAAAATCAAGCTCAAACCGGCAAAACACTCACTCTTTCATCAAAGCATCAATTCATCTCATTTCTCATAAATATGCTTATTCATTAAACCTTTTTTACATTAAAAAGGTATCTTCATCATTTTAGAAACTCACATGCACAAACATTTTATTTCCCTTACCTCTTGCACCTTGAGTGGTACAATATCCTCTGGTCTTCAGACTAGTCTCGTTTCTCGTGTTGGATTCTCAAGCTGTCCAAACATAATTCAATTGTCAAACATAATTCAATTGTCAATATTCATCATTCTCATTTCCCTTTTCACCTCATTTATTCATATATCTATACTATATCCAAGTTACCATTCTTAACACATACATTGTCTCAAAATGTCTCCTACATCTAAATCATCACCTTAGCTAGCTCATAATTAATACAAGATATCCACATTTCATTTTCCAACTATACTCATTGGTTGCTTCCCTCATGACTTAGGAATTTCCAACCAAATATACATACGTATATATATATATATATACATATATATATATATATATATATATATATATCCATTCACCAATATATAAAATGATGATGCTTAAGAAAACAAGGGTCTTGTAAGCTCACCTAGCTTGTCTCTTCTTGACCAAACTTGTAGAATGCTTGCCCTTTCCTTTGCTTCAATCCAATCCTTGATTTTCTAGTATGTTGTTCCTTTTACTAAGAGGAACAACTTTGTCTATTACCCCTCTGTCTAATTCTGTCTAGAATATAGTGAATCAGAGAGCGAGAAAGCTTGGTTTGAGTGAAAATGGTGAGTGTTGGGGTTTGTAGGTGAGAGGGGCTCGATTTCCAGGTAAAATCTCATGATTCTTATATAGGCAAGGCGTATGAGATTGATCTGGCATTAATGGAGATCAATCTCTGCTTGATTCAACTGCTTCATCAACAACTACAAGATCGATCTAGCCGAGGGTAGAGATCGATCTCTTTCGGGTCGAGACTTAAGGAGATCGATATGTTCTTGTGACAAGATCGATCTTGCTAGACAGAGGCAATAGGAGATCGATCTGCCTGCCTGCTTTTGCACATTTTTTTGCATTCTGGAGCCATGAGATCGATCTCTCTTCCCGTAGAGATCGATCTAGCCTTCACAAATTTACAGGAAACTCCATGCAAACTTACCACAATCCACTCCATAGTCCACATTTCAATCCATACACATTTAAGACTTAAAAAATTCATCTCCATATACTTCATTATATTTAAAACTTGCGTGTACATCGATATAACATAATTACATTCTTCATAATGCAAATCTCATGACTAAGGTACATAAAATTTTCAGGTCTCACATCCTCCCCACCTTGGAGAATTTGGTCCTCCAAATTTAACTCGAGCTATTAAATAGTTGAGGGTACTTCTCCTTCATAAGGCTCTCTAGTTCCCAAGTTGCTTCCTCCATTGAGTGATGTTTCTAGAGAAAATTAACCAATGAAATCTTTTTCATCCAAAGTACCTTTTCCTTTCTGTCGAGTATTCAGATGGGTTCTTCCACATAACTCATCCCTTTGAATATCAATTGCTTCATACTCGATGATATGGGAGGGATCCGGATTATATTTCCTTAACATGGATATGTGTAAGACATTGTGTATCCTGGATGTTACGACCCATTTTATCATCTTATTGTCGAAAATCACTATAAATTTTTCGCGTTTTATTGTTACCTTACCCGGTCGTGAACAAACTCACCATACACAGTTGGGCTATGAGTCAATAATAACCACCACTTACCATTCATTCACAATTTAATGAAGCAATGCCATACAATTGAAGTTAATCGTTTACTTATACAAAATAAGATTACTGACATCTACATCCCCCATAATTACATTTCAAATGACTACTGTGCTTTACATTGTTTAGATACAAAAGGAATCACTGTGTATATACCTCTGAGTGATGGAGATGCAGCAGATGTCTTAACCAAAATGCCTCAATCCTCACTGGGTCACTATGTACGCTCTGTAGAGGGGGAAAATAAAGAGGGATAAGCAACCGCATGCTCAGTAAGGCAATAATGCAAGCATGGTAGATAACTACTCTATCTACATGCTGATAGTGTTATGCATAAATTGTTTATAGTTCAGAGCATGAGGAAAACAAAACTATGCCATATGCTTATACATATATCATGTATCAAAATCATGTAAAATTGGCATATAAAACATGGAATATCAACATGTGAAAACATCTCATGCTTATCATTAAACTCATAAAAAAGGCAATTCATTTAAGAAACCTCCTTTTTAACTCACATCACAAAGCTCTTTCTCAAACACATACAATCCCATCACAAACCATTTTCTCAATCACAAACATCATTACCAGTTCACAAATCAAATCCGACAAGGCTCGACCCCTCCATCGGGTCTACCTTGGACAATCACAATCACACATATGTAATAAAAACCAGGTCACTATATCAAAAGTGTCTATGTGGACCAACTACATCATAAATCATCCCAGACCACAGGCATCCAGGTGTACGGGGTATCGTGCTGGCACGAGGTGGATTATCCCTCGCCAGACTTTCTCATCACATAACCATCGCACAGTACATTGTACTCCATGTGATATATATGGTACAGTGTACTCTGCGGACTCATATTGTGATTGGGGGTACCATTCCTAGGTCTTACCTACCCCATACCAAGAATTTTTCATATCCATGTAGGAGAGCCTCCCTGCCAAACAGAGCCTCCCCGTCCCTCCAAGCTTAAGGATGTTGGCTTGAGGATCCTTCTGTACCCATGTAGGAGAGCCTCCCTGCCGAACAGAGCCTCCCCACCCCTCTAGGGCTTAAGGATGTTGGCTTAAGGATCCTTCCGTAAGAGAGCCTCCCCACCAAAAAGAGCCTCCTCGCCTAACAGAGACTCCCCGCCTCCTCGGGCTTAAGGATATTGGCTTAAGGATGTAGGTCTTGAGGATCTTACCAACTTTCACGACCTCATACGTATCACAACGTGCAAACTTGTGCGAGCAAAGCTCTAGCACAACTCATGCATCCTATCATAAAGAAACCACATACGAGCATACCTTTAGTACGGTTATACGCATAAGAAAAATCACTTGAAATCCACGTACGAGCAGAAGCTCCAGTACGGTTTATAAACATCATCATAGTTTCCAAATTAATGTGCGAGCTAAGCTCCAGCACGTTTCATACAAATGAAAACACCAAAATCTAGCGTGAGCGAGGCTCCAGCGCGAATTAAATCACATACACACGATAGGCGGCTCACATACATTCAAAACATCTCAAAACATGTTTAGCACCTCACATGGGCTATTTCACAATATCATTCAAGTACTAGCCAGCCTATCCTTTTATTTGCTCAAATAAAGCATTGTGTTTTGTGAAAACATTCAAAACACATGATTTATGCAATTATTAGCCTTACTATCCCTTTTTATACATCTATATAAACCAAATCATATACGTACTCATAATTGTTCACATACATCATCAACCACTTTTCCAAACCATCATGCAAATTTACAACACCCTATATACCCATAAAATACGAGCAACTACCTCTATATACTCATAAAATTCCCTTACTTGGAATCGCAATGCGTGATTCCATTTCCTTAGTGCTGGTCACTCGTACGGTTCGATTCGTCTCCAACAAACTCTTCGGGACTGCACATAAATAAAATTTTGAATCTTTTTAGCCCGTTATAAAACTTTTACGTTTACTATAGTCGATTCGACCTATAGTCTCTATTAACGCTTGTAAGGCCTCGTTCATTTCCTGAGTTTATGGATTTCTTTTTGGCTTATTAACTCATTCCAAATTGATATTAAGCTCATAGTGTTCATATTTCATTGATTTCCTCACTATGGCATTTTATCAAGCATCTCATACACCCATCTTCATGACTTCTCTAAACTCATAATATAACTCCACATAACCTTTTCAAATCACCCATTTTACTCAAATGACAACACAACCAATCCTATAAATCATCAACATACTCAATTTACACTTTCTCACTCTAGACTATATCTATTTTCTAGGTTACATTAGTTTCTAACACAACCTAGGTGTTTCCAACCATCCATACTCATGCCAAACAACTCCAAAATCAATTAAATAGACAATGTACCAGAGTTGGAGTGTTAGAATCTTACCAAATCCAATTTCTCTTCTTGCTCCAAATGTCAATGCCCTTTGCTCTCTCAATACCCCAATGTGGTTTTTAATTCCCAACTATTTTGTTCTCTTCCTCAATATGAACAACTTTGCTTCTAATGGTCTCTCTTCAAATCTTACTGGAATGGATGGATTTTAGAGAGAGAAAGTTAGGTTTTTGGGTTGAAAATGGAAGGGTGATGTTTTTCTCAAAATTTTTAGATTTTTAGCACTCCTTTTATAGAAATAGCTTGAGGAGATCGATGTGCACTAGGAGGAGATCGATCTGGTCCCCTTAAATCCCTCTTTTTCATGGCATTTTAAGCATGAGATCGATCTGCTCCCAAACAGAGAGCTAAGGAGATCGATCTGTATGCTTGAGGATCGATCTTTTCATTACAGAATGGTTAGGAGATCGATCTGGCCTCATTGGAGATCGATCTGCTCTATTCCATTACTCAAATAAGAGCATTCTTGCTCTTCCAGATTGATCTCATCCTATGAGATCGATTTGGCCTTCATACTTTCCAGATTTTCTGTAGCAACTCACACCAAAACACCCTTAATCTGCTGCCATAACCATTTTCTCATCCGTCCACCTTTATGACTTGAAAATGGCATCCATTCATACCTTATGCACATTGAAACTTATGTGCATTCATTGTATATCCAAAGGTATACTATATAAAATCAAATGGAAGCATTTATATTCATGTAACTTCCTTCCATTTACCACACTACTCATTTTGAGTTCCATTCACATTCATCACTTATAAGAACTCATTCCTTCATATTCATACACAATGAAACTTGTGTGTACATTACAAAATCATACTACCATTATGTACATTGAATCCATGGACTTACATCACTTATGCTTTACATTACAAGTCCATTCACATTCATTGATCTAATTACACACGTTACAACTATACATGTATGGGGTCTCACACCGGAGAACTGCAGAGGTAAGGCCAACTGGTAGGCAACGTCTCCCACTCTCTCCAAAATCTCAAACGGTCCTATATATCGAGGACTCAATTTCCTTTTCTTCTTGAAAAGCATGATACCCCTACTTAGAGACACTTTAAGAAACACAAAATCTCCAGTTTGAAACTCTAGTGGCCGCCTACGCATATCAGCATAACTCTTCTATCAACTCTGAGCAACTCGTAACCTTTCACATATGACTTTAACACTCTGACCTGCCTACTCAACAAGTTCGGGAGCATTTACTTTCCTGTCGTCCACATCTTCCCAAGCTATGGGGGATCTATACCTCCTACCATATAAAGCTTCGTAAGATGCTATACCAATACTCGTATGATCGCTATTATTATATGCAAACTCGGCAAGGGGTAGGTGATCATCCTATGATCCCTTAAAATCCATCGTACAAGCCCTCAACATGTCCTTCAAGGTCTGTATAGTCCTCTTGGACTGACCATCAGTCTAAGGATGATAGGCAATACTAAAACTCAATCGAGATCTCATGGCCTCCTAAAAATGTGTCCAAAATCTGGAGGTGAACTGAGAATCTCTATCAAATGTAATACTCACTGGAGCCTTATGTTGTCTGGCTATCTCTCTAACATACAGCTCGACTAAGGTACTCAAGGTATCCGTGCTCTTGATGGCATGGAAGTGGGCACTTTTTGTTAATCTGTCTACTATCACTAAAATCGCATCATGGCCTCTCTGGGTCCTCGGTAATCCTATGATAAAGTCCATGGTGATATGCTCTCATTTCCATGTAGGCACAAGTAGAGGCTTAAGCAATCCTCTAGGCTTCTGGTGCTCGACTTTCACTTGTTGGCACACCAAACATTTGGCCACATATTCTGTCACATCTCACTTCATACCACTCCACCAATACACCCTTCTCAAATCTTGATACATCTTGGTACTTCCCAGGTGCATAGTGTAATGGGAACAGTGAGACTCTCTCAATGTTTGTTGCTTCAGGGTATTATCGTTCGGAACATAAATTCGACAATTAAACCTCAATAACCCATTATCGTTAATCATGAAATCCGACTGCGAGGTCTATTCAGCTTGGTTAACCATATCCAATATCCTCTGATCATATCGTTGCCCAATCCTAATTTGATCCATAAAACCAGGCTCTATTTGTAGGCTAGCCGTAAACCCAACCTCGACTTCCTCAACTCTGATCCTAAGTTCGGTGAACTATTCTAACAAATCTCATTCCCTGATCATCATAGCAGATAGCATACTCTTCCTGCTTAGGGCGTTAGCAACTACGTTCGCCTTCCCCAGATAGTAGAGTATCTCACAATCATAGTCTTTAAGAAGTTCCATCCATCTCCTTTGTCTCATGTTTAACTCCTTTTGGTCGAATATATATCTTAGGCTCATTGGTAAGTAAATGTCTGAAACCTTTCCCCATATAAGTAATGTTGCCAGATCTTTAATGTAAACACTACTATGGCTGCATGGGGTAGTTCTACTCGTGAGCTGTCGTGAACCATAGGCGACCACTCTCCCATGCTGCACGAGCACACACCCCAATCCTTGTTGAGAGGCATCACTGTACACTGCGAAGCCTCCGGGTCCATTTGGGATAGTCAACATAGGTGCCATCGTTAATCTCCTCTTTAATTCTTGGAAACTTTGCTCACACTCAGACCATACAAAAGGAGTCTTCTTACATGTGAGTTTAGCCAAAGGGGCAGCAATCCTGAAAAATCCCTCAACAAACCTTCTATAATACCCTGTGAGTTCTAGAAAACTCTGAATCTCTATAGCTATCCTTAGTCTTTCCTAATTAAGTATAGCTTCTATCTTAGAGGGTCAACTGACACTCCGTCCTTAGATATAATATGACTAAGAAAAGCTATTTGATCTAGCCACAACTCACTCTTACTGATCTTTCCATAAAGCTGCTTATCCCTGAGTATCTGCAGCACAGTTCTCAAATATTGTGCATGTTCTTCGCGAGACCGAGAATACACAAGGATGTCATCAATGAAGACTATCACAAACTGATCTAGATAATCTCTAAACACCTCATTCATCAAACTCATAAAAGTAGCAGGGGCATATGTCAACCCAAAGGGCATCACTAAGAACTCATAGTGGCCATACCTAGTTCTAAAGGCCATTTTTGAAATATCCTCTTTCCTGATTCTTAACTGGTGATAGCCCGATCTTAAATCAATCTTAAAAAAGACAAAAGCCCCTCTCAGCTCGTTAAATAAATCGTCTATTCTTGGCAGGGGATACTTGTTCTTCACCGTAGCTTTGTTTAGCAATATGTAATCTATACAAAATCTACGGCTACCATCTTTATTCTTTACGAACAATACCGGAGCTCCCCATGGTGACACACTAGGCCTAATAAAACGTTGGTCAAGTAGTTCTTGCAATTGTTTCTTTAACTCTTCCAATTCAACCAATGCCATCCTATAGGGAGGTTTAGAGATCAGCTGGGTATCTAGCACTAAATTGATAGTGAACTCCAGCTCTCTTTCCGATGGTAAGCCAAGCAAATACATCTGAAAACTCATACTACTGGTATGTCTTCTATCCTCGGATGTTCCCGAGTGGTATCAGAGACAAGTGCAATGTAACCTTCACATCAATAATTTAGTCAATGTTTTATAGTGATATAACCATATCTTTAAATTTCTCACAATAACTTCGTACATTTTCATTCCTTAACATTCAAACGTACACTAAACATTTCAGGTAGGGAGAAACTTACAATCTTAGTGTAGCAGTCTAGACTCACACGATTGGTCGCTAACCAATTCATCCCTAAAATCACATCAAAACCACACATGTTTAATAACATTAGATCTGCTAACATCACTCTATCTCCTACCTTGATTTCACACCTTCTACACACCATATCAGTCTCTAGGACTCATGCATAGAGGTATTTACATGTAAAACATAATCTAAGGATTTATACTTTAAACTCAGTTTGCATGTAAAATATACATCAATAAAAGAATACATGGATCCCGAGTCAAATAACACATGAGCCTCATTATTATAGACAAGAAGTGTACCACGTATGGTTTAAGACGAAGTGTCTGTGGTCTCTTTATCCAAAGCAAACACATGTTCTTCTGTGACTGGCTTCTTACCCTTATCAGCAGCCATAGCCCGTCTCTGAGAAATTATCCTCTAAGGCTACTGTCTAGGAGGCTCTTGAGAGTGTGGCTTCTATGGTTGCGGGCAATACCTAACTCTATGGCCCAAGTCCCTGCATCTAAAACATCCTTGTATGGTTTTGAAACAACTTCTCTCATGTGGTCGACCACAATCTCTACAAACTCTAACCTCTGGTCTGGAACTTCGAGGGGTCTCCATAACAATAGGAGGAACCCTGGGTCTGTCTTCTTCCTCTCGGTCCCTCAAACTGTCTCCTCTTAAAAGAACCTCTCTGAAAGTCTATATGGGAGGTCACGAGTCGCTTACTCTTATCTCTGGTCATAATTTGGGACTCAGTCTGAGACTGTATCAACTCTAGCCCCCTCTCTACCTCTTGTGCTCACCTAAAAGCATTCTTAAACTCAGTGATACAGAGCCCTATCAACTGATCTCTAATGATGGGCCTCAGTCCATACACAAATCACTTTGTATGGAGTTCCTCATCCCTAAGGGTCTTGGGGTCATACTTCAATAGGGTGGTGAATCGGCTCTCGTACCCATCAACCGTCATATTGCCCTGAGTCAAGTTTAGAAATTCAGCTTGTATTCTCCTTTGGGCAGCTCTTGGCACATATTGAGTTCTAAATGCTAACTGGAACACTTCCCAACTAATCACCTCATAGCTAGTCGCCATTATACTCTGAGTAGTGCTCCACCAATCTCGAGCTTGTCCTTTTAACAAGTAAGCATCCATACTGACCCTCTCAGCATCGGTGCATCCCAAAAAGTCAAAAATAACCCGTAACTCTGTTAGCCACTCTTCAGCTTCTGCGGGATCTTTCACCCTTCTAAAAGTCGGTGGGTTTATCTTCAGAAAGTCCCTCAATTGACCCTTATCTCTGTCATCAAGCTAGGTCGACACCGGGGGATGTGTGACAGGAGGCACCAGTTCAATCTGTAATAGGGGTGCGGGTGATCCTTGTGGTGGTGGAGGAGTTGAAACAGGTGTGGTACCTGAGGCATTAACCTCAAAATGTTGCACGAATAGCATCGCTATATGCTCAAATCCCTACCGCACGTCCTGCTCTAGCCAATTCATTCGAGAGTTAGGACTCTCTGGCTGTGGGGCAGGTGGTGGAGGTGGTTGTGCCTGCCTCCGAGAACGTCTTCTTCTCCCCCTAATATCCTATCTCTTATGTGCCTGCGCGTATTCATTAAACATCGATTATATTTCTACCTGTTAAATTCAATTCAATACCAGACAATACAGACACTTGGGATTTAATCTATTGCCAATTGATCGACACTGATAGTACTAGACAACCTTTGCTCTGATACCAAGAAAATCTGTGACAGCTCGGAAGCGCAAAAAATAGGGCTAATTTAAAAAATTTCTTATATTAAACCTCTTATTTGGGTTGCATTCCTGTACAGTGTCATCTAATCATTTATTTTCAACATAAATCATTAACCCCAAGATCATACAATTTCTAGTTCATAACATTAAACACATAATATCCTAAAGGGGAACAATCCACAAAATACTATTCATTTTCATTATACTGTCCTAATTACATCCCAAAAATGCATAACACAAATGTCTGTATTACATCATTATCTGGATACAAAATGAACTGAATTATAACTTGTGCGTGTACAAGTGATAGCCTAGGTAGATCTTGTCCACTAGCCTATATCACGTACGCGACAGGCTCTAACACGTTACTTCAAGTAATCTGGAGGGGGGAGGAAAAAGGGTGAGCTCTCAAAGCGCTCAGTAAGGTGCATGAAGGAAATTTATAAAATCATCATCACAGCACAATATGATGGAAATATTCGAGCATGTAAAACATTATAGAAATAACAGTGGAAACAATAGCATCGACATAATTCACGTGATAAAGATCACAAATCATCGTAACATCAAATCATCATTTCGTGATAGAAATCACAGTTGTAAAACACATCATTCATCAAGAAAATTGAGACTAGGCATTTAATAAAACTCAATAAAATCATCGTCATAAGCACATCACATCAAATCAAATTGTCCCCTAGGCAGACATCCTCAAAAGAAGGAAACGTCGATAATAATACATGGCCATGATTCGCTGTAAACTTGATCAGAGTCATACAACCTTGGTCTTACATGCTACCAGAGCAAGGCCCGATCTTACATGCTATCAAAGCAAGGCCACCCATTGCTACCAGAGCGGGGTCATCTCACGTTACCAGAATGGAGGCATCGGTCTTACATGCTACTAGAGCAAGGTCCGATCTTACATGCTACCAGAGCAAGGCCACTCAACGCTGTCAAAGCGGAGTATCGATGTGCATCTCATGACAAGCCTTAGTCTCAGTAAAATATGCCATTGTTGTATTAAAACCGTTTTACCTTCACCTAGAGCCTATAATGGTTATTACAGAACTCATTTCGGTTATAAAACATTATATTCACCGTTACACAAAACTCATTAAAATCAAGCTTAAACCGACAAATCACTCACTCGTTCATCAAAGCATCAATTCATCTCATTTCTCATAAGCATGCTTATTTATCAAACCCTTTTTACACTAAAAAGGTATCTTCATCAAATACACAAACATTTTATTTCCCTTACCTCTTACACCTTGAGTGGTACAATATCATCTGGTCCTCGAACTAGTCTCGTTTCCCGTGTTGGATTCTCGAGCTATCCAAACATAATTCAATTGTCAATATTCATCATTTTCATTTTCCTTTTCACCTCATTTATTCCTATATCTATACTATATCCAAGTTACCATTCTTAACACATACATTGTCTCAAAATTTCTCCTAAATCTAAATCATCACCTTAGCTAGCTCATAAGCAATACAAGATATCCACATTTCATTTTCCAACTATACTCATTGGTTGCTTCCCTTATGACTTAGGCATTTCTAACCAAATATACATATATATATATATACATATATATATATATATCCATTCACCAATATATAAAATGATGATGCTTAAGAAAACAAAGGTCTTGTAAGCTCACCTAACTTGTCTCCTCTTGACCAAACTTGTAGAATGCTTGCCCTTTAATTTGATTCAATCCAATCCTTGATTTTCTAGTATGTTGTTCCTTTTACCAAGAGGAATAACTTTGTCTCTCACCCCTTTGTCTAATTCTGTCTAGAATATGGTGAATCAGAGAGAGAGAAAGCTTGGTTTGGGTGAAAATGGTGAGTGTTGGGGTTTGCAGGTGAGAGGGGCTCGGTTTCCAAGCAAAATCCCTTGATTCTTATATAGGCAGGGCATATGAGATCGATCTAGCATTAATGGAGATCAATCTCTGCTTGATTAAACTGCTCCATCAATAACTACAAGATCGATCTGGTCGAGGGTAGAGATCGATCTCGTCCAGGCCGAGACTTAAGGAGATCAATCTGCTCTCATGACAAGATCGATCTTTCTAGGCAGAGGCAATAGGAGATCAATCTGCCTGCCTGCTGTTGCACATTTTTTGCATTCTGGAGCCATGATGTCGATCTTTCTTCCCTTAGAGATCGATCTAGCCTTCACATATTCTACTACTGCTACACAAATTTGCAGGAAACTCCATGCAAACTTACCACAATCCACTCCATTGTCTATATTTCAATCCATACACATTTAAGACTTAAAAACTTCATCTGCATATACTTCATTATATTTAAAATTTACGTGTACATCGATATTACATAATTACATTCTCACAATGCAAATCTCATGACTAAGGTACATAAAATTCTTAGGTCTCACAGTATACCTTAATATACTTATCTTCATTTCTCATCTTTTTCAATTTATGTATTTCATAAAACTACCTTACAATCTTTCACACATGCTCATTTCATCATTTAATCCATGTTTACTCAACTTCCTCATCATTTTCTCAAATTCATACCAATAGCTAGGTCATGGATATTTTTCATGATCCATTTATTTTCAACAATTTAAACATACACCAATCAACTCACCAAGACACCTATATCAACATATATGAAGTTGGTGTATTGAATCTTACCTAGCTTGAACTTTCCTCTTTTTCACCAAATTTGGCAAAATTCACCTTGTTCCTTCAATCTTTGATTCCAACTTCTTGTTTCCAAGTATGTTGTTCTCCTCTTTACTAAAAACAACTTTGCTGAAATGAATCTCACTCAAAACTACTTGAAAGATGAAGATTTCTGGAGTAGAAAGGTTAGGTTTTCACTTTGTTTCAGGAAAGGTTTTGGTATTCTCAAGGAAACAAAGGTTACAGAGCCATGTAATTATAGAATTGCTCTTGGGATCGATCTGCTAACGGTGAGGGATCGACCTATCCTACATTTTTCTCTTCAAGAAACAACTTGTTTAAGCTTAGGGGATCGATCAGCTCTTAAGCATAAGATCAATCTTCTTTACACAGAACCTTAAGGAGATCGATTTGGCCTTGCTATGAGATCGATCTGTTCTACCAAGGACCTATCCAAGATCGATCTGCATTGAATGAGAGATCGATTCGCTCCTCTTCTGAAGCAGTTCTGCTACAATTTTTCCTAAAATTCGCTATTACATTGATATTAACTTTGTTTAACTACCAATTTTACATTTCACATACATTGGCAACTTAAAAACATTCATTCCTTATGATTTATATCAAATGTGACTTGTCCATACATCACAAATTCATAAAGAGTACATGTAATGTTATAGGCTTTACAAATATAATTTTTAGGGACTTTTCTGAGGTCATTTGAGGGCTAAAATCCCTAATGAAAGGAAGTGGACAAAAGCTATCCTAAAGCAAGGTAAGTTTGAGTTTAGTGGTTGATGTTTTGGAGTTAAAGTGCATTATCTATTAAGGTATTTCAAGCTTAATTTTAGGTTATTATTAAAGTTTTATACTCGAAGAATTCCTTGTGGTTTTGGTTTCCAAGAGGAAGGAAAGGTAAGAAGCTTTTGTTTATGCAATTTGATGTTAATTGATGATATTGTGGCTTGATTTATTGATTTGGTTTTGATGGATTGCTTAGAAACAACTTATGAATGTAATTCAGGGTTTCTGTTCGGATGGTATTTTAGGGTTAGAAGTATACTTAATTTGGGGTTAAAGGTTGAATAATTAATAATGTTTAATGCATGAAAATGATTATGATTTTAAGGGTTAGCAAGAAAGGAACCATTGAGATCTTCATTTAGGGAATTCAACCGCTCTTATAATTTTGGGTATGGCTTAAGTTATGTTAAGGAATTCACCCACTCTTAGAATTTTGGGGTTGATGGCCTAAGTTAAGGCCAATTTGGTGTGTTGTGGTCAAATAAGTTAAGTTAAGGAATTCGACCACTCTTGGAATTTTGGGTTAATGGCCTAAGTTAAGGCCAATATGGTGTGTTATGGTCAAATAAGGTTATGTTAGGATTAATTTAGATATTGGAATTAAAAGAAAAGTATATAGATTGGAAGATGATATATTAGGACTAAGAAAAGAACCTCAGGAAAATTAGTAGTGTTGATAGAATTATTATTGTTTTGGAATCTGAATAAATGGGACAAGATTATCAATGAAACTAGTAAGGATGCATTATGAATAAAATGCACAATAAAGGTTCAATTGAGAGAGGAAATTAGGAGAAAGGTTAGGCTAAGTAACCTTAAGTATGAAAGAAATGGGAAAATAATGCTATTGGTACTTTGTCAAGATTATTGAAATTTAATTACTTAAGGTTTTGGACAACTAGATTACGATGTATTATTGAATGATTAAATAACGTTGGACTTAATTTAGATGAATTGGCATGGCATTGCTACTAAAAGAGCATCTGAAGCAGAGATGGAGTAGGCTATATGGATGCATAGCCAGAACTAATTTGGAGGCTACAATTAGAAAGTCTGCACTGCTAATTAGGTAAAGGATGCACGTTAGAGACATAGGTGTCTCTCGAGTTTGGTCACTAAAGTAATGTTTTATTTTCAACGAGTTTGTAAGACTCAAATTTTTGATGTAGCTTATTCCTTATGATTCTAATATGTACAGACATTTTATTATGTTGGTTGAATCATAAGAAGAGTATGTACTACAAGGAAATTTCAAGTAAAGTGGTTAAACACACAAGCTACGTAAAGGCCAAATAAGGGCTATAAGAGCCACAAGCTAAACCGAGAGGATCTAAATCATTCTAACTAAAGAGAAGAACTTATGATGTGAAAATATAGAGAGTTCATGAAGGAAAGTTGGTTTGATTTGGTATCGAACACATTGAAGTAGAGGAAACACCAAAAAGGGGCTAAACGAGTCCGAAATGATCCGTTTGAGGTGTAATTGATATATTCGCCTCCTAAAAATGGCCAAAACATAAAGATGAGAGTGTGAATCATGGAAAGTGACACTTTTGGATTTTTAAGAAAAAAAGTCAAACGTGGTCAATGGTTAAGAAAAGTGAACTTTGACCAAAGTTGATTAACCATGGTTAGAATTTAACCTACGTATGGTTAAAAAGTGGGAAAGAAATATTTTAGGTTAAAACACAAGATAATCATCCCTTGAAGTAAGGAAAATTTATTTAATCAAATTTCAGATTAAATTTAATAGGTAAAATGTAATGGGCTAAAGTTGGAATTTTAAAGCCCATTAAGGTATAAACAAGTGTGGGCTGAATTTAGAAAGCCCAATAGGCCAAATTGTTGGGCCATTTGGTGGGCCCAATATTAAGTTAATTTGAGGTCCAATAGGTAGTAACAATTTCAACCTAAAAACCCAAAAGAAAAGCCCAAACCGAAAGCTCAATTGGAAAACCCATTAGTATAAGTTAAAACCCATTAATAAAAGGTAGCAAAATCCAATTTGGTAACCATCACCTAAACTTCTTAAAAGTCAAATAAGATGGCTGAATTTATGACTCAATGATTAAGTCTTTAGGCTATAAAATCAGCCAACACTTCACCATCTTCATCCTTTCATTTTCGGCAAGCTTAAGGAAACCATTACCAAACCATATTTCAAGCTTTCTCTCACTAGAAATCACTAGGTTAGAGACATATTTGGAACAAGTGATCTTCATGAAATTTGTTCCATATTGAAAGAGGAATAACATATCTTGGAATCAGCTATCAAGGAGCCATATTGAGCAACCCAAAAATCAAGGAAATTTCAACCAAGCTAGGTGAGTTTTCAAGCTTCCAACTTCATATATGTTGATCTATGAGTTATATGGAGTTGATTGGTATATGTTTTATGGATTGAAACACATGAAATCACCATAAACAAGTGATGGTCGAAAGTTGGTATATGAGTTTTGATGAATAACCCTATGATTTTAAGACATGTATAGGTTGATATGCATGTATACATGATTATGACATGGTTAGTTTTAATCAATTTGTTCATATGGATGGTTGTATGATGTTGGCATATAATATGTTTGATAAAATGCCAACATGAACTATAGGAAAGGCTTAATACATGCCAACCAAGTGTTTGATAAAATGCTTATGTAAATTGGCTAGCAAATGGCCATGAGTGGCGTGGTGTGGCATGATCGGCGGCATGATAGCTCTCGGCCACATGCCATGACCGAGAAGGCTAATGGGCCAAGCCGAGTTGGTTTCAGCCCAATAAGGTGTAATGGGCTTCGGACAAGCCCAATAAGAGTTGGTAGGCCCTACAAGCCCAATAGGCCCGACAAAAATAAATAGTAAAGTGTAATGGGCTTAAGATGGTGTTAGGCCCATTAAGAGTTATTAAGACCTAATAAGAGTAAAAAGGGCCCATTAAGTGAAATACAGATGGAAAATTATAATTAACCTAATTAATGGTTATTTACAGCTCCAGAGTTTATATTAGGAGCTGATCGGATTGCGAGATTGAGCAACATCGAGGAAGTGAGGTCACGTGACGTGATCCGAAGTAAGGGACTTTTATAAGTAGTTAGAGGTACCTACACATATTTTTGTTTGCTTTTACATTCACTTAAAAACTTTGAGGGTCAGAGAAAGTGAATAATATTTATAGTGACCCGATAATGGTAAATTACGATTTTATCCCTAGTTAGGAAAAAAGTCAACTTTTAGGAAAAGTCCTAAAAAGCATGAAAATCATAATTTTGAGTGTTTTTACTGCTGTTTAGCAGAAGGGTAGATAGATGGGCTAATGTTTTCATGGTCGATGAGAAATAACACAATTTATAATGCTGATTTTTATGTTTTGAAAATCATCCGTTTCAAAGAGCCATCTATCGAATTATGTGAGAATAAATCATGCTGGAGCACAGCTCGCACTTGATTTTATATGCTTTCCACATAAATTAGTGCTGGAGTATGACTCGCACTAGATTTCCATGACATGCATGATGGAGTACTAGAGCGTTGCTCGTACTCAGTTTTATATGTTTTATGCATGATAGAGTGCTAGAGCTATTGCTTGTACTCAGTTTTACATGGTTTATACATGACATAGTACTAAAGCGATTGCTCGTACTTGATTTGATGAGTTTTGTGCATAGCATGGCACTGGAGCGAGGTGTTGACTATGAGTCACACTCAAGGTGTGCACTGTAGTTTTTCTACGATGTATAAGACATGTTAAAAACCATGTCGATTTCCTCGTGTAGACTGAGTGTCACACTGTTGAGATGTTCGCATGTGGATTTAGAGATATGGCATTGATTATGCATCGTATGGGGTATCTAAGACCTACGGCAGGCACCCCCAACCGTGAGATAGGGTCCACGGGTGTATGTTGTAACGTGTATGTGTCATGGAGTACGTTGTACCGTATGTTGTTGTGATGTGTATGAGGAGTTGATAGCTGACAGTTGTGATGGACCGACCCCCTCCCATTGCAGCAGTAATTTCCCCATACACCGAGACCTGTGTAGCCTGGGATCACCATTATAGGATATGGCCTCAATCCATGATTTTACATGATTTTATGATACGGGTAGACCTGAGGGATGGGTTGTGAGACCCCGTACATGTATAGTTGCAACATGTGTAATTGGATCAATGAATGCCAATGGACTTGTAAGGTAAATTGTAATTGATGTAAGTCCATGGATTCAGAGTACATATGTGTAATATGATTTGTAATGTACACACAAGTTTCATTGTGTATGAATATGAAGAAATGAGTTCTTATAAGTGATGAATGTTGTAAACACCGTAAAATTTTTATGTACTTGGTTTCATCAATAAATAATAATAATATATTAGTTCTAAGAACAAATGTTTATGGGGAAAGTAGAAATAACATGTGTATACGCGTGAATTAAGGGAGCATCTATATGGGCTATAAACGCAACTGCTAGATTGAATGTTATTTTATGTATTGAGAAAAAAAAAGTTTACCAAGTGCATAAATATATATATATATATATACATATATATACATATGGGTAATTTATTCCTTGAGTTAAAGGTATGATAAATATATATATATATATATATATAAATGTGTAAATGTATGCAACCATGTATATATATGTATATGTAAAGATACATGTAGAAATATACACATGAACATGAGCTATGAAATTGGTTTCATTGGAAACCAAAACCCGAGACCTCTCTTCAGTATTCCAGGGAAGTATATTTAAATGCCTAGGATAGGATGTTTTGACAGTGGAGCAAGTAAGGTAAAATCGAAAACGTGAAGTAAAGGAGAAGAGGAAATAAATGAGAGAAATGATGGTTTTCGGTAAGGTGAAGAAAAGAGATGGTAAAACGTTAAAAAAAATAAGAGTAGTGACCTGAAAACTGTTGTACTATACTATACAAATTTAAAATAAGTACATATAAACATATATGTACATTCAGAGTAGTGGATGGGAAAATTGAACAGAAGTGAAAAGAAATAAGAGCAGGAAGTGGGGGTTGCATGCTGGAAAACAGGACAGAGAAAAAAAGGGTAGGTGCTGAACCAAATTAAAGAAATGACTGAAACAAATTGCAAAGAGATGTTGAAGCTGCAGTAGAGAAAGAAGCAAAAAAATAGAACTGAAGCAGGGTCCTGATATGTCGAAACCGAGAAGAGGAAGTTTCAATGGAGAACAGAAAATAGGGCATGATCCGTGAGTTGCTGCCGAGAGGAGGGGAGTCGAACCAAGGTAAAACATAAGGCAGAAATTGAAGCAAACTGAAAGGAGAGGATAACAGTAGCATGTGATGGTATGAGCTGATATGGAAAGGAGCTAGAGAGCAGAGAAATCGAGAGAGCAAACTAGCAGCTGTAGGAGAAGATTGAGCCAAAAACAACGGTGAAATAGGAAAAACGTGAAGCCCTAACTTGAAGCTTTCACAGCTTGCTACTGTTACAACAGTTGGGGAAGGGCATAGGAGCAAGGCTGGTGCCTGTCACGCCTCATCTATTCAGGTGACAAAAAAAATAGGTACATGAATGATGAGGATGGCTCGGTTGAACAAGGAAATGAGGGTGGTACCAGACAGTGCAGTGAAGTAGAAAAGAAATTCAAGTTGATGTCGTTGATGGCCACAAGAAGAAGAGAAGAAAGAAACACGGGAGGAAGACATGATAGGCGTTGGGTAAGGAAGCTACAGGAGCAGAGGGGGCTGAAGCAATGAACTAAAGCCGAAGACTGGAATAGAAAAGAGAGTTACTGCTGGAAACAAGAAGAACGAGGGAGACAAGAGGCTGGTTGGAAGGCAAACAGGGGTGAGACTGGAGAAAGCAATCAAACTAAAACAGAGGTGACCAAGGGTGCTGGAAACCAATGGTAGCAGGAGGACGTCGAAGCCGACACAATGGAAAAAAAGAAGTACGATGAAGGGTGGCGAAAACGGGAAGTAGTGGTGGAGGCCGGGCAGTGTCGAACTCTCGGTGGAGACGATGAATAGTGATACCGTGAAGAAGAAAATAAATGAAGAAAATGGTGGGAAGAAGAAAGGAAATTCAAAAACAAAGAAAAGGAAAGGAAAAAAATGAAAATGATGAAAAATGAATAGTAGCCGAAAAAATAAATAACAATAAAAGGAGGATATATATATATATAATTATATATATATTTGGAATAGAGGATAGACACAAAGAATTTGGAAACTCAAGGGAAGGGGGTTCCGACAGAAATAATCAGAGTAGACTGGACCCATCGACTCGCTGAGTCGAAGTAATCAAGGATTACGGACAAACACCGAGGTAATAAATTTATACAAGTATTAGAGATAATTGTACGTATTTTATAATTTCGAGTATATTTTCCTTAGGTAACCAAGGTTACGATTTTGACGCATCGTAGTTAATTCGATAAATAGGATACTAAAAAATACAAATTTCGATGTAGGAGAATCGTAGAAGGATTTAAGGGAGATACTAGGGGGCGTCACTACTCGAATTCAAGATTTTCTTTAAATCGAGGTAAGGAGTATTATTTAACTTAGTTCAGATAATGCATTTTTGTTTCATCGATAAATGATTTTATGAAAGAGCATGTGATTTGAAATGATTTATCATTGCTTTCATACTTGCGAAGCATTTTTTAAATTGTCGAAATATTCCCCGAGTATTTTCCATATTGTGAAATGAATTTCCTAAGGTATGAAGTGTATGGCTGTTTTACATTTATTTATGTTTTTATATCTATATTTTTAAAGAAACTTTCGATAATTTCAAAAGTATTTAAGAAAAGAAATTTATTTTCGAAAAGGAGATTGTGGGGGCCACCTCTTGAGTCCTATAGGAACAAAGTGCCACACAGTCTTTCGATTTTATGAAAGAGTTTTCAGATTACAAGGAATTTGATTTTATTACTCGATATGAGTTTATGGGTTATAAGACCCAAGAAAGATTTTGAAAACTCTGTTTTGAGACTATAGGCTTCATGCATGGTTACTTCTTGTGGTGTTCCGGCTACACCACTTAGGGTGCTGGTACGTTGGCCCCTTTAGCACTTGACTCAACCTGTGTGGAAGATGTCGTGCTACTGGTGGTTTACGATGATGTTTTGGTAGTATCTCGTGCCCGCACAGCACGCTTGAATGTTCTCCGCACGGTGAGTGCCACAGGTGCCCGTGCCCTAGCTATGTGCTAGTATATGATAAGAAATAAGAAGATACTACCTATGTTTATAATTATTATTGCTGTACGAACTTGATCCAGTCTACAGCCCCCTTACCATGGCCATAGGTTTGATGACTCTCTTCGGAGAATGATACGTATCGCATGACTTAGTTATAGCCTAGTCTCCTCGATTTGATTATGAAAATCGACTATGATGAATGAATATGTGTTTTCATGATTATGAATTATTCATGAAAAGTTTACGAAATGATTATGAAATATTCATGAAATGTTTACGAAAGGATTATGAATTATTCATGAAAAGTTTACGAAATGATTATGAAATATTGATGAAATGTTTACGAAAGGATTATGAATTATTCATGAAAAGTTTACGAAATGATTATGAAATATTGATGAAATGTTTACGAAATGATTATGAACTATGCATGAAATGTTTACGAAGTGATTATGAAATATTCATGAGATGTTTACGAAATGACTATGAAATATTCATGAAATATTTACGAAATGATTTATGAAATGTTCATGAAAGGTTTATGAAAAGTTGTAAAATGTTTAAGCATGTGATTTATTTTAAAGACACGCATGCTTTATGACGATTATGCATGAAATGGAAATTTATGTATTGCATTAAGTTTCGTTCTATGAACAACTTCAAATGTTTTTATATATCAGAATTACTTTAAGAGCATTACCTTACTGAGCTTTTCCCCAAAAGCTCACCCCTCTACCTCTCAGATTTTTGTAGTGAATTACAGTTAATAAAATGTTGTGTAGACGACGTAGGCTATGAGCCTCCCCAGACTACCTTTTGTATATGCGTGAGGTATACATTCTTATCTCTTTACCAGACTATTTGTATGCACAGACATCTATTGAAAATAATGTGTCGGGATGAAATCTGTATAAGGATAAATGAAATGAAATATTTTTAAGGATTGACACTGAACAGGAATATAGCCGAAGTGAATAAGGGAATAAGTGAGTAAATTAAGTTCAAAAAAAATCCTCTGATTTTCAAGGGTCAAGGGTCGTTACAAATGTGATTGGAACTCAAAATGAGTAGTGTGGTAAATGGAAGGAAGTTGCATGAACATAAATACTTCCATTTGGTTTTATATAGTATACCTTTGGACATACAATGAATGCACACAAGTTTCAATATGCATAAGGTATGAATGGATGTCATTTCAAAGTCATAAAGGTGGATGGATGAGAAAATGGCCATGGTAGCAGATTAAGGATGTTTTGATGTGAGTTGTAGTAGGAAAACTGCAGAAAATTTGGAAAGTATGAAGGCCAGATCGATTTGAAAGAGCCAGAATGCTCTTACTTGGGCAATGGAATAGAGCAGATCGATCTCCAATGGGGCCAGATCGATCTCTTAAGCATTCTGTAATGAAAAGATCGATCCTCAAGCATACAGATCGATCTCCTTAGCTCTCTGTTTGGGAGTAGATCGATCTCATGCTTCGATAGATCGATCTTATGCTTAAAATGCTGTGAAAAAGATGGATTTAAGGGGACCAGATCGATCTCCTCTTGGTGCAGATCGATCTCCTTAAGTGATTTCTATAAAAGGAGTGTTGAAAATCTGAAAAATTCAAGACAAACACCATACTTCCATTTTCAACCCAAAAACCTAACTTTCTCTCTCTAAAATCAACCATTTCCTGTAAGAATTGAGGAGAGGCCATTAGAAGCAAAGTTGTTCATCTTGAGGAAGAGAACAACATAGTTGGAACCCAAAATTCCATTATTGGTATTGAAGGAGCTAAGGGCATTGATATTTGGAGCAAGAAGAGAAACTGGATTTGGTAAGATTCTAACACTCCAACTCTGGTACATTGTTTATTTAATTGATTTTGGAGTTGTTTGGCATGAGTTTGGATGGTTGGAAACACCTAGGTTGTGTTGGAAACTAATGTAACCTAGAAAATGGATATAGTCTAGTGTGAGAAAGTGTGGATTGGGTATGTTGATGACTTGTGGGTTATGATAAGTTGTTGTTGAAGTAGTATGGATGATTTGCGATGGGTAAATGAAGCCACATTGTTAGTATAGGGAATTTATGGAAATGAGTATGTAAAGTGCTTGGTAAATGCCATAGTGAAGAAGTCAATGAAATACGAACACTATGGACTTAGTATCGATTTAATATCGATTTGGAATGAGTTGATAGGCCTAAAAGGAATCCATAGACTAGAGAAATGAAACAAGGCCTTATGAGCGTTAATAGAAACTATAGGTCGAATCGACTATAGTGAACGCACGATGTCCTGTTATATGGATCGAATATAATGTGAAATATGATTGCGTGCAGTCCCAAAGAGTTCGTTGAAGATGAATCAGACCGCACGAGTGAGCAGCGCTAAGGAAACGGAATCACGCGTCGCGATTCCAGGTAAGGGAATTCTATAAGTATATAGAGGTAGCTGCTCGTATTTTGTGGGATTATAGGGTGTTTATGAAATGCATGAACGTTTGAGAAATTGGTTGTTTGGTATGCGAAAATAGTTGTAAGTATTGGATGATTTGGTTTTACGTGGATGTATAAAAAGGGATAGTAAGGCTAATAATTGCATAAATCACGTATTTTGAATGTTTTCACAAAACACAATGCTTTAATTTGAAAAAATAAAAGGATAGGCTAGCTAGTGTTTTATTGATATTATTGAATAGCACATGTGAAGTGCTAAACATGTTTGTGATGTGTTTTGAATGTATATGAGCCGCCTATCATGTGTATGTGATTTAATTCGTGCTGGAGCCTCGTGCTAGATTTTGATGTTTTCATTTGTATGAAACGTGCTGGAGCTTAGCTCGCACCTTGATTTGGAAACTATGATGATGTTTATAAATCGTACTGGAGCTTTTGCTCGTACGTGGCTTTTGAGTGGTTTTTCTTATGAGTATAACCGTACTAGAGCTATGCTCGTACGTGGTCTCTTTATGATAGGATGCATGAGTCATGCTAGAGCTTCTCTTGCACAAGTTTGCACATTGTGATACATATGAGGTCGTGAAAGTTGGTAAGATCCTCAAGCCTTACATCCTTAAGCCAACATACTTAAGCCCGAGGAGGCGAGGAGGCTCTGTTAGGCAGAGAGGCTCTGTTCAATGGGGAGGCTCTCTTACGGTAAGATCCTTAAGCCCTACATCCTTAAGCTAACATCCTTAAGCCTAAAGAGGTAGGGAGGCTCTGTTAGGCGGGGAGGCTTTATTCAGTGGGGAGGCTCTCATACGGTAGGATCCTTAAGCCAACATCCTTAAGCCCTGGAGGGGCAGGGAGGCTCTGTTCGGCAGGGAGGCTCTCCTACATGGGTACAGAAGGATTCTTAAGCTAACATCCTTAAGCCCTGGAGGGGCGGGGAGGCTCTCCTACATGGATATGAAAAATTCTTGGTATGAGGTAGGTAAGACCTAGGAATGGCACCCCCAATCACCATATGAGTCCGCGGAGTACGCTGTACTGTGTATATCACATGGAGTACGATGTACTGCGTGATGGTTATGTGATGAGAAAGTCTGGCGAGGGATAATCCATATCCGTGCCAGCTCGATACCTCGCACACCTGGATGCGTGTGGTCTGGGATGATTTATGATGTAGTTGGTCCACATAGGCCTTTTGATATAGTGACCTAGTTTTTATTACATATGTGTGATTGTGAATGTCCAAGGTAGACCCGAGAGAGGGGTCGAGCCTTATGGGATTTGATTTGTGAAATGATAATGATGTTTGTGATTGAGTAAACGGTTTGTGATGGGATTGTATGTGTTTGAGAAAGAGTTTTATGATGTGGGTTTAAAAAGGAGGTTTCTTAATGAATTGCCCTTTTTATGAGTTTAATGAGATGAGCATAAGATGTTTTCACATGTTGATATTCCATGTTTTATATGCCAATTTTACATGTTTTTGATACATGATATATATGTATACACATATGGCATAGTTTTATTCCTCATGCTCCTATTATAAATGATTTATGCATAACACTATCAGCATGTAGATAGAGTGGTTATCTACCATACTTGCATTATTGCCTTACTGAGTGTGTGGTTGCTCATCCCTCTCTATTTCCCCCTCCTACAGAGCATGCATAGTAGCCCAGTGAGGACTAAGGCATTATGTTTTTGGACATCCACTGCTTCCATCGCCGAAAGGTATATACACAGGATTCTTTTTCTATCTAAACAATGTAAAAGCACAGTAGTCTTTTGAGGTGTAATTATGGGGGATGTAGATGTCAATGAACATAACTTATGTAAGTTAATGATTAACTTTCAAATGTATGACTTCGCTTTATTTAACTGAGAATGAATAAGATGTGATGTTTATTATTAACTCACAGCCCAACAGTGTGGTGGTAAGTTAGTTCACGATCGGAAAAGGTAACAGCAAAATGCAAAAAATTTATTGAGATTTTCGGTTAAGGGAATGGAAAATGGGTCGTGACATGGGTTGGAACCCGGATTGATGTGTTGTGATTTTTGATGCGATATTTATTGTGATTTGAATATAAATGGCATGATTTATCTAAAGGCATTATGAAATTATAAAGATGCATTGTTTTGCACGAAATGCCTATATTTGAGAACTCAGCATGATTGTGTACATGGGATTTAAATCTGTATAATTATATATATAAATATATATTTAAATTCATGCTTTTAAAGTGAGTTAAGGAAATAATATTTTCAAGGCAGAGCATTATTTTCAGTAGATAGTGTGGATATCTACTTGATTATCTGATATCCTTACTGAGCTGTTAACTCATCCCTTTTTTCCCCTCTCTACAGAGCCTACGCAGTAGATAGAGTATGGCTGAGGATTTGCATTCCTGTTGTTCGCTACATTCCCATCAAGCGAAAGGTATACATACACACGTATGATTTTGTATCTGAATATAAACAACACAGTGATGTAAACAGTGTAAATTATGGGGGATGTATTTGTATTTACATATATGTGAGCTCACTTATGGTACAAAAGTAATTACAATCAATAGATAGTTTATATTGACATGTATGTATGTAAAGATAAGGTGAATGAGGTGACTAATGCTGAATCATAGCCCAACTATTGGTAAAGAGAAAGGTAAGTAAAAAGTGAAAAATTTATAGTGGTTTTTGGTAGAAGTCACGGTCATGATAGAATGGTATCAAAGCGAAGTTGGTCTGATGTGGGTCGATATTAGTATTTAGGAAAGTGTACATCCACATATTTCTGTGCTTTGTTCAGTTACAATTGTGTATACGAGATGGGAGTCAGACTAATTAATGGTTATGAATGTAGGAATTGAGCCATTATGGCTAATACCAACCGTGGTAGAGGGGCTAGAGGTAGGGCTCGAGGCCGTAGAGGTAGGCCTAAGACCCGAGATGAGACGACAGGTCCCACTTAAGTACCAAAGAGTATCGAGGCACGCTTCACGAGATTAGAACGTCGCCTTGAGACTATAGTGGAGTTACTAACACAAACTTTGCTAAGTGAACAGGGGCAGAATGCAGGGACTGCTTCTAGAGAGGCAGCTGCTCCTGGTATACCTGTACAACCAGCTCAGATGCCACAGCCTACAGATACTCTTACGCCCCCACTAACTAAGGATACGCTTTCTCCTATTGCTTCACGATAGGGCGGTAGTACTTTGGGCTATGGTTGTGAGCTTGATGGAATGCAACAATTCTAGAAGCTTGGACCTTCGTCGTTTAGTAGGTTAAAGGACCTTGTGGTTGCAGAGGATTGGTTGGGAGAGATAGAGAAGCTATATAGATTCTTTGAGTGTATGACGATCGAGATGGTCGCGTTTGCTGCGTTCCTACTGAAGGGATCGACAGAGCATTGGCGGAAGTCCACCAGACCCATATTGAGAGCTCGACATACAGATATCAATTGAAAGATATTTCTATATGCCTTTAGGGGGCAGTTTGTTCTATATACGGCACAGCGAAGGTTGCAAGCCTTGAGTCAGGGAAATCTGTCAGTGGATAAGTATGAGACCAAATTTATATCCCTTGGAAGGTATGACCTCGAAACTATGTATAGTGAGACCAGGAAGGTCGAAGATTTGTGGATAGACTAAGGCCAGTACTACGGTCTAGATTGGTACCACTAGATATTGCTACGTATGAGGAGGTAGTGCGCAGGGTGCAACTTTGTGAGTAGGACTATGAGAGGAATGCCTCCGAGTTTGAAAAGGTTAGTCGGAGCTAAGATAGAGAGAGGAAGAGGCCAGTTAGAGATAGAGGTTTCAGTTATCAAGGAGGGAAGAGACTCTTCGATAAGAGACCACGAATTGAGCAGGTACGAGAGAGACATGTTAGACCTCCTGTATTTTCTACCATAACTCTAGCAAGGGGTATTATTATTGGAGGACAAAGGCTTACTACCGAGCAGTGTAGTAGATGTGGTAGATACCATGAGGGTAGACCTTGTCTAGTGACTGTCGGATTGTGCTTTCGATGTGGGCAATCAGGGCATATCGTGAGAAATTACCTAAAATGGATAGAGATTGCGCCACAGAAGGGCAAGGAGCCAGAAAGAGCTCCAGTTGATACTTCTGCTCCGAGAAAAAGAGCAACAGTTGAAGAGTAGGAGAAAAGGATATGACAGCTAATCGAATTTTGCTAAGTGTGAGCGATTTTGATGTAATCCTAGGAATGGATTGGTTAGCTGCAAACCATGCTGTTTTAGATTGTTATGCTAAGACGATTATGTTTCCTACCACTGCGAAGTATATTGTAAAGTTTACTGAAAAGAAATGAAAGAAGTAGTTGCAGTATTTAGTAAAATGATTTACTATACTGACTAAGAAATCAATATGTTGAAGGTTTCATTGCATACGTGGTTGATACGGATAAGGCACATCTAGAGTTGGAAGATATCCCTATGGTTAGGGAGTTCCTAGATATTTTTCTGGATGAATTACCAGGGTTACCACCACATAGAGAGATTGAGTTCTGTATAGATTTGGTGCCTGGTACCGAGCTTATTTCGAAACCACTATACCGCATGGTCTTAGTTGAGTTAGGAGAGCTTAAGAAGTAGTTACAATAGTTGTTGGATAGGAGGTTCATTAGATCGAGTGTTTCGCCTTGGGGAGCACCGATTTTGTTTGTGAAGAAGAAGGATGGAAGCCTTCGATTGTGTATAGATTACAGATTGTTGAATAAGGCTACCATCAAGAATAGGTATCCCCTTCCACACATTGATGATTTGTTAGATCAGCTCCGGGGAGTACAGGTCTTTTCTAAGATTGATATGAGGTCTGGGTATCATCAGTTGAGAGTTCGGAGTGGAGATGTACCCAAAACAGCATTCAGGACCCTATATGGCCACTATGAGTTTTTGGTTATGCCATTCAGATTGACGAATGCTCCTGTAGCTTTCATGGCTTTGATGAACGATGTGTTCAAGCCATATTCGGATCAGTTTGTTATCATCTTCATCGATGACATATTGGTATACTCAAAATCTAAGGAGAAGTATAAGAAGCACCTCAGGATTGTATTGCACATCCTATGAGAACAGAAGTTGTATGCTAAACTTAGTAAGTGTGACTTTTGGTTGGCACAAATATCATTTTCGGGACACGTTGTGTCAAGGGATGGAGTATCAATAGATCCATCTAAGATTAAGGCTGTAGTTCAATGAGAACAGCCGAAGACAGTTACCGAGATCAGGAGTTTTTTTAGTTTAGCAGAATATTATTGGAGATTTGTTGAAGCATTTTCGAAGTTAGCTGCTCGTTGACACATCTCACCCAGAAGAGTGTTACATTCTTGTGGGATGATGATTATGAGAGGAGTTTTCAGGAGCTAAAGCGTCGATTGACCACCACTTCGATTCTCACTATCCCTACTAGCTCAGGAGGATTTTCAGTGTATACTGATGCTTCGCATCAAGGACTGGGCTGTGTATTGATGCAGGATGGTAGAGTAGTTTCTTATGGATCTGGACAGTTGAAAGACCATGGGAAGAACTATCCGACCCACGATTTGGAGTTAGCAGCAGTAGTGTTTGTGTTGAAGGTATGACACCACTACTTGTATAGTGAGAAGTTTCAGATTTTTACCGACCATAAAAGCCTCAAGTATTTGTTCTCGTAGAAAGAGCTGAACATGACACAGAGAAGATGGCTAGAGCTTTTAAAAACTATGATTATGAGATACTTTATCATCTGGGTAAGGCTAACGTTGTAGTTGATGCTTTGAGCAGGAAGAGCCTTGGGATGGTATCGTATATGATGGTAAGGGAACATGAGTTGCTAGAGCAGTTTGCTAGCCTCAATTTAAGAGTTGTACCATCTAACATGGATATAGATTATATGATTGCTAGTCTACACTTGGAGCCGGATCTGTTGGACCAGATCAGACAAACTTAGCAGACTGATCCGTATTGCATTGATATGACTGGTCAGATATAAAAGGGCACAGTGATTGATTTTGAGTTAAGTTCTGATGGACTACTAAGGTTCAGAGGTAGGGTGTATGTTCCTGAGGACCTAGAGCTCAGAAGATTGATTTTGTCAAAAGCTTATTCTTTGAGGTACACATTACATCCGGGGAGTAACAAGATGTATCATAACCTCCAAAAGGTGTACTGGTGGTCAGGTATGAAGAAGGACGTGGCAGATTTCGTGGCAAGATGTCTCATATGTCAGCAGGTAAAGGTAGAGTATTAGAAACCTGCAAGGTTATTGCAGCCTCTACCTATACCAACATGGAAATAAGAGCATATCACTATGGATTTCGTGATGGGTTTACCGAAGACCCGCAAGAATCATGATACGATATAGGTGATCGTTGATAGACTGACAAAGTCAGCCCACTTCTTAGCTATGAGAACTATCGATACTCTGAGCACCTTGGCGGAGTTGTATGTACACAAGGTAGTGAGGTTACATGGTGTTCCAGTGAGTATTATTTCAGATAGGGATTCTCGCTTCACTTCCCACTTTTGGAAACATTTTCAGGAAGCCATGAGAACCCAATTGAGTTTGAGCACCGCATTCTATCCTCAGACAGATGGTCCGTTAGAGAGGACTGTACAAACTCTGGAGGATGTGTTGAGAGCATGTGTACTGGATTTTAGAGGCTCCTAGGATGATCATTTGCCACTAGCCAAATTCGCCTACAATAACAGTTATCATTCGAGTATCGGGATGACACCGTATGAGACCTTATATGGTCGTAGATGTTGTTCCCTTATTGGATGGGAAGAAGTGGGTGACCGAAAGATTTTTTCTCCTGATTTGGTTACATAAGCCTCTGAGGATGTTCTGTCGATATGCGATAGATTGCCAACAGCTCAGAGCAGACATAAGAGTTATGCTGATAAGAGACGGAGGCCACTAGAGTTATAGTTGGCGAGTCAGTGTTTCTGAAGGTTTCTCCTTCTAAGGGTATAGCAAGATTTGGGAAGAGAGGTAATTTGAGTCCTCGCTACATTGGACCCTTTGAGATACTGGATCGAGTGAGAGATAAGGCCTATAGGTTGGTATTGCCACCATACTTATTAGACGTACATAATGTCTTCCAAATTTCGATGCTTCAGAAGTATCATCCGGATCCGGCACATGTGATTAGTTATAAGCCGTTGGAGCTCAGAGAGGACATGTCATATGTTGAGAGGCCGATTCGCATACTAGATAGAAAGGAGAAGGTCTTAAGGTTGTATACCATCGGGTTAGTGAAGATTCTCTTACAACATCATACTTCAAAGAAGGCTACTTAGGAGCTAGAGAGTCTGATGTGTGAGAAGTACCCCCAGTTATTTGATGTATGACTTGGTTCTAATTTGGAGGACCAAATTTCATATGTTGGAGAATATTGTAAGACCCGAATTTTTTTTGTAGCTTATTCCTTATGATTCTAATATGTACAAACATTTTATTATGTTGGTTGAATCATAAGAAGAGTATGTACTACAAGAAAATATCAAGTAAAGTGGTTAAACACACATAAGCTACGTAAAGGCCAAATAAGGGCTATAAGAGCCACAGACTAAACCAAGAGGATCTAAATCATTCTAACTAAAGAGAAGCACTTATGATGTGAAAATATAAAGAGTTCATGAAGGAAAGTCAGTTTGATTTGGTCTCAAACATATTGAAGTATAGGAAACGCCAAAAAGGGGCTAAAGAGTCTGAAATCGTCCGTTTGAGGTGTAATTGATATATTCACCTCCTGAAAATGACCAAAACATAAAGATAAGAGTGTGAACCATGGAAAGTGACACTTTTAGATTTTTGAGAAAAAAAGTCAAACGTGGTAAGTGGCTAAGAAAAGTAGACTTTGACCAAAGTTGACTAACCATGGTTAGAATTTAACCTAAGTATGGTTAAAAATTGAGGAAGAAATATTTTTGGTTAAAACACAAGATAATCATCCCCTAAAGTAAGAAAAATTTATTTAATCGAATTTCGGATTAAATTTAACGGGTAAAACGTAATGGGCCAAAATTAGAATTTTAAAGGCCATTAAGGTGTAAACAAGTGTGGGCCAAATTTGGAAAGCCCAATGGGCCAAATTGTTATGCCATATGGTGGGCCTAATATTAAGTTAATTTGAGGCCTAATATGTAGTAAAAATTTTAGCCCAAAAGCCCAAAAAATAGCCCAAACCGAAAGTCCAATTGGAAAGTCCATTAATATAAATTAAAACCCATTAATAAAAGGTAGCAAAATCCAATTTGGTAACTATCACCTAAACTTTTTAGAAGTCAAATAAGATGGCTGAATTTATGACTTAATGATTAAGTCTTTAGGCTATAAAATCATCCAACACTTCATCATTTTCATTCTTTCATTTTCGACAAGCTTAAGGAAACCATTATTAAACCATATTTCAAGCTTTCTCTTACTAGAAATCACTAGGTTAGAGACATATTTGGAAAAAGTGATCTTCATGAAAGTTGTTCCATATTGAGAGAGAAATAACATATCTTGGAATCAGCTATCAAGGAACCATATTGAGCAACCCAAAAATCAAGGAAGTTTTGGCCAAAGTGGGAAGTATAAGCTAGGTGAGTTTTCAAGCTTCCAACTTCATATATGTTGATCTATGAGTTATATGGAGTTTATTGGTATATGTTTTATGGATTGAAACACATGAAATCACCATAAATAAGTGATGGTCGAAAGTTGGTATATGAGTTTTGATGAATACCCCTATGATTTTAAGACATGTATAAGTTAATATGCATGTATACATGATTAGGACATGGTTAGTTTTAATCAATTTGTTCATATGGATGGTTGTATGACATTGGCATAAATGATGTTTAATAAAATACCAACATGAACTATAGGAAAGGCTTAAGACCTGCCAACCAAGTGTTTGATAAATGCTTAAGTAAATTGGTTGGCTAGCAAATAGCCATGAGTGGCGTGGTGTGACATGATCGACTACATGATGGCTCTCGGCCACATGCCATGCCAAAGAAGGTTAATAGGCCAAGTTGATTTAGTTTCAGCCCAATAAGGTGTAATGGGCCTCAGACAAACCCAATAAGAGTTGGTGGGCCCCACAAGCCTAATAGGCCCGACAAAAATAAATAGTAAAGTGTAATGGGCTTAAGATGGTGTTAGGCTCATAAAGAGTTGTTAAGGCCCAAAAAGAGTAAAAAGGGCCCATTAAGTGAAATACAGATGGAAAAGTATAATTAACCTAATGAATGGTTATTTACAGCTCCGAAGTTTATATTGAAAGCTGATCGGATTGCGAGATTGAGCAGCATCGAGGAAGTGAGGTCATGTGACGTGATCTGAGGTAAGGGACTTTTTCGAGTAGTTAAAGATACTTGTACGTATTTTTGTCTGCTTTTACATTCACTTAAAAACTCTGAAGGTCAGGGAAAGTGAATAATATTTATAGCGACCCGATAATGGTAAATTACAATTTTACCCCTAGTTAGGAAAAAAGTCAACTTTTAAAAAAAATCCTAAAAAGCATGAAAATCATCCCTTTCAAAGAACCATCAATCGAATTATGTGAGAATAAATCGTGCTGGAGCATAACTCGCACTTGATTTTATATGTTTTCCACATAAATTAGTATTGGAGTTTGACTCACACTAGATTTTCATGACATGCATGATAGAGTACTAGAACGTTACTCGTACTCAATTTTATATGTTTTATGCATGATAGAGTGCTGGAGCTATTGCTCGTACTCAGTTTTACATGGTTTATACATGACATAGTACTTGATTTAATGAGTTTTGTGCATAGCATGGTATTGGAGCGATTGCTCATACTTGTTTTGAAACATGAACTATACATGACCTAGGTTGGAGTGTTACTCGCACTAGAGTTTGAATTTGTAATATGTATAAACTGTGTTTGAGCGGGGTGTTAACTATGAGTCACACTCAAGGTGCTCACTGTAGTTTTTCTGTGATATATAAGACTTGTTAAAAACCACGCCGATTTCCTCGTGTAGACTGAATGTCACACTGTTGAGATGTTCACATGTGGATTTAGAGACGTGGCATTGATTATAAATGGTATATGGTAGATAAGACCTACGGTGGGCACCCCCAACCATGAGATAGGGTCCATGGGTGTACGTTGTATCATGTATGTGTCACGGAGTACGCTATACCGTGTGTTGTTGTGATGTGAATAAGGAGTTGAGGAGTTGATAGTTGACGGTTGTGATGGACTGACCCCCTTCCCGTTGTAGTAGTGATTTCTCCGCACACTAAGGCCTGTGTAGCCTGGGATCACCATTATAGGATATGGTCATAGTCTAGGATATTATTGCATATAACTACCGAATCTCACATGATATATCACATGATTTTACATGATTTTATGATACGGGTAGACCTGAGGGATGGGTCGAAACCCGGATTGATGTGTTGTGATTTTTGAAATGCCATATTTGTTGTGATTTGAATATAAATGGCATGATTTATCTAAAGGCACTATGAAATTATAAAGATGCATTGTTTTGTACGAAATGCCTATATTTGAGAACTCAGCATGATTTTGTACATGGGATTTAAATATGTACAATTATATATATATATTTATATATATTTAAATTCATGCTTTTAAAGTGAGTTAAGGAAATAATATTTTCAAGGCAGAGCATTATTTTCAGTAGATAGTGCGGATATCTACTTGCTTGCCTGATTTCCTTACTGAGCTGTGAGCTCACCCTTTTTTTCCCCTCTCTATAGAGCCTACGCAGTAGATAGAGCATGACTGAGGATTTGCATTCCTATTGTCCGCTGCATTCCCATCGAGCGAAATGTATGCATACACACGTACGATTTTATATCTGAACATATAAACAGCAAGTGATGTAAACAATGTAAATTATGGGGGATGTATTTGTATTTATATATATATATATATATTTATATATATGAGCTCACTTATGGTACAGAGGTAATTACAGTCAATAGATAGTTTATATTGACATGTATGTATGTAAAGATAAGGTGAATGAGGTGACTAATGCCAAATCACAACCCAACTGTTGGTGAAGAGAAAGGTAAGTAAAAAGTGAAAAATTTATAGTGATTTTTTGGTAGAAGTCACCGTCATGACAAAGTTTCCATTCAATTTAATTGCAACTATTATATTTGAATTCCATCAATTAGTACAATTCTAAAATTCTGAAGTTTAATAAGACCATAAGTATTTCTCAAAGTTTTTGGTCTAAACTATATGTTCTAGGATCATTTGGCATATGCATAAGTACATGTTTTAATTTCAAACGAACTTAAGATTTAAAATTTCGTTTGATTTGGAAATATTTATGAAAATCCCACTAAATGTATTGAAATTAATTATTTTGAAAATTTTCATAATTTTAAATAAAATTGCATAATTTATGTTTTAATTTACTTTTAAAAAAAGAAATTGAAGTGTTTAAATTATTTACTTTTAAAGAGATTTTAGCATTGTTTTTTAAGTGGGACATTTTGACAAGTTTGAAAGATTTGATTTCAAGGGATGAATATCACAGTTTGAATAGATGATACTTGAAAGAAAAGTATGATTCCTTGGGATAGATGTCCCAATTAGTATGTATTATATTCGAAGGTAAATTATATGATTTTGAACTAAGGAATCATCCTGAATAATAAAGTTTAGATCACTGATTTGGAGACTGTTAGACCACCTTAGTACATGCATCTTAGGCATTCGTGCCACCATTTGGATCCCGTTTGAACTTTGGACTGATAGACTGGGAGATGTCTACAGCTTCTCAGTAATCACCAATCTAGTTGGATTGAAGACCCTTTTAGCCATGGCTATAGGTTATCATTGTCCCTTATTGGGACCGTTCAGACATTACAACTTGCATTTTATTTTGGGATAACTCTGCGCAGTCTTTCACTATTTTATGTAAGTATCCATGATTGTTTTCGAATGCTATCAGTTATGCAATTTTGAAATAAGTATTTGAAATTACATATTTTGAAAATAAATATTTGTAAGCAATTACTTATTACTTCTGATTTAAATCAGTATGTATGATTTAACTGTTTTAAAAGCATGATTTTAAGTCTACATCTAAATATTTTAATACCTTCTTCTTTAGTATGTTTTCTTTTCTGGGCGTAAGCTCACCCCCTTTTTTTCTACCTTTTAGATTACTATAGTAGGTCGGGGACCACTAGGGGTGGGCTTCGGAGGCTTTGTCTTCCACATGCCTGTTATTCCATTTTTGGAGAGGTATATACCCTTATATATATTTTCAATTTGTTATTCGAGACACTTTTGATATATAGTCTATGTATTTATGATTATGGGATGTAAAGTCAATATTATTTCGGGATGTAACTAATGTTATAATGGATATTGAATACAGTTTCTCAAACTATATTGAATGTCAATTGTAGCTTATTTCCTTCTTCAAATGACAGAGAAGCCTCTTGAGCATCTTCTTCTTCTTCTTCAGACTTCTCATCAATATCTTTTATAGAGATATGATTAGTTGTTCAACATTTTCGTCTCTCCAAGCACTTCCTTCTCTAAAGAAGGAACTTGTTTGGTTTTCAAAATCATGTGCTAGCCTTCAATGTTTCACAATTAATTACCACCCCTTTACTTTGTCTCTTCGTTTGAAAAGGTATCTTACCTTAGAAATCCTTTGGTTCCTCTAACATGAGTCCTTTTCCTTTTCGTTTTTGAACAGATTTTCTAAAGCTTGAACTACCAAGTCTTGAATGAAAGGGAACATGCTTACTAAATGAAGTTTTTTTTATGTTGTTCTCCCATTCGTTCAAAAATTGACCCAAATAGTTACAAACTGAACCTCATGTGGAACGTGCACCTAGGCGATCAAAAACTAAAGATCAAAAACTAAAGCCTTTGGCAATTCAACTAAATTTTCTTCATCCTTAAGAATTTCTTTCACATTTATATATCTTAAGGTTTCTTTGTGAATCTTCAACATCAATGGAAAGAATCCAAGCCCTACTTTAGAAGCCCCAAAATGATCAGTCTTCTTTTATCAAACTTAACAAATCTTGAATACACTTGGTGAATTATCTTCAATCGACCACCAATTTCATAACAAATTTATGTTGATAGCTAGCCTTAACAAACAATTTGTAGCTATTAGGTTAGCTCGATGTAAAGGTAGATTATCCAATTCAACAAGAGGTGTCACACCCCACTTCTAGGTGCCCTTTTATCCATACACACACTACTACGATTGTGCTGTGAGGCGATACAATTACTAAAGTTCCATAAATTTACAGCGGAATATTTAAAATTCAACTCACACTCCTAGGTGAGTAAATATACAAAATTAATTGTATAATAATATCTTTACATAACATCCCCATACCACTGGTTACATTTTTGACTTGTAACTGTACGATACAATATATTAGATACAAAATACTCATGTGTATACAAATCTTATACCTTTGCAACTGGTGGGAGCTATCCAACATAAAAAGGGATCTAGAGATGACCGCTCTCCTACTTCTCAGTATCTGGAGGGGAAAAATAGCAGGGTGAGCAAACCACATCTCAGTAAGGAAATAAATGCTAGAAGGTAGATATCGTACTACCTACATAGCCCATGCATGTATAAAGCAAAACCATGTTTCAATGTAAATGGAAATATTACTAGAAAATGCATTTAAACATTACTTCTCACATAAGCATTTTCATGTAAACAAGTATATGAAACTCCCATTTGAAAACATGTCATAAACGGTGCTATCATAGCACGAGTATTCAGAAAGTGAGAGGTTTATCAAATCACAACTCTCTCTTCGCTTCTATCAAATCATTTCTTTTCTGAGTTTACTCAATTTCTCGTATCTCTGAGATAGACAAGAAATTTTTGACAATAAAATATCCACAACATATGGCCATAGTCAGTGATCCCAGGCCTCAGTGATCAGGTGTGCATAGGGCATCACTTTGCCTGAAGGGGGATGAGTCAGTCCTACCCTCCGGCTCATCTCAATCATCCTCATCTCCTCATATACTCATGATATAAGGTACGCCATGTGTTATCTATGCAATACTCGTACTCACGTGCACCCAGCACGGTACATAGTATTCCAATAGACAACTACACAGTACTACATACGATCGTAGACCCAAGTCCATACTCCAACTCCGATGGACTTTTCATCCTAAACCGTGTCTCAAATACCAAGCGAGCAATCAACGCGACACACAGTCATCGTAAGGCTCCAGCGTGGTACGATTTATTATTAAGGCCCAGCCCATTTCGAGGCCGTCGACTAGCATCCCTTTGAGTCCTAGACGCCAGGTGTACCTCAACTCAATGAAAACATGTGCGAGCTAACACTCCAGCACATTATAATTATAAAACCACATGCGAGTCACGCTCCTGCATGGTTTATCAAATCATGCAGACATATGCAAGTCAAACTCCAACATAGTCAAAATCATTAAACAGATGTGAGCTAAAGCTCCAACACCATTTCACATATCAAATCCGATAGGTGGCTACTTTCTTTTTTAAAACTCAAAACATGTTTATTTATGCAGCATGCTTTTCCATGCTAAAACATGTAAAATTAGCCAACCTATCATTATCATTTCTCAATCACATAAATCAATACAAAATTGAGAAAACATTGAAATCATGCATATCATGCTATTTCCTTACCCTATCCCATTTCTCAATACATATATATCATATTACATTTCATGCTTCCATATCATTTCATAGAATTGTAATGCCGTACTAATTCTAGTGATATATCTATGAAATTGCAGTAAAATACATACAAACATCTCTATAGCTAACACATAGTCCCTTACCTCGAATCGTACGCGTATTTCCTTTGTCATGTATGCTCTGTTCGCGATACGGGTTAGTCGTGTTCACGTTCTTCCAATCTACACACATAACCATTAAGTCATTTCTTTTCTTTCTCCCAAATATACTCATTGTCACTTTTCACTTTTCCATTTGTATCACTTCTCTCATTAAACTATTTCTTAAGTTTTCCATAGATTTCCCTCTTCTTAAATTTTTCTTAAGTTTTCCACCATTTCTCATGGATCTTCTCTCCATAAGTCTTTTTCAATATTACTCATCATTTCTAACAATATTTCACATCTTATTCAACCCATACATGTCTAGAAATCATATTTAGAAGCTTGAAGGTTGAAGAGCTTACCCCTTTACTTAGTCAAACTTATGGTAGCCATAACTCCTTCTCTTAATCACACCAATGTGTGATTTTTGGGTATGTTGTTCTCCTTGCTCCAAGGAATAACTTTCCCTTCTTGAGCTTCTTCCAAAATTGGTCAGAATGTGGTGATTTCTAGAGTGAGAAAGTTTGGGTCTTGAGAGAAAATGGCAAGTGAGGAAGAGTTCTGAGTTTTCAATCCAATCCCGTGCTCCCTTTTATAGATGTAGGCTTGTGAGATCGATCTGGTCCTTATAGAGATCGATCTCTGCACGTTTGGTAGTCCTTTTCACCTAACGCAACCACTACCAGATCGATCTTCTCCCTTGATGAGATCGATCTATCAAAGGGCAATTTTCCTTTTAGAAATCGATTTGCCTCTTGTAGGAGATCAATCTGCTCTTTACAAAACCTTTAAGGAGATCGATCTGTCTATACTTGAGATCGATCTGTCTCAAACAGAGAGTTAAGGAGATCGATCTGTTTGCCCGAAAAATCGATCTTCTCATTATAGAATGTTTAACAGATCGATCTGGCTCCCTTAGAGATCGATCTATCTAGTTCTATTTCTCGAAGTAAGAGCATTTTGGCTCTTCCAGATCGATCTCTCATCCTATGAGATCAATTTGGCCTTCATATTACTAGATTTTACTGCATTTTTTTGCAAGTACTTACATCAGAACAACTTTAATTTGCTGCCATAGTCATTTTCTCATCCAACCATCTTTGACACTTGAAAATGGCATCCATTCATAATTTATACACATTAAAACTTGTGTGTAATCCTTGTATAACCAAAAGTATACAATATAAACCAAATGGAAGTGCATAACTTATGCAATCTTCCTTCCATTTTACTACATTACTCATTTTCCCTTCTACTCCCATTCTTCACATGCTTAAGTTCATTTCTTCATATTCATACATAATACAACTTGTACGTATAATCACAACTCCTATTACAAGCATGTACATTGAACTTATGGAATTGCATTACATATGCTTCACAGTACAAGTGTATCAACATACTTATGGATTCATTTACATATATATATATATATATACAAGGTTAAACCTATACGGGGTCTCACATTCTCCCTCACTTAGAAAATTTGGTCCTCCAAATTAGAACCAGTCATTATGTGAATAACTCGGGATACTTCTCCCGTATCAAACTCTCCAATTCCCATGTGGCTTCTTCTGATGTGTGATGTTGCCATACAACCTTAACTAATGAAATCATCTTGTTCCGCAACACCTTCTCTTTCCTGTCCAATATCCGGATCGGTTCCTCCACATACGACATATCCTCTTTGAGCTCTAATGGCTCATAGCTAATTACATGTATTGGATCCGGATAATATTTTCGAAGCCTGAAAACATGAAAGACGTTATGGACTTTTGCTAGCTCAGGTGGTAAGGCTAGCCTATATGCTCCATCTCCCACTCTATCTAAAATCTCGAAGGGACCAATGTAACGAGGATTTAGTTTTCCTCTCTTCTCGAACCTCGTTATTCCCTTAGAAGGAGATACTTTAAAAAATACAGACTCACCCACATCAAATTCAAGTAGTCTTCGTCTCCTGTTAGCATAGCTCTTTTGTCTACTTTGAGCCGTTCACAACCTCTCACATATTATCCGAACATGTTCGAAGGCTTGTCTAACCAAATCGAGGGTGAGCAACTATCTGTCACCAACGTCTTCCCAACCAATAGGTGATCGGCATCTATGACCGTATAGTGCCTCATAAGGGGCCATACCAATACTTGAGTGATAACTGTTATTGTAGGCAAACTCAATCAATGGCAAGTGATCGTCCCATAAGCCTCTAAAATCCAGCACACACACTCTTAACATATCCTCCAAGGTCTGTATAGTCCTTTCTGACTGACCATCTGTCTGAGGATGAAAAGCGGTGCTAAAGCTCAGCCAGGTCCCCATCGCTTCCTGAAAATGTCCCCAAAAATGGGAAGTGAAGCGGGCATCCCTGTCAGAAACAACACTCACTGAGACTCCATATAATCTCACTATCTCCCGTACATACAAGTCCGCCAATGCACTCAAGGTATCTGTAGATTTCATGGCTAAGAAGTGTGCCAATTTCATTAACCGATCTACTACAACCCATATGGCATCATGGTACTTACGGGCTCTCGGTAACTGTATCACAAAATCCATGGTGACGTGCTCCCACTTCCATTTCGGTATCGGTAGAGGTTGTAAGAATCCTCCCAGTTTCTAATGCGCCACCTTTACTTGCTGACAGATGAGACATCTAGCAACATACTCAGCTATGTCTCTTTTCATTCTTGACCACCAATATATTTTCTGAAGATTTTGATACATCTTACTACTCCTCGGGTGTACTGTATATCTCGATGAGTGAGCCTCTGATAAAATCAACTTCCTCAACTCTGAATCCTTAGGAACACGCATTCTATTTTCGAACCTTAGTATTCCATCTTAACTCAATTCAAATTTTGCACCCTTACCCTTCTAGATTTGGCTAATCGCATCAATACACCATTGATCAATTTACTGAGCTTGCTAGATTCTCTCAATCAACTCTAGTTCTAATCTCAAGCTAGCAATAATCCCATAGTTGCCAATCTCAGGTAGGGTCATATCCAGACTAAGGTTCGTGAATTGTTCCAACAACTCATGCTCTTTAACCATCATATGTGATACCAATCCAAGACTCTTCCCACTTAATGCATCGACAACCACATTTGCCTTCCCCGGGTGCTACAAAATCTCACAATCGTAGTCCTTGCGGAGTTCTAACCACCTTCTTTGTCTCATGTTTAACTCCTTCTGTGAGAATAGATATTTCAGACTTTTATGATCTGTAAAGATCTGAAATCTCTTACCATACAAGTAGTGGCGCCATATCTTCAATGCAAATACTACGGTTGCTAACTCCAAATCGTGAGTGGGGTAGTTCTTCTCATGATCTTTTAGCTGTCTAGATCCATAAGCTACTACCCTTCCATCCTGCATTAAAACGCATCTTAGCCCTTGATGCGAAGCATTTGTATACACAGAATAGTTTCTGGAATTGTTAGGGATGATAAGAACTGGCGTGGTGGTTAACCTGCGCTTGAGTTCTTGAAAACTCCTCTCACATGCTTCATCCCATGTAAACTCCACATTTTTTCTTGTAAGACGTGTCAACAGAGCAGCTAATCTAGAGAAATCCTCTACAAATCTCCTGTAGTAACCAATCAAACCCAAAAAACTCTTAATCTCTATGACTGTCCTGGGTTGTTCCCACTGAACAACTGCCTCAATCTTGGATGGATCTACTGACACCCCATCCTTCGATACAACATGGCCCAAAAAAGAAATCTGCTCTAGCCAAAAGTCACATTTACTCAGTTTAGCATACATTCTTCTCTCTCGGAGGGCTTGTAAAACAATCCTTAAGTGCTGCTCATGATCTTCCTTGGACCTTGAGTACACTAATATATCATCAATAAAGATGATTACGAACTGGACCAAGTATGGCTTGAATATCTCATTCATTAGAGCCATAAAAGCTGTTGGTGCATTCGTTAACCCGAAAGGCATCATTAGGAATTCGTAATGACCATAGCGGGTGCGAAAAGCTATCTTGGGCACATCCTCCTTCGAAATCTTCAGTTGATGATACCCAGACCTCAGATCTATCTTGAAAAAGATCTGCGCTCCCCGAAGCTGATCCAATAGGCCATCGATGCACGATAAGGGATATTTATTCTTAATGGTAGCCTTGTTCAACATCCGATAGTCAATACACAACCTAAGGCTCCCATCTCTCTTCTTCACAAACAATACTGGAGCTCTCCACGATAAGACGCTTGATCTTATAAACCTCTTATCTAGCATATCTTGCAACTGCTTTCTTAATTCCTCCAGCTCAACTGAAGCCATCCTATATGGTGACTTGGATATTGGCTCGGTTCCAGGTGTCAAGTGTATACCAAACTCCATTTCTCTATCTGGTGGTAATTCCGGTAGGTCATCTAGAAAGACATCAGGGAATTCTCTAACCAATGGAATGTCCTCCATATCCAGATGTAATTTGTCCAAATCCACCACATAGCAATAAAACCTTTAAAACAACATTCATGTCATTTGATCCCAATGTACTTTACTTGTCACAAAATTCAAAATTTCATTTCTTTTCTTAAAATCTTACAACACATTCTCCAGGTAGAGAAAACGTAATAGACCTAGTGTGGCAATCTAAGATAGCATAATTAGTAGCTAACCAATCCATTCCCAAGATTACATCAATGTCATACATATTTAATAAGATCAAGTTGGCTGTCGTACACTTATCTCCTACACTCACCTTACAATCCTTATACACTTGTTCAGCTAATTGACTAACTCTCATTGGAATACTTATTAACAGAGTCTATTTAAGTGTGTGGGTTCTACAAGACCTGTTAACCTCGATGCACATACAGGTGATATAAAAGAATGTGTAGCACCAGAATCAAACAAAGTCATAGATTCTAAATTATGAATTAAGATTGTACCTTTTATCACCTCAGAGGAAGTATCAGCTGATGCCTGGTCTATCGCATACACCCTGCCTTGACCCACAACTTGCTTTCCTTTTTCTTCGGTCATGGCTCTCTTCCTTATAGGAGGTGTAACCATATGAACTCTCTCTGGCTCCTTACCCCTCTGTGGAACTACTTCAACTGCCTCTGGACATTCCTTTGCATAATATCCGAACTTGCCACATCTGAAGCATCATGTACCCTGAAGATGACAGGGCCTACCACCATGATATCGACCACATACTCTGCACTGATCAGTAGTCGATTGGAGTCCACCAATCACTATACCCCTAGTTGGTGTCTGAATCAGAGGCATAAAAGGTCTAGCAGCCTTTTTCTACGACTCATCTGCCTCTCTTTGACGCTTACTCATAAATCTCCGACCAAATTTGGCACTCTTGCCATCCCTCAGCTTCCTCGGACCCTTGTCCTTACCCCAAGTAAACTCTAAAATTTGTAGGTCATAATCCTGCTCACACAATTGGGCTCGTCACATAGTCTCTCTATATGTAGCGACATCAAACGGGGCCAACTTGGCTCGAATTGAAGGCCTCAGTCCATCCACAAATCTATGGACCCTTATAGCTTCACTCTTGATAGAGTTTGAATCATATCGGCCTAGTGAGGTGAATCGTGACTCATACTCATCCACTGTTCGATTCCCTTGAGTCAGATTCAGAAATTCCATTTGTAACCTATGTCGGGCTGTGTATGGGATCTATTGCTCTCTAAAAGCACAAAAACATATCCCACGTGATAACCATACCTTGAGCTCTCAACATAAGCCTGGTGGACTTCCACCAGTGCTCTGATTCGCCTCTTAGTACAAAAGTCGCAAGCGCTACTCTTTCTGTAGCCGAGCATCTACAAAAGTCAGACAACTTCTCTATCTAACTGATCCAGTCCTTAGCCACTGCCGGATCCTTTACCTCGCTAAAAGAATGAGGCTTGAAATCCATGAAATGCCTCAACTTCTCCATATCACAATCATATCCATACCCCAAATCATCCTCATCATATTATTGTGGGGCTACTGGAGGAGGTATTGGTTGAATATGGGGATCTCGTGACCTAACTAGTTTAGGTGGTGCAGGTGTAACATTCTTAGGTTCAGGTGCAGTTGCTGGGGGATTCGGTGCAACCCGTCCCGCTGTACCAGGTGTAACCTCAAACCTAGCCTTAATTTAACCCATCATGGTCATCATAGTTAGCATGTCTTCCTCCAATCGGGCTATTCGAGGATCGAAAGCCTCTATCTGTTCCTAGGGCTCATGACTAGAGGACGATCTGCTGTGCCTCTCATTCTTGTCATTCCGCCATTGAGCTCTCTCCCCTCTTGTGGTGTCTTTTAAGCATTACTCACTATCTTGATAACTTCCTGCATTTATAATAAACATTTTATTTACCACCTGCTCCGTATACACATTTGTATCTAAATATCGCACAGTAACTTGGGGATATATGTTTCTTAGTCCTAAACATCGACTCACATCAGACCAACGAAGCTCTGAAACCAAATCTATCACACCTCACTTTCGGGTGCCCTTTTATCCATACACACACTACTACGGTTGGGCTGTAAGGCGATGCAATTACTAAAGTTCCATAAATTTATAGCGAAATATTTAAAATTTAACTTACACTCCTAGGTCTGTATACAAAATTAATTGTATAATAATATATTTACATACCCATACCATTGTTTACATTTTCGACTTGTTATTATGCGATACAATATATTAGATACAAAATACTCATGTGTATACAAATCTTATACCTTTGCAACTGGTGGGAGCTGTCCAACACAAAAAGGGATCCAGAGACCATCACTCTCCTACTTCTCAGTATTTGGAAGGGGAAAATAGTAGGGTGAGCAAACCACAGCTCAATAAGGAAATGAATGCTAGCAGGTAGATATCGTACTACCTACATAGCCCATGCATATATAAAGCAAAACCATGCTTCAATGTAAATGGAAATATTACTAGAAAATGCATTCAAACATTACTTCTCACATAAGCATTTTCATGTAAACAAGTATATGAAACTCCCATTTGAAAACATGCCATAAACGGTGCTATCATAGCACGAGTGTTCAAAAAGTAAAAGGTTTATCAAATCACAACTCTCTCTTCGCTTCTCTCAAATCATTTCTTTTTTGAGTTTACTCAATTTCTTGTATCTCTGAGATAGGCATGGAATTTTCGTTAATCAAATATCCACGACATATGGCCATAGTCAGTGATCCCAGGCCTCACTGATCAGGTGTGCACAGGGCATCACTTCGACCGAAGGGGGATGGGTCAGTCCTACCCTCCGGCTCATCTCAATCATCCTCATCTCCTCATATACTCACGGTATAAGGTATGCCATGTGTCATCTACGTGATACTCGTACTCACGTGCACCCAGCACGGTACATAGTATTTCAACGGACAACTACACAGTACTACGTACGACCATAGACCCAAGTCCATACTCCAACTCCGACGGACTTTTCATCCTAAACAGTGTCTTATATACCAGGCGAGCAATCAACGCGACACACAGTCATCGCAAGGCTTCAGTGCGGTACAATTTATTAATAAGGCCCAGCCGGTTCCGAGGTCATCGGCTGGCATCCTTTTGGGTCCTAGACCCCCAGGTTTACCTCAACTCAGTGAAAACATGTACGAACTAACACTCCAGCACATTATCATTATAAAACCACTTACGAGTCACGCTCCAGCATGGTTTATCAAATCATGCAGGCGTATGCGAGTCAAACTCCAGCATAGTCAAAATCATTAAACAGGTGTGAGCTAAAGTTCCAACACCATTTCACATATCAAATCCGATAGGTGGCTACTTTCTCTTTTAAAACTCAAAACATGTTTATTTATGCAGCATGCCTTTCCTTGCTAAAACATGTAAAATTAGCCAACCTATCATTATCATTTCTCAATCACATAAATCAATACAAAATTGAGAAAACATTGAAATCATGCATATCATACTATTTCCTTACCCCATCCTATTTCTCAATACATATATATCATATTACATTTCATGCTTCCATATCATTTCATAGAATTGTAATGTTGTACTAATTCTAGCGATATATCTACAAAATTATCATAAAATACGTACAAACATCTCTATAGCAAACACACAGTCCCTTACCTCGAATCGTACGCGTATTTTCTTTGTCACATATGCTCCATTCGCGATCCGGGTTAGTCGTGTTCCACGTTCTTCCAATCTACACACATATCCATTAAGTCATTTCTTTTCTTTCTCTCAAATATCTTTATTGTCACTTATTCTCCCATTTATACCTTTCAAGCCTTTAAATCATATTTCACTTTTCCATTTGTATCACTTATCTCATTAAACTATTTCTTAAGCTTTCCATAGATTTCCCTCTTCGTAAATTTTTCTTAAGTTTTCCACCATTTCTCATGGATCTTCTCTCCATAAGTCCCTTTCAATATTACTCATCATTTCTAACAATATTTCACATCTTATTCAACCCATAAATGTCTAGAAACCATATTTAGAAGCTTGAAGGTTGAAGAGCTTACCCTTTTACTTAGTCGAACTTGTGGTAGCCACAACTCCTTCTCTTGACCACACCAATGTGTGATTTTTGGGTATGTTGTTCTCCTTGCTCCAAGGAATAACTTTTCCTTCTTGAGCTTCTTTCAGAACTGGTCAAAATGTGGTGATTTCTAGAGTGAGAAAGCTTGGGTCTTGAGAGAAAATGGCAGGTGAGGTTTGGTGAGGAAGAGTTCTGAGTTTTCAATCCAATCCTTAGCTCCTTTTTATAGATGTAGGCTTGTGAGATCGATCTGGTCCTTATAGAGATCGATCTCTGCACGTTTGGTAGTCCTTTTCACCTAACGCAACCACTACCAGATCGATCTTCTCCCTTGATGAGATCGATCTGTTGAAGGGCAATTTTTCTCTTAGAGATCGATCTGCCTCTTGTAGGAGATCGATCTGCTCTTTACAAAACCCTTAAGGCAATCGATCTGTCTATACTTGAGATCGATCTGTCTCAAATAGAGAGTTAAGGAGATCGATCTAGCTCCCTTGGAGATCGATCTACATAGTTTCATTACTCGAGACAAGAGCATTTTGGTTCTTCCAGATCGATCTATCATCCTATGAGATCGATCTGGCCTTCATATAATCAGATTTTATTGCAGTTTTCTGTAAGTATTTACACCATAACAACTTTAATTTGCTGTCATAGTCATTTTCTCATCCAACCATCTTTAAGACTTGAAAATGGCATCCATTCATACTTTATACACATTAAAACTTGTGTGTAATCCTTGTATAACCAAAAGTATACAATATAAACCAAATGGAAGTACATAACTTATGCAATCTTCCTTCCATTTTACTACATTACTCATTTTCCCTTCTACTCCCATTCTTCACATGTTTAAGTTCATTTCTTCATATTCATACATAATACAACTTGTACGTATAATCACAACTCCTATTACAAGTGTGTACATTGAACTTATGGACTTGCATTACATATGTTTCACATTACAAGTGTATCACCATACTTATGGATTCATTTACATATATTTACTAGGTCAAATCTATACGGGGTCTCGCAAGAGATCCATATAATGGCCTTACAAATCCTTTCAATGGAGGCTTAAAAACCCTAGGTTCGCCCAAGTCAGTGAGTGGTAAAGTCAAATTCTTTAGGCCTCAAGTTATTCAATCATCTTCAATATCGAAAAAAGCTAAACTCTTTCCTTTTTGCTTGGACTACTTCACCTCATTAGTTTGATAACTTGGGTGTTATTCTTATGCAAAGACTTTTTTCAAATAAAACTTGGCATCGACAAAGTGTTTTCCTACGATAGTAATGGCTTAGCATCTGTAACAATCATCTTTACTTGGTCATTTCTATAATATTTGAAGCATTGGCGAAAAGTTGAAGAAACTACACCATTTTAGGGGATCCATGGTCGTCTAACAACATTTATATATTTTCTTAGCATCGATCGAACGAAATAATGGACATGATTCCATGTCATCGATGAAAAGTTGGAGTCTCACTCTCTCAAGGGCCATTTGCCCCCTTGGTTTGAATCCTTAGATCAACAAACGACTTTGTAATAATTCATCATATGAAACATCAAGTTCATTCATTATCTTTAAAGGAAGTGTATTTACAACAGATCTATTATCTACTAAGATTCGATTGATCTTTTTGTTCTTGTACGTACCAAATAGAAAAAAGTAGGCGATTGTGAGAAGCTACTCCTAGCAACAAATCTTCATCAGAAAGAAACTAATTTGGAAGCACAATAATGGTGAGCTTCAAATGTTACTTTGTCAATGTTGTTATCCTCATTATCGATCTTTTCAATTTCACCGACATGGTAGCTAGTCATGGTAAACCAAATCATTTTCTCTAAATTGAACAGACATGAATTCATTTAGAGTGATTAATTCTCTTGGCTTTCGACTCATCCAATTTTCTTACCTAGATTAAATTGCTTTTTATCGAATCATCTTTGGCATCAATTTCTTGGCTAGCCTTTCAATCATGCCAACTTTTCTTGACACTTACACAAGCCTTTGCAAGTTTCTCTTTCGACCCTTCTTTTTGTCACCAAGGACCATCTTTCATCATCTTGATCTTTAATTTGAGGAAAAGTATTGCCCACACTTGTTTGAAGGCTTATTACTTCACTTGAGCTTGAAGATAGCATGATAAGGTCAAAGGAACCAAATTTAATGGTCCTACCACACAAGTTAGTTTGAGTAACTATACTTATAGATTACATATTAGATGTCGCAGTTTATTCACCAAACTCAATGTTTCCATCCCTATGGAGTTACACGATTTTTTCTTTTAAAATAAAACACTTCTCCAATGAAACTAACTAAGCAGTGGTACTTAAAATAATCAGATCATCTACCCCATTAGCTACCTCAGGTCATTTCATTTCTAGCAACTAAATGAGTTTAGCCATCAAAAGTTCTTCCAAAAGGTTAGAAACATCAAAGTCTAGGAATGGATATGTCTTTTCTTGCCTTTCTTTTAAAGTTATATTTCTTTTACCTTTATAAAGGATATGGACATGTTTAGTCTCTTGGGTTTTCTTTGAATTGAAAGCTATCTTAAGATACTTAATGTTAACAATCATAGATTATTTACTTTCTCCCTTGTCAGTAAAGGTTTTGCCCCCTTTTCGAGTTTTAGAGTTCTCTTTACCTTTTTTATGGCTCTTGCATAGATGGTTCTTGATTCCCAGTAGCAATAATTTTAACTCCATATCATGCGCATAGTTAGCCAATTCTTCAAAGGTGTTGGGCTTAATACCTTGAAGAATATAATGCAAACCCCAATTCATACCTTGGATGCACATGTCAAGGGTAGATGATTCAAATAATCGTTTCTTACAATTACGGCTCAAATTCCTCCACCTTTGGATGTAATCAATCACTGGCTTCTCTTTCCATTAGCATTAACTCGTGAGCTCAATCATGTTAACTACAATCGAGTGCTGTAGAATCGATTAAGGAACTCACATTTAAGTTGTTCCCAATTGTTGATTGTCCCAAGCTCAAGATCGATGTACCTATCAAAAGCATTACCCTTCAAAGAGTGAACAAACCGTTTCACCATGAGATCTCTATCAGTGCTAACACTATTATAAGTTTCCACAAAGTGTGCAACATGTTGACATGGATTTCCTTTACCATCAAATTGTTGGAAATACGACTTGGCATATATGTATGAAAGTTGGATGACATTATCAACTTGATTTTTGATAGCTTCTTTGATAAGATCTTTTATTTTTAACTAGTAATGACAGTTTCATCAACCTTTCTATGAGAGCTTTTTGGAGTTTCAATGGGTTTAGGATCATTTGCAATTTTCATCAAAGAACCGTCACCATCTTCTTAAAACATCGATTGGCGATTTTGGCTAAGAGTCATTGGTTACTTCCTAATGAGATTGCTAATCCTTTCCATCATGAAAACCATTTAATTATCATTTTTCCTTCAGGCTTGATGTAAAATATTCTACAATTTTTTTCTAGGATAACAACTTGTTCTTCTAGTGCTATAGTGCAAATTGTCATGACAACCATTACTCTAGAATTCAAGTTTAAAAGAGATAATGGAACAGGACCACTACTTGAATAAGCATCTTGTTCCTTGAATAGTGATTGGCACCTTGCACTTGATTCATGAGAATGAACAAGTTGTGTAGCAGAAGATTCTTCTCCATTTGGGAAAGAAGTCGCATAAGATGAACTTTGGTTCGGCATTGGGGGAGTTTGAGCATGAATCTTTTTAAGAACTTTTCTCTTTCTTCTAGTGCTATAAAGATGAGTAAGAACATCAGTACTTGGATGGACCAGTATAAACTTCAAGATTAGCACGATCAGGCTTGAAAGTTGGCATATTAGCATAGTTCTTCTTAGAAGCCATTAAATTTTGCAAACATGAACTTGAAAGAAAAGAGATGAGAGGAAGAGATTGTCCTACTAGGTGTGCCAGAAATATACATACACAAATTTCGAGTTAAAAATTAAACTTGAAAAATTAAGGAACAAATATCAATTTTACTTATCAAATGCAAAGATTACAAGAAACTATGAATATTGTTAATACAAAAGAAAATTTTCTAATTCTTTTCTTCAGGAAGATCCACTTCAAGGGTTCGATTGACTTGATCTTGAACAAATAGAATTAACCTTGCTTCGTATGATGAAATAAGATAAAAAAGTAACTTTCTTAAATGTTCTTCAAGTTCTGCAAAATTTCTTCAATTCTTTAGAGGTTGATGCTTGAGACTTTGGAGAGGTTATGAGTTCTTCAAAATTGACAAAAATTCTCTATTGGCTTGAAGAAGCACTGTATTTTATAGTGCTCGGTGAGAGTTCTAAAAGAAATTAATTTCTTTGATTTATATCTTAATTATTTTAATTAATTAAGAAATAAATCGATTTAATTTTGATTGGCCAAAATTTGGATCTATTTTTAATTATTTTAATTTAGTTAAAAAATAAATTGCTTGAATTTGATTAGTCAAAATTATCTTTAAATTAATTATAAAATTAAAAATTTAGCAATCAATTTAAAAAATATCACTAATCCACATGGCAACATATAATTTGTCACTTGAAAATTCTTTAATTATTTTATTAAAAGAATTTCATTGGTCATGTGGTCATTTGTAATTGGGTAAAATTTTTCTCCTTCGACAAGGTGGTATATGGATATGTTCAACATAATGGAGAAAAATCATCAAAATTAGATGATGATAAGGATTTCTTTCATAAGCGGGTATATATGGAAAACAAGATCTGTTAGAATTTATGTGAGGAAAGATATTGTGGGAATGTAGGTTGTTTAGTAAGTGTGTGGAATCTATTATCGAATGGATGCAGAAGGGTGAAATTTTTTTCCAAGAATGGTGGTAGCGATAATGAAGTCTTGGAAAATAAGGAAAGTAGGTGGCAAAGGCTTCAGATTGGGTGGGTGAAAGTTAATTGCGATGGAGCTTTCGATTCTACTATGAAAGAAGTTGGAGTTGTTTGAAATTGAAGATTGCTTAATAAAGGGATATAATAAGAAGTTCAAAGCAGAAATAGTGAGATTAGCTTTGGCATTTATTTTTAATAAAATAATTAAAAAATCTAAATTTAGAAGTGGAAAATTAATCATTTTTTCAATTTTTTTCTATTATGACTATTTCCCATTAATCTCGCAGCACCATGGTGAAATTATTGGTAATATTATTGGTAATAGTTTTGAGAGATAGAGAGACGATTGTTAGTAATAATCTTTATCATAGTGAAAAATCTACTTCGTTTGTCTCAATTATTTTATCGCATATGTTGATTGGATACATAATTTTAAGAAGTTAAAACTTTTATATATCATGTCATATAAAAAATATTTGAATTGACTAAATTGTCAATAAAAAGAAAAATTTTTAGAAATAGTTGGAATTAATGAGGGGTAAAGAAAAAAAATATTAATGTTAAAATTTATTTATTTTTTCAAAATGACATTTTGAATGGTACAATTTTAAAACTTAAAAATAACCATTTTAATAGAACAACTGACTAACTTTCATGTTGACAGTGTATCATTATAATTCTCTTGTGTTCCTAGTGCTTTTTTTTTTTATTTTATTTCGTATTTTTGTTTTTTGAAAGTAAGATTAAGGCTTTATTCCTAGCACATTTATAGTTTGAAAACAAGTAGATGAATTGTTTAAATGTTCTTTGAAAATTCATTGTCATCCAGGGAAAAGCTATACATGCAAATATCTCATATGATATATTATATTGGATACTGTCTTTCTGCACTGCTTTTGTGTTACATTTACATAATCATTTAGCCAATGATTGGCACATAGCAACCTTCTTAAGGCATTTCAAGGCTCTCTTCTCTAAGGTATTGTTCTCCTGCAAATTAAGCTAGAATGCAGGTTAATCCCAGCATGGCCCAAAGTGCAATATCAATTTTGAAATTTTATGAGCTGTTTTTTTTTGGGCTTTGCTCAATCACTTGACCATATCTGTTGACAAGAAACTATAGACAATCATGTCTCTGATTTCACCTTTGCAAAATCCATACTTCCTTAGCAGGCCTTCTTTCGAAAACCCAACCTTCTCCAATACCTTTTGTGACCCCAGATTTTCTACCTCCACAAATGCTTCAAGCCTTACCAAGCCTGGGAACTCTTTGAACACATTGGAAACTGCCATCTTCAATGCGCTTGTAGCAATCCCCTGTCCCCAGTACTCTGCACTCACCGCATACCCAAGGTGAGCTCTGCATTCATCATCGCCTGATCCTGTCTTGATTGAAACGTATCCGATCGAATGGTCATCTAAACATATGGACCGACGATAAGGTTGGGGTATAGCAACCTTTTCAAGATATGACATGGCCTCTTCCCTGGAAGTGATTGTGTTCCATCTGAGATAACGGGTTACTCCATCATCACTCGCCCATTTCAGGAAGTCGTCGACGTCGGAGAGCCGGAAACGACGGAGGGAAATTCTTGATGGGTCCATTAATGAAGGCTGAAATGGATAAAAGGAGCTCTTAAAGATGATTCCTGGGTCACGACCAGGAGCTCTGCTATGAAATATTTCTTGCGTTGGATAGGAGTTTAGCGTTATCTTCTACAACTGACTTGTATTTGAGGCTCTCGATCCATTTCTGACACGAGAACTTGGTCAACTATGTGGAATTTGGTGCATTGAATTTAACCAAGCTTATTGGGCTCTAAGAATCCAAGTCCAACGTGCAAGTGACGGTCCCAGAAAAGTTTGTCCGCATGATATTTATATTTATATTTTATTTATTATTAAAATAATATTTAATTAAGTTAATTCATTGAATATTATAATTATGGTTTTTAACTTAATTTATTTTTATGACTTAAATTGAGGCCTGTTTGGATTCAAACCGAGTCTTAATAAGGCGCAATGAGATTTCTCACTGTGTCTCATTTACAAGTTTAGCCCTTATTTATTTATTTTTATTTTAATATAATATATTTAATGGTTATTTCATCATTAATTTCACCGTCATCATTGCGATTGAATCCAGACGCATCGCTATTTGACATCAATCTCACCACTACTGCTGTTTTCAATTTCAACGGAGTCAATCGCAGCCAATTGCATCACCCATCCAAGCACAACCTAAATTTACTACTTTAATTTCTTAACAATTTTTTTCTAAAATTGGTTTTAAATTTAAATTTGAAAGTCAAATTTTGACTTAATAATAGGGTATTTAGCGAATTTGAGTAAACCTGGTAATTTTAGATACGATACGATAACATGACACAAAAATTATATAAATAAAAGACATGAAAGTGACAGAGGCTAAAATTAGGTAAAAATGATATATAAATATGATAAAAGCTACAAATAAAGTTTTATATTTTCTGTTTCGATACGAATTTTAACACAAAATTTTCATATTTTACTCAACACAAACACAAATAATCGAAGGCCTCAGTCCATTAACAAACCTACAGACCCTAATAGCTTCACTCGTGATAGAGTCCAGATCCTATCGACCCACTAAGGTGAATCAAGACTCTTACTCATCTACAGTTTGATTCCCTTGAGTCAGATTTAAAAATTCCATCTGTAACCTACGTCGAGTAGTATCTGGGATGTATTGCCCTCTGAAAGCACCCGAAAGCATGTACCATGTTTTCACTATACCCTGAGATCTCAACATAGGCCTGGTAGACTTCCACCAGTTCTCTGCTTTGCCTCTCAGTACAAAGGTCACAAGTGCTACTCTCTCCATAGCAGAACATCTATAGAAATCAAACAATTTCTCCATCTAGCTTATCCATTCCTCAGCCACTGCTGGATCCTTTATCCTACTAAAAGAAGGAGGCTTGAAATCCATAAAATGCCTCAAAAAGGGATTTGGAGACCACCGTATTGTCCTACTTCTCAGATATTGGGGGGAATAGTGGGATGAGCAAACCACAACTCAGTAAGGAAAGGGATGCTAACAGGTAGATACTGTACTATCTACTTAGCTCATACATACATAAACAAAAGCATGTTTCAATGTAAATGGAAATATTACTAGAAAATGCATTTAAACATTTATTTCTCACAGGCATTTTCATGTAAAACCATGTACAATACTTCCAATTAAAACAAGTCATAAAACAGTGCTATCACAACATAAACATTCAAATCAAGAGATTTATCAAATCGAAATAGCTCTTTGCTTTTCTCAAAATATTTCTTTTCATCAAAACTCTTTCTTTTCTGAGTTTCTCAATCTCTTTTATCTCTAAGACAGGCATGAAATTCTCAACAATCTAATATCTACGACATATGGCCGTAGTCAGTGATCCCCAGCCTCACTGATCAGGTGTGCACAGGGAATCACTTGCCTGAAGGGGGATGGGTCAGTCCTGCCCTCCGGCTCATCTCAAACATCATCTTCCTCATCAACTCACAGAACAATGTACACCATGTGTCATCTACGCGATACTCGTACTCATGTGCTCCCAGCACGGTACATAGTATACCAACAAACAACTACACAGTTCTACGTACGACCGTAGACCCGATCCATCCACCCAAATTCGATGGACTCATTATCCTGAACCATGTCTCATATACCAGGCGAGCAAATTAGCGTGACACACAGTCATCGCAAGGATCTAGCGCAGTATCCCTCAGTGCGAGCAACTGCTTCTAGCACTGTGTCATATCAAACTCAGTAAAACTAGTGCGAGGAATGCTTCAACACCTTTCTCAAAACCATCGTGCGAGATGAACTCCAACATAACACATCAAAAACATAAAAACATGTGCGAGCTAAAACCCCAGCACATTATCATTATAAAACCACGTGCGAGTCACGCTCCAGCACGGTTTATCAAAACATGTAAACGTATGCAAGTAAAACTTCAGCATAGTCAATATCATTAAAATAGGTGTGAGCTAATGCTCCAACACCAAATCACATCTCAAATCCAATATGTGACTATTTTCTCTTTTAAAAACTCAAAACATGTTTATTCACATAGCATGTCATTCCATACTAAACATGTAAAACTAGCCCTCGAATCCATCAGCATTTCTCAATCACAAAATCAATACATAGTTGAGAAAATATCGAAAACATGCATATCATGCTATTTCCTTACCACATCCCATTTTCACAATACATATATATCATAGTACATTTCATAATTTCATGTCATTTCATAGTTCCATAGCTAAATGTACCAATTCTAGCGTCATATCTACTAGAATCACAGCAAAATACGTACGAATATCTCTATCGCTAACATACAGTCTCTTACCTCGAATCGCGTTCGTATTTCCTTTGTCTCGTTTGTTCCGTTCACGATCCGAGTTAATCGTGTTCCACGTATTTCAATCTACACGTGTAAATCATTAAGTTATTTTCCTTTTCATCTTCTAAACCCCCACATTGTCATTTATTTATCTATTCAAACTTCCCAAAATTCTTATCACATTCCACCTCATACCATTAACCTTATTATATCTCTTCTTTGGTTTTCCATCACTCTTCCATGGATTTTCTCTTCATAAATCCCTCTTAACATTACTCACTAATCACTACACTCATCATTCCTAACAATATTTCACATATCATTTAACCTAGTAAATGCCTAGAAATCCATATTTAAAGCTTGAAGGTTGAAGAGCTTACCCATTTTCTTAGCCAAACTTGTGGTAGCCAAAACTCATTCTGTTGGTCACACCAATGTGTGATTGGGTATGTTGTTCTCTTTGCTTCAAGGAACAACTTTCCCTTCTTGAGCTTCTTCAGATTTTGGCTGGAATGTAGTGATTTTTTGAGTGAGAAAGCTTTCGTCTTTGAGAGAAAATGGCAAGTACAGTTTGGTGGGAGGGAAATCTGATTTTCAGTCCAAATCCCGTGCCCTTTTTATAGACGCAGAGACATGAGATCAATCTGGCCCTTATGGAGATCGATCTCTGCATGGTTTGGTAGTCTTTTTTACCAAACGTAACCACTACCAGATCGATCTGCTTCCATGATGAGATCGATCTATTTTCTAGCAAAATCCTTCATGGAGATCGATCTGTCGCTTAGAGGAGATCGATCTCTTTCAGGCCAAGAGTTAAGGAGATCGATCTGTGCCTTGTGAGAGATCGATTCCTTTCAGGCAGAGACTTAAGGAGATCGATCCGCCTTCCCATGAGATCGATCTGCCCTGCTCCACTTAATAAATTCTTAGCGTTTCTTGAGGGGAGATCGATCCATCCTTCATAGGAGATCGATCTCTCATCCCTTGCACCCTCATTTCTGCAGTTTTTCTGTAGATTTCCAACTACATACTTACCCTCTTTTGGTTTATATCTCAATTTACAATATGTGCACAATTAACGCACAAGGGCCTCAATTCCATATAGTTCATAATGAATGAAACTTGTGCACACAACTTAAAATCATGGATGTTTCATTCTCCAAAATCCTTACATCCTCTTATCATTTATACTCATGTAACAATACATATACATACATCATAACTTCTCAAGCTATTTTTGTAACAACGTACATATACATCATATCTTCATAAAAGTAAATACGGAGAAATTATGGGTATTACCTGAAGTAGTGATTACCCTCATGACAGTAATTGGGAGTGCTTGGTCTCCATAATTCGATTTCATTAAGATTTGTTTATTACTTTTGTCTTGTTATGCAAACACTGATTTTCGAGACTCTGATTGAAGTAAGAAAATATATATATATATATATATATATATATATATATATAAATGAGTTATGTTTTAGTATAGAAAAGTATATGATTTTAATCATTCGTTTTGAAGTGGTATTCAATTATCTAATAATAGTATTGTTTTCTAAATGTTTTGAATATTATTATTATTTTAATATACTCCTTACTATGTTATTTGAAGTTCACTACAATTTTTCCTTCATTCCAAATTATTTACAATAAGTACCTCAATACCTGCTGCGTACTCAATATAGGCTGGTGGACAAGACTCTCTCTAAGCTATCTCTTGTACACATTTACGATATATTTCAGTTGTATCGAGACGTCTTTTATACTACAGATACTTATATGTAAATGAGCATTTTGGGATGTAATTACTTATATATATATATAAAGACATGGAAAAGTAAGTAATTTCATGAGGTTATAGAGTATAACAGTTAAAGAAATGAATGATAAGTCAGGAACTGACACTGAATAGGAATACACCTCAAATATAAGATTAAGTCAAAAAACTAAAATAAAAATTTAATTCAGTCCTAATTTCTGTGTTTTCGAGGCGTTACATGAAATTTTTTTTACCATGTATAATATTTGTTGATGTGGATATACATATTTTTTTTCAAAATTAATTTTTTATCTAAATTACCCTTTTTTTGGGTTTTTCAGGGTTTTTTTCAAGAGTAAAAATGTAATTTTGAAAAAAATAATATATATCCACTTTAGCAAATGTTATACATGGCAAAAATTTTCACATCAACTGGCCACGCCACAAAGCCATGTCAACATTTTTGTTAGCTGATACATGTGCAAGAGTAACAACAGTTAAAGAAATTTAATGAAAATATACTTAATTCTGTTATTATAAAACATTTAGGTTTTAATTACTTAAAATAAATCGTAATGGACTTGGGCTTACTCCATTTTTATTAAATATTGAAGGTATATTTGGGTATTAAGGCTAATCTATATTATACCGGCAAAATAATACAAATCAAAATAATCAAATAACTAATTAAATTCAAATTCAGATATTTTAAAATTAACAAATATCTTACCATTCATATTCCTATTTGTATCTCTCATTGCTTAAGCTTTCGGCATATTTGAGAATCTATTAGGCCTTGATCCTGAAGCAACATAACTTTATTCTCGTAAATTTCATTTTCCATTATTAGTAGCTAACATTAGAGTTTTTTCCCCCTCTTTGTAAATTGCAATTAGCTTTCAAATCGTAAGCATTAATTTTACACGACACTCCATTTTGTTCAAGATTTTTCATTTTTTTAATGAGAATTAGACCCTTAATTGAAATATGTACTCAAATAATTTTTAGGCTTTAATGGATCAATTGTAAAGCCTCTAACATAATATGTACTTTTTATGATTTTGTGATGTATGGATAAGTCACATTTGATATAAATCATAAGGAATGAATGTATTTAAGTCCCCAATGTGTATAAAATGCAAAACGGGTAGTAAAGTAAATTGAAAATAAATGTAACAGTGAATTTTGGGAAGAAATTTCAGTACAACTGCTTCAAAAAAGGAGCAGATCGATCTCTCATTCAATGCAGATCGATCTTGGATAGGTTCTAGGTAGAATAAATTGATCTCATAACAAGGCCAGATCGATCTCCTTAAGGTTCTGAGTAAAGCAGATCGATGTCATGCTTAAGAGCAGATCGATCCTTTAAGCTTTAAAAGCCGATTCCTGAAGAGGAAGAAGGCAAGACAGATCGATCCCTCACTATTAGCAAATCGATCTCCTAGATTAATTCTATAAATATACAGCTCTGCAAACCTCTGCTTTGCCGAGAACATCAAACCCCATTAAAACCAAAGTGAAAACCTAACCTTTCTACACTAGAAATCTTCATCTTTCAATCAGTTTTGAGTGAGATTCAATTTAGCAAAGTTGTTCTTAATAAAGAGGAGAACAATATACTTGGAAACAAGAAGTTGAAATCAAAGATTGAAGGAACAAGGTGGATTTTACCAATTTTGGTGAAAAAAGGAAAAGTTCAAGCTAGGTAAGATTCAATACACCAACTTCATATATGTTAATATAGGTGTCTTGGTGAGTTAATTGGTGTATGTTTAAATTGTTGAAAACAAATGGATCATGAAAAATATCCATGACCGAGCTATTGGTATGGAATTGAGAAAATGATGAGGAAGTTGAGTAAACATGGATTAAATGATGAAATAAGCTAGTATGAAAGATTGTAAGGTAATTTTTGTGAAATACATAAATTGGAATAGATGAGAAATGAAGATAGGTATATGAGATATATGGTATAATACCATAATGGGGGAAAGTGATGAGATTGAGGCATTGAGAGGAGTTAAATGCATTGATTTAGAGTCATGCAAGTGAAAACAAGTATATTAAGATCTACTGATGTGGATAATTATTAACAGCTTCGAAGTTGATATTGGAAGCTGATTGGACTGCGAGAGTGAGCAGCACCTAGGAAGTGAGGTCACAAGACGTGATTTGAGGTAAGAGAATTTCGTGAGTAGCTAGAGATAGCTACATGTATTTCGAATAGAATCTTAATAACTATATTCTATATGAAATTTTTTATATAGAGACGTTCAGTAGGATCCGATAAGTTAAAAAAGCATAGGAAGCATGTGGGTGATTAAATTTAATACGTTTTGAATCTGTTTGGATAGAATGACTAATGTTTTCATGTATATATGAAAACAACACATTTGAGTGCCTTTTTGATTTACTTGGGTGAATTATGATTTGAATAAGCCATTTATTGGGGTTGTGTGTAAACCATAAGTGCTAGAGAATATTCGCACTTGATTTTTGAGATATACATCACATAGTACTTGAGTGTATTCTCGTACTAAATTTTAAAAGCGATTTATGCATGATAGAGTACTGAGAGCATTGCTCGTACTCAGTTTTCATTGATTGATGCATTATAGAGTATTGAGAGCCTTGTTCATACTCAGTTTTACATGATAGAGTATTGGGAGCATTGCTCGTACTCAGGATGCATTATAGAGTATTGGGAGCATTGCTCATACTTGATTTTTACATGACATAGTGTTGGGAGCATTGTTCGCACTAGAGTTATATCATTTTGTTATGGTCGTGTTGGGAGTTTACTCGCACGTATTGGATTTTGTAAGAGAAAGAATGAAACAGCCATGTTGGGAGCCTGTGCTGACTGTGTGTCGCACCGATTATATGCTCGCACGTGCATAGTATAAGGGCTAAGACTTATGGCAAGCACCCGACTATGAGGTATATCTAAGGTATGAGGACTAAGACTTATGGAAAGCATCCCGACCTTGAGATTGGGTCTATGGAGTACTTTGTACCGTGTATGTCACATGGAGTATGATATACCATGAGTACACAATGTGATTGAGTTGTGAGCTGACGGTAGATATTTGACCTACCTCCCGTTACAGCAAATGTGAGACCCCGCACACCGAGTATTGTGTAGCCTGGGATCATAAAAAATGAGTTATGATCATAATCTCAGAACATGTAGTCGCCTATCTCGTTTCATCAATTGAGTTTTCTTGAATGAACTATCACATGGTTTTATAATCTGGATATGTGAATTTGTGTGTGACAAAGGGTAACCCGAGGATGGGTGAGGCCCAGTTTTCCATGCTTTTGACCATGATGATGTGCCGTATTATTTTGATTTAATTGAATGACATGATAAATGTAATTTTATGAAATTACATGAGAAATGCAATGTTTTGCATAAACTCCTGAGATTTATGAAACGAGCATGAATTTAGTTTTATAACTGATAATTTATATCTATATGTATATATTGCATAAAAGTTTCAAGCAAGATGCATGCTTTAGATATAAGTCGATAAGGAAATAATTTCAAGGCATGAGCATAGTATTTTGTAGATAGTGTGGTTATCTACTTACTTGCCTGATTTCCTTACTGAGCTGTGAGCTCACCCCTTTTTATTTCCCCTCTCTAGAGAGCGTCCACAGTAGTCGAGCACGGCTGAGGACTAGTATTCCTTGATCCGCTGCATATCCATCTTACGAGAGATATACACATTCGAATGTTTTGTACTGAACATTATAAAAGCACAGTTATGTAAATGATTCTACGGTTGGGGATGTATATGTATAAATATTTGTTTTAATGTATAAGTGTTTATATTATAGAAAAGAATATTGACTTGTATGTTATGAATGAATATGGTTGAGGTAACTAATATCAAATCACAACCCAACGGTTTGGTGTTGAGTGATGACAGAAGTAGAGGTAAGTAGAATGTAAAACTTTTGTGGTGATTTTGGTAGGTCATAGGAGGGGAGGTCATGGCAGAATGGTATCAGAGCAGAGTTGGTATGATGTGAGTCGATATTAGTAATTAGGAAAATGTACATCCCCATATTATTGTGCTTTGTTCGGTTACAATTGTGTATACGAGATGGAAATCATACTAATTAATGACTATAAATGCAAGAATTTGCTATTATGGCTAATACCAGATGTGGTAGAGGGGTTAAAGGTAGGGCTCAAGGTCGTAAAGGTAGGCCAGAGACCTGAGATGAGACTACAAGTCCCACTAAGGAACCCGAGAGTACCGATGCACGCTTCACGAGATTAGAGCTTTGCTTTGAGATCATAGTGGAGTTACTGGCACAGACTATGCCAGAAGGACAGGGGCAGGATGTAGGGACTGTGCCTAGAGAGGCAGCTACACCTGATACGCCTGTACAGCCAGCTCGTGTGCCACAGCCTATGGATACACTTACACCCCCACCAACTAAGGATACGCTTTCTCCTATTGCTCCACTGTAAGACCCGATATTTTCGAGTGCATTTAAAAATGCAAAAGGACTTAAATGACATTCCCGAATACGTGCAAGGGTAAAATGGTCAAAAGACCAAAATTCGGTATTAATCGGGACAAGAAAATTTAATTAAAAATATGAAAATGAGAAATCTTGATCAATGACGAAGAAATAATTAAATTCCGGGTTAAATTGATCAAGATATGAATTTATTGGAATAAACTGAGATTTTCGTATCGAAAAATAATCCCGAAAATAATCGAAAAATATACCGGAAAGGTAAAATCGGACTGAGAAAATTATTTACAGATTAAATGAATAAAATATAAATTTTTTTAAGGATATTTATGCATTTTAATATTATTTTATTGAATAAAATAATATTAAAAGTTAATAATAAAAAAAAAAAGAAAAACGAAAGTCTGAAACAGAAAGAAAAGAAACAGAGGCGAAAAACGAAGCGAGACCGAGGGAAGAAGAGAGACTCACCGGCGAGCCACCACCGGCGAGGCTGAGGGGCCGACGAGGGTCGGCGAAGGTCGGCCGACCTCGGGCGAACCACCAACGGCCAGGACGCGCCGTGGAGTCGCCGAAAAACGTCGAAAAACGAAGGAGATGCCGCGGGGAAGAAACGTCGATTCGTCGGCGATGGCTGCGATTCGACCCCAGCCGAAGCCCGATTTAGGAAGCCCAGGCCATGGCGTGCCGAATGGCACCGAAATCGCACTGGGAACCGGTCGGACGTGTAAGACCCGAATTTAATTAAAATACGGAAATTAAATAAGAAAAGATGGGGAAAGTATGAAGGAAGTCGGGTTAAATTAATCCCGAACACGTGTAAGGGCAAAATGGTCAAAAGACCAAAGGTCGGTATAATTTCGATAAGAAAAATTTAATTAAAACATGGATTTAAGAAATCTTGGTCAATAAAGGTGAAATAAATTTATTTTGGGTTAAGTTGATCAAGATATTAATTTATTGGAATTAATCGGGATTAATTGGAATTTTTAGTTCGGAAGAATAATCCCGAAAATAATCAAAAAATATATCGAAAAGTCACCCGGGACAATATCCCGAAAATACGGGGAAATTATACCCGAAAAAGAGGTTAAAATATAATAAATAAATTAAATAAAATTAAATTGATAAATTTAGAATTTAATAATAATTTTAAGAGATAGTTGGGTAATTTTAATGTATTTTAAGGAATAGTGTAATAATTAAAATAAATAATAATAATAAAAATAATTAATAAAAGAAAAAAAAAGCTGGAAATCGGGAAAAACCCGAAAAAGGAAAAAACGAAACCCGTTTCGCACCCGCAAAACCCATCGTCGAATCTCGACCACCGACGACCGTTCGAGGTCCGACGAAGCTGCCAGGAGGAAGAGCAGACTCCGGTGAACACGTGGGCACCGGAACCGAGCCGCCAGGTGGCCGGAGTAGTCCGATCCGAACTCCGAAAATCCGAGGGAGAAAAGAGGAGATCGCCGGCGAACCGCCGCGACTGGGCCGGAAAGGAGGCTACCGACGCGTTCAGGGGAGGAAGCCGGTCATTTTGGTACCGGTCTTGGCCGGTAAGACCGTCGGAACCGCCGGCGACGGCAAGAGGCAGTGAGGAGACTGAAACGGTGCCGTTTGGCTGGAAGGAAAAGGAAGGAAAAGGGGAAGGAAAAGGAAAGAAAAGGAAAGAAAAGAAAGGAAAAGAAGGGAAAAAGAAAAAGAGGAAAAATTGGGAAAAATTCTTGTGATGCAATCGAGCTTCGGGTAAGTCGGTAAGCGGTCGAATTGACCGATTTAAATTTCAGAATATTTTATTTAATTAATTTCCGACTAGAAATTTACCCGAAAATGTAATTAATTGTGTAGCTCGACGATTGGCATCCACCGAGGGCTCGAGACAGCCTCGAATTACGGACTAGCATGGAATCTCGGGTAAGTGACCCCTATTTACGATAATTGCCTCGTTATGCGTGATATTGATTTAATTTACGCATAAATTGAATTAATTTATGGAAATTTAGACTAATTGTCGTAAATATTAAATTTAGCTATTCGAGAATTAGAACGAGGCCCGATAAATTATTGGTGGGCCCAATGAGCCCAATAGGCCTCGATAAAGTAAAAATTAAGTGGTAAACGGGCTTAAGGCCGATCAAGGCCCATTAAGGTGCAATCGGGCCCAATAGGAGTAAATGGGCCCAACGATTTAAATTAAGCCCAGAAAAGATTAAATACGATTAAATTGCATAATATCTGACCTGAGGAATATTAATACGCAGTTCTGGGCATTTGATTGGGAGCATAACGGACTGCGAGACGAGACAACATTGGGAAAGAAAAGGTCAGATTCGACAGAAAATTAAGGTAAGGGAATTCTGCGGACTGCTAGAGGTAACTTTACGCAATTTTAAATTCATACGCAGTCCTTTAAAATTAACTGAAGGGTCTAGAGGTCGAAGAACAATTTTAGTGCCCCGAATGGGTAAAATTACAAAAATACCCTTGTTAAGGGTAGAATCTAAAAATTTAGGAAAAAAATTGGGAGGAGCAAGGACAAGAGGTTCCTGCTCGTTCTGGAGGTATTTCAACGCATGCATGAGTAGGCTGGCTCACTTTTAAAGAAAAATGCATAGCATTGCATATCTTAATTGTTGTGATTTCTGTGAAAACTATTTGGAAATAACCGAGCCGCCTACATGTTTTTATTTACATGTGACGTGCTAGAGCTCAGCTCGCACGATGTTTGATTTGTGTGATGCATGCATTCGTGCTGGAGCGAGAGCTCGCACTAGAGTTTTACATGCATAGGTGCTAGAGTATAACTCGCACCAGATTTCACATGCTTTTGCGTGACATGGTGCTAGAGTCTAACTCGCACCAGATTTTATAAGATTCTCATACAATTTATATACAGAGTGCTGAGCATAGCCCGCACTAGTTTTACTGGATTTGTGGAGTAGCGCTGTCTGCCCTTGGAGTCAGCCAAAAGGCCCAACAGGCTCAAAAGACCTCTTAAGTAGGGTGAGAGTGAGGGATGAGGTGGCGGCCTTATGGAGATGTAAAGCGGGCTCTGCCAAGTTTACTTAATTTGATGAGAGTGCTGAGCATCGCTCGCACTGATTTTTATGAGAACATACGATGAGCCGTGCTTGGAGCATCGGGTAGACTGTGTGTCACCGATTTAATAGGCTCGCACGTGCGTTTTGAGACATGGCAACGAGTATTGAGTTATGAAAACCTCTGTGGGAAGCAGGCCATTTGGGCTGGAGTACCTAGAGTGATATGGGTCCATGGAGTACGATGTACCGTGCAAGTAGCATGGAGTACGATGTACCGTGGGGTATCTTCGGATACGGTATCTTTGTGATACAGGGTATCTTCGGATACGGTATCTTTGTGATACGGGGTATCTTTGTGATACGGTATCTTTGTGATACGGGGTATCTTCGGATACGGCATCTTCGGATGCGTGAGATCGGATAAGACTGACGGGTTGGATTGACCCACCTCCCGGGCAGTTCCCGATCAGGGTGAGACCTCGCACACTGGGATCCGTGAAGCTAGAGGGACTCACGAGGACATATTGGCCAGTCCTGGTTATTACCGATATACAGTATTGCCTAGTCTCGTATCTTGTATATATATATACGTATGTTTTCGATATCGATGCTCTTGAGAGACTCAATTTCCATGGTTTTGTGTGAGTCAGGATCACCCGAAGGAGGGGTCGAGTCCTGACTTCATTGTGAAATTTTAAATGGGAAAGAAATGATTTAAAATGAATTGCATGTTGAATTTTCCGTGCAACTTGATTTACATAACATCATGACGCATATCATTTGTTTTAAAATGTGTGGAGAAAGGGTGTTTTATGCATGGCACCACGTTCATGTAGGTAGTATGGTTACCTACTTGTTCGTAGGATTGCCTTACTGAGCTTGATGTGCTCACCCCTTTCATTTTCTCCCACAGATAATCTCCAGTTGAAGTTGCGACGACTCAGTACTGCATTCCGGATATCCGCTGCTGCCCATCAACATAAGGTATATACACTTGTACATATTGTATCTACATAAGCATAGCACAGTAACATGTTTGTAAGTAACTTTAGGGGATGTATGAATAATGTAGACAATTATAAATGACTGAAGAAGAAATAAGTTAGATGGTAATTGAATGGTGGGACTGGCATTGATGCACAGCCCAATTATTAGTGGAGTGTTGGTCACGATTCGAGGACAGGTAAGAAATTAAGTAAGAAAATAATAAAACGCTAAAAATTAACTCTGATTTTTGGGTAGTTTGGGTCGTGACAAATAAAGGTGGTATCAGAGCACAATTGGTCTGATGTGTGTCAGTGTCAGTAATTAGGAAATTACATCCCCGTGTTACTGTGCTTAGTTAGATACAATAGTGTATATTGAGATGGGCTTGACTAAGAAATGGTTGAGAATGCAGGAATGCTTAATATGAGTCGCGTTAGATGAGATAGTGCACGAGGCAGAGGTCATAGAGGTAGACCTGAGTCTGCTAAGTCGTGCTGAGTTGACTTATGAGAATCAAGATGAGATTGAAATGGAGGCTAATTTGAGAATGCCTCACAGAGTCCGACAGAGAGATCGGACAGTATTGAGACACGCTTCGCGAAGTTGGAGCGGAGTGTGGAGATTATTTTGAGAAGCAAATTGCTCAGAGTATACATAAGATCAGAGGGCGCAGCGGAACATTGGTGGAAACCTGCTCGACCTATCTTAAGAGCTGATATGAGAAATATCTTGGATATGTTCCGGTGACAGGATATCTCGGACATGATTTAAAGGAAATTATGGATAAAAGTCCTTACTCTGACCCAAAGGATTTGATTTGTTGATGAGTATGGAGACTCGATTATATTCGGGGCAGATATTACCTCGACACTATGAACAAGTGACAGTCGAGATGTCTAAAAGTTTATGGAAGGGCTCAGATTGTCAGTTAGAGTCTGATTGGCCCGCGAGATATTACCTATACCGAGGCAGTGCGCAGATTTACAGTTGGGTAAATAAGGATATGAATTGCACGCCTCTAAGATTTGGAGAAGTAGTGAGGGCCGAAATAGAGACATAAAAGAGAATCGAGGAGTGATAGAGATGTTAAAATGAGAAAATGGTAATTGGTAAAAGATCTGATTTGACGAGTTATGGAGTAAGATAATTGGTAAGGCCCCAGTGCATCTAATTTTGGCACTCTTGAGGGGTATTGTGATTGGAGGACCCCGACTTACTACGAAGCAGAGTAGCAGTTTGATTACTGTAGAATGTGTGGTGGATACCACAGAAGGAGGGTCTATACTTACACGGTATTGATGAAAATGGCCGTTAAATGTGGTTAAGACGGACCATTGATTTAGGATTGCTCAGAGTTGAGCGAGATCGCCCCACAGAAAAGGTAAAGAGACAGAGAAAAATTTCGTTGGTATAACTGCAACGAAAAGGGAGGCCATAGCCGAAAAGAAAAAGGAAAGTAGGTTATTGGACGAAGGCGAGAGGATGTCTTGGACCAGGACATTATTGATGTCTCATGGATGTGGTGTAAGATACCACACTTGTTATGAATAATGAAGTACATATGTTCATTGATCCTGGTGCCACACATTTATTCGTACCGCCTTCATTCGCATATAAGTGAGTAAAAGGCATGAATGCCTACATCATTGGGCGCAATACAGATAAATGAGTATCCCAATAGAGGAGGATTAATAAACGGAATAGGGATATTGAGACTTTAAGTTAAAAACAGGGGTGCAACAGTTGAATTTACAGGAGGAAGGGATTGTACTCACAGAATGAATAAAGACAAGAGTTTTATTATAATTGATACGCAAAGGAGAAAATCTTTAAGATAAGGTAGATTCTAAATACAAGACGTATTGGAGTAAGAGGCGTATGCTAGGTAAGAACATCCTTACGATATGAAGTAATTGGGATTAAGCAATTAGTAAGGAATATAAATTATAACCAAGGATAAAGATGGGTATAACCATAACCAGTAGTTGTGGTTAAGTCTGAGGGCTAATAAAGGTATTTCAAAATACCTCCCCGCCTGAAGACTTGACAGCGTCTAAAAGTATGTATATATAACCTATAACGGAAAATCGAGCGTCGTAATAGATAACTTTAGCATTAGGATACCTTTACTAAGACGATAAGAATATTAAAATTCGACAAATCATAAAGGTTAACATAGTAAAAATTTAACAAGAGCCGTTAAGATAAGAAAAGGAAATGACGCAGGTTAGTACCTGAAAACGTAAGCGGTTGAGAAGGATCTTATACGCTTATGCATAAATAAGTCAAGGATTATATCGATTTGTAATCATCATTATCGATGATATATTGGGTGTAGTTAAAGTCTAGGGCGATTTATAAGCAACAATTGGGGAAATTGCTTTTGCAATGGGTTGCTGCAAGTTCTAAAAGGATTTACCTTGTTGACACGTTTAACTAAGAAACGTGGTCTCAGAAAGAGATGATAAATAAGATTATTGTTGTGACGTGAATTTGGCGTGATGAAGTATGAACTGACCACCGTGATTAATTTCACCATACCCAACAGCTCAAGAGGTTCTCAGTGAGTATGAATACCTTGAAATAATGAATGAGCTGTGTATTGATGTATAATGGGAAGATAGTCAATTTTGGAGTCAGACAACTCCTTGATCACGAAATAAACTATCTGACCCATGATTTAAAGTTGGCAACAGTATTTGTACCGAGGATATGGTACTATTAGGTACACGATGAGGAATTATGGATATGCACTGATCATAGAGCCCGAGTATCTGTTTTCACAGAAAGGGGCGAATATGAAAATACATATTGGGTTAGAGCTTCTGAGAGATTTTGATTTATGAAAATTGTACCACCCAAGGAAAGGCTGATGCTTTGAGCAGAAAGAGCCTCGGAATGGTATTACATTATGATGGTCAGGGAGCGTGAGCTGCTAGATGCAGTTGTGAACCTCAGTATTGATGTGATCCCTTCTGATGATGACAGTGATTGGTATGACTATGTGACAGCTAGCCTGATGATTAGAACCGGATGAGAGTGCCCGGATTTGCCAGGCTTAGCGTGATGATCGATCGGATGTCGATAGTTTAGGTCTGATTCAGAAGGGTACAGTGATAGAGTTCACAGTGGGTGATGATGAGTTACTGAGGATTCCGAGACAGTATGAGTGCTCCCCAGGACCACAGTTGATGAGATAGTGATATTGACAGAAGCTCACTCTTCGGGATATACAGTGCATACGAAAGTAAAGAAATATATCGAAATCTCAAAAAGGGTATGGGTGGTCAGATGTGAAAAGAGATATTGGAGAGGTTGTGAAAAGTGCCTAGTATGTCAGCAGAGTAAGGTAGAGTATTAAAAGTCTGCAGAGTTATTGCAGCACCTACCTATATCGACACGACACGAAAAACGAGAGCAAGTCTCCATAAATTTATGATGGGTTACAGAGAACCCAGGTGAATTACGAGGCTATTTGGATGATAGCCGACAGAATGACTAAGCCCACCCACCTTCTGGTTATGAAATCCCCAAATACTCAAAGTGTGTATGAGGATTCAGGTATAAGAAAGATTGTGGAACATTAAGTAGTGTTCCAGTGAGCCTGGTATCATATAGGGATTCCCGCTTCACTTCCTACCTCTGAGGATAGTTTCAGGAAGCTATGGGAAACCCGACTGAGTATTAGCACAGCTTTCCATCCTCAGACAGATGGTCAGTCAGAGAAGACTGTACAGGTTCTGGAGGATCTGATGAAAGCATGTGCCATTGATTTTATAAGCTCCTGGAATGATCAGTTGATTTCTAATTGAAGTCGCCAATAACGACAATTGGCAATTGAGTATCGGGATAACAAGATATGAGGCAGTGTATGGCTGTAGGGGTTGTTCCCCAAATTGGATTAGAAAAAGTGGGTGACAGATAGAATCATTTTCGATTTTGGATAATAAGTCTCTGAGGATGTTTAGTTAAGGATGAGAGATTAAGAACACCTCGGAGCAGATAAATAAGTATTGGAATTCACCCTTGGTGAATTAGTAAGATTGAAATGTTTCTTGTCCTAAGAGAATAAGGACATAGCGAACTTTGGAAGAAAGTAAATTGAGTTGCGCTGGATGGAATATTTTGAGAGATTGGACAAGTGGGAGATAAGACCTGTAGGTTGGTGTTATCACTTGAATTAACAGGCACCCACAATGTGTCTCAGCTTTTGATGCTTCGGCAATACTATCCAGATCCAGCATAGGTGATAGGGTATGAACTTCAAAAGTTCAGTTTTATGCAAATATAAGTATATTGAAGAAGTTGATTCGGGCATTAAACAGGAAAGAGAAAGTATTGGGGTTTAAGATAATCTCCCTAATTAAAGTCCTTTGGTAGTAATACACTCCGGAGAAGGTCACATAAGAATTTAAGAGTATGATACGATCGATGTACCCGGAGTTGTATATAGACTCATATGACTTGGTTCTAATTTGGAAGACCAAATTCCTTAAGTGGGGGAGAGTTGTAAGACCCGAATTTAATTAAAATACGGAAATTAAATAAGAAAAGATGGGGAAAGTATGAAGGAAGTCGGGTTAAATTAATCCCGAACACGTGTAAGGGCAAAATGGTCAAAAGACCAAAGGTCGGTATAATTTCGATAAGAAAAATTTAATTAAAACATGGATTTAAGAAATCTTGGTCAATAAAGGTGAAATAAATTTATTTTGGGTTAAGTTGATCAAGATATTAATTTATTGGAATTAATCGGGATTAATTGGAATTTTTAGTTCGGAAGAATAATCCCGAAAATAATCGAAAAATATATCGAAAAGTCACCCGGGACAATATCCCAAAAATACGGGGAAATTATACCCGAAAAAGAGGTTAAAATATAATAAATAAATTAAATAAAATTAAATTGATAAATTTAGAATTTAATAATAATTTTAAGAGATAGTTGGGTAATTTTAATGTATTTTAAGGAATAGTGTAATAATTAAAATAAATAATAATAATAATAAAAATAATTAATAAAAGAAAAAAAAAAGCTGGAAATTGGGAAAAACCCGAAAAAGGAAAAAACGAAACCCGTTTCGCACCCGCAAAACCCATCGCCGAATCTCGACCACCGGCGACCGTTCGAGGTCCGACGAAGCTGCCAGGAGGAAGAGCAGACTCCGGTGAACACGTGGGCACCGGAACCGAGCCGTCAGGTGGCCGGAGTAGTCCGATCCGAACTCCGAAAATTCGAGGGAGAAAAGAGGAGATCGCCGGCGAACCGCCGCGACTGGGCCGGAAAGGAGGCTACCGACGCGTTCAGGGGAGGAAGCCGATCATTTTGGTACCGGTCTTGGCCGGTAAGACCGTCGGAACCGCCGGCGACGGCAAGAGGCAGTGAGGAGACTGAAACGGTGCCGTTTGGCTGGAAGGAAAAGGAAGGAAAAGGGGAAGGAAAAGGAAAGAAAAGGAAAGAAAAGAAAGGAAAAGAAGGGAAAAAGAAAAAGAGGAAAAATTGGGAAAAATTCCTGTGATGCAATCGAGCTTCGGGTAAGTCGGTAAGCGGTCGAATTGACCGATTTAAATTTCGGAATATTTTATTTAATTAATTTTCGACTAGAAATTTACCCGAAAATGTAATTAATTGTGTAGCTCGACGATTGGCATCCACCGAGGGCTCGAGACAGCCTTGAATTACGGACTAGCATGGAATCTCGGGTAAGTGACCCCTATTTACGACAATTGCCTTGTTATGCATGATATTGATTTAATTTACGCATAAATTGAATTAATTTATGGAAATTTAGACTAATTGTCGTAAATATTAAATTTAGCTATTCGAGAATTAGAACGAGGCCCGATAAATTATTGGTGGGCCCAATGAGCCCAATAGGCCTCGATAAAGTAAAAATTAAGTGGTAAACGGGCTTAAGGCCGATCAAGGCCCATTAAGGTGCAATCGGGCCCAATAGGAGTAAATGGGCCCAACGATTTAAATTAAGCCCAGAAAAGATTAAATACGATTAAATTGCATAATATCTGACCTGAGGAATATTAATACGCAGTTCTGGGCATTTGATTGGGAGCATAACGGACTGCGCGACGAGACAACATTGGGAAAGAAAAGGTCAGATTCGACAGAAAATTAAGGTAAGGGAATTCTGCGGACTGCTAGAGGTAACTTTACGCAATTTTAAATTCATACGCAGTCCTTTAAAATTAACTGAAGGGTCTAGAGGTCGAAGAACAATTTTAGTGCCCCGAATGGGCAAAATTACAAAAATACCCTTGTTAAGGGTAGAATCTAAAAATTTAGGAAAAAAAATTGGGAGGAGCAAGGACAAGAGGTTCCTGCTCGTTCTGGAGGTATTTCAACGCATGCATGAGTAGGCTGGCTCACTTTTAAAGAAAAATGCATAGCATTGCATATCTTAATTGTTGTGATTTCTGTGAAAACTATTTGGAAATAACCGAGCCGCCTACATGTTTTTATTTACATGTGACGTGCTAGAGCTCAGCTCGCACGATGTTTGATTTGTGTGATGCATGCATTAGTGCTGGAGCGAGAGCTCGCACTAGAGTTTTACATGCATAGGTGCTAGAGTATAACTCGCACCAGATTTCACATGCTTTTGCGTGACACGGTGCTAGAGTCTAACTCGCACCAGATTTTATAAGATTCTCATACAATTTATATACAGAGTGCTGAGCATAGCCTGCACTAGTTTTACTGGATTTGTGGAGTAGCGCTGTCTGCCCTTGGAGTCAGCCAAAAGGCCCAACAGGCTCAAAAGACCTCTTAAGTAGGGTGAGAGTGAGGGATGAGGTTGGCGGCCTTATGGAGATGTAAAGCGGGCTCTGCCAAGTTTACTTGATTTGATGAGAGTGCTGAGCATCGCTCGCACTGATTTTTATGAGAACATACGATGAGCCGTGCTTGGAGCATCGGGTAGACTGTGTGTCACCGATTTAATAGGCTCGCACGTGCGTTTTGAGACATGGCAACGAGTATTGAGTTATGAAAACCTCTGTGGGAAGCAGGTCATTTGGGCTGGAGTACCTAGAGTGATATGGGTCCATGGAGTACGATGTACCGTGCAAGTAGCATGGAGTACGATGTACCGTGGGGTATCTTCGGATACGGTATCTTTGTGATACAGGGTATCTTCGGATACGGTATCTTTGTGATACGGGGTATCTTTGTGATACGGTATCTTTGTGATACGGGGTATCTTCGGATACGGCATCTTCGGATGCGTGAGATCGGATAAGACTGACGGGTTGGATTGACCCACCTCCCGGGCAGTTCCCGATCAGGGTGAGACCTCGCACACTGGGATCCGTGAAGCTAGAGGGACTCACGAGGACATATTGGCCAGTCCTGGTTATTACCGATATACAGTATTGCCTAGTCTCGTATCTTGTATATATATATACGTATGTTTTTGATATCGATGCTCTTGAGAGACTCAATTTCCATGGTTTTGTGTGAGTCAGGATCACCCGAAGGAGGGGTCGAGTCCTGACTTCATTGTGAAATTTTAAATGGGAAAGAAATGATTTAAAATGAATTGCATGTTGAATTTTCCGTGCAACTTGATTTACATAACATCATGACGCATATCATTTGTTTTAAAATGTGTGGAGAAAGGGTGGTTTATGTATGGCACCACGTTCATGTAGGTAATATGGTTACCTACTTGTTCATAGGATTGCCTTACTGAGCTTGATGTGCTCACCCCTTTCATTTTCTCCCACAGATAATCTCCAGTTGAAGTTGCGACGACTCAGTACTGCATTCCGGATATCCGCTGCTGCCCATCAACATAAGGTATATACACTTGTACATATTGTATCTACATAAGCATAGCACAGTAACATGTTTGTAAGTAACTTTAGGGGATGTATGAATAATGTAGACAATTATAAATGACTGGAGAAGAAATAAGTTAGATGGTAATTGAATGGTGGGACTGGCATTGACGCACAGCCCAATTATTAGTGGAGTGTTGGTCACGATTCGAGGACAGGTAAGAAATTAAGTAAGAAAATAATAAAACGCGAAAAATTAACTCTGATTTTTGGGTAGTTTGGGTCGTGACAGGACGGCGCCGGAATGACAAAATGATGGGTGAACCGGACTGAACCGGCGGTCTGAGTCGAACCGGACCGAGCTGAACCGGCGGTCCGAACCGGGTTGAACCGGACCGGACCGGTTCAGCCAAAAAGAGAGGTAAAAAAGGAAGAAAAAGGGAAAAAGAAAAAGAGAAAAAATTGGGAAAAATTTCTGTGATGCAATCGAGCTTCGGGTAAGTCGGTAAGCGGTCAAATTGACCGATTTAATTTTTAGAATATTTAATTTGATAAATAATCGACTGAAAGTTTACCCGAAAATATATTTAATTGTGTAGCTCGACAATTGGCATCCACTGAGAGCTCGAGACAGCCTCGATTTGTGTACGATCATGGAATAACGGGTAAGTGACCCTTATTTACGACAATTTTATATCGTTATGCGTGATTGATATTTAACGCATGAATTACGGATTTAATTTCCGCATAAATGAATTAAATTCTAGAAATTGGGATAAATTGTCGTAAATAATTCATAAGCTATCTGAGAATTTAGAACGAGGCTAAATAAATATTGATGGGTCCAATGAGCCCAATAGGCCTCGATAAAGTGTGGTAAACGGGCTTAAGGCCGATTAAGGCCCATTATGGTGCAATCGGGCCCAATATGGGTAAACGGGCCCAATGATTTAAATTAAGCCCAGAAAATTGTGAAATATAATTAATTGTATTGTATTTGACCTGATGAATGTGTATCCGCAGTGCCGGAGATTTGATTTGGATTCGGAGCAAATCGGACTGCGTGACGAGACATCAGTGGGAAAAGTCAGACTGTACAGAAAATGAGGTAAGGGAATTGTGTGAGTAGCTAGAGGTAGCTACGCATATTTTAATAGTTTTTCTGTACACTGATTATGTATGTATACACTGTTATTGTATAATGATCCTAAAAGTGGTTTAAATGATTTTAAGGATCAAAACAGGTGAAATGTCTATTTTACCCCTATTGAGGGAAGTTCACCTAAGGATGGTGAAAGCATGACATGCATGAAATGCATGATTTAAGGACTATTATGGTTTAAGAATTTTATTGGTTTTAATCAAAGAAAATTGATAGATTGGCCAGTAATTGTTTAAATTTCACAAGATAACACTACGTAGGTGTTATTTATATTTAAATGGAAATTTCTTTGGAAAAGAGGCCAACTATCAAGTTTATATGGAAACAGATAGTGCTGACACGTAGTTCGCACTATATCTGCGTTTGTGATTGTGCATAAATGTGCTTGAGCGCTTGCTCGCACCGACTTATGACATCATATGCATGAAATGTGCTAGAGCATGGTGCTCGCACTGATTTTTATTTTTGTGAAATGAGAGCTGCTGGAGCCTAGCTCGCACTCTGTTTTGACATGTTTTGACATATTTTGATTTGTTTGACGTGGTATGCATAAAATGGTGCTGGAGCGATTGCTCGCACTAGTTTTACTGATTTAATATGCATGAGAGATGCTGAAGCATAGCTCGCATCCTGTTTTGATTTAATTATGCATGAAGCCGTGCTGGAGTGTAACTCGCACGAGATTTGATTTAATTGTGCATAAAGCCGTAATAGAGTGTAACTCGCACGAGATTTGATTTACTTGAGCATTCATTTGTGCTGGAGCGTTGCTCGCACAAAGTTTTACGTAGTTTTCATAATTCATTTGAATGCCGTACTGGAGTTTTTCTCGTACGAGGTTTTCACAGAATTTCTATACATATCCGTACTAGAGCATTGCTCGTACGTGAATTTTACTTGAAATTATAATCAGTTTAAGTCGTACTGGAGCGCTGCTCGTACGCAGATTTTACTGATTTTTATGAAACCGTGTTAGAGCTTTGCTCGCACGAGTTTTTCTGATATCATGAATATGCATGGAGCCGTGCTTGAGCTTCGCTCGCACAGGGATTTATATTACATGCATATAGCCGTGTTGGAGCCTCCTGTAGACTGTGTGTCACAGTGAGATGATATGCTCACACGTGCATACTGAGACAGAGATGATATGGGTGGATAAGACCTATTACAGGCACCCCTGATTGAGCTTGGGTCCACGGAGTACGTTGTACCGTGTATGTCACGCGGAGTACGCTGTACCGTGGGGATTGTTGGAGTGGAGTGGCATTAGCCACGAGGCAACAAGCCTTGCCCTCGCAATCCTGGTGTTATGCTTTCTGGCGGGTAGGACGACCCACCTCCCGTTTCAGGTGTGATACCCGCACACTAGGTACCGTGTTGCCAGGGATCACTAGGATATGGCCATAGTCCTCGATGTTACTGATGATTACCTGATTGTCTCACATGATATAACTTGTGGTCTGTTAGACCAGGGTAGACCCGAAGGAGGGGTCAGGCCCCCGATTTGACGATTTTATGATTTCAGATGATTTTATGATATGTGACCCTGAAAGAAGGGTGGTTTTATAACTCAAGTTTTATAATGAAATATAACAAATTGTTTTATGAGTTTTGAGATGATTGACCCAGAGGGGTTATTTTATACTGCGTTTTAAATGAATTGATTTAAATGCAGTGGCATGATGTGTTTTCCATGCTTTCATTTGAAAACCTTGAATTGTCTTACATGACATGAAAGACTGCATGATCTTGATTAAATTCATGCTTAATATGATTTAATGATGTCACATAAAATGCTTTGAATGCATGAGTTACATGATTTATATATGCACAAATAGTTTTGGATAAACTATGGCATTGAATATGCATGACTTTGTGCGTGAAATTTTAAATGAAAAGAAATGGATTTAAGGGCATGGCATTATGAGCATGTAGATAGTGGAGCTATCTACTTACTTGCATAATTGCCTTACTGAGCGTGTGGTTTGCTCACCCCCTTATTTTCTCATCTTTTCAGAGCACTTAAAATAGTTATTGAGCGGCTGAGAACTTGCATGTATTGATATCCGCTGCTTGCTGCTACCAATCGAGAGAGAGGTATACACATTTATATGGTTTCGTATCTAAATATGTAATGCACAGTACTGTAAATGGATATGATGTCGGGGATGTAGTGTTATGAATACCATTATGTATGTATTCAGTTAAAGTCACAAGATAGTAAACTCTGATATTGAATGAAATTATGAAAATGGATTGGTAATAGTGAGAGGTGACTAACACCGAATCATAGCCCAACTGTGTTGTAGGATGGTCACGACGAGAGAAAGGTAAGAATTAAATAATAAATGAAAAAGTAAAAAATTTACTCTGATTTTTAAGGTAATTCGGGTCGTGACAGGTTTAATGGTATCAGAGCTTGAGTTGGCCTGATATGAGTCGGTGTTAGTGGTTAAGGAAGTTTACATCCTCATGTACTGTGCATTATTTAGATACAATTGTGTATATCGAGATGGAAGTGCAGCTAAGAATTTGGTTTTAAATGCAAGTATAGACTCATGAACTATTAGCCGCTATGGTTGAGAGGTAAGTACACGAGCTTGAGGTCGTAGAGGTAGGCCCGAGAGTTGTACTGAGTTGCCACATGAGACTCGTGATGAGATTGACGTGGAGGCTGGCATTGAGCATGCCCCACAGAGTCCGATAGAGAGATTGGACAGAGTCTGACAGAGAGATCAGACAGTATTGAGACACGCTTCGCGAGGTTAGAGTGGAGTGGGGAATATTTTACGAGCTAATTGCTCAGAGTATGTATGAGATTTGAGGGCGAGTTGGAGCATTAATTGAAGTTCGCTCGACCCATCTTAAGAGTTAGATATCCAGAATGGATTTGGAAAATATTTCTTGATGTATTCCGATGACAGAATATCCCGGACACTGTTTAAAGGAAATTACAGATGATAGTATTTACTCTGACCCAGAGGAACATGTTGATTAACGAGTATGGAAACTCAGTTTATATTCCTCGGCAGATGTGACTCGGACACGATGAACAGTGAGAGTCGAGATTTTTGAAAGTTCATGGAAGGACTCAGATTAACAATTAGAGTCCGATTAGCCCGTTAGATATCACTACCTATGCAGAGGCAGTACACAGACTACAATTGTATGAATAAGATCGCGAGTTACGCGCCTCTGAGATTGAGAAAGGTAGTAAGGGCCGAAATAAAAAAAAAAAAGAGAATAGAGAATGACAAAGATGTCAGAACGGGAAAAAGGTAGTTTGGTAAAGGCTTAGAGCTGATAAATCACGGGGTAAGTTGATTGATAAACCCCAGTATATCTAATTTTAACACTATTGAGGGGTATTATGATTTGAGGACTGCAACTTGCTACGGAGCATTGTAAACAGTATAACAGAGTAGTAGTGTGAACAGTGTAAGATGTGTGGTAGTTATCACGAAAATAAGATGTTGGACGAGGGCGAGTGTATGCCTTGGACCAGGACACTACTGATGTTTCATTGGATGTGGTGGAAGATACCACACTGGTTGTGAATAATGAAATAATTATTTTAATTAATCTTGGTGCCACGCATTTATTCATACCGCCTTCAGTTGCTTATAAGTTAGTGAAAAATGTGAAGCCTATACCTTTAAGCATGAAGAGGATGATAGTTAGTTGATTTTCACTAACTGAATATGGGTATAGGGATTATAAGTTGAAAATAGGGGTGAAAATATCACTGAAAAGTGTATTGTAACTTGACAAGTAAGGAAAGAGTTTGCCATAAGTGATATATGAAAGGAGATGAGCTTGGAGATATGATAGATTCTGCATACAAAATATATTGGAATAAGAGATGTATGCAATAAGGATATCATTGATATGCAAAGTAAGGATTAAGCAATAGGTAGTGTGTATGGATTACGACCAAGATAAGGGGTAGATATATCTACACCCAGTCGATGTGGTCAAGTCTGAAGGTTAATAAAGGTATTTCAAAATATCTCCCTGCCTGAAGATTTGACAGCGTCTAGAAGCGCACGCATAATCTATAGATTGAATTCGACGGTCATAATATATACATTAAAATTTGGGTACCTTTGCTGGTACGATAAAGAAATATAGAACTTGATTAATCATGAAAGTTTAAAAATTAAAATTTTATAAAAAAAGCCGTCAATATAAGAGGAAAGAAATGACGTGAGCTAGTATCTTGAACGAAAGCTATTTCGAAATGACATTGTACGTTTATGCGTACATAGGTCAAGTATATGGAAAATTGAAATATTGAGTGGAACTCAACTACGTTAAGGTATTTAAACCTTACCTGGACCGATTGGTTGTCATCTACAGCGATGATATTATGATGTATTCGAAGTCCAGGGATGAGTATGAGTAGCAACAGGAAACTGTCTTACAGACGAGGTGTTGAGAGTTTCTTGAAATGGACTGCTCAGTTGAGATGTCTCGTTTGGAAAAAGATTTCATACGAGTAGTATGATAAGTATGAAAATGGCTTCAATGAGTTTTGGTATATTAGAGTAATGAACTGACCACCGTAAGTATTCTTACTATAACTAACAGCTCAAGAGGTTTCAGTGTGTATGGATACCTCCAAATAAGGATTGGGCTGTATATTGATGTAAAATGGGAAGATAGTCGTTTATAGATCCAAATAGTTCAAGGATCATGAGAGAAACTATCTGACCCATGATTTAGAGTTGGCAGCCATAGTGATTACACTGGAAGTATGGCGCCACCACTTATATGGTAAGAAATTTCGGGTATGCACTGATCGTAAAAGCCCCGAGTATCTGTTTTCACAGAAAGAGTAGAAAATGAGATAACCATGAGGGTTAGAGCTTCTAAGGATTATGATTGTGAATATTGTACCACCCAAGAAAGGCTAATGTAATGGTTGATGCCTTGAGCAGAAAGAGCCTCGGGATGGTATCACATATGATGGTCAGGGAGCGAGAGCTGCTAGAGCAGTTATGAACCTCAGTAGTGATGTGATCCCTTCTGATGATGACAGTGATTATGTGACAGCTAGCCTGAGGTTAGAACCGGATTTGTGTGACTGGATTTGCCAGGCTTAGCGTGATGATCGGCATGGTGTCGATAGTGTGGGTCAGATTCAGAAGGGTATAGTGACAGAGTTCACAGTGAGTGATGATGACTGACAGAGGTTCAGAGACAGTATAAGTGCTCCCGAGGACCACAGTTGATGATATAGTGTTATTGACAGAAGCTTACTCTACGGGATATACAGTGCATCCGAGAAGTAATAAAGATATCAGAATCTTTGAAAAAGGTATTGGTGGTCAGGTATGAACAGTGATATTGCAGAGATTGTGGAAGAAGTGTCTCCTATGTCAGCAGAGTAAGGTAGAGCAATAGATGTATGCAGAGTCATTGCAGTCTCTACCTATATTGACACGGAAATGGGAACAAGTTACCATGAATTTCGTGATGGGTTACAGAGGACCCGAATAATCATGAGGCTATCTGGGTGATAGTCAATGGATCGATTAAATCTACCCACATTCTGTTTATGGAAATCCCCAGATACTCTAAGTGTATAGGCGGATTTATGTGTATGGAAAAATTGTGGAACATTGTGTAGCGTTCCAGGGAGCATGATATCATATAGGGATTCCCGCTTCACTTCCCACTTCTGGGAATATGTTCTTGGAAGCTATGGGACCCTGATTGCGTGTTAGCATAGCTTCCACCCTCAGACAGATGGTCAGTCAGAGAGGACTGTACAGGTTCTGGAGGATGTGATGAGAGCGTGTGCCATTAATTTTATGAGCTCCTGGGATGATCAGTTGCTACTAATCAAATTCGCCAGTGATGACAGTTGTTACTTGAGTATCGGGATGAGATTATATGAGGCTTAGTATGGCCGTAGGGAGTTGTTCCCTGACTTTGATAAGAGAAGTGGGTGACAGATAGAAAATTGTTCCCGAATTAGTAAGACAAACCTCTGAGTATGTTCAGTTGATTTGAGAGAGATTAAGAACACCTCAGAGCAGATAGAAAAAGCTATGCTGACAAGAGACAGGAAATCATTGGAATTCACCGAGGGTGAATCATTATAGTTGACAGTTATTTGTCATAAAGACGTAACGAGATTCGGATAGAGATATTGGACAAGTGGGAGATAAGACCTGTAGGTTGACATTACCACTTGAATAAACAGGCATCCACTATGTGTCCTATCTTATGATGCTTAAGAAATAATATCCGGATCCGATATATGTGATCGGATATGAACTCCAATAGCTTAGCTCAATGAAAGAGTAATGTATGAAATCGAGTTGGTTATTAAAAATGGAAAGAGAAAGTGTTGAGGGTTAAGATGATCTCACTAGTTAAGTATGATGGTAGTATTACACTCCGGAGAAGGTCACTTGAGGATGACAGTATATGATGCGATAGACATACCCGGAGTTGTTATGGACTCATATTACTTGGTTCTAATTTGGAGGACCAAATTTCTTAAGTGGGGGAGATTGTAAGACCCGATATTTTCGAGTGCATTTAAAAATGCAAAAGGACTTAAATGACATTCCCGAATACGTGCAAGGACAAAATGGTCAAAAGACCAAAATTCGGTATTAATCGGGACAAGAAAATTTAATTAAAAATATGAAAATGAGAAATCTTGATCAATGACGAAGAAATAATTAAATTCCGGGTTAAATTGATCAAGATATGAATTTATTGGAATAAACTGGGATTTTCTTATCAAAAAATAATCCCGAAAATAATCGAAAAATATACCGGAACGGGTAAAATCGGACTGAAAAAATTATTTACAGATTAAATGAATAAAATATAAATTTTTTTAAGGATATTTATGCATTTTAATATTATTTTATTGAATAAAATAATATTAAAAGTTAATAATAAAAAAAAAAGAAAAACGAAAGTCTGAAACAGAAAGAAAAGAAACAGAGGTGAAAAACGAAGCGAGACCGAGGGAAGAAGAGAGACTCACCGGCGAGCCACCACCGGCGAGGCTGAGGGGCTGACGAGGGTCGGCGAAGGTCGGCCGACCTCGGGCGAACCACCAGCGGCCAGGACGCGCCGTGGAGTCGCCGAAAAACGCCGAAAAACGAAGGAGATGCCGCGGGGAAGAAACGTCTATTCGTCGGCGATGGCTGCGATTCGACCCCAGCCGAGGCCCGATTTAGGAAGCCCAGGCCATGGCGCGCCGAACGGCACCGAAATCGCACTGGGAACCGACCGGACGGCGCCGGAACGGTAAAATGATGGGTGAACCGGACTGAACCGGCGATCTGAGTCGAACCGGACCGAGCTGAACCAGCGGTCCGAACCGGGTTGAACCGGATCGGACCGGTTCAGCCAAAAAGAGAGGGAAAAAAGGAAGAAAAAGGGAAAAAGAAAAAGAGAAAAAATTGGGGAAAATTCCTGTGATGCAATCGAGCTTCGGGTAAGTCGGTAAGCGGTCAAATTGACCGATTTAATTTTTAAAATATTTAATTTGATAAATAATCGACTGAAAGTTTACCCGAAAATATATTTAATTGTGTAGCTCGACAATTAGCATCCACTGAGAGCTCGAGACAGCCTTGATTTGTGTACGATCATGGAATAACGGGTAAGTGACCCTTATTTACGACAATTTTATATCGTTATGCGTGATTGATATTTAACGCATGAATTACGGATTTAATTTCCGCATAAATGAATTAAATTCTAGAAATTGGGATAAATTGTCGTAAATAATTCATAAGCTATCTGAGAATTTAGAACGAGGCTAAATAAATATTGATGGGTCCAATGAGCCCAATAGGCCTCGATAAAGTGTGGTAAATGGGCTTAAGGCCGATTAAGTCCCATTATGGTGCAATCGGGCCCAATATGGGTAAACGGGCCCAATGATTTAAATTAAGCCCAGAAAATTGTGAAATACAATTAATTGTATTGTATTTGACCTGATGAATGTGTATCCGCAGTGCCGGAGATTTGATTTGGATTCGGAGCAAATCGGACTGCGTGACGAGACATCAGTGGGAAAGGTTAGACTGTACAGAAAATGAGGTAAGGGAATTGTGTGAGTAGCTAGAGGTAGCTACGCATATTTTAATAGTTTTTCTGTACACTGATTATGTATGTATACACTGTTATTGTCTAATGATCCTAAAAGTGGTTTAAATGATTTTAAGGATCAAAACAGGTGAAATGTCTATTTTACCCCTATTGAGGGAAGTTCACCTAAGGATGGTGAAAGCATGACATGCATGAAATTCATGATTTAAGGACTATTATGGTTTAAGAATTTTATTGGTTTTAATTAAAGAAAATTGATAGATTGGCCAGTAATTGTTTAAATTTCACAAGATAACACTACGTAGGTGTTATTTATATTTAAATGGAAATTTCTTTGGAAAAGAGGCCAACTATCAAGTTTATATGGAAACAGATAGTGCTGACACGTAGTTCGCACTATATCTGCGTTTGTGATTGTGCATAAATGTGCTTGAGCGCTTGCTCGCACCGACTTGTGACATCATATGCATGAAATGTGCTAGAGCATGGTGCTCGCACTGATTTTTATTTTTGTGAAATGAGAGCTGCTGGAGCCTAGCTCGCACTCTGTTTTGACATGTTTTGACATATTTTGATTTGTTTGACGTGGTATGCATAAAATGGTGCTGGAGCGATTGCTCGCACTAGTTTTACTGATTTAATATGCATGAGAGATGCTGGAGCTTAGCTCGCATCCTGTTTTGATTTAATTATGCATGAAGCCGTGCTGGAGTGTAACTCGCACGAGATTTGATTTAATTGTGCATAAAGCCGTGCTAGAGTGTAACTCGCACGAGATTTGATTTACTTGAGCATTCATTTGTGCTGGAGCGTTGCTCGCACAAAGTTTTACGTAGTTTTCATAATTCATTTGAATGTCGTACTGGAGTTTTTCTCGTACGAGGTTTTCACATAATTTCTATACATATCCGTACTAGAGCATTGCTCGTACGTGAATTTTACTTGAAATTATAATCAGTTTAAGTCGTACTGGAGCGCTGCTCGTACGCAGATTTTACTGATTTTTATGAAACCGTGTTAGAGCTTTGCTCGCACGAGTTTTTCTGATATCATGAATATGCATGGAGCCGTGCTTGAGCTTCGCTCGCACAGGGATTTATATTACATGCATATAGCCGTGTTGGAGCCTCCTGTAGACTGTGTGTCACAGTGAGATGATATGCTCACACGTGCATACTGAGACAGAGATGATATGGGTGGATAAGACCTATTACAGGCACCCCTGATTGAGCTTGGGTCCACGGAGTACGTTGTACCGTGTATGTCACGCGGAGTACGCTGTACCGTGGGGATTGTTGGAGTGGAGTGGCATTAGCCACGAGGCAGCAAGCCTTGCCCTTGTAATCCTGGTGTTATGCTGTTCTGGCGGGTAGGACGACCCACCTCCCGTTTCAGGTGTGATACCCCGCACACTAGGTACCGTGTTGCCAGGGATCACTAGGATATGGTCATAGTCCTCGATGTTACTGATGATTACCTGATTGTCTCACATGATATAACTTGTGGTCTGTTAGACCAGGGTAGACCCGAAGGAGGGGTCAGCCCCCGATTTGACGATTTTATGATTTCAGATGATTTTATGATATGTGACCCTGAAAGAAGTGTGGTTTTATAACTCAAGTTTTATAATGAAATATAACAAATTGTTTTATGAGTTTTGAGATGATTGACCCAGAGGGGTTATTTTATACTGCGTTTTAAATGAATTGATTTAAATGCAGTGGCATGATGTGTTTTCCATGCTTTCATTTGAAAACCTTGAATTGTCTTACATGACATGAAAGACTGCATGATCTTGATTAAATTCATGCTTAATATGATTTAAAGATGTCACATAAAATGCTTTGAATGCATGAGTTACATGATTTATATATGCACAAATAGTTTTGGATAAACTATGGCATTGAATATGCATGACTTTGTGCGTGAAATTTTAAATGAAAAGAAATGGATTTAAGGGCATGGCATTATGAGCATGTAGATAGTGGAGCTATCTACTTACTTGTATCATTGCCTTACTGAGCGTGTGGTTTGCTCACCCCCTTATTTTCCCATCTTTTCAGAGCACTTAAAATAGTTATTGAGCGGTTGATAACTTGCATGTATTGATATCCGCTGCTTGCTGCTACCAATCGAGAGAGAGGTATACACATTTGTATGGTTTCGTATCTAAATATGTAATGCACAGTACTGTAAATGGATATGATGTCGGGGATGTAGTGTTATGAATACCATTATGTATCTATTCAGTTAAAGTCACAAGATAGTAAACTCTGATATTGAATGAAATTATGGAAATGGATTGGTAATAGTGAGAGGTGACTAACACCGAATCATAGCCCAACTGTGTTGTAGGATGGTCACGACGAGAGAAAGGTAAGAATTAAATAATAAATGAAAAAGCGAAAAATTTACTCTGATTTTTAAGGTAATTCGGGTCGTGACATCCACGATAGGGCAGTACTACTTTGGGCTATGGTTATGAACATAAAGAAATTTTAATTAAATAACATAATTCACATTAAAAGCTTTAATGAGAAATGAATCATTTGAAATCAAACTAGACATTTAGAGAATGGATAAAATCTCAAAATGCCTTTGAATTGAATAATTTACTTATGTACATTTGATGTTTTAGCCTAAGAGTTTCCTGCCTTGAATGCCTATATAGTATGCTTACTATCAAAAGTATTGATATGCTTTAAATCTTTATCAATTCCTCTTATTTAAATATTGGTTGGTCTAATGAGTGCATTGATACCCCATCATTACCTTGAAACAAAAGCTTCATGCTTATACTGGTATCGATACGTTAGGGTATAGTATCGATAAACATTTGTTTAAATGTGTAAGTATTCTTCATAAAATATCGATATATTCCATTTTTACTCTACTTAGTTTAAACCTTCTTGATTCTAGCATTTGTCTCTTTAGTTTCAACTTTGTGTTGATCTTTGCTCTAGTGCAAGTACACAAGATCATATCATCTACAAACATTATACTCTAAGGCACTTTATATAAGATGGATTTTGTCAATTTGTTCATTATTATAGTCAACGGGAATGGACTTAGCACTGACCCTTGATGTAGTCTAACCATGATCGAAAATTCAATTGTTTACCTTCCACATGTCCTCACATGTGTCCTTGCATCTCCATAGATGTCCTTAATTAGTTTAATATATTTTATAGTAATTTTTTTATTCGTTAAGGACCACTATAATATCTCTATAGGTATTTTATCATATGTTTTCTCCAAATCTATAAAGACCATATGAAGATCTATACCAATACTTGAGAACTCTCCTTAAGTTGTCAAAGTAAGTTTATTTTCTCCATAATTGATCGATCAGGCATAAAACTAAATAGATTCTCTAATATCTATGTAGTCTTCCTTAATCTCTGTTTTATCACCCTCTCAAAGTTTTATCATGTGACTCATCAATTTTATGCTTCAGTAGTTAGAGCAACTTTGAGTAGCTCCCTTATTCTTACAGAGAAGTACCAAGACACTTTTCCTTCATTCCTCAGGCATCTTATTAGTGTGCTAAATCTTATTAAAAATATCTATCAACCACTAACTCTTACCTCTCTAAGGCATTTCTAAACCTCAATGAGAATGTTGTCAAGTCCAATAGTTTTCTCGGTCTTCATCCTCTTTAATGCCTCTTTTAGCTCTATCTCTTTGATTGTCTAGAAAAAGCACCAATTTAGATCCATAAGAGGTACTGAGATATATCCAGAATTTGACTTTGTTCTTCATTGAATAATTTATCTAAACAATCATGTCATCTTTTTTTAATGTCATTGTCCTTAACAAGAGTTATCTGGTACTCATCCTTAATATATTTCATGAATCTTAGGTCCCAAATCCTCCTCTCTTGTTCGCATTAATTTATATTTTTTTCTCTATTCTTTGTATTCAACTTATCCTAAATCTCTTTTACAACATTCGCTTTAACTTCTACCTAAAATAACCTTAGAGTTTAGATATTTACATCTATCAACTTGCGTTCGATCCATTTTTAAAGGTTATAGGATGAGATTCTATCTTCCTAAATAATGTGTTCATTATGGTTATGATATAAGATAAATCAAAATCTAAGATAGCATCCCCACCCTCTTTTCTTACACCGTAATTAAAACTCTCATATATGCTCTAAAAACTCAATCTACTAGCTCCTACGTGATCATCAAGGTCACCATCAATAAAAGGTTTTCTCCTATAAGCAGTTCTTACATTATCTTATCTAAATGTTGCCAAAAGTTTTGTTTACTATAGCCTCATCAAGTCTTACCGGCGATTCATACGCGCTAATAACATTCAAAACCTTCTTTTTTAAAACTAGGTTAAACCAAAAAAAAAAAAACTTATCTCCCTGTCTCCTAACCTGTTTAACATTCTCATGATACTCTTTATCTATGATAATATCCACATCATTTAGGTTTTTATATTTCCCTGTATAACAAAGCTTATACAGTCAAGGTGCGATCTCCCTAACTTTCTCCCTAACCCATTTGGTGATCCTGGAGACATAAGATCTTAACCCATTTCATAACCTAACAAATCTTAACTAACTCACCATTAAATGTATCTATATTCCAAGATTTTAACCTAAGCTTATAGTTATGGACTAACTTTTTTACCCACCCCGTCCATTATGGTGTGACAATCTTTATCTATTTGACACCACATTCTGACGTCGATGTGGCACGTCGCTTTTGGATGACGACCTAGCAAACCTTGCATACGTTTTTCAATGTACTTGTGAAAGACCTGAAATTCGGTGTCAATTTTTAAGAAGTTATTATTATAAATATGGATTCATGAAATCTTGATCAATAAGGAAGAAATAATTGAATTCTAAGTCTGATTGATCAAGATACGAATTTATTGGGAAGACCAGAATTTTCCCACATTAGGAATTTATCTTGGAAATAAAGAAAAATATTTTTGAAAATAATAATAATAATAATAATAATAATAATAATAATAATAAATAATGATAATATTTTCAGAGAAATAAAAATAAAATATGATGTACATATATAATTGTTGAGATAAATTAAATAATTTTATATGTACATGTATGTGAAAATTAAGGTATAAAATACTTTGTTATAGTATTAATATTATTACAATAATATTATAAAATATAAGATATTTTCTTATATATATATAAGTGTAATTTATTAAAAGATATTTCCATATATAATATATTATATTAGAATATAATATATAATATATATATAATAAAATAAAAAGTAAAGGAAATAGAAAAAAAAAGAGAAACGAAATCAGAAATCGCAAAACGCGAAACATGAGGAAAAATCGATCTTATTTTGATTTTCCTCACCGATGGCGAACCAAAGGCGGAGGGCGCGAGAGCTGCTAGGCGAATGGACGACTGGTACCGGGAGAGTGCCTGAGCGCCAGCACGCGCCGTGAATCGCCGACGACGAGGAGATCGGAGAGGGAGAGGCCACGAGAGAGAAGATGGAATCGGGCGGATTTCGACGACGATCTGCCCCAGCCCGAGCCAACCAAGGGTTGCTCTCCACCGCGCGACCTTCCTGGACGAAAACGGGGTCGGGAACTAGCCAAAAAAGCATCCAATCAGTGAAATCGGGACTAAATCGGGTCAGACTGATTTAGTGAAAAGAGGACTGAATCGGACCGGTTCAGTGGAAAGAGGACTGAACCGAACTAGTTCAGCAAAGAGGGAGAAAAAAGAAGAGAGAGAAAAAAGGAAAAATGGAGAAAAATTCGGTGATGCCTCGGGATTAAGATAAATTAGTAAGCAGTCGAAATTGATCGGTTTAATTTTTAGGAAAATTATTTAAATTTATATTGGAACGAAATTGATTCGGTTTAAATGTATAATTATGTATACTTATAATTCCTTACATAAGATGATTATGAAGTGAAGATATTTCATAGACTTCTCATATTTATTTTCCTCTTGAGTAGTAGATTTTAGAGCTACTCCCACTTTCTTGGGTGGCTCTTCATTTCTTCTCAACTTCATCTCATATGTGAGTAGTGATCCTATTAATTCATCTAGTGACAATGTGTGAGGGTCCTTAGATTCCTCAATTGCAGTTACTTTAGCTTCCCATGATTTTGGTAGGCTATTTAATATTTTCTTGACCATTTCTATATTAGATTATATTTTTCCTAATGATTTTAACTCATTAATTACATCAGTGAATCTAGTGAACATATCACTAATTGACTGTCCATCTTTCATCCTAAATAGTTCATAGTCATGTGTGAGCATTCCTACCTTAGTCTCCTTTACTTGGGTTGTACCTTCATGAGTTATTGCTAATTTGTCCCAAATTTGTTTGGCATTATCACAACCGGAGACCCTATTGTATTCATTTGGCCATAAAAGCACAAAATAGGGTGTACATGGCCTTAGCATTTAGCTGAGCACATTTAACATCATTTGAATCCCACTCATCTTCTTTTTTGGGGATATCTCTTCCCTCTATTCTTTTAGTAGGGATTGAGGTCCTTTAGTTATAATCCTCCATACCTCATAATCATTTGCTTGAATGAAGAGCATCATCCTAGTTTTTCAATAAGCATAATGTTCACCATTGAACATAGGAGGCCTAACAGTAGAATGCCCCTCTCCTACTAGATTGGTTGCTATATTGTTGTGAGCCATTTGATCGTTTCTAACTCTTAGGAAGTTATTCCTATATAATCAAAGAGTCTTAGCTCTGATACCAATTGTTGGCTCTACCGAGAGGGGGGTGAATCGATTTTCTAAGGTTAATGGCAAATTTAAATTAAGTCAAATCTAATTTGCAAATAATGAATAATCAAAATAATGTAATGAAATAAATTAAAGGAAGATAAGGGAGAGAAAATCAAACACAGTAGTTTATAGAGGTTCGGCCAATCTCTTACCTACGTCCTCTCTTCTTGACCTCCTTGTCAAGAGCTTTCTTTCACTCTTTCAATGAAAGTTACACACTCCCTTTTCCAGGTTAAGGAATAATCTCTCTACCCTTTTTACACAAAGATGGATTCACCCTTTTACAAAGTTTATCTTACTGAGGAACAATCCTCTTCTCTCTTAAACTAAGGGTGAATACAAGATCAAGCTTTTTATGTGGGTAGGATCAATATAGTTTTTTGCATACTGGCTTATACAACAAACTCAATAAATGAGGATTGAAGACAAATAGAATGTGAAAAATAAACTGTTGAGAATGTACAGAATGTGCAGCAATAGTGTCTACTTTCTCAGTGTCTTCAATGCTTGATTTTATACTGAAGGATTGGTAGTTGAAGCATTTAATGTTGTTTTTTCCGTTGAGATTTTTGCAGAAAGAGCCGTTGGGAAACTCCAATAGAATGCCAGATCGATCTCCAATCTTGACCAGATCAATCTCTTAGTTGTAATTCCTGCAAAGTCAAAGCAAATTGAAGCAAGAAGATCGATCTTACAATTTGAAAATGTTAGAGCAGATCGATCTGTCGAACAAGCAGATCGATCTTTTAATCTCTCTGTTTGAGGAAAGATCGATCTACAGATCGATCTACCAAGTATTCTCGTAGTGAGGAGATCGATCTCCTTAGCTCTTTGACTTTGAGGAGATCGATCTCTTCCTATACCAGATCGATCTCATGAACTCTCTGTTTGAGTACAGATCGATCTACTGCCTTTACCCTTTGTTTTAGAGGAGATCGATGTGAGATCTGAGAATTTTAGATATATTTGAATGATGTAATATGAACTTGAAGTGTAATTTATTGAGCTAAGTGAATTGGGGAATGATAATTGGAGATTTATATGTTGAGTGTTAAAATAAGTGTGAAGTTATGAGGACAGATCGATCTGGGAGAAGGAGAGATCGATCTGGTGAGTTAAAAATGACAAGGAAGGAGGAATTTGAGGAGCAGATCGATCTCCAATGGATGAGGATCGATCTTCTTATGATTCTGTTTGAGAGAAGATCGATCTCATGAGGAAGAGATCGATCTCCAAATGATTCTGTTTGGGAGAAGATCGATCTCTTCAAGGAGCAGATCGATCTCATAAAGCCATAAAGAGATCGATCTCACCCCTCGACAGATCAATCTCCTAGGCATAAATTGCCCCGAATCGTCCTAAAAATTCAAATGTAGATCGATCTCATCAAGAGCCAGATCGATCTCTTACCCTCAGCCTATATATGGAACCCCTGTTTTTCTCCTGCAATCTCACTTTCTCTCTCTTCCAACCCTCATTTTTACCGAAACCTAGCTTTCTCACTCATCCAAAGCACCCATTTTTGGCCAAATCAGAAGTTGTGGCAAGAAGGAAAGTTGTTCCTCATCAAAGGGAGAACAACATACTTGGAAATCGAAAGATGGATCGAATCGAGGTAAGAGATAAGCTCTCCACAAGTTTTGGGTAATTTCTAAATCTCGATCTTGATATTTTAGATGATTTTGATGATAATGGTGGTTGGCATTGTGTTGAAATAGCTGAAAAATGATTAGGGATTGATGAAATTGCAATGTGGTTGGAGTGATAATGATATTTAGCAAATTTAGGAATTTGAGCTATAAATAGAAATTTAGACAATGTGGTGAATTAGCATAGATAATTGGCATGAGAAATGTAGAACATTGAGATGTTGTGAATGAGAGTGTAGTTTGGGGTAGAGTTACGAGAATCAAGAGATTTGTGGTGTTATGAGCACTTATGCTCGATTTTGACAATTGAGGTTGATGAGATAATTGAGTATTGATGTTTTAACATCGTTTGGACAGCTCGGGAGTTCCAGAGTGGAATACGAGGCTAGTCCGTGATACGGGGGAAACAATTGCACTATACGAGGTGCAAAGAGGTAAGGAAAATCTAAACCATTTGTGTATGTGATTTGTAAACTATTATAGCATGATTTGTGGTTTATAAAACAAGCATGTTGAGTGTTGTGTTGAGTTATAATTGCACACGGTTTTTATAGCCGGTTAAAGCCCATTGTTTTATGCGTTTATAAGCTGAGTGTGAAATTGCTTTATAAACCGTCGAATTTGTGTGAGTAATGAATTGGGCTCTAAGTTAAGGCAATATCGAGACTTGAGAAATGTGTGCGTGCTTTGTTGGTTGGAACTCGATTTTATTATGTTTTGTGTTGAGTACAAAACGGTTTTCAAATGAGTTTTATGAGAGAAAAACCATTATGAGTTCTATGTAAAGGCAAACTAGTCTTATGTGATTAAGACTTAGGTGTGTAATTCTGAGTACACACCGGGCATTGCTCTGGTAGCATGTAAGCCCGATTCTTCTCCGTTCTGGTAACGTGAGAATAACCCATTCTGTGGCTATGTCACGTATATTTGGTGGCCGTTGCCACGTGAGAAACCCCATTTGGTGGCCGTTGCCACGTGAGAAACCCTATTGGTGGCCGTTGCCACGTGAGAAACCCCATTTGGTGGCCGTTGCCACATGAGAAACCCTATTGGTGGCCGTTGCCACGTGAGAAACCCTATTGGTGGCCGTTGCCACGTGATACCCCATTTGGTGGCCGTTGCCACGTGAGAACCCCTAATTAGTGGTCGTTGCCACGTGAAACCCTATTCTGTGGCTGTGCCACGTGTGAATTTAAATAGTGACTATGCCACGTGAGTTAGTGGCTGTGCCACGTGTGAATTTAAATCAGTGGCTATGTCACATGAGTTAGTGGCTGTGCCACGTGTGAAATTGAATAAGTGGCTATGCCATGTGTGTGCATTACTATTTCAGTGATTTTATCACGTATTTGAGAAAGCGTTTATCGCATTATTTTCACATGCTTTGTTATTGCTCTAGACTGAGCCTTTTTACTTCATGTTTTCACATGATTTGAGACATGAGAATGTCGTTTTGAGTACCTTCATGCTATGGTTTTCAAATGAGATTAATGAGTTTCACATACAAATAAATATTTTGTGATGTGCATTTTGGTTTATGAAATGAGTCCCTTACCCCCTTTACTGAGCGATTTAGAAGCTCACCCTATTTTCTTTCCCCCAAGATTTCTTCAAGTGAAAAGGGTTGTCCTGTGACGTACGGAGTAGTGGCTAGTGGAGGACTTGAGCTCCAGGCCATATATTGTATTTTTAGGTATCTTTTATCTTTTCATGTACCCAGACAATTACTGTAATTGCAGACACTTGATGTATAACATTGTATGGGATGTATTAGGATTAATTAACTTGAGATCAAGTAATGTATATCATATAATATATACTATTCAATGACGAGATCCTGAGGTATAATATAGGTGATGATGTATGACACTGCACAGGAATGCACTCTTAATTGTGAATTAATGAGTAAAAAGTTTTAAATTAGCCCTATTTTCCACACTTCCGGGGCATGACAGAGTTTTCTTAGTATCAGAGCTTAGGGTGTCTAGTACTGTCAGTGTCGGTTAAGTGAAATAGAATACATCCCAAGTGTCTGTAATAGTCTGGTCATGAACTGAAATTGAGGATTGAGATTTCAATCGATTTTGATATGTACGCGCAGGAGACGAGTTAAGATAGAGAATGAGTGGACGACGAGGTCTTTCGAGGAGGCAGGTAGAGTCCCCTCCGCCACCTGTCCCACAACCAGAGAGTCCTAACTCTCAATTTAATCGGATTGAGACCGATGTGAGGCAAGGTTTTGAGCAGATGGCAGCGTTATTCGCGCAACACTTTGGAGTTAATGCCTCGGGTACTACTCCTACACCACCATAAGGACCTCCCATACCCCCAATACCTCCCGTCACTCAGCCTGCTGATAGAAGTATGGTCCGACTGAAGGATTTTCTGAAGATGAATCCACCCGTGTTTAGGGGAAAAAAGGATCCTACAGAGGCTGAGGAGTGGCTGACGGAGTTGAGAATTATATTTGATTATCTGGGGTGCACCGATGCTGAGAGGGTCAGTATGAGTATCTATATGTTGAAAGGGAGAGCTCGAGATTGGTGGGGTACTACCCAGGGTATTCTGATGTCCCGCCAGGATGTGATTGGTTGGGAAGAGTTTCAGACAGCCTTTAGGACCTAATATGTACATCGAGCCGCCCAGAGAAAGAAACAAGTCGAGTTTTTGAGTTTGGTACAGGGTGACATGTCTGTGGATGACTATGAGAGCCAATTCACAGCGCTATTGAGATATGACCCAGAGACCTTCAAGAGTGAAGAGCTCCACATAGAGAAATTTGTGTATGGATTGAAGCCCATCATCAGAGATAGATTGATAGGGCTATGTATTACTGAGTTTGGAGATGCTCTGAGACGAGCACAAGAGATTGAAAGAGGAATTGAAATGGTACAATCCCAGAATGAGCTCAGAGTGGTGAATAGAGATAAGGACAAGAGGCCAGCGATTTTTCAAATAGAGGCTCGGAGAGGTTCCTTCAGAAGAGGAAGGATTGAGGTACAGAAGGGAAGATTAGAGAGACCCAGAGGGTACCCTAACATTAGCGAGACCTCTCGAGATGTTAGGCCAGAGACAAGGTTTTGCAGAAATTGTGGTCGAATGCATGAGGGAAGTTATACTGGGTCGATCCATGGATGTTTTAGATGTGGAGACATGGGTCACATGGTGAAGGATTGCCCTCAACCTCAGAAACCACATGTCTTGGAGCCCACTAGACAACAGCCTCAGAGAGTGAATCCCCCGAGACGGGTCACTGCTGCAGAGAAAGGAAAGAGACCTGTTACCCAGGGACGTGTGTTTGCCCTAGATAAGGAGACTGCTGACACTTCTGCAGAAACTATAAGAGGTACACTCTCTGTCTGTAATCATAAGGCTCATGTGTTGATTGATTCAGGATCCACGCATTCGTTTATTTCTGAGCATTTTGCATGTAGATTAAACTTGAAGTTTGAACCTCTAGAATATATACTACATGTAAATACCCCTATGCGTGAATCCCAGAAAACTGAGTTAATCTGTAGAGGATGTGAGATAAAGGTGGGAGATAGAGTGATGTTAGCAGATCTAATCATGTTGAATATACATGGGTTTGATGTAATTTTGGGGATGGATTGGCTGGCAACCAATCGAGCGAGTTTAGACTACTACACTAAGATTGTAACTTTCTCCCTACCTGAACCTTACAGTGTACGGTTGAGATATTGAGGAAATGAATATGTGGAATTCTAGTAAGTAATTTGAGAATTTTAATATTATTTTGGAGAATATGAAATATGATTGTTCATGTGAAGGTTATGAGACACTCATCTCAGACGATGAGCAAGAACATCTGAGGATTGAGGATATACCTGTGGTGTGTGAATTTTTGGATGTTTTCCCAGATGAATTGCCAGGTTTACCACCAGAGAGAGAGCTGGAGTTTACCATTGATTTGGTACCAGATACTCAGCCGATCTCTAAATCTCCCTACAGGATGGCATTAGTGGAACTTAAGGAATTGAAGAAACAACTACTGGAGTTATGGGATCAAGGGTTCATTAGGCCCAGCGTTTCACCGTAGGGAGCACCGGTTTTATTTGTCAAGAAGAAGGATGGTAGTCTCAGATTATGCGTAGACTATCGATTGTTGAATAAAGTCATGGTGAAGAATAAATACCCACTGCCCAGGATTGATGATCTACTTGATCAGCTGAGAGGGGCATCAGTCTTTTCTAAGATTGATCTGAGATCGGGCTATCACCAATTGAGGATCAAGGAAGAGGATATTCCAAAGACGGCCTTCAGGACAAGGTATGGCCATTATGAATTCCTGGTGATGTCCTTTGGATTGACGAACGCCCCTGCAGCATTTATGAGATTGATGAACGAAGTGCTCAGAGACTATCTAGATAAATTTGTGATAGTCTTTATTGATGATATCCTGGTGTACTCTCAGTCATATGAGGAGCATGCACAGCATTTGTGGTTAGTACTTCAGATACTCTGAGATAAGCAATTATATGGAAAGCTTAGTAAGTGTGAGTTTTGGCTGGATCGGATAGCTTTCCTTGGTTATATAGTCTTAGAGGAAGGAGTATCAGTGGACCCAAGCAAGGTGGAGGCTGTGCTTAATTGGGAGAGACCGAGGACAGTTACTGAGGTACAAAGCTTCCTTGGTTTGGCAGGGTATTACAGAAGATTGTGGAAGGATTTTCCCGGATTGCCGCCCCTTTGATTAAGCTCACGCGCAAAGAGACTCCATTTATATGGACTGATCAATGTGAGCTCAGTTTTCAGGAATTAAAGAGGAGGTTGACAGCGGCACCTGTGTTAACTATTCCTGAGGGATCAGGAGGATTCTCGGTGTATAGTGATGCATCTCATCAAGGATTGGGGTGTGTGCTTATGCAGCACGGAAGAGTGGTCGCATATGGATCGCGACAACTGAAAGACCATGAGCGGAATTACCCCACGTATGATTTGGAGTTAGTCGCTGTGGTATTTGCTTTAAAGATCTGGTGACACTACTTATATGGGGAAAGATTCCAGATCTTCACTGATCACAAGAGTTTGAGATATCTCTTTGATCAGAAAAAGTTAAACATGAGACAAAGGAGATGGATGGAACTCCTTAAGGATTATGACTGCGAGATTCTATATCATCCGGGCAAGGAGAATATAGTTGCTGATGCCCTGAGCAGGAAGAGTATGATATCTGCTATGATGATCAGGGAATGGGATTTACTGGAGCAGTTTGCCGAACTTCGGATCAGAGTTAAAGAGATAGAGACTGGATTTGTGGCTAGCTTGCAAATAGAGCCCAGGATCATGGATCAGATTAGAACTGGGCAGCGCAGTGATCAGAGATTGATAGATATGGTTAGCCAAGCTGAACAGAGTTCGCAGTCGGATCTCACAGTCAGTGAGGATGGATTGTTGAGATTCAGAGGACGGATTTATGTACCGGACGATGATACCCTGAAGAGATAGATACTGAGAGAATCCCACTGCTCGTGATACACCATGCACCCAGGGAGTACTAAGATGTACCGAGACTTGAGAAAGGTGTATTGGTGGAGTGGTATGAAGCGAGACGTGGCAGAGTATGTGGCTAGGTGTTTAGTATGCCCGCAAGTGAAAGCTGAGCATCGGAAGCCCGGAGGACTACTACAGCCCTTACCTGTACCTATATTGAAATGGGAGCATGTCACTATGGACTTTATTATGGGTTTACTAAGGACCCGAAGAGGTCATGATGCGATATGGGTCATTGTGGATAGATTGACCAAGAGTGCCCACTTCCTTGCCATCAAGAGCACAGATACTGTGGATACCTTAGCTGAGCTATATGTCAGCGAGATAGCTAGATTACATGGGGCTCCAGTGAGTATTACTTCCGATAGAGATTCTCGATTTACTTCTAGATTTTGGACCCAGTTTCAGGAGTCCATGGGATCTCGATTGAGTTTTAGCACTGCCTATCATCCTCAGACAGATGGTCAGTCAGAGAGGACTATTCAGACCCTGGAGGATATGTTGAGGGCGTGTACGATGGATTTTAAGGGATCATGGGATGATCACCTGCCCCTAGCAGAGTTTGCATACAATAACAGCTATCATGCGAGTATTGGAATGGCACCTTTTGAGGCTCTATATGGTAAGAGGCGTAGATCCCCTGTAGCTTGGGAAGAAGTCAGTGACAGAAAGATAAATGCTCCCGAGCTTGTTGAGCAAGCCGTACAGAGTGTGAAACTCATATGTGAGAGGTTACGGGCTGCACAAAGTAGACAGAAAAGCTACGCGGATGTGCGTAGACGGCCACTTGAGTTTGAGGTTGGTGATGCAGTATTTCTAAAAATATCATCGAGTAAGGGTATCATGCGATTTGGGAAGAAAGGAAAATTGAGTCCTTGATACATAGGACCATTCGAGATTCTTGAGAGAGTGGGAGAGGTAGCTTATAGATTAGCATTACCCCCACAGATGTCCGGAATACACAATGTTTTTCATGTGGCTATGTTGAGGAAGTACCACCCGGACCCTTCTCATGTCATAGAGTATGACGAGATGGACATTCAAGAGGATATGAGCTACACTGAGGAACCCGTCCAGATTCTCGATAGAAGAGAGAAGGTACTGAGAACTAAGAGCATCCCATTAGTGAAAGTTTTGTGGAAACATCACTCAATGAAAGAGGCAACGTGGGAACTAGAGAATCTTATGAAGGAGAAATACCCCCATCTATTTGACTAGTTGAGTTAAATTTGGAGGACTAAATTCTTTTTAAGGTGGGGAGGATGTGAGATCTGAGAATTTTAGATATATTTGAATGATGTAATATGAACTTGAAGTGTAATTTATTGAGCTAACTGAATAAGGGAATGATAATTGGAGATTTATATGTTAAGTGTTAAAATAAGTGTGAAGTTATGAGGACAGATCGATCTGGGAGAAGGAGAGATCGATCTAGTGAGTTAAAAATGACAAGGAAGGAGGAATTTGAGGAGCAGATCGATCTCCAAAGGAAGAGGATCGATCTCCTTATGATTCTGTTTGAGAGAAGATTGATCTCATGAGGAAGAGATCGATCTCCAAATGATTCTGTTTGGGAGAAGATCGATCTCCTCAAGGAGCAGATCGATCTCATAAAGCCATAAAGAGATCGATCTCACCCCTCGACAGATCGATCTCCTAGGCATAAATTACCCCAAATCATCCAAAAAATTCAAATGCAGATCGATCTCATCAAGAGCCAGATCGATCTCCTACCCTTAGCCTATATAAGGAACCCCTGTTTTTCTCCTACAATCTCATTTTCTCTCTCTTCCAACCCCCATTTTTATCGAAACCTAGCTTTCTCACTCATCCAAAGCACCCATTTTCGGCCAAATCAGAAGTTGTGGCAAGAAGGAAAGTTGTTCCTCATCAAAGGGAGAACAACATACTTGGAAATCAAAAGATGGATCGAATCGAGGCAAGAGATAAGCTCTCCACAAGTTTTGGATAATTTCTAAACCTCGATCTTAATATTTAAGATGATTTTGATGATAATGGTGGTTGGCATTATGTTGAAATAGCTGAAAAATGATTAGGGATTGATGAAATTGCAATGTGGTTGGAGTGATAATGATATTTAGCAAATTTGAGAATTTGAGCTATAAATAGAAATTTAGACAATGTGGTGAATTAGCATAGATAATTGGCATGAGAAATGTAGAACGTTGAGATGTTGTGAATGGGAGTGTAGTTTGGGGTAGAGTTACGAGAATCAAGAGATTTGTGGTGTTATGAGCACTTATACTCGATTTTGAGAATTGAGGTTGATGAGATAATTGAGTATTGATGTTTTAACAACGTTTGGACAGCTCGGGAGTTCCAGAGTGGAATGCGAGGCTAATCCGTGATATGGGGGAAACAATTGCATTATACGAGGTGCAAAGAGGTAAGGGAAATCTAAACCATTTGTGTATGTGATTTGTAAACTATTATAGCATGATTTGTGGTTTATAAAATAAGCATGTTGAGTGTTGTGTTGAGTTATAATTGCACACGGTTTTTATAGCCGGTTGGAGCCCATTGTTTTATGCGTTTATAAGCTGAGTGTGAAATTGTTTTATAAACCGTCGAATTTGTGTGAGTAATGAACTGGGCTCTACGTTAAGGCAATATCGAGACTTGAGAAATGTGTGCGTGCTTTGCCGGTTGGAACTCGATTTTATTATGTTTTGTGTTAAGTACAAAACGGTTTTCAAATGAGTTTTATGAGAGAAAAACCATTATGAGTTCTACGTAAAGGTAAACTAGTCTTATGTGATTAAGACTTAGGTGTGTAATTCTGAGTACACACCGGGCATTGCTCTGGTAGCATGTAAGCTCGATTCTTCTCCGTTCTGGTAACATGAGAATAACCCATTCTGTGGCTATGCCATGTATATTTGGTGGCTGTTGTCATGTGAGAAACCCTATTTGGTGGCCGTTGCCACGTGAGAAACCCTATTGGTGGTCATTGCCACGTGAGAAACCCCATTTGGTGGCCGTTGCCACGTGAGAAACCCTATTGGTAGCCGTTGCCACGTGAGAAACCCTATTGGTGGCCGTTGCCACGTGAGAAACCCTATTGGTGGCCGTTGCCACGTGATACCCCATTTGGTGGCCGTTGCCACGTGAGAACCCCTAATTAGTGGCCGTTGCCACGTGAAACCCTATTCTGTGGCTGTGCCACGTGTGAATTTAAATCAGTGGCTATGCCACGTGAGTTAGTGGCTGTGCCACATGTGAATTTAAATCAGTGGCTATGCCACGTGAGTTAGTGGCTGTGCCATGTGTGAAATTGAATCAGTGGCTATGCCACGTATGTGCATTACTATTTCAGTGATTTTATCACGTATTTGAGAAAGCGTTTATCGCATTATTTTCACATGTTTTGTTATTGCTCTAGACTGAGCCTTTTTACTTCATGTTTTCACATGATTTGAGACATGAGAATGTCATTTTGAGTACCTTCATGCTATGGTTTTCAAATGAGATTAATGAGTTTCACATACAAATAAATATTTTGTGATGTGCATTTTGGTTTATGAAATGAGTCCCTTACCCCCTTTACTGAGCGATTTAGAAGCTCACCCTATTTTCTTTCCCCCCAGATTTCTTCAAGTGAAAAGGGTTGTCCTGCGACGTACGGAGTAGTGGCTAGTGGAGGACTTGAGCTCCAGGCCATATATTGTATTTTGAGGTATCTTTTATCTTTTCATGTACCCAGACAATTACTGTAATTGTAGACACTTGATGTATAACATTGTATGGGATGTATTAGGATTAATTAACTTGAGATCAAGTAATGTATATGATATAATATATACTATTCAATGACGAGATCTTGAGGTATAGTATAATTGATGATGTATGACACTGCACAGGAATGCACTCTTAATTGTGAATTAATGAGTAAAAAGTTTTAAATTAGCCCTATTTTCCGCACTTCCGGGGCGTGACAATCGATCTCTTCCTATACCAGATCGATCTCATCAACATCTTGTATTTAGATAGATCGATCTTATAACCCTTATAGATCGATCTCAACTTCCTCAATACCTTGTACAAGTTCAATCTTGTAGCAGATCGATCTCATATCCTCATGAGATCAATCTCTCATACTGATAAACCCAGGAGATCGATCTCTCATCTCACCAGATCGATCTCTCATCTTCAAGGGCTTAGTTTCTGGTACTTGATAACCTCTAAACATGTTTTTACATCATCTTTATAATATTGAATTTACTTGTTTTGTCATTTCAAAATATATTAACTCAACAATGGTACAGGATAAAAAGTCCATCGGAGTTGGAGTATGGACTTGGGTTCACGGTCGTACGTAGTACTGTGTAGTCATCCGTCGGTATATTATGTACCGTGCTGGGTGTACGTGAGTACGAGTATCGCGTAGATAACACATGGCGTACCCTATACTATGAGTATATGAGGAGATGGGATTGATTGAGATGAGTCGGAGGGTACTCTTACATTTCATTAATTTCTGCATCAGCCTAAACCCCTTTTAACTAGAGAAATTAATACTCCATCCTTCCCTGATCATCACTTCACACTCTTCCTTTTCCATATAAATTATTTCAAATTTTAATGGTTTTGGAGATTTGTTATCATTGAAGTTAGTGCCCACCAAAATTGGAGAGTGGTCAAAACATATGATTGACAAGTTAAAGACTTGAGCTGTGGGAAAATTTTCTAGGTACAACAGATTCACGAAAGCTCTATCATGTCTTTCCTTTATAACTACTTTCTCTCTCCAACTTATCCAAGTAAACCTTGTCCCTTAAAATGAAAATCAATCAAACCACTATACATTATCATTTCTCCAAAACATCTCATTTTTCTTTCAGCTTTTAATCTGCCTCATTCTTTCTCATATTGATATAAATATAATTAAAGTCACCTATATAAAGCCAAGGGTGGGAGCTTTTTTTTTTTGTTTTTGTTTTTTTTTTTGTAATACATTTCCACACCATCTTCTTATAACCATCTTCAATAGGACCATAAATACAAAAAAATTTGAAAAATAACCTCATGCCTTTATCACATACTCCCATATTAATCAAATTTTTAAATTTCAAAAATATCTTCACTTCATAATCATCAATCCAACAAACTGTCAATCTTCCTTTTAATCCACCAAGCTCAATATAACAAAAACCATTAAGTTGAAGCCTCCTCTTTAAGCTTTCCAATCTCTCCTCTTTGTTTTATTGCGTCCATTAAGAAGAAAAAATGCGGATCATACTTTCTTTTAAGCTCAAACAGAACATCAAATGTCAAAGGTGATCTAATTCCTTGACAGTTTCATGATAAGTATATCCTAACCCCTTGATGGCTAATTCTGGACAGCCACAAAAACCTTCAGTATGAACAACTTTTAATCTTATAAAATCATCTTAAACACTTCCCCTTCCATAGTCAAAGAGATTGGAACCTCCCATAGTTCCCTTGTTTTTATACAACAAATCCTACTTTTAGACATAGTTCTAACTAAATCTCCTCTTATTCATTACTCCACTTCTCCTACACACCTGAGAAATTGGATTTGAAACCCTCCGCAATTCTCTTTTCTTCCTCATTATTGCTTTAACGAATAATCCATAATTAGCTTTATTTCTTTGTCTTTTTTCTCTTCATGTTCATTATAAACATCCATAACGGATAGATCCCTTTTCAGATTCATCCTTGAAATACCCACTGCTAGCTTTTCCTCTTCGTAATTCATTTTCAGACAAAAAGAATTATTATACTTTTCATCTAATTTTTCTTCACCTAACAATTCCACAATATTTTTAGAGTATTCCTCTTGGATTAGAGAACATTCTGCCTTAACATGTTTCAATCTATTAAAGAACTTTTCTCTACTTTCCTTAACTAATTCTTCATAAAATTAAATATAACTAAGAATAGGACCCGAATTCCATATTCCTTTAAATTCATTTCTATTATAATCCTTCACTGTTGAACTCTTTTGACAATTATTTAACAACCCCTGAATTAGTTACATTGATATTCATCACCATATTCTTACACATGTTAAGTGAGGAATCTCTTTTATTCAACGTTGTAACCAACTCCAACTTTGACCAACAATTTTTCCCGCTAAAAACCCGTTCTTCATCTTTCCCTCCAAAATGAGTTATAACTCCCTACTTTGACTAAATCTTTTCTTCTATGCACCTACTGACATCGTCCACCTACGTATCACCACAGGATGAATCCTCTTCTCATATCTCATTTTCCCTTTCTTTCAAATTTTCATTAACTTTACATGCTTGTACTTTACCTTTTTAACCATCCTGATTGGTGTTGCTTTCATCCATTGTAAGACTCCAAAAATTTGGTGTCATTTCTTTAAAAAGTTGTTATGGTAAACATGGATTCGTGAAATCTTGATCAATAAAGAAGAAATAATTAAATTCTAAGTCCAATAGATCAAGATATGAATTTATTGTGAAGACCCAAAATTTTCTCATCGAGAATTTATTTCGAAAATATGAAAAAAATATTTTTAAAAAAATAATAATAATAAATAAATAAATATATATATTTCCGGAGAAATAGAAGTAGAATATGATGTACATATATATTGGTCGAAATAAATCAAATAATATATATGTAGATAGGTGTGCAGATATCAATGTATATATAATACATTGTAATATTATTATAATAATAATAATAATATACAATAATTTGGGATATTTTGTGATTAGATTATTATTATACTAATATTATATGGTAAGATATTTTTATATTATATGATATTATATTAAAATGTAATATAATATATATTTGAAAAAAAATGAATGAAACTGAAAATGAAAAAAAAAAGGAAAACGAAATGCGAAAACAGGGAAGGAAGCCCGACCTTCACTATTTCTTCACCGACGACGGCAACGGACGACGAAGGGGGCACGAGACGACGGGGGAGGGACGACCGGCACCGAGGAAATGTCTGACAACCACCACACCCCTGCATCATTGGCAACCGAGAGATCGGAGAGGGAGAAGCCATGGGAGAGAAGGGGAGAATCGGTGAAATTCGATGCTGATCTACCCCAGCCTAGGCTGATCGAAGGTTCCCCAGGTGAAGGCATGACGATTTGTGGCAGAATCGGCCGGAGAATCGATCGACAGCTCCGAGAATGGCGAAGAAGATGGCTGAACCAGTACAGACCGGTTTAGTAAAGTGAATATGGGCTAAACCGGTTCGAATCAGTTCAGTCAAGAAAAAAAAGAAAAAAAAGGAAAAAAATTTGATGATGCATCGGGCCAAGGATAAGTCGGTAAGCGGTCAGAATTGACCGATTTAAATTTTGAAAAAAAAATTTGAAATTATATTTGATCGAAATTGACCCGGGTTAAATATATAAATGTGTAGCGCGACAATAGGCGACGAACGTGAATTCGATCGAGTCTCGAATTCTGAGCCATCACGAAAACTCAGGTAAGTGAATCTTACTTGCTATAACTTGTATAGTTATACGAGTTAAGAAATTAATCGCATAAGTTACGGATTAACTTCGTATAAAATGCTTTATGTTAGAAAAAGCTTAAGATTGCGTGATGGTAGTGTTAATGGGCTCCATGGATGACCCAATAATTGTTAATGGGCCTAAGGAGCCTAATAAGCCATGACAAAATAAATAGTAAAGTCGAAATGGACTTAAAATAGAGTTGTGCACATTAAGAGGTAACGAGGCCCAATAAGGGTTGATATTTCTTTGTTTGCAAGACTTTAATGATATGGACTTAGTATCGATTTAATATCGATTTAATATCGATACTATAGACTTAGTATCGATTTAATATCGATTTGGAATGCGTTGATAGGCCTAAAAGGAATCCATAGACTAGAGAAATGAAACAGGGCCTTATGAGCGTTAATAGAAACTATAGGTCGAATCGACTATAGTGAACGCACGATATCCTGTTATATGGATCGAATATAATGTGAAATATGATTGTGTGCAGTCCCAAAGAGTTCATTGAAGATGAATCAGACCGCACGAGTGAGCAGCGCTAAGGAAATGAAATCACGCGTCGCGATTCCAGGTAAGGGAATTCTGTAAGTATATAGAGGTAGCTGCTCGTATTTTATGGGATTATAGGGTGTTTATGAAATGCATGAACGTTTGAGAAATTGGTTGTTTGGTATGCGAAAATAGTTGTGAATATTGGATGATTTGGTTTTACGTGGATGTATAAAAAGGGATAGTAAGGCTAATAATTGCATAAATCACGTGTTTTGAATGTTTTCACAAAACACAATGCTTTGATTTGAAAAAATAAAAGGATAGGCTAGCTAGTGTTTTATTGATGTTATTGAATAGCACATGTGAAGTGCTAAACATGTTTGTGATGTGTTTTGAATGTATATGAGCCGCCTATCATGTGTATGTGATTTAATTCGTGCTGGAGCCTCGTGCTAGATTTTGATGTTTTCATTTGTATGAAACGTGCTGGAGCTTAGCTCGCACCTTTATTTGGAAACTATGATGATGTTTATAAATCGTACTGGAGCTTTTGCTCGTACGTGGCTTTTGAGTGGTTTTTCTTATGAGTATAACCGTACTAGAGCTATGCTCGTACGTGGTCTCTTTATGATAGGATGCATGAGTCGTGCTAGAGCTTCGCTTGCACAAGTTTGCACATTGTGATACGTATGAGGTCGTGAAAGTTGGTAAGATCCTCAAGCCCTACATCCTTAAGCCAACATACTTAAGCCCGAGGAGGCGAGGAGGTGAGGAGGCTCTGTTCGATGGGGAGGCTCTCTTACGGTAAGATCCTTAAGTCCTACATCCTTAAGCTAACATCCTTAAGCCTGAGGAGGTAGGGAGGCTCTGTTAGGCGGGGAGGCTCTATTCAGTGGGGAGGCTTTCTTACGGTAGGATCCTTAAGCCCTGGAGGGGGGAGGAGGCTCTGTTCGACAAGGAGGCTCTCCTACATGGGTACAGAAGGATCCTTAAGCTAACATCCTTAAGCCCTGGAGGGGCGGGGAGGCTCTCCTACATGGATATGAAAACTTCTTGGTATGGGGTAGGTAAGACCTAGGAATGGCACCCCCAATCACGATATGAGTCCGCGGAGTACGTTGTACCGTGTATATCACATGGAGTACGATGTACCGCGTGATGGTTATGTGATGAGAAAGTCTGGCGAGGGATAATCCATCTCCGTGCCAGCTCGATACCCCGTACACCTGGATGCGTGTGGTCTGGAATGATTTATGATGTAGTTGGTCCACATAGGCACTTTTGATATAGTGACTTGGTTTTTATTACATATGTGTGATTGTGAATGTCCAAGGTAGACCCGAGGGAGGGGTCGAGCCTTGTAGGATTTGATTTGTGAAATGGTAATGATGTTTGTGATTAAGTAAACGGTTTGTGATGGGATTGTATGTGTTTGAGAAAGAGTTTTATGATGTGGGTTTAAAAAGGAGGTTTTTTAATGAATTGCCCTTTTTATGAGTTTAATGAGATGAGCATGAGATGTTTTCACATGTTGATATTCCATGTTTTATATGCCAATTTTACATGTTTTTGATACATGATATATATGTATACACATATGGCATAGTTTTATTCCTCATGCTCCTATTATAAATGATTTATGCATAACACTATCAGCATGTAGATAGAGTAGTTATCTACCATGCTTGCATTATTGCCTTACTGAGTGTGTGGTTGCTCATCCCTCTCTATTTCCCCTCCTATAGAATGTGCATAGTAGCCCAGTGAGGACTAAGGCATTGTTTTTTTGGACATCCGCTGCTTCCATCATCGAAAGGTATATACACATGATTCTTTTTCTATCTAAACAATGTAAAAGCACAGTAGTCTTTTGAGTTGTAATTATGGGGGATGTAGATGTCAATGAACATAACTTGTGTAAGTTAATGATTAACTTTCAAATGTATGACTTCGCTTTATTTAACTGAGAATGAATAAGATGTGATGTTTATTATTGACTCACAGCCCAACAGTGTGGTGGTAAGTTATTGAGATTTTCGGTTAAAGGGAATGGAAAATGGGTCGTGACATGGGTCGGAACCTGGATTGGTGTGTTGTGATTTTTGAGATGCGATATTTATTGTGATTTGAATATAAATGGCATGATTTATCTAAAGGCATTATGAAATTATAAAGATGCATTGTTTTGCACAAAATGCCTATATTTGATAACTCAGCATGATTGTGTACATGGGATTTAAATCTGTACAATTATATATATATATATTTAAATTCATGCTTCTAAAGTGAGTTAAGGAAATAATATTTTTAAGGCAGAGCATTATTTTTAGTAGATGGTGTAGATATCTACTTGCTTGTCTAATATCCTTACTGAGCTGTGAACTCATCCATTTTTTCCCCCTCTCTACAGAGCCTACGCAGTAGATAGAGTATGGCTGAGGATTTGCATCCTGTTGTTCGCTACATTCCCATCAAGCGAAAGGTATACATACACACGTATAATTTTGTATCTGAACATATAAACAACACAGTGATGTAAACAATGTAAATAATGGGGGATGTATTTGTATTTACATATATGTGAGCTCACTTATGGTACAAAAGTAATTACAATAAATAGATAGTTTATATTGACATGTATGTATGTAAAGATAAGGTGAATGAGGTGACTAATGCTGAATCACAGCCCAACTGTTGGTAAAGAGAAAGGTAAGTAAAAAGTGAAAAATTTATAGTGGTTTTTGGTAGAAGTCACGGTCATGATAGAATGGTATCAAAGCAAAGTTGGTCTGATGTGGGTCGATATTAGTATTTAGGAAAGTGTACATCCACATATTTATGTGTTTTGTTCAGTTACAATTGTGTATACGAGATGGGAGTCAGACTAATTAATGGTTATGAATGTAGGAATTGAGCCATTATGGCTAATAGCAGCCATGGTAGAGGGGCTAGAGGTAGGGCTCGAGGCCGTAGAGGTAGGCCTAAGACCCGAGATGAGACGACAGGTCCCACTCAAGTACCAAAAAGTATCGAGGCACGCTTCACGAGATTAAAACGTCGCCTTGAGACTATAGTGGAGTTACTAACACAAACTTTGCTAAGTGAACAGGGGCAGGATGCAGGGATTGCTCCTAGAGGGGCAGCTGCACCTAGTATGTCTGCACAACCAGCTCGGATGCCACAGCCTACAGATACTCTTACACCCCCACCAACTAAGGATACGCTTTCTCCTATTGCTCCACGATAGGGCGGTAGTACTTTGGGCTATGGTTGTGAGCTTGATGGAATGCAACAATTCTAGAAGCTTGGACCTTCGTCGTTTAGTAGGTTGAAGGACCTCGTGGTTGTAGAGGATTGGTTGGGAGAGATAGAGAAGCTATATGGATTCTTTGAGTGTATGACGATTGAGATGGTCGCGTTTGCTGCGTTCCTACTGAAGGGATCGACAGAGCATTGGTGGAAGTCCACCATACCCATATTGAGAGCCCGACATACAGATATCAGTTGGAAGATATTTCTAGATGCCTTTAGGGGGCAGTTTGTTACAAGCCTTGAGTCAGGGGAATTTGTCAGTGGATAAGTATGAGACCATATTTATATCCCTTGGAAGGTATGACCTCGAAACTATGTATAGTGAGACCAGGAAGGTCGAAGATTTGTGGATAGACTAAGACCAGTACTACGGTCTAGATTGGTACCACTAGATATTGCTGCGTACGAGGAGGTAGTGCGTAGGGCGCAACTTTGTAAGTAGGGCTATGAGAGGAATACCTCTGAGTTTGAAAAGGTTAGTCGGAGCTAAGATAGAGAGAGGAAGAGGCCAGTTAGAGATAGAGGTTTCAGTTATCAAGGAGGAAAGAGACTCTTCGATAAGAGACCACGAATTGAGCAGGTACGAGAGAGACCTGTTAGACCTCCTGTATTTTCAACCATAACTCTAGCAAGGGGCATTATTATTGGAGGAAAAAGGCTTACTACCGAGCAGTGTAGTAGATGTGGTAGATATCATGAGGGTAAACCTTGTCTGGTGACTGTCGGATTGTGCTTTCAATGTGGGCAATCAGGCCATATCGTGAGAAATTACCTAAAATGGATAGAGACTGCGCCACAAAAGGGCAAGGAGCCAGAGAGAGCTCCAGTTGATACTTCTGCTCCGAGAAAAAGAGCAACAGTTGAAGAGTAGGGGAAAAGGATATGACAGCTAATCGAATTTTGCTAAGTGTGAGCGATTTTGATGTAATCCTAGGAATGGATTGGTTAGCTGCAAACCATGCTGTTTTAGATTATTATGCTAAGACGATTATGTTTCCTACCACTGCAAAGTATATTGTAAAGTTTACTGAAAAGAAATGAAAGAAGTAGTTGCAGTATTTAGTAAAATGATTTACTATACTGACTAAGAAATCAATATGTTGAAGGTTTCATTGCATACGTGGTTGATACGGATAAGGCACATCTAGAGTTGGAAGATATCCATGTGGTTAGGGAGTTCCTAGATGTTTTTCTAGATGAATTGCCAGGGTTACCACCACACAAAGAGATTGAGTTTTGTATAGATTTGGTGCCTGGTACCGAGCTTATTTCGGAACCACTATACCGCATGGTCTTAGTTGAGTTAGGAGAGCTTAAGAAGTAGTTACAATAGCTGTTGGATAGGGGGTTCATCAGATCGAGTGTTTCGCCTTGGGGAGCACCGGTTTTGTTTGTGAAGAAGAAGGATGGAATCCTTCGATTGTGTATAGATTACAGATTGTTGAATAAGGTTACCATCAAGAATAGGTATCCCCTTCCACACATTGATGATTTGTTAGATCAGCTCCGGGGAGTACAGGTCTTTTCTAAGATTGATCTGAGGTCTGGGTATCATCAGTTAAGAGTTCGGAGTGGAGATGTACCCAAAACAGCATTCAGGACCCGATATGGCCACTATGAGTTTTTGGTTATGCCATTCAGATTGACGAATGCTCCCGTAGCTTTCATGGCTTTGATGAACGATGTGTTCAAGCCATATTTGGATTAGTTTGTTATCGTCTTCATCGATGACATATTGGTATACTCAAAATCCAAGGAGGAGCATAAGAAGCACCTCAGGATTGTATTGCACACCCTACGAGAGCAGAAGTTGTATGCTAAACTTAGTAAGTGTGACTTTTGGTTGGCACAAATATCATTTTTGGGACACGTTGTGTCGAGGGATGGAGTATCAATAGATCCATCCAAGATTAAGGCTGTAGTTCAGTGAGAACAGCCGAAGACAGTTACCGAGATCAGGAGTTTTTTGAGTTTAGCAGAATATTATTAGAGATTTGTTGAAGGATTTTTGAAGTTAGCTATTCCATTGACACATCTCACCCGGAAGAGTGTTGCATTCGTGTGGGACGATGATTATGAGAGGAGTTTTCAAGAGCTAAAGCGTCGATTGACCACCACTTCGATTCTCACTATCCCTACCAGCTCAGGAGGATTTTCAGTGTATAATGATGCTTCGCATCAGGGACTGGGCTGTGTATTGATGCAGGATGGTAGAGTAGTTTCTTATGGATCCCGACAGCTGAAGAAGCATAGGGAGAACTATCCGACCTACGATTTGGAGTTAGCAGCAGTAGTGTTTGCGTTGAAGGTATGGCGCCACTACTTGTATAGTGAGAAGTTTCAAAATTTTACCGACCATAAAAGCCTCAAGTATCTGTTCTCGTAGAAAGAGCTGAACATGACACAGAGAAGATGGCTAGAGCTTCTGAAAGACTATGATTATGAGATACTTTATCATCTGGGTAAGGCTAACGTTGTAGTTGATGCTTTGAGCAGGAAGAGCCTTGGGATGGTATCGTATATGATGGTAAGGGAACATGAGTTGTTAGAGTAGTTCGCTAGTCTCAGTTTAAGAGTTGTACCATCTAACATAGATATAGATTGTATGATTGCTAGTCTATGCTTGGAGCCGGATCTGTTGGATAGGATCAGACAAACTTAGCAGACTGATCCGTATTGCATTGATATGATTGGTCAGATATAAAAGGGCACAGTGATTGATTTTGAGTTAAGTTCTGATGGACTATTGAGGTTCAGAGGTAGGGTTTATGTTCTTGAGGACCTAGAGCTCAGAAGATTTATTTTGTCGAAAGCTTATTCTTTGAGGTACACATTACATTCGGGGAGTAACAAGATGTACCAGAACCTCCAAAAGGTTACTGGTGGTCAGGTATGAAGAAGGACGTGGCAGATTTCGTGGCAAGATGTCTCATATGTCAGCAGGTAAAGGTAGGTATCAGAAACCTGCAAGGTTATTGCAGCCTCTACCTATACCAACATGGAAATGAGAGCATATCACTATGGATTTCGTGATGGGTTTACTGAAGACCCGCAAGAATCACGATGCGATATGGGTGATCGTTGATAGACTGACAAAGTTAGCCCACTTCTTAGCTATGAGAACTATCAATACTCTGAGCGCCTTGGCAGAGTTGTATGTACACGAGGTAGTGAGGTTACATGGTGTTCCAGTGAGTATTATTTCAGATAGGGATTCTCGCTTCACTTCCCACTTTTGGGAACATTTTCAGGAAGCCATGAGAACCCAGTTGAGTTTAAGCACCGCATTCTATCCTCAGACAGATGGTCTGTTAGAGTGGACTGTACAAACTCTGGAGGATGTGTTGAGAGCATGTGTACTGAATTTTAGAGGCTCCTAGGATGATCATTTGCCACTAGCCAAATTCGCCTACAATAACAGTTATCATTTGAGTATCAGGATGACACCGTATGAGACCTTGTATGGTCGTAGATATCGTTCCCTTATTGGATGGGAAGAAGTGGGTGACCGAAAGATTTTTTTCTCCTGATTTGGTTACATAAGCCTCTGAAGATGTTCTGTCGATATGCGATAGATTGCGAACAGCTTAGAGCAGACATAAGAGTTATGCTGACAAGAGATGGAGGCCACTAGAGTTATAGTTGGCGAGTCAGTGTTTCTGAAGGTTTCTCCTTCTAAGGGTATAGCGAGATTTGGGAAGAGAGGTAATCTAAGTCCTCGCTACATTGGACCCTTTGAGATACTGGATCGAGTGAGAGATAAGGCCTATAGGTTGGTATTGCCACCATACTTATTAGACGTACATAATGTCTTCCACATTTCAATGCTTCAGAAGTATCATCCGGATCCGGCACATGTGATTAGTTATAAGCCGTTGGAGCTCAGAGAGGACATGTCATATGTTGAGAGGCCAATTCGGATACTAGATAGAAAGGAGAAGGTCTTAAGGTCGTATACCATCGGGTTAGTGAAGGTTCTCTTACAGCATCATACTTCAGAGGAGGCTACTTGGGAGCTAGAGAGTCTGATGTGTGAAAAGTACCCCCAGTTATTTGATGTATGACTTGGTTCTAATTTGGAGGACCAAATTTCATAAGTTGGAGAATATTGTAAGACCCGAATTTTTTATGTAGCTTATTCCTTATGATTCTAATATGTACAAACATTTTATTATGTTGGTTGAATCATAAGAAGAGTATATACTACAAGAAAATTTTAAGTAAAGTGGTTAAACACACATAAGCTACGTAAAGGCCAAATAAGGGCTATAAGAGCCACAGGCTAAACCAAGAGGATCTAAATCATTCTGACTAAAGAGAAGCACTTATGATGTGAAAATATAGAGAGTTCATGAAGGAAAGTCGGTTTGATTTGGTCTCAAACACATTGAAGTATAGGAAACGCCAAAAAGGGGCTAAACGAGTCTGAAATCGTCCGTTTGAGGTGTAATTGATATATTCGCCTCCTGAAAATGACCAAAACATAAAGATAAGAGTGTGAACCATGGAAAGTGACACTTTTGGATTTTTGAGAAAAAAAGTCAAATGTGGTCAGTGGCTAAGAAAAGTAGACTTTGACCAAAGTTGACTAACCATGGTTAGAATTTAACCTAAGTATGGTTAAAAATTGAGGAAGAAATATTTTTGGTTAAAACACAAGATAATCATCCCCTAAAGTAAGAAAAATTTATTTAATCGAATTTTGGATTAAATTTAACGGGTAAAACGCAATGGGCCAAAATTGGAATTTTAAAGGCCATTAAGGTGTAAACAAGTGTGGGCCAAATTTGGAAAGCCCAATGGGCCAAATTATTATGCCATATGGTGGGCCCAATATTAAGTTAATTTGAGGCTCAATATGTAGTAAAAATTTTAGCCCAAAAGCCCAAAAAATAGCCCAAACCAAAAGTCTAATTAGAAAGTCCATTAATATAAGTTAAAACCCATTAATAAAAGGTAGCAAAATCCAATTTGGTAACCATCACCTAAACTTTTTAAAAGTCAAATAAGATGGCTGAATTTATGACTTAATGATTAAGTCTTTAGGCTATAAAATCATCCAACACTTCATCATTTTCATTCTTTCATTTTCGACAAGCTTAAAGAAACCATTATTAAACCATATTTCAAGCTTTCTCTTACTAGAAATCACTAGGTTAGAGACATATTTGGAAAAAGTGATCTTCATGAAAGTTGTTCCATATTGAGAGAGAAATAACATATCTTGGAATCAGCTATCAAGGAAGTTTTGGCCAAAGTGGGAAGTATAAGCTAGGTGAGTTTTCAAGCTTCCAACTTCATATATGTTGATCCGAGTTATATGGAGTTTATTGGTATATGTTTTATGGATTGAAACACATGAAATCACCACAAATAAGTGATGACAGAAAGTTGGTATATGAGTTTTGATGAATACCCTTATCATTTTAGGACATGTATAAGTTAATATGCATGTATACATGATTAGGACATGGTTATTTTTAATCAATTTGTTCATATGGATGGTTGTATGATGTTGGCATAAATGATGTTTAATAAAATGCCAACATGAACTATAGGAAAGGCTTAATACATGCTAACCAAGTGTTTGATAAAATGCTTAAGTGAATTGGCTGGCTAGCAAATGGCCATGAGTGGCGTAGTGTGGCATGATCGACAACATGATGGCTCTTGGCCACATGCCATGCCCAAGAAGGTTAATGGGCCAAGTCAATTTAGTTTTAGCCCAATAAGGTGTAAAGGGCCTCAGACAAACCCAATAAGAGTTGGTGGGCCCCATAAGGCCAATAGGCCCGACAAAAATGAATAGTAAAGTGTAATGGGTTTAAGATGGTGTTAGGCTCATTAAGAGTTGTTAAGGCCCAAAAAGAGTGAAAAGGGCCCATTAAATGAAATACAGATGGAAAAATATAATTAACCTAATGAATGGTTATTTACAGCTCCGAAATTTATATTGAAAGCTGATCGAATTGCGAGATTGAGCAGCATTGAGGAAGTGAGGTCATGTGACGTGATCCGAGGTAAGAGACTTTTTCGAGTAGTTAAAGATACTTGTACGTATTTTCGTCTGCTTTTACATTCACTTAAAAACTCTGAAGGTCAGAGAAAGTGAATAATATTTATAGCGACCCGATAATGGTAAATTACAATTTTACCCCTAGTTAGGAAAAAAGTCAACTTTTAAAAAAAATCCTAAAAAGCATGAAAATCATCCCTTTCAAAGAACCATCAATCGAATTATGTGAGAATAAATCGTGCTGGAGCACAACTCGCACTTGATTTTATATGTTTTCCAGATAAATTAGCATTGGAGTTTGACTCGCACTAGATTTCCATGACATGCATGATAGAGTACTAGAACGTTACTCGTACTCAATTTTATATGTTTTATGCATGATAGAGTGCTGGAGCTATTGCTCGTACTCAGTTTTACATGGTTTATACATGACATAGTACTTGACTTAACGAGTTTTGTGCATAGCATTGTATTGGAGCGATTGCTCGTACTTGTTTTGAAACATGAACTATACATGACCTAGTGTTGGAGTGTTACTCGCACTAGAGTTCGAATTTGTAATATGTATAATTAGTGTTTGAGCGGGGTGTTAACTGTGAGTCACACTCAAGGTGCGCACTGTAGTTTTTCTGTGATATATAAGACTTGTTAAAAACCACGCCGATTTCCTCGTGTAGACTGAGTGTCACACTGTTGAGATGTTCGCATGTGGATTTAGAGATGTGGCATTGATTATAAATGGTATAGGGTAGATAAGACCTACGGCGGGCACCCCCAACCGTGAGATAGGGTCCACGGGTGTACGTTGTATCATGTATGCGTCACGAAGTACGCTGTACCGTGTGTTGTTGTGATGTGAATAAGGAGTTGATAGTTGACGGTTGTGATGGACTGACCCCCCTCCCGTTGCAGTATTGATTTCTCTGCACACTGAGGCCTGTGTAGCCTGGGATCACCATTATAAGATATGGTCATAGTCCAAGATATTATTGCATATAACCACCGAATCTCACATGATATATCACATGATTTTACATGATTTTATGATACGGGTAGACCTGAGGGATGGGTCGGAACCCGGATTAATGTGTTGTGATTTTTGAAATGCCATATTTGTTGTGATTTGAATATAAATGGCATGATTTATCTAAAGGCATTATGAAATTATAAAGATGCCTTGTTTTGCACGAAATGCCTATATTTGAGAACTCAGCATGATTTTGTACATGGGATTTAAATATGTACAATTATATATATATATATATATTTAAATTCATGCTTTTAAAGTGAGTTAAGGAAATAATATTTTCAAGGCAGAGCATTATTTTCAGTAGATAGTGCGAATATCTACTTGCTTGCCCGATTTCCTTACTGAGCTGTGAGCTCACCCTTTTTTTCCCCTCTCTATAGAGCCTATGCAATAAATAAAGCACGACTGAGGATTTGCATTCCTGTTGTCCGCTGCACTCCCATCGAGCGAAAGGTATGCATACACACGTACGATTTTATATCTGAACATATAAACAGTAAGTGATGTAAAAAATGTAAATTATGGGGGATGTATTTGTATTTATATATATATATATATATATATATATATATGAGCTCACTTATGGTACAGAGGTAATTACAGTCAATAGATAGTTTATATTGACATGTATGTATGTAAAGATAAGGTGAATGAGGTGACTAATGCCGAATCACAACCCAATTGTTGGTGAAGAGAAAGGTAAGTAAAAAGTGAAAAATTTATAGTGGTTTTTTGGTAGAAGTCACGGTCATGACAAAGTTTCCATTCAATTTAATTGCAACTATTATATTTGAATTCCATCAATTAGTACAATTCTGAAATTCTGAAGTTTAATAAGACCATAAGTATTTCTCAAAGTTTTCGATCTAAACTATATGTTCTAGGATCATTTGGCATATGCATAAGTACATGTTTTAATTTCAAACGAACTTAAGATTTAAAATTTCGTTCGATTTGGAAATATTTATGAAAATCCCACTAAATGTATTAAAATTAATTATTTTGAAAATTTTCATAATTTTAAATAAAATTGCATAATTTATGTTTTAATTTACTTTTAAAAAAAGAAATTGAAGTGTTTAAATTATTTACTTTTAAAGAGATTTTAGCATTGTTTTTTAAGTGGGACATTTTGACAAGTTTGAAAGATTTGATTTCAAGGGATGAATATCCCAGTTTGAATAGATGATACTTGAAAGAAAAGTATGATTCCTTGGGATAGATGTCCCAATTAGTATGTATTATATTCGAAGGTAAATTATATGATTTTGAACTAAGGAATCATGCTAAATAATAAAGTTTAGATCACTGATTTGGAGACTGTTAGACCACCTTAGTACATGCATCTTAGGCATTCGTGCCACCATTTGGATCCCGTTTGAACTTTGGACTGATAGACTAGGAGATGTCTACAGCTTCTCAGTAATCACCAATCCAGTTGGATTGAAGACCCTTTTAGCCATGGCTATAGGTTATCATTGTCCCTTATTGGGACCGTTCAAACATTACAACTTGCATTTTACTTTGGGATAACTCTACTCAGTCTTTCACTATTTTATGTAAGTATCCATGATTGTTTTCGAATGCTATCAGTTATGCAATTTTGAAATAAGTATTTGAAATTAAGTATTTTGAAAATAAATATTTGTAAGCAAGTACTTATTACTTCTGATTTAAATCAGTATGTATGATTTAACTGTTTCAAAAGCATGATTTTAAGTCTACATCTAAATGTTTTAATACCTTCTTCTTTAGTATGTTTTCTTTTCTGGGCGTAAGCTCACCCCCTTTTTTTCTACCTTTTAGATTACTATAGTAGGTCGGGGACCACTAGGGGTGGGCTTCGGAGGCTTTGTCTTCCACACGCTTGTTATTCCATTTTTGGAGAGGTATATACCCTTATATTTTCAATTTGTTATTCCAGACACTTTTGATATATAGTCTATGTATTTATGATTATGGGATGTAAAGTCAATATTATTTCAGGATGTAACTAATGTTATAATGGATATTGAATACAGTTTCTCAAACTATATTGAATGTCAATTGTAGCTTATTTCCTTCTTCAAATGACAGAGGAGCCTCTTGAGCATCTTCTTCTTCTTCAGACTTCTCATCAATATCTTTTATAGAGATATGATTAGTTGTTCAACATTTTCGTCTCTTCAAGCACTTCCTTCTCTAAAGAAGGAACTTGTTTGGTTTTCAAAATCATGTGCTAGCCTTCAATGTTTCACAATTAATTACCACCCCTTTACTTTGTCTCTTCGTTTGAAAAGGTATCTTACCTTAGAAATCCTTTGGTTCCTCTAACATGAGTCCTTTTCCTTTTCATTTTTGAACAGATTTTCTAAAGCTTGAACTACCAAGTCTTGAATGAAAGGGAACATGCTTACTAAATGAAGTTTTTTTATGTTGTTCTCCCATTCGTTCAAAAATTGACCCAAATAGTTAAAAACTGAACCTCATGTGGAACGTGCACCTAGGCGATCAAAAACTAAAGCCTTTGGCAATTTAACTAAATTTTCTTCATCCTCAAGAATTTCTTTCACATTTATATATCTTGAGGTTTCTTTGTGAATCTTCAACATCAATGGAAAGAATCCAAGCCCTATTTTAGAAGCCCCAAAATGATCAGTCTTCTTTTATCAAACTTGACAAATCTTGAATACACTTGGTGAATTATCTTCAATCGACCACCAATTTCGTAACAAATTTATGTTGATAGCTAGCCTTAACAAACAATTTGTAGCTATTAGGATAGCTCGATGTAAAGGTAGATTATCCAATTCAACAAGAGGTGTCACACCCCACTTCTAAGTGCCCTTTTATCCATACACACACTACTACGATTGGGCTGTGAGGCGATGCAATTACTAAAGTTCCATAAATTTACAGCGGAATATTTAAAATTTAACTCACACTCCCAGGTGAGTAAATATACAAAATTAATTGTATAATAATATCTTTACATAACATCCCCATACCACTGGTTACATTTTTGACTTGTAACTGTGCGATACAATATATTAAATACAAAATACTCATGTGTATACAAATCTTATACCTTTGCAACTGGTGGGAGCTATCCAACACAAAAAGGGATCTAGAGACCACCGCTCACCTACTTCTCAGTATCTGGAGGGGGAAAATAGTAGGGTGAGCAAACCACGTCTCAGTAAGGAAATAAATGTTAGAAGGTAGATATCGTACTACCTACATAGCCCTTGCATGTATAAAGCAAAACCATGTTTCAATGTAAATGGAAATATTACTAGAAAATGCATTTAAACATTACTTCTCACATAAGCATTTTCATGTAAACAAGTATATGAAACTCCCATTTGAAAACATGTCATAAACGGTGCTATCATAGCACGAGTCTTCAAAAAGCGAGAGGTTTATCAAATCACAACTCTCTCTTCATTTCTCTCAAATCATTTCTTTTCTGAGTTTACTCAATTTCTCGTATCTCTGAGATAGACATGAAATTTTTGACAATCAAATATCCACGACATATGGTCATAGTCAGTGATCCCAGGCCTCACTGATCAGGTGTGCATAGGGCATCACTTCGTCAGAAGGGGGATGGGTCAGTCCTTCCCTCCGGCTCATCTCAATCATCCTCATCTCCTCATATATTCACGGTATAAGGTACGCCATGTGTCATCTATGCAATACTCGTACTCACGTACACCAGCACAGTACATAGTATTCCAACAGACAACTACACAGTATTACATACGATCGTAGACCCAAGTCTATACTCCAACTCCGATGGATTTTTCATCTTGAACTGTGAGATCTGAGAATTTCAGACATATTTAATGATGTAATAATAAATTGAAGTGTAATTTATTGAGCTAAGTGAATTGTAGGAATTATAATTGGAGATTTATATGTTAAGTGTGTAAAATGAGCATGAAGCATGAGGACAGATCGATCTGGGAGAAGGAGAGATCGATCTAGTGAGTTAAAAATGACAAGGAAGGGGAAATTTGAAGAGCAGATCGATCTCCAATGGAAGAGATCGATCTCCTTATGAATCTGTTTGAGAAGGGATCGATCTCATGAGGAAGAGATCGATCTCCAAATGAATCTGTTTGAGAGAAGATCGATCTCATGAGGAGGAGATCGATCTCCAAATGCTTCTGTTTGGGGAGAAGATCGATCTCCTTAGGAGCAGATCGATCTCATAAAGCCATAAAGAGATCGATCTCACCCGTCGACAGATCGATCTCCTAGGCATAAAATTTCCCAAATCGTCCCCAAATTTCAAACACAGATCGATCTCATCAAGAGGCAGATCGATCTCCTACCTCCAGTCTATATAAGGAACCCGTGTTTTCTCCTGAAATCTCACTTTCTCTCTCTTCCAAACCTCCATTTTTCCGAAAACCTAGTTTCTCACTCCTCCAAATCCCCCATTTCCGGCCGAATCAGCTATTGTGGTAAGAAGGAAAGTTGTTCCTCATCAAAGGGAGAACAACATACTTGGAAATCGAAGGACGAACCGGATCGAGGCTTGAGTTGTGCGTCTCACAAGCTTTGGGTAATTTCTAAACCTCGATCTTGATATTTGAGCTGATTTTGATGTTATTGGTGGTTGTAATTGTGTTGAAATAGTTGAGAAATGATTAGGGATTGATGAATTTCAATGTGGATAGGGTGACAATGATATTTAGCGATTTTGGTGAATTTAGGAAATTGTGAGCTATAAATGGAAAATTGGACAATGTGGTGAATTAGCGTAGACGATTTAACTTGAGAAATGTAGGACGTTGAGATATTGTGAATGAGGTTGTAGTTTAGGGTAGAGTGACGAGAATTGAAAAAAAAATGAGGTGTTATGAGCGATGATGCTCGATTTTGAGAATTGAGATTTATGAGATAATTGAGTATTGATGTTTTAACATCGTTTGGACAGCTCGGGAGTTCCAAAGTGGAATGCGAGACTAGTCCGTGATACGGGGGAAACGATTGCACTATACGAGGTGCAAAGAGGTAAGGAAAACTAAACCATTTGTGTATCGATTTTGATGAATTATTGTAGCATGAACCATGATTTGAGAATACAAGCATGTTTTGTGTTGTGATGTAATTGCACACGGTTTTATAGCCTGTTGGAGCCCATTATTTTATGAGTTTATAAGCTGAGTGTGAAATTGCTTTATAAACCTTTGAGTTGCATGAAAAGTAAATTGGGCTTTACGTTAAGGCGATATTGAGATTTGAGAAAATGTGTGCGTGTTTTGCCGGTTGGAACTCGGTTTTAATATGTTTTGTGTTGAGCACACAAATGTTTTAAATGAGTTTTAAGAGAAAACCATTATGAGTTCTACGTGAAGGCATAACGTTTTATAAGATAATGGCTAATGATTGAGACTTAGGCGTGTCATGTTGAATACACATCGGGCATTGCTCTGGTAGCATATAAGACCGATATAGTGGGACGCCTGGGAACCGACCCAGGGACCACGGGCCTTGCTCTGGTAGCATATAAGACCGATATAGTGGGACGCCTGGGAACCGACCCAGGGACCACAGGCCTTGTTCTGGTAACATATAAGTCCGATTATTCCTCCGCTCTGGTAGCGTTGGGAGGCATTGCTCTGGTAGCATGTAAGACCGAGAGAGTGGGCCGCCTGGGAACCGACCCAAGGACCACGTGTCAGTGTGCATTAGGCGAGGCATTGTTCTGGTAGCAAGTAAGGCCGGGCCTTGTTCTGGTAACATATAAGTCCAATATACTTTGCATACGACCATATTGTCGACGTTCCCTCTATACGAGGATGCCTGGGATGCGCACCCAGAAGAGATACATATTTGATGTGCCATGACGAGTTTTAATTGAGTTTTATTGCCTAGTCTCGTTTTACACATGAATTGTGTTTTGTGACCTTGTCACGTGTGATTTACTGAGGTGATTTTTATCACGTATTTGAGAACAGCCATTATTGCATATATTTACACATGCTTGTGAGTGCTCGATGTTGAGCCTTTTATCTTCATGTTTTCACATGATTTAACGAGTTATGAGATGATGTTTTGAGAACTTTCATGCTACGATTTCAAATGAGCTTTATAAACAAATACATATTTGTGATGTGTGAAATGGTTTATATAACTGAGTTCCTTTACCCCCCTTACTGAGCGATTTAGAAGCTCACCCTGTTTTCCTTTCCCCCCAGAGTTCTTCAAGTGAAAAAGGATTTCCCTGCGGCGTACGGAGTAGTGGCTAGTGGAGGACTTGAGCTCCAGGCCCTATATATTGTATTTGAGGTATATTTTATCTTTTCATGTACCCAGACTATTAATGTGATTACAAACACTTGATGTATATCATTATATGGGATGTATTAGGATTAATTAACTTGGAATTGAGTAATGTATATGATTCAATATACACTATGTCGTGATGAGATCCTGAGGCATGATAATTATGATGATGTATGACATTGCACAGGAATGCACCTTTAATTGTGAATTAACGAGTAAAAAGTTTTAAATTTGCCCTATTTTTTGCAAACTTTCGGGGCGTGACAGAGTTTTCTTGGTATCAGAGCTTAGGGTGTCTAGTACTGCCAGTGTCGATTAAGTGAAATAGAATACATCCCAAGTGTCTGTAATAGTCTGGTCATGAACTGAAATTGAGGATTGAGATTTCAATCGATTGTGATATGTACGCGCAGGAGACGAGTTGAGATTGAGAATGAGTAAACGACGAGGTCGTTCGAGGAGGCAGGCAGAGTCCCCTCCACCACCTGTCCCACGACCAGAGAGTCCTAACTCTCGATTTAATCGGATTGAGACCGATGTGAGGCAAGGTTTTGAGCAGATGGCGGTGCTATTCGCGCAACACTTTGGAGTTAATGCCTTGGATACTACCCCTACACCACCACCAGGACCTCCCATACCCCCAGTGCCTCCCGTCACTCAGCCTGAGGACAGAAGTAAGGTCCGACTAAAGGAATTTCTGAAGATGAATCCAGCCGCATTTAGGGGAAAGAAGGATCCTACAGAGGCTGAGGAGTGGTTGACGGAGTTGAGAGTTATATTTGATTTACTGGGGTGCACCGATGCTGAGAGAGTCAGTATGAGTGCCTATATGCTGAAGGGGAGAGCTCGAGATTGGTGGAGTACTACCCAGGGTATTTTGATGTCCCGCCAGGATGTGATTGGTTGGGAAGAGTTCCAGACAGCTTTTAGAACCCAATATGTACCACGAGTCGCCCAGAGAAGGAAACAGGCTGAGTTTTTGAGTTTGGTACAGGGTTACATGTCGGTGGATGACTATGAGAGCCAGTTCACCGCACTACTGAGATATGACCCAGAGACCTTCAAGAGTGAAGAGCTCCGCACAGAGAAGTTTGTGTATGGGTTGAAGCCCGTCATTAGAGATAGATTGATGGGGCTATGTATTACTGAGTTTGGAGATGCTCTGAGACGAGCACAAGAGGTTGAAAGAGGAATCGAAATGGTACAATCCCAGCATGAGCTCAGAGCAGTGCATAAAGATAAGGGCAAGAGGCCAGCGATTTTCCAAACAGAGGCTCGAAGAGGTTCCTTCAGGAGAGGAAGGATTGAGGTACAGAAGGACAGATTAGAGAGACCCAGAGCCTATCCTATTATCAAGGAGGCCCCTCGATATGTCAGGCCGGAGATGAGGATTTGTAGAGACTGTGGCCGATCGCATGAGGGAAGTTGTACTTGGTCGATCCATGGATGTTTCAGATGTGGTGACATGGGTCACAGAGTGAAGGACTGTCCCCAACCTCAGATACGACATGCTTCGGAGCCCACTAGACAACAGCCTCAGAGAGTGGATCCCCGGAGACGGGCCACTGCGGCAGAGAAAGGGAAGAAACCTGTGGCACAGGGACGAGTGTTTACCCTGGATAAGGAGACCGCAGACACTTCGACAGAAACCATAAGAGGTACACTCTCTGTCTGTAATTATGAGGCTCATGTGTTGATTGATTCAGGATCCACGCATTCGTTTATTTCTGAGCATTTTGCATGTAGATTAAACTTGAAGTTTGAACCTCTAGAGTATATACTACATGTAAATACCCCTATGCGTGAATCCCAGAGAACTGAGTTAATCTGTAGAGGATGTGAAATAAAGGTGGGAGATAGAGTAATGTTAGCAGATCTAATCCTGTTGAATATACATGGGTTTGATGTAATTCTGGGAATGGATTGGTTGGCGACCAATCGAGTGAGTTTAGACTGTTACACTAAGATTGTAACTTTCTCCCTACCTGAACCTTATAGTGTAAGGTTGAGATGTTGAGGAAAGCTATATGTGGATTTCTAGTGAGTAATTTGAGAATTTTGATATTATTTTGGAGAATATTAAATATGATTATTCCTGTGAAGGTTATGAGACACTCATCTCAGACGATGAGCGGGAACATCCGAGGATTGAGGATATACCTGTGGTTTGCGAATTTCTGGATGTTTTCCCAGATGAATTGCCAAGTTTACCACCAGAGAGAGAGCTGGAGTTTACCATTGATTTGGTACCGGATACTCAGCCGATCTCTAAACCTCCCTACAGGATGGCATTAGTGGAACTTGAGGAATTGAAGAAACAACTACAGGAGTTATTGGATCAAGGGTTTATTAGACCCAGTGTTTCGCCGTGGGGAGCGCCAGTACTGTTTGTTAAGAAGAAGGATGGTAGTCTCAGATTATGTGTGGACTATCGGCTATTGAATAAAGCCACGGTGAAGAATAAATATCCGCTGCCTAGGATTGACGATCTACTTGATCAGCTAAGAGGGGCATCAGTCTTTTCTAAGATTGATTTGAGATCGGGCTATCACCAATTGAGGATCAAGGAGGAAGATATTCCAAAGACGGCCTTTAGGACAAGATATGGCCATTACGAATTTCTAGTGATGTCCTTTGGATTGACGAACGCCCCTGCAGCATTTATGAGATTGATGAACGAGGTGTTCAGAGACTATCTGGATAAGTTTGTGATAGTCTTTATCGATGATATCCTGGTGTACTCTCGGTCGTATGAGGAGCATGCACAGCATTTGTGGTTAGTACTTCAGATACTCCGAGATAAGCAATTGTACGGAAAGCTTAGTAAGTGTGAGTTTTGGCTGAACCAGATAGCTTTCCTTGGGCATGTAGTCTCAGAGGAAGGAGTATCAGTGGATCCGAGTAAAATAGTAGCTGTTCTTAATTGGGAAAGATTCCAGATCTTCACTGATCACAAGAGTTTGAGATATCTCTTTGATCAGAAAGAGTTAAACATGAGACAAAGGAGATGGATGGAACTCCTTAAGGATTATAACTGCGAGATTCTATACCATCCGGGTAAGGCGAATGTAGTTGCTGATGCCCTGAGCAGGAAGAGTATGATATCTGCTATGATGATCAGGGAATGGGATTTGTTAGAGCAGTTCACCGAACTTTGGATCAAAGTTAAAGAGGTAGAGACTGGATTTTTGGCTAGCTTGCGGATGGAGCCCAGGATCATGGATCAGATTAGAACTGGGCAGCGCAGTGATCAGAGATTGATAGATGTGTTAGCCAAGCTGAGCAGAGTTCGCAGTCGGATCTCACCATCAGTGAGGATGGATTGTTGAGATTCAGAGGACGAATTTGTGTACCAGACGATGATACCCTAAAGAGACAGATACTGAGAGAATCCCACTGCTCGCGATACACCATGCACCCAGGGAGTACTAAGATATACCGAGACTTGAGAAAGGTGTATTGGTGGAGTGGTATGAAGCGAGACGTGACAGAGTATGTGGCCAGGTGTTTAGTATGCCAGCAAGTGAAAGCTGAGCATCGGAAGCCCGGAGGACTACTACAGCCCTTACCTGTACCTACATGGAAATGGGAGCATGTCACTATAGACTTTATTATGGGTTTACCGAGGACCCGAAGAGGTCGTGACGCGATATGGGTCATTATGGATAGATTGACCAATAGTGCCCACTTCCTTGCCATCAGGAGCACAGATACTGTAGATGCCTTAGCTGAGCTATATGTCAGCGAGATAGCTAGATTACATGGGGCTCCAGTGAGTATTACTTCTGATAGAGATTCCCGATTTACTTCCAGATTTTGGACCCAGTTTCAGGAGTCCATGGGATCTCGATTGAGTTTTAGTACCGCCTATCATCCTCAGACAGATGGTCAGTCAGAGAGGACTATTCAGACCCTGGAGGATATGTTGAGGGCGTGTACGATGGATTTTAAGGGATCATGGGATGATCACCTGCCCCTAGCAGAGTTTGCGTACAATAACAGCTATCATGCGAGTATTGGAATGGCACCTTTTGAGGCTCTATATGGTAGGAGGTGTAGATCCCCTGTAGCTTGGGAAGAAGTCGGTGACAGAAAGATAAATGCTCTCGAGCTTGTTGAGCAAGCCGTACAGAGTGTGAAACTCATATGTGAGAGGTTACGGGCTGCACAGAGTAGACAGAAAAGCTACGCGGATGCGCGTAGACGGCCACTTGAATTTGATGTTGGTGATGCAGTATTTCTGAGAGTATCACCGAGCAAGGGTATCATGCGATTTGGGAAGAAAGGAAAATTGAGTCCTCGATACATAGGACCATTCGAGATTCTTGAGAGAGTGGGAGAGGTAGCCTATAGATTGGCATTACCCCCACAGATGTCCGGAATACACAACGTTTTTCATGTGTCTATGTTGCGGAAGTACCACCCGGACCCTTCTCATGTCATAGAGTATGACGAGATGGACATACAAGAGGATATGAGCTACACTGAGGAACCCGTCCGGATTCTCGATAGAAAGGAGAAGGTACTGAGAACCAAGAGCATCCCATTAGTGAAAGTCTTGTGGAAGCATCACTCAAGGGAAGAGGCGACGTAGGAACTAGAGAGTCTCATGAAGGAGAGATACCCCCATCTATTTTGACTAGTTGAGTTGAATTTGGAAGACCAAATTCTTTTTAAGGTGGGGAGGATGTGAGATCTGAGAATTTCAGACATATTTAATGATGTAATAATAAATTGAAGTGTAATTTATTGAGCTAAGTGAATTGTAGGAATTATAATTGGAGATTTATATGTTAAGTGTGTAAAATGAGCATGAAGCATGAGGACAGATCGATCTGGGAGAAGGAGAGATCGATCTGGTGAGTTAAAAATGACGAGGAAGGGGAAATTTGAAGAGCAGATCGATCTCCAATGGAAGAGATCGATCTCCTTATGAATCTGTTTGAGAAGGGATCGATCTCATGAGGAAGAGATCGATCTCCAAATGAATCTGTTTGAGAGAAGATCGATCTCATGAGGAGGAGATCGATCTCCAAATGCTTCTGTTTGGGGAGAAGATCGATCTCCTTAGGAGCAGATCGATCTCATAAAGCCATAAAGAGATCGATCTCACCCCTCGACAGATCGATCTCCTAGGCATAAAATTTCCCAGATCGTCCCCAAATTTCAAACACAGATCGATCTCATCAAGAGGCAGATCGATCTCCTACCTCCAGTTTATATAAGGAACCCGTGTTTTCTCCTGAAATCTCACTTTCTCTCTCTTCCAAACCTCCATTTTTCCGAAAACCTAGTTTCTCACTCCTCCAAATCCCCCATTTTCGGCCGAATCAGCTATTGTGGTAAGAAGGAAAGTTGTTCCTCATCAAAGGGAGAACAACATACTTGGAAATCGAAGGACGAATCGGATCGAGGCGTGAGTTGTGCGTCTCATAAGCTTTGGGTAATTTCTAAACCTCGATCTTGATATTTGAGCTGATTTTGATGTTATTGGTGGTTGTAATTGTGTTGAAATAGTTGAGAAATGATTAGGGATTGATGAATTTCAATGTGGATAGGGTGACAATGATATTTAGCGATTTTGGTGAATTTAGGAAATTGTGAGCTATAAATGGAAAATTGGACAATGTGGTGAATTAGCGTAGACGATTTAACTTGAGAAATGTAGGACGTTGAGATATTGTGAATGAGGTTGTAGTTTAGGGTAGAGTGACGAGAATTGAAAAAAAAAATGAGGTGTTATGAGCGATGATGCTCGATTTTGAGAATTGAGATTTATGAGATAATTGAGTATTGATGTTTTAACATCGTTTGGACAGCTCGGGAGTTCCAGAGTGGAATGCGAGACTAGTCCGTGATACGGGGGAAACGATTGCACTATACGAGGTGCAAAGAGGTAAGGAAAACTAAACCATTTGTGTATCTATTTTGATGAATTATTGTAGCATGAACCATGATTTGAGAATACAAGCATGTTTTGTGTTGTGATGTAATTGCACACGATTTTATAGCCGGTTGGAGCCCATTATTTTATGAGTTTATAAGCTGAGTGTGAAATTGCTTTATAAACCTTTGAGTTGCGTGAAAAGTAAATTGGGCTCTACGTTAAGGCGATATTGAGATTTGAGAAAATGTGTGCGTGTTTTGCCGGTTGGAACTCGGTTTTAATATGTTTTGTGTTGAGTACACAAATGTTTTAAATGAGTTTTAAGAGAAAACCATTATGAGTTCTACGTGAAGGCATAACGTTTTATAAGATAATGGCTAATGATTGAGACTTAGGCGTGTCATGTTGAATACACATCGGGTATTGCTCTGGTAGCATATAAGACCGATATAGTGGGATGCCTGGGAACCGACCCAGGGACCACGGGCCTTGCTCTGGTGGCATATAAGACCGATATAGTGGGACGCCTGGGAACCGACCCAGGGACCACAGGCCTTGTTCTGGTAACATATAAGTCCGATTATTCCTCCGCTCTAGTAGCGTTAGGAGGCATTGCTCTGGTAGCATGTAAGACCGAGAGAGTGGGCCGCCTGGGAACCGACCCAGGGACCACGTGTCAGTGTGCATTAGGCGAGGCATTGCTCTGGTAGCAAGTAAGGCCGGGCCTTGTTCTGGTAACATATAAGTCCAATATACTTTGCATACGACCATATTGTCGACGTTCCCTCTATACGAGGATGCCTGGGATGCGCACCCAGAGGAGATACATATTTGATGTGCCATGACGAGTTTTAATTGAGTTTTATTGCCTAGTCTCGTTTTACACATGAGTTGTGTTTTGTGACCTTGTCACGTGTGATTTACTGAGGTGATTTTTATCATGTATTTGAGAACAGCCATTATTGCATATATTTACACATGCTTGTGAGTGCTCGATGTTGAGCCTTTTATCTTCATGTTTTCACATGATTTAACGAGTTATGAGATGATGTTTTGAGAACTTTCATGCTACGATTTCAAATGAGCTTTATAAACAAATACATATTTGTGATGTGTGAAATGGTTTATATAACTGAGTTCCTTTACCCCCCTTACTGAGCGATTTAGAAGCTCACCCTGTTTTCCTTTCCCCCCAGAGTTCTTCAAGTGAAAAAGGATCTCCCTGCGGCGTACGGAGTAGTGGCTAGTGGAGGACTTGAGCTCCAGGCCCTATATATTGTATTTGAGGTATATTTTATCTTTTCATGTACCCAGACTATTAATGTGATTACAGACACTTGATGTATATCATTATATGGGATGTATTAGGATTAATTAACTTGGAATTGAGTAATGTATATGATTCAATATACACTATGTCGTGATGAGATCCTGAGGCATGATAATTATGATGATGTATGACACTGCACAGGAATGCACCTTTAATTGTGAATTAACGAGTAAAAAGTTTTAAATTTGCCCTATTTTCCGCAAACTTTCGGGGCGTGACATGAACCGTGTCTCAAATACCAGGCGAGCAATCAACGCGACACACAGTCATCGTAAGGCTCCAGCGTGGTACGATTTATTATTAAGGCCCAACCCGTTTTGAGGCTGTCGGCTGGCATTTCCTTGGGTCCTAGACGCCAGGTGTACCTCAACTCAATGAAAGCATGTGCGAGCTAACAGTCCCGCACATTATAATTATAAAACCACATGCGAGTCACGCTCCTGCACGGTTTATCAAATCCTGCAGACGTATGCGAGCCAAACTCCAGCATAGTCAAAATCATTAAACAGGTGTGAGCTAAAGCTCCAACACCATTTCACATATCAAATCTGATAGGTGGCTACTTTCTTTTTTAAAACTCAAAACATGTTTATTTATGCAGCATGCATTTTCATGCTAAAACATGTAAAATTAGCCAACCTATCACTATCATTTCTCAATCACATAAATCAATACAAAATTGAGAAAACATTGAAATCATGCATATCATGCTATTTCTTTACCCCATCCCATTTCTTAATACATATATATCATATTACATTTCATGCTTCCATATCATTTCATAGAATTGTAATGTCGTACTAATTCTAGTGATATATCTATGAAATTGCAGTAAAATACATAAAAACATCTTTATAGCTAACACATAGTCCCTTACCTCGAATCGTACACGTAGTTCCTTTGTCAGGTATGCTCCGTTCGCGATCCGGGTTAGTCGTGTTCACGTTCTTCCAATCTACACACATAACCATTAAGTCATTTCTTTTCTTTCTCCCAAATATCCTCATTGTCACTTATTCTCCCATTTATACCTTTCAAGCATTTAAATCATATTTCACTTTTCCATTTGTATCACTTCTCTCATTAAACTATTTCTTAAGTTTTCCATAGATTTCCCTCTTCTTAAATTTTTCTTAAGTTTTCCACCATTTCTCATAGATCTTCTCTCCATAAGTCCTTTTCAGTATTACTCATCATTTCTAACAATAGTTCACATCTCATTCAACCCATACATGTTTAGAAATCATATTTAGAAGCTTGAAGGTTAAAGAGCTTACCCTTTTACTTAGTTAAACTTATGGTAGCCACAACTCCTTCTCTTGACCACACCAATGTGTGATTTTTGGGTATGTTGTTCTCCTTGCTCCAAGGAATAACTTTCCCTTCTTGAGCTTCTTCCAAAATTGGTCAGAATGTGGTGATTTCTAGAGTGAGAAAGTTTGGGCCTTGAGAGAAAATGGCAGGTGAGGTTTGGTGAGCAAGAGTTCTGCGTTTTCAATCCAATCTCGAGCTCCCTTTTATAGATTAGGCTTGTGAGATCGATCTGGTCCTTATAGAGATCGATCTCTGCACGTTTGGTAGTCCTCTTCACCTAACGCAACCACTACCAGATCGATCTTCTCCCTTGATGAGATCGATCTATCGAACGACAATTTTCCTTTTAGAAATCGATTTGCATCTTATAGGAGATCAATCTGCTCTTTACAGAACCCTTAAAGAGATCGATCTGTCTATGCTTGAGATCGATCTGTCTCAAACAGAGAGTTAAGGAGATAGATTTGTTTACCCTAAAAATCGATCTTCTCATTACAGAATGTTTAACAGATCGATCTGGCTCCCTTAGAGATTGATCTATCTAGTTCTATTTCTCGAAATAAGAGCATTTTGGTTCTTCCAGATCGATCCCTCATCCTATGAGATCGATTTGGCCTTCATATTACCAGATTTTACTGCAGTTTTTTGCAAGTACTTACATCAGAACAACTTTAATTTGCTGCCATAATCATTTTCTCATCCAACCATCTTTGACACTTGAAAATGGCATCCATTCATAATTTATACACATTAAAACTTGTGTGTAATCCTTGTATAACCAAAAGTATACAATATAAACCAAATGGAAGTGCATAACTTATGCAATCTTCCTTCCATTTTACTACATTACTCATTTTCCCTTCTACTCTCATTCTTCACATGTTTAAGTTCATTTCTTTATATTCATACATAATACAACTTGTACGTATAATCACAACTCCTATTACAAGCATGTACATTGAACTTATGGACTTGCATTACATATGCTTCACACTACAAGTGTATCACCATACTTATGGATTCATTTACATATATATATATATATAAATATATATATATATATATATACAAGGTTAAACCTATATGGGGTCTCACATTCTCCCTCACTTAGAAAATTTGGTCCTCCAAATTGGAACCAGTCATTCTGTGAATAACTCGGGATACTTCTCCAATTCCCATGTGACTTCTTCCGATGTGTGATGTTGCCACAAAACCTTAACCAATGAAATCATCTTGTTCCGCAACACCTTCTCTTTCCTGTCCAATATCCGGATCGGTTCCTCCACATACGACATATCCTCATTGAGCTCTAATGGCTCATAGCTAATTACATGTATTGGATCCGGATAGTATTTCCGAAGCCTGAAAACATGAAAGACATTATGGACTTTCGCTAGCTCAGGTGGTAAGGCTAGCCTATATGCTCCATCTCCCACTCTATCTAAAATCTCGAAGGGACCAATGTAATGAGGATTTAGTTTTCCTCTCTTCTCGAACCTCGTTATTCCCTTAAAAGGAGATACTTTAAAAAATACAAACTCACCCACATCAAATTCAACTGGTCTTCATCTCCTGTCAGCATAGCTCTTTTGTCAACTTTGAGCTGTTCGCAACCTCTCACATATTATCCGAACATCTTCGAAGGCTTGTCTAACCAAATCGGGGGTGAGCAACTATCTGTCACCAACTTCTTCCCAACCAATAGGTGATCGGCATCTACGACCGTATAGTGCCTCATAAGGGGCCATACCAATACTTGAGTGATAACTGTTATTGTAGGCAAACTCAATCAATAGCAAGTGATCGTCCCATGAGCCTCTAAAATCCAGCACACACACTCTTAACATATCTTCCAGAGTCTGTATAGTCCTTTCTGATTGACCATTTGTCTGAGGATGAAAAGCAGTGCTAAAGCTCAGTCGGGTCCCCATCGCTTCCTGAAAATGTCCCCAAAAATGAGAAGTGAAGTGGGCATCCCTGTCAGAAATAGCACTCACTAGGACTCCATATAATCTCACTATCTCCCGTACATACAAGTCCGCCAATGCACTCAAGGTATCTGTAGATTTCATGGCTAAGAAGTGTGCCGATTTCATTAACCGATCTACTACAACCCATATGGCATCATAGTTCTTACAGGTTCTCGGTAACTGTATCATAAAATCCATGGTGACGTGCTCCCACTTCCATCTCGGTATTGATAGAGGTTGTAATAATCCTCTCAGTTTCTGATGCTCCTCCTTTACTTGCTGACAGATGAGACATCTAGCAACATACTCAGCTATGTCTCTTTTCATTCTCGACCACCAATATACTTTCTAAAGATTTTGATACATCTTACTACTCCTCGGGTGTACTGTATATCTCGATGAGTGAGCCTCTGATAAAATCAACTTTCTCAACTCTGAATCCTTAGGAACACACATTCTATTTTCGAACCTTAGTATTCCATCTTAACTCAATTCAAATTCTGCACCCTTACCCTTCTGGATTTGGCTAATCGCATCAATACACCATTGATCAATTTGCTGAGCTTGCTGGATTCTCTCAATCAACTCTAGTTCTAATCTCAAGCTAGCAATAATCTCATAGCTGCCAATCTCAGGTAGGGTTATATCCAGACTAAGGTTCGTGAATTGTTCCAACAACTCATGCTCTCTAACCATCATATGTGATACCAACCCGAGACTCTTCCTACTCAATACATCGACAACCACATTTGCCTTCCCCGGGTGGTACAAAATCTCACAATCGTAGTCCTTGAGGAGTTCTAACCATCTTCTTTGTCTCATGTTTAACTCCTTCTATGAGAATATATATTTCAGACTCTTGTGATCTGTAAAGATCTGAAATCTCTTACCATACAAGTAGTGGCGCCATATCTTCAATGCAAATACTATGGTCGCCAACTCCAAATCGTGAGTGGGGTAGTTTTTCTCATGATCTTTTAGCTGTCTAGATCCATAAGCTACTACCCTTTCATCCTGCATTCAAACGCATCTTAGCCCTTGATGCGAAGCATCTGTATACACAGAATAGTTTCTGAAATTGTTAGGGATGATAAGAACTGGCGTAGTGGTTAACCTGTGCTTAAATTCCTGAAAACTCCTCTCACATGCTTCATCCCATGTAAACTCCACATTTTTTCTCGTAAGACGTGTCACCAGAGCAGCTAATCTAGAGAAATCCTCTACAAATCTCCTGTAGTAACCATTCAAACCCAGAAAACTCTTAATCTCTATGACTGTCTTGGGTTGTTCCCACTGAACAACTGCATCAATCTTGGATGGATCTACTGACACCCCATCCTTCGATACAACATGACCCAGAAAAGAAATCTGCTTTAGCCAAAAGCCACATTTACTCAGTTTAGCATACATCCTTCTCTCTCGGAGGGCTTGTAAAACAATCCTTAAGTGCTGCTCATGATCTTCCTTGGACCTTGAGTACACCAAAATATCATCAATAAAGGTGATTACGAACTGGTCTAAGTATGGCTTGAATATCTCATTCATTAGAGCCATAAAAGCTGCTGGTGCATTCGTTAACCCGAAAGGCATTACTAGGAATTCGTAATGACCATAGCGGGTGCGAAAAGCTATCTTGGGCATATCCTCCTGAATCTTCAGTTGATGATACCCAGACCTTAGATCTATCTTGGAAAAGATCTGTGCTCCCCAAAGCTGATCCAATAGGCCATCGATGCACGATAAGGGATATTTATTCTTAATGGTAGCCTTGTTCAACATTCGATAGTCAATACACAACCTAAGGCTCCCATCTCTTGTCACGACCCAATTCCATTCTCTTTAATCGAAAATCACTAAAAAATTTTTCGCGTTTTACTATTACCTTACTCGATCGTGAACTAACTCACCACACACTGTTGGGCTGTGAGTCAATAATAAACTCCACATCTTATTCATTCTCAGTTAAATAAAACGATGTCATACATTTGCATTAAATCTTGTACTTATACAAAAGCATGTTTTACTGACATCTACATCCCCCATAATTACAACTCAAAGAATACTATGCTTTTACATTATTTAGATACAAAAAGAATCACTGTGTATATACCTTTAAACGATGGAGATGCAGCGGAGTCCAAAATACCACGCCTCAGTCCTCACTGGCCTACTATGCACGCTCTGTAGGGGGAAATAGAGAGGGATGAGCAACCACACGCTCAGTAAGGCAATAATGCAAGCATGGTAGATAACTACTCTATCTACAAGCTGATAGTGTTATGCATAAATCATTTATGGTAGGAGCATGAGGAATAAAACTATGCCATATGAGTATACATATATATATATCGTGTATCAAAATCATGTCCATTGGTATATAAAACATGGTAAAAACATCATGTATAAATCATCTCATGCTCGATCTCATTTAAATTCATAAAAAGGGCAATTCATTAAGAAACCTCCTTTATAAACCCACGTCATAAAACTCTTTCTCAACACATACAATCACATCACATCAATTCACAATCACAACCTTATTTTCATTTCACAAATCAAATCGACGAGACTCGACCCCTCCTTCGGGTCTACCTTAACCAATCACAATCACACTTAGAGATTTAAAATCATATGGTAGTAAGTAAATCAAGCAAGGAGCCAGGTTACTATATCTCAAGTGACTACGTTGGCCAATCGTCACATATCATCCCAGACCACACGGATCCCGGTGTGCGGGGTATCATGCTGGTACGAAGGTGGGTTAGTTCTCCGTCAGACTTTCTCAAATCAAGTAACCACCACGCGGTACATCGTACTCCATGTGATATACACGGTACATCGTACTCCGCGGACCCATAACATGGTTAGGGGTACCTGCCATAGGTCTTATCTACCCCATACCAAGTGTAACCTTTATAGTCTCAAGAGCGCATGGGAGTAACCTCAATACCAGGTCCTAGCCCCTCATGGCCTTGCTCGCCCCTGTTGGGTTCCCTGATTCAGGTCCTAGCCCCTCACCCTCACCCCACTCAAGAGGTCTGTTAGGCCTGTTGGGTTCCCTGAATGGATTATGTCAGGTCCTAGCCCCTTACCCTCACCCCACTCAAGAGGTCTGTCAGGCCTGTTGGATTCCCTGAGTTAATCCGTATCTTTCACCACGGCCTCATACATACCACAGTGTGAAAATCAGCGCGAGCTACGCTCTAGAGCGAATTCATGCATCAAAACCAATCACTTCGTACGAGCAACGCTCTAGTACGGCATTTATGCATAAAAAATATGAAGAAACCACGTACGAGCATAGCTCAGTACGGTTATATGCATAAGAAAAACCACTCAAATCCACGTACGAGCGTAAGCTCCAGTACGGTTTATAAAACATCGTCGCAATTCAAATCAAAGTGCGAGCTAAGCTCAAGCACGTATCACACAAGTGAAAACATAGAAATCCAGTGCGAGTGAGGCTCTAGCGCTATTTATGTCATACAAATACGATAGGCGGCTCATACACAATCAAACAATCCCGACAACCGGGTTTAGCACTTCACAATTGGTTTTTCACAACATCAACAGAACACTAGCCAGCCCATCTACAAGCTTGCTTAAAACCAAGCAATTTCATTTTGAAAGACATCAAGACATTAGATTTATGCAATTAATAGCCTTACTATCCCATTTCATAGAATCCACTTCCAAAACCAAAAATCACACATATACTCTTTCTCATTCATGAATACCATCAATCATTTACTTTAGCAACCATGCACTTCGTAAAACACCCAATATTCACCTACAAATTTAAAGTACGAGCAGCTACCTCTATATACTCACAAAATTCCCTTACCTGGAATCACGATGCGTGATTCCACTTCCTTAAAGCTGCTACTCGTACCATTCGATTCGTTTCCAACGAACTCTTCGAGACTGCACAAAATCATATCCCGCATTATACTCGATCCATATAATATGATATCGTGCATTCACTATAGTCAATTCGACCTATAGTTTTCTATTAACGCTTGTGAGGCCTCGTTTCATTACTTTACCCAAAACTCGAGTCTATGGATTCTTCTTAGGCCTATTACTTATTTCGAATCGATATTAAATCGATATTAAGCTCATAGTGTTCATATTTCATGAATTCCCTCACTATGGCATTTATCAAGCATATACATACCCATTTTCACAATTCCTCCAAACTCACAATGAAATTTCATTTAACCATCTAAAATCATAAACTCACTCAACCCATATATTCTCACATTATACCCATTCTAGGTTTTCTAGGTCACACCAATTCCACCACATCCCTAGATAATTTATCCATCAATACTCATGCCAAACAACTCCAAAATCAATTAAATAGACAATGCACTTGGATTGGAGTGTTAAAATCTTACCAAATATGATTTTTCTTCTTGCTCCAAATGTCAATGCCCTTTTCTCCTTCAATACCAATAATGGGAAAATGCCTACCCACTATGTTGTTCTTCTCTTTGATAGGAACAACTTTGCCTCTAATGGTCTCTCTTCAAATCTCACTGAAAATGGTTTATTTTAGAGAGGGAAAGTTAGGTTTTTGGGTTGAAAGTGGAAGGTTAGTGTTTTTCCCGAAATTTCCAGATTTTCAGCCCTCCTTATATAGAAATAGCTTGGGGAGATCGATCTGGTCCAAGAGGAGATCGATCTGGTCCCCTTAAATCTCTCATTTTCACGAAATTTTAAGCATGAGATCGATCTGTCGAAGCATGAGATCGATCTGGTCCTAGACAGAGAGCTAAGGAGATCGATCTGGGTGCTTGAGGATCGATCTTTTCATCACAGAATGCTTAGGAGATCGATCTAGCCCCATTGGAGATCGATCTGCTCTATTCCATTGCCCAAATAAGAGCATTCTGGCTCTTCCAGATCGATCTCTCATCCTATGAGATCGATCTGGCCTCCATGTTTTCCAGATTTCCTGCAGTTTCCTTGCTGCAACTCATACCAACACATCCTTAATCTGTTGCCATGGCCATTTTCTCATCCATCCACCTTTATAACTTGAAAATGGCATCCCTTCATACCTTATGCACCTTGAAACTTGTGTGCATTCATTGTATGTCCAAAGGTATGCTACATAAAACCAAATGGAAGCATAATTTCATTCCATTTTACCACACTACTCATTTTGAGTTTCAGTCACTTCCATCACTTATAAGAACTCATTTCTTCATATTCATACTCAATGGAACTTGTATGTACATTACAAATCATATTACACATACGTACATTGAATCCATGGAATTACATCAATCATACTTTACATTACAAGTCCATTCACATTCATTACACATCACAACTTTACATATACGGGGTCTCACATTCTCCCCTCCTTAAAGGAATTTGGTCCTCCAAATTAGAACCAAGTCACTCTTCAAAAAGTTGGGGGTACTTCTCCCATATCAAGTTCTCTAATTCCCATGTGGCCTCTTCCGCCGTGTGATGTTGCCAAAGGACTTTCACCAAGGGAATTATCTTATTCCGCAACACTTTCTCTTTTCTATCCAATATCCGAACCGGCTTCTCAACATACGTCATTCTCTCATTGAGCTCCAACGGCTCATATCTTATCACGTGTGCCGGGTCCGGGTGATACTTTCGAAGCATCGAGACGTGGAAGACGTTGTGGACATTTACCAAGTCCGGTGGCAATGCCAACCTATATGCCTTATCTCCCACTCTCTCTAAAATCTCGAAGGGTCCGATATATCTAGGGTTCAGCTTGCCCTTCTTGTCGAATCTCATAAGACCCTTCGATGGTGAAACTCTCAGAAATACCGACTCACCCTCATCAAACTCTAGTGGTCTTCGTCTCTTGTCAGCATAACTCTTTTGCCGGCTCTGAGCTGTCCGTAATCTCTCACATATCAACTGGACGTCCTCAGATGCCTGCTGCACTAAGTCCGGAGCAAAAATCTGTCTATCACCAATCTCTTCCCATCCAATAGGGGAACGACATCTACGCCCGTATAATGCCTCATAGGGTGCCATCCCGATACTAGCATGATAGCTATTATTATAAGCGAACTCGACTAACTGCAGGTGGTCATCCCAGGAGCCTCTAAAATCCAACACACACGCTCTCAACATATCCTCGAGGGTCTGTATAGTCCTTTCTGACTGCCCATCTGTCTGAGGATGAAAAGCGCTAAAACTCAGTCGGGTCCCCAGCGCTTCCTGAAAATGTTCCCAAAAATGAGAAGTGAAGCGGGCATCCCTATCAGAAACAATGCTCACTAGTACACCATGTAGCCGTACTATCTCTTGAATATACAGGTTCGCCAACTGACTCAGTGTATCGGTAGCTCTCATAGCCAAGAAATGGGCGGACTTAGTCAATCGATCCACAATAACCCATATGGCATCATGACCTCTACGGGTCCTCGGTAACCCCATCACAAAATCCATGGTGACATGCTCCCACTACCATGTCGGTATCGGTAGAGGCTGCAATAATCCTGCAGGCTTCTGATACTCTGCCTTCACTTGCTGACAAACGAGACACTTAGCGACATATTCAGCAATGTCTCTCTTCATTCCAGACCACCAATAAACCTTCCGAAGGTTTTGATACATCTTGGTACTCCCTGGATGTATCGTATACTTCGATGAGTAAGCCTCTGATAAAATCATTCTCCTGATCTCAGGATCCCTGGGAACGCATACTCTGCCTCTGAACCTCAATAACCCATCAGCACTCTGCTCAAAATCAATACCCACACCTGTCTGTATCTGCCTCAGCCAATTGATGCACCGTCGATCGCTCTGCTGGGCTTGCCGAATACGGCTAATCAATTCTGGCTCCAGTCTTAAACTAGCCATGATCTCAAGTCTCTCAGATTCAGGTGGGGTTACATCCAAACTGAGGTTCGCAAAGTGTTCTACCAATTCATGTTCCCGTACCATCATATATGACACCAACCCAAGATTCTTTCTACTCAAAGCATCGGCAACTACATTTGCCTTACCCGGGTGGTACATGATTTCACAATCATAGTCTTTCAGGAGTTCGAGCCATCTCCTCTGTCTCATATTCAGCTCTTTCTGTGAGAACAGGTACTTAAGGCTCTTATGATCTGTGAACACCTGAAATTTCTCACCATAAAGATAGTGGTGCCATATTTTCAAAGCAAATACTACAGCCGCCAACTCCAAATCATGTGTCGGGTAGTTCCTCTCATGATCTTTCAACTGTCTCGATCCATAGGCAACTACCTTCCCATCCTGCATAAGCACACAGCCCAGTCCCTGGTGTGATGCATCCGTATACACTGAGAATCCTCTTGAGCTGGTAGGAATGGTGAGAACTGGAGCAGTCGTCAATCGACGCTTAAGCTCCTCAAAACTCTTCTCACATGCCTCATCCCACACAAACTTAACATCTTTTCGCGTGAGGCGTGTCAATGGAGCAGCTAGTCTGGAGAAACCCTCTACAAATCTCCGATAATATCCTACCAATCCCAGGAAACTTCTGATCTCAGTAATTATCTTGGGCTGTTCCCACTGTATAACTGCCTCTATCTTGGATAGATCCACTGATACCACATCCTTTAACACAACATGCCCCAGAAATGAGATCTGTTCCAACCAAAAGTTACACTTGCTGAGTTTGGCATACAATTCTCTCTCTCGGAGGGTCTGTAGAACTATCCTCAAGTGCTCCTCATGATCTTCCCTGGACTTGGAATACACCAAAATGTCATCAATGAACACTATTACAAACTTGTCCAGGTATGGCTTGAATATATCATTCATCAACGCCATAAATGCTGTGGGAGCATTCGTCAATCCGAATGGCATCACCAAAAACTCGTAGTGGCCATAACGGGTACGAAATGCTGTCTTGGGTGTATCTCCACTCCTGATCCTCAACTGATGATACCCTAACCGCAGATCTATCTTAGAAAATACTTCGGCTCCCTGGAGCTGATCCAACAAATCATCGATTCTTGGAAAGGGGTACTTATTCTTAATGGTGGCCTTATTCAACAACCTGTAATCTATACACAGTCGGAGGCTTCCATCCTTCTTCCTTACAAATAGAACCGGTGCTCCCTAAGGTGAGACACTCGGTCTAATAAACCCCTTCTCCAACAACTCTTGCAGCTGTTTCTTCAGCTCTTCCAATTCTATCGGAGCCATTCTATAGGGTGGTTTCGATATCAACTCTGTACCAGGCACTAACTCTATGTAGAATTCCATTTCCCTTTCAGGTGGTAGTCCTGGCAATTCATCCGGAAAGACATCAGGGTAATCCGCAATTACGGGTATGTCCCTCAATTCCGGGTGTGACTCATCTATATCGACCACGTATGCAATGAACCCTTCACATTATCCTCTCCATCGTTAGTAACATAAACCATCACTCCATATTCAACATTTATCATAAACAATAATTTATCTCTCAAGCAATATGCATTTAAAATCATACTCCTTTATTTACAACAAACATGCTATTTTCATATCATTTCTTTTCGTCAAAATTTACCATAAGATTGTCTAATCCTGAAAACATCAATGTTTTGGCATGACAATCCATCACAACACGATTGGTAGCCAACCAATCCATTCCCAAAATTACATCAAAATCATTCATATTCAATAAAATCAGATTGGCTATCATTTCCTTCCCCTCTATCTTTAACTTACAATCTCTACATACATGCTCAGTCAATTGACTATCATTCATGGGTGTGGAAATCATTAACATTTTATCCAACAATGTTGGTTTCACATGCTTCAATAATTCATGTGCAAAGGAAGGTGATATGAAAGAATGCGTGGCACCAGGATCAAATAATACCAATGCTTCTAAATCAAAGATTCGGATGGTACCTTTAATCACATCCGTCGAAGCATCCGCGGTGTCCTGATCCAGTGCATGTACTCTTCCTCTGCTCACACCCGCATCCTGTTTCCCTTTTTCCTCAGCTGTAGCCCTCCTCCTCGGGGCCGCTGTCTCAACTGGAGCTCCTTCAGGCTCCTTGCCCTTCTGTGAGGCAGTCTCAATCATCTCATTGCAGAACCTCGATATGTGTCCTGGCCTCCCATACCTAAAACATGAAACAGGGGGCACCTGACATGGCCTAGTCCCATGGTATCTCCCACATCTCCTACACTGATTCATGGTAGGTCGTGGTCCTCTAATACTTATACCCCTCGGTGCAGTTAAGGCTGGGTATACGGGAGGTCTAGCACCTCTCTCCTGCACCTCCTCGATCTTAGGTCTCTTCTCAAAATACCTTGGGCCTCCTTTCCTGGCCACTCTATCCCTCCCGGATCTCTTCCGGTCTCTGTCCTTTCCAACGCTGATTCTCCCAAGCTCGGAGGCATTTCGCTCAAAGTCTTGCTCACACAACTGAGCCTTATGTACAGCCTCCTCATAAGTCAAAATGTCGAAGGGAGCTAGCTTAGTCTGGATGGCCAATCTCAATCCATCCATGAACTTTTGAATCTTTCGGGTCTCACTACCCATCGTGTCCGGGTCATATCTCCCCAAAGACATAAACTTGGACTCATACTCATCCACAGTATGGTTCCCCTGAACCAAATTCATAAATTCCATCCGCAGTTTCCTCTGTACGGTAGCTGGAATGTATTGTCTCCTGAAGGCCTCTAGAAATATCTCCCATGAGATCTCAGAGTGTCTGGCCCTCAAAATAGCCTCAGTGGATCTCCACCAATGCTCGGCCTCGCCTTTCAACATAAACACGGCAAAGGCTACCTTCTCAGCTGAAGTGCATTGAAAAAATCTATATAGTTTCTCCATCTCATACACCCAATCCTCCGTAACCACTGGGTCCTTCACCCCTCTAAACATTGGGGGTTTCAACGCTTGAAACTCTCGCAACCTGCTCAAGTCGCAGTCATAACCCAAATCACTACCGCTCTGCTGTGGAGCGATAGGAGAATCTGTATCCTGGGCTGGAGGTGGTGTAACTGTAGCTGTCTCAGTAGCATGAGGTCTCTCCGCCTCTGCAGCTGCCTGTTCAGTAGTAGGCTGTGCCGCGGGACCTCGTCTGTCACCGACGCCCAAGGCCTGCGTGACTATCTCCACCAAATTCTCAATACTCCACTCTAACCTAGCGAAGCGAGCCTCAGTATCCTCTGCTCTCCCAGCAAGGTTCTGTGGAACCTGCTCAGTTTGTGGCTCCGCACGGCTCTCAGGCCTACCTCTACGGCCTCTAGCACGTGCTCTCGCCCCTTTACCTTTGCGTGTAACTGGCATAGTGCCTAACTTCCTGTATTATAATAATTTATTAAGCTCAATCCATCACGGTATACACAGTTATATCTAAACAAAAGCACAGTACTATGGGGATGTACTTTCCTACGTTTTATTAATGACTCACATCAGGCCAACACAGCTCTGATACCAATCTCTGTCACGACCCAATTCCATTCTCTTTAACCGAAAATCACTAAAAAATTTTTCGCGTTTTACTATTACCTTACCCGATCGTGAACTAACTCACCACACACTGTTGGGCTTTGAGTCAATAATAAACTCCACATCTTATTCATTCTCAGTTAAATAAAACGATGTCATACATTTGCATTAAATCTTGTACTTATACAAAAGCATGTTTTACTGACATCTACATCCCCCATAATTGCAACTCAAAGAATACTGTGCTTTTACATTGTTTAGATACAAAAAGAATCACTGTGTATATACCTTTAAGCGATGGAGATGCAGCGGAGTCCAAAATACCACGCCTCAGTCCTCACTGGGCTACTATGCACACTCTGTAGGGGGAAAAATAGAGAGGGATGAGCAACCACACGCTCAGTAAGGCAATAATGCAAGCATGGTAGATAACTACTCTATCTACATGCTGATAGTGTTATGCATAAATCATTTATGGTAGGAGCATGAGGAATAAAACTATGCCATATGAGTATACATATATATATCGTGTATCAAAATCATGTCCATTGGTATATAAAACATGGTAAAAACATCATGTATAAATCATCTCATGCTCGATCTCATTTAAATTCATAAAAAGGGCAATTCATTAAGAAACCTCCTTTATAAACCAACGTCATAAAACTCGTTCTCAACCCATACAATCACATCACATCAATTCACAATCACAACCTCATTTTCATTTCACAAATCAAATCCACGAGGCTCGACCCCTCCTTCGGGTCTACCTTAACTAATCACAATCACACTTAGAGATTTAAAATCATGTGGTAGTAAGTAAATCAAGCAAGGAGCCAGGTTACTATATCTCAAGTGACTACGTTGGCCAATCGTCACATATCATCCCAGACCACACGGATCCCGGTGTGCGGGGTATCATGCTGGTACGAAGGTGGGTTAGTTCTCCGCCAGACTTTCTCAAATCAAGTAACCACCACGCGGTACATCGTACTCCATGTGATATACACGGTACATCGTACTCCGCGAACCCATAACATGGTTGGGGGTGCCTGCCATAGGTCTTATATACCCCATACCAAGTGTAACCTTTATAGTCTCAAGTGCGCATGGGAGTAACCTCAATACCAGGTCCTAGCCCCTCATGGCCTTGCTCGCCCCTGTTGGGTTCCCTGATTCAAGTCCTAGCCCCTCACCCTCACCCCACTCAAGAGGTCTGTTAGGCCTGTTGGGTTCCCTGAATGGATTATGTCAGGTCCTAGCCCCTCACCCTCACCCCACTCAAGAGGTCGGTCAGGCCTGTTGGGTTCCCTGAGTTAATCCGTATCTCTCACCACGGCCTCATACATACCACAGTGTGAAAACCAGCGCGAGCTACGCTCTAGCGCGAATTCATGCATCAAAACCAATCACTTCGTACGAGCAACACTCTAGTACGGCATTTATGCATAAAAAAATATGAAGAAACCACGTACAAGCATAGCTCCAGTACGGTTATATGCATAAGAAAAACTACTCAAATCCACGTACGAGCGTAAGCTCCAGTACGATTTATAAAACATCGTCGCAATTCAAATCAAAGTGCGAGCTAAGCTCAAGCACGTATCACACAAGTGAAAACATAGAAATCCAGCGCGAGCGAGGCTCTAGCGCGATTTATTTCATACAAATACGATAGGTGGCTCATACACAATCAAACAATCCCGGCAACCGGGTTTAGCACTTCACAATTGCTTTTCCACAACATCAACAAAACACTAGCCGGCCCATCTGCAAGGTTGCTTAAAACCAAGCAATTTCATTTTGAAAGACATCAAGACATTAGATTTATGCAATTAATAGCCTTACTATCCCATTTCATAGAATCCACTTCCAAAACCAAAAATCACACATATACTCTTTCTCATTCATGAATACCATCAATCATTTACTTTAGCAACCATGCACTTCGTAAAACACCCAATATTCACCCACAAATTTAAAGTACGAGCAGCTACCTCTATATACTCACAAAATTCCCTTACCTGGAATCGCGATGCGTGATTCCACTTCCTTAAAGCTGCTACTCGTACCACTCGATTCGTTTCTAACGAACTCTTCGGGACTGCACAAAATCGTATCCCGCATTATACTCGATCCATATAATATGATATCGTGCATTCACTATAGTCAATTCGACCTATAGTTTTCTATTAACGCTTGTGAGGCCTCGTTTCATTACTTTACCCAAAACTCGAGTCTATGGATTCTTCTTAGGCCTATTACTTATTCCGAATCGATATTAAATCTATATTAAGCTTATAGTGTTCATATTTCATGAATTCCCTCACTATGGCATTTATCAAGCATATACATACCCATTTTCATAATTCCTCCAAACTCACAATGAAATTTCATTTAACCATCTAAAATCATAAACTCACACAACCCATATATTCTCACATTATACCCATTCTAGGTTTTCTAGGTCACACCAATTCCACCACATCCCTAGATAATTTATCCATCAATACTCATGCCAAACAACTCTAAAATCAATTAAATAGACAATGCACTTGGATTGGAGTGTTAAAATCTTACCAAATATGATTTTTCTTCTTGCTCTAAATGTCAATGCCCTTTTCTCCTTCAATACCAACAATGGGAAAATGCCTACCCACTATGTTGTTCTTCTCTTTGATAGGAACAACTTTGCCTCTAATGGTCTCTCTTCAAATCTCACTGAAAATGGCTGATTTTAGAGAGGGAAAGTTAGGTTTTTTGGTTGAAAGTGGAAGGTTTGTGTTTTTCCCGAAATTTCCAGATTTTCAGCCCTCCTTATATAGAAATAGCTTGGGGAGATCGATCTGGTCTAAGAGGAGATCGATCTGGTCCCCTTAAATCTCTCATTTTCATGAAAGTTTAAGTGTGAGATCGATCTGTCGAAGCATGAGATCGATCTGGTCCCAGACAGAGAGCTAAGGAGATCGATTTGGGTGCTTGAGGATCGATCTTTTCATCACAGAATGCTTAGGAGATCGATCTGGCCCCATTGGAGATCGATCTGCTCTATTCCATTGCCCAAATAAGAGCATTCTGGCTCTTCCAGATCGATCTCTCATCCTATGAGATCGATCTGGCCTCCATGTTTTCCAGATTTCCTGCAATTTCCTTGCTGCAACTCATACCAACACATCCTTAATCTATTGCCATGGCCATTTTCTCATCCATCCACCTTTATAACTTGAAAATGGCATCCCTTCATAACTTATGCACCTTGAAACTTGTGTGCATTCATTGTATGTCCAAAGGTATGCTACATAAAACCAAATGGAAGCATAATTTCATTCCATTTTACCACACTACTCATTTTGAGATTCAGTCACTTCCATCACTTATAAGAACTCATTTCTTCGTATTCATACTCAATGGAACTTGTATGTACGTTACAAATCATATTACACATACGTACATTGAATCCATGGACTTACATCATACTTTACATTACAAGTCCATTCACATTCATTACACATCACAACTTTACATATACGGGGTCTCACATCTCTCTTCTTCACAAACAATACCAGAGCTCCCCACGGTAAGACGCTCGATCTTATAAACCCCTTATCTAGCATATCTTGCAACTGCTTTCTTAATTCCTCCAGCTCAACGGAAGCCATCCTATATAGTGACTTGGATATTGGCTCGGTTTCAGGTGTCAAGTGTATACCAAACTCCATTTCTCTATCTGGTGGTAATCCCGGTAGGTCATCTGGAAAGACATCAGAGAATTCTCTAACCACTGGAATATCCTCCATATCCAGATGTAATTTGTCCAAATCCACCATATAAGCAATAAAACCTTTAAAACAACATTCATGTCATTTGATCCCAATGTACTTTACTTGTCCCAAAATTTAAAATTTCATTTCTTTTCTTAAAATCTTACAACACATTCTCCAGGTAGAGAAAATGTAATAGACCTAGTGTGGCAATCTAAGATAGCATAATTAATTGCTAACCAATCCATTCCCAAGATTACATCAATGTCATACATATTTAACAAGATCAAGTTGGCTGTCGTACACTTATCTTTTACACTCACCTTACAATCCTTATACACTTTTCAGCTAATTGACTAACTCTCATTAGAGTACTTATTAACAGAGTCCTATTTAAGTGTGTGGGTTCTACAAGACCTGTTAACCTCGATGCACATGCAGGTGATATAAAAGAATGCGTAGCACCAGAATCAAACAAAGTCATAGATTCCAAATTATGAATCAAGATTGTACCTTTTATCACCTCAGAGGAAGTATCAGCTGATGCCTGATCTATCGCATACACCCTGCCTTGACCCACAACTTGCTTTCCTTTTTCTTCGGTCGTGGCTCTCTTCCTTGTAGGAGGTGTAACCATAGGAACTCTCTCTGGCTCCTTACCCCTCTGTGGAACTACCTTAACTGCCTCTGGACATTCCCTTGCATAATATCAGAACTTGCCACATCTGAAGCATCATGTACCCTGAAGATGACAGGGCCTACCAGCATGATATCAGCCACATACTCTGCACTGATCAGTAGTCGATCGGAGTCCACCAATCACTATACCCCTAGTTGGTGTCTGAATCAGAGGTATAAAAGGTCTAGCAGCCTTTTTCTATGACTCATCTGCCTCTCTCTGACGCTTACTCATAAATCTTCGACCAAATTTGGCACTCTTGCCATCTCTCAGCTTCCTCGGACCCTTATCCTTACCCCAACTAAACTCTGAAATTTGTAGGTCATAGTCCTGCTCACACAACTAGGCCCGTCGCACAGTCTCTCTATATGTAGCGACATCAAACGGGGCCAACTTCTCTCGAATTGAAGGCCTCAGTCCATCCACAAATCTACGGACCCTTATAGCTTCACTCTTGATAGAGTCTGAATCATATCGGCCTAGTGAGGTGAATCGTGACTCATACTCATCCATTGTTCGATTCCCTTGAGTCAGATTCAGAAATTCCATTTGTAACCTATGTCGGGCTGTGTATGGGATCTATTGCTCTTTGAAAGCACCTAAAAACATATCCCACGTGATAGCCATACCTTGAGCTTTCAACATAAGCCTGGTGGACTTCCGCCAGTGCTCTGCTTCGCCTCTCAGTACAAAAGTCGCAAGCGCTACTCTCTCTGTAGTCGAGCATCTACAAAAGTCAAACAACTTCTCCATCTGACTGATCCAGTCCTTAGCCACTGTCGGATCCTTTACCCCGCTAAAAGAATGAGGCTTGAAATCCATGAAATGCCTCAACTTCTCCATATCACAATCATATCCATACCCCAAATCATCCTCATCATACTGTTGTGGGGCTACTGGAGGAGGTATTGGTCGAATATGGGGATCTCATGGCCTAACCAGTTCAGGTGGTGCAGGTGTAACATTCTTAGGTTCAGGTGCAGCTGCTGGGGGATTCGGTGCAGTCCGTCCCGTTGTACCAAGTGTAACCTCAAACCTAGCCTTAATTTGACCCATCATGGTCATCATAGTTCGCATGTCTTCCTCCAATCGGGCTATTTGAGGATCGGAAGCCTCTATCTGTTCCTAGGGCTCATGACTAGAGGACAATCTGCTGTGCCTCTCAGTCCTGTCATTTCGCCATTGAGCTCTCGAGCTCTCTCCCCTCTTGTGGTGTCTCTTAAGCATTACTCACTATCTTGATAACTTTCTGCATTTATAATAAACATTTTATTTACCACCAGCTCCGTATAGACATTTGTATCTAAATATCGCACAGTAACTTGGGGATATATGTTTCTTAGTCCTAAACATCGACTCACATCAGACCAACGAAGCTCTGAAACCAAATCTGTCACACCCCACTTTCGGGTGCCCTTTTATCCATACACACACACACTACTACGGTTGGGCTGTGAGGCGATGCAATTACTAAAGTTCCATAAATTTACAGCGAAATATTTAAAATTTAACTCACACTCCTAGGTGTGTAAATATACAAAATTAATTATATAATAATATCTTTACATACCCAAACCATTGTTTACATTTTCGACTTGTTACTGTGCGATACAATATATTAGATACAAAATACTCATGTGTATACAAATCTTATACCTTTGCAACTGGTGGGAGCTGTCCAACACAAAAAGGGATCCAGAGACCATCGCTCTCCTACTTCTTAGTATTTGGAAGGGGAAAATAGTAGGGTGAGACACCACAGCTCAATAAGGAAATGAATGCTAGCAGGTAGATATCGTACTACCTACATAGCCTATGCATATATAAAGCAAAACCATGCTTCAATGTAAATGGAAATATTACTAGAAAATGCATTCAAACATTACTTCTCATATAAGCATTTTCATGTAAACAAGTATATGAAACTCCCATTTGAAAACATGTCATAAACGGTGCTATCATAGCACGAGTGTTCAAAAAGCAAAAGGTTTATCAAATCATAACTCTCTCTTCGCTTCTCTCAAATCATTTCTTTTCTGAGTTTACTCAATTTCTCGTATCTCTGAAATAGGCATGGAATTTTCGTTAATCAAATATCCACGACATATGGCCATAGTCAGTAATCCCAGGCCTCACTGATCAGGTGTGCACAGGGCATCACTTCGCCCGAAGGGGGATGGGTCAGTCCTAGCCTCCGGCTCATCTTAATCATCCTCATCTCCTCATATACTCACGGTATAAGGTATACCATGTGTCATCTACGCGATACTCGTACTCACGTGCACCCAGCACGGTACATAGTATTCCAACGGACAACTACACAGTACTATGTACGACCGTAGACCCAAGTCCATACTCCAACTCCGATGAACTTTTTATCCTAAACCGTGTCTTATATACCAGGCGACCAATCAGCGCGACACACAGTCATCGCAAGGCTTCAGCGCAGTACAATTTATTATTAAGGCCCAGCCTGTTTCGAGGTCATCGACTGGCATCCTTTTGGGTCCTAGACCCTCAGGTTTACCTCAACTCAGTGAAAACATGTACGAACTAACACTCCAGCACATTATCATTATAAAACCACGTACGAGTCACGCTCCTGCACGGTTTATCAAATCATACAGATGTATGCGAGTCAAACTCCAGTATAGTCAAAATCATTAAACAGGTGTGAGCTAAAGTTCCAACACCATTTCACATATCAAATCCGATACGTGGCTACTTTCTCTTTTAAAACTCAAAACATGTTTATTTATGCAGCATGCCTTTCCATGCTAAAACATGTAAAATTAGCCAACCTATCATTATCATTTCTCAATCACATAAATCAATACAAAATTGAGAAAACATTGAAATCATGCATATCATACTATTTCCTTACCCCATCCCATTTCTCAATACATATATATCATATTACATTTCATGCTTCCATATCATTTCATAGAATTGTAATGTTGTACTAATTCTAGCGATATATCTACAAAATTTTTGTAAAATACGTACAAACATCTCTATAGCTAACACACAGTCCCTTACCTCGAATCGTACGCGTATTTCCTTTGTCACATATGCTCCGTTGGCAATCCGGGTTAGTCGTGTTCCACGTTCTTCCAATCTACACACATAACCATTAAGTCATTTCTTTTCTTTCTCTCAAATATCCTCATTGTCACTTATTCTCCCATTTATACCTTTCAAGATTTTAAATCATATTTCACTTTTTCATTTGTATCACTTATCTCATTAAACTATTTCTTAAGCTTTCCATAGATTTCCCTCTTCTTAAATTTTTCTTAAGTTTTCCACCATTTCTCATGGATCTTCTCTCCATAAGTCCCTTTTCAATATTACTCATCATTTCTAACAATATTTCACATCTTATTCAACCCATAAATGTCTAGAAACCATATTTAGAAGCTTGAATGTTGAAGAGCTTACCCTTTTACTTAGTCGAACTTGTGGTAGCCACAACTCCTTCTCTTGACCACACCAATGTGTGATTTTTGGGTATGTTGTTCTCCTTGCTCTAAGGAATAACTTTTCCTTCTTGAGCTTCTTCCAGAACAGGTCGAAATGTGGTGATTTCTAGAGTGAGAAAGCTTGGGTCTTGAGAGAAAATGGCAGGTGAGGTTTGGTGAGGAAGAGTTCTGAGTTTTCAATCTAATCCCTAGCACCTTTTTATAGATGTAGGCTTGTGAGATCGATCTGGTCCTTATAGAGATCGATCTCTGCACGTTTGGTAGTCCTTTTCACCTAACGCAACCACTACCAGATCGATCTTCTCCCTTGATGAGATCGATCTGTCGAAGGGCAATTTTTCTCTTAGAGATCGATCTACCTCTTGTAGGAGATCGATCTACTCTTTAAAAAACCCTTAAGGAGATCGATCTGTCTATACTTGAGATGATCTGTCTCAAATATAGAGTTAAGGAGATCGATCCGCTTGCCTTAAAATCGATCTTCTCATTACAGAATGTTTAGCAGATCAATCTAGCTCCCTTGGAGATCGATCTACCTAGTTCCATTACTCGAAATAAGAGCATTTTGGTTCTTCCAGATCGATCTATCATCTTATGAGATCGATCTGACCTTCATATTATCAGATTTTACTGCAGTTTTCTGCAAGTACTTACACCAGAACAACTTTAATTTGCTGTCATAGTCATTTTCTCATCCAACCATCTTTAAGACTTGAAAATGGCATCCATTCATACATTATACACATTAAAACTTATGTGTAATCCTTGTATAACCAAAAGTATACAATATAAACCAAATGGAAGTGCATAACTTATGCAATCTTCCTTCCATTTTACTACATTACTCATTTTCCCTTCTACTCCCATTCTTCACATGTTTAAGTTCATTTCTTCATATTCATACATAATACAACTTGTACGTATAATCACAACTCCTATTACAAGTGTGTACATTGAACTTATGGACTTGCATTACATATGCTTCACATTACAAGTGTATCACCATACTTATGGATTCATTTACATATATTTACTTGGTCAAATCTATACGGGGTCTCGCAAGAGGTCCATCTAATGGCCTTACAAATTCTTTCAATGGAGGCTTAAAAACCCTAGGTTCACCCAAGTCAGTGAGTGACAAAGTTAAATTCTTTAGGCCTCAAGTTATTCAATCATCTTCAATATCGAAAAAAGCTAAACTCTTTCCTTTTTGCTTAGACTACTTCACCTCATTACTTTGATAACTTGGGTGTTATTCTTCTGCAAAGACTTTTTTCAAATAAAACTTGGCATCGACAAAGTGTTTTCCTATGATAGATAATGGCTTAGCATCTATAACAATCATCTTTACTTGGTCATTTCTATAATATTTGAAGCATTGGTGAAAAGTTGAAGAAACTACACCATTTTAGGGGATCCATGGTCGCCTAACAACATTTATATATTTTCTTAGCATCGATCGAACGAAATAATGGACATGATTCCATGTCATCGATGAAAAGTTGGAGTCTCACTCTCTCAAGGGCCATTTGCCCCCTTGGTTTGAATCCTTAGATCAACAAACAACTTTGTAATAATTCATCATATGAAACATCAAGTTCATTCATTATCTTTAAAGGAAGTGTATTTACAATAGATCCATTATCTACTAAGATTCGATTGATCTTTTTGTTCTTGTACGTAACAAATAGAAAAACGTAGGCGATTGTGAGAAGCTGCTCCTAGCAACAAATCTTCATCAGAAAAAACTAATTTGGAAGCACAATAATGGTGAGCTTCAAATGTTACTTTGTCAATGTTGTTATCCTCATTATCGATCTTTTCAATTTCACCGACATGGTAGCTAGTCATGGTAAACCAAATCATTTTCTCTAAATTGAACAGACATGAATTCATTTAGAGTGATTAATTCTCTTGGCTTTCGACTCATCCAATTTTCTTGCCTAGAATAAATTGCTTTTAGTCGAATCATCTTTGGCATCAATTTCTTGGCTAGCCTTTCAATCATGCCAACTTTTCTTGACACTTACACAAGCCTTTGCAAGTTTCTCTTTCGACCCTTCTTTTTGTCACCAAGGACCATCTCTCATCATCTTGATCTTTAATTTGAGGAAAAGTATTGCCCACACTTGTTTGAAGGCTTATTACTTCACTTGAGCTTGAAGATAGCATGATGAGGTCAAAGGAACCAAATTTAATGGTCCTACCACACAAGTTAGTTTGAGTAACTATACTTATAGATTACATATTAGATGTCGCAGTTTATTCACCAAACTCAATGTTTCCATCCCTATGGAGTTGCACGATTTTTTCTTTTAAAATAAAACACTTCTCCAATGAAACTAACTAAGCGGTGGTACTTAAAATAATCAGATCATCTACCCCATTAGCTACCTCAGGTCATTTCATTTCTAGCAACTAAATGAGTTTAGCCATCAAAAGTTCTTCCAAAAGGTTAGAAACATCAAAGTCTAGGAATGGATACATCTTTTATTGCCTTTCTTTTAAAGTTATATTTCTTTTACCTTTATAAAAGATATGGACATGTTTAGTCTCTTGGGTTTTCTTTGAATTGAAAGCTATCTTAAGATACTTAATGTTAACAATCATAGATTATTTATTTTCTCCCTTGCTAATAAAGGTATTGCCCCCTTTTCGAGTTTTAGAGTTCTCTTTGCCTTTTTTTTTGGCTCTTGCATAGATGGTTCTTGATTCCCAGTAGCAATAATTCTTAACTCCATATCATGCGCATAGTTAGCCAATTCTTCAAAGGTGTTGGGCTTAATACCTTGAAGAATATAATGCAAACCCCAATTCATGCCTTAGATGCACATGTCAAGGATAGATGATTCAAATAATCGTTTCTTGCAATTACGGCTCAAATTCCTCCACCTTTGGATGTAATCAATCACTGGCTTCTCTTTCCATTAGCATTAACTCGTGAGCTCAATCATGTTAACTACAATCGAGTGCTGTAGAATCGATTAAGGAACTCACATTTAAGTTGTTCCCAATTGTTGATTGTCCCAAGCTCAAGATCGGTGTACCTATCAAAAGCATTACCCTTCAAAGAGTGAACAAACCGTTTCACCATGAGATCTCTATCAGTGCTAACACTATTATAAGTTTCCACAAAGTGTGCAACATGTTGACATGGATTTCCTTTACCATCAAATTGTTGGAAATACGACTTGGCATATATGTATGAAAGTTGGATGACATTATCAACTTGATTTTTGATAGCTTCTTTGATATCTTTTATTTAACTAGTAATGACAGTTTCATCAACCTTTCCATGAGAGCTTTTTGGAGTTTCGATGGGTTTAGGATCATTTGCAATTTTCATCAAAGAACCATCACCATCTTCTTGAAACATCGATTGGCGATTTTGGCTATGAGTCATTGGTTACTTCCTAATGAGATTGCTAATCCTTTCCATCATGAAAACCATTTAATTATCATTTTTCCTTCATGCTTGATGTAAAATATTCTACAATTTTTTTCTAGAATAGCAACTTGTTCTTCTAGTGTTATAGTGCAAATTGTCATGACAACCATTACTCTAGAATTCAAGTTTAAAAGAGATAATGGAACAGGACCACTACTTGAATAAGCATCTTGTTCCTTGAATAGTGATTGGCACCTTGCACTTGATTCATGAGAATGAACAAATTGTGTAGTAGAAGATTCTTCTTCATTTGGGAAAGAAGTCGCATAAGATGAACTTTGGTTCGGCATTGGGGGAGTTTGAGCATGAATCTTTTTAAGACCCTTTCTCTTTCTTCTAGTGCTATAAAGATGAGTAAGAACATCAGTACTTGGATGAACCAGTATAAACTTCAAGATTAGCACGATCAGGCTTGAAAGTTGGCATATTAGCATAGTTCTTCTTAGAAGCCATTAAATTTTGCAAACATGAACTTGAAAGAAAAGAGATGAGAGGAAGAGATTGTCCTACTAGGTGTGCCAGAAATATACATACACAAATTTCGAGTTAAAAATTAAACTTGAAAAATTAAGGAACAAATATCAATATTACTTATCAAATGCGAAGATTACAAGAAACTATGAATATTGTTAATACAAAAGAAAATTTTCTAATTCTTTTCTTTAGGAAGATCCACTTCAAGGGTTCGATTGACTTGATCTTGAACAAATAGAATTAACCTTGCTTCGTATGATGAAATAAGATAAAAAAGTAACTTTCTTAAATGTTCTTCAAGTTCTTCAAAATTTCTTCAATTCTTTAGAGGTTGATGCTTGAGACTTTGGAGAGGTTATGAGTTCTTCAAAATTGACAAAAATTCTCTATTGGCTTGAAGAAGCACTGTATTTTATAGTGCTCGGTGAGAGTTCTAAAAGAAATTAATTTCTTTGATTTATATCTTAATTATTTTAATTAATTAAGAAATAAATCGATTTAATTTTGATTGGCCAAAATTTGGATCTATTTTTAATTATTTTAATTTAGTTAAAAAATAAATTGCTTGAATTTGAATAGTCAAACCAAATTAATTATCTTTAAATTAATTATAAAATTAAAAATTTAGTAATCAATTTAAAAAATGTCACTAATCCACATGGCAACATATAATTTGTCACTTGAAAATTCTTTAATTATTTTATTAAAATAATTTCATTGGTCATGTGGTCATTTGTAATTGGGTAAAATTTTTCTCCTTCTACAAGGTGGTATATGGATATGTTCAACATAATGGAGAAAAATCATCAAAATTAGATGATGATAAAGGATTTCTTTCATAAGCCGGTATATATGGAAAACAAGGTCTGTTAGAATTTATGTGAGGAAAGATATTATGGGAATGTAGGTTGTTTAGTAAGTGTGTGGAATCTATTATCGAATGGATGCAGAAGGGTGAAATTTTTTTCCAAGAATGGTGGTAGCGATAATGAAGTCTTGGAAAATAAGTGATGTGGTCGTGTCACCAGATCCACGTGTGCAACTATCCGCCTGCCACGTGTCGATCCAAGAACAGGCCACGTGGCAGATTGGCGACAGAAGCGCTATGCGACACCGTTCCCAGATGTGCGACAGAGTGTTTGACGCGAGAGGAGTCTATCGCCTCACAGTCTGCCGCGCATCGTAGCGACAGACCTCCATCGCCCATGCACGGCACAGGACTCTCGCACAGACTGCGGTAGAGGTCCCCGCGCTGCAGGCGGTATAGTCTCCCGCTTAGCATGTGGTATAGTCTCCCGCTCAGCATGTGGCATAGTCTCCCGCACTGTATGCGGGATAGTCTCCCGCACAGACCGCGGTAGAGGTCCCCGACAGAGGTCTCCCGCACTGTATGCGGCAGAGTCTCCAGCACGGCTAGGGGCAGAGTCCCCAGAGTCTCCCGCACGGCCTGGGGCAGAGTCCCCAGAGTCTCTCGCACGGCCTGGGGCAGAGTCCCCAGAGTCTCTCGCACGGCCTGGGGCAGAGTCCCCAGAGTCTCCCGCACGGCCTGGGGCAGAGTCGCCAGAGTCTCTCGCACGGCCTGGGGCAGAGTCCCCAGAGTCTCTCGCACGGCCTAGGGCAGAGTCCCCAGAGTCTCTCGCACGGCCTGGGGCAGAGTCCCGAGAGTCCCCAGAGTCTCCCGCACGGCCTGGGGCAGAGTCTCCCGCACAGAAGCGCGACAGAGTGCTCTACCACTCTGTCGCGGCCCAGACACGCGCCTGGGCCTCAGCCCGAACCGACTCAGATGCCTATAAATATGAGGTGAGCCCTCTGAAGGGGGCCAGATCCAGAAATCGATCCAAAATCAAAGAAAAACAGGGAGAATACTTAAACACTCTGATTTAAGCCATAAACTCTCCTTTTCTTACATACATACACCAACTCCCGATCACTGACTTGATCGTCGGAGTGCGCGTGCAGGGACAAATCCCTGCCCCCTCTGATTCCTGTTGTTTTGCAGGATATACGAAGAATACGTGGAGCAAATTGCATCGACGTCACCCTTTCGTCGTTAGCATAATCAGACCACGTGGAAGGTAAAGCACTGTTGCTGTCAACTAGGCAACATCAATAAGGAAAGTAGGTGGCAAAGGCTTCAGATTGGGTGGGTGAAAGTTAATTGCGATGGAGCTTTCGATTCTACTATGAAAGAAGTTGGAGTTGTTGTTTGAATTCTTGAAGATTGCTTAATAAATGGATATAATAAGAAGTTCAAAGCAGAAATAGTGAGATTAGCTTTGGCATATATTTTTAATAAAATAATAAAAAATCTAAAGTTAGAAGTGGAAAATTAATCATTTTTTCTTTTTTTTTTCTATTATGACTATTTCCCATTAATCTCGCAGCACCATGGTGAAATTATTGGTAATATTATTGGTAATAGTATTGAGAGATAGAGAGAGGATTGTTAGTAATAATCTTTATCATAGTGAAAAATCTACTTTGTTTGTCTCAATTATTCTATCGAATATGTTGATTGGATACATAATTTTAAGAAGTTAAAACTTTTATATATCATGTCATATAAAAAATATTTGAATTGACTAAATTGTCAATAAAAAGAAAAATTTTTAGAAATAGTTGGAATTAATGAGGGGTAAAGAAAAAAAATATTAATGTTAAAATTTATTTATTTTTTCAAAATGACATTTTGAATGGTACAATTTTAAAACTTAAAAATAACCATTTTAATAGAACAACTGACTAACTTTCATGTTGACAGTGTATCATTATAATTCTCGTGTTCCTAGTGCTTTTTTTTTTTTTTTTTCGTATTTTTGTTTTTTGAAAGTAAGATTAAGGCTTTATTCCTAGCACATTTATAGTTTGAAAACAAGTAGATGAATTGTTTAAATGTTCTTTCAAAATTCATTGTCATCCAGGGAAAAGCTATACATGCAAATATCTCATATGATATATTATATTGGATACTGTCTTTCTGCACTGCTTTTGTGTTACATTTACATAATCATTTAGCCAATGATTGGCACATAGCAACCTTCTTAAGGCATTTCAAGGCTCTCTTCTCTAAGGTATTGTTCTCCTGCAAATTAAGCTGGAATGCAGGTTAATCCCAGCATGGCCCAAAGTGCAATATCAATTTTGAAATTTTATGAGCTGTTTTTTTTGGGCTTTGCTCAATCACTTGACCATATCTGTTGACAAGAAACTATAGGCAATCATGTCTCTGATTTCACCTTTGCAAAATCCATACTTCCTTAGCAGGCCTTCTTTCGAAAACCCAACCTTCTCCAATACCTTTTGTGACCCCAGATTTTCTACCTCCACAAATGCTTCAAGCCTTACCAAACCTGGGAACTCTTTGAACACATTGGAAACTGCCATCTTCAATGCGCTTGTAGCAATCCCCTGTCCCCAGTACTCTGCACTCACCGCATACCCAAGGTGAGCTCTGCATTCATCATCGCCTGATCCTGTCTTGATTGAAACGGATCCGATCGAATGGTCATCTAAACATATGGACCGACGATAAGGTTGGGGTATAGCAACCTTTTCAAGATATGACATGGCCTCTTCCCTGGAAGTGATTGTGTTCCATCTGAGATAACGGGTTACTCCATCATCACTCGCCCATTTCAGGAAGTCGTCGACGTCGGAGAGCCGGAAACGACGGAGGGAAATTCTTGATGGGTCCATTAATGAAGGCTGAAATGGATAAAAGGAGCTCTTAGAGATGATTCCAGGGTCACGACCAGGAGCTCTGCTATGAAATATTTCTTGCGTTGGATAGGAGTTTAGCGTTATCTTCTACAACTGACTTGTATTTGAGGCTCTCGATCCATTTCTGACACGAGAACTTGGTCAACTATGTGGAATTTGGTGCATTGAATTTAACCAAGCTTATTGGGCTCCAATAATCCAAGTCCAACGTGCAAGTGACGGTCCCAGAAAAGTTTGTCCGCATGATATTTATATTTATATTTTATTTATTATTAAAATAATATTTAATTAAGTTAATTCATTGAATATTATAATTATGGTTTTTAACTTAATTTATTTTTATGACTTAAATTGAGGCCTGTTTGGATTCAAACCGAGTCTTAATAAGGAGCAATGAGATTTCTCACTGTGTCTCATTTCCAAGTTTAGCCCTTATTTATTTATTTTTATTTTAATATAATATCTTTAATGGTTATTTCATCATTAATTTCATCGTCGCCGTTACGATTGAATCCAGACGCATTACTATTTGACATCAATCTCGCCACTACTACTGTTTTTAATTTCAACGGAGTCAATCGCAGCCAATTGCATCACCCATCCAAGCACAACCTAAATTTACTACTTTAATTTCTTAACAATTTTTTTCTAAAATTGGTTTTAAATTTAAATTTGAAAGCCAAATTTTGACTTAATAATAGGGTATTTAGCGAATTTGAGTAAACCTGGTAATTTTAGATACGATACGATAACATGACACAAAAATTATATAAATAAAAGACATGAGTTTTATATTTTCTGTTTCGATACGAATTTTAATACAAAATTTTCATATTTTACTCAACATAAACACAAATTATAAACACGAATTGCAAGGTGTAGGTTCCAATAATTAATAGGTATTTTCTATAGTCTTAATACTGAAATATACCCTCAACGTTTATAAAAAAATAAAATTAAGTAATCGACGTTTAATTGCACGGAAATAAGTCCATTATGTTTTAGTTTAAGCAATTAAAACTTAAACATTTTAGAATAACGTAATTAATTATACTTCTGTTAAATCTCTCTAATTGCCGTTATCCTTACACAGATGACAATTGATAAGGATAGTGACATACCTTAATTTTCCACGTGACCAGATGATGTGAAATGTGAAACCCAATTTTTTTTTTTATTATTTATTTAGAAGTTAGAAAGCAATTAAAATACTTAAAATAATATTATGTAGGCCCGGAATGACCGAGCACTCGGGTTAGTAGCATAGGGCTCGGGGCATGAAAACTGAGGTAAGGTTTCAAATTCAAGAATTTCTCAAAGATTGCATGTATAGGTATCTTTTGGTGGTTAGAAGGTGAAACTAGGATATTATAAGCGGAAAAGTTAGTGAAAACTCGAGATAACACTAAACCAAGAAATTGGGCATAGTTAACGAAATAAATTCAGAATAAATTTCATAAATTCATAAGAATTATTTTGAGGCTATAGGAAATTAATGTAAGGCATAATTGACATGAGGAATTAAAATTGAGTGGAAATCTTGAGATTTCGGTGATCAAATTAATTTTTAAAGTAAACCAAAAACTTTAAGTAATTTCAATTGGTATTGACTAAAACAAGCAAAATGGGCTCAAACGAGAAAATTTTCTTAAACAAGTGGGGCCCAATTTTTTATGGAATATACTAGAGAGCTAGTATAAAAAATAAATGGTGGCAATTTGAAAGAAAATAGATTGAAAATATTTTTTATGGATTTTACAAAAACAGTGCTACTGGTAGGCCCAAGCCCAACACCTGTAGGCCTAGAAAGAAAACTCATTTTCATGACCTTCCAGAAGGCCTTTTAGGCTAGATTTGTTATAGGATAAAGATCATTTAAAGGGCTTTCTTAAATGGTAAAGAACACCCCGAAAGGACCTGAAACCAGCTTGTCGCAGGCGTTTTTTGTAGAGTGAACTTGTGCGAATTTTTTGGCCACCTTCCGACCACTTTTAGAGTTCGGTCAAAGATAAAATCTTCCCTCTTAAGTCCTCTACAACATATAAAAAATCTAATCTTAAAAAAACTCGTTTGCTAGGTGAAAAGTTACTGAGAAGAATAGGGCAGAATTTGCCCTATTTCGGGGTAAGAGAAAACTTAAATTTATAAGTTTTTGGTTGATTTTTGGGCTTCTTTTTGATAACTCTAAGTAGTATACATGTTTATCCATAGTTGAGGATTATTGTTGAAGGATGAATCTCAGGTCAAACTTTGTTAAACCCAAGGTAAAGTTGTTGGAAGTTGATGATGGCTAGAAATGTTGATGTTTGATTAATTTGGATAGTTTTTGCGTAATTAGAATTTGAAGAAAAATTTTCTAGGAGCATGTGTAGGTTCAGCCAGCCCATGTTTGAAAGGGTAGGGATCCAATTTGGTTGAGTTTGATGTTGTGGTATGTTAGATTTATACCGAAAATTTCGGTTTATAGCTTAGTTTAGCTGAGAACTGTGAAAGTGTGAAAATATGATGATTTGGTATGTTGTGAATTGTTAATTGGAGACTAAAATAAGTGTGTAAAACATTAGGTTAATGAATTGAAAATAGAAGGAAAGAAACTATCGAAAATAGCTTAAACTGAGACTTTATCGGTAAAACCGAGAAAGTGGAAAAAATCGTTAAAATGACTGAATCTAGTGAGTTTTACGTAGGCTGAGGTATATTTAAGTATATTAAGATGAATTTGAGTATCATTTGATGGATTTGAAATTATTTTTGGCAGCCCGAAGCATTGGCATGCAAAACGAGACAAACTCGGCACCTAGCGATTTAGTGTTGTCCCAGCCTCGTTCAAGTAAGGGAAGCAATCTATTTTAGTAATGATATTCCTTACCTGCATATAGATATTTATAGCATGAAAAACCTCTTATATAATAAACACGAATTTCGTAATGACCTTGAGCCCTGTTCAATTTCAAACGAGTGTACAATTCTGTACCACCTTATAATTCTGAAGATTCATGAACTTAATTATATATATATGTATGTGTGTGTGTGTGTGTGCTTTCTGAAACATGAATTTTATAAATTTTGTACAAATCGACTCGAAAAAATTCTTAGCATGATAACAATGTGTTTTATACTAAAGACACTAAAGCATGCGAGTCAAGGTAAATCAGGGGATCGATTTAAAGGGACTCAAGGGAATTTTAGCCGACGGCCTATGAACGAGCTGAGCCTTGACTCTATCATGCATACTTCTTTGTATCTGTCATGTCGCCTTCATGGCAGTATGTGTTTCTGCTTGTGTGGCGTTTATGTGATGTTGTACGACCCTGATCCAGTCTACAACCCTACAAGGGCCATAGGTATTCTGTTCCCTCTACGGATGATGCCCTTTTTTGAGGATGAAGTGTCACACCCCACTTCCGGGTGCTTTTTATCCATACAAATATTACTAACGGTTGGGCTGTGAGTCAATGTAATTACTAACTTCCATAAGTTTACAACGAAAATATTTAAAACTTTACTTCACACTCTCAGGTGTGTATGTAGATATACAAAATCGATTGTATAATACAATATCTTTACATAACATCCCCATACAACTGTTACATTTGTAATTCATAACTGCGCGATACATTATAATAGATACAAAATGCTCTGGTGTATACAAATCTTATACCTTTGCAACTGGTAGGAGCTGTCCGACACAAAAAGGGATCTAGAGACCACTGCACTATCCTACTTCTCAATATCTGGAGGGAGAAAATAGTAGGATGAATAAACCATAGCTTAGTAAGAAAAATGATGCTAACAGGTAGATACTGTACTATCTACATAGCCTATGCATGCATAAACAAAACCACGTTTCAATGTAAATGGAAATATTACTAGAAAATGCATTTAAACATTTATTTCTCACAGGCATTTTCATGTACAGCCATGTGCAATATTTCCAATTAAAACAAGTCATAAAACAATGCTATCACAACACAAGCATTCAAATCAAGAGATTTATCAAATCGAAATATCTCTTTGCTTTTCTAAAAACATTTCTTGTCATCAAAACTCTTTCTTTTCTGAGTTTCTCAATCTCTCTTATCTCTGAGACAGGCATAGAATTCTCGACAATCTAACATCCATGACATATGGCCATAGTCAGTGATCCCCAGCCTCACTGATTAGGTGTGCACAGGGCATCACTTGCCTGAAGGGGGATGGGTTAGTCCTATCCTCTGGCTCATCTCAATCATCATCTTCCTCATCAACTCATAGAACAATGTACGTCATGTGTCATCTACGTGATACTCGTACTCATGTGCACCTAGCACGATACATAGTATACCAACAGACAACTACACAGTTCTACGTACGACCGTGGACTCGGTCCATCCACCCAACTCCGATGGACTCTTCATCTTGAACCATGTCTAATATACCAAGCGAGTAAATTAGCGTGACACACAGTCAACACAAGGCTCCAGTGCGGGATCCCTCAGTGTGAGCAACTGTTTCCAGCACTGTGTCATATCAAACTCAGCAAAACTAGTGCGAGCAATGCTCCAGCACCTTTCTCAAAACCATCGTGCGAGATAAACTCTAGCACGACACATAAAAAACACAGAAACATGTGCGAGCTAAAACCCCAATACATTATCATTATAAAACCACGTGCGAGTCACATTCCGGCACGGTTTATCAAAACATGTAAACGTATGTAAATAAAACTCCAGCATAGTCAATATCATTAAAACAGGTGTAAGCTAGTGCTCCAACACCAAATCACATCTCAAATCCGATAGGTGGCTATTTTCTATTTTAAAAACTCAAAACATATTTATTCACATAGCATGTTGTTCCATGCTAAACATGTAAAACTAGCCCACCTATTCATCATCATTTCTCAATCACAAAATCAATACATAGTTGAGGAAACATCGAAAACATGCATATTATGTTATTTCCTTACCACATCTTATTTTCACAATACATAAATATCATAGTACATTTCATAATTTCATGTCATTTCCTAGTTCCATAGCTAAACTTACCAATTCTAGCGTCATATCTACTAGAATCGCAGCAAAATATGTACGAATATCTCTATCGTTAACATACAGTCCCTTACCTCGAATTGCGCTCGTATTGCCTTCATCTCGTTTCTTCCGTTCGTGATTCGGGTTAATCATGTTCCACGCATTTCAATCTACACATGTAAATCATTAAGTTATGTAAGACCCGAAATTTAATCGTAAATTTTATGAGGTAGAAAAATGTTCACAAATTTAAATGAAACGGGATTCGGACAGGAGATAAGGATTTAAAATGCGAAATGAATGAGTATTCGTGAAGGGAAGTCGGGTTAAATTAATCCCGAACACGCGCAAGGGCAAAACGGTCAAAAGACCGAAAGTCGGGATAAATTCGATAAGAAAGTTAATTAAAAATAAGGATTTAGAATATCTTGATCAATAATGAGGAAATTATATAATTTTGAGTTAAATTGATCAAGATTCGAAAATTTTAAAAATACCGAAAAGTCACCCGGGACAATATCCCGAAAATACGGAGAAATTATACCCGAAAAATGGTTAAAAATATAATAAATAAAATAAATAAAATTAAGTTAAATTGTTTGAAATAAAATATTAATTTTGTAGATATTTTCAGATTTTTTTAGACTATTTTAATAAATATTTTAATAATAAAATAAATAGTTAAATAAAATAATAATTGTAAAAAAAAAAAGAGAGAAATCTGAAATGTTTTCGGGGAGAGAGAAAGAGAAGAGAGAAATCGAGGAGATCGCGCATGGCCGACCGACCCACGGCCACCGGCGATCGTCACCCTCCGACGAAGGGCCGAGGAGGAAGAAGAGAGGCCGGCGAAGTTGCTGGCACCGGCGACGCGCGCCAAGGAGGCCGGAGATCGCCGAACGGAGGAAGAGAAGCCCGCGGGGAAAACGGAGTTGGTTCCGGCGATCCACGGCAGCTGGGCTCGAACGGTGGGTACCGGTGTGATCGGGAGGAGGAGCCGGTTCTTTTGAGACCGGTATTGGCCGGTGAAACCACCGAAATCCGGCGGATCGAGAGGGAGAGTGCCGCGGAGGGAGAAGACGAATCCGGCGGCCACCGACGTGATTCGACCAACCTCGACCCCAGCCGAACACTCCCCTAGTGCAGACGAGTCGAATGGCACGAGAACCGAGCCGAGAACTGGTCGAAAACGCTGTGAACGACGGCGGAATGGTCTGAACCGGTACGGACCGGTTCAGCAAAGGGGTGAACCGGGTTGAACCGACTGAACCGGACCGGGCTGAACCGGGTCTGAACCGGACTGAACCGGTTCAGCCAAGAAAGAAGGAAAAAAAGGAGAAAAAGAGAAAAAGGAAAAAGAGAAAGAATTTTTGGGGATACACCGGACTTCGGGTAAGTCGGTAAGAGGTCAAAAGTGACCAATTTGAATTTCAAAAAATTTATTTAAATTATATTTGATCGAAAATTAACCCGGGATTAAATATAATAATTGTGCAGTTGTACGATAAAGCCCGAACGAGAGCCGATTGAGCTCCAATTTTCGTATCCCGCATCGTATCGGGTAAGTACAGTTTAATTCAGGCAATTAGAGTCCTTTAATACAGAGTTTCGATTATTTTACGAAATTTACAAATTAATGTTGTATAAAGAGGGATATTAATCGGATTTACAATATAATTACCGTAAATGGTTTACGGGCTATCCAATGAGTTTGAAACGAAGCCCGATAATTATTGGTAAGCTGTATAAGCCCAGTAAACCCGAGGAAGGTATTTAGTAAGTAAAAACGGGCTGAAAATGGGTCGAGGCCCATTAAGGTGCAATCGGGCCCAATAGGGGTAAACGGGCACAATGATTTAAATTAAGCCCAGAAGATAGGAAATACAATTAAATTGTATGTTATCTGACCTAAGAAATATTAATACGCAGTTCCGGACGTTGGATAGAGAGCAGATCGGACTGCGCGACGTGACATCAGAGAAAAGGTCAGATTCGACAGGAAAATCGAGGTAAGGAATTTTGTAGGCGTATAGAGATTTTTATACGTATTTTGAGGGTAATTACAGGGCTTAGAAATTTATTAAAGCATCTAGAAATGAAGTAATAATTTTTACGAAAATCGGGGCTTAGATAAATAAAGGAAAAAGATGATTTTGCCCCTAGGAGTAAAATTTACAAAAAGGGTAGTAAGGCAGGTAAATTGCATGATTTCATATTTTTAATACTTTATATGAATATATTGCTTTGATTTAAGCAAATATGCACATAGGTGGGCTGTTGATTTCGTGAATTTTACGAAAGGGAACCGGTTTGTACCGGTTACGATCTTAAAAGATGTTTTATTAAAATCGAGCCACCTATTGTATTTACATGAATAAAAAGAGTGCTAGAGTCTTTCTCGCACTCAAGTTTACTGATTTATTTCTCATAAAAAGTCGTACTGGAGCATTGCTCGTACGAGAAATTTGTGTGTGCACAAAACTGTGCTGGAGCTTCGCTCGCACGAGATTTTAGATATCATGATATGCATAGCGTGGTGCTGGAGCTTCGCTCGCACTAGACGCGAGTTGACATGCATATAGTCGTGCGGAAGCTTCCTGTAGACTGTGTGTCACAGAGAGTTGAGATGCTCGCACATATACTTTGAGACATGGGTTGGTTATCGACATAGTATTGGGGTGGATAAGACCTACGGTAGGCACCCCCAGACTATGATATGGGTCCACGGAGTACGCTGTACCGTGCAGTCATGATGACTCTATGATGTTACTTGATATTCTGGCGGGTAGGACTTGACCCCACCTCCCGTTGCAGTTGTGATACCCCACACACCGGGATCCGTGTAGCATGGGATCACAGGGACATGTATGGCCATAGTCCTCGATTTTTCATAGAGTAACCTACATGCTTCACATGATATCATACGGTCTGGATAGACCAGGACAAACCCGATGGAGGGGTAGTCCCGATTTATGTTTTTAAAAGAGATGTGATTTGATGAATCAAGGTATTCCCGAGAGATGGGTTTGACCTTGATGAAGTTGTTTTATAATGAAACAGATGAGTTTTAAATGTGATGAATTTATGATGAAACAAATAAGTTTCAAAGTGATGAGTTTTGTGATTAAACAAATGAGTTTTAAAGTGAAGAGTTTATGATGAAATAAATAAGTTTTTAATGTGACGAGCATGAGATGTCTACAGATGATTTTTCCATGTGTGCTTTATATACCGATTTCATGATTTCTTGTATATGATATATACATACATGTGGCATTGTTTTAATCTTACCTCATGCTCCGAAAGTAAACGATTTTTACATCATGACATTATCAGCACGTAGATAGTATAGTTATCTACCTGCTTACATTATTGCCTTACTGAGCACGTTTCGCTCACCCTTTTATTTTCCACCCCACAGGGTACATTCAGTAGAAGAGAGCGACAATAGTCTCGCATCTCGGTTATCCGCTGCTTCTTATCAAGATCAGGTATACACATTTGTATAATTTTGTATCTGAACATATAGATGCACAGTACTGTATATGGATTTAATATTGGGGATATATTTTGTTTAAATAAATAGATATGTGAATGTGAATATGAAAATAGAATGGTAAATAGGTGAGAGGTTACTAACACCGAATCATAGCCCAACTGTTTAGTAGCATAATTGTTCACGACGGGTAAGAAAATGAAAAAGCGAAAAATTTGTAGGGATTTTTAGATAATTTGGGTCGTGACAAGTTATTTTTCTTTTCGTCTTCTAAACCCCTACATTGTCATTTATTTATCTATTCAAACTTCCCAAAATTCTTGTAACATTGCACCGCATACCATTAACCTCATTATATCTCTTCTTTGGTTTTCCATCACTCTTCCATGGATTTTCTCTTCATAAATCCCTCTTAACATTAATAACTAATCACTACACTCATCATTCTTAACAATATTTCACATATCATTCAACCCATTAAATGCCTAGAGATCCATATTTAAAGCTTGAAGGTTGAAGAGCTTACCCCTTTTCTTAGCCAAACTTGTGGTAGCCAAAACTTCTTCTCTTGGTCACACCAATGTGTGATTTTTGGGTATGTTGTTCTCCCTTCTTCAAGGAACAACTTTCCCTTCTTGAACTTCTTCAAATTCTAGCTGGAATGTAGTGATTTTTAGAGTGAGAGCTTGGGTCTTTGAAAGAAAATGGCAGGTGCGGTTTGGTAGGAGGGAAATTTGATTTTCAGTCTAAATCCCGTGCCCTTTTTATAGACGCAGAGACATGAGATCGATCTAGCCCTTGTGGAGATCGATATCTGCATGGTTTGGTAGTCCTTTTTACCAAACATAACCACTACTAGATCGATCTATTTCCATGATGAGATCGATCTGTTTGCTAACAAAATCCTTCATGGAGATCGATCTGTCGCTTAGAGGAGATCGATCTCTTGCAGGCCGAGAGTTAAAAAGATCAATCTGTGCCTTGTGAGAGATCGATTCCTTCTAGACAGAGACTTAAGGAAATCGATCTGCCTTCCCATGAGATCGATCTGCCATGCTCCACTTAACAAATTCTTAGCGTTTCTGAAGGGGAGATCGATCCCTCCTTCATATGAGATCGATCTCTCATCCCCTGCACCCTCATTTCTGCAGTTTTTTGGCAGATTTCCAACTGCATACTTACCCTTTTTTGGTTAATACCTCAATTTACAATCTGTGCACAATTAACACACAAGGGCCTCCATTCCACATAGTTCATAGTTAGTGAAACTTGTGCACACAACTTAAAATCATGGATGTTTCATTAGATCTCCAAAATCCTTACATCCTCTTATCATTTATACTCATGTAACAATACATATACATACATCATAGCTTCTTAAGCTATTTTTGTAACAACGTACATATACATCATATCTTCATAAAAATAAATACGAGGAAATTACGGGTATTACATTTTTGCCCTCCTTAGAATATTTGGTCCTCCAAATTGAATCAAGTCTATTCCTCAAAAAGTTAGGGATATTTCTCCTTCATTAGATCCTCTAACGCACATGTGGCTTCCTCCGATGTATGATACTGCCACAGGACCTTAACCAACGAAATTGTTTTGTTCCGTAGCACCTTCTCTTTTCTATCCAATATCCGAATCAGTTTCTCCATATACGACATATCCTTCTTGAGCTCCAATGGCTCATAGCTGATTACATGTGTTGGATCCAAGTAGTACTTCCGAAGCATAGAAATATGGAAGACATTGTGAACTTCTGCTAGCTCAGGTGGTAAGGCTAGCCTATATGCTCTATCTCCCACTCTATACAAAATCTCAAAGGGACCAATGTAACAAAGACTTAATTTTCCTTTCTTCCTGAACCTCGTTATTCCCTTAGAGAGAGATACTTTAAAAAATACAGACTCACCCACATCAAACTCAAGCAGTCTCCGTCTCCTGTCAGCATAGCTCTTTTATCGACTTTGAGTCGTTCGCAACCTCTCACATATTATTCGAACATCTTCAGAGGCTTGTTTAACCAAATCGAGAGCGAGCAACTGTCTGTCACCAACTTCTTCCTAACCAATAGATGATCGACATCTACGATCATATAACGCCTTGTACAGGGCCATACCAGTACTTGAGAGATAGTTGTTATTGTAGGCGAACTCAATCAATGGCAAGTGATCATCCCATGATCCTCTAAAATCCAGCACACACGCTCTTAGCATATCCTTCAAGGTTTGTATAGTCCTCTCTGACTGACCATCTATTTGAGAATGAAAAGCGGTGTTAAAGCTCAATTGGGTCCCCATCACTTCCTAAAAATGTCCCCAAAAGTGGGAAGTGAAGCGGGCATCCCTATCAAAAACAACACTCACTGGGACTCCATGTAATCTCACTATTTCCCGTACATATAAGTTCGCCAATGCACTCAAAGTATTTGTAGATCTCATGGCTAAAAAGTGTGCCGATTTCGTTAACCGATCTACTATAACCCATATAGCATCATGGTTCTTACGAGTTCTCAGTAACCTCATCACAAAGTCCATGGTGACGTACTCCCACTTGTATATTGGTATTGGTAGAGGTTGCAATAATCCTCCAGGTTTTTGATTTTCTACCTTAACCTACTGACAGATGAGACATCTAACGACATACTCAGCTATGTCTTTTTACATTCCAGACCACCAATATACTTTTTGAAGATTTTGATACATTTTACTACTCATCGGATGCACTATGTATCTCGAGGAGTGAGCCTCTGATAAAATCAACTTTTTCAGCTCTGAATCCTTAGGAACACATATTCTATTCCCGAACCTTAGTATTTCATCTGGACTCAATACAAATTTCGTACCCTTACCCTTCTGAATTTGGCTAATCACATCAATACACCATTGATCAATTTGCTGAGCTTGCCAGATTCTCTCAATTAACTCCGGTTCTAATCTCAAACTAGCAATAATCTCATAGTTGCCAATCTCAGGTGGGGTCATACCCAAACTAAGGTTCGTGAATTGTTCCAACAACTCATCCTCTCTCACCATCATCTATGATACCAACTCGAGACTCTTTTTACTCAATGTATCGGTAACCACATTCACCTTCCTCGGGTGGTACAAAATTTTACAATCATAGTCCTTGAGTAGTTCCAACCACCTTCTCTGTCTCATATTTAACTCCTTCTGTGAGAACAGATACTTAAGACTCTTATAATCCGTAAAGATCTAAAATCTCTCACCTTATAAGTAGTGGCGCCATATCTTCAATGCAAATACTACAGCCGCCAACTCCAAATCGTTAGTATGATAGTTCTTCTCATGATCTTTTAGTTGTCTAGATCCATAAGGGACTACCCTTCCGTTCTGCATCAAAACACAGCCTAATCCTTGATGTGAAGCATCTGTATAAACATAGTAGTTCCCTAAGCTATTCGAGATGGTGAGAACTGGTGTCATGGTTAATCTGCTCTTAAGTTCCTGAAAGCTCATCTCACATGCTTCGTCCCATGTAAACTCCACATTCTTTCTCGTAAGTCCTGTCAACGGAGCAACCAATCTAGGGAAACCCTCTACAAATCTCCTGTAGTAACCTGTCAAATCCAGAAAACTTCAAATCTCTATGACTGTCCTGTGCTGTTACCACTGAACAACAGCCTCAATCTTGGATGGATCTATTGACACCCCATCCTTCGATGCAACATGGCCTATAAATGAAATCTGCTCTAGCCAAAAGTCACATTTACTAAGTTTGGCATACAACCTTCTCTCTCAGATGGTTTGCAATACAATCCTTAAATGCTGCTCGTGATCTTCCCTGGATCCTGAATATACCAATATATCATCAATGAAAATAATCACGAATTGGTCCAAGTATGGCTTAAATATCTCATTCATTAGAGCCATAAAAGCTGCTGACGCATTCGTCAACCAGAAAGGCATCACCAAGAATTCATAATGACCATAGCGGGTACGAAAAGCTATCTTGGGCACATTTTCCTTCTAAATCTTCAGTTGATGGTACCCAGATCTCAGATCTATCTTGGAAAAGATTTCCACTCCTCGAAGCTGATCCAGCAAGTCATCAATGCACGGCAAGGGGTACTTGTTCTTGATGGTAGCCTTGTTCAACATCCGATAATCAATATATAACCTAAGGCTCCTATCTCTCTTCTTCACAAACAATACCGGAGCTCCCCATGGTGAGACACTCGGCCTTATAAACCCCTTATCCAGCATATCTTGCAACTGCTTCCTTAATTCCTCTAGTTTAACTAGTGCCATCCTATATGGTGACTTGGATATTGGCTTTGTTCCAAGCGTCAAGTCTATACCAAATTCCATTTCTCTATCCGACGGTAATCCCGGTAGATCGTCTGGAAAGATATCAGGGAATTCTCTGACCATTGGAATGTCATCCATATCCGGATGTGGCTTGTTTAAATCCACCATATACTCAATAAAACCTTCAAAACAACATTCATGTCATGTATATTCCAATACACTTTACTTGCCACAAAATTCAAGATTTCACATTCTTCAGGTAGAGAAAATGTAATAGACTTAGAATGATAGTCTAAGATAGCATGATTGGTAGCTAACCAATCCATTCCCAAGATTACATTAATGTCATACATATTCAACAAAATCAGATTGGCTGTCATACACCTATCTCCTACCCTCACCTTACAATCTTTATACACTTGTTCAGCTAATTGACTAACTCTCATTGGAGTACTTATTAATAAAGTCTCATTTAAGTATGTGGCTTCTACAAAATCAATTAACCTTGATGCACATGCAGGTGATATGAATGAATCTGTAGCACTAGAATCAAACAAAGCTATACCTTCCAAGTTAAAAATCAAGATTATACATTTTATCACCTCAGAAGAGGTATTTGCTGATGCCTGGTCTATTGCATACACCCTGCATTGACCCACAACTTGCTTCCCTTTTTCTTTTGTTGTAGCTCTCTTCCTTGCAAGAGATGTAACTGTAGGAACTTTCTCTGGCTCCTTACCCCTCTGTGGAACTACCTCAACTGCCTCTGGACATTCTTTTGCATAGTGTCCGAGTTTACCACATCTGAAACATCGTGCACCTTAAAAGTGATAAAGCTTACCACTATGATATCGACCGCACACTCGACACTGATCAGTAGTCAATCGGGGTCCACCAATCACTATACCCCTGACTGGTGTTTGGGTCAAATGCATGAAAGGTCTAGCAACCTTCTTCTGTGACTCATCTGCCTCTCTCCGTCGCTTACTCATAGATTTTTGACCAAATCTGGCACTCTTGCCATCTCCCAATTTCCTCAGACCCTTGTCCTTACCCCAACTGAACTCAGAAATATGCAGGTCATAATCCTGCTCACACAATTGGGCCCGTCGTACAGCTTCTCTATATGTAACAACATCAAACATGGCCAACTTAGCTCTAATCGAAAGCCTCAGTCCATTAACAAACCTACAGACCCTAATAGCTTCACTCGTGATAGAGTCCGGATCCTATTGACCCACTAAGGTGAATCAAGACTCTTGCTCATCTACAGTTCGATTCCCTTGAGTCAGATTTAAAAATTCCATCTGTAACCTACGTCGAGTAGTATCTGGGATGTATTGCCCTCTGAAAGCACCCGAAAGCATGTACCATGTTATCACTATACCTTGAGATCTCAACATAGGCCTGGTAGACTTTCACCAGTTCTCTGTTTTGCCTCTCAGTACAAAGGTCGCAAGTGCTACTCTCTCCATAGCAGAACATCTACAGAAATCAAACAATTTCTCCATCTGGCTTATCCATTCCTCAGCCACTGCTGGATCCTTTACCCTACTGAAAGAAGGAGGATTGAAATCCATAAAATGCCTCAACCTTTCCATATCACAATCATATCCATACCCCAAATCATCATCATCATACTGTTGTGGGGCTACCGAAGGAGGTACTAGTTGAATAGGGGGATCTCGTGGCCTAACTGGCTCAAGTCGTATAGGTGCAGCATTCTCAAGCTCCTATGCAGCTGGTGGGGGATTCGGTGCAGCCAGTCCCATTGTACTAGGTACACCCTCAAACCTAGCCATAATCTGACCAATCATGGTCATCATCGTGCGCATGTCTTCCTCTAATCTGGCTATCCGAGGATCGAAAGCTTCTACCTGTTCCTGGGGCTCATGACTAGAGGATGATCTACTATGCCTCTTAGTCCTGTCAATCCACCCTTTAGCTCTCGAGCTCTCTCCCCTCTTGCGGTGTCTCTCAGGCATAACTCATAAGCCTGATAACTTCCTGCATTTATAACAAACTTTTAGATCACTATCAGTTCCGTACACACATTTGTATCTAAATATCGCACAGTAACTTGAGGACGTATATTTCCTTAGTCCTAAACATTGACTCACATCAGACCAACCAAGCTCTGATACCAAATCTGTTACACCCAACTTTCGGGTGCCCTTTATCCACACAAATATTACTATCGGTTGGGCTGTGAGTCAATGTAATTACTAAATTTCATAAGTTTACAATGAAAATATTTAAAACTTTACTTCAGACTCCCAGGTGTGTGTGTAGATATACAAAATCGATTGTATAATACAATATCTTTACATAACATCCCCATACAACTGTTTACATTTGTAATTCATAACTACGCGATACATTATAATAGATACAAAATGCTCTGGTGTATACAAATCTTATACCTTTGCAACTGGTGGGAGTTGTCTGATGTAAAAAGGGATCTGGAGACCACCGTATTATCCTACTTCTCAGATATTGGAGGGGGAGAATAGTGGGATGAGCAAACCACAACTTAGTAAGGAAAGGGATGCTAACAGGTAGATACTGTACTATCTACTTAGCTCATGCATGCATAAACAAAAGCATGTTTTAATGTAAATGGAAATATTACTAGAAAATGCATTTAAACATTTATTTCTCACAGGCATTTTCATGTAAAACCATGTACAATACTTCCAATTAAAACAAGTCATAAAACAGTGCTATCACAACATAAACATTCAAATCAAGAGATTTATCAAATCGAAATAGCTCTTTGATTTTCTCAAAACATTTCTTTTCATCAAAACTCTTTCTTTTCTGAGTTTCTTAATCTCTTTTATCTCTAAGACAGGCATGAAATTCTCAACAATCTAATATCCACGACATATGGCCGTAGTCAGTGATCCCCAGCTTCACTGATCAGGTGTGCACAGGGAATCACTTGCCTGAAGGGGGATGCGTCAGTCCTGCCCTCCGGCTCATCTCAAACATCATCTTCCTCATCAACTCAAAGAACAATGTACACCATGTGTCATCTACGCGATACTCGTACTCATGTGCTCCCAGCACGGTACATAGTATACCAACAAACAACTACACAGTTCTACGTACGACCGTAGACCCTATCCATCCACCCAACTTCGATGGACTCATTATCCTGAACCATGTCTCATATTGTCAGACCCGAGTTTTCGATTTACGTATGTAGCTTGTACCTTATGATTCCTATGTGTACGAACGTTATATTTCATAGTTGAATCATAAGAAGAATATTTACTATCATGCAATCGACTAATTGAGAATTTAAAAAATGCATGTAAGCTACATAACAGCGAGATAAGGATTCAATTTATTTTCGAGTAAGTACAAGGGTAAAACGATCAATTGACCAAAATTCGGTATAAATCCGATGAGAAAATTTCATTAAAAATATGAAATCGAGAAATCTTGATCAATAACGGGGCAAATATTTAATTTTGAGTCTAATTGATCAAGATATGAATTTATTTGATATTTTTAGAATTTTTGTCTCGAAAAATGAGCTCGAAAATAGTGGAAAAATATACCGAAAAGGTAAAATCGGACTAATAAATTCATTTACGGAATAAATGAATTTAATAAAAATTTTTGAGATATTTTTGGGATATTTTAGGATTTTTAATATTATTTTAAGGATTAAAATAATATTAAAAATATAATATAAAAAAAAAACCCAAACAAAATCTGAAAACAGAAAACTGAAGAAACGAAACCCGCGTGAGAGACCAAACCCACGAAAGGGAAAGCTTGCCGGACCAGCCACCACCGGGGACCCTAACGGCCAGCGAACGGTCGGAAAGGAAGCCACTCACCCCGTGACCTCCCAGCCACCAGGACGAGAGCCACCGGCGTCGAAATTCGACGAATCGAAGGGAGAAAGCCGTGGAGGAAAAGAGGCGTTCGGCGGCCACCGGCGGGAGTTGGATCCGATGGAGGCCAACCGAGAGGTCCCCTGTCCAAGACGCGTCGAACGGCGGTAGCGGCACGTCGGGAACCGGCCGGACGACGCCGGCACGACCAAAAAGGTACTGAACCGGTTGGTCGGTTCAATGGAAAGTGACTGTGCTGAACCGGACCGGACCGGTTCAGCCAAGGAGAAAAGGGGAAAAAGAGGAAAAAAAGAAAGAAAAAAGAAAAGGAAAATTTTTGGGATTTCACCGGACTTCGGGTAAGTCGATACGAGGTCAAAAGTGACCGATTTAATTTTCGATAAATTTATTTAAATTATATTAAATCGAAAATTGACCCGGAGTTAAATATACGAAATTGTGCAGTTCGACGATTAATTTCGAACGGAAGCCCGATCGAACTCCGATTCGCGCATCATCGCACAATCTCGGGTAAGTAAAGCTCATTTACCACAATTTATGTGATTTATGCATATTTAAGATTTAATTTACGCATTTCGGATTAAATTTCGGATTTAGCAAATTATATTTAGAAAATTGAATAAAATGTCGTAAATGATATATGGGCTATCCAAAGAGCTTGGAATAAAGCCCAATGGGTATTGATAAGCCCAATGAGTCAATAGACCTTGATGAACGGGCTTAATACGGATTAAGGCCCGATTAACGTGATTAAGGCCCATTAAGCGTAAACGGGCCCATTTTAGTGAAATGAACTGTATTAAATGTGTAATACAGTAGGAAAAGTGTGATTAACTCAGTGAATGATTAAATGCAGCTCCAGAGTCATATTGAGAGTTGACTGGACTGCGAGATAGACAGCACAGAGGAACAGAGGTCACACGACGTGATCCGAGGTAGGGGACTCTTGCAAGTAGCTAGAGATATCTGTGCATATTTTCGTTGGATTTTACATTCACTGAAATTGTTTGAGGGTCAGAGAAAATCTATAATAATTATAGGGACCCGATATGGGTAAATTACGATTTTACCCCTAGTTAGGCAAAAAGTGAAACTTTGGGAAAAGTTGTAAAAAGCATGAAAATGATCTTTTGAGTGGTTTTTCCTGCTGTATAGCAGAATAGTAGGTGGATAGGCTAATGTTTTGAGGTCGATGTAAATTAAGCACACTTTATAGTGCTGATTTTAGTGATTTTTAACATCCCTATTTTTAAAGAGCCATCTACCGAATTATGTGGAAACAATCGTGCTAGAGCACAACTCGCACTTGATTTCAGATGTTTTTCACATACATTAGTGCTGGAGGTTGACTCGCACTACATTTATTTGACATGCATGATAGAGTACTGGAGCATTGCTCGTACTCAGTTTTTATGTGATTTATGCATGATAGAGTGCTGGAGCGATTAGCTCGTACTCGAGTTTTACATGAGATGCATGACAGAGTGCTGGAGCGTTGCTCGTACTTGATTTTTCATGATTTGTACATGACATCGTACTTGAGCGATTTGCTCGTACTTGTTTGTAATGAGAACTATGCATGACCTAGTGCTGGAGGTTTACTCGCACTAGTATTGATATTTTGACATGCATATACAGTGTTTTGAGGCGGAGCGTTGACTGTGTGTCACACTCAAGATGCGCACTGTAGTTTTTCGTGATATATACACATGTTAGAAAAACCGTGACGATTTCCTCCGTGTAGACTGAGTGTCTCACTGTTGAGATGTTCTCACGTGGATTTAGAGACATGGCATTGATTCCATAGTATGAGGGCTAAGACCTATGGCAGGCACCCCACTATGATGTATTTCCATGGTATGAGCGGCTAAGACCTATGGCAGGCACCCCGACCATGATGTATAGGTCCATGAGTGTACGTTGTACCGTGCGTGTGGCATGGAGTACACTGTACCGTGTTTTGTGTTGTGGAGTTGTGGAGGAGAGTTGTTGATAGCTGGCAGTTGTGATGGACTGACCCCCCCCGTTACAGCAGTGATAACCCGCACACCGAGTACTGTCTTGCCTGAGATTTCACCACATGTTAGGATATGTCCATAGTCCGGAGATACTCTCTTACGGTAAGATCCTTAAGCCCAACATCCTTAAGCCTGTTCGGCGGGGAGGCTCTGTTCGGCGGGGAGGCTCTCTTACATAGTCTAGAGAGATTGCATTTAGCCACTGAGTCTCGCATGATATATCACATGTGTTTTACGATACGGGTAGACCTGAGGGATGGGTCGGAACCCGATTGATTTATTTGTGTTGTGATGAGAAATGCCATATTTACTGTATTTTGAATGTAAATGGCATATTTTATATAAAGGCATTTTTAAATGATTAAATATGCACTGTTTTGCATGAATGCCTCTGATTGATAAACCAGCATGTGTTGAGTACATGGGATGACTATATTATATATATTTTAAACATGCTTTTGAATTGATAGAAGGAAAGGCAAAGCACTATTTTCAAGTAGATAGTATGGATGTCTACTTGCTTGCCTGATTTCCTTACTGAGCGTGTTGATAGCTCATCCCATTCATTTTCCTCCCATCTCTACAGATTCTCGTCAGTAGATCGAGTCGGCCAGGGTATTGCATTCCTTTGATCCGCTGCCACTCCCCATCGAGCGAAAGGTATACACACGCGTACTCTTTTGTATCTGAACAATGTATAAACATAGTGATGTACACGGTTTTAATGTTGGGGATGTAAATGTAATGATGTAATTATATTTAAGTATATGAATTTACTTATGATATGAATGTCATGTATGTATGATACAAAAAAGAACGGTAAGGTATGTATGGATGAGGAGACTAATGCCTATTCACAGCCTAACTGTTGAGGAAATAAAGGTAAGTAAAAAGTGAAAAATTTGTTGTGGTTTTTGGTAAAGTCGCGTGTGGGAGGAGGGCATGACACATATACCAGGCGAGCAAATTAGCGTGACACACAGTCATCGCAAGGATCTAGCGCAGTATCCCTCAGTGCGAGCAACTGCTTCTAGCACTGTGTCATATCAAACTCAGCAAAACTAGTGCGAGGAATGCTTCAACACCTTTCTCAAAACCATCGTGCGAGATGAACTCCAACATAACACATCAAAAACATAAAAACATGTGCGAGCTAAAACCCCAGCACATTATCATTATAAAACCACGTGCGAGTCACGCTCTAGCACGGTTTATCAAAACATGTAAACGTATGCAAGTAAAACTTCAGCATAGTCAATATCATTAAAATAGGTGTGAGCTAATGCTCCAACACCAAATCACATCTCAAATCCAATAGGTGACTATTTTCTCGTTTGAGAACTCAAAACATGTTTATTCATATAGCATGTCATTCCATGCTAAACATATAAAACTAGCCCTCCAATCCATCATCATTTCTCAATCACAAAATCAATACATAGTTGAGAAAATATCGAAAACATGCATATCATGCTATTTCCTTACCACATCCCATTTTCACAATACATATATATCATAGTACATTTCATAATTTCATGTCATTTCATAGTTCTATAGCTAAATGTACCAATTCTAGCGTCATATCTACTAGAATCGCAGTAAAATACATACGAATATCTCTATCGCTAACATACAGTCTCTTACCTCGAATCGCGTTCGTATTTCCTTTATCTCGTTTGTTCCGTTCGCGATCCGGGTTAATCGTGTTCCATGTATTTCAATCTACACGTGTAAATCATTAAGTTATTTTCCTTTTCATCTTCTAAACCCCCACATTGTCATTTATTTATCTATTCAAACTTCCCAAAATTCTTATCACATTCCACCTCATACCATTAACCTTATTATATCTCTTCTTTGGTTTTCCATCACTCTTTCATGGATTTTCTCTTCATAAATCCCTCTTAACATTACTCACTAATCACTACACTCATCATTCCTAACAATATTTCACATATCATTTAACCCATTAAATGCCTAGAAATCCATATTTAAAGCTTGAAGGTTGAAGAGCTTACCCATTTTCTTAGCCAAACTTGTGGTAGCCAAAACTCATTCTCTTGGTCACACCAATGTGTGATTTTTGGGTATGTTGTTCTCTTTGCTTCAAGGAACAACTTTCCCTTCTTGAGCTTCTTCAGATTTTGGCTAGAATGTAGTGATTTTTTAAGTGAGAAAGCTTTTGTCTTTGAGAGAAAATGGCAAGTACGGTTTGGTGGGAGGGAAATCTGATTTTCAGTCCAAATCCCATACCCTTTTTATAGACGCAGAGACATGAGATCGATCTGGCCCTTATGGAGATCGATCTCTGCATGGTTTGGTAGTCTTTTTTACCAAACGTAACCACTACCAGATCGATCTGCTTCCATGATGAGATCGGTCTATTTTCTAGCAAAATCCTTCATGGAGATCGATCTGTCGCTTAGAGGAGATCGATCTCTTCTAGGCCGAGAGTTAAGGAGATCGATTTGTGCCTTGTGAGAGATCGATTCCTTTCAGGCAGAGACTTAAGGAGATCGATCCGCCTTCCCATGAGATCGATCTGCCCTGCTCCACTTAATAAATTCTTAGCGTTTCTTGAGGGGAGATCGATCCATCCTTCATATGAGATTGATCTCTCATCCCTTGCACCCTTATTTCTGCAGTTTTTCTGTAAATTTCCAACTACATACTTACCCTCTTTTGGTTTATACCTCAATTTACAATATGTGCACAATTAACGCACAAGGGCCTTAATTCCATATAGTTCATAGTTAATGAAACTTGTGCACACAACTTAAAATCATGGATGTTTCATTCTCCAAAATCCTTACATCCTCTTATCATTCATACTCATGTAACAATACATATACATACATCATAGCTTCTCAAGCTATTTTTGTAACAACGTACATATACATCATATCTTCATAAAAATAAATACGGGGAAATTATGGGTATTACCTGAAGTAGTGATTACCCTCATGACAGTAATTGGGAGTGCTTGGTCTCCATAATTCGATTTTATTACGATTTGTTTATTACTTTTGTCTTATTATGCAAACACTGATTTTCGAGACTCTGATTGAAGTAAGAAAATATATATATATATATATATATATATATATAAATGAGTTATGTTTTAGTATGGAAAAGTATATGATTTTAATCGTTCGTTTTGAAGTGGTATTCAATTATCTAATAATAATATTGTTTTCTAAATGTTTTGAATATTATTATTATTTTAATATACTCCTTACTATGTTATTTGATGTTCACTACAATTTTTCCTTCATTCCAAATTATTTACAATAAGTACCTCAGTACCTGCTGCGTACTCGATATAGGCTAGTGGACAAGACTCTCCCCAAGCTATCTCTTGTACACATTTACGATATATTTCAGTTGTATCGAGAAGTCTTTTATACTATAGATACTTATATGTAAATGAGCATTTTGGGATGTAATTACTTTTATATATATAAAGACATGGAAAAGTAAGTAATTTCATGAGGTTATAGAGTATAACAGTTGAAGAAATGAATGATAAGTCAGGAACTGACACTGAATAGGAATACACCTCAAATATAAGATTAAGTCAAAAAACTAAAATAAAAATTTAATTCAGTCCTAATTTCTGTGCTTCCGAGACGTTACATGAAATTTTTTTTACCACATATAATATTTGTTGATGTGGATATACATAATTTTTTTGTCAAAATTAATTTTTTTGATCTAAATTACCCTTTTTTTGGGGTTTTCAGGGTTTTTTTCAAGAGTAAAAATGTAATTTTGAAAAAAATAATATATATCACTTTAGCAAATGTTATACATGGCAAAAATTTTCACTTCAACTGGCCACGCCACAAAGCCATGTCAACATTTTTGTTAGCTGATACATATGCAAGAGTAACGACAGTTAAAGAAATTTAATAAAAATATACTTAATTCTGTTATTATAAAACATTTAGGTTTTAATTACTTAAAATAAATCGTAATGGACTTGGGCTTACTCCATTTTTATTAAATATTGAAGGTATATTTGGGTATTTAGGCTAATCTATATTATACCGGCAAAATAATACAAATCAAAATAATCAAATAACTAATTAAATTCAAATTCAGATATTTTAAAATTAACAGATATCTTACCATTCATATTCCTATTTGTATCTCTCATTGCTTAAGCTTTCGGCATATTTGAGAATCTATTAGGCCTTGACCCTGAAGCGACATAACTTTATTCTCGTAAATTTCATTTTCCATTATTAGTAGCTAACATTAGATTTTTTTCCCCCTCTTTGTAAATTGAAATTAGCTTTCAAATCGTAAGCATTACTTTTACACGACACTCCATTTTGTTCAAGATTTTTCATTTTTTTAATGAGAATTAGACCTTTAATTGAAATATGTACTCAAATAATTTTTAGGCTTTAATGGATCAATTGTAAAGCCTCTAACATAATATGTACTTTTTATGATTTTGTGATGTATGGATAAGTCACATTTGATATAAATCATAAGGAATGAATGTATTTAAGTCCCCAATGTGTATGAAATGCAAAACGGGTAGTAAAGTAAATTGAAAATGAATGTAACAGTGAATTTTAGGAAGAAATTTCAGTACAACTGCTTCAAAAGAGGAGCAGATCGATCTCTCATTCAATGCAAATCGATCTTAGATAGGTTCTAGGTAGAACAAATCGATCTCATAACAAGGCCAGATCGATCTCCTTAAGGTTCTGAGTAAAGCATATCGATGTCATGCTTAAGAGCAGATCGATCCCTTAAGCTTTAAAAGTCGATTCCTGAAGAGGAAGAAGGCAAGACAGATCGATCCCTCACTATTAGCAGATCGATCTCCTAGAGTAATTCTATAAATATACAGCTCTGCAAACCTTTTCTTTGCCGAGAACATCAAACCCCATTGAAACCAAAGTGAAAACCTAACCTTTCTACACTAGAAATCTTCATCTTTCAATCAGTTTTGAGTGAGATTCAATTTAGCAAAGTTGTTCTTAATAAAGAGGAGAACAATATACTTGGAAACAAGAAGTCGAAATCAAAGATTGAAGGAACAAGGTGGATTTTACCAATTTTGGTGAAAAAAGGAAAAGTTCAAGCTAGGTAAGATTCAATATCCCAACTTCATATATGTTAATATAGGTGTCTTGGTGAGTTAATTGGTGTATGTTTAAATTGTTGAAAACAAATGGATCATGAAAAATATCCATGACCTAGCTATTGGTATGGAATTGAGAAAATGATGAGGAAGTTGAGTAAACATGGATTAAATGATGAAATAAGCTGGTATGAAAGATTGTAAGGTAATTTTTGTGAAATACATAAATTGGAATAGATGAGAAATGAAGATAGGTATATGAGATATATGGTATAATACCATAATGGGGGAAAGTGATGAGATTGAGGCATTGAGAGGAGTTAAATGCATTGATTTAGAGTCATGCAAGTGAAAACAAGTATATTAAGATATACTGATGTGGATAATTATTAACAGCTTCGAAGTTGATATTGGAAGCTGATTGGACTGCGAGAGTGAGCAGCACCTAGGAAGTGAGGTCACAAGACGTGATCTGAGGTAAGGAAATTTCGTGAGTAGCTAGAGATAGCTACATGTATTTCGAATAGAATTTTAATAACAATATTCTATATGAAATTTTTTATATAGAGACGTTCAGTAGGATCCGATAAGTTAAAAAAGCATAGGAAGCATGTGGGTGATTAAATTTAATACGTTTTGAATGTGTTTGGATAGAATGACTAATGTTTTCATGTATATATGAAAACAACACATTTGAGTGCCTTTTTTATTTACTTGGGTGAATTATGATTTGAATAAGCCATCTATCGGGGTTGTGTGTAAACCATAAGTGCTAGAGAATACTCGCACTTGATTTTTGAGATATACATCACATAGTACTTGAGTGTATTCTCGTACTAAATTTTAAATGTGATTTATGCATGATAGAGTACTGAGAGCATTGCTCGTACTCAGTTTTCATTGATTGATGCATTATAGAGTATTGAGAGCCTTGTTCATACTCAGTTTTACATGATAGAGTCTTGGGAGCATTGCTCGTACTCAAGATGCATTGTAGAGTATTGGGAGCATTGCTCATACTTGATTTTTACATGACATAGTGTTAGGAGCATTGTTCGCACTAGAGTTATATCATTTTGTTATGGTCGTGTTGGGAGTTTACTCGCACGTATTGGATTTTGTAAGAGAAAGAATGAAACAGCCATGCTGGGAGCCTGTGCTGATTGTGTGTCGCACCGATTATATGCTCGCACGTGCATAGTATAAGGGCTAAGACTTATGACAAGCACCCGACTATGAGGTATATCTAAGGTATGAGGACTAACACTTATGGTAAGCATCCCGACCTTGAGATTGGGTCCATAGAGTACTTTGTACTGTGCATGTCACATGGAGTACGATGTACCGTGAGTACACGATGTGATTGAGTTGTGTGCTGACGGTAGATATTTGACCCACCTCCCGTTACAGCAAATGTGAGACCCCGCACACCGAGTATTGTGTAGCCTGGGATCATAAAAAATGAGTTATAATCATAATCTCAGAACATGTAGTCGCCTATCTCGTTTCATCAATTGAGTTTTTTTGAATGAACTATCACATGGTTTTATAATCTGGATATGTGAATTTGTGTGTGACAAGGGTAACCCGAGGATGGGTGAGGCCCAGTTTTCCATGCTTTTGACCATGATGATGTGTCGTATTATTTTGATTTAATTGAATGACATGATAAATGTGAATTTTATGAAATTACATGAGAAATGCAATGTTTTGCATAAACTGTTGAGATTTATGAAACCAGCATGAATTCAGTTTTATAACTAATAATTTATATCTATATGTATATATTGCATAAAAGTTTCAAGCAAGATGCATGCTTTAGATATAAGTCGATAAGGAAATAATTTTAAGGCATGAGCATAGTATTTTGTAGATAGTGTGGTTATCTACTTACTTGCCTGATTTCCTTACTGAGCTGTGAGCTCACCCCTTTTTATTTACCCTCTCTAGAGAGCGTCCAGAGTAGTCGAGCACGGCTGAGGACTGGTATTCCTTGATCCGATGCATATCCATCTTACGAGAGGTATACACATTCGAATGTTTTGTACTGAACATTGTAAAAGCACAGTTATGTAAATGATTGTACGGTTGGGGATGTATATGTATAAATATTTGTTTTAATGTATAAGTGTTTATATTATAGAAAAGAATATTGACTTGTATGTTATGAATGAATATGGTTGAGGTAACTAATATCAAATCACAACCTAATGATTTGGTGTTGAGTGATAACAGAAGTAGAGGTAAGTAGAATGCAAAAATTTTGTGGTGATTTTGGTAGGTCACAGGAGGGGAGGTCATGGCAGAATGGTATTAGAGCAGAGTTGGTATGATGTGAGTCGATATTAGTAATTAGAAAAATGTACATCCCCATATTATTGTGCTTTGTTCGGTTACAATTGTGTATACGAGATGGAAATCGGACTAATTAATGACTATAAATGCAAGAATTTGCTATTATGACTAATACCAGATGTGGTAGAGGGGCTAAAGGTAGGGCTCGAGGTCGTAAAGGTAGGCCAGAGACCTGAGATGAGACTATAAGTCCCATTAAGGAACCCGAGAGTACCGATGCACGCTTCATGAGATTAGAGCGTTGCTTTGAGACCATTGTGGAGTTACTGGCACTGACTATGCAAGGAGGACAGGGACAGGATGCAGGGACTGTGCCTAGAGAGGCAGCTACACCTGATACGCCTGTACAACCAGCTCATGTGCCGCAGCCTATGGATACACTTACACCCCTACCAATTTAGGATACGCCGTCTCATGTCACTCCACGACAAGGCGATAATGTTTTGGTTTATGGTTGTGAGCTTGACAGACTGCGACAATTCCAGAATCTTGGACCTCCATCTTTTTGAGGGGTTAAAGACCCAGTTTTGGCTAAATAGTGGATAGGAGAGATGGAGAAGTTGTACGGATTCTTTTAGTGTACAACTTTAGAGATGGTCGTATTTGCTGCGTTCCTACTGAAGGAGATGGCAGAGCATTGGTGGAAGTCAACCCGACCCATATTGAGGGCTTGACATATAGAGATTAGTTGGGAGATATTTTTGGATGCCTTCAGGAGGTAGTTTGTTCCAGATACGGCCCAACGAAGGTTACAGGCTAAGTTTTTGGGGTTGAAACAGGGGAGTCATTCAGTAGATGAGTATGAGACTAGATTTCTATCCATAGAGAGGAATGACCCCGACACCATGAGTAACGAGACCAAGAAGGTCCGCAGATTCATTGATGGATTGAGACCAGTATTACGGTCTAAACTGATTCCATTTGACATCTCTACCTATGATGAGGCAGTTCGCAGGGCGCAACTATGTGAGCAAGATTTTGAGAGGAATGCCTTCGAGTTCAAGACAGTTAACAAGGGTAGAGACCGAGATATGAAGAGACCGATGAGTGATAGTGCCCGAGGTTTTGGATATCGAGGAGGAAGGAGTGTGACGCCCTAGAAGCGCTGAAAACAAGGCAATTTAAACTTTTATTTACATTAATACACATTTATAAGTGCATTCTTGTGCAGTGTTATGCATCATCATATATATAAGTTATCAAACTTAAACCTCAGGATCTCATCATCAAGCATTCAAAAATCATATCATATCCATTTCTCAACTCAGTATTAATTAATCCTAATACATCCCATACGTCATTGTACATTAAGTGTTTGTAAATACACATTAGTATGGGTACATGAATTGTAAATTATACCTCTAATACAAACATATTGCCTGGAGCTCAAGTTCTCCACTAGCCACTACTCCGTACGTCGCAGGAAATTCTCATCAGTTGAAGAAATCTGGAGGGAAGATAAAACAGGGTGAGCTTCTAAATCGCTCAGTAAGGGGGTAAGGGACTCATTGTTAAATTAATGATTTGCACACATAATCATTTTATTTCATAGATGAAACTTAATATAAAATGTAGCATGAACTCATTAAAACATTATTCTCATCTCATTTCTCTAAAACCATGTAAAACATGGGAGTACATACTCAGTACAAATCACAGTCACAAGCATGTGGAAATCAGGATGTGATAATGGATTTTCTCTTTAAAACGTGATAAAAATCACCTCAATAGAATACATGTGGCACAGCCACCAAATACAATCGACACATGGCACAGCCACTGAATACAATCCTCACGTGGCACAGCCACCAAAAAGAATTCGCATGTGGCACAACCACCAAATACAATCCACACGTGGCACAACCACCAAATAGAATTCGCACGTGGCATAGCCACTAAACACAATCCACACATGTAAAACGAGGCTAGGTAAGTAACCAGCGCTATCAGAGTAGGAGAAAATATGTTGGACTTACATACTACCAGAGTAATGCCTGATGTGTATTCAACATGACACACCTAAGTCTCAATTAATAGCCATTATCATAAAAATCATTATGCCTTCATGTAGAACTCATAACAGTTTTCTCTCATAAATCGCCTTTAAAACATTTGTGTATTCAACACAAAACATGTTAAAACCGAGTTCCAACTAGTAAAACCACTCATACATTTCTCAATCTCAATACCCCTTAACGTAGAGCCTAAATCTCTTTTTACGTTTTAAATACAAAATGGTTGTAAAACAATTTTCATATTTAGTTTACAATTCAAACAATTGGGCCCTGACCAGCTATAAAATCGTGTGCAATAACTCATAAAAACATGCTTGTTTTCTCAAATGTCATTTCATGCTACAATATCATCACAAAGCACATACACAAATAGGTTTGAGTTTTCCCTTACCTCTTTGCACCTCGAATAGTGCAATCGTTCCCCCGTATCACGAACTAGTCTCGCATTCCTCTCTGAAACTCTCGAGCTGTCCAAACGATGCAAAAACATCAATAACCCAACTCAATCGCATTATTGAGCACACATTTTTTCATATTCTCATTAACACCTCAAATAACTCAATTCCAATTTATAGTCATAATTCCCAAAATTACCACAAATTGCCTAACGTCACCTTTACTCCAACAAAATCATAGTTTCATTAATCCTTAACCATTTCCTAGCTATTTAATCATAATGCCTGCAACCATAATCACCAAAAATCACTTTAAAATCCAAGATCAAAGTTTATAATTTACCCAAACTTGTGGAGCACTCAACTCTTGCCTCGATTCAATCCGTCTTTCAATTTTCAAGTATGTTGTTCTCCTTTGGATGAGAAACAACTTTTCTTCTTGCTACAACCTTTGATTTGGACAAAAATGGGGACTTTAAAAGAGAGAGAAAGCTAGGGCTTGGTTAAAATGAAGATTTAAAAGAGAGAGAATAGATGAAATACAGGAACTGGGATCCTTTTATAGACAGAGGGTAGGAGATCAGTCTAGTCCTTGATGAGATCGATCTGCATTTTAATTTAGGAACGTTTTGGGGAAATTTTGTGCCTAGGAGATCGATCTGTCGTATGGTGAGATCGATCTCTTCATGGCTTTATGAGATCGATCTGTTTCAATTTTGAGATCGATCTTCTATTTACAGAACACTTCATGAGATCGATCTGCTCCCTAAGGAGATCGATCTTCTCATTATAGAATACTTCATGAGATCGATTCCTTCTTCATAAGATCGATCTCTTTATTACAGAATCATAAGGAGATCGATCCTCTGCCATTGGAGATCGATCTCCTCACTTAAATTTCCTCATTCCTTGTCACTTTAGCCTACCAGATCGATCTTTTCTTCTCCAAGATCGATCTAGCCTCATAGTTTTACACTTTGGTTAAACACTTAACATAAAATCTCTTTCATGACTCATTTATCACTTAAAAATTCGTTCCATACCACCTCAATGTAAGAGTACATTACATTTAGCTCAACAAATTACATTTCAAATTCACATTACATAATTGGATATGTGTAAAATTCTCAGATCTCACAAGGAGACTCTTCAGTAAGTGACCAAGGATCGATGAAGTACAGGAGAAGACTGTTAGATCTCCTGCATACCCGACTATAGTTTCAGCTAGAGGTGTCATGATTGGAGGGTGAAGGCCTACCACTGAGTAGTGCAGTAGATGTGGTAGATGCCATGGAGGTAGACATTATCCTGTTTCTAGCAGATTGTGCTTCAAATGTGGGAAACTAGGGCATATGGCTAGAGTTTGCTGAGAGATTATTGATATTACCCCATAGAATGGCAAGGAGCCTAAGAGAGCTCCAGCTGAGATGTCTACATCGAGAAGGAAAGCGACAACTGAAGAGAAAGGGAAGCAGGTCATTGAACGAGGGTGAGTACATGCCTTAGACCAGGGTACAACTGATGCTTCGTGGGATGTGATTAAAGGTAACATCCTGATGTATGATTTAGAAGCACATGTTTTAATTGATCCTGGTGCCACACATTCATTTGTATCACCTTCATTTGCATGTAAGTTAGCAAAACATGTAGAGTATACACCTTTAGGTTAGATGATGTTGATTAGTATGCATATGGATAACAGTCAGCTACTAGCGTATGTGTTAAATTGATTGTAAGCTAATAGTAGGGGAAAAGGATATGACAGCCAATCTAATATTGCTAAGCATGAGTGATTTTGATGTAATCTTAGGAATGGATTCGTTATCTACAAATCATGCTGTTTTAGATTGTTATGCTAAGACAGTTATGTTTTCTATCCCTGAAAAATATGTTATAAAGTTGGATGAAAAGAAATGAAAGTAGTAATTATGGTTACAATAAATAATGTATTATGCTAACTGAGAAGTGAAAATATTGAAGGTTTTATTGCGTACGTGGTTAATACAGATAAGGTATATCTGGAGTCGGCAGATATTCTCGTGGTTAGTGAGTTCCCAGATGTCTTTTCGGATGACTTGTCAGGGTTACCACCAGATAGAGAGATGGAGTTCTAAATAGACTTGGTGTCTGGTACTGAGCCTATATCAAAACCACCGTATCCCATGGCCTTAGTTGAGCTGAAAGAGCTCAAGAGACAATTACAAGAGTTGTTGGATATGGGTTTCATCCGACCGAGTGTTTTGCCTTGGGGAGCACTGATTTTGTTTGTAAAGAGGAAGGATGGAAGCCTCCGATTGTCTATAGATTATCGATTGTTGAATAAGGCCACCATCAAGAATAGATATCCCCTTCCGTGAATTGATGATTTGTTAGATTAGCTTCGGGGAGCACAGGTCTTTTCTAAAATTGATCTGAGGTCTGGGTATCATTGGTTAAGAGTTCAGAGTGGAGATGTACCCCAGACAGTATTTAGGACCCGATATGACCACTATGAGTTTTTGGTTATGCCATTCGAATTGACGAATGCTCCCACAGCTTTCATGGCTTTAAAGAATGATGTGTTCAAGCCATATTTAGATCAATTTGTTATCATCTTCATTGATGACATATTGGTATACTCGAGATCTGAGGAAGAGCATAAGAAGCACCTTAATATTGTATTGCAGACCTTATGAGAGTAGAAGTTTTATGCTAAACTCAATAAGTGTGACTTTTTGTTGACACAGATTTCATTTTTGGGATATGTTATGTCGAGGGATAGAGTATCAATAGATCCATCTAAGATTAAGGCTGCAGTTCAATGGGAACAACTGAGGATAGTCACCGAGATCAGGAGTTTCTTGGGTTTATCAGGGTTTATCAGGATATTATCGAAGATTCATTGAGGGATTTTTGAAGTTAGTTGTTCCATTGACACGTCTCACTCAGAAGAGTGTAGCATTTGTATGGGATGAAGATTGTGAGAAGAGTTTTCAGGAGTTGAAGAGTCGATTGACCACCGCTCTGATTCTCACTATCCCTACCAGCTTAGGAGGATTTTCAGTGTATACCAATGCTTCGCATCAGGGACTAGGCTGTGTATTGATGTAGGATGATAGGGTAATTTCTTTTGGATCCAGACAATTGAAGGACCATGAGAAGGACTATCTGACCCATGATTTGGAGTTAGCAGCGGTAGTGTTTACGTTTAAGGTATGGCTTCACTACTTGTATGGTGAGAAGTTTCAGATTTTTACCGACCACAAGAGCCTCAAGTATCTATTTTCTCAGAAAGAGTTGAATATGAGACAGAGAAGATGGCTAGAGCTTCTAAAGGACTACAATTGTGAGATACTTTATCATCCAGATAAGGCTAACGTTGTAGCTGATGCTTTGAGTAGGAAGAACCTTGGGATGGTATCGTATATAATGGTCAGGGAACATGAGTTGCTAGAGCAGTTTGTTAGCCTCAGTTTGGGAGTTGTACCTTCTGACATGGATACAGACTGTATGATGCTAGTTTATGCTTGGAGCCGAATCTGTTGCACAAGATCAGGCAGGCTCAGTAAACTAATCCGTGTTGCATTAACATGACTAGTCAGATACAGAGAGGCATAGTGACTGGCTTTTAGATGAGTTTAGATGAACTTCTGAGGTTTAGAGGCAGATTGTGTGTTCCCAATGACCCAGAGCTTAGGAAATTAATATTGTTGGAAGCTCATTCGTTGAGGTACACATTACATCCGGGGAGTAATAAGATGTATCAAAACCTCCGAAAGGTGTATTGGTAGTTGGGTATGAAGAGAGATGTGGCGCATTTTATGGTAAGATGTCTCGTATGTCAGCAGGTGAAGGTAGAGCATCAAAAACCTGCAGGTTATTGCAGCCTCTACCTATACCGACATGAAAATGGGAGCATATCACCATGGATTTCGTGATAGGTTTACCGAGGACCCGAAGGAATCACGATGCTATATGAGTAATCGTTGATAGACTAACGAAGTCAGCCCACTTCTTAGCTATGAGAGCTACCAATACTCTAAGTTCATTGGCAGAGTTATATGTACGCGAGGTAGTGAAGTTACATGGTGTTCTAGTGATCATTGTTTCAGATAGGGATTCCCGCTTCACTTCCCACTTTTGGGAACATTTTCAAGAAGCTATGGGAACCCAGTTGAGTTTAAGCATCACTTTTTATCCTTAGATAGATGTCAATCAGAGAGGACTATGCAGACTCTGGAGGATATGTTGAGAGCGTGTGTCCTAGAGTTTAGAGGCTCCTAGGATGATCATTTGCCACTAGTCGAATTAGCCTATAACAACAGTTATCATGCGAGAATCGAAATGGCACTGTATGAGGCTTTATATGGCCATAGATGTCGTTCCCCTATTGGTTGGGAAGAAGTGGGTGACATAAAGATTTTTGCTCCTGATTTGATTACACAAGTTTATGAGGATGTCCAGTTGATAGTTGAGAGATTGATGACAACTCAGAGTAGACAGAAAAGCTACGCTGACAAGAGATGAAGACCACTTGAGTTCGCAGTTGGTGAGTCAATATTTCTGAAGGTTTCTCCTTCCAAGGGTATAACGAGATTTGGAAAGGAGGCAAGCTGAGTCCTCCTACATTGGACCCTTTGAGATACTGTATCGAGTGAGAGATAAGGTATATAGGTTGGCTTTGCCACCATATTTATCGGGAGAGCATAATGTCTTCCATATTTCGATGCTAAGGAAGTATCATCCAGATCCAAACCATGTGATTTGGTATTAGCCATTGGAGCTCAAGGAAGATTTGACATATATAGAGAAATCGATCCAGATATTGGATAGAAAGGAGAAAGTCTTGAGGAATAAAACCATTGAGTTGTGAAGACTCTGTAGTAGCATCACACTTCAGAGGAAGCTACTTGGGAGCTAGAGAGTCTAATACGAGAGAGATACCCCCAATTGTTTGAAGAGTAACTTGGTCCTAATTTGGAGGATCAAATTTCTTAAGGTGGGGAGGATTGTAAAGCCCGTAACATAATATGTACTCTTTATGATTTTGTGATGTATGGATAAGTCACATTTAATATAAATATAAGGAATGAATGTATTTAAGTCCCCAATGTGTATGAAATGCAAAACAGGTAGTTAAGTAAATCGAAAATGAATGTAACGGTGAATTTTGGGAAGAAATTTCAGTAGAACTGCTTCAGAAGAAGAGCAGATCGATCTCTCGTTCAATGTAGATCGATCTTGGATAGGTTCTGGATAGAACAAATCGATCTCATAACAAGGCCAGATCGATCTCCTTAAGGTTCTGAGTACCAGGTCGATCTCATGCTTAAGAGCAAATCGATCCCTTAAGCTTTAAAAGTCAGTTCCTGAAGAGGAAAAAGGCAGGACAGATCGATCTCTCACCATTAGCAGATCGATCCCCTAAAGCAACTCTATAAATATATGGCTCTGTAAACCTCTGTTTTCTCGAGAACATCAAACCCCATTGAAACCAAAGTGAAAACCTAACCTTTCTACACTAGAAATCTTCATCTTTCAATCAGTTTTAAGTGAGATTTAGTTCATCAAGTTGTTCTCAGTAAAGAGGAGAACAACATACTTGGAAACAAGAAGTTGAAATCAAAGATTGAAGGAACAAGGTGGATTTTGCCAATTTTGGTGAAAAGAGGAAAAGTTCAAGCTAGGTAAGATTCAATACACCAACTTCATATATGTTAATATAGGTGTCTTGGTGAGTAAATTGGTGTATGTTTAAATTGTTGAAAACAAATGGATCATGAAAAATATCTATAACCTAGCTATTGGTATTAAATTGAGAAAATGATGAGGAAGTTGAGTAAACATGGATTAAATGAAGAAATAAACAGGTATAGAAGATTGTAAGGTAATTTTTGTGAAATACATAAATTGGAATAGATGAGAAATGAAGATAAGTATATGAGATATATGGTATAATACCATAATGGGGGAAAGTGATGAGATTGAGGCATTGAGAGGAGTTAAATGTATTGATTTAGAGACATGCAAGTGAAAACAAGTATATTAAGATATATTGATGTGGATAATTATTAACAGCTTCGAAGTTGATATTGGAAGTTGATTGAACTACGAGAGTAAACAACACCTAGGAAGTGAGGTCACACGACGAGATCTGAGGTAAGAGAATTTTGTGAGTAGCTAGAGATAACTACACATATTTTGAATAAAATTTCAATAACTATATTCTATATGAAATTTTGTGTATAGATACGTTCAGTAGGATCCGATAAGTTAAAAAAGCTTGGAAGCATGAGGGTGATTAAATTTAATATGTTTTGAATGTGTATGGATAGAATGGCTAATGTTTTCATGTATATACAAAAATAGCACATTTGAGTGCCTATTTGATTTACTTAGGTGAATTATGATTTGAATAAGCCATCTATCGGGGTTGTGTGTAAACCATAAGTGCTAGAGAATACTTGCACTTGATTTTTGAATATGCATCACATAGTACTTGAGTGTATTCTCGTACTAAATTTTAAATGCGATTTATGCATGATAGAGTACTGGGAGCATTGCTCGTACTCAGTTTTCATTGATTGATGCATTATAGAGTATTGATAGCCTTGCTCATACTCAGTTTTATATGATAGAGTGCTGTGAGCATTGCTCGTACTCAGTTTTCATTGATTGATTCAGTATAGAGTATTGGGAACCTTACTCATACTCAGTTTTACATGATAGAGTATTGGGAGCATTAATTGTACTTAGTCTTCATTGATTAATGCATTATAGAGTATTAGGAGCATTGCTCATACTCGATTTTTACATGACATAGATCTGGGAGCATTGCTCGCACTAGAGTTATATCACTTTGTTATGGTCGTGTTGGGAGTTTACTCTTATGTACCAGATTTGGAAAGAGAAAGCATGAAACAACCGTGCTGGGAGCTTGTACTGACTATGTGTCACACTGATTATTTGCTCGCACATGCATATTTTGAGATATGACCGAGGGTTATCAAAAATATAACCCATAGTATAAGGGCTAAGACTTATGGCAAGCACCCGACTATGAGGTATATCTAAGGTATGAGGACTAAGACTTATGGTAAGCATCCCGACCTTGAGATTGGGTCCATAGAGTACTTTGTATTGTGCATGTCACATGGAGTACGATGTACCGTGAGTACACGATGTGATTGAGTTGTGTGCTGACGGTAGAGATTTGACCCACCTCCCGTTACAACAAATGTGAGACCCAGCACACCGAGTATTGTGTAGCTTGGGATCACGAAAAATGAGTTATGATCATAATCTCAGAACATATAGTCGCCTATCTCGTTTCATCAATTGAGTTTTCTTGAATGAACTATCACATGGTTTTATAATCTGGACATGTGAATTTGTGTGTGATAAAGGGTAATCCGGGATGGGTGAGGCCCAGTTTTCCATGTTTTTGAACATGATGATGTGTCATATTATTTTGATTTAATTGAATGACATGATAAATGTGAATTTTATGAAATTACATGAGAAATGAAATGTCTTACATAAACTGCTGAGATTTATGAAACTAGCATGAATTCAGTTTTATAACTAATGATTTATATCTATATGTATATATTGCATAAAAGTTTCAAGCAAGATGCATGCTTTAGATATAAGTCAATAAGGAAATAATTTCAAGGCATGAGCATAGTATTTTGTAGATAGTGTGGTCATCTACTTTCTTGCCTTATTTCCTTACTGAGCTGTGAGCTTACCCTCTTTTTATTTCCCCTCTCTACAGAGCGTTCACAGTAATCGAGCATGACTGAGGACTGGTATTCCTTGATCCGTTGCATATCCATCTTACGAGAGGTATACACATTCGAACATTTTGTACTGAACATTGGAAAAACATAGTTATGTAAACGATTGTACGGTCGAGGATGTATATGTACAAGTATTTGTATTAATGTATAAGAGTTTACATTATATAAAAGAATATTGACTTGTATGCATGTTATGAATGAATATGGTTGAAGTGACTAATATCGAATCATAGTCCAACGGTTTGGTGTTGAGGGATGACAGAAGGACAGGTAAGTAGATTACGAAAAATTTATAGTGATTTTGGTAGGTCACAAGAGGGGAGGTCGTGGTATCAATATCTTGTTAAGATTTAGTATTAGGTATCCAACCTGTTTATTAATTTATTCATTCTATTTATTTGATTTAATACTTATTTTATTTAGATAATTTAGATAAACTATGATAAATTAAATAAATTATTGATAAATTAAGGTTTAAATATACTAGATGATCAAATAAATTAGGATGATTTAGATAAATTAGGCAATTTAGATAAATTAGGAAAATAGATAATTTAGATAAAAATTTTGATGATTTACATAAATTAGAAATTTAGATATTCAATAGAATTTAAATAAAGTAAACAAATCAAGATATAGATTAAATTCAATCTAAACAATAAAATTTATGCCCAAATACTTAGCTTGAGATGACAAGTAATGAAGGAAGTAGAAAACAAAGGAAACAAAGACATAAAACAAGTGAGGGTTTTTTTTGGTTTTGGATCTCTAAATTTTTGGGTAGCAAATCTATGGTTTAAGGTTTGGGAGTCAAATATCAAAGGAAAATGATTGCTTTTTAGGAGACCAAAACGACCTGAACCTTGTTTAAGGTTTTACAATTGATGATTTGTACCCAACTCATGTAGATTCGCACATTACTCCATCACCCATGCCTGGATTTTGGGTCACATTTAAACTCGTTTTCAGGCCAACCATATGTAATATTTATTTTATTTCATTTTAGGTCACATTCGCACGTTACTTATTTATGCATTTACTTTTATTCATTTGTATTTATTTGCTTAGTTGATTTTTTTTAAAAAAATAATTCAGTACTTGTTTAATTTTGTTTTTCTATTTTTTAAATTCATTTAATTAGTTAGTTTAATTTTTAGTTAGATGATTTAATTAATTTGTAGTAGATAGTTTGGATAATTTATTAGATTAATTGATTAATTCTTTCTTTTGTTCTATTTTTATTTATTTAAATTATTGATTTGTTTTACGTAATTATCTACTTCATTTTAAACTTTACCTATGTTGCGTGTTATACGATGGTGCGGTTGCTCCAAAACTCGATTAAAAAAAGGAAGTTAGTGGTAGGTTTGGACAATCAGCTTACAAAAACTTGTCCAATTAAATTAAATGAACCAATGTAAGAACTTTGTTAGGGCGTCCCTTACAAAGCAATGCACTACATAAAAGCCTTAGTGTTGTAAAAAGTATGTAAGGGTTGCTAGGTCGTCGCTTAGAATCGACGCTCTACATTGACACTTGGATGTGGTATTAAACAGGTAAGAGTTCCCAGTAAAGAAATTAGTTCATAACCATAAACTTAGATTAAGGTCTTGGAATATATGTATGTTTAATAGTAAGTTAGCTGAGATTTGTAAGGTAGTGAGTAGGAAGTGTTTGTATCTTGTGTCTTTGGTAGGAGACTAAATGGGTTTGGGAGAAGGTTAAGGAGATAGCACCTTGGCGGTTTAAGTTTCGGTACATAGGAAAAGATATATACCGTAATAGAGTAGTGTCATCATAGATAAAATATATCAATAGGATGTCATACAGATTGACAGACAAAAAGATAAGATTATTTTAGTTAAGCTAGTCCTAAGAAGGGAGATTTTGAATGTTATTTTCTTGTATGCAGCATAGGTAGGATTTGATGAGACTAGTAAACAACATTTTTAGAGGATTTAGATGACATTGTACAAGAAGTACTTGTAGGGGAAAACGTTTTTTTTTTTAATATTTTGGTAGTAACCTTAATGGTCATGTAAGTGCTAGTAAAGAGGGTTTCGAGAGTATATATGAGGGCTTTAGTTACGATGTAAAAAAAAAAAAAAAAGGACTGGGAGACTATCTTATATTTTGGTTTATCCTACAATCTAAGCATAATGAACACACTATTTAAAAAATGAGAATCTCACTTTATAACCTTTAAAAGTGGGCTAAACAAATTAAAGTCATATAGATTTCTTTTTTACTATAAGGAGGGATATATGCAATTATTTTCCAATTGCAAGGTTATTTTAGATGAGAGTATTACCATGCAACATAAATTTCTATTATTAGAGATGAGGATTCATAGATAACAGTGAATAAAGTAATAGAAAAGAGTTGCAATGATTTAATTGTAATACTCATTAATTTCCCTTGTATTCGTTAAGGAAATATTAAGTGTAATAAGCTTATTATGCATTTAATGAAATGACATCATGGATTTTACAAGATTAAGAAGTCATTTAAGTTTGAATGTATGTATGGACATGATTTGGGTTGATTTAAATAAGAGAGATTGTATGTTTTGAGGTTGGATGAATGAAGAGGTAAGTAACCAAATGTCCTTATGTTATTTTTAGCTAAACTTTAGGTTTTGGGACTAAGGGATCAATCCTCTCTCCCTAAAGGATTGATCCGCATTTGACAAAATACCCAATGATTGCATTTTAGAGCTCAGAGATCGATCCTCGTTTTAGCAGAATGCTTCGAAAAGTCGAATTAGCACAGAGGGATTGACCCCTCTAAGCAAAGGATTGATACCCTAGCTTACTTGCTCCCACTCAGGCCATTTTTAGCCCAAACAAATCATTATATCTCTTCTCCCATTCTACATTTTGACCCTAAAAAGAGAAAAAGAAGAGAAAAGAAGGAAAAAAAGGAAAAAAAAAGAGGAAAAAAAAAGAGTTAACCTCTCAAACTTCAACCAAACCTTCACCTCAACCTCTTCATCATCAAATATCATTTTGAAGTCCAATGATGGAGGTTTAAGGACTTAAAAGTTAGAGAGAAGATTCGAATATCTTAAAGTAAGTAGAGAGAGAAAGCTTCCGTTCTTCAAGCTTTTGATTATTTATGTTAACTAAAAGATTTCTAAGGTGTTTTATGGGATTGTATTGCAACCAACATCCTTGACAAGGGTTTTAGCAAGGAAGAGGGTTAAGGTAAGAATGATTCTTATGTTTAAGGTGCTAATTTTAAGGTTCAAGTGTTAGAAAGCATGAATGAAGGGTATGTAGGATTTGTGATAAGAAATAAATGTGTATGATGATATGCAACTAGGATTTGTTGATGAAATGAAACCTAAGACTTCTATTTAGGTTAAAATGATGTTAGAATCAATGTAAGACATATGTGATATGAATTATGGCATTTGAAAGGACCAAGGAAGCCTAAAGAGCATTGAGATTAAGTTTATTAAGCAAAGAATAAGAGGGATTAAGTGACTCAATAAGGTTTAAGTGATGCTTAAACTATTTGGGGTCTAAGTAAATAAACGTATGATAATTAAGGCTTGTTTGTTGGTATTTCTGCTAAGAAACGCATCGGATGTCATGACCATTTTTCATCCTTTTCATCTGAAAATCACCATAAATTTTTTGCTTTTTCATTTCCTTCCCCGGTCATGAACAACTCTCACCAATAACAGTTAGGCTATGAGTCAGTATTAATCATCATTTACCATTCATCTTTCAATTAATCAAGAGCAAGTACATGCATTTAAAAGTTTAAAGTTCTACACTTACACATGTTTGCCAACACTTACATCCCCCATATTACAATTTAAAATGATTATTGTGCTATTACATGTTTAGATACAAAAAGAATTCTTGTGTGTATACCTCTTGGCAATGGAGAGCAGTGAATATCCAGATACAACTCCTCAGTCCTTTACTAGACTACTACGTACGCTCTATAGAGGGGGGAAAATGATAGGGATGAGCAACCACACGCTCAGTAAGGCAATAATTCTAGCATGGTATATAACTACACTATCTACATGCTTATAATATTATGGCATAAAAATCATTAGTATCTAGAGCATGAGGAAATATTAAAACTATGCCACATGTATATACATATATCATGTACTAAAAAACATGAAAATAGGCATGTAAACATGGAAAAAATCATTATGTAAAACATCTCATGCTAATCGAAATGAAACTCATCATAATAAGGAAAACTCTTCACAAAACCATCCCTCAGGATTTAGCACTTTCTCAAAACATAGTAAAACTCATCACAAACAGCAATACCATCTCTTTTAAGACATCCCTCATGGCTCGACCCCTCCCTCGAGTCTACCCTGGACAACACAATTCATGATCGGTATATAAAACCATGTGATATCATGTGAGACAAGTGGTCGCTATATACAATCGAGGACTCTGTTGGCCAACTATGTCATTATCATCCCAGACCACACAGATCCCGATGTACGGGGCATCGTGCTGGAACAAAGGTGGGTTAGTCCTATGCCAGACTTTCAAATCAACATCATAACCTCACGATATAATGTACTCCATGTGATATACACAGTACAACGTATTCCGTGGACCCATATCATGGTTAGGGGTGCCTGCCAAAGGTCTTATCTACCTCATGCCATGTATAACCAAATCAGTCTGAAGTGCACGTGCGAGCATCTCATCCGTGTGACTAGCAGTCTACACGAGGCATCCAGCATGGCTCGTGCTAGCATCTCATCCATGTGACACACAATCTACACAAGGCATCCAGTATGACTCATTACATATCACAGTGTGAAAAAGTCTAGTGCGAGCAAAGCTCTAGCACGATTTCATGCATCATTAGTAAATACCCTCGTACGAGCAACGCTCTGGTACGATTTTATACATAACAAGCGATGAGACAATCACATACAAGCATAGCTCTAATATGGTCATATGCATAAGGAAATCAATGAAAACCCATGTACGAGAAAAAGCTCCAGTACAGCTTGTAAAACATCATATAAATCTGATAGGCAACTCCTTTTCAACAAAACACATTCAAAATCAAACTTAACACCTGACTCGTGCTATTTCACAAAATTATGAAGTCAATAGCCAGCCTATCCGTAAGTTCTGCTTAAATCAAGGTAATGTGTTTAATAAAAATATCAAAACATGATGTTTCATGCAGTTATTAGCCTTACTACCCTTTTTGAATGAATTTAGCTTCTAGAGGCAAAAATCCAAAATTGCATTTTCATTAATATCCGAAATCGTTCGCACAAACCATTATTTCCTTTCTAAGTAACCAAACAATTACAAAGCCCTATAAACACCCTCAAAATACGTGCAACTACCTCTAGATACCCACAAAATTCCCTTGCCTAGAATCGCATCATGTGATTCCACTTCCTTAAAGCTGCTCGATCATGCAGTCTGATTCACTTCCAATGTAATCTCCGGAGCTGCACAATATTACTTATCATATCAATTTAACCCAATATAATACTATTCTTGCGTTTAATATATTTGATTCGACTTATTGGGTTTATTAACACTTATTGGGCCTCACTTTCTCTTAAGTCCATTTTGACTGCTCTATTCATTTCTTAAGAATCTATTGAACTCTTTAGGTCTATTGATTCACACTAAACTGACATTAAGCTCACAATGTTTCTAGTTCATCATTTCCTTTACTATGGTAATTTATCAACACCTTTTATGCCCATTTCCAATCATCATCCATTCCAACATATGGATTTCACAAAGTTATCTTAAAACCATCTATACATGCTTACCAACATCTCTGCATGTTTAAATCATCATCAACTCCATGTCATTTCAACTTTCTCTCACTAAACCCATTATAGGTCATGGTTGTTTAAGCATGTACATGAACATTTTAGCCAACATTATATACATCAATCAACTCATCAAAATGTCTACATTAACATACTAGAAGATGGTGTATAGAAATCTTACCTAGCTTAACTTTTCCTCTTCTTGCCAAAATGGGGAAAGACCTCTTTTCTCCTTTAATCAAAAGTTTGGGCTTCTAATCTTTGACTATGTTTTTCACTTCCTCACTAGGAACAACTTTGCTCAAATAGCTTTTTCCTCAAATCTTTTTGAAAGGTAAGGATATCCTAGAGTGAAAAAACTAGGTTGTTTTTGGTTAAAATGGAAAGTCTTGGGATTTTCTGGGGAAGAAGGCTCGACAATCAAGTTCTTTTTATAGAAATTGCGTTATGAGATTGATCTCCCCTTGCTTAAATCCCTTCAGAATTCGACAATGCAGGTTAAGGGACTGATCTGCCTCTTGGATAAGATTGATCTGCCTATTTGCATGAGATCGATCTGCTCAAAGGGATATGATCGATCTTTGTTCCTGGGATGGGATCGATCTCTGTGAGATCTGAGAATTTTACACATATCAAATTATGTAATGAGAACATGAAGTGTAATTGATTGAACTAAATGTAATATACTCTTAATTATGTAATGAGAACATGAAGTGTAATTGATTGAACTAAATGTAATATACTCTTACATTGAGGTGGTATGGAATGAATTACTAAGTGATAAATGAGTTATAAATGAGATTTTATGTTAAAGTGTGAAACTATGGGGCCAGATCGATCTTGGAGAAGAGAGGATAGATCTGGTAAGTTAAAAATGACAAGGAAGGAGGAATTTAAGTGAGCAGATCGATCTCCAATGGAAGAGGATCAATCTCCTTATGATTCTGTAATGAAGAGATCGATGTCATGAGGAAGGAATCGATCTCGAAATGGTTTTGTTAAGGAGAATATCGATCTCCTCAAGCAGCATATCGATCTCATGAAGCATTCTGTAAACTAGAGATCGATCTCATAATTGGAGCAGATCGATCTCATAAAGCCATCAAGAGATCGATCTCACCCCTCGACAGATCGATCTCCTAGGCATAAAATTACCCCAAATCGTCCCCAAATTCAAATGCAGATCGATCTCATCAAAAGCCAGATCGATCTCCTACCCTCCGTCTATATAAAACCCCTTTGTTTTTCTTGGAAATCAATCTCTCTCTCTCCAAATCACTATTTTCGAGCCCTAGCTTTCTCTCTCTTCCAAAGTCTCCATTTTTGTCCAAATCAAAGGTTGTGGAAAGAAGAAAAGTTGTTCCTCATCAAAAGGAGAACAACATACTTGAAAATCGAAGGATGGATTGAATCGAGGTGTGAGTTAAGCAGTCCACAAATTTTACGTAATTTTTTAAACCTCGATCTTTGATTTTGAAGTAATCTTTGATGATTGTGAGCATGGGCATGTGATGAAATAGTTGGGAAATGATTAGGGATTGATGAAACTATGATTTTGTTGGAGTAGAAATGTTAGTATGCAATTTGTGGTAATTTTGGGAGTTTTGGGTTATAAATTGAAATTGAGGGAATGAGATGAATATCGGCATGGATTTTTGTGCACAATAAATGTAGGATTGGAAATGTAGTAAATGGGATTATGAATGGTGATAGAGTTATGATAATAGAGAGATTTAGGTGTTAGAGAGAAATATGAGCAAATGTATGCTCGATGATGAAATTGAGTCGAGATATTAATGTTTTTAACATCGTTTGGACAGCTTGAGAGTTCCAGAGTGGAATGCGAGGCTAGTCTGTGATACGGGGAACGATTGCACTATGCGAGGTGTAAAGAGGTAAGGGAAAACTAAACTCATTTGTGTATGTGTTTTGTGATAATATTGTAGCATGATTTTCGATTAAGAAAGGCAAACATATTTTATGTGTTGTGAATGAGAATTGCACATGATTTTATAGCCGGTTGGGGCCTAACCTTTATGAGTCATAAACTATATGTGAAAATGTTTTATAACCATTTTGTGTTTAAAATGTGAAAAATGTTTTGGGCCCTACGTTAAGGCGTACTGAGATTTGAGAAATGTGTGCGTGGTTTTGCCGATTAAAGCTCAGTTTTAACATGTTTTGTGTTGAGTACAAAACGGTTTGAAATGAGTTTTATGAGAGAAAACCATTATAAGCTTTACGTGAAGGCAAAACAATTTTTATGATCATGGCTATTGATTGAGACTTAGGCGTGTCATTTTGAATACACACCAGGTATTGGTCTAGTAGCATGTGAGTTCGATATTCCTCCGTTCTGGTAACATGAGATGACCCCTACTCTGGTAGCGTTGGTTACCTACCACGTGTGAATCCTAACCAGTGGCTGTACCACATGTATTTGGTGGTTGTACGACATGTGAATCCTAATCAGTGGCTGTGCCACGTGTATTTGGTGGTTGTGCCACGTGTATTTGGTGGCTGTGCCACGTGTGAATCCTAAATCAGTCGTTGTGCCACGTGTATTTGGTGGTTGTGCCACGTGCGAATCTTAATCAGTGGTTGTGCCACGTGTATTTGGTGGCTGTGCCATGTGCGAATCTTAATCAGTGGTTGTGCCACATGTATTTGATGGTTGTGCCACGTACGAATCTAAATCAGTGGCTATGCCACGTGTGTTTAGTGGTTGTGCCACGTGCGGATTTTAATTAGTGGTTGTACCATGTGTAGATTTTATTTAGTGGTCGTTCCATGTGCATTACTATTGCAGTGATTTTCATCACGTTTTAAAGAGAAAAGCCATTATCGCATCTTGATTTCGACATGCTTGTAACCTTGAATTGAGCCATTTATTATCATGTTTTTACATGAGTTTTGAGATGATGTTTTAACTATTCATGCTACCTTTCCACCGAGTTCATTGAGTTTATCATGTAAAACAAAATGATTGTGTTGTGCAAATCATTTTCTTATTAGTGAATCCCTTACCCTCTTATTGAGCGATTTAAAAGCTCACCATGTTTTATATCTTCCCCAGATTTCTTCAAGTGAAGAGAATTTTTCTGCGACGTACGAATTAGTGGCCAGTGGAGAACTTGAGCTCCAGGCCACATATTGTACTTGAGGTACATTTTGTTATTTCATGTAACCATACTATAATTGTATTTACAGATACTTGATGTACAACATTGTATGAGATGTATTAAGATTAATTAACTTGGGATTGAGTAATGTATATGATATGATATATACTATTTAATGATGAGATCCTGGGGCATGATATGTATGATGATGTTTGACACTGCATAAGAATGCACCCTTAATTGTGATTTGATGAGTAAAAAGTTTTAAATTTGTCATATTTTTTGCGTTTTCGGGGCGTCACAATCTCGGGCAGCCATAAGGCTTTAGAGATTGATCTGGCCTATTCGAAGGCAACTAGAGATTAATCTGCTTGAGTGAGGGATCGATCTCCCTCTTCCAGAATGCTAGGCATTATGTTTCCAGGCCATGAGATCGATCTCCCCTTGCAATGGGATCGATCTGGCTTTAATCTTGCAGCATTTCAGCTGCAACTTTCGAGATTTCTCAAAGTTAAACTCACATTCAACCACTTCAATACCCAATTTGCATTTAATTCACACTTAACACTCAAAAGCATCCAATTCTTATGATTCATATATCGTGTAACTTGTCTGTGCATCATGGAAATCATAAGATTACATAGAAATTCACGGGCCTTACATCGAAGGAAGTTAGGTAAATATAAATGCATTGCCTAATCTAAGTTTAGTGCCAATAGACTCAGTCTAAGTGTTGCATCTACCAATAGGTAAGGGATTGCATGTAGAGAGATGGGTACATACTTTGGTTTTTGGTATGAATGCTATGTTTATAATGTTTTGAATCATTTCAAGTTCGAAAAACTTGTTGAAAATGCATATTTTGCATTAAGTGATCGATCCTTCAAGGCAAGGTTTCGGTTCCTCTCAAAAAGTTTTCGAGAATGTGTAATCAAATGATGAGGGATCGATCCTCTCAACGGTAGAATCGATCCTCATGCCTATATTTTAAAAAATAAAAGTTTTCTGTCTCTTTAGGATTGATACCCTCGCTTTCCAAGATCGATCCCTTCTTTATGTTTTATGCTGAGCACTGCACCCTCAAACAAATTGACATGTTTTGGCTTAATGTCAATAAATGCATGTTTTGTTAAGTTTATGATTTGATGGATTAAGTAAAGAGATCCTACTAAATGCATTCAAAAGCCTTATTTTACGAAATTACATAATTAAACTTATTTCAGCTATTTTATACCAATAATTACATTGAAATGGTTTCCTTAAAATGTGTTTGGCATGTTTTAGAGTGGGATCATTATGTTTAAGGTTTGAAAGTATGATTTCATGGGGTGACTACCCCACTTAACTATGTTTTATGATTTGAAAGCTAAGCATATACTTTGTACGATTTAGAATCATGCTAACTATGTTTTTATCAATGTTTTAAGAGACAGTTAAGCCTCATTTAGTAAACGCTTATGGGGCGTTCTGTCATGCCCCGCTTTCGGGAACCCTTCTATCTATACATTCTCTACTACGGTTGGGCTGTGAGAAGATGCAATTACTAAAAATTTATTTATTTACAGCGGAATATTTAAATCTTTAATTCACACTCCCAGGTGTGTGTGTAAATACACAAAATTAATTGTATAAATACCATGTGCTTACATATCATCCCCATAATACTGATTACAATTCCAAGATATAACTGTGCGATACGATATATTAGATACAAAATACTCGTGTATACAAATCTTATACCTTTGCGGATTGTGGGAGCTGTTCAACACAAAAGACTTAGAGACCACCGCTCTCTTACTTCTCAGTACCTGGAGGGGGAAAAATAGTGGGATGAGCAAACCACGGCTCAGTAAGGAAATGTATGCTAGCAGGTAGATATCGTACTACCTACATAGCCCATGCATGCATAAACCAAAACCATGTTTTCGTTATAAATGGAAATATCATACGAACAATGCATTTAAATACATATTTCTCAAGAGCATTTTCGTGTAAATCAAATGTCAAACTTCCATTTAAAACATGTTCATAAATAGTGCCCCCATGGCACGAATGTGAAATCGGAGATTTATTAAAACACAAAATCTCTTTCACTTCTCAAATCATTCTCTTTCACAAATCTCTTTCTTTTTCTGAGATTGTCTCTGTTTCTCGATTCTCTGAGACAGGCATGGAATTTTAGGCAATCAAATATCCACGACTTATGGCCACAGTCAGTGATCCCAGGCCTCACTGATCGGGTGTGCACAGGGTATCACTTCGCCTGAAGGGGGATGGGTCAGTCCTACCCTCCGGCTCATCTCAATCCACCTCATCTCCTCGTATACTCACGGTGAAGATACGTCGTGTGTCATCTACGCGATACTCGTACTCACGTGCACCCAGCACGGTACATAGTATACCAACGGGTGACTACACTATTCTACGTACGACCGTGGACCCAAGTCCATGCTCCAACTCCGATGGACTTTTTATCCTTAAACCATGTCTCATATACCAGGCGAGCAAGCAGCGTGACACACAGTCAACGCAAAGCTCCAGCGCGGTACGATCTATCGTTAAGGCCCAGCCCGTTCAATTGGCCGTCGGCTGGTATCCCCTTGGGTCCCAGACCCCCAGGTTTACCTTAACTCAACAAAACAGGTACGAGCATAGTTCTCGCACTTTCTCAAAACCCCCGTACGAGTTAAAACTCCCGCACGGTACATCAAGGCTTTAAACCGGGTGTGAGCTAACGCTTCAACACCGAATCTCATCTCAGAACTGATAGATGGCTATTTTCTCTTTTTAAAACTCAAAACACGTTTATTCATAAAGCATGCCTCTTCATGCTAAAACATGTAAAATTAGCCAACCTATCATCAACATTTCTCAATCAATAATAACAATATAAAATTGAGAAAATCATTGAAAACATGCATATCATGCTATTTCCTTACCCTATCCCATTTCTCAATACATATATATACATCATAGTACTTTTCATATTTCCACATCATTTCATAAACTTATAATATCGTACTAGTCCTAGCAATATATCTACGAAATTGCTGTAATTACGTACGAACATCTCTATAGCTAACACACAGTCCCTTACCTCGTTTTACTTGTGTGCAACTATCCGCCTTTATGCTTCTTGCGTTCTCATCTTGACTTGCTCCGGCGTATCATCCGAAACTGAAATTCATCCATCAACATTTGAGTCAATGACTCTAACTCTTATTCAACTAAGCATTTATCCAATGCCTTAATCACACATTTTTACCCTTTGTGGTAAATCTCCCAATTTATCCTAATATCAACATTTCCAAACCATTTCCACAACATACTCATCCACTCAAGATATCCCATTCATCAAAAATACTCCCACATTCCACTTTCTCACACTTGACTTTTTCTAAGCTATATGCATTTCATACCATTTTAGGTAGTTCTATTCACAATATACACACCCAAATATCTTTATAAGCATTAACTAAACCAATGTACTTGGATTTGTGCATTAGAACTTACCTCATTGGATTTCCTCTTGCTCCAATTAGGATTGCCCTCTATTCCTTCAATCCTTCAAATGGGAAAATGCCTTTAGACTATGTTGTTCTTCTCTTTGATGTGAACAACTTTGTCTCTAATAGCCTCTCCTTAAATCCCACTGAAAATGGCTGGATTTAGGAGTGAGAAACTAGATTTCTTTGAGTTGAAGTGAAATGGAAATGTTTGTCCCGAAATTCTGATGATCCAACTGCTCCTATTTATAGATTTGACTTGATGAGATCGATCTTCCTTGGGTGGAGATCGATCTGTTCCTCAAAAATCCCTCTTTTCTGAGACGTTTAAAGGTAGGAGATCGATCTGTCGAGACTGGAGATCGATCTGCTGTCAAACAGAAGCTTAAGGAGATCGATCTGGTCTTATGGGAGATCGATCTGCTTCCAACCCGAGAGCTAAGGAGATCGATCTGCTTCCTTTGGAGATCGATCTGTCCCCTTCCATTTCTCACCTAAGGGCATTCTGGCTCTCCCAGATCGATCTCTCATCCTATGAGATCGATCTGGCCTTCGCAAATTCCAGATTTCCTGCAGTTTTTCTGCAACAACTCTTACCAAGCACCCTTAATTTGCTTCCATGATCATTTTCTCATTCATTCATCTTTGAGACTTGAAAATGGAATCCATCCTCTCTACATACACATTAAAACTTGTGTAGAATCTTTGTTTGACCAATTATATACGATATTATTCGAATGGAATTATACACTTATGTAAATCTTTCCTTCCATTTTACTATACTACTCATATCCCATTTTGATCACATTCTTCTCGTTCCAAGTTTATTTCCTCCTACTCACTCATAATGCAACTTGTACGTATAATCACAATTTCTTACTACAAGTGCGTACATAATCTTATGAACTTACACCGTATACACTTCACATTACAATACATCATCTTACTTATGATTTTATTTACATTCCCACGTTCCTATATACATAGCTATACATGTACGGGGTCTCACATTCTCCCCCACTTAAAGAATTTGGTCCTCCAAATTAGAACCAATTCAATCTGTGAATAACTCGGGATACTTTTCCCGCATCAAACTTTCCAGTTCCCATGTGGCCTCTTCCACAGTGTGATGTTGCCACAAAACCTTAACCAATGAAATCGTCTTGTTCCGCAACACCTTCTCTTTCCTGTCCAACACCCTGATCGGTCTCTCGACATACGACATATCTTTCTTGAGCTCTAACGGCTCATAGCTAATTACATGTGTCGGATCCGGGTAGTACTTCCTAAGCATAGAAACGTGGAAGACATTGTGGACTTCTGCTAGCTCAGGTGGTAAGGCTAGCCTATATACTCCTTCTCCCACTCTATCCAAAATCTCGAAGGGACCAATGTAACGAGGACTTAATTTTCCTTTCTTCCCAAACCTCATTATTCCCTTAGAAGGAGACACTTTCAAAAATACAGACTCGCCAACATCAAACTCAAGTGGTCTCCGTCTCTTGTCAGCGTAGCTCTTTTGTCGACTTTGAGCTGTTCGCAGTCTCTCGCATATTATCTGAACATCCTCGGAGGCTTGCTTAACCAAATCGGGAGCGAGCAATTGTCTGTCACCAACTTCTTCCCAACCAATGGGCGATCGGCATCTACGACCGTATAGTGCCTCATAAGGGGCCATACCAATACTTGAGTGATGACTGTTATTGTAGGCGAACTCAATCAATGGCAAGTGATCGTCCCATGAGCCTCTAAAATCCAGCACACACGCTCTCAACATATCCTCCAGGGTCTGTATAATCCTCTCTGACTGACCATCTGTCTGAGGATGAAAAGCGGTGCTAAAACTCAACTGGGTCCCCATCGCTTCTTAGAAATGTCCCCAAAAGTGGGAAGTGAAGCGGGCATCCCTATCCGAAACAACACTCACTGGGACTCCATGCAATCTCACTATTTCTCGCACATACAGATTCGCCAGTGCACTCAATGTATCAGTAGATCTCATGGCTAAGAAATGTGCCGATTTCGTTAACCGATCTACTATCACCCATATCGCATCATGGTTCTTACGGGTTCTCGGTAACCCCATCACAAAATCCATGGTGACATGCTCCCACTTCCATGTTGGTATCGATAGAGGTTGTAATAATCCTCCTGGTTTCTGATGTTCGACTTTTACTTGCTGACAAGTGAGACATCTAGCGACATACTCAGCTATGTCTCTCTTCATTCCAGACCACCAATATACTTTTCGGAGGTTTTGATACATCTTACCACTCCCCGGGTGTATCGTGTATCTCGACGAGTGTGCCTCTGATAAGATCAGCTTTCTCAGCTCTAAATCCTTAGGAACACATATTCTATCTCCAAACCTTAGTATTCCATCTGGACTCAATATAAAATCAGCACCCTTCCCTTTCCGGATTTGGCTAATCATGACAATACACCATTGATCGATTTGCTGAGCTTGTCGGATTCTCTCAATTAACTCCGGTTCTAATCTCAAGCTAGCAATGATCCCATAGCTGCCAATCTCAGGTAGGGTCATATCCAGACTAAGGTTCGTGAATTGTTCCAACAACTCGTGCTCTCTAACCATCATATGTGATACCAACCCGAGACTCTTCCGACTCAATGCATCGGCAACCACATTTGCCTTCCCCGGGTGGTACAAGATCTCACAATCGTAGTCCTTGAGGAGTTCCAACCACCTCCTCTGTCTCATGTTTAACTCCTTTTGCGAGAATAGATATTTCAGACTCTTATGATCCGTAAAGATCTGAAATCTCTCACCATATAAGTAGTGGCGCCATATCTTCAACGCAAACACTACGGCCGCTAACTCCAAATCGTGAGTGGGGTAGTTCTTCTCATGATCCTTCAGCTGTCTAGATCCATAAGCTACTACCCTTCCATCTTGCATCAAAACACAGCCTAGTCCTTGATGCGAAGCATCAGTATACACCGAGTAATTCCCTAAACTGTTAGGGATGACAAGAACTGGCGCGGTAGTTAATCTGCGCTTAAGCTCCTGAAAACTTCTCTCACATGCTTCATCCCATGAAAACTCCACACTCTTCTTCGTAAGACGTGTCAATGGAGCCGCTAATCTAGAGAAACCTTCTACAAATCTCCTGTAGTAACCAGCCAAACCTAGAAAACTTCTGATCTCTGTGACTGTCCTAGGTTGTTCCCACTGAACAACTGCCTCAATCTTGGATGGATCTACTGACACCCCATCCTTCGATATAACATGGCCTAGAAAAGAAATCTGTTCTAGCCAAAAGTCACATTTGTTAAGCTTGGCATATAACCTTTTCTCTCGAAGGGTTTGCAAAATAATCCTTAAGTGCTGCTCATGCTCTTCTCTGGACCTTGAATACACCAATATGTCATCAATGAAAATAATCACGAATTGGTCCAGGTATGGCTTGAATACTTCATTCATTAGAGCCATAAAAGCTGCCGGCGCATTGGTCAACCCAAACGGCATCACTAAGAATTCGTAATGGCCATAACGGGTACGAAATGCTGTCTTGGGCACATCTTCCTTTCGAATCTTCAATTGATGATACCCAGACCTCAGATCTATCTTGGAGAAGATCTGTGCTCCCCGAAGTTGATCCAGTAAATCATCAATGCGTGGCAAGGGGTACTTGTTCTTGATGGTAGCCTTGTTTAACATCCGATAGTCAATGCACAACCTGAGGCTCCCATCTCTCTTCTTCACAAATAATACCGGAGCTCCCCATGGCGAGACGCTCGGTCTTATGAACCCCTTCTCTAACAACTCTTGCAGCTGTTTCCTTAATTCCTCTAACTCAACTGGGGCCATCCTATATGGTGACTTAGATATTGGTTCGGTTCCAGGCGTCAAGTCTATACCGAATTCCGTTTCTCTATCAGGTGGCAATCCTGGTAGATCGTCTGGAAAGACATCAGGGAATTCTCTGACCACTGAGATGTCCTCCATATCCAGATGTACTTTGTTCAAATCCACCACATAAGCAACAAAACCTTCAAAACAACACTCAAGCCATTTATACCAAAGTACTTTACTTAACACAAAATTTAAGATTTCATTTCTTCTCTTAAAATCTTACAACACATTCTTCAGGTAGAGAAAACTTAATGGACTTAGAACGACAGTCTATGACAGCATGATTGGCGGCTAACCAATCCATTCCCAAAATTACATCAATGTCATACATATTTAACAAAATCAAGTTGGCTGTCATGCACTTATCTCCTACCCTCACTTTACAATCTTTATACACTTGCTCAACTAATTGACTAACTCTCATTGGAGTACTTATTAGTAAGGTCTTACTCAAGTATGTGGGTTCTACAAAACCTTTTAACTTAGATGCACATGCAGGTGATATGAAGGAATGCGTAGCACCAGAATCAAACAAAGCTATAACCTCTAGATTGAAAATCAAGATTGTACCTTTTATCACTTCAGAAGAGGTATCAGCCGATGCCTGGTCTATCGCATACACCCTGCCTTGACCCACAACTTGTTTTCCTTTCTCTTCAGCCGAGGCTTTCTTTCTTGCAGGAGGTGCAACTGTAGGAACCCTCTCTGGCTCTTTACCCCTTTGTGGAACTGCCTCAACTATCTCCGGGCACTCTCTGGCATAATGTCCAAATTTACCACATCTGAAACATCGAGTACCCTGAAGATGACATGGCCTACCACCATGGTATCGACCGCATAGCCTACACTGATCTGTAGTCGGTCGGGGTCCACCAATCACTATTCCCCTGGCTGGTGTCTGAGTCGGAGGCATAAAAGGTCTAGCAACCTTTTTCTGGAACTCATCTACCTCTCTCCGACGTTTACTCATGAATTTTCGACCAAATTTGGCACTCTTGCCATCTCCCAGCTTCCTCGGACCCTTGTCCTTGCCCCAACTAAATGCAAAAATCTGCAAGTCATGATCCTGCTCGCATAACTGGGCCCGTCGCACAGCCTCTCTATATGTAGCGACATCAAATGGGGCCAACTTCGCTCGGATCGAAGGCCTCAGTCCATCTACAAATCTACGGACTCTGACAGCTTCACTCCTGATCGAGTCCGGATCATATCGACCCAGTGAAGTGAATCGTGACTCGTATTCATCAACTGTTCGATTCCCTTGAGTTAGATTCAGAAATTCCATCTGTAGTCTCCGTCGAGCAGTATCTGGGATGTATTGCTCTCTGAAAACGTCCAAGAACATATCCCACGTGATAACCATTCCTTGAGCTCTTAACATCGGCCTGACGGACTTCCACCAGTGCTCTGCTTCGCCTCTCAATACAAAGGCAGCAAGTGCTACTCTCTCCGTAGCTGAACATCTACAGAAGTCGAATAACTTCTCCATTTGACTGATCCAGTCCTCAGCCACCGTCGGATCCTTTACTCCGCTAAACGAAGGAGGCTTAAAGTCCATAAAGTGCCTCAATCTCTCCATATCACAGTCGTATCCATACCCCAAATCATCATCATACTGCTGTGGGGCTACTGGAGGAGGTACCGGTCGAATATGAGGTTCCCGTGGCCTAGCCGGTTCAGCTTGCGCAGGTGCAACATTCTCAGGTTCAGGTGCAGCTGCTGGGGGATTCGGTGCAGCCTGTCCCGCTGTACCAGGTGTACCCTCAAACCTAGCCATGATCTGACCCATCATGGTCATCATCGTGCGCATGTCTTCCTCCAATCGAGTGATTCGAGGATCAGAAGCCTCTATCTGTTCCTGGGGCTCATGACTAGAGGATGATCTACTGTGCCTCTCAGTCATGTCATTTTGCCCTCGAGCCCTCGAGCTCTCTCCCCTCTTGCGGTGTCTCTCAGGCATAACTCACTAGCCTGATAACTTTCCTGCGTTATAACAAACATTTAATTCACTACCAGCTCCGTATACACATTTGTATCTAAATATCGCACAGTAACTTGGGGATGTATGTTTTCTTAGTCCTAAGCATCAACTCACATCAGACCAACCAAGCTCTGATACCAAGCCTATCATGCCCCGCTTTCGGGAACCCTTCTATCTATACATTCTCTACTACGGTTGGGCTGTGAGAAGATGCAATTACTAAAAATTTATTTATTTACAGCGGAATATTTAAATCTTTAATTCACACTCCCAGGTGTGTGCGTAAATACACAAAATTAATTGTATAAATACCATGTGCTTACATATCATCCCCATAATACTGATTACAATTCCAAGATATAACTGTGCGATACGATATATTAGATACAAAATACTCGTGTATACAAATCTTATACCTTTGCGGATTGTGGGAGCTGTTCAACACAAAAGACTTAGAGACCACCGCTCTCTTACTTCTCAGTACCTGGAGGGGGAAAAATAGTGGGATGAGCAAACCACGGCTCAGTAAGGAAATGTATGCTAGCAGGTAGATATCGTACTACCTACATAGCCCATGCATGCATAAACCAAAACCATGTTTTCGTTATAAATGGAAATATCATACGAACAATGCATTTAAATACATATTTCTCAAGAGCATTTTCGTGTAAATCAAATGTCAAACTTCCATTTAAAACATGTTCATAAATAGTGCCCCCATGGCACGAATGTGAAATCGGAGATTTATTAAAACACAAAATCTCTTTCACTTCTCAAATCATTCTCTTTCACAAATCTCTTTCTTTTTCTGAGATTGTCTCTGTTTCTCGATTCTCTGAGACAGGCATGGAATTTTAGGCAATCAAATATCCACGACTTATGGCCACAGTCAGTGATCCCAGGCCTCACTGATCGGGTGTGCACAGGGTATCACTTCGCCTGAAGGGGGATGGGTCAGTCCTACCCTCCAGCTCATCTCAATCCACCTCATCTCCTCGTATACTCACGGTGAAGATACGTCGTGTGTCATCTACGCGATACTCGTACTCACGTGCACCCAGCACGGTACATAGTATACCAACGGGTGACTACACTATTCTACGTACGACCGTGGACCCAAGTCCATGCTCCAACTCCGATGGACTTTTTATCCTTAAACCATGTCTCATATACCAGGCGAGCAAGCAGCGTGACACACAGTCAACGCAAAGCTCCAGCGCGGTACGATCTATCGTTAAGGCCCAGCCCGTTCAATTGGCCGTCGGCTGGTATCCCCTTGGGTCCCAGACCCCCAGGTTTACCTTAACTCAACAAAACAGGTACGAGCATAGTTCTCGCACTTTCTCAAAACCCCCGTGCGAGTTAAAACTCCCGCACGGTACATCAAGGCTTTAAACCGGGTGTGAGCTAACGCTTCAACACCGAATCTCATCTCAGAACTGATAGATGGCTATTTTCTCTTTTTAAAACTCAAAACACGTTTATTCATAAAGCATGCCTCTTCATGCTAAAACATGTAAAATTAGCCAACCTATCATCAACATTTCTCAATCAATAATAACAATATAAAATTGAGAAAATCATTGAAAACATGCATATCATGCTATTTCCTTACCCTATCCCATTTCTCAATACATATATATACATCATAGTACTTTTCATATTTCCACATCATTTCATAAACTTATAATATCGTACTAGTCCTAGCAATATATCTACGAAATTGCTGTAATTACGTACGAACATCTCTATAGCTAACACACAGTCCCTTACCTCGTTTTACTTGTGTGCAACTATCCGTCTTTATGCTTCTTGCGTTCTCATCTTGACTTGCTCCGGCGTATCATCCGAAACTGAAATTCATCCATCAACATTTGAGTCAATGACTCTAACTCTTATTCAACTAAGCATTTATCCAATGCCTTAATTACACATTTTTACGCTTTGTGGTAAATCTCCCAATTTATCCTAATATCAACATTTCCAAACCATTTCCACAACATACTCATCCACTCAAGATATCCCATTCATCAAAAATACTCCCACATTCCACTTTCTCACACTTGACTTTTTCTAAGCTATATGCATTTCATACCATTTTAGGTAGTTCTATTCACAATATACACACCCAAATATCTTTATAAGCATTAACTAAACCAATGTACTTGGATTTGTGCATTAGAACTTACCTCATTGGATTTCCTCTTGCTCCAATTAGGATTGCCCTCTATTCCTTCAATCCTTCAAATGGGAAAATGCCTTTAGACTATGTTGTTCTTCTCTTTGATGTGAACAACTTTGTCTCTAATAGCCTCTCCTTAAATCCCACTGAAAATGGCTGGATTTAGGAGTGAGAAACTAGATTTCTTTGAGTTGAAGTGAAATGGAAATGTTTGTCCCGAAATTCTGATGATCCAACTGCTCCTATTTATAGATTTGACTTGATGAGATCGATCTTCCTTGGGTGGAGATCGATCTGTTCCTCAAAAATCCCTCTTTTCTGAGACGTTTAAAGGTAGGAGATCGATCTGTCGAGACTGGAGATCGATCTGCTGTCAAACAGAAGCTTAAGGAGATCGATCTGGTCTTATGGGAGATCGATCTGCTTCCAACCCGAGAGCTAAGGAGATCGATCTGCTTCCTTTGGAGATCGATCTGTCCCCTTCCATTTCTCACCTAAGGGCATTCTGGCTCTCCCAGATCGATCTCTCATCCTATGAGATCGATCTGGCCTTCGCAAATTCCAGATTTCCTGCAGTTTTTCTGCAACAACTCTTACCAAGCACCCTTAATTTGCTTCCATGATCATTTTCTCATTCATTCATCTTTGAGACTTGAAAATGGAATCCATCCTCTCTACATACACATTAAAACTTGTGTAGAATCTTTGTTTGACCAATTATATACGATATTATTCGAATGGAATTATACACTTATGTAAATCTTTCCTTCCATTTTACTATACTACTCATATCCCATTTTGATCACATTCTTCTCGTTCCAAGTTTATTTCCTCCTACTCACTCATAATGCAACTTGTACGTATAATCACAATTTCTTACTACAAGTGCGTACATAATCTTATGAACTTACACCGTATACACTTCACATTACAATACATCATCTTACTTATGATTTTATTTACATTCCCACGTTCCTATATACATAGCTATACATGTACGGGGTCTCACACGTTCATTGCTCGCCTATTTTATGTTGGCATTTTTTCCTTTAAGTAAGTAAGGTTATATGACCTGGACAAGTCAGTAGCATTCCTAATATTCACTGATCCAGTGGGGCTAAGGAAACCATAACTATGGTCGTAGGCTAACCTTCCCTTTAAGGGCTCCCTCTATGGATGTGAGTAAGTTGTACAATACTATTGGAATAAACTGCCCAGTCTCTAACCTATTCTTAAAAGTATATGATTATATATATTTCCTAAGCTATGATTTGCAAGTAAGCTCTTATACTTGTCTCAAGTTTGTAAGACGCACATGATATGTTTTGTAATAAGTATGCTTTCAAATAAGTACATTTTGAACTAAGTATGCCTTATTATGTTGTTTTTACTTTCCTCTTTGCATGTACTCTTACTAAACATAAAATTCACCCCTTTACTCTCCCTCTACAGATTATCTACGCTAGATACAGAGAACGTGTCATTTTTTGAGCAGGCACGAAAAGCATCTTCTTATTGCTTGTTTTATTCTTTTGAAGGTATACATACATATGTTATATATCTTGGTTTGTATGTCAGACATATCTTGAGATGTATCGATAGGCTACAATAGGTATCAAATGTGATTTTTAGGTCGTATTAGATGTTGATTATAGCCTGTAAATGAAGTGTAATGTACCAATCAACTTAAGTACAATCATATTCTTTGTAGACAATTGATGGATGAAAATCAATTATGGTTGACTAAATGTACGATATGCATGTATGTTAGAGTAAATTAAGAATCACATTACACATACTGGAATGGAACTAAAACTAAAGGAAATTCATGACCAAGTTGATCAAATAAGATCAACCAAAGTAATTAATTGCTACACTGATCATTGACAAATGTAAATAAAGAAAAAAAATTTAGTCCAGCTTCCGCTGAATCGGGATATCACATCAATGGTGGAAGCTAAAAGAAAATTGACATGCAGTATGTCAAGATAGTTGGATCTAGGAAAAAGATTGAATAATAGAAGAAAACCCAAATGTAATGTGAAACGAGATGGAAAAATACATACAGGAGGTGGCAAGGAGATATTAAGAGTATTAAATAGAAGAGCACAAACTAGAAATGATGTAACATGGTAGACTGGAACTAAAGAAGTTCTAAGATGCAAGATTGTTACAAGAAATTAAAGAAGATTAATATGGAGGAGAGTTTTGCTAAATATAGGTTAGCTAGGATGAAGGAAAGAAGGCAGTGGCAAGTTGAAATGAAAGTTAGACACAAAAGATGGTGAGAAAAAGTTATATAGATTGGTGCAAGTATAAGAGACACTATAGGAAAGTGGGTCATTAGCGACATTGTTTTTTACACTTTAGCGGCATTTTTATACTTGTAAAACCCAAATTTCCATATTAGTAAGTAATTGAAAGTTAGGAAATAACTAAGTACTCGGAATAATGTATGCAGGCCTATAGTGATCAAAGCGCTCGAGATTGTGGAACGGGACTCGGTGGCACAAAAAAATCGAGGTAAGACCCTAAGCCCAAGAATTTACTTAAGAATTGTATATATGTTCATGAAATGACGTTGGGAAGTGAAAATTAAAGTAATGAAAGTGAAAATGCTAGATTTAACTCGAGTTACGATAAACCGAGAAAAAGGGCCTAGTTAAGGAAATAAATTTGGAATAAATTATAAAAATTCAAGAAAATTATTTCGAGACCATGGGAGGTTATTATAAGGAAAATTGACTTGGGAAATTAAAATCAAGTGGAAATATAAAAGTTTCGATGTTCAAATGAATTTTTAAAGTAAACCAAAAGCTTAGAGCCAATGGAGTAAAATGAGCTCAATCGGTGAAACTTTCATAAACAAGTGACCCTCAAATTTTTATGAGAAATACTAGAGACATAATAGAACATTGGAGAAGTGGAACTTTGGAAGAAATTGGACTAAAAATATTTTCTTATGATTTTACAAAACAGGGCTAAAAACCTACCCAGCCCAAGTTAGCATACCAACTCATGTGTACCCTTGGATTTGGTGACCCTCCTCTCATCTGATGGCTCCCATCTCATCCAGAAATTAGGTTCACTTAATAAGCTAACCTTATCCCCTAGAATCACCCTGATAGCCCTAGCCAATTGAGAGAAACTTCCTCATCACCATTGCCGCAGGCGGTACTATGGAGATTGCATTGTACAATTTTTTCGAGGGCCTTCTAGGTAGAATTAGGGAACGGCCAATAGGGAAAAATCTTCCCCTATGAGTCATCTCTAACATATAAAAAATCCAGCAAAATAAGAGGTCATCTACTAGGATAAACCTTAGAGAGAAGTTCAGAGGGCATAACTGCCCTGTTCATAGGTAAGTGAAAGTTTTGATATTTAATGAATCTAGTTAATTTTTCTTGTGGTTTTGAGTGAATCTAACTTTTAAACTTGATTATTTACAGTGGAAGACTGATTGGGAGAATCATTGGAGTGGTTAGCTTTGGTCAAAGGTAAGAGAAAATTTATGAATGTTGAAGATGATGAATTATGTTCTTGCTTGGTGATTTTTAGGAATTTTGTTGTTAAATGAAATTGATGAAAATAATTTTAAGACATTTTAGGGTTTCAAGCAGCCATGATTTCATGAGCTTAGGATGTAATGTGGGTTGTTTTAAGGTTGATAGTTGTTAAAGATTATACCGAAGAGTTTGGTTTAAAGCTTAGTTTAACAAAAAATCGAAAAGTGTGAGATTTGATAAAATGGGTTGATGGTAAGCATGAATTGTGAATGTGAATGGGTATTTAGACCATGATGATGATGAATATGAAGTTAGAATAGTAAAATTGGTAAGGATAGCTTAAACTGGTACTTAAATCGGTAAAATCGAGAAAATGAACAAAGTTGGAGAAAAAATTAAGATTGGACAATTTTAAGGAAGCAAATGCATATTTGAATATGTTAAAGTAAGATTGACCTATAATTAATGATTTGATGTTATTTTGGGCAGCTCGGGTATCCAACATGCTAATCGAGACAGTTCTAAAACCCGATAATATTGTGTTGCACTAAGGCGAAAGAGGTAAGAGATGTGTTCTGAGTATTGTTAGCTTTCAAACACCCTACTTGAATTATGAAATCAGTTAGTATGCCCAAAATGTTAAAAGAAAGACTTTTCGAATCTAAAAAGCTAATTTTCTGTATAAAGTGGAGAAACGCCCTTTCTCCGAACACTCCGAGCATGTTTTTAGTATGTTTTCTGATGATTTTAAATATGTTTATGTTTTGAAAGATTGATATCTGATATGTATTTAAGTATCTGGAAAAGATATCTATATGTGCTTTGATATTTGGGAAATAATTATTTGTCATATGAAAGTGATTTTTAAATATGATTGTGGGGGTGACCTCTTGAATCCTACGGGAACAAAGTACCACACAGAAGTCATATTTTATTAATGAGTTTTAAGTCATAAAAATTTTGATTTAAACTCGATTTTATGAGCTTATAGGTTAGTAAACCCGAAAAAGAATTTCGAAAGTTTTGTTTTGAAACTTAGGCAATATGTAAATCTAGAGATTCGTCATGCATAGCCCGTGTGGAGTTTGGACCATCGTGGTACATGCCTTTGGGCACTTGGGTACGATTAGTCCCATGTGATACATGCCAAACCACGTTGGGTATTTGTGCCACTCGGATCATTTTGAATTGCCACTCTCCATTTTGGATATATTTGTTTAGTGGCGTAGGGCATTGTATAACCTTGATCCAGTCTACAATCCTTCTTTACCATGGCCATAGGTACCCTATATTTTAAATGATCATGACTTATGGTTAATACTTGTAAATGCCTAGTCTCTATGACTTGTTTGTATGATTTGAAAGATAAATGATAAGCTCTATATTTGTTTCAATTTGAATCGATTTTGGAAACTAAGTTCTATTATATGTTTGTTTTAACTTCAAATAAAGGTATATGTTTGTTTGACCTTAAAGAAAGGTTTTTGGTCTGTTAGACTTTGAAAGAATGATTAGCTTCAGACTATGTTTTGATCTGATTTAATTTTCTGAAAGTAAGAATGCTTTTCGAGAATGTATATGAATATATTGATTATTTTACTAAGTATGGCACAAATCATTGATTATTTTACTAAGTATGGCACAAAGCCTACTATTTTCTGATATATACTTCTTACTGCTTTGATGCATTACTTACTGAGCTTGAAGAGTTCATCCTTATTTTCTTTCCCCCTTTCAGAGCATTTTCAATGATCGCATCTACACTTGAGCATAGCGATCGTGGACGAGCGAAACCGACCCTCTTTTGGGTTACTTTTGTATAAGCAAGGTACATTATACTTACTTTTCAGAAATTATGTAAAGCATAGACAATTATTGTAAAGGATAATTTTGGAATGTAAGTTAGGTATAAATGTTGATGAACAGAGTTGTAACTACGCAGTTTTAATGATATGTATGTAACTTGATATTGTTGAGAATTGCTATGATGATGAGATGTGTTGATGATTAAGAAAAGAGATTAAAAGAAACTAGATTGCGCATATAAACTGTGTTTACACTTTGCAGGTGGGTAAAGTCCAAAATATGTCATTATGCTAGCGAATTTTTTGTAAACTAAATTGGTTAAGTATTAGACACTGATAGGAATGCAACATAAGTAAAAGCTTAAAAAAGTTTAAATTAGCCCATTTTTCTGCACTTCTGGAGCGTTACAGTTTACGTGGTATCAGAGCAAGTGTTGTCTAGTACTATCAATGTCGTCTAGTATAGTTAGATTACATCTCAAATTGTCTATGCTTGTCTAGTTATAAAGTAAATATATGTGTAAGGTTATGGCTAAAGTTTTGGTATACGTGCAGATAAATTGATCACTGAAACTATGAGTGGTACGAGAGGCCGCCCACAGAGACAGGCACAACCTCCTCTGCTACCTCCCCCTCAGCCTAAGAGCCCTACTGATAGAATAAGGAGGCTCGAACAAATTGTACAAGGTATGAGGGAAGGATTAGATGCCTTAACTGCCATAATTGCCCAGCAGTTCGGGCAGATACTTCGACTACTGATGCCAATCCTACACCCGCACGAAATCCTCCTCCCCCACCATAGGATCCTCCAACAGCCCCAGCAACTCCGCCCGCAATCCCACAGCCTAGGGATGAAACTGACACGTGAAGGCTACGAGACTTTTTGAGAATGAGTCCCCCAAAGTTTATAGGGGTTAAAGACCCGATAAAGGCTGAGGAATGGCTATTGGACCTAGAGTCAGTGTTTCAGTATCTGGGGTGTTCAGAAGCAGAGAGGGTAACAATGGCTAGCTATATATTCAGAGGTCAGGCAAAGTATTGGTGGAGGATGACTCCGACAGTTATAGCTAACAACCCATCAGATGTCACATGGAATGCATTCCTCGACACATTTTAGGCCCCATACATCCTGCCTACACCATAAAAGAGAATGTAAACAGAATTTTTAAATATGGTTCATGGCAGTTTGTTAGTAGATGAGTACGAGAACATATTCACTACCCTGGTAGGTATGACCCAGACACAGTACGGAACCTTGCACATCGGACTGAAAGATTTATGGCAGGATTAAGATTAGAGATCCGGGATAGATTGTTGGGATTACGGGTCACAAACTTCAAAGAAGCCCTGGGGCGGGGTCAATAAATTAAAAAGGACCTGGAGGTGATACAAGCTAAACAAGAGTACAAAAATAAGAGTCAGGATAAAAGAAAGAGAATTTAGACATCCTGATTTGAAGTCAGAATAGGTCAGTCGAAGAGGCAAAGAGTGAAGGAAGTTTAGTCAAGGGCTAGAAAGCCCAGGATCCCTGAAGTTAGTGTTGATGCTACCGGTGGTTCTAGCACCGAGGTATATAAGTGCAAGAATAATGACAAACCACATCCTAGACCTTGCCATTAGTTTACAGCTGCTTGTTTTGGATATGTCAAAGTTAGGCATCAAATTAAGAACTGCCCGCAAATGAGAACTCATGCGTCTGGGAAATATTAAGGTAAACTGGGAGACATATATAGATCCCTCTGAGACCAACTCCACAGAGAAGAGTTACAGCTGTCGAAAAGGGTAAGAGACCCATCTTATAGGGACATGTGCGAGTTATAGATAGGGAGGTAGCTGACACCTCCTCGGATGTTATTAAAGGTACACTTAAGATTTGTAATTGCTATGCACATGTATTGTTTGATTTAGAAGCCATACACTCCTTTATCTCCCCACAGTTTACACAAAAACTACACCTAAAACCTAAACCTTTGGATCATATATTACGTATCAGCATACCTTGCACGAATCACAGTTGACTAATATGGTGTGTAAAGATTGTGAAATTAAGGTAGGAGGTAGGAAGTTGTTAGCAGATCTAATTTTGTTAAATATGTCGAGTTTTGATGTAATCTTAGGCATGGATTGGTTAGCTGCCAATCGTATAAGTCTAGACTGATACAATAAGACCATAACCTTCTCCTTACCCGAAAAGTTTAATGCATGTTTTATTAATGAGCAATAAAGTCCATGGTATTAAGGTATATGTGATTATAAGTGTTAAAAGTGTTTGAAAATTTCTGATTGTATAATTCTTGTGAAGGCTATGTTGCTTTGATTTCTAATAATAGTCGGGAACCACCAGGTATCCAAGATGTTCCAATTGTGTATGAGTTTCTCGATATATTTTCGGATGAATTGCCAGGGTTACCACTAGAGAGAGAAGTGGAATTTGTAATTGATCTGGTACCTGACACTCCACCTATCTCCAAACCACCTTATCGAATGGCGTTGGTTAAACTAGAAGAACTGAAGCAGCAGTTGCAAGGACTACTCGATAAGGGATTTGTTAGGCCGAGTGTATCTCAGTGGGGTGCTTCGATATTATTTCTCAGGAAGAAAGATGGCAATCTCTGCCTATGTATTGATTATGGGCTACTGAATAGGGTAACAATAAAGAACAAGCATCCCATGCCAAGAATAGATGATTTGTTTGAACAACTAAGAGGGGCTTCAATTTTCTCTAAGATAGACTTAAGATCAGGTTACCATTAGTTGAGGATTAAGGAAGTTTACGTACCAAAGACAGCTTTTCGAACCCGATACGGGCACTATGAGTTCTTGGTAATGCCTTTTGGACGACTAACGCTCCTGCTACATTTATGAACCTGATGAATGATGTTTTTAGAGAATTTTTAGAAAAGTTTATAATGGTGTTCATTGATGATATTTTGATTTATTCTAAGTCATGGGAGGAGCATGAGTAGTATTTGAGGATAGTACTCCAAACTCTCCGTGAGAAGAATCTGTATGGAAAATTCAGTAAGTGTGCTTTATGGTTGGAACATATTTCCTTCCTCAGGTATATTGTATCTAAAGACGGGGTATCTATGGATCCGTCTAAGGTGGATGCAGTAATGAAATGGGAAAGACTGGGGACAGTGATGGAGATTCGAAGTTTCTTGGGTTTGGCAAGGTACTACCAAAGGTTTATCAAAGGATTTTCTCGGATTGCAGCTCCACTGACTAAATTAACTCACAAGGATGTCCCATTTGAATGGTCTGAGCAGTGTGAGCAAAGCTTCCAAGAGCTCAAGTGCCAGTTGACCACAGCACTAGTCTTGATCATTCCAAGTGGTTTAGGAGGATTTGCAGTGTACAATGATGCCTCCTACCAAGGTTTGGCTACGTGTTGATGCAGAATGGTCGAGTGGTCACTTATGGTTCCCGCTAGCTAAAAGACCATGAGCGTAATTATCCCACTCATGACATTGAGTTGACCACAACAATTTTTACACTAAAGATATGGTGACACTACTTATATGGCAAAAGATTTTAGATTTACACTAACTATAAGAGTCTTAAGTACGTCTTTGATCAGAAGGAGCTTAATATGAGATAGCGGAGATGGATAGAGCTCCTGAAGGATTATGACTGCGAGATTTTGTACCATCCGGGCAAGGTGAATGTGGCAGCTGATGCCCTCAGTAGAAAGGGTATGGTGTCCTACATCATGATTAAAGAATGGGAATTGTTAGGATAGTTCATCGAGCTCAGAATCAATGTTGATGAGATTGAGAATGGATTTATGGTTAGCCTACAGATTGAGCCCAGTATTTTGGATCAAATCAGGGCAGGACAGAGGAATGACCAAAGGTTGTTGGATATGGTTAGCCAGGCTGAGAAAAGATCGCAGTCAGACTTATCGATCAGTGATGATGGATTATTGAGGTTCTAAGGCCGTATTTGTATACCTCATAATGACACCTTGAGATAGAATATTTTGAAAGAGTCTCATTGTACTCGATTCACCATGCACCCAAGTAGTACTAAGATGTACCATGATCTCTGTAAGGTGTATTGATGGAGAGGAATAAAGAGAGATGTGGCAGACTTTGTGGCTAGATGTTTAGTCTGCCAACAGATTAAGGCTAAGCACCAGAAGCCAGTAGGTTTGCTTAAGTCATTGTTAATGCCTACTTGGAAATAAGAACACATAACTATGGACTTTATTATGGGATTACCAAGGACCAAAATGGGTCATGATGCAGTCTGAGTGATTGTAGACCGACTGACTAAAAGTTCTCACTTCCTTACTATCAAGAGCACTGATTCACTAGATAAGCTAGCAGATCTGTATGTTAGAGAAGTAGCACGTTTGCATGGGGCACATGTGAGCATCACTTTAGATAGAGATCCCCTGTTCACTTCGAGATTTTAGACTTATTTTCAGGAAGTTATAGGATCTCGATTGAATTTGAGCACTACCTACCATCCTCAGACCGACGGCCAGTCCGAGTGGACTATTCAGACATTAGAGGACATGTTGAAGGTATGTGCATTGGACTTTAAGGGCTCATGGGATGATTATTTACCTTTTGCAGAATTTGCTTATAATAATAGTTATCATGCTAGCATCGGAATGGCTCTGTATGGCAGGAGAAGTAGGTGCCCGATTCCATGGGAAGTGGTGAGTGACAGGAAGATACTTGCTCCCGAATTAGTTAAACAAGTAGCGAGAGGTGTTCAGTTAATCTGTGATCGATTAAGGACGACACAAAGTAGACAAAAGAGATATGTAAATGTGCGGAGACGTCCTCTGGAATTTCAAGTTGGGGACAATGTATTTGTAAAGGTGTCTCTGATAAAGGGTGTCACACGCTTTGGAAAGAGAGGAAAGTTAAGACCTCGATTTATTGGTCCATTCAAAATATTGGGAAAAGTGAGAGATGTTGCCTACCGACTTGCTCTACCCCCACATCTGTCAGGAATACATGATGTCTTCCACATTTCCATGTTGAGAAAGTATTATCCGGACCCTTCTCATGTTATTGAGTATAAACCATTGGACATTCGGGAAGACATGAGTTATGTTGAGCAACTGATCCGAATTTGTAAGACTTGAAATTTGTATTATTCCACTGTAAATATATCATTGTAAATATACACTTGTGATATATTGATTTATAAAAAAGGAATGTTACAATGTTAAGTTCAGTTGAATTAAGAAAATAAAGCTAAGTGCTTTAAATTGATAAATAATTGCTTCTATGAGTTCAGGACAAACCGAACAAAAATTGGTTAAACCAACTGAAAATATGGAATCAAAATGCTAAAATATAGGGAGTCCAAGAAGGGAAATTGGTCCGGATTTGTAAGACCCGAAAATTACCATACTTTAGGAATTTATCTCGGAAAGATGAAAAAATTATTTTTGGAAAACAATAATAAGGAGAAATATATTTCGGAGAAATAATAAAATGGGATGTACATATATATATATATATATTTGTAGAAACAAATTTAAATAATATATATGTATAGGTGGGTGTAAATATTAATGTATAAAATATTATGGTGATATAATATTATTATAATAATATAATATAATTGGGATATTATTATTATTATTATTATTATTATTATATTATAGTATAAGTTATTTTTTATATATTAGGTATTATATTATATTTAAGTATAATATATATATATATATAAACAAAAGAAAACGAGAAAAAAAAGGAAACAGAAACTAGAAACAAAGACTCGACCTCTTTGTCCCTCACCGACGACGAGCGACGGCGGTGTAGGAAGGGTGAGACGAGATCGAAGAAGGACAATCGACCTCCAAGCAACCTTCAGGCAGCTCGATGCGTGGCGGAACACCGAAAAATGGCAGATCAGAGGGAGGACAACTGCGAGAGAGAAAAAGGAGAATCGGACGGCACCAACGTTTATTTGGCCCCAGCCCAGCCGACCAAACACTCCCATGGTGAAGCTGCATCGAATGGCAGCAGAATCGGCCTGAGAACCTATCGAAAACACCAGCGACGACGAAAAAAGCCCTGAGCCGATTCGGACCGGTTCAGTCTGATTCAACAGGAGAGAGAAAGAGGAGAGAAAGAAATTGGGGAAAAGTTTCGATGTCGACTCGGCTCAATAGTAGATCGGTAAGCGGTCAGAATTGATCGATTTATTTTTTGAAATATTTAATTGAATTTATATTTGACTAAAATTGAACCAATTCAAATATACAAATGTGTAGGACGACAATAGGCGACGAACATGAGTTCAATCGAGCCTCAAATTTGCGTGACATCACGAAATCTCGAGTAAGTGAATTTACCTTACTATAACTATTATAGTTATACAAGTTAGGAATTTATTGCATAAATTACGGATAAATTTCGAATGAAATGTTTTAGGTATTGGAATTGAAAACTGGCTATCAAAAGTAAGAATATTGAATTAGATTGATGTGATTGGTAACTATCTGCAGCTCCTGGAGATATGCACGGAGCCGAATAGACCGAATTATGCGAAGTGAGAAAGGACGAAAAATACTTCAGCGTGATTCGAGGTAAGGGAACTGTGTGGGCTACAGAGATAGCTACACGTATTTTCATCGCCATTTACAGTCACTTAAAATTTATGTAGAGTCTAGATATGGGGATTCTAGATTTCTCCCGAGTAAAGGTAAATTATCAAAATAATTGAAAACGTCTGAAAATGCATGAAATAACATATCTCACTGCTTTCTTGGTGAAAAAGTGATTTTTGATGATTAAAATAATAGACGGGCTATAGATTTGACTAAATTGCATATTTTCCTGCGTGATAAATGGTTTGATAGGAACAAATCCCTCTCACTCTGTTTCACGTCGTTTTATGTGGGACTCGATTTTAGGGTATCAGTCCACCAGAAATGAGCCATCTATTGATTTATATGTGAAATTGTGTTGGAGCTTTGCTCGCACTTGATTTATAAGATTTATGCATGAAATAGTGTTGGAGCCTTACTCGCACTCGATTTTATATGATATACGTGCTAGAGCCGTCGAGTTTACTGTGTGTTACACCGACTTGCTCGCACTGGATTTTTGAGACAGGCGATGGTTGATGATCCAAATTGGGGCGGTAAATTCCTATGGTAGGCACCCCCAGACCTGTGATTTTTAAAACAGGGCCGACGGAGTACGTTGTACCGTGTAAGTAAAACGGAGAAAGTTGTACCGTTGCTGAGATTCGTTGCATGACTGATTGATTGGCCGGTAGCATTTAACCTCCTCCTGTAGTAATGAGACACTCTTGCACACCTAGCTAATGATGCTTAGGGTCTCCGACTATGGTCATAAGTCCGTTATTCATTGTGACATCCTTGCCTAGTCTCCGATATGGTTGATTTCATGTATCTGGAGGGTATCGGTGGGTGAATAGGATTTCACCACACCGAATTGAAACTTATTTTATATCGGTGAGTGAATAGGGTTCCACTACACTAAGTTGAAAACCTATTTTGATTCTATACAAGGAAAATTTTTATAAATAGCGATGGTCGCTATTGATTTTACTGTTTTAGGTGCAGTGTGTAAATCGAAAACAAGTTTTACACGAATGTGTTATATATATATATAGCGAAGGTGGCTATCTACTTATATTATGTTTTTGTTTCTGACAGAAATGTTTTATGCATAATGCAAAACATTATATTCATGTAGATAGTGGAGTTATCTACTGCGTGCATACTTTCCTTACTAAGCACGTGGTTGTTCACCCATTTACTTTCCTCTCTCTCTATATTTTTGTCAGTAGTCTAAGAGTGTCGCGGTAGATCCTGCATTTCCTTATGTCGGCTATTTTTTGTCTGCACCAAGGTATACACTCTTGTAGTCTTTTGTATCTAAAAATTTTGTAGCACAGTATTGTATATGTATAAGTACTAGGGATGTAAACTAATATTAATAATTGTAAATTTATCTAAGTATAATTTCTTACCATGATTGTATATCTCATGTGCATGAATTGAAAAATAAGGAAAGTGATGGATTAACATCGACTCATAGCCCAACTATTGAATGTAAATGTAAGCGAATTGGGTCGCGACCGAGATTGTTATCAGAGCAGAGTTGGTCCGATATGAGTCGGTGTTAATAGTTAAGAAAGTTTACATCCCCATGATACTATGCGTTGTTTAGATACAATTGTGTATACCGAGTTGTTATGTCACTAAGAGTTGTGTCATATATGTAGGAAATTATCAAGATGTCTAATAAATACCACAGTAGAGGGGAAGGCTCCCTATCTCAAGGGCATAGAGAAAGGCCCGAGAGACATACAAAACCTCTTATGATCGTGTCTCACAGGATCCAGTAGAGTCTATTGAGGCACAAATGGTGAGATTGGAGCGTACAGTGGAGAGCTTGTCACGTTTGTTTGATCAAGCAATAGCGATATTAGAGAATTTACAGGGCATGGGTGGCCTAGTAGCAGCCCTTGCCATGCCTGCACCACAAACCACTGGACCGTCTGATTTTGCTCATCCTGTACCGCTACCGCCTCCACCTGTACAGCCTGAGGCTGCATCTCCACCTGTTCGACCTCCGGTACCACCAGTCCTAGCAGAGCCTCAGAGGGGAGATTATTAGGCAGGTTATGGTTGCGATTTAGACCGTTTGAGACAATTCCAAAAACTAAGACCACTAATGTTTAGCGGGGTCAAAGATCCAGTAGTAGCTAAGGATTGGGTGAACAGGCTGGAGAAGTTATTTGGATATTTTAAGTGTTCTCAGACAGAGAGATAGTATTTGCTACATTTATACTAGAGGGCGAGGCAGAACATTGGTGGAAGTCTGCTCGGCCTATCTTGAGGGTTCAAAATCAGATCTTAACTTGGGAGATTTTCTTAGATGCCTTCAGGAGGTAGTATGTTTCGGAGACGGCTAGGAGATGGTTACAGATGGAGTTTTTTGGTTTGACTCATGGTAACCAATCTATAGACGAGTTTGAGTTTTGATTTACGTTTCTGGGGAGATATGATCTTGACATCATAAGTAACGAAGATAAGAAGGTAAGGAAGTTTATGGATGGGTTGAGACCGTCTACCAGAGCTAACCTAGCTCCTTTGAATATTTTGACTTACGAGGAGGTAGTACGCAGAGCTTAATTATGTGAGCAGGATTTCGATCGGCATGTCTCTGAGTTTGGTTAGTTTGGGATAGGTGGTAAGGGTCGAGACAAAGGGCAGGAAGAGAACAGGGGATGATAGAGTGATCAGAGAGGAAAAGAGGCCTCCTGGGAAGCTACAGAGATTTGAGAAGTCGCGAGGTAAGGCCTGTAGACCCCTTGTACGTCCTACTGCGGCTCTAGCCAGGGGTATTGTGATTGGTGAACCTCGACCTGTTACCGAGCTATGTAAGATTTGTGGGAGATACCATAAGGGTAGTCACTGTTATGTGATAGCTGGAGCTTGCTTCAGATGTGGTAAGACTAGGTATCTAGTTAAAGATTGCTCGAATGTAGTTGAGATTGCCCATAGAAGGGAAAAAAAAATCAAAGAAAGCTCCACCTAGTACTTCTACCCCGAGACGAAAGGCCACAGCCGAAGAGAAGGGGAAGCAGACTGTTGGTCAGGCTAGAGTTTATGCGATAGACCAGGGTACTGCAGATGCTTCACCTGAGGTGCTTAAAGGTAAAATCCTGATATTTAACCTTGAAGCATTAGCATTGTATGATCCTGGTGTAAAACATTCATTTATCTCTCCGTCTTGTGCATTTAAATTACTAGAGCATGTAAAGCCTACACCTTTAGGTAGAAGGTTGTTGATTAGCACACCAATGAGAGATAGCCAAGTGATTAAGTGGGTATGTAAAGATTGTAAGTTGAAAGTAGGAGATAAAAGCATGACAACCGATCTTATCCTGTTAAATATATATGATTTTAATGTAATATTGGGTATGGATTGGTTGGCTGTAAATCATGCTATCTTAGATTGTCATTCTAATACAATAATGTTTTCTCTACCTGAGAAACATATTGTAAAATTTTTCTAAATTAATGAAAGAAGCATTATGGAAATGGAAAAATGTCAAGTGTTAAGCTAATTTAATAATTAATTTTTTAAGGTTTTACTGCGTACGTGGTTAATACGGATAAGGCACGCCTGGAATTGATTGACATCCCCGTGGTTAGGGAATTTCTTGATGTTTTTCCAGATGATTTACCAGGGTTGCCACCAGGCAAAGAGATAGAGTTCTGTATTGATGTGGTACCCAGAACTGAGCCAATATCCAAACCACTGTACCGTATGGTTCCAATGGAATTGGAGGAGCTTAAGAAGAAGTTACAAGAACTTTTGGATAATGGGTTTATCAGACCCAATGTCTCACCTTGGGGAGCCCTGATTTTATTTGTGAAGAAGAATGATGGAAGCCTCCGACTATGCATTGACTACAGATTGTTGAATAAGGCTACCATCAAGAATAAGTACCCCTTGCCATGTATAGATGATCTGTTGGATTAGCTTCAAGGAGAACAGATATTTTCCAAGATCGATATGAGATCTGGGTATTATCAGTTGAGAATTTGGAGTGAAGATGTACCCAAGACAGCTTTCTGCACCCGTTATGGTCATTATGAGTTCAGGGTTATACCATTCAAGTTTACTAATGCTCCAGCAGCTTTTATGGCTTTGATGAATGATGTATTCAAGCCATACCTTGACCGATTTGTTATCGTCTTTATCGATGACATTCTGGTATATTCAAAATCTAGGGAAGATCATGAGTAGCATCTGAAGATTGTGTTACAGACCCTCTGAGAGAAGCAGTTGTATGTTAAACTCAATAAGTGTAACTTCTGATTGGAATATAACTCATTTTTGGGCCATGTTATATCAAAAGATAGGGCGTCAGTGGACCCATCTAAGATCGAAGTTGTAGTCCGGTTGGATAGGCCTAAGACAGTTACAGAGATCAGGAGTTTTTTGAGTTTAACTGGGTATTACAGAAGGTTCGTTGAGGGTTTCTTAAAATTGGCTACTCCTCAGACTCGTCTCACTCGGAAGAATGTTGCATTTGAGTGGGAACATGCTTGTGAGTGAATCTCTGGAAAGTATATTGGTGGTCAAGTATGAAGAAAGACATCGTTGAATTTGTTGTGAGATGTCTGGTATGTCAAGAGGTTAAGGTAGAGCATCAAAAGCCTATAGAGTTATTGCAGCCTCTACCTATACCGACAAGGAAATGGGAGCATATCACCATAGATTTCGTTGTGGGTTTACCGAGGACCAGGAGGGACTATGATGCTATCTGGGTGATTGTGGATAGATTGACGAAGTCAGCTCACTTCTTGGCTATAAAATCCACAGATACTTTGAGTGCGTTGACGAATTTGTATGTACGGGAGATTGTAAGGCCACATGGTATTCCAGTGAGCATTGTCTCTGATAGGGATTCCCGCTTCACTTTTCACTTTTGGGAACACTTTTAGGAAGCCATGGGAACTCGATTGAGTTTTAGTACAGCTTTCCATCCTCAGACAGATGGTCAATCGGAGAGGACCACTCAAACACTGGAGGATATGTTGAGAGCTTGAGTGATGGATTTTAAAGGCTCCTGGGATGATCATTGGCCATTAGTCGAATTCACCTATAATAATAGCTACCACTCGAGTATTGGAATGGCACCTTATGAAGCACTGTATGGTTGCAAGTGTCGTTCTCCCATAGGTTGGGAAGAAGTCGGTGATCGAAAGATATTTGCTCCCGATTTGGTGAAGCAAGCCTCTGAGAATGTCCAGTTGATATGTGAGAGGTTGAGGACACCTCAGAGCAGGTAGAAAAGCTACACTGACATGAGACGATGACCATTAGAGTTTATGGTTGGGGAGTCAGTGTTCCTAAAGGTTTCCCCCTCCAAAGGTATTATGAGGTTCGAAAAGAAGGGTAAGTTCAGTCCTCGTTACATCGGGCCTTTTGAGATCTTAGATCGAGTGGGAGATAAGGCCTACAGGCTAGCTTTGCCACCTGAGCTAGTAAGCATCCATATCGATGCTTCAAAAATATCATTCAGATCTGACACATGCGATTAAGTATGAGCCTCTCGAGTTGAAAGAGGACATGTCATATGTAGAGAAATCGATTTGGATTTTGGATAGGAAGGAGAAGGTGCTTCGGTCTAAGACGATCCCTCTAGTTAAGGTTCTTTGGCAGTACCACACTTCTGAGGAAGCTACATGAGAATTGGAGAACCTGATTCGTGAGAGGTTGTCACGCCCCGAAAACGCGAAAAATAGGGCCAATTTAAAACTTTTTACTCATCAATTCACAATTAAGGGTGCATTCCTGTGCAGTGTCATACATTATCATATTTATCATACCTCAGGATCTCATCACTAGAAATTATATATCATATCAAATACATTATACAATCTCAAGTTAATTAATCCTAATACATCCCATACAATGTTATACATCAAGTGTCTGTAATTACAATAATTGTCTGGGAACATGAAAAGATAAAAGATACCTCAAATTACAATATATGGCCTGGAGCTCAAGTCCTCCATTAGCCACTACTCCGTACGTCGCAGGAAAACCCTTTTTCACTTGAAGAAATCTGGGGGAAAAGAAAACAGGGTGAGCTTCTAAATCACTCAGTAAAGGGGGTAAGGGACTCATTATATAAATCATAATGCACATCATAAAATATTTATTTGTATGTGAAACTCAGTATACTCATTTGAAAACCATAGCATGAAAGTACTCAAAACGACATTCTCATATCTCAAATCATGTGAAAACATGAAGTACAATGCTCAGTATAGAGCAGTAACAAGCATGTGAAAATAATGCGATAATGGCTTTCTCAAATAACGTGATAAAATCACTGTAATAATAATGCACGTGGCGTAGCCACCAAACACATGTGGCATAGCCACTGATTTAGATTCACACGTGGCACAGCCATAGAATAGGGTTTCATGTGGCAACAGCCACCAAATATACGTGACACAGCCACAGAATGGGGGATCTCACATGGCAACGGCCACCAAATATACGTGGCATAGCCACAGAATGAGGGATCTCATGTGGCAACGGCCACCAAATATACGTGGCACAGCCACAGATTAGGGGATCTCACGTGGCAACGGCCACCAAATATACGTGGCATAGCCACAGAATGGGGGATCTCACGTGGCAACGACTACCAAATATACGTAGCATAGCCACAGAATAGGGGATCTCGTGGCAACAGCCACCAAATATACGTGGCACAGCCACAGAATGGGGGATCTCACGTGGCAACGGCCACCAAATATAGTGGCATAGCCACAGAATGGGGGATCTCACGTTACCAGAACGAAGAAGAATCGGACTTACATGCTACCAGAGCAATGCCCGGTGTGTATTCAAAATTACACACCTAAGTCTTTATCACATAAGACTGGTTTGCCTTCACGTAGAACTCATAGTGGTTTTTCTCTCATAAAACTCATTTAAAAACTGTTTTGTACTCAACACAAAACATATTAAAACTGAGTTCCAACCGACAAAACACACACACATTTCTCAAGTCTCAATATTACCTTAACGTAGAGCCCAATTCATTACTCACACAAATTCAAATAAAGCAATTTCACACTCACCTTATAAACTCATAAAATAATGGGCTCCAACCGGCTATAAAAATCGTGTGCATTCTCATCAAAACACAACATATCAAACATGCTTGTTTTATAAATCGCAAATCATGCTATAATAGTTCACAAATCACATACACAAATGGTTTAGTTTCCCTTATCTCTTTGCACCTCGTATAGTGCAATCGTTTCCCCATTGTCAAGGACTAGTCTTGCATTCCACTCTGAAACTCTCGAGCTGTCCAAACGATGTTAAAACATCAATACTCATCATTACAGTAACCTCAATTCTCAAAATCGAGCATAATTGCTCATAACACCTCAAATCTCTCGATTCTCATAACTCTACCCCAAACTACAATCTCATTCACAACATCTCAACGTTCTACATTTCTCATGTCAAATTATCTATGCTAATTCACCACATTGTCTAAATTTCCATTTATAGCTCAAAATTCTCAAAATTACCAAAATTGCTAAATATCAACATCACTCCAACAACATTGTAATTTCATCAATCCCTAATCATTTTCCAACTATTTCAACATAATGCCAACAACCAGTATCACCAAAATCATCTCAAATATCAAGATCGAGGTTTAGAAATTACCCAAAACTTGTGGAGAGCTTATCTCTTGCCTCGATTCAATCCGTCTTACGATTTCCAAGTATGTTGTTCTCCCTTTGATGAGGAACAACTTTCCTTCTTGCCACAGCCTCTGATTCGGACGAAAATGAGTGTTTTGGATTAGTGAGAAAGCTAGGGCTTCGGCAGAAATGGGGGTTGGAAGAGAGAGAAAATGAAATTACAGGAGAAAGCAGGGGTTCCTTATATAGACTGAGGGTAGGAGATCGATCTGGCTCTTGGTGAGCTCGATCTGCATTTGAATTTAGGGACGATCTGGGGTAATTTTATGCCTAGGAGATCGATCTGTCGAGGGATGAGATCGATCTCTTAATGGCTTCATGAGATCGATCTGCTTCTTGAGGAGATCGATCTTCTCCCAAACAGAAACATTTGGAGATTGATCCCTTCCTCATGAGATCGATCTTCTCTCAAACAAAATCATAAGGAGATCGATCCTCTACCATTGGAGATCGATCTGCTCCTTAAATTCCTCCTTCCTTGTCATTTTTAACTCACCAGATCGATCTCTCGAAATTACAGGAGAAAGCAGGGGTTCCTTATATAGACTGAGGGTAGGAGATCGATCTGGATCTTGGTGAGATCGATCTGCATTTGAATTTGGGGATGATCTGGGGTAATTTTATGCCTAGGAGATCGATCTGTCGAGGGATGAGATCGATCTCTTAATGGCTTCATGAGATCGATCTGCTTCTTGAGGAGATCGATCTTCTCCCAAACAGAAACATTTGGAGATCGATCCCTTCCTCATGAGATCGATCTTCTCTCAAACAAAATCATAAGGAGATCGATCCTCTACCATTGGAGATCGATCTGCTCCTTAAATTCCTCCTTCCTTGTCATTTTTAACTCACCAGATCGATCTCTCCTTCTCCCAGATCGATCTGACCTCATAGCTTCACACTCATTTTAAACACTTAACATATAAATCTCCAAATCTAATTCCCACAATTCACTTAGCTCAATAAATTACACTTCAAGTTCATATTACATAATTAAAATATGTCTGAAATTCTCAGATCTCACAGAGGTATCCACACTTATTCGATGGCTGACTTGGTTCGAATTTGGAGGACCAAATTTCTTAAAGGAGGAAGGAAATGTAAGACCTGAAATTTGTATTATTCCACTGTAAATATATCATTGTAAAAATACACTTGTGATATATTGATTTATAAAGAAGGAATGATATAATGTTAAGTTCAGTTGAATTAAGAAAATAAAGCTAAGTGCTTTAAATTGAGAAATAAGAGATTTGGTGAGTTCAGGACAAACCCAACGAAAATTGGTTAAATCGACTAAAAATATGGAATCAGAACGCTAAAATATAGGGAGTCCAAGAAGGAAAATTGGTTCGAATTTGTAAGACCCGAAAATTACCCCACCTTAGGAATTTATCTCAGAAAGATGAAAAAATTATTTTCGGAAAACAATAATAAGGAAAAATATATTTCTGCAGAAATAATAAATTTGGGTGTACATATATATATTTGTAGAAACAAATTTCAATAATATATATGTACAGGTGGGTGAAATATTAATGTATAAAATACATTATGGTTATATAATATTATTATAATAATATAATACAATTGGGATATTATTATTATTATCATAATATTATAGTATAAGATATTTTTTATATATTGGGTATTATAATATAAAATAATATAATATAATATAATATAATATATAACGAAAGAAAACGAGAAAAAAAAAAAGAAACAGAAACTGGAAACGAAATCGCGCATAGGAACCTGAAGACCCAACCTCTTCGTCCCTCACTGACGATGAGCGACGGCAGCGCAGGAAGCGTGAGACGAGACTGGCGAAGGACGACCGACCTCCAAGTAACCTCCAAGCAGCTCAACGAGCGGCGAAACCCCAAAAATGGAAGAGCGGAAGGAGGACAGCCGCGAGAGAGAAGAGGAGAATCAGAAGGCACCAACGTCGATTTTGCCCCAGCCCATCCGACCGAAGACTCCACTGCTGAAGCTATGACGAACGGCGATAAAATTGGCCTTAGAACCAGTCGAAAACGTCGACGGCGACAAAAAAGCCCTGAACCGGTTTGGATCGGTTCAGTGTAAAAGGGGCTGAACCGATCTGAACCGATTCAGTAGGAGAGAGAAAAAGGAGAGAAAAAATTTAGGGAAAAGTTTCGATGTTGACTTGGCTCAACAGTAGACTGGTAAGCGGTCAGAATTGATCGATTTATTTTTCAGAATATGTAATTGAATTTATATTTGACCGAAATTGACTCGGTTCAAATATACAAATGTGTAGTGCGACAATAGGCGACAAATGTGAGTTCAATCGAGCCTCGAATTTACGTGCCATCACGAAATCTCGGGTAAGTGAATTTCCCTTACTATAATTGTTATAGTTATACAAGTTAGGAATTTATCGTATAAGTTACGGATAAATTTTGAATGAAATGTTTTAGGTATTGGAATTGAAAACTGGCTATCAAAAGTAAGAATATTGAATTAGATTGATGTGATTGGTAACTATCTGCAGCTCCCGGAGATATACACGAAGCTGGATAGATCGAATTACGCGAAGTGAAAAATAAGGAAAAATACTTCAGCGTGATTTGAGGTAAGGGAACTGTATGGGCTGTAGAGGTAGCTACACGTATTTTCATCGCCATTTACAGTCACTTAAAATTCGTGTAGAGTCTAGATATGGGGATTCTAGATTTCTCCCGAGTAAGGGTAAATTACCAAAATACCCCTAGTTATGACAAAAATTGAAAACATCTGAAAATGCATGAAATAACATATCTCATTGTTTTCTTAGTGAAAAAGTGATTTTTGATGATTAAAATAATAGACGGGCTATAGATTTGATTAAATTGCATATTTTTCTGCGTGATGAGTGATTTGATAGGAAGTGATCCCTTTCACTCTGTTTCACGTCGTTTTGTGTGGGATTCGATTTTTGGGTACCGATCCACCAGAAATGAGCTGTCTATTGATTTTATATGTGAAATCGTGCTGGAGCTTTGCTCGCACTTGATTTATAAGATTTATGCATGAAATAGTGCTGGAGCCTTACTCGCACTCGATTTTATATGATATGCATAAAATCGTACTGGGCTGTCGGGTTTACTATGTGTTATGCTGACTTGCTCGCACTGGATTTTTGAGACAGGTGATAGTTCATGATCCCAGTTGGGGCAATAAGTTCCTATGGTAGGCACCCCTAGACTTGTGATTTTTAAATCGAGGTTGACGGAGTACATTTTACCGTGTAAGTAACACGGAGTACGCTATACCACGGTAGGTAGCATTTGACCTCCTCCCACGGTAATGAGACACTCTTGTACACCTAGCTAGTGATGCTCAGGGTCTCCGACTATGGCCATAAGTCCGTTATTCTTTGTGACATCCCTATCTAGTCTCCGATATGGTTGATTTTATGTACCTGGAGGGTACCGGTGGGTGAATAGGGTTTCACCACATCGAATTGAAACTTATTTTATACCGATGAGTGAATAGGGTTTCACTACACTAAGTTGGGAACTTGTTTTGATTTTACACAGGGAAAATTTTTAATACATAGCGGTGGTCACTATTGATTTTACTATTTTAGATGCAGTGTGTAAATCGGAAACAAACTTTACATGGATGTGTTTTATATATTTATATATATAGCGAAGGTTGCTATCTATTTTTATTATGATTTTGTTTCCGACAAAAATGTTTTCTGCATAATGCATAGCATTATATTCATGTAGATAGTGGGGCTATCTACTGCGTGCATAATTTCCTTACTGAGTGTATGGTTGCTCACCCCTTTACTTTCCTCTCTCTCTAGATTTTTGTCAGTAGTCTGAGAGTGTCGCGGTAGATCCTGCATTTCCTTGTGTCCGTTGCTTTTTGTCTGCACCAAGGTATACACTCTTGTAGTCTTTAGTATTTTAACATTTTGTAGCATAGTATTGTATATGTATAAGTACTGGGGATGTAAACTAATGTTAATAATTGTAAATTTATCTAAGTATAATTTCTTACCATGATTGTATATCTCATGTGCATGGATTGAAAAATAAGGAAAGTGATGGATTGACATCGACTCATAGCCCAACTATTGAATGTAAATGTAAGCGAATTAGGTCGCGATAGAATCCTCGACTGAAAAGAGAAGATACTTTGATCTGAGACAATTCCATTGGTAAAGGTTGTCTGATGACACCATTTGACAGAAGAAGCAACGTGGGAGCTAAAAAGCCATATGAGAGAGAAGTACCCATAACTATTTGATGGACCAGCTTGAATTCAGAGGATCGAAGTCCTTAAAGGTTAGGAGAAATGTAAAACCTAAATTTCCATATTAGTAAGTAATTGAAAGTTAAGAAATAATTAAGTATTCGAAATAATGTATGCATGCCCAAAGTGATCAAAGTGCTCAAGATTGTTGAACGGGGCCCCGTAGCACAAAAAAATCGAGGTAAGACCCTGAGCCCGAGAATTTACTTAGGAATTATATATATGTTCATGAAATGATGTTTCGAAGTGAAAACTAAAGTAATGAAATTGAAAAAGCTAGATTTAACTCGAGTTACGATAAATCGAGAAAAAATGGCCTAGTTAAGGAAATAAATTTGGAATAAATTATAGAAATTCAAGAAAATTATTTTGAGGCCATGGGAAGTTAGTATAAGGTAAAATTGACTTGGAAAATTAAAATCAAGTGGAAATATAAAAGTTTCAATGTTCAAATGAATTTTTAAAGTAAACCGAAAGCTTAAAGTCATTTTGCTTGGTATTAACCGAATTGAGTAAAATGAGCTCAATTAGGGAAACTTTCTTAAACAAGTGACCCCTAATTTTTTATGAGAAATACTAGAGACATAATAGAATATTCGAGAAGTGGACTTTTGGAAGAAATTGGACTAAAAATATATATTGTTTTTATGATTTTACAAAACAGGGCAGAAAACCTACCCAGCCCAAGTCAGCAAACCAACTCATGTGTACCCTTGGATTTGATGACCCTCCTCTCATCTGATGGCTCCCATCTCCTCCAGATATTATGACCACTTAATAAGCTAACTTTAGCCCCTAGAATCACCCGGATAGCTACTACCAAGTGAGAGAAACTTCACCTTCACCATTGTCGTAGGTGGTATTGTTGAGGTTGCATTATACGATTTGTTCGAGGGCCTTCCAGGCAGAATTAGGGAACGGGCAAAGGGAAAAACCTTTCACTATGAGTCCTCTCTAACATATAAAAAAATCCAGCAAAAAAAGAGGTCATCTACTAGGTGAAATCTTAGAGAGAAGTTCGGGGGGTAGAACTGCCCTGTTCATGGGTAAGTGAAACTTTTGATCTTTAATGAATTTAATTGATCTTTCTTGTGTTTTTTAGTGAATATAAGTTTCAAACTTGATGATTTACAGTGGAATACTGATTTGGAGAATCATTGGAGTGGTTAGCTTTGGTCAAAGGTAAGAGAAAATTTATGAATGTTGAAGATGATGAACTATGTTCTTGCTTAGTGATTTTTAGGAATTTTGTTGTTGAATGAAAAGGATGAAAATAATTTTAAGACATTTTAGGTTTTTGGCCAGCCATGATTTCATGAGCTTAGGATGTAATGTGGGTTGTTTTAAGGTTGATAGTTGTTAAAGATTATATCGAAGAGTCCGGTTTAAAGCTTAGTTTAACAAAAAACCAAAAAGTGTGAGATTTGACAAAATGGGTTGATGTTAAACATGAATTGTGAATGTGAATGGTTATTTAGACCATGATGATGTTGAATATGAAGTTGGAATAGTAAAATTGGTAAGGATAGCTTAAACCGGTACTTAAATCGGTAAAACTAAGAAAATGAACAAAGTTGACGAAAAAGTCAAGATTGGTCAACTTTAAGGAAACAAAAGCATATTTGAATATGTTAAAGTAAGATTGACCTACAATTGATGATTTGATGTTATTTTGGGTAGCTTGGGTATTTGACACGCTAATCAAGATGGTTCTGAAACCCGATAATATTGTGTTGCACCAAGGCGAAAGAGGTAAGGGATGTGTTCTGAGTAGTGTTATCTTTTAAACACCCTACTTGAATTATGAAATCAGTTAGTATACCCAAAATGTTAAAAAAAAAAAAGACTTTCTGAATCTGAAAAGCTATTTTTTTGTATAAACTGAAGAAAAGCCCTTTCTTTGAACACTCTGAGCATATTTTTAGTATGTTTTCTGATGATTTTAAATATGTTTATGTTTTGAAAGATTGATATCTAATATGTATTTAAGTATCTGAAAAAGATATCTATATGTACTTTGATATTTGAAAAAAAAAAACGATTTATGTCATGTGAAAGTGATTTTTGAATATGATTATGGGGGTCACCTCTTAAATCCTATGGGAACAAAGTGCCACACAGAAGTCACATTTTATGAATGAGTTTTAAGTCATAAGAATTTTGATCTAAACTCGATTTTATGAGCTTATGGGTTAGTAAACCCGAAAAAGAACTTCGAAAGTTTATTTTTTAGACTTAGGCAATTTGTAAATCTAGACATTCGTCATGCATAGCCCGTGTGGAGTTTGGACCATTGTGGTGCATGCCTTTGGGCACTTGGGTACGATTAGTTATTTGTGATACTTACCAAACCACGTTGGGTATTTGTGTCACTCAAAACATTTTGAATTGCCACTCTTTGTTTTGGATATATTTGTTTAGTAGCATAGGGCATTGTACGAGCCTCATCCAGTCTACAATCCCTCTTTACCATGGCCATAGGTACCATATATGTTAAATGATCATGACTTATGGTTAATACTTGTAAATGCCTAGTCTCAATGACTTGTTTGTCTGATTTGAAAGATAAATGATAAGCTCTATATCTATTTCGATTTGAATCGGTTTTAGAAACTAAGTTCTGTTATATGTTTGTTTTGACTTCAAAGAAAAGTATTTGTTTGTTTGACCTTAAAGAAAGGTTTTATGTTTGTTAGACTTTGAAAGAATGATCAGCTTCAGACTATGTTTTGATTTGATTTAGTTTTTTGAAAGTAAGAATGCTTTTCGAGAATGTATATGAATATATTAATTATTTTATTAAGTATGGTACAAATCCTACTATTTTCTGATATATACTTCTCACTGCTTTGATGCATTACTTACTCAGCTTGAAGAGCTCATCCCCTTTTCTTTCCACCTTTTAAATCATTTTCAGTGATCGCATCTACACTTGAGCATAGCGGTCGTGGACGAGCAAAATCGACCCTCTTTTGGATTGCTTTTGTATAAACAAGGTATATTATACTTACTTTTCAGACATTATGTGTCACGACCCTCACTCCCTGTCCGTGACCTTTACCTTACCACTTACAGTTGGGTTGTGATTCAATATCCAATTCATATCTCATCCATTTTAGTTTAATACATTCTTTTAAATAAAGTAGAATAGAAACTGGACTATTATTTATGAGTGCGAAAGCGTTTACATCAGTTTCTATCATATACATCCCTCAAAATACAAAATAGAAATTGTACTATGCATTAATTTACAGAATACAAAATTTTACTCATCTCAAGAGTATACCTCTCTATACTGTTGGATGACTGGAGCAACACGATAGCAAGGACGACTGCAGTGTACTCACTACTACGTAGTATCTGTGAAGGAGAAATAAGGGGGTGAGCTAACACGCTCAGTAAGGAAAATATGAAATCAGGTAGATAACTACACTATCTACATGCTTAAAATACATACATATTCATTTTCCTTATAAAACATATGCATTCTTTTTAAAACAACTTTCATCAATGCGAAACCATTAATTCGCTACATGGGTATATGCATATCCACATAGAATCACACAACTTCGCACAGCATAATCTATTCACATAGTTTATACATAGAAAATGCTTTACATTTAGTAAATCAATATATATTAAGACATAAATCATGGGTTATCATATCCCCAGACACACAGCAAGGAAAACTTATCAAACAGATAAATATAAGACTTATGGCTATAGTCGGATTCCAGGCTACACTGATCATGTGTGCGGGAACCCTATGCTTGGGGAGGCGGATCAACCATCCCTGTCACACCCCGACTCCGGGTGCTCTTCATCCATACATATATTACTTACGGTTGGACTGTGATGTCACGACCCATTTTATCCTCTTATTACCGAAAATCACTATAAATTTTTAGCGTTTTTCTTTCCTTACCCGATCGTGAACAACTCATCACCACACAGTTGGGCTATGAGTCAATAATAATCCACTCTTAACATTCATTCCCAGATAATAAAAGCAATGGCGTACATTTGAAGTTGAATCATTCACTTATAGAGAACATGTTTATTAACATCTATATCCCCCATAATTACAATTCAAATGACTACTGTGCTTTTACAATTGTTTAGATACAAAAAGAATCTCTGTGTATATACCTCTGAGTGATGGAGATGCAACGAATGTCTTAACAAAATGCCTCAGTCCTCACTGGGCCACTATGTACGCTCTGTAAGAGGGGGAAGATAGAGAGGGATGAGCAACCACACGCTCAGTAAGGCAATAATGCAAGCATGGTAGATAACTACTCTATCTACATGCTGATAGTGTTATGCATAAATCATTTATAACTGGAGCATGAGAAATTTAAAACTATGCCATATGAGTATATATATCATGTGTATAAATCGTGGAAATTGGCATATAAAACATGATAAAATCATCATGTACAAACCATCTTATGCTCATCAATCGTCATACCCCACATAAAAGGGCAATTCATTTAAGAAACATCCTTTTGAAATCACATCTCTTTCTCAATACATATCATCCCATCACAAATCATTTTCTCAATCACAAACATCATTACCATTTCACAAAATCAATCCCACAAGGCTCAACCCCTCCCTCGAGTCTACCTTGGGCAATCACAATCACACATATGTAATAAAAACTAGGCCACTATATCACAAGTGACTATGTGGGCCAACTACATCATAAATCATCCCAGACCACACGCATCTAGGTGTGTGGGGTATTGTGCTAACACGAAGGTGGATTATCCCTTGTCAGACTTTCTCATCACAAAATCACCACGCGGTACATCGTACTCAAGTGATATACACAGTACATCGTACTCCGTGGACTCATATCATGGTTGGGTGTGCCACTCGTAGGTCTTATCTACCCCATACCAAGAACCTGTCGTACTCATGTAGGAGAGCCTCCCTGTCGAACAGAGCCTCCCCACCCCTCCAAGGCTTAAGGATGTTGGCTTAAGGATCCTTCCATAAGAGAACCTCCCCAACGAACAGAGCCTCCCCGCCTCCTCAGGCTTAAGGTTGTAGGGCTTGAGGATCTTATCGTAAGATAGCCTCCCTACCCGTCCAAGGCTTAAGGATGTTAGCTTAGGGATGTAGGGCTTGAGGATCTTACCAACTTCCACTGCCTCATACGTACCACAATATGCAAACTTGTGCGAGTAAAGCTCTAGCATAACTCATGCATCATATCATAAAGAAACCACGTACGAGCATAGCTTCAGTACGTTTATACGCATAAGAAAATCACTCGAAAGTCACGTACGAGCAGAAGCTCCAGTACGATTTATAAAACATTATCATGGATCAAACCAAAGTGCGAGCTGAGCTCCATCACTCTTTGTGCAATTGAAAGCATCAAAATTTAGCGTGAGCGAGGCTCCAGCACGAATTAAATCACATACACATGATAGGAGGCTCACATACATTCAAAACATCTCAAAACACGTTTAGCACTTCACATGGACTATTTCACAACATCATTCAAATACTAGCCAGCCTATTCAATAATTTGCTTAAAACAAAGTATGGTGTTTTGTGAAAACATTTAAGGCACATGATTTATGTAAATATTAGCCTTACTATCCCTTTTTTTCAAGAACCATTTCGGAAACCAAATCTCATACAAAATCTCACAGCTATTCACACATATCAACAACCATTTCCTTAAACATTCATGCATTTCATAAACACCATATATTCACCCACAAAATACGAGCAGCTACCTCTATATACTTACAAAATTTTCTTACCCGAAATTGCGTCGTGTGATTCCACTTTCGTAAAGCTGCGTACGTATGTGGTTCGATTCGTCTCCAACGAACTCTCCGAAACTGCACGAAATCATATATCACATCAATTTAGTCCATATAACTCAACATGGTGTTTGCTATAGTCGATTCAACCTATAGCCTCCATTAATACTTATAAAATCTCATATCAATTGTCTATTCATATATCTATTTTATGGTTCCCTTTAGGCCTATGGGTTCATACTAAACTGATATCAAATCGATATTAAGCCCATAGTGTTCATATTTCATAAATTTCTTTACTATGGCATATCATCAAACACTACATATGCTCATTTCTCATAACTTCCCTCAACCCACAATGTAGCTTCATTGACCCTCTTCTAATCATCCACATTACTCAAATGACAACTTAGTAAGTCTCACAAATCACCAACTCATCCAATTTACACTTTCTCACACTAGACTTATTCCATTTTCTAGGCCTAAGTTATTCAAATACATCTTAGGTAGTTTTCAACCATCATTACCCATAAAAATTAACTCCAAAGTTAATAAATAGACAATGTACTTGGGCTGGAGTATTAAAAACTTACCAATCTAATTTCTCTTCTTGTTCCAAAGAAAAATGTTCCTTACTCCTTCAATACCAACAATGAGGTTTCGGATTTCAACTATGTTACTCTCTTCCTCAAGATGAACAACTTTGTATCTAATAGCCTCCCCTCAATTCTTACTAGAAATTGACTGATTTTAGAGAGATAAATTTAGGTTTTGCATGGAAAATGGAAAGGAAAGGTACTATCTCGAAAAATGCAGATTCTATTACTCCTTTTATAGAAATAGCTTGATGAGATCGATCTACACTAGGAGGAGATTAATCTGGTCCCCTTAAATTCCTCTTTTTCAGGACACTTTCAAGCATGAGATCGATCTATCGAAGCTTGAGATCGATCTGCTCCAACCAGAGAGCTAAGGAGATTGATCTGTATGCTTAAGGATCGATCTTCTCATTACAGAATGTTTAGGATATCGACCTGACCTCATTGGAGATCGATCTACTCTATTCCATTGCTCAAATAAGAGTATTCTGGCTCTTCCAGACTGATCTCTCATCCTATGAGATTGATCTAGCCTTCATATTATCCAGATTTTTTGCAATTTTTCTGCAGCAACTCACACCTAACTTCCTTAATTTGCTGCCATGGTCATTTTCTCATCCAATTACCTTTAAGACTTGAAAATGACATCCATTCATACCTTATACACATTAAAACTTGTGTGTATTCATTGTATAACCAAAGGTATACAATATAAAACCAAATGGAAGTATTTTAGATTCATGCAACTTCTTTCCATTTACCACACTACTCATTTCTCATTCCACTCACATTCATCACATCTAAAAGCCCAATCCTTCATATTCATACACAATGAAATTTGTATGTACATTACAAACTCATATTACACGTATGTACATTACATTTATGGACTTTACATCAATTGTACTTCACATTACAAGTACATTACCATACTTATGAATCCATAAAGTTACACATGAAGTGCGATCTGTGCCTTGTGGGAGATCGATTCCTTCCAGGCAGAGACTTAAGGAGATCGATCTGCCTTATTCAATTGGACTGAGATTTGGTATTTTGTGAGAGGGGATCAATCTCTCCTTCATGGGAGATCGATCTGCTCCTTCCCTGTACACTCATTACTGCAATTTTCTACAGATTTCCAATATGTAATTCATCCTTAATTGCCTAATACCTCATTTTACAATCCGTATGCAACCAATGTATGATAATATCCATTCCATATAGTCCGTAGGCAATGAAACTTGTGCACACACTTAAAAACATGGATTTTACATTAGATTTATCACCCTTACATCCTTTTGTCATTCATACACATGTAACAATGTACATTTACATCATAGCTTCATAAAAAGACTTGTAAAACTATAGGTATTACATTTCTCCCCTCCTTAGAGAATTTGGTCCTCTAAATTGAACAAAGTCTATCCCTCAAGAAGTTGGGGATATTTCTCCTTCATCAGGTCCTCTAACTCCCAAGTGGCTTCCTCTGATGTATGATGTTGCCACAGGACCTTAACCAATGAAATCGACTTATTCCACAACACCTTCTCTTTTCTATCCAATATTCAGATCGATTTCTCTACATATGACTTATTCTCCTTGAGCTTCAATGGCTCATAGCTAATTACATGAGCTGGATCCAGATGGTATTTCCTGAGCATGGAAACATGGAAGACATTGTGGACCTCTGCTAGATCTGGTGGTAAGGTGATGGGCCCTAATGGTATTACCGCAAGTGCACAGGTCGTCCAAGTAATGATGGGATTTTGAGTCCCGAGTTATCATCCCTCAGAGAAGTTGGTTAGCCTAATTAACTATCGGTTAATCTTACCCTAAGTATATCCTAGCAAATTATGAAATTAAAGTGGGTGATCGACTAATCTAGGATTGAAAATACCAAAAGCAATAAAATAAAGACAATAAGAGCTAAAGGAAATAAAACCGAGCTCAAAATACTTACAGTGCTCCACGCAATTAAAAACGAAAACCTACCAAAGAAATTAAAACAGTTAAAACTAATTAACGCAATTAAAATACAAATATGGAAATAAAACAATAAAACTAATTAAACTAAAATTAAACAAGCTTAAAATAAAATTAATCTAACAACTAATGGATTAAAATTTACTCCTAGATAAATCTAAATGCTAAATTAACACTAACTAATGCATGAACATATTTTTGGAATTTTTAACTAAAACTAAAAATGCATAAAATGAATTAAATTCCTAATGCTAGACTAAAATTACTTAGAAAGCTAATTAAATCTAAATTATCTAATTAAGCATGATTAACTACACCTATATGCATGATTGAAATCATTAACTAAACTAATTAAATAATCTAACTAATCTTAGAATTAATCAAACACTAAACTATGTATAAAAATGAGTTATGCCATAAACAATTAACCAAACAAGCCTTAACCATTTAAATCTTCCCTCCCTCTACTGTTCATGTTATATTTCTTCATTTTAGTTTCCAGGTCACGGTTTCAGGGGGTTGCTAGAGCTGTATCCAGCTGTCTTTGCTGCTCCAAGATTGATCTGCTACTGTCGGTTCTGACCAGACATGAATCCTAGCTACTCCAGGCTGCTCGAGGCTAGCTGGTTTTTCCTTCTCGGTGGTGATCTCGTCTGCTCCAGGCTGCTGCTCCTCGGGTTGTGTCCTCTGCTGTTGCTCATTGGTGTGTCTCGGTTCAGGCGTCTCCAACTTCTAGTTTTGGTTCTGCAACTGCTGCTGATCATGGAGTGCTATCCAGGCGAGGGTAGCTGCTGCTGTGTACCAGCTGTTCTTTGCAAACCTCTGCTCCAGATTGCTGCACGGATGCTGCCTTCTTCTGCTCCAGATTCGGCTGCTGCTCCTCGGTGTAAATCAACTGCTATGTGCTAGCTTCAGTTCGTGGGGTCAAGGGCTATATCAGACTGAAATGGTTAAATGCAACAATACATAGATGACAGAAAAGTGGAAGTGAACAGCCATGAAAATACAGAACAGAGCATAACAGAGTGCATTTTGGTTTCCCGATCACTGCCATGATGCTCTCCGTTCAGCTCTATGATGCATGGGAACGTTAAGTAATAATGATCAAGCTGTAAATGGCTAACTAACTAAAGGAAAAAGAACATGGAATGCAGTGATGCAAACACACCGAACCGAGAATGAAGAATGCAGTAACAGAAGCGGGAGGAGCTCAAAACAGAAATTGGAAACTTCACTTCATCGGTTAGCTTCATTTCATTCTTCAACCGAGACTCCAATCTGCTCAAGATGTGAACCAATGTCTATCATCAATCCACATCAAGGCAACAGAGTCATATGGTGAAAGATTGAATGAAAATTTCTTGCTACCCGATTGCTCACCTTATGTTCTAACCGAGAGTACACATGGTGGATTGAAACTTAGAGAAAACCAAACTTAAGTGAAATGGAAGGGAACCGAGAACTTAGAAACACTGAAAACCGAAGCTTAAAATGATGAAGGTGTCTGAATACTTATAAGAAAATAAGAAGATGGAACAGAAAATTAAAACAAGAGCATTTGCATTACAAGAAACCGAGAGCAACTAAGAAGGAAAAAAAAAAATGGAAGCTATGAAATGGAAAATGAAACAAAAAAGGAGAAAATGCTTTAGCAAACCGAGAAGCATCCCTGGAATTAGATTGCCATACACCATAAACTAGTTTTGATTGGGAAAATGAAGAAGTTTTAATCACTTGAATGTCTTGAATCAACAATAAAGCAAAGAGAGTGCAAAAACCGGGAAGAACATGTTAAAATTCTATTCATTAAAACCAAATGTAAAGCTTTTCCAAAACAAAGAGAAGGAAAATGTTAAAACCAAAAACAACCATTCAGAAGGCAACTTAGAACTTCACCTAAAAAAAACTATTCTACCCTAAAAATTACATTCTCTTCAATGTCCATCTTTTTCTATTTATAATAACACTAGGGGTAAAATGGTAATTTTTACATCCTTGATGAGTTGGCATTTTTTTTGGCCACTTGTCTTCACACCATTGGCTCCTTGAAAAGATATGTCCATGTCATCGGTCTTCTTGTCCAATTGGATGTGCTCGGTTTGTCCGCGTGGCTCAATCTCGATTTTAGCACAATTCCGATCATTTTCTACCGAAATCTTCAAAATTCATCCGGATTTGATTTATCTGCCAACATGAGAATTTTAATTAAATAAAGGGGATAATTAACAAAATAAATTGGGGGTTTAAATAAATAATTAGGAAATTAAGCACAAATAATTCTAAAAATATAGAATTATCACACCCCCAAACTTGAGCTTTTGCTTGTCCTCAAGCAAAACAAAATGATTGTAAGAATGATAAGTACAAAACACAATAATTTCCCCAATATCATCCTCAAAGAAAAAGTGCAAACTGTGAAATCAAAGATTTACAATTACAAGTCCAACACTTAGAATTATTCAATCATAAGTCCTAACCCAAATTGGACTCCTCGTGAGTGTGTGAAAAATGTCTAAGTCAATTCACAGTACACTATCCGGATCAGATTATGCAACATAGTGAATGCAAAGTCAATGACATGTGATCATTCCCATAAGTTTGCTTTTCACTTCTCTCTCCACTAATGTAGTCACACTTAACTAAAGATCATTAGGACTTCATTAGGCTTGTAATGTAAGGCTGGGGTTAAGGTATGATAAAGTCGATTTAGGTTTAATTACCCCTTAACATGCATTACTTCTAGGATCTTAATGTAAGAGCTCTAATTATTTCCCCCAAACTTATTTATTTTGCTAAACTTTTCTCTTTTTTTTTATTTTTTTTATTTTTTTTATTTTTTTTATTTTTTTTTTTGAATTTTTCTATTTTCTTCTTTTCTTTTTCTTTCTTTTTCTTTTTCATCATTTTTTTTTTTTTTACATACTCTTTCACTATCACTTAATACCCATATAGCTCATAATATATCCAATTGATTTTTCATGCTTTTGGGGTAAGGGATAGGAATAAAGTATTTAAGCTACGAAAATTAAGTAGGCGTATTTACAAAGAAAAGCTTATTTGGCCCAGATGGGTGACTAGGGGTAGAATATATACAAGGAAGGCTAGAAAGGCTCAAACGATCCAAAGATGGCCTAAATCATCTCCCTAATCAAGTGTGATCTAATATTTCGCCTCGAGATTAGATCGAACAAATTCTAGAATATGATGCACAAAATCAACTGAACAAATGCAATCCTATGTACACATAAGCTTTCTCTAAATAAATATACAGATTCATGACATGACATGTGCATAAGATGAGGAAATCACAATTAGAATCAAGACAAATTCAAGAACTCAACTTCATGTTTTTCCTATAATCATGCTTCTTAATCAATCAAAGTCATACTAAATCATGGGGTCATATCATCGGAATATGGGAAAACTACCTGCTAAGCACTAGATCATCCCAAAATCAAACAATTTAAGCTCATATTATCGAAAAAATTTTGAAAATTCTTTCTCAGATTTTCAAAAAAATTTTGAAAATTTATCCAATTTTTCACAAATTTGCTCAAGTGATATCCCCTCCCCCAAACTTAAAGTACACAGTGTCCTCAGTGTGCAGATAATATAAGAATTTAAGCTCGAAACAGAATACTCCCCTTTCTGATGATGATGAACAACTGAAGCTTTGATTGAAAGCGTAAAGCTAGAAAATAAACCTGCAAAACAAAGAAAGAAAGAACAGACAAGAAAAGAACTGTACAAGAAGAAGAAATGAAGCTAAGTAGCAGGATCAGAAGTAGGAGGGTCAGCTAAAGTGGTCACAGAATGCTGACGATCAAACCCCCCCCCCCCCCCCAAAAATAGTGTTTAAGTCTGCCCCCATTAACCTTAAAGGGTTGATTCAGGGTCTCATCCATAATTTCAATGGCTCCATGGGGGAATACTTGTGTAATGGTAAAGGGTCCTGACCACCTAGACTTAAGCTTTCCTGGAAACAACTTCAAGCATGAATTAAACAACAGAACCTGCTGGCCTGGCTCGAAGTGTCTCTCCTTAATTTTCTTATCATGCCATCGCTTAGTTTTTTCCTTGTAGAGCTTGGCATTCTCATATGCCTGCAACCTGAATTCATCTAACTGATTAAGCTGTAGCAGCCTCTTCTCCCCTGCTGCCTCTAAATTGAAATTCAGGTTTTTAAGGGCCCAATAGGCCTTGTGCTCAAGCTCTACTGGTAGGTGACAGGCTTTTCCATACACAAGCTGATAAGGGGACATTCCTAAGGGTGTTTTGAAGGCTGTCCTATAGGCCCAAAGTGCATCCTCTAACCTAATGGACCAGTCCTTCCTATTCGGGTTCATTGTCTTCTCTAATATCCCCTTAATTTCCCTATTGGATAACTCTACTTGGCCACTCGTCTGTGGGTGATAAGCAGTGGCTACCTTATGTTTGACCCCATATTTCTTTAATAGTCCATCAAAACTACGATTGCAAAAGTGGGATCCTCCATCACTAATGATAGCCCTAGGTGTGCCAAATCGTGTGAAAATATTCTTCTTTAAAAACCTTATCACTACCTTAGCATCATTAGTTGGTAAGGCCATTGCTTCAACCCATTTTGACACATAGTCCACGGCTACTAGAATGTAGAGATTACCATATGAAGGAACGAATGGTCCCATGAAATCTATGCCCCATACATCAAAGAGTTCTACTTCTAAAATCTTAGTCAGAGGCATCTCATTTCTTTTGGAAATATTACCTACCCTCTGACATCTATCACATTTTATCACAAAGTAGTGGGCATCCTTAAACAAAGTGGGCCAGTAATATCCAGATTGTAACACCTTGGCTGCTGTCCTTTCTCCTCCAAAATGCCCTCCATAATCAGATGAATGGCAATGTCTAAGTATATCCTCTATTTCCTCCATGGGAACACACCTTCTTAAAATCTGATCTTTACACTGCTTGTACAGGAAGGGTTCATCCCAAACATAATACTTGACATCGCTCAAAAACTTTTTCTTTTGTTGGGCCGTTAAATCAGGTGGCATCACATTGCTCACCAAATAGTTCACAAAATCAGCATACCAAGGCAATCTGGAGTGCCCGAAAGTAAACAGCTGCTCATCAGGAAAGGACTCATTAATAACTGTACCATCTTCTTGAAGTCCACTCTCTAGTCTAGATAGATGGTCAGCAACTTGATTCTCCGTACCTTTCCTATCCTTAATCTCCAAGTCAAACTCCTGTAGTAGGAGGATCCATCGAATCAACCTCGGCTTTGCATCCTTCTTGGAGACTAAGTACTTGATGGCAGCATGATCAGTGTATACTACTACCTAGTGCCAATGAGATAGGATCGAAACTTATCAAAGGCAAATACTACAGCTAACAGCTCCTTCTCGGTAGTAGCATAGTTCATCTGGGCCTCATTAAGTGTTTTACTCGCATAGTAGATAGCATAAAAGACTCTTCCTCGTCTTTGTCCTAGTACAGCCCCGACAGCATAATCACTTGCATCACACATAAGCTCAAAAGGAAAACTCCAATCTGGAGCTATGATTACGGGGGCTGTAACTAATCTTTCCTTCAAAGTCTTAAATGCTTCTAAGCATTTCTCATCGAAGCAAAACACAGTATCTTTCTCAAGGAGATTACATAAAGGTTTTGATATCTGCGAAAAGTCCTTAATAAACCTTCTGTAAAATCCTGCATGTCCCAGGAAACTTCTTATTCCTTTCACCGTGGTAGGGGGAGGTAACTTCTCAATAATTTCCACTTTGGCCTTATCCACTTCTATCCCCCTAACCGAGATTTTGTGCCCCAGCACTATTCCTTCCTTTACCATGAAATGGCATTTCTCCCAATTAAGCACTAGATTTGTTTCCTCATGTCACGCCCCGAAAATGCAGAAAATAGGGCTAATTTAAAACTTTTTACTCGTTAATTCACAAATAAAGAGTGCATTCCTGTGCAGTGTCATACATCATCATAATTATCATGCCTCAGGATCTCTTCATGATATAATAAATATTGTATTATACCCATTACTCGATTACAAGTCGATTAATCCTAATACATCCCATATAATGTCATACATCAAGTGTCTGCAAATACATTAATAGTCTGGGTACATGAAAAGATAATATACCTCAAAGTACAAATTATATAGCCTGGAGCTTGAATCCTCCACTAGCCACCACTCCGTACGCCGCAGGGAAGTCCTTATTCACTTGAAGAACTCTGGGGGGAAAGAAAAACAGGGTGAGCTTCTAAATCGCTCAGTAAGGGGGGTAGGGGACTCATTTCATAAACCAAAATGCACATCACAAAGCATTTATTTGTATGTGAAACTCATTTGAAAACCATAGCATGAAAATATTCAAAACGACACTCTCATGTGTCAAGTCATGTGAAAACATGAAGTAAAAAGGCTCACTCTAGAGCAAAACAAAGCATGTGAAAATACGCGTTAGACGCTTTCTCAAATAACGTGGCATAGCCACCGATTTAAAATCACACGTGGCATAGCCACAATACACACGTGGCAAAGCCACTGAATTATTTTCTCACGTGGCATAGCCACTGAATAGGGTTTCTCAACGTGGCACTGCCACCAATGGGGTTTCTCAACGTGGCACAGCCACCAATGGGGTATACGTGGCACAGCCACCAATGGGTTTCTCAACGTGGCACAGCCACCAATGGGGTATACGTGGCACAGCCACCAATGGGTTTCTCAACGTGGCACAGCCACCAATGGGGTATACGTGGCACAGCCACCAATGGGTTTCTCAACGTGGCACAGCCACCAATGGGGTATACGTGGCACAGCCACCGATTGGGTATACGTGGCACAGCCACCAATGGGTTTCTCAACGTGGCACAGCCACCAATGGGGTATACGTGGCACAGCCACCGATTGGGTATACGTGGCACAGCCACCAATGGGTTTCTCAACGTGGCACAGCCACCAATGGGGTATACGTGGCACAGCCACCGATTGGGTATACGTGGCACAGCCACTAATGGGTTTCTCAACGTTACCAGAACGGAGAAGAATTCGGGCTTACATGCTACCAGAGCAATGCCCGGTGTGTACTCACAACTACACACCCAAGTCTTATCACATAAGACAGGTTGCCTTCACGTAGAACTCGTAATGGTTTTCTCTCATAAAACTCATTTGAAATCGTTTTGTACTCAACACAAAACGTAGTAAAATCGAGTTCCAACCGGCAAAGCACACGCACACATTTCTCAAATCATAATATTGCCTTAACGTAGAGCCCAGTTATAAACTCATAAAACATTGGGCTCCAACCGGCTATAAAATCGTGTGCAGTTTACTCTCAACACAAAACACTCAACATGCTTGTTTATAAATCATAAATCATGCTAAAACAGTTTGCAATTCACATACACAAATGGTTTAGATTTCCCTTACCTCTTTGCACCTCGTATAGTGCAATCGTTTCCCCCGTATCACGGACTAGTCTCGCATTCCACTCTGGAACTCCCGAGCTGTCCAAGCGATGTTAAAACATCAATACTCCGCATCACATAAGCCTCAATTCTTAAAATCGAGCATAATTGCTCATAACACCTCAATTCTCTTGATTTCTCGTAACTCAACCCTAAACTACAACTCTATTCACAATATCCCAATGTTCGATATCTCTAATACCAATTATCTACGCTAATTCTCCTCATTGTCTAATTTTCCATTTATAGCTCACAATTTCCCAAATTCACCAAAATTCTCAATATGCATATCACTCCTACCACATTGAAATTTAATCAATCCCTAGTCATCTTTCAGCCATTTCAACACAAATTCAACCACCAATAACATCAAAATCAACTCAAATATCAAGATCGAGGTTTAGAAATTACCCAAAGCTTGTGAGACGCACAACTCACGCCTCGATCCGATTCGTCCTTCGATTTCCAAGTATGTTGTTCTCCCTTTGATGAGGAACAACTTTCCTTCTTACCACAATAGCTGATTCGGCTGGAAATGGGGGATTTGGAGGAGTGAGAAACTAGGTTTTCGAAAAAATGGAGGTTTGGAAGAGAGAGAAAGTAAGATTTCAGGAGAAAACACGGGTCCCTTATATAGACTGGAGGTAGGAGATCGATCTGTCTCCTGGGGAGATCGATCTGCGTTTGAATTTTTGAGGACGATCTGGGTAATTTTATGCCTAGGAGATCGATCTGTCGAGGGGTGAGATCGATCTCTTTATGGCTTTATGAGATCGATCTGTGCCTTGAGGAGATCGATCTTCTCCCAAACAGAAGCATTTGGAGATCGATCTCTTCCTCATGAGATCGATCCCTTCTCAAACAGATTCATAAGGAGATCGATCTCTTCCATTGGAGATCGATCTGCTCCTCAAATTTCCCCCTCCTCGTCATGTTTAATTCACCAGATCGATCTCTCCTTCTCCCAGATCGATCTGTCCTCATGGATCAAGCTTATTTTACACACTTAACACATAAATCTCCAATTATAATTCCCACAATTCACTTAGCTCAATAAATTACACTTCAATTTATTATTACATCATTAAATATGTCTGAAATTCTCAGATCTCACACCTCACACCTTCTTAGCACTAGTGCTAAATTATGTAGACATAAATCAAAGCTATCCCCGAAGACTGAGAAATCATCCATGAAAACTTCAAGAAAATCCTCCACCATATCATGAAATATGGCCATCATGCAACGCTGGAATGTACCAGGTGCATTGCATAGGCCAAAAGGCATTCTCCTAAAAGAAAAGGTCCCATAGGGACAGGTGAAGGTAGTCTTTTCTTGGTCTTCCGAGGCTATAGCTATTTGATTGTACCCAGAGTATCCATCCAGCAAACAGTAGAATTCATGACCAGCTAATCGATCTAACATTTGGTCAATGAAGGGTAAAGGGAAATGGTCTTTCCTGGTGGCTTTGTTGAGTTTCCTATAATCCATGCATACTCGCCAACCAGTGACAGTCCTAGTGGGGATGAGCTCATTATTCTCATTTTCGATTACTGTCATCCCTCCCTTTTTAGGGACACATTGAACTGGGCTCACCCAGGCACTGTCAGAAATGGGATAGATAATCCCCGCATCTAACCACTTAATGATTTCCTTCTTGACAACTTCCTACATCACAGGGTTCAATCGACGCTGGTGCTCTATGGATGTCCTATACCCTTCCTCCAATAGTATTTTGTGCATACAGATAGAGGGACTAATACCTTTAAGGTCAGAGATAGACCAGCCTATAGCCTTCTGATGCTCTCTTAACACTTGTAGTAATTTGGCCTCCTGATCAATGGAGAGAGCAGCAGATACTATTACTGGTCTTGTGGAGGATTCATCTAAGTAAGCATACCTAAGGTGTGAGGGTAAAGGTTTGAGTTCTAATGTTGGAGGATCACCGGTGGATGGAAAAATATTTGAAGTTGGAATAGATGAAGAGTCTAATGTCTCAAATTGGGCAATCTCCTCAAAAGGAGTGACCTCTAACAACTGTAAAGTCTCATAGACCTCATCATCATCTTCACTGTACTCTTTAAGATCCACAGATTTCACTAAGGAGGCTTCTAAAGGGTTTAAAGGATGTGTCTTGGCAAACTCCTCAGTGATATCCTTATCCACTAAATCCATCCTAAAACAATCATGAGAGTCATCAGGAAACCTCAGAGATTTGAACACATTAAATTTAACTTCCTGATCCTGAACTCTCATTGTTAACTCCCCCTTCTGTACATCTATTAAGGTTCTACCAGTTGCGAGGAATGGTCTGCCTAATATGATTGGGACTTCTCTATCTTCCTCCATATCCAACACAATAAAATCAGCCGGGAAGATAAACTTGTCCACTTTCACTAAGACATCCTCAATAACCCCCTTTGGATATTTAATTGATCTATCAGCCAACTGGAGGGTCACTGTGGTGGGTTTGGCATCCCCTATCCCTAACTTCTGATAGATGGACAATGGCATCAAGTTTATACTAGCTCCTAGGTCGCACAAAGCTCTACCAAAAAATAATTTCCCAATGGTGCATGGTATGGTAAAGCTTCCAGGATCCTTGAGCTTGGGGGGTAACCTTCTCTGGATGATGGCACTACACTCCTCACTTAGAGCCACCGTTTCGTAATCTTCCAATCGTCTTTTCCTAGAGAGAATATCTTTCATAAACTTCACATAGCTTGGCATTTGCTCTAAGGCATCTGCTAATGGAATATTAATGTGAAGTTTCTTAAAAACCTCAAGGAATTTTGCAAATTGATGGTCCAGTTTTTGATTGTGAAATCTCTGTGGAAAAGGGACTGGTGGCCTAACAGGAGGAGATGTAGTGGGAACTTTCATAGCATCAGAGGTTATCGAAGGTTGTGACACGAAAACAGGTAAATGTGAAGAATTGCCTGGCTTTGTTTCCTTTGCAGCTTGATCATTTGCTTCTTGCTCCTTCTGAGCTGCTTCACTAGAACCTAAGGGTTTTACAACTGAGGGCTGGTCAGGTCTGGACTTAACAGGGGTAGCTACTAACTCTCTGCCACTCCTAAGGGTGATAGCTTTTACATGTTCCTTCCCTTCCCTCTGCCTAACAGGATTGGCTTCTGTGTTACTAGGGAGGGTTCCCTGAGGGCGTTGACTAAGAGCGTTCGCTATCTGTCCTACCTGAACCTCTAGGTTCTTGATTGAAGCTGCTTGGTTTTGCAAGATGGTCGTGAACATTTCCTCGAGAGAGGGTTTCTTATCAGCTGCAGATAAATGCTGGGGTTGAGGTGGTGGTGGTTGATGGAAATGGGATGGATGAGATTGATTCTGTGGATGATGTGGATATGGAGGTGGTGGGTGGTGAGGAAAGTGATGCTGTGGTGGTGCCTGAACCTGTGGGGCTTGAAAACCTGGGGGTCCTACTGGTCTAGAAATAGATGCTTGCCCTTGATTTTGGCTCCAAGAGAAATTTGGATGGTTCCACCACCCTGGATTGTAGGTGTTCGAATAAGGGTTGTTCTGTTGCTTAGGGGCAACGTACTGAACCGACTCGAGGTTAAGTGGACACCTATCTACAGCGTGGGTACCACTGCACAGATCACAAGATAAAAACGGACTTTGGACAGAAAACACAGGGTTAGGATTGTTTGAGGGATTAGGTTGGGTACTGAGTGACTCCACCTTCTTTGTAAGATTGGCTATCTGAGAAGTCAAGGTGGACAGTGTGTCAAGCTCATATACATCCGCCGATTTCTTTGGTAGCTGCCTTTCCGAGGACCATTGGTAATTATTAGCCGCCATCCTAACTAGTAGCTCCTAAGCCTCTTCTTCCGTTTTACACATCAATGCTCCGCCCGAAGCGGCGTCCACTATCGTCCTATTCTGGCTTGTAAGCCCATTGTAGAAAGTTTGGACTTGCAGCCATAGAGGTAGGCAGTGGTGAGGACACTTCCTAAGAAGCTCCTTGTATCGCTCCCATGCCTCGTAGAGAGATTCAGAGTCGTATTGGGCAAAGGAGGATATATCGCTACGGAGTCGGGCCATTTTAGAGGGTGGAAAGAATTTGGCTAGAAATTTGTGGGCTAAGTCGTCCCATGTGGAAATTGATCCTGGAGGCAGAGAGGTCAACCAGTGTCTTGCCCTATCCCTGAGTGAGAATGGGAATAGTCTAAGCCGTAATGCATCATCCGATAATCCATTATGCTTGAAAGTATTGCATAAGTCCAAGAATTGCCCGAAATGAGCATGTGGGTCATCGTACGAAAGCCCACTGAACTGTATAGAGGTCTGGATCATATGGAGGATGGACGGCTTAATTTCGAAATTATTAGCAGGGACAGCTGGTGGCCTAATGCCGGTATAATATCCTTCGACCGTCGGCACCGCATAATCTCCAACGGTCCTACTTTCCCTATTCTCTGCCATCGTGTTTTGCTGCGGAGCTGTAAATTTCCTAGAATCCTTTCGAATTTGTCTAAGAGTTCGTTCGATTTCAGGATCTAGAGGAAAGCAATCGAAACTCCTTGCTCTACGCATGCAAACATCAGAAAGTCCTTAAAATTTTTTTTTCAAGTTTTTCAATTTTTCATTTTTTTTTATTTTAATTAACTATGAGAAAATTTAACTAAACTAAACTAAGGATCTAAAAATTTACAACCTAAATATGTACAGGCTAGAATTACACCTAAGTATGGTTTCACCGATATTAACTAATGGCTAATTAAAACTTCCCCGGCAACGGCGCCAAAAACTTGATGGGCCCTAATGGTATTACCGCAAGTGCACGGGTCGTCCAAGTAATGATGGGATTTTGAGTCCCGAGTTATCGTCCCTCAGAGAAGTTGGTTAGCCTAATTAACTATCGGTTAATCTTACCCTAAGTATATCCTAGCAAATTATGAAATTAAAGTGGGTGATCGACTAATCTAGGATTGAAAATACCGAAAGCAATAAAATAAACACAATAAGAGCTAAAGGAAATAAAACCGAGCTCAAAATACTTACAGTGCTCCACGCAATTAAAAACGAAAACCTACCAAAGAAATTAAAACAGTTAAAACTAATTAACGCAATTAAAATACAAATATGGAAATAAAACAATAAAACTAATTAAACTAAAATTAAACAAGCTTAAAATAAAATTAATCTAACAACTAATGGATTAAAATTTACTCCTAGATAAATCTAAATGCTAAATTAACACTAACTAATGCATGAACATATTTTTGGAATTTTTAACTAAAACTAAAAATGCATAAAATGAATTAAATTCCTAATGCTAGACTAAAATTACTTAGAAAGCTAATTAAATCTAAATTATCTAATTAAGCATGATTAACTACACCTATATGCATGATTGAAATCATTAACTAAACTAATTAAATAATCTAACTAATCTTAGAATTAATCAAACACTAAACTATGTATAAAAATGAGTTATGCCATAAACAATTAACCAAACAAGCCTTAACCATTTAAATCTTCCCTCCCTCTACTGTTCATGTTATATTTCTTCATTTTAGTTTCCAGGTCACGGTTTCAGGGGGTTGCTAGAGCTGTATCCAGCTGTCTTTGCTGCTCCAAGATTGATCTGCTACTGTCGGTTCTGACCAGACATGAATCCTAGCTACTCCAGGCTGCTCGAGGCTAGCTGGTTTTTCCTTCTCGGTGGTGATCTCGTCTGCTCCAGGCTGCTGCTCCTCGGGTTGTGTCCTCTGCTGTTGCTCATTGGTGTGTCTCGGTTCAGGCGTCTCCAACTTCCAGTTTCGGTTCTGCAGCTGCTGCTGATCATGGAGTGCTATCCAGGCGAGGGTAGCTGCTGCTGTGTACCAGCTGTTCTTTGCAAACCTCTGCTCCAGATTGCTGCACGGATGCTGCCTTCTTCTGCTCCAGATTCGGCTGCTGCTCCTCGGTGTAAATCTACTGCTATGTGCTAGCTTCAGTTCGTGGGGTCAAGGGCTATATCAGACTGAAATGGTTAAATGCAACAATACATAGATGACAGAAAAGTGGAAGTGAACAGCCATGAAAATACAGAACAGAGCATAACAGAGTGCATTTTGGTTTCCCGATCACTGCCATGATGCTCTCCGTTCAGCTCTATGATGCATGGGAACGTTAAGTAATAATGATCAAGCTGTAAATGGCTAACTAACTAAAGGAAAAAGAACATGGAATGCAGTGATGCAAACACACCGAACCGAGAATGAAGAATGCAGTAACAGAAGCGGGAGGAGCTCAAAACAGAAACTGGAAACTTCACTTCATCGGTTAGCTTCATTTCATTCTTCAACCGAGACTCCAATCTGCTCAAGATGTGAACCAATGTCTATCATCAATCCACATCAAGGCAACAGAGTCATATGGTGAAAGATTGAATGAAAATTTCTTGCTACCCGATTGCTCACCTTATGTTCTAACCGAGAGTACACATGGTGGATTGAAACTTAGAGAAAACCAAACTTAAGTGAAATGGAAGGGAACCGAGAACTTAGAAACACTGAAAACCGAAGCTTAAAATGATGAAGGTGTCTGAATACTTATAAGAAAATAAGAAGATGGAACAGAAAATTAAAACAAGAGCATTTGCATTACAAGAAACCGAGAGCAACTAAGAAGGAAAAAAAAAATGGAAGCTATGAAATGGAAAATGAAACAAAAAAGGAGAAAATGCTTTAGCAAACCGAGAAGCATCCCTGGAATTAGATTGCCATACACCATAAACTAGTTTTGATTGGGAAAATGAAGAAGTTTTAATCACTTGAATGTCTTGAATCAACAATAAAGCAAAGAGAGTGCAAAAACCGGGAAGAACATGTTAAAATTCTATTCATTAAAACCAAATGTAAAGCTTTTCCAAAACAAAGAGAAGGAAAATGTTAAAACCAAAAACAACCATTCGGAAGGCAACTTAGAACTTCACCTAAAAAAAACTATTCTACCCTAAAAATTACATTCTCTTCAATGTCCATCTTTTTCTATTTATAATAACACTAGGGGTAAAATGGTAATTTTTACATCCTTGATGAGTTGGCATTTTTTTTGGCCACTTGTCTTCACACCATTGGCTCCTTGAAAAGATATGTCCATGTCATCGGTCTTCTTGTCCAATTGGATGTGCTCGGTTTGTCCGCGTGGCTCAATCTCGATTTTAGCACAATTCCGATCATTTTCTACCGAAATCTTCAAAATTCATCCGGATTTGATTTATCTGCCAACATGAGAATTTTAATTAAATAAAGGGGATAATTAACAAAATAAATTGGGGATTTAAATAAATAATTAGGAAATTAAGCACAAATAATTCTAAAAATATAGAATTATCATAAGGCTAGTCTATATGCCCTATCTCCAACTCTATCTAAGATCTCGAAAGGACCAATGTAACGAGGACTTAGTTTTCCTTTCTTTTCAAACCTCGTTATTCCCTTAGAAGGAGATACTTTCAAACATACAGACTCACCCACAACAAACTCAAGTGGGCTTCGTCTTTTGTCAGCATAGCTCTTTTGTCGACTTTGAGCCATTTGTAACCTCTTACATAATATCTGAACATCCTCTGAAGCTTATTTAACCAAATTAGGAGCGATCAACTGTCTGTCACTAACCTTTTCCCAACCAATAGGCGATCGGCATCTACGACCATATAATGCCTTGTAAGGGGCCATACCAATACTCAATCAGTGGCAAGTGATCGTCTCATGAGCCTCTAAAGTCCTGCACACACGCTCTCAACATATCCTTCAAGGTCTGTATAGTCCTTTCTGACTGACCATCTGTTTGAGGATGAAAAGCAGTGATAAGGTTCAATTGGGTCCCCACCGCTTCCTGAAAATGTCTCTAAAAGTGAGAAGTGAAGCAGGCATCCCTATCAGAAACAACACTCACTGGGATTCCATGCAATCTCACTATTTTCCGTACATACAAGTTCGTCAACACACTCAAGGTATCTGTAGATCTCATAGCTAAAAAGTGTGTCGATTTTATTAACCGAACTACTATAACCCAAATAGCATCATAGTTCTTACGGGTTCTCAGTAATCCCATCACAAAGTCCATGGTGACATGCTCCCACTTCCACGTCGGTATCGGTAGAGGTCGCAATAATCCTCTAGGTTTCTAATGTTCTACCTTAACCTACTAACAGATGAGACATTTAGCAACATACTCAGCTATGTCTCTTTTCATTCCAAACCAGCAATATATCTTCCGAAGATTTTGATACATTTTACTGCTCCTCGGATGTACTGTGTATATCGATGAGTGAGCCTATGATAAAATCAACTTTCTAAGCTCTGGATCATCAGGGACACATATTCTATTTTCGAACCTTAGTAGTCCATATGAACTCAATAAGAAATCAATGCCCTCACCTTTCTGAATTTGGCTAACTACGTCAATACACCATTAATCATTCTGCTGAGCTTGCTGTATTCTCTCAATCAACTTTGGTTCCAATCTCTAGCTGGCTATAATCCCATGACCTCCAATCTCAGGTGGGGTCACATCCAATCTAAGGTTCGTGAATTACTCCAATAACTTATGCTCCCTAACCATCATATATGATACCAACCTGAGATTCTTTCTACTCAAGGCATCAACAACTACATTCGCCTTCCCGGGTGGTACAAAATCTCACAATCATAATCTTTAAGGAGTTCTAACCACCTTCTCTGTCTCATATTCAACTCTTTTTATGAGAACAAACGCTTAAGACTCTTGTGATCTGTAAAAATCTGAAATCTCTCACCGTACAAGTAGTGGCGCCATATCTTTAATGCAAATACTACGACCCCCCAACTCTAAATCATGAGTGGGGTAGTGAAGCATCTGTGTAAACAGAATAGTTCTATAGGCAGTTAGGAATCGTGAGAATTGGCGCGGTGATTAATCTGTGCTTTAGTTCTTCAAAACTTCGCTCACATTCTTCATCCCACGTATACTCCACATTCTTCCTCATAAGACATGTCAACGGAGCAGTCAATCTACAAAAACCCTCTACAAATCTCCTGTAGTAACCCGCCAAACCCAAAAAGCTTCTAATCTCTGTGACTATCCTGGGCTGTTCCCACTAAACAATAGCCCCAATTTTGGATGGATCTACTGACACCCCATCATTCGATACAACATGGCCCAGAAAAGAAATCATCTCTAGCCAAAAGTTATAGTTATTAAGATTAGCACATAACTTTCTCTCTCGGGGGGTTTGCAAAACAATCCTCAAGTGCTGCTCGTGATCTTTCTTGGATATGGAATAAAGCAATATATCATCAATGAATACTATCACAAATTGATCCAGGTATAGCTTGAATACTTCATTCATTAGAGCCATAAAAGCTACTAGCACATTTGTCAACCCGAAAGACATCACCAGGAATTTGTAATGACCATAGCGGGTGCGAAAAGCTATCTTGGGCACATCTTCCTTTCGAATCTTCAGTTGATGATACCTAGACCTCAGATCTATTTTGGAAAAGATCTTTGCTCCTCGAAGGTGATCCAACAAATCATTAATGTGCGACAAGGGGTACTTATTCCTGATGGTAGCCTTGTTCAACATCCAATAATCAATACACAACCTGAGGCTCCCATCTCTTTTCTTCACAAACAATACCGAGGCTCCCCATGGTGAGACGCTCGGTCTTATAAACTCTTTACCTAGCATATCTTGCAACTGCTTCCTTAATTCCTCTAGTTCAACTGGAACCATCCTATATGGTGACTTGGATATTGGCTCTATTCCAGGTGTCAAGTCAATACCAAATTCCATTTATCTTTTCGGTGGCAATCCCGGTAGGTCGTCTGGAAAGACATCAAAAAATTCTCTAACCACTAAAATGTCATCCATATCCGAATGTGCCTTGTTCAAGTCCACCACATGAGTAATAAAACCTTCAAAATAACATTCATGTCATTTATATACCCATGCACTTTACTTGCTACAAAATCAAGATTTCATTACTTCTTATAAAATTTTACAACAGGTTCCTCAGGTCAGGAAAACGTAACAGACATAGTGTGACAATCTAAGACCACATGATTAGTAGCTAAACAATCTATTTCCAAAATTACATAAAAGTCATACATATTCAACAAAATCTGATTAACTGTCGTGCACTTATCTCCTACTCTCACTTTACAATCTTTATATACTTATTTGACTAATTGACTAACTCTCATTGGAGTACTTATTAATAAGGTCCTATTCAAGTATGTGGGTCTTATAAAACTTATTAACTTTTATACACATGCAGGCGATATGAAGGAATGTGTAGTACCAGAATCAATAAAGCTACAGCTTCCAAATTGAAAATCAGAACTGTACCTTTTATCACCTCAGAAGAGGTATCTGCTGATGCCTGGTTTATCGCATATACTTTACCTTGACCCACAACTTGTTTCCCTTTTCTTTAGCTATGGCTCTCTTCCTTGTAGGAGGTATAACTGTAGTAACTTTCTTTGGCTCCTTACCCCTCTGCGAGACTACCTCAACTACTTTGGGACAATCCCTTGCACAGTGCCCAACTCTACCACATCTGAAGTATCGTGTACTTGAAAATGGCAGGGCCTACTATCATGATTCGGCCACAGACTCTACACTAATCAGTAGTCGGTCGGGGTCCACCAATCATTATACCCCTGGCTGGGGCTGAAATGAGATACATAATAGGTCTAGTAGCCTTCTTCTATGACTCATCTGCCTCTCTCTGACGCTTACCAGCACCTTTCCGACCAAACTGGCACTCTTTCCATCTCCCAATTTCCTCAGACCCTTGTCCTTACCCCAACTGAACTCTGAAATATGCAGGTCATAGTCCTGCTCACACACCTGGGCCCATCGTACAGCTTCTTTGTATGTAGCAACATCAAACATAGCCAATTTAGCTCTAATCGAAGGTCTGAGTCCATCAACAAATCTGTAGACCCTAATAGCTTCACTCCTGATTGAGTCTGGATCATATCGGCCCAATGAGGTGAATCGAGACTCGTACTCATCCACTAATCGGTTCCCTTGAGTCAGATTCAAAAATTTCATTTGTAGTCTGCGTCGAGCAGTATCTGGGATATATTACTCTTTAAAAGCACCCAAAAACATATCTCATGTGATCATTGTACCCTGAGCTCTCAACATAGGTCTGTTGGACTTCCACCAGTGCTCTGCTTTACCCATCAATACAAAGGGCGCAACCATTACTCTTTCTATAGCCGAATACCTACAAAAATCAAACAGCTTCTCCATCTGACTTATCCAATCCTTAGCCACTGCTAGATCCTTTACCCCCACTAAAAGAATGAGGCTTAAAGTCCATAAAATGCCTCAATCTCTCCATATCATAGTCATAACCATGCCCCAAATCATTATCATCATACTGCTGCAGGGCCACTAGAGGAGGAACTGGCTGAATAGGGGGACCTCATGGTCTATCTGGTTCGGGTTGTGCAGGTGCAACGTTTTCAGGCTCAGGTGCAGCTGCTAGATAATTTAGTGCAGCCTGTCCTTGTAAGACCAGAAATTATATAGTAATTTCTTATGAAGGATTGAAATGGCAATAAATTAAACGAATGGGATTCAGACTGGAGATAAGGATTTAAAATACGAAATGAGTGAGTGTTTGTGAAAGGAAGTTGGATTGGATTGATCCCGAACATGTACAAAGGTAAAACGGTCAAAAGACCCATTTTCGATATAAATTCGATAAGAAAATTTTAATTAAGAATATGGAATTGGGAAATTTTGATCAATAACGAGAAAAATATTGAATTTCAAGTCCAATTGATCAAGATAAGAATTTATTTGAAATTATTGAAATTTTCACCTCGAAAAATGATCCCAAAAATAGTAAAAAAATATACTGAAAAGGTAAAATCGGGCTGATAAATTCATTTATGGACTAAATGAGTTTAATATAAATTTTTGAGATATTTTTGGGATTTTTATTATTATTTTAATGATTATAATAATAATAAAAATATATTATAAAGAAAAAGAAAAAGAAAAAATGAAACAGAATTGAAAAACGTAAGGAGAGAGAGAAACGAAGCTGAAGACAAAATCGAGAAGACCCACAAGGAAGAAGAGAACACCGACGAGACACCCCGGTGACCGAGGAAGCCAAGCGATGGTTGAAAAAGATGGTCGACAACCATGCGACGCTTCTGCCACCGAAACACGCACCGACGGCGCCAGAAGCAGCCAGATCGGCGAGTTGAAGCCGCAAGGGGGAGAGGGTGTAAACCCCACAATTTTCCTACATTTAATTAAATTATATAAAAAATGGAAATAATATATATTAATGGAAGTATGAATATTCGTTGTAGGGCTCGAGGACTATAGGAACCGAAAAGCCCATGGGATGACCGGGAACCCGAAGATACAAGAAGTGATAAGGCAAATGCAAGTACGGAGGGATTAGAAAATTTTAATTGGTTAATTTAAAATTGTTGATGTAAACACTTGTATCGAGAATTTATGAAGAATGATAGAATCCCGATATTATTTCATTGTCGGAATAATGAAAATCTCATGGAAGGCATGATATTATGTCTTTGGATAAATTATACAAGAAAATGTATATGTGTAGAGACATACATAAGTGAAAATGTATATATATAAATACATATTTATATATATACATAGGTATAATATATATATACTAGACAATTTAAAATGGAAGAATGATGAAATATATATATATAACATATATATATATATATATATATTGTAATGTATAATGTATAAGATATTTAAAATAAAATGGAAACAAAAAAAATGAAAAAAAATGAAATGGGAATCATACAAAACCATAATACAAGTATTAAACAAAAAAAAATATACTAAGGACACTAAACTAACATATAATATATATATATATATATTAATATAAAAATATATATATATATGTTAATATTATATGTGTATACATAGTATTATAATATATATATATATATACATAGCTATACGGAATTGGCTTTCAAAGCCAATTCCGTCACTTTGTTTCAATTGAAACAAATTATAAACAGAAGAGACCTAGGCGGGAAACAGAGGAAGAGTTCGGTCAGCTGGAGAAGAAGGAGGAGGAAAAGAAAGGAAGAGAAAGAAGAGAAGGGAAAGGAGAGGAGAAGGAGCCGATCTTGCCGAGAGAGAAAGGAAAGAAAGAAAAGGGGAGCTGTCCAGCCGAGGGAGGAAGAAAAGAAAATAGAGGGGTTGTTGGCCGAGGAAGAGAGGAGAAGAAAAAGGAAAGGAATGGAGGAGAAGAAGAAGGGGAGAGCGCTGGAAAATGAAGCTGGAACTGAGGGTGTGCAGGGGAGGTTGAGGGAGAAGGAGAAACCATGGAGCAGACCAAAACCGAGGCTGAAAAGGAGAAAGGAGCAGAACGGAATTGAAGCTGGAATGGAGACCGAATGAAGATGAGAATGACGGGGGACTGAAAAAAAAAAAAAAGAAAAAGGGGGAATGGAAGAAGAAGACAAGGGCTGAAGAGAGGCAGAACCAAGGGAGAAGGAGACCAATTTGGAGCTGGAATTGTGAGCTGAAGAGAGGGGCTAAAACGGGAGCAGACCGAGGTAGAGGACTGATCGGGGAGCTGAAACCGAGAGTGTGCAGGGGAGCTGCTGCTGGAGGTGAGACCGGGAGAAGGGGAAGGACAACCAAGGAAGAGGGGATGACTGACTGGAGCAGAACAGGAGGCTGAAAATCGAGACCAGTGAATAGAAAAGAAGCAGCAAGGCAACGGGAACAATCAAGAAGAAGAGGGGCTGGAACCGAGAAAAGAGAAAAGAAAAGGAAAAAGGAGAAAAGAGAAAAGAAAAAAAGGAAAGAAGGAAAAAGAAAATAGAAAAGGTAAAAGGGTATATTTATGTTTCTGTGTATATTTAATATACATGTACATTTAGATTAAAATACAAGCATGTTTAGTGTAGATTTAATATGGCAAAAATGGGAATGATGAGGAGTAGACAAATATGTGTGTATATGTGATAAGGAGAAAAAAAATGGGAAATCAATATTTATTTATATATACATATATAGGAGTGTATAAATGTATATATATATACTTGTTTATTTAGGTGCATATACATATAGGTGTATATAATGAATTGGGTATGCTAGTATTTGTACAAAAGATTTATATGCATATGTGATAAGGAAAAATGAAAAACAATGATAATATATATATATATATAAAGGAGTGTATATATATGTATATATATATATATATATATATATATATATATATATGTGCATATACATGTAGGGGTACATAAGATGAATGTGTGCTAGTATATGTATATACAAAGAATGTATATATATATATATATATATATATATATAAATATATATATGAAATAGGGAAATATGAAAAACAAATAAATATATATATATATGTATATACAAAGAATGTATATATATGAGATCGGGAAACATGAAAACAATAAAAGTATATATCTATATATATATATATACATATAGGAGTGTATATATATATATATATATATATATATATATTTATGTGTGTATACGTGTGGATGTATATAATAAAGGTATATGTTAATACTTGTAAGAGCAAATATATAAATAGTGAAGAAATATATATATATAAACGTGTGTGTCGGCCTAAGGATATACAATAATATGTACACATGCAGTAGCAACGATAAATTACGATTTCAACGCAATTCGCATGAATAGGGTGCGAAGTCCACAAATTCGGTGTAGGTGATTGTAGAAGGGATTAAAGGAGGTACTAGGAGACGTCACCGTTCGAATTCGAGATACCCGATAAATCGAGGTAAGGGGTATTATTGAACTTAGTTCTGATAATGCATTCTTGTTTCTCTGATAAATGATTTTATGAAAGAGCATATGATTTGTAACGTTTTATTAATGCTTCCATACTTACGAAACATGTTTCGTTTTACAAAATGTTCGCTAAAACATCTATGTTCATGAAATAAACTTTCGAATTATGAAAATGCATGGAAGTTTTATGATGGCTTGAAAACCCATATTTATGCTTTGAAATGGAACTTTTGACGTTTTCAAAAGTATTTACGAAAAGAGAAAAGATGTTTTGAGACTATAGGCTTCATGCATGGTTACTTCTTGTGGTGTTCCAGCTCCACCACTTAGGTGCTGGTACGTAGGCCCCTTTAGCACTTGACTCGACCTGTATGGAAGATGTCGTGCTACTGGTGGTTTATGATGATATCTTCCGTAGTATCTCGTGCCCGCGTAGAACGCAACTATGTTTCCTACACGGAGAGTGCCACTGGTGCCCGTGTCCTAGCTAAGTGCTAGTGATGTAAGTAAGATAAATACTACCCATACTTTATGAAAGGGCTGTACGACCCTGATCCAGTCTACAGCCCACTTACCATGGTCATAGGTATGATGACTCTCTATGGAGAATGACATGTATCGCATGACTTAGTTATAGCCTAGTCTTCTCGATTTTAATTATAAAATCGACTATGATGAGAGTTTATGAAATGATTATGAAATATGCATGAGAAGTTTATGAAATGATTATGAAATATGCATGAGATGTTTATGAAATGATTATGAAATACTCATTATATGTTTACGAAATGATTTATGAAATGTTCATGAAAATGGTTAAGCATGTTAATATTTTTATTGACACGCATGCTTTATGACGTTTATGCATGAAATGTAAATTTCTGTATTACATTAAGTTGCGTTCCATGAACAATTTCAAATACTTTTATATGTCAAAACTGTTTTAATAGTACTATCTTACTGGGCTTTTCCCCAAAAGCTCACCCCTCTACCATCAGATCATTTGCAGTGAATCCATGACGCTACCTGCCGCGTACACGACGTAGGCTAGTGGGAAGAGCTACCCTAGCTACATTTTGTACACGTAAAAGGTATACATTTACATTCTTGTACCAGACATAATTGTACACACAGATATATATTGGAAATATCAGTTGGGATGTAATTTTGTAAGGAACGATGTAAACATTACTACTTTGGGATAATGTTTTGAGATAATATTTTGAGATGACTAGTATTAAATTGAAATGAATGTATTAAGTGGTAAAGATGAATTTGGAAAGTATGCTTGGTAGTGGTGGATATCTAGGATTGTTGGAAAGCATGCTTGGTAGTTGTGGATATCTAGGATTGCCAAAAACAACTGAATTGCAAGTGGGTAGGCTCATATATAAGTCGTTGTGTTGCCGAAATTTCTATCGGCCATATAAATTAAAATATAGAAATTAATAATAATTACGAGTAAAGTATTAGGAAAAGTATTTTGACACCGCACAGGAATACAACCTAAGTGAATAAGGAAATAAGTGCGCAAATTATATTCAAAAAAAAATTTCTCCAATTTTCAAGGGTCAAGGGTCGTTACAGAGGGTGAATCTGGTGGCCATCGACGTGATTTAGCTCCGATTGAGGCTAGCCGAGAGTTCCCCAGCACGAGACGCGTCAAACGGTGCAAGTGGCACATCGGGAACCAACCGGACAACACCAGAATGACCAAAAGAGCTTAACCGATCGGCGGTTTAGTGAGAAAGCTACTGTGCTGAACCAGACCGGACCGGTTCAGCCAAGAAAGAGAGGAAAAAAAGAGAAAAAAGGAAGAAAACAAGAAAAAAAGAAAAAGGGGAAGAATTTTCGAGGATACACTGAACTTTGGGTATGTCGGTAAGAGGTCAAAAGTGACCGATTTGATTTTTGAGAAATTTATTTAAATTATATTTAATGAAAAATAACCCAGATTTACCTAATCGTGCAGTTTTACGACAGAGCTCGAACGAGAGCCGATTGAGCTCTGATTTTCGTACCCCGTATAGTATCGGGTAAGGACATTTTAATTACGATAATATGAGTCCATTAATGCAGAGTTCAGATTATTTTATGGATTAATTCTGCATAAAAGGAATTTTATTCGAAATTTCAAAGTAATAATCATAAATAGTATCCGGGCTATCCAAAGAGTTTGGAATGAAGCCCAATGGGTATTGAGAGCCCAATAGATCAAAAGAAAGGATTTAATAAGTGGAAACTGACCGAAAATGGGTCGAGGCCCATTAAGATGCAATCGGGCCCAATAAAGTAAAACAAGCCTAGTACTTTAGATTCGATCAGTAAGAGTGGAATACTGTTAAATATATTAGAATTGACCCAAATACATGGTTATATGCAGCTCTGTAGACTTGGGTTGAAGCAAATTGGACTGAGAGACTTGGTACAGGCGAAACGGGATAAGCTTGTGCGTAATTCCAGGTAAGGGAATTTTACGGATTGCTAGAGGTAGCTTTACGCAATTTCGACTTCATTTACAGTCTCTTAAATTGTCTGAAGGGTCTATATTTCAAATAAAAAAATTTTAGTGCCCCAAAAGGGCAAATTACCAAAATACCCTTGTGAATGGTAAAATTTTCAAATTTAGGAAAAATTGGGAGGAGCAAGAACAAGAGGTTCCTGCTCGTTCTTGAGGTGTTTTGACACGTGCATGAGTAGGTTGGCTAGCTTTTAAATAAAATGCACAGCATTGCATATTTTCAATAGTGTTGATTTTCTCTGAAATGGATTTGAGAAATGTAGCCGCCAACGTGATTTTGTAGAAATGTGACGTGCTAGAGCTTAGCTCACACGAGTCTTGATTTGTGTGATGCATGCATTAGTGCTGGAGTGAGAGCTCGCACTAGAGTTTTACATCCATTGGTGCTAAAGTCTAACTCGCACCAGATTTTTTTATATGATTTTCGTGACATGGTGCTGGAGTCTAACTCGGACCAAATTTTTTCATGAATTTTGTGACATGGTGCTGGAGTCTAACTCGCACCAGATTTTTATATGATTTTTTTGACAGGGTGCTGGAGCCTAACTTGCACCAGATTTTCACATGAGTTGTGTATAGAGTGCTAGAGCTTAGCTCACACTAGTTTTACTTGATTTTATGAGAGTGCTGGAGCATCACTCGCACTGGTTTTATGAGAACATGCGATGAGCTGTGCTTAGAGCATTGGGTAGACTGTGTGTCACGTCGATTAAATAGGCTCGCATGTGCGTTTTAAGACAGGGCATGAGTATGGATATGAGATATGGGTCAACGAAGTACGTTGTACCGTGCTAGTAGCATGGAGTACGCTGTACCGTGCTGGGATTAATTATGTGGCATCTTCGGATGCGTGGCATCTTCGGATGCGAGTGATTGGACAAGGCCGACAGGATGGACTGACCTGTGAGACCCCGTATATGTATAAGGGTATATATGTACATAGAAGTGTAAATAGAGTTGTACTATGAATTTATGAGTGAAGTATATGTGATGTAAGTCCATAAGTAATGTACACACTTGTAATGAGAGTGGTAATCGTACATACAAGTTTCATTATGTATGAATGTGTAGTAATGGACTTAAACATGTGGAGAATGTGTGTAGAATGGATTATGAATAGTTTGGTAAAATGGAAGTAGAATTGCATAAGATGTGCACTTCCATTTTCTGTTTATATTAAGTACCATTGGTCATACAAAGATTCTACACAAGTTTTAATGTGTATGAAGTGAGGATGGATGCCATTTTCAAGTCTCAAAAATGAATGAATGAGGAAATGATCATGGTAGCAAATTAAGGATGTTTGGTAAGTATTGTTGCAGAGGAACTGCAGGAAATCTGGAAATTTTGAAGGGCAGATCGATTTCATGGTATGAGAGATTGATCTGGAAGAGCCAGAATGCTCTTATTTGGGCAAAAGAATAGAGCAGATCGATCTCTAATGGAGCCAGATCGATCTCCTAAGCATTTGGTAGTGAAAAGATCGATCCCCAAGCACCCAGATCGATCTCCTTAGCTCTCTGTTTGGGAGCAGATCGATCTCATGCTTCGACAGATCGATCTCATGCCTCGACAGATCGATCTCATGCTTCGACAGATCGATCTCAGGCTTGAAAATGCCATGAAAAAGAGAGATTTTAAGGGACCAGATCGATCTCCTCTTAGACCAGATCGATCTCCTCAAGCTATTTCTATATAAGGAATGCTGAAAATCAGAAAATTTCGGGAAAAACACAAACCTTCCACTTTCAACCCAAAAACCTAACATTCTCTCTCAAAAATCAGCCATTTTCAGTGAGGTTTGAAGAGAGACCATTAGAGACAAAGTTGTTCCTATCAAAGAGAAGAACAACATAGTTGGAAAGCATTTTCCCATTGTTGGTATTGAAGGAGTTAAGGGCATTGCCATTGGAGCAAGAAGAGAAATCAAATTGGGTAAGATTCAAACACTCCAACTATGGTACATTGTTTATTTAATTGATTTTGGAGTTGTTTGGCATGAGTATGGATGGTTAGAAACTATCTAAATACATTGGAATGATTATGACCTAGAAATGGTCTAGAGTGAGAAAGTGGAATGTATGGAGATTAATGATGAATGAGATATGTAAAAGTTATTTATAGTGTTGTGGTATGATTTTAAGATGTGGTTAGTGGATAAATTGTGAGATTTGCCTAAAAGAGGTAAAATGTGGATTAAGGCATTTGTAAAATGCATAAGTGAATAATATTGACTAGTGAGGTCAATTATAGGTTAAATACGTTAACTCAATCGATTTAATGAATGAATCGCAGCTTTCGAGGAATACGCCGAGGCGTGTTGAGCCAAGAGCGTGAGAAGCTAAAAGGAAAGGAGTCACACCAAGTAAATCGAGGTAAGGGAATTGTGTGGACTCTTAGAGATATCTGTGCGCAATTTGGGCGCTTAAATGTTTTGCTAGAATGCATGAGATTAGGAAATGTTGTTGGGTGATTGAAGGGTAAAAGTTGGGAGTTTGAGAAATGTGCATGAAAACAAAAGCATATTGCTTTGAAAATCATGTTTTATTGCTTTTTAGCAAATGATTGGTAGGTTGGCTAACGTTGAAATGATTTGCAAAAGAAATGAGTGTGTTTTGGTTTTGTTAACCACATTTTTTGCAAGTTTTGAGCCACCTACATGATTTCGTGAGTATGAAAGAGTGCAAGAGGCACTAGTTTTCACATGGATTTCATATTGTTTTGGCATTGTGCTCGAGTTTGTCTCGCACTGGATGCCCACCTTGTATGTTACCGTGTTTGGAGCTTCGAGTAGACTGGGTGTCACATCGATTAAATAGGCTCACACGTGCATTGTGTTGACATGATTAATTAGCCGTGTTAGGAGCTTCGGATAGACAAGAGGTCGCCCCGATTAAATAGGCTCACACGTGCGTTTGAGATGTGGCGTGATATGATGTGTTGATTGGGTCCACGGAGTACGTCGTACCGTGCATGTAGCATGGAGTACATTGTACCGTGTTGAGTTGTGATGTGCCGTCTTCGGACGAGATCTGCTATGGACCGGTGGGTAGGATTTGACCCACCTCCCGTGTGGAAGCAGATGGTGGTGATATCCCGCACACCTGATCCGTGTAGCCGGTATCACAGGTTATGTACATAGGCCTTGAGGTTATTACCTATTGTTGAACTGCCTATCTCACATGTCTACTGCTATTTGAGATTAAATCCATGTTTGAAAATGATTTGTGGGTCAGGAAAGCCTGAGGGATGGGCCGAGACCTGACCAATGTTAAAATTGATTTGTTAATGGTTTTTAAAGTGCACGGATGCATGATGTTTAATGCCATGCCTTATTGTGAAAATGCATGATGTTTAATGCCATGCTTTATTGTGAAAATGCATGATGTTTAATGCCATGCTTTTATTATGAATTATGCATGATGATTTACACCATGCCTTGAGTTGAAATGTGCACTGAATTTTAATAGCATGAATGCTTTACATACCATTAACACAATCATACACTCATGTTTTGAGATAAACAATGAATTAAATGCTTTTGAGCATGGCATCACGATCACATAGATAGTGCAGTATCTACCTGTTCGCATGATTGCCTTACTGAGCGTGTGGTTTGCTCACCCCCCTTATTTTCCCCTCTCTACAGAGATTTGAGTATAGATTGAGCGTGACTGGAGGCGTTCCCTTTTTGGTAATTCCGCTGCATCCCATCGCTAAAGGTATATACACCTTGATTATTTTGTATCTAAACTAGACATAGCACAGTAGCATTTTGTATGTAACCACTGGGGATGTAAAACAATGTAAACACATGTAACAACTCTGATATATATACATTTATACAAGTGTTTACTCATAAATAATGTTTCAAATTGAATTGGTATGGTGGAGTGAGTTAGACGTCGACACACAGCCCAATTGTTAAGTGTGTGGTTGTTCACGATCGAGGAAGGATGGTTAAGGATTGATGCTTGAAAATGCGAAAAATTTGTACGTATTTTGGTAAGTTGAGGGTCATGACAGAAGTTGGTATCAGAGCTCGAGTTGGTTTGACGTGTGTCGTGTCTAAAATACTTAATAAGTGAAAAAAATTACATCCCCAAGTTACTGTGCTTGTTTAGATACAATAGTGTATGTCGATTGGTTGACTAAGTAATTGGTTGTGAATGTAAGGAACTGAGTAAGTATGCCTAATACCAGTCGCGGTAGAGGGATGAGAGCACAAGCTCGAGGCCATAGAGGTAGGCCTGGGGGTCGTGTTGAGCCAGAAACACACGAGGCTCAGGAGAATGTTGAGGTGGAGGCTGATGTTAAGCACGCTCCACAGGGTCCAGAGGAGAGGCCCGAGAGTACTGAGGCTCGCTTCGCGAGGATTGAGCTAAGCATTGAGATGATTGTGGAGTTGGTCACCCAATCTTTATCTAGAGTTGACGGTAGACAGAGTCCCGCTACACAGGGTGATGCCGAGCAGGCGGCAGCTCCTGAGGCACGGGCAAGGGAAGCCCAGAGGCCACAGACAACAGATACCCCACCCACACAGGATGTGCCTACGCCGGTTGCTATGCCAGGCAATAGAGGTTGGGGATATGGATGTGATTTGGATAGACTGCGGCAGTTCCAGAAGTTTGGGCAGCCGTCTTTCAGTGGAGTAAAGGACCCAATAGCGGCTGAGGATTGGATCAATGAGATCGAGAAATTATATGGGTTCTTTGAGTGCACTACTACCGAGATGGTAGCATTTGTCGCTTTTATGCTGAAGGGATCAGCAGAACATTGGTGGAAATCCACCAGGCCTATTTTGAGAGCCCGGCATACTGAGATCAGCTGGGATGTGTTTCTAGAGGCCTTCCGAAGACAGTATGTCCCGGATACCGCACAGCGGAAGCTAAAGATGGCATTTTGGGGATTGACCCAAGGGAGCAGGACTGTGGATGAGTATGAGACTGCTTTTATATCCCTGAGCAGGTATGATCCCAACACGATGGGTAATGAGGTCGAGAAGATCCAAAAGTTTGTGGATGGATTGAGATCGACCGTTAGGTCTAGACTGGTTCCCCTAGATATACCGACCTATGAGGAGGCAGTGCGCAGGGCGCAACTATGTGAACAAGATGTTGATAGAATCGCCTCAGAGTTTGGAAAGGTTGGTAAGATGAGGGACAGAGATAAGAAGAGACCTATGATGGATAGAGGCTTCAGCTATAAAGGAAGCAAGAGATTCTCTGGAAAGAGGTCGAGAATTGATGAGATCCGGGAGAGGACAGTTGATACTCCCATGTATCCGGCCATTGCTCCAGCTAAGGGAATCGTGATTGGAGGACCACGGCCTACTACGGAACAGTGTGGCAAGTGTGGTAGGTACCATGGTACTCAACCATGCTATGGATCTCCTATAGTATGCTTCAGATGTGGGAAGCTAGGGCACATAATCAGAGATTGCCCAGAGATGACAGAGAGGGCCCCATAGAAGGGCAAGGAGCCAGAGAAAGCTCCAGTTGGTAGAGCTGCTCCGAGGAGGAGGGCTACAGCTGAGGAAAAAGGGAAGCAAGCAGTGGGTGTAAGCAGAGGACGAGTGCACGCACTGGACCAGGACACTGCAGATCAGTCATCGGATGTGGTAAAAGGTACCATCCAAATCTTTGATTTAGAAGCTTATGTACTGTTTGATCCTGGTGCCACGCATTCCTTTATTTCGCCATCCTTTGCATGTAAATTGTTGAAGCATGTAAAACCCACGCTGCTTGATAAGATGTTGTTGATATCTACCCCTATGAATGATAGTCAGTTGACTGAGCATATATATAGGGATTGTAAAATGAAGATAGGAGGTAAAGAGATGGCAGCCGATTTAATTTTATTAAACATGAGTGATTTTGATGTGATCCTAGGAATGGATTGGTTGGCTGCCAATCATGTTGTTATGAATTGTCATGCAAAAACTTTGATGTTTCCAAAGATAGACAATCTTGTAGTTAATTTTGTGAAATGAAATTAAAGAACATGATTTTTATAAGTGTGATGAGTATAATCTTGATACATGATGTATGAAAGATAAATTTGATTTCATTTATGTATGTGATGTGATGATTTATGATGCTAATGGTGGAAAGAATAATGTGAAGGATTCATCGCTTTTGTGATTGAGACGGATAAGGCACGTCCGGAATTGGAAGACATACCGATGGTTAGGGAATTTCCAGATGTCTTTCCGGATGAGTTACCAGGGTTACCTCCAGATAGGGAGATGGAGTTTGGTATAGATTTGGCACCTGGTACAGAGTCGATGTCCAAGCCACCATACAGAATGGCTCAAGTTGAGTTAGAGGAGTTAAGGAAACAATTACAAGAGTTGTTGGAGAAGGGGTTCATCAGGCCGAGCGTCTCACCTCGGGGAGCACCGGTTCTGTTTGTAAGGAAGAAGGATGGAAGCCTCCGACTGTGTATAGATTACCGGTTGTTGAATAAGGCCACCATCAAGAATAAGTATCCCCTCCCACGCATCGATGATTTGTTGGATCAGCTTAAGGGAGCACAAGTCTTTTCCAAGATAGATCTGAGATCAGGGTACCATCAGTTGAAGATACGAGATGGAGATGTACCCAGGACAGCTTTTCGCACCCGGTATGGACATTATGAGTTTATGGTTATGCCATTCGGGTTAACGAATGCTCCCGCAGCTTTTATGTCTTTGATGAATGAGGTATTCCACCAGTACTTGGATCGATTTGTTATTGTGTTTATTGAGGATATACTGGTGTATTCAAGGTATAGAGAGGAGCATGAAAGGCATTTAAGGATAGTGCTACAAACCCTTCGAGAGAAGAAGTTGTACGCTAAACTCAGTAAGTGCGACTTTTGGTTGGAACAGATCTCTTTTCTGGGTCACATAGTATCAAAGGATGGAGTATCAGTGGATCCATCTAAGATTGAGGCCGTAGTTCAGTGGCAGAGACCCCAGACAGTGACAGAGATCAGAAGTTTCTTGGGTTTAGCTGGGTATTACAGAAGGTTTGTAGAGGGATTTTCGAGGTTAGCTGCTCCTTTGACACGTCTCACGAGGAAAAATGTAGAGTTTGTGTGGGACAAAAAGTGTGAAGACAGTTTTGAGGAGTTGAAAAGGAAATTAACTACAGCTCCAATACTCACCATTCCTACCAGCTCAGGAGGTTTCTCGGTGTATGCAGATGCTTCACACCTAGGACTGGGTTATGTATTGATGCAGGATGGGAAGGTAGTAGCCTATGGATCAAGACAGTTAAAGGATCATGAGAGGAACTACCCGACCCATGACTTGGAGTTGGCAGCGGTGGTGTTTGCGCTGAAGATATGGCGCCACTACCTCTATGGTGAGAGATTTCAGATTTATACAGATCATAAGAACCTTAAGTACCTGTTCTCACAGAAAGAGTTGAACATGAGACAGAGGAGATGGCTCGAGCTGTTAAAGGATTATGATTGTGAAATCCTATACCACCCGGGTAAAGCAAATGTGGTTGTTGATGCATTGAGTAGGAAGCATCTCGGGATGGTATCATTTATGATGATCAGGGAACACGAGCTGTTGGAACAGTTCACGAACCTCAGTTTGGATATGACCTCGCCTGACGCTGATAGTGGATATATGATAGCTAGCCTGCAGTTGGAACCGGATCTGGTAGATCGAATCCGACAGGCTCAGCGAGTTGATCAGCAGTGTAATGATATTGTCGGGCAGATACAGAGGGGTATAGAGACGGAGTTTGGGTTGAGTCCGGATGGATTATTGAGGTTCAGAGGTAGGATATGTATTCCTGATGACGCAGAGATCAGAAGGTTGATCTTGACAGAGGCTCACTCATCGAAGTATACGATACATCCAGGGGGTACCAAAATATATCAAAACCTTCAAAAGGTTTATTGGTGGTCGGGAATGAAAAAGCACATTGCTGAATATGTTGCTAAGTGTCTCATTTGTCAGCAGGTAAAGGTAGAGCATCAGAAGCCTGCAGGGTTATTGCAGCCTCTACCGATACCGACATGGAAGTGGGAGCATGTCACCATGGATTTCGTGATGGGATTACCGAGGACCCGGAGAAGTCATGATGCCATATGGGTGATTGTGGATCGGTTGACGAAATCAGCCCATTGTCTAGCTATGAGAGCTACCGATACTCTGAGCCAGTTAGCGAACCTATATGTGCGCGAGATAGTGAGGCTACATGGAATTCCAGTGAGCGTTGTTTCTGATAGGGATGCCCGCTTCACTTCCCACTTTTGGGAACATTTTCAGGAAGCGATGGGGACCCAGTTGAATTTTAGCACCGCGTTTCATCCTCATACAGATGGTCAGTCAGAGAGGACTATACAGACCCTGGAGGACATGTTGAGAGCGTGTGCATTGGATTTTGGAGGCTCCTGGGATGACCATTTGCCACTCGCAGAGTTCGCGTATAATAACAGTTTTCATGCGAGTATCGGGATGGCACCATATGAGGCATTGTATGGCCGTAGATGCCGTTCCCCTATTGGATGGGAAGAGGTTGGTGACAAACAGATCTTTGCTCCCGACTTGGTTAGACAAGCCTCTGAGGACGTCCAATTGATATGTGAGAGGTTACGGACAGCTCAGAGCAGGAAAAAGAGTTATGCTGATAAGAGACGGAGACCACTAGAGTTTGAGGTGGGTGAGTCAGTGTTTCTAAAAGTTTCCCCTTCGAAGGGAATTATGAGATTTGGGAAGAAGGGAAAGTTGAGCCCTCGATATATAGGGCCATTTGAGATACTTGATAAGGTGGGAGACAAGGCGTATAGGTTGGCATTGCCACCAGAATTGGCAAGTGTGCATAACGTCTTCCACGTATCCATGTTGAGGAAGTATCACCCGGACCCGGTACATGTGATAAGATATGAGCCTTTGGAGCTAAATGAGGGTATGACCTATGTTGAGAAGCCAGTTCGGGTATTGGACAGAAAAGAGAAAGTGCTGAGGACAAAGACAATTCCCTTGGTGAAGATACTTTGGCAACATCACACTGTGGAAGAAGCCACATGGGAATTAGAGAGTTTGATGCGGGAGAGGTATCCCGAGTTGTTCACAGAATAATTGGTTCCAATTTAGAGGACCAAATTTTCTAAGTGGGGGAGAATGTGAGACCCCGTATATGTATAAGGGTATATATGTACATAGAAGTGTAAATAGAGTTGTACTATGAATTTATGAGTGAAGTATATGTGATGTAAGTCCATAAGTAATGTACACACTTGTAATGAGAGTGGTAATCGTACATACAAGTTTCATTATGTATGAATGTGTAGAAATGGACTTAAACATGGAGAATGTGTGTAGAATGGATTATGAATAGTTTGGTAAAATGGAAGTAGAATTGCATAAGATGTGCACTTCCATTTTTTGTTTATATTAAGTACCATTGGTCATACAAAGATTCTACACAAGTTTTAATGTGTATGAAGTGAGGATGGATGTCATTTTCAAGTCTCAAAAATGAATGAATGAGGAAATGATCATGGTAGCAAATTAAGGATGTTTGGTAAGTGTTGTTGCAGAGGAACTATAGGAAATCTGGAAATTTTGAAGGGCAGATCGATCTCATGGGATGAGAGATCAATCTGGAAGAGCCAGAATGCTCTTATTTAGGCAAAAGAATAGAGCAGATCGATCTCCAATGGAGCCAGATCGATCTCCTAAGCATTTGGTAGTGAAAAGATCGATCCCCAAGCACCCAGATCAATCTCCTTAGCTCTCTGTTTGGGAGCAGATCGATCTCATGCTTCGACAGATCGATCTCATGGCTCGACAGATCGATCTCATGCTTCGACAGATCGATCTCAGGCTTGAAAATGCCGTGAAAAAGAGGGATTTTAAGGGACCAGATCGATCTCCTCTTGGACCAGATCGATCTCCTCAAGCTATTTCTATATAAGGAATGCTGGAAATCAGAAAATTTCGGGAAAAACACAAACCTTCCACTTTCAACCCAAAAACCTAACATTCTCTCTCAAAAATCAGCCATTTTCAGTGGGGTTTGAAGAGAGACCATTAGAGACAAAGTTGTTCCTATCAAAGAGAAGAACAACATAGTTGAAAAACATTTTCCCATTGTTGGTATTAAAGGAGTTAAGGGCATTGCCATTGGAGCAAGAAGAGAAATCAAATTGGGTAAGATTCTAACACTCCAACTATGGTACATTGTTTATTTAATTGATTTTGGAGTTGTTTGGCATGAGTATGGATGGTTAGAAACTATCTAAATACATTGGAATGATTATGACCTAGAAATGGTCTAGAGTGAGAAAGTGGAATGTATGGAGATTAATGATGAATGAGATATGTAAAAGTTATTTATAGTGTTGTGGTATGATTTTAAGATGTGGTTAGTGGATAAATTTTCGAGATTTGCCTAAAAGAGGTAAAATGTGGATTAAGGCATTTGTAAAATGCATAAGTGAATAATATTGACTAGTGAGGTCAATTATGGGTTAAATACGTTAACTCAATCGATTTAATGAATGAATCGCAGCTTCCGAGGAATACGCCGAGGCGAGTTGAGCCAAGAGCGTGAGAAGCTAAAAGGAAAGGAGTCACACCAAGTAAATCGAGGTAAGGAAATTGTGTGGACTCTTAGAGATATCTGTGCGCAATTTGGGCGCTTAAATGTTTTGCTAGAATGCATGAGATTAGGAAATGTTGTTGGGTGATTGAAGGGTAAAAGTTGGGAGTTTGAGAAATGTGCATGAAAACAAAAGCATATTGCTTTGAAAATCATGTTTTATTGCTTTTTAGCAAATGATTGGTAGGTTGGCTAACGTTGAAATGATTTGCAAAAGAAATGAGTGTGTTTTGGTTTTGTTAACCACATTTTTTGCAAGTTTTGAGCCACCTACATGATTTCGTGAGTATGAAAGAGTGCAAGAGGCACTAGTTTTCACATGGATTTCATATTGTTTTGGCATTGTGCTCGAGTTTGTCTCGCACTGGATGCCCACCTTGTATGTTGCCGTGTTTGGAGCTTCGAGTAGACTGGGTGTCACATCGATTAAATAGGCTCACACGTGCATTGTGTTGACATGATTAATTAGCCGTGTTAGGAGCTTCGGATAGACAAGAGGTCGCCCCGATTAAATAGGCTCACACGTGCGTTTGAGATGTGGCGTGATATGATGTGTTGATTGGGTCCACGGAGTACGTCGTACCGTGCATGTAGCATGGAGTACATTGTACCGTGTTGAGTTGTGATGTGCCGTCTTCGGACGAGATCTGCTATGGACCGGCTGGTAGGATTTGACCCACCTCCCGTGTGGAAGCAGATGGTGGTGATATCCAGCACACCTGATCCATGTAGCCGGTATCACAGGTTATTTACATAGGCCTTGAGGTTATTACCTATTGTTGAACTGCCTATCTCACATGTCTACTGCTATTTGAGATTAAATCCATGTTTGAAAATGATTTGTGGGTCAGGAAAGCCCGAGGGATGGGCCGAGACCTGACCAATGTTGAAATTGATTTGTTAATGGTTTTTAAAGTGCACGGATGCATGATGTTTAATGCCATGCCTTATTGTGAAAATGCATGATGTTTAATGCCATGCTTTATTGTGAAAATGCATGATGTTTAATGCCATGCTTTTATTATGAATTATGCATGATGATTTATACCATGCCTTGAGTTGAAATGTGCACTGAATTTTAATAGCATGAATGCTTTACATACCATTCACAATCATACACTCATGTTTTGAGATAAACAATGAATTAAATGCTTTTGAGCATGGCATCACGATCACGTAGATAGTGCAGTATCTACCTGTTCGCATGATTGCCTTACTAAGCGTGTGGTTTGCTCACCCCCTTATTTTCCCCTCTCTACAGAGATTTGAGTATAGATTGAGCGTGACTGGAGGCGTTCCCTTTTTGGTAATTCCGCTGCATCCCATCGCTAAAGGAATACACACCTTGATTATTTTGTATCTAAACTAGACATAGCACAGTAGCATTTTGTATGTAACCACTGGGGATGTAAAACAATGTAAACACATGTAACAACTCTGATATATATACATTTATACAAGTGTTTACTCATAAATAATGTTTCAAATTGAATTGGTATGGTGGAGTGAGTTAGACGTCGACACACAGCCCAACTGTTAAGTGTGTGGTTGTTCACGATCGAGGAAGGATGGTTAAGGATTGATGCATGAAAATGCGAAAAATTTGTACTTATTTTGGTAAGTTGAGGGTCGTGACATGACCCACCTCCCGGGGTGATCCCCGATCGTGGTGAGACACCGCACACTAGGATCCGTGTAGCAGTGGGATCACAAAGACATATGGCCATTGTCTTAGTTATTTGCCCGAGATATATATATCTATTGCCTGGTCTCGCATGTTGATGCTTTTGAGAAATACGTTTTATGGATTTGCGTGTGAGTCTAGATCACCCGAGGGAGGGATTAGATCCTGACTGAGATATGATTTTGATGAGAATGAAACTGGGTTTTAAACTGAACTTGCATGATGTTATTTGCATGCTATTTAAACCCATGAGTGATGTAAACTGGTTTTACATGACATTCATTGTATCGCATATTTCTAGTACTGTGAAAAACATTTGATTTCATGGTGTTGTGTGAGTCAGGAACACCCTAGGGATAGGCTGAGTCCTGACTTTGTTGTGAAATGTTAATGAGAATGAAATTATTTAAAAGAGTTGCATGTTGAATTTTTCATGCTCTTTGAAATCCACATGCGAACTTATTTTACATGACATCATGAATTATAGCATTTGTTTTGAAATGTGTGGAGAAAGGGTGGTTTATGCATGGCACCATGTTCATGTAGGTAGTATGGTTACCTACTTGTTCGTAGGATTGCCTTACTAAGCTTGATGTGCTCACCCCTTTCATTTTCCTACATAGATTTCCTCTAGTAGAGTTTGAGGCAACTGTGTACTGCACTCTTGATATCCGCTACTGCCCATCATTTTAAGGTATATACACTTGTACATATTGTATCTAAATAAGAATAGTACAATAACATGTTTGTAAGTAACTTTCGGGGATGTATAGACACTGTAAACACTTGTAAATGAATGGAAAAGAATTAGTGAAAAACACATGTGTTTACCTTTCATTTAATAAGAAATTAAGTTATATGATGATTGGATGGTGGGACTGGCATTGACACCAGCCCAATTGTTAGTGAAGTGTGGTCACGATCAGAGGACAGGTATGTATAAAATAAAAATGAAAAATTTACTTTGATTTTTGGGTCGTGACAAATGGTGGTATCAGAGCAAAATTGGTCTGATGTATGTTAGTGTCAGTAATAGAAAATTACATTCCTGTGTTACTGTGCTTTGCTAGATACAATAGTTTATACCGAGATGGGTTTCAACTAAGAAATGATTAAGAATGCAGGAATATAGGCATTATGCCTAATATTAGTTGCGGTATAGTAGGTAGAGCACGAGGCAGAGGTCGTAGAGGTAGGCCTGAGCCTGCTAGTCGTGCTGAGTCGACCTACAAGAACCAGGATGAGATTAAAATGGAGGCTGATGTTGAGCATGCCCCACAGAGTTCGACAGAGAGAACGGACAGTATTGAGACACGTTTGAGGTTGAAGCGAAGTATGGAGAATATTTTGGGAGCTAATTGCTCAGAGTATGCATGGGATTTGAGGGCGAGTCGGAGCATTGGTGGAAGTCTGCTCGACCCATCTTAAGAGTTAGACATCTAGAGTTGATAGGAGAAATATTTCTGGATGTATATCGGTGACAGAATATCCCAGACACTGCTTAAAGTAAATTACAGGTAAAATTCCTTACACTGACCCAAAGGCGCTGGTTGATTGACGAGTGTGAAACTCAATTTATATCCCTGGGCAGGTATTACCCCGATACTATGGGCAGTGAGAGTCGAAAATCCCAAAAATTTATGAAAGGGCTCAGATTGTGGATTTGAGTCCAATTGGCCCTGTTGGATATCACTACCTATGCCGAGATAGTGCGCAGACTACAATTGTGTAAATAAGATCTTGTGTTGCACGCCTCTGAGATTGGGAAAGGTAGTAAGGGTCGAAATAGAGACAGAAGAGAATAGAGAATGATAGAGATGTCAGAACAGGAAAAAGGTAGTTTGGTAAGAGATTAGAGCTGATGAGTCACGGGGTAAAATGATTGGTAAGACCCCAGTGTATCCAATTTCAGCACTTTTGAGGGGTATTGTGATTAGAGGACCCCGACCTGCTTGTAGCAGTGTAAGCAGTGTAGAATGGTGGTAGATACTATGGAAGTAGGGCCTACACCTACACCTTATTGATAAAATAGGCGTTAAGTGTGGTAAGACGGGCCATTTATTTAATGATTACTCAGAGTTGGGTGAGACTGCCCCACAGAAGGGCAAAGAGATAGAAAAACTTGTTGAGATTTCTGCACCGAAAAGGGAGGCCACAGCCGAAGAGAAAGGGAAAGTAAGCTGTTAGACGAGGGCGAGTATATGCCTTGGAACAAGACACTACTGATGTTTCATATGATGTGGTGAAAGATACCACACTGGTTATGAATAGTAAAGTAATTATTTTAATTAATCCTGGTGCCATGTATTTAGTCATACTGCCTTCATTTGTATATAAGTTAGTAAAAGACGTGAATACCTCCACCCTTGGGCACAATGCTGATAGTTAGTACCTCAATAAAGGAGGGTTAATGTAAGACCCGAATTTTTGTGTTATTTCTTTTCGAATATGTCATTTGAATATGTAATTATGATATATCGAGCAATAAGGAAGAAATAATACAATTTCGAGTTTATATGATGAAATTGGAAGTCGGTAAGTTTTAAAATATCGAAATAAGAGATTGAGTAAATTCAGAATAAACCGAATAAAATTTAGTTAAACGGACTAAAAATATGGACTCAGAACGCGAAAATATAAGGAGTCCAAGAAGGAAAATTAGTCCAAAAATGATAACCCGAAAATTTCCCCACAATGGAAATTTATCTCCGAAATAAAGAGAAATAAATTATATTTTCAGGGAAATAATAAAAATAGGAAATGATGTACATATATATCTTTTTCGAAGCAAAATTAAATAAAATATATGTACACGGGTATGAATATTAATGTATAAAAATAAATTATGGTAATATAATATTATTATAATAATACAAAATAATTGTTTATTATTATTATAAAAATATTATATTAAAATATATTATTATAGTGGGATATATATTATATTATATTATGGTGTAATATAATATAATATATATATTTATATATAAAAAAAAGGAGAGAGAAAGAATCAGAAAGTTAAAAAAAAAGTGAAGAAATCTAGAAAAAAAAAAACAGAAGCAAATCGCGAAGAGAGAGAGAGAAAAAGCCGATTTCACCGTTCCTCACCACCGGCGATCAACGACCAGCGAAGGAGCTCGAGGAAGACACCGGCGAGGATGACCGGCAACCCAGGAGGCGACTGGACGCTGGCACGCGTCGTGGGACGGCCGAAAAAGGCAGATCGACGGAGAGGATCCCAAGGGAGAAAAAGGAAGATTCGTCGGCGACGGTGGCGATCTGGGCCGAGCCAAGCCAGGCGAACCTTCCCCAGGCTGAGGCGCACCCAACGGTGGCCGACCCACCCCGAGAATCGGCCGAAAACTCCAGCAACGGCTAAGTCTCCACTGAATCGGATCGGACCGGTTCAGTGTGAAAGGATCTCAACCGGTCCGAACCCGTTCAGTCAAAGGAGAGAGAAAAAAAATTTTGGCAAAAAAATTCAGTGTGATCCCGGCATAGCAGTAGACTAGTAAGTGGTCGAAAATCGGTCGAATTATTTTTCGGATAATTAATTTGAATTTAATTTAGACCAAAATTAACCGGTTTAAATATATATTGATGTGTAGCGGAAAAAGGGTAGGCGACGTGTACGAGTTCGAGTGAATCTCGACTTACGTGCCATCAAGAAAATATTCGGCTTCTGAGAATACATCTGGAGCCAATTAGACTGCGCAATCCGAGGATATCGAGGAAATTGAATTCGCAGTCGACACATTTTTCAGGTAAGGGATTTATGGAAGCTATTAGAGGTAGCTATACGTATATTTCTTACCTTCGGTATGCAAATATATACTGTAGAGTATATAGATTAGATTTACAGATTAAATTATACTGTAAAATTATCGAAAAAGCATAAGTGCATAAAGTGCATGCTTTCGGTGTCGTTATCGTGAAAAGTTGTTTTGCAAGTGTAGAATGATAGACTAGCTCAAGATTTTACTGTCTGCATTAAATTGCACGTTTTTCAAAGTTAAGCGTGCTTGAGTGGGAGAAATTTCATGATGGGTGACCATCGAAAAATTACCCCTCTTGTTCTGTTTTGCACCATTTTCCGTGCTGAACTCAGTTTTGAGCACCGTTTTCACCGGAAGTGAGCTTTCTATCGATTTTCTGTGTAAAAAGGTGCTAGAGCCAATGCAATACTATTGGTTATCCGATTTGCTCGCACTTACTTTTAAACTGAATTTGAGAATAAAATCGGTGTTAGAGCTATGTGTAAGCTGAGTGAGACACTAAAGAGCTCGCACTGAGTTTTGAATTCATGCTGGAGTCGTCAGGTATTATTAAGTGTTTGTACTCTGACTGGCTCGCTGGTGAATTCCTAAACTTATAATGATTCTGAGTAAAATCGTGCTGAAGTCGTCGTGTGATGCTAAGTGTTCTCGTACTGACTTGTTCGCACGAGGTTTTATGTATTTGATGTAATGTGAGTACAAAACCATGCTGCAGCTGTTGTGTGATGCTATGTGTTCTTGCACTGACCTGCTCGCATGTGATTTTGAGACATGGAAATGGATGATAGTGATACTGAGATGGTAGACCTCGAGATTACTCGGTCCCTCAGCTATATCACAATATATAAGGATCCTCGGATTACGCTGTACCGTGAGGTAAACCACGGAGTACGATGTACCGTGATATCTTAGTGATCTTAGTGAGCTGACGGGATGGTTGATCCGCCTCCCTAAGCATGGGATTCCCGCACACCTGATCCGTGATTGCCTGGAATCCAGTGACTATGGCCATATGTCCCCGTGATTGATATTACATCCCAGCCAAGTCTCATTTATGATTGAATTGCTGAGTGCAAAGTGTTTTTCTAAGTGGTGGGTGTTATGTGATTTGAAAAGAATATGTGCTTTGTGAACTAAGTGAACTGAATAAGCTTTCTAGCGAATTAATGTTGTCGCATAGATTGCTGTCATTTTTAGTAAATGCAATTGTTTTACAATGAGTTAAAGCATGCATAATGAATGTGAAACGTGTTCAATGAAATTGAACACTTGTTTTAAAGAATGATTTATCGAACTGAAAATGTTCGAATAAAATGTTTTAAAGAAATGAGTGAAAGTGTTTGACAGTGAATGAAAACGTGGTTATTGCAATTATTGCATCGTTTTCAGTGTGTGTACTGTTTTTATAAGTATTAAATTATACACTATCAGCATGTAGATAGTATGGTTATCTACCTGCTTTCATATTTTTCTTACTGAGCGCGTTAGCTCACCCCCTTATTTTTCACCTCCACAGATTCTGCGCATTAGAGTGTGTCTGCTGCATTTATTCCTGCTACCGTGCTCTCTAATCCTCCAGCAGTATTGAGGTATACACATATGCGAATTTTGTATCTACTTAGTAATGCACAGTAACGTTATCTTTTGTATTTGGGGATGTATATAAAAGAAATTGATGTAGATGACTTTGTTAAAAAAAATCACAAAATTTCTATATTATTTTATGCAACTCTGATAAGAAATGATTAAATGGATGAGAATGAGGTAATTGACATTGACTCACAGCCCAACAAATAGAAGTATGTAGTTGCGAAAACGGGTCGTGACAGAAGTGGTATCAGAGCGGAGTTAGTCTGAAGTGAGTCAGTGCTAGTAATTAGGAAAAATATATATCCCCATAATACTGTGCATTATTTAGATACAATGGTGTATACTGAGCTGGATTTAGACTGAGAAACTTGTTGTGTATGCAGGATGTCGGATAGACGTCGCAGTAGTAGAGGTGAGAGTTCGCACTCTCATGGGCGTAGAGATGAGCCCGAGAGGCGCAGTGGTCTAATTCTGCTAGAGCTCGACTTGATTCTGGTGATATCGCAGATACACGTATAGCGCGGTTAGAGCGGAGTGTAGACACTATCATGGGGTTATTGACACAGGTGATGGCCGGGATTGAGGGTAGACAGGGCATAGCCAATCAGGCGAACCCTACTGGTCAGGCAGCTGCTTTTGAGACACCTGTACAGCCTGCACCGAGACCTCGGGTTGCAGAGGCAGAGATCCCTGTTGTCATGCCCCGCTTTCGGGAACCCTTCTATCCATACATTCTCTACTACGGTTGGGCTGTAAGAAGATGCAATTACTAAAAATTTATTCATTTACAGCGGAATATTTAAAACTTTAAGTCACACTCCCAGGTGTGTGTGTAAATACACAAAATTAATTGTATGAATACCATGTGCTTACATATCATCCCCATAATACTGTTTACAATTCCAAGATATAACTGTGCGATACAATATATTAGATACAAAATACTCGTGTATACAAATCTTATACCTTTGCAGATTGTGGGAGCTGTTTAGCACAAAAGATCTAGAGATCACCGCTCTCTTACTTCTCAGTACCTGGAGGGGGAAAATAGTGGGATGAGCAAACCACAGCTCAGTAAGGAAATGTATGCTAGCAGGTAGATATCGTACTACCTACATAGCCCATGCATGCATAAACCAAAACCATGTTTTCGTTATAAATGGAAATATCATACGAAAAATGCATTTAAACATGAATTTCTCAACAGCATTTTCGTGTAAATCAAATGTCAACCTTCCATTTAAAACATGCTCATAAATAGTGCCCTCATGGCACGAATGTGAAATCAGAGATTTATTAAAACACGAAATCTCTTTCACTTTTCAAAATCATTCTTTCTCGCAAATCTCTTTCTTTTCTGAGATTGTCTCTGTTTCTCGAATCCCTGAGACAGGCATGGAATTTTCGGCAATCAAATATCCACGACTTATGGCCACAGTCAGTGATCCCAGGCCTCACTGATCGGGTGTGCACAGGGTATCACTTCGCCTGAAGGGGGATGGGTCAGTCCTACCCTCCGGCTCATCTCAATCCACCTCATCTCCTCGTATAGTCACGGTGAAGATACGTCGTGTGTCATCTACGCGATACTCGTACTCACGTGCACCCAGCACGGTACATAGTATACCAACGGGTGACTACACTATTCTACGTACGACCGTGGACCCAAGTCCATACTCCAACTCCGATGGACTTTTTATCCTTAAACCATGTCTCATATACCAGGCGAGCAAGCAGCGTGACACATAGTCAACGCAAAGCTCCAGCGTGGTACGATCTATCGTTAAGGCCCAACCCGTTCAATTGGCCGTCGGCTGGTATCCCCTTGGGTCCCAGACCCCCAGGTTTACCTTAACTCAACAAAACAGGTGCGAGCAAAGTTCCCGCACTTTCTCAAAACCCTCGTGCGAGTTAAAACTCCCGCACGGTACATCAAGGCATTAAAACGGGTGTGAGCTAGCGCTTCAACACCAAATCTCATCTCAAAACTGATAGATGGCTATTTTCTCTTTTAAAACTCAAAACACGTTTATTCATACAGCATGCCTCTTCATGCTAAAACATATAAAATTAGCCAACCTATCATCAACATTTCTCAATCATCGATAACAATATAAAATTGAGAACATCATTGAAAACATGCATATCATGCTATTTCCTTACCCTATCCCATTTCTCAATACATATATATACATCATAGTACTTTTCATACTTCCACATCATTCCATAAAATTATAATATCGTACTAGCCCTAGCAATATATCTACGAAATTGCTGTAATTACGTACGAACATCTCTATAGCTAACACATAGTCCCTTACCTCGTTTTACTTGTGTGCAACTATCCGCCTTTATGCTTCTTGCGTTCTCATCTCGACTTGCTCCGGCGTATCATCCGAAACTGGAATTCATCCATCAACATTGGAGTTAATGTTTCTAACTCTTATTCAACTAAGCATTTATCCAATGCCTTAATTACACATTTTTACCCTTTGTGGTAAATCTCACAATTTTTCCCAATATTAACATGTCCAAACCATTCCCACAACATAATCATCCACTCAAGATATCTCATTTATCATAAACACTTCCACACTCCACTTTCTCACACTTGACTATTTCTAAGTTATATTCATTTCATACCATCCTATGTAGTTCTATTCATAATATGCACACCCAAATATCTTTATAAGCATTAACTAAACCAATGTACTTGGATTTGTGCATTAGAACTTACCTCATTGGATTTCCTCTTGCTCAAATTAGGATTGCCCTCTATTTCTTCAATCCTTCAAATGGGAAAATGCCTCTAGACTATGTTGTTCTTCTCTTTGATGTGAACAACTTTGTCTCTAATAGCCTCTCCTTAAATCTCACTGAAAATGGCTGGATTTAGGAGTGAGAAACTAGATTTCTTTGAGTTAAAGTGAAAAGGAAATGTTTGTCCCGAATTTCTGATGATCCAACTGCTCCCATTTATAGTTTTGACTTGATGAGATCGATCTTCCTTGGGTGGAGATCGATCTGTTCCTCTAAAATCCCTCTTTTCTAAGACGTTTTAAAGGCAGGAGATCGATCTGTCGAGATTGGAGATCGATCTACTTTCAAACAGAAGCTTAAGGAGATTGATCTGGTCTTAAGGTAGATCGATCTGCTTCCAACCCGAGAGCTAAAGAGATCGATCTGTTTCCTTTGGAGATCGATCTGTTCCCTTCCATTTCTCACATAAGAGCATTCTGGCTCTCCCAGATCGATCTCTCATCCTATGAGATCGATCTGGCCTTCATAAATTCCAGATTTTCTGCAGTTTTTCTGCAACAACTCTTACCAAACACCCTTAATTTGCTACCATGATGATTTCCTCATTCATTCATCTTTGAGACTTGAAAATGGGATCCATCCTCACTACATACACATTAAAACTTGTGTAGAACCTTTGTATGACGAAATATATACGATATTACTCGAATAGAAATATACACTTATGTAAATCTCTCCTTCCATTTTACTATACTACTCGTATTCCATTTCGATCACATTCTTCTCGTGTTCAAGTTCATTTCTTCCTACTCATTCATAATGCAACTTGTACGTATAATCACAATTCTTACTACAAGTGCGTACATAATCTTATAAACTTACATTGCATATACTTCACATTACAATACATCTTCTTACTTATGATTTTATTTACATTCCCATGTTCCTATATACAGCTATACATGTACGGGGTCTCACATTCTCCCCTACTTAGAGAATTTGGTCCTCCAAATTAGAACCAATTTAACCCGTGAATAACTCGGGATACTTTTCCCGCATCAAACTTTCCAGTTCCCATGTGGCTTCTTCCACAGTGTGATGTTGCCACAAAACCTTAACCAATGAAATCGTCTTGTTCCGCAACACCTTCTCTTTCCTGTCCAACACCCTGATCGGTCTCTCAACATACGACATATCCTCTTTGAGCTCCAACGGCTCATAGCTAATTACATGTGTCGGATCCGGGTAGTACTTTCGAAGCATAGAAACGTGGAAGACATTGTGGACTTCTGCTAGCTCAGGTGGTAAAGCTAGCCTATATGCTCCTTCTCCCACTCTATCCAAAATCTCGAAGGGACCAATGTAACGAGGACTTAATTTTCCTTTCTTCCCAAACCTCATTATTCCCTTAGAAGGAGATACTTTCAAAAATACAGATTCGCTAACATCAAACTTAAGTGGTCTCTGTCTCCTGTCAGCATAGCTCTTTTGTCGACTTTGAGCTGTTCGCAGCCTCTCGCATATTATCTGAACATCCTCAGAGGCTTGCTTAACCAAATCGGGAGCGAGCAATTGTCTGTCACCAACTTCTTCCCCACCAATGGGCGATCGGCATCTACGGCCGTATAGTGCCTCATAAGGGGCCATACCAATACTTGAGTGATGACTGTTATTGTAGGCGAACTCAATCAATGGCAAGTGATCGTCCCATGAGCCTCTAAAATCCAGCACACACGCTCTCAACATATCCTCCAGGGTCTGTATAGTCCTCTCTGACTGGCCATCTGTCTGAGGATGAAAAGCGGTGCTAAAACTCAATTGGGTCCCCATCGCTTCCTGGAAATGTCCCCAAAAGTGAGAAGTGAAGTGGGCATCCCGATCAGAAACAACACTCACTGGGACTCCATGCAATCTCACTATTTCTCGCACGTATAGGTTTGCCAGTGCACTCAATGTATCAGTAGATCTCGTGGCTAAGAAATGTGCCGATTTCATTAACCGATCTACTATCACCCATATCGCATCATGGTTCTTACGGGTTCTCGGTAACCCCATCACAAAATCCATGGTGACATGCTCCCACTTCCATGTTGGTATCGATAGAGGTTGTAATAATCCTCCTGGTTTCTGATGTTCGACTTTTACTTGCTGACAAATGAGACATCTAGCGACATACTCAGCTATGTCTCTCTTCATTCCAGACCACCAATATGCTTTTCAGAGATTTTGGTACATCTTACTACTCCCCGGGTGTACCGTGTATCTCGACGAGTGTGCCTCTGATAAGATCAGCTTTCTCAGCTCTAAATCCTTAGGAACACATATTCTATCTCCAAACCTTAGTATTCCATCTAGACTCAATATAAAATCGGCACCCTTCCCTTTCCGGATTTGACTAATCATGACAATACACCATTGATCAATTTGCTGAGCTTGTCGGATTCTCTCAATCAACTCCGGTTCTAATCTCAAGCTAGCAATAATCCCATAGCTGCCAATCTCAGGTAGGGTCATATCCAGACTAAGGTTCGTGAATTGTTCCAACAACTCGTGCTCTCTAACCATCATATGAGATGCCAACCCGAGACTCTTCCGACTCAATGCATCGGCAACCACATTTGCCTTCCCCGGGTGGTATAAGATCTCACAATCATAGTCCTTGAGGAGTTCCAACCACCTCCTCTGTCTCATGTTTAACTCCTTTTGTGAGAATAGATATTTCAGACTCTTATGATCCGTAAAGATCTGAAATCTCTCACCATATAAGTAGTGGCGCCATATCTTCAACGCAAACACTACGGCCGCTAACTCCAAATCGTGAGTGGGGTAGTTCTTCTCATGATCTTTCAACTGCCTAGATCCATAAGCTACTACCCTTCCATCTTGCATCAAAACACAGCCTAGTCCTTGATGCGAAGCATCAGTATACACCAAGTAATTCCCTGAACTGTTAGGGATGACAAGAACTGGTGCGGTAGTTAATCTGCGCTTAAGTTCCTGAAAACTTCTCTCACAAGCTTCATCCCATGAAAACTCCACACTCTTCCTCGTAAGACGTGTCAATGAAGCAGCTAATCTAGAGAAACCTTCCACAAATCTCCTGTAGTAACCAGTCAAACCCAGAAAACTTCTGAGCTCTGTGACTGTCCTAGGTTGTTCCCACTGAACAACTGCCTCAATCTTGGATGGATCTACTGACACCCCATCCTTCGATATAACATGGCCTAGAAAAGAAATCTGTTCTAGCCAAAAGTCACATTTGTTAAGCTTGGCATATAACCTTTCCTCTCGGAGGGTTTGCAAAATAATCCTTAAGTGCTGCTCATGCTCTTCTCTGGACCTTGAATACACCAATATATCATCAATGAAAATAATCACGAATTGGTCCAGGTATGGCTTGAATACTTTGTTCATCAGAGCTATAAAAGCTGCCGGCGCATTGGTCAACCCAAAAGGCATCACTAAGAATTCGTAATGGCCATAGCGGGTATGAAATGCTGTCTTGGGCACATCCTCCTTCCGAATCTTCAATTGATGATTCCCAGACCTCAGATCTATCTTGGAGAAGATCTGTGCTCCCCGAAGCTGATCTAATAAATCGTCAATGCGTGGCAAGGGGTACTTATTCTTGATGGTAGCCTTGTTCAACATCCGATAGTCGATGCACAACCTGAGGCTCCCATCTCTCTTCTTCACAAACAACACCGGGGCTCCCCATGGTGAGACGCTCGGTCTTATGAACCCCTTCTCTAACAACTCTTGCAGCTGTTTCCTTAATTCCTCTAATTCAACTGGAGCCATCCTATATGGTGACTTCGATATTGGTTCGGTTCTAGGCGTCAAGTCTATAACGAATTCCGTTTCTCTATCAAGTGGCAATCCTGGTAGATCGTCTGGAAAGACATCAGGGAATTCTCTGACCACTGAGATGTCCTCCATATCCGGATGTACTTTGTTCAAATCCACCACATAAGCAACAAAACCTTCAAAACAACACTCAAGCCATTTATACCAAAGTACTTTACTTAATACGAAATTTAAAATTTCATTTCTTCTCTTAAAATCTTACAACACATTCTTCAGGTAGAGAAAACTTAATGGACTTAGAACGACAATCTATGACAGCATGATTGGCGGATAACCAATCCATTCCCAAAATTACATCAATGTCATACATATTCAACAAAATCAAGTTGGCTGTCATGCACTTATCTCCCACCCTCACTTTACAATCTTTATACACTTGTTCAACTAATTGGCTAACTCTCATTGGAGTACTTATTAGTAAAGTCCTACTCAAGTATGTGGGTTCTACAAAACCTTTTAACTTAGATGCACATGCAGGTGATATGAAGGAATGCGTAGCATCAGAATCAAACAAAGCTATAACCTCTAGATTAAAAATCAAGATTGTACCTTTTATCACTTCAGAAGAGGTATCAGTCGATGCCTGGTCTATCGCATACACCCTGCCTTGACCCACAACTTGTTTTCCTTTTTCTTCAGCCGAGGCTTTCTTTCTTGCAGGAGGTGCAACTGTAGGAACCCTCTCTGGCTCTTTACCCCTCTGTGGAATTGCCTCAACTATCTCCGGGCACTCTCTGGCATAATGTCCAAATTTACCACATCTGAAACATCGGGTACCCTGAAGATGACATGGCCTACCACCATGGTATCGACCGCATAACCTACACTGATCTGTAGTCGGTCGGGGTCCACCAGTCACTATACCCCTGGCTGGTGTCTGAGTCGGAGGCATAAAAGGTCTAGCAACCTTTTTCTAGAACTCATCTACTTCTCTCCAACATTTACTCATGAATTTTCGACCAAATTTGGCACTCTTGCCATCTCCCAGCTTCCTCGGTCCCTTGTCCTTACCCCAACTAAACTAAAAAATCTGCAAGTCATAATCCTGCTCGCATAACTGGGCCCGTCGCACAGCCTCTCTATATGTAGCGACATCAAATGGGGCCAACTTCGCTCGGATCGAAGGCCTCAGTCCATCTACAAATCTACGGACTCTAATAGCCTCGCTCCTGATCGAGTCCGGATCATATCTACCCAGTGAAGTGAACCGTGACTCGTACTCATCAACTGTTCGATTCCCTTGAGTCAGATTCAGAAATTCCATCTGTAGTCTCTGTCGAGCAGTATCTGGGATGTATTGCTCTCTGAAAACGCCTAAGAACATATCCCATGTAATAACCATTCCTTGAGCTCTCAACATCGGCCTGACGGACTTCCACCAGTGCTCTGCTTCGCCTCTCAATACAAAAGTCGCAAGCGCTACTCTCTCCGTAGCTGAACATCTACAGAAGTCGAATAACTTCTCCATTTGACTGATCCAGTCCTCAGCCACTGTCGGATCCTTTACCCCGCTAAACAAAGGAGGCTTAAAGTCCATAAAATGCCTCAATCTTTCCATGTCACAATCATATCCATACCCCAAATCATCATCATGCTGGTGTGGGGCTACCGGAGGAGGTACCGGTCGAATATGAGGTTCCCGTGGCCTAGCCGGTTCAGCTTGTGCAGGTGCAACATTCTCAGGTTCAGGTGCAGCTGCAGGGGGATTCGGTGCCGCCTGTCCCGCTGTACCAGGTGTACCCTCAAACCTAGCCATGATCTGACCCATCATGGTCATCATCGTGTGCATGTCTTCCTCCAATCGAGTTATTCGAGGATCAGAAGCCTCTATCTGTTCCTGGGGCTCATGACTAGAGGATGATCTACTGTGCCTCTCAGTCCTGTCATTTTGCCCTCGAGCTCTCGAGCTCTCTCCCCTCTTGCGGTGTCTCTCAGGCATAACTCACTAGCCTGATAACTTTCCTGCGTTACAACAAACATTTAATTCACTACCAGCTCTGTACACACATTTGTATCTAAATATCGCACAGTAACTTGGGGATGTATGTTTTCTTAGTCCTAAGCATCAACTCACATCAGACCAACCACGCTCTGATACCAAGCCTGTCATGCCCCGCTTTCGGGAACCCTTCTATCCATACATTCTCTACTACGGTTGGGCTGTGAGAAGATGCAATTACTAAAAATTTATTCATTTACAGCGGAATATTTAAAACTTTAAGTCACACTCCCAGGTGTGTGTGTAAATACACAAACTTAATTGTATAAATACCATGTGCTTACATATCATCCCCATAATACTGTTTACAATTCCAAGATATAACTGTGCGATACAATATATTAGATACAAAATACTCGTGTATACAAATCTTATACCTTTGCAGATTGTGGGAGCTGTTTAGCACAAAAGATCTAGAGATCACCGCTCTCTTACTTCTCAGTACCTGGAGGGGGAAAATAGTGGGATGAGCAAACCACAGCTCAGTAAGGAAATGTATGCTAGCAGGTAGATATCGTATTACCTACATAGCCCATGCATGCATAAACCAAAACCATGTTTTCGTTATAAATGGAAATATCATACGAAAAATGCATTTAAACATGAATTTCTCAACAGCATTTTCGTGTAAATCAAATGTCAACCTTCCATTTAAAACATGCTCATAAATAGTGCCCTCATGGCACGAATGTGAAATCAGAGATTTATTAAAACACGAAATCTCTTTCACTTTTCAAAATCATTCTTTCTCGCAAATCTCTTTCTTTTCTGAGATTGTCTCTGTTTCTCGAATCCCTGAGACAGGCATGGAATTTTCGGCAATCAAATATCCACGACTTATGGCCACAGTCAGTGATCCCAGGCCTCACTGATCGGGTGTGCACAGGGTATCACTTCGCCTGAAGGGGGATGGGTCAGTCCTACCCTCCGGCTCATCTCAATCCACCTCATCTCCTCGTATACTCACGGTGAAGATACGTCGTGTGTCATCTACGCGATACTCGTACTCACGTGCACCCAGCACGGTACATAGTATACCAACGGGTGACTACACTATTCTACGTACGATCGTGGACCCAAGTCCATACTCCAACTCCGATGGACTTTTTATCCTTAAACCATGTCTCATATACTAGGCGAGCAAGCAGCGTGACACACAGTCAACGCAAAGCTCCAGTGCGGTACGATCTATCGTTAAGGCCCAGCCCGTTCAATTGGCCATCGACTGGTATCCCCTTGGGTCCCAGACCCCCAGGTTTACCTTAACTCAACAAAATAGGTGCGAGCAAAGTTTCCGCACTTTCTCAAAACCCTCGTGCGAGTTAAAACTCCCGCATGGTACATCAAGGCATTAAAACGGGTGTGAGCTAGCGCTTCAACACCAAATCTCATCTCAAAACTGATAGATGGCTATTTTCTCTTTTAAAACTCAAAACACGTTTATTCATACAGCATGCCTCTTCATGCTAAAACATGTAAAATTAGTCAACCTATCATCAACATTTCTCAATCATCGATAACAATATAAAATTGAGAACATCATTGAAAACATGCATATCATGCTATTTCCTTACCCTATCCCATTTCTCAATACATATATATACATCATAGTACTTTTCATACTTCCACATCATTCCATAAAATTATAATATCGTACTAGCCCTAGCAATATATCTACGAAATTGCTGTAATTACGTACGAACATCTCTATAGCTAACACACAGTCCCTTACCTCGTTTTACTTGTGTGCAACTATCCACCTTTATGCTTCTTGCGTTCTCATCTCGACTTGCTCCGGCGTATCATCCGAAACTGAAATTCATCCATCAACATTGGAGTTAATGTTTCTAACTCTTATTTAACTAAGCATTTATCCAATGCCTTAATTACACATTTTTACCCTTTGTGGTAAATCTCACAATTTTTCCCAATATTAACATGTCCAAACCATTCCCACAACATAATCATCCACTCAAGATATCTCATTTATCATAAACACTTCCACACTCCACTTTCTCACACTTGACTATTTCTAAGTTATATTCATTTCATACCATCCTAGGTAGTTCTATTCACAATATGCACACCCAAATATCTTTATAAGCATTAACTAAACCAATGTACTTGGATTTGTGCATTAGAACTTACCTCATTGGATTTCCTCTTGCTCAAATTAGGATTGCCCTCTATTTCTTCAATCCTTCAAATGGGAAAATGCCTCTAGACTATGTTGTTCTTCTCTTTGATGTGAACAACTTTGTCTCTAATAGCCTCTCCTTAAATCTCACTGAAAATGGCTGGATTTAGGAGTGAGAAACTAGATTTCTTTGAGTTGAAGTGAAAAGGAAATGTTTGTCCCGAATTTCTGATGATCCAACTGCTCCCATTTATAGTTTTGACTTGATGAGATCGATCTTCCTTGGGTGGAGATCTATCTGTTCCTCTAAAATCCCTCTTTTCTAAGGCATTTTAAAGGCAGGAGATCGATCTGTCGAGACTGGAGATCGATCTGCTTTCAAACAGAAGCTTAAGGAGATCGATCGGTCTTAGGGGAGATCGATCTGCTTCCAACCTGAGAGCTAAAGAGATCGATCTGTTCCCTTCCATTTCTCACATAAGAGCATTCTGGCTCTCCCAGATCGATCTCTCATCCTATGAGATCGATCTGGCCTTCACAAATTCCAGATTTTCTGCAGTTTTTCTGCAACAACTCTTACCAAACACCCTTAATTTGCTACCATGATGATTTCCTCATTCATTCATCTTTGAGACTTGAAAATGGGATCCATCCTCACTACATACACATTAAAACTTGTGTAGAACCTTTGTATGACCAAATATATACGATATTACTCGAATAGAAATATACACTTATGTAAATCTCTCCTTCCATTTTACTATACTACTCGTATTTCATTTCGATCGCATTCTTCTCGTGTTCAAGTTCATTTCTTCCTACTCATTCATAATGCAACTTGTACGTATAATCACAATTCTTACTACAAGTGCGTACATAATCTTATAAACTTACATTGCATATACTTCACATTACAATACATCTTCTTACTTATGATTTTATTTACATTCCCATGTTCCTATATACAGCTATACATGTACGGCGTCTCACACCTGTACCCCCTCCAGTTTAGGATATTCCCCCTCCAGTTCAGGATATTCTCCCACCAGATCAGGACCCTGTAGTTCCACAACAGGTTGGTGGAGAGGGAGTTTATGACTGTGATTTGGGCAGATTGAGAGAGTTTCGAAAGTTCGGACCACCTTCGTTTAATGGGGTGAAGAATCCAGTGTTAGCTGAGCATTGGATACGTAATATGGAGAAGCTCTACAGATTCTTCCATTGCTCAGACACAGAGAAGGTCACCTTTGTGGCTTTTGTGTTAGAGGATGAGGCCGAGCATTGGTGGGTGGCCACACAGCCGATGTTGAGTGCCAGACACCAGGTTGTGACTTGGGACATATTTTTAGATGCCTTTCGGAGGCAGTACATTCCAGCCACTGCACGGAGGAAGATGCAGATGGAGTTCATGACATTGACTCAGGGGAACCGGACAGTGGATGAGTATGAGTCTGGATTCACATCCCTGGGCAGATATGATACAGTCACCATGGGCCTGGAAGAGAGAAAGGTTCAGAAGTTCCTTGAGGGACTGAGACCTTCTATTAGAGCTCGATTAGCTCCACTGGACATTACCACTTATGAGGAGGCAGTACGTAGAGCTCAGCTGTGTGAGCAAGATTATGAGTTGCATGTCTCAGAATTGAACAGGAGTGGTAAGGGCAGAGATAGAGACCAAAAGAGATCAGTTGATGATAGAGGGTTTCGAAAGGGCCGAAGGTTATTCGGTAAGGGGCTTAAGATTGAGGAGGTACAAGAGAGGCCTGCGAAGCCTCCAGTGTATCCAGTTTTACCTCCAGCACCGAGGGGCATAGTTATTGGTGGATCCCGACCTACCACCAAGTCGTGCAGAGTGTGTGGTAGATATCATGGGAGTAGACCATGTCCGGTATTGACTAGAGTTTGTTACAGGTGTGGGAAGCCAGGGCACATGATACGTGATTGCCCGAAACTGGTTGAGACAGCCCCTCAGAAGGGCAAAGAGCCAGAGAGAGCCACAGTTGATACACCTACTCCTAAAAGGAAGGCTACAGCCGAGGAGAAGGGGAAGTAAGTTGTTGGTCGTGGGCGAGTGTTTGCTTTGGACCAGGCTTCTGCTGAGACTTCGAAGGATGTGATAAAAGGTACCATTCTGGTCTTTGATTTTAAAGCATTAGCATTGATTGATCCTGGTGCCACGCATTCATTTATATTGCCTATCTTTGCATGTAAATTGATAGAACATGTAATACCTGTACCTCTAGGTAGGATTTTGCTTATAAGCACTCCACTTAGAGAGAATGTAATGACAGAGTATGTATGCAAAGATTGTAAATTAAAAGTAGGGGAGAAGGATATGTCGGCCGATCTCATCCTATTAAATATGAAGGATTTTGATGTAATATTAAGAATGGATTGGTTGGCTGCAAACCATGCTGTTTTAGATTGTTATGCTAAGACAGTAATGTTTTCCACCCCCGAAAAGTATCTTGTAAGATTTGAAAAGAAATGAAAGAGTATGTTAAGTTGCTTAATGAACAAATGCCGTTACTAATAAATTGAATATTGATGTGTTGAAGGTTTTATCGCATACGTGGTTGATATGGATAAGGTACACCCGAAATTAGCTTACATCCCAGTGGTTAGAGAATTCTCTGATGTCTTTCCGGATGAGTTACCAAGGTTGCCACTAAACAGGGAGATGGAGTTCTGTATTGATTTAATGCCTGGTACTGAACCGATATCCAAACCACCGTATAGAATGGCTCCAGTGGAATTGGAGGAGCTAAAGAAGCAATTACAAGAGTTGTTGGATAAAGGGTTCATCAGACCGAGTGTTTCACCTTGGGGAGCACCAGTTCTATTTGTGAAGAACAAGGATGGAAGCCTCCGACTGTGCATCGACTATCGGTTGTTGAATAAGGCTACCATCAAGAATAAGTATCCCCTTCCACGTATTGATGATTTGTTGGATCAGTTGCAAGGAGCACAGATCTTTTCGAAGATTGATCTGAGGTCTGGGTATCATCAGTTGAGGATTCAAATTGGAGATGTGCCCAAGACAGCGTTCTGTACCCGTTATGGCCATTATGAGTTTTTGCTTATGCCATTTGGGTTGACGAATGCTCCTGCAGCATTTATGGCTTTGATGAATGATGTGTTTAAGCCATACCTGGACAGATTCGTGATTGTCTTTATAGATGACATATTAGTGTACTCGAAGTCCAGGGAAGAGCATGAGCAGCACTTGAGAACAGTGTTACAGACCCTTCGAGATGAAGAGTTGTATGCTAAACTCAGTAAGTGTGATTTCTGGCTGAATGAGATATCGTTTTTGGGTCATGTAGTCTCAAGAGACGGGGTGTCAGTGGATCCATCCAAGATAGAGGCTGTGGTACAGTGGGAGAGACCCAAGACAGTTACAGAGATCTGTAGTTTTTTAGGTTTGGCAGGTTATTATCGACGATTTGTAGAGAGATTCTCTAAATTGGCTGCTCCGTTGACACGTCTCACTCAGAAGAATGTGACATTTGAGTGGGATGATAATTGCGAGAAAAGTTTCTGCGAGTTGAAGCACAGACTGACCACTGCACCTATTCTCACCATACCCACCAGCTCAGGAGGTTTTTCAGTGTATACAGATGCCTCGGGACAGGGATTGGGCTGTGTGTTGATGCAGAATGAGAAGGTAGTCGCTTATGGGTCCAGACAGCTTAAGGACCATGAGAGAAACTACCCGACCCATGATTTAGAGTTGGCGACCATGGTATTTGCATTGAAGATATGGCGCCACTATTTGTACGGTGAGAAATTTCAGGTGTTTACAGACCATAAGAGCCTCAAATATATATTTTCACAGAAAGAGTTGAATATGAGGCAGAGAAGATGGATAGAGCTTCTGAAAGATTATGATTGCGAGATATTGTACCATCCGAGAAAGGCTAATGTTGTGGCTGATGCCTTGAGCAGAAAGAGCCTTGGAACGGTATCGCACATGATGGTCAGGGAATATGAGCTGCTCGAGCAGTTTGCTTACCTCAGTTTGGATATAGACCCTTTTGATACTGACAGTGACTGTGTGTTAGCTAGCCTGCGAGTGGAGCCGGATTTGATTGATCGGATACGATAGGCTCAGCTAGCCGATCCGCTGTGTGATGATCGGGTGAGTCAGATTCAGAGGGATGATGTGGCCGATTTCTTTGTGAGTGATGATGGCCTACTGAGGTTTAGAGGCAGGAGTTGTATTCCCGATGACCCAGAACTAAAGAAAGTGATTTTGACAGAAGCTCATTCATCGAAGTATACATTGCATCCGGGGAGTAACAAGATGTATCAGAATCTCCGGAGAGTGTATTGGTGGTCAGTGATGAAGAGAGACAACGCAGAGTTTGTGGTAAGGTGTCTTGTATGTCAACAGGTTAAGGTAGAGCATCAGAAGCCTGCGGGGTTATTACAGCCTCTACCTGTACCGACTTGGAAATGGGAGCATGTCACCATGGATTTTATCATGGGATTACCGAGGACTAGGAGGAACCATGATGCTATCTGGGTCGTGGTGGATAGATTGACGAAATCCGCCCACTTTTTGGTCATGAAATCCACAGATACTCTGAGTACTTTGGCAGAGTTGTACGTACGGGAGATTGTAAGGCTACGTGGTGTTCCAGTGAGCATTGTATCAGATAGGGATTCCCGTTTCACTTCCCATTTCTGGGAACACTTTCAGGAAGCTATGGGAACCCAGTTGAGTTTCAGTACAGCTTTCCATCCTCAGACTGATGGTCAGTCAGAAAGGACCATCCAGACATTAGAGGATATGTTGAGAGCGAGTGTTATGGATTTTGGAGGCTCCGGGGATGATCACTTGCCATTAGCCAAATTTGCTTATAATAACAGTTATCACTCGAGTATCGGGATGGCACCATATGAGGTATTGTATGGCAGACGGTGTCGTTCTCCTGTTGGTTGGGAAGAAGTGGGTGATAGGAAAGTTTTTGCTCCCGATTTAGTGCAGCAAGCCTCTGAGGTTGTTCAGTTAATATGTGAGAGATTGAGGACAGCTCAGAGCAGATAGAAGAGTTATGCTGACACGAGACGGAGGCCATTAGAGTTCACTGTAGGTGATTCAGTGTTCTTAAGAGTTTCTCCCTCGAAGGGGATTATGAGGTTCGGTAAGAAGGGTAAGTTGAGCCCTCGGTATATCGGACCATTTGAGATACTGGAGCGAGTGGGAGATAAGGCCTACAGGCTAGCGTTACCACCTGAGCTAGTAGGTATTCATAACGTCTTCCACGTATCGATGCTTCGAAAGTACCATCCAGATTCGGCACATGTGATTCGATATGAGCCGTTGGAGCTCAATGATGATATGTCGTATGTAGAGAAGCCGATCCGGATACTGGATAGGAAGGAGAAGGTGTTAAGGTCAAAGACGATTCCGCTTGTTAAGGTTCTCTGGCAACACCACACTTCAGAGGAGGCTACGTGGGAGTTAGAGAGCCTGATGCGGGAGAAGTACCCCCGACTCTTCGAGGATTGACTCGATTTTAATTTGGAGGACCAAATTTCTTAAGGGGGGAGGAAATGTAAGACCCGAATTTTTGTGTTATTTCTTTTCGAATATGTCATTTGAATATGTAATTATGATATATCGAGCAATAAGGAAGAAATAATACAATTTCGAGTTTATATGATGAAATTGGAAGTCGGTAAGTTTTAAAATATCGAAATAAGAGATTGAGTAAATTCAGAATAAACCGAATAAAATTTAGTTAAACGAACTGAAAATATGGACTCAGAACGCGAAAATATAGGGAGTCCAAGAAGAAAAATTAGTCCGAAAATGATAACCCGAAAATTTCCCCACAATGGAAATTTATCTCCGAAATAAATTATATTTTCGGGGAAATAATAAAAATAGGAAATGATGTACATATATATCTATTTTTCGAAGCAAAATTAAATAAAATATATGTACACGGGTATGAATATTAATGTATAAAAATACATTATGGTAATATAATATTATTATAATAATACAAAATAATTGTTTATTATTATTATAAAAATATTATATTAAAATATATTATTATAGTGGGATATATATATTATATTATATTATGGTGTAATATAATATAATATATATATTTATATATAAAAAAAAGGAGAGAGAAAGAATCAGAAAGTTAAAAAAAAAGTGAAGAAATCTGGAAAAAAAAAAACAGAAGCAAATCGCGAAGAGAGAGAGAGAAAAAGCCGATTTCACCGTTCCTCACCACCGGCGATCAACGACCGACGAAGGAGAGGAAGACACCGGCGAGGACGACCGGCAACCCAAGAGGCTACTGGATGCCGGCACGCGCCGTGGGACTGCCGAAAAAGGCAGATCGGCGGAGAGGATCCGCGGGAGAAAAAGGAAGATTCGCCGACGACGGTGGCGATCTGGGCCGAGCCAAGCCAGGCGAACCTTCCCCAGGCTGAGGCGCACCCAACGGTGGCCGACCCACCCCAAGAACCGACCGAAAATGTCGACAACGGCTAAGTCTCCACTGAACCGGATCGGACCGGTTCAGTGTGAAAGGATCTGAACCGGTCCGAACCGGTTCAGTCAAAGGAGAGAGAAAAAAAATTTTGGGAAAAAAATTCAGTGTGATCCCGACATAGCAGTAGACTGGTAAGTGGTCGAAAATCGGTCGAATTATTTTTTGGATAATTAATTTGAATTTAATTTAGACCGAAATTAACCGGTTTAAATATATATTGCTGTGTAGCGGAAAAAGGGTAGGCGACGTGTACGAGTTCGAGTGAATCTCGACTTACGTGCAATCAAAAAAATAGTCGACTTCCGAGAATACATCTGGAGCCAATTAGACTGCGCAATCCGAGGATATCGAGGAAATTGAATTCGCAGTCGACACATTTTTCAGGTAAGGGATTTATGGAAGCTATTAGAGGTAGCTATACGTATATTTCTTACCTTCGGTATGCAAATATATACTTAGAGTATATAGATTAGATTTACAGATTAAATTATACTGTAAAATTATCGAAAAAGCATAAGTGCATAAAGTGCATGCTTTCGGTGTCGTTATCGTGAAAAGTTATTTTGCAAGTGTAGAATGATAGACTAGCTCAAGATTTTACTGTCTGCATTAAATTGTACGTTTTTCAAAGTTAAGCGTGCTTGAGTGGGAGAAATTTCATGATGGGTGACCATCGAAAAATTACCCCTCTTGTTCTGTTTTGCACCATTTTCCGTGCTGAACTCGGTTTTGAGCACCGTTTTCACCGGAAGTGAGCTATCTATCGATTTTCTGTGTAAAAAGGTGCTAGAGCCAATGCAATACTATTGGTTATCCGATTTGCTCGCACTTACTTTTAAACTGAATTTGAGAATGAAATCGGTGTTAGAGCTATGTGTAAGCTGAGTGAGACACTAAAGAGCTCGCACTGAGTTTTGAATTCATGCTGGAGTCGTCAGGTATTATTAAGTGTTTGTACTCTGACTGGCTCGCTGGTGAATTCCTAAACTTATAATGATTCTGAGTAAAATCATGCTGAAGTCGTCGTGTGATGCTAAGTGTTCTTGTACTGACTTGTTCGCACGAGGTTTTATGTATTTGATGTAATGTGAGTACAAAACCATGCTGCAGCTGTCGTGTGATGCTATGTGTTCTTGCACTGACCTGCTCGCATGTGATTTTGAGACATGGAAATGGATGATAGTGATACTGAGATGGTAGACCTCGAGATTACTCGGTCCCTCAGCTATATCACAATATATAAGGATCCTCGGAGTACGTTGTACCGTGAGGTAAACCACGGAGTACGATGTACCGTGATATCTTAGTGATCTTAGTGAGCTGACGGGATGGTTGATCCGCCTCCCTAAGCATGGGATTCCCGCACACCTGATCCGTGATTGCCTGGAATCCAGTGACTATGGCCATATGTCCCCGTGATTGATATTACATCCCAGCCAGGTCTCATTTATGATTAAATTGCTGAGTGCAAAGTGTTTTTCTAAGTGGTGGGTGTTATGTGATTTGAAAAGAATGTGTGCTTTGTGAACTAAGTGAACTGAATAAGCTTTCTAGCGAATTAATGTTTTCGCATAGATTGCTGTCATTTTTAGTAAATGCAATTGTTTTACAATGAGTTAAAGCATACATAATGAATGTGAAACGTGTTCAATGAAATTGAACACTTGTTTTAAAGAATGATTTATCGAACTGAAAATGTTCGAATAAAATGTTTTAAAGAAATGAGTGAAAGTGTTTGACAGTGAATGAAAACGTGGTTATTGCAATTATTGCATCGTTTTCAGTGTGTGTACTGTTTTTATAAGTATTAAATTATACACTATCAGCATGTAGATAGTTTGGTTATCTACCTGCTTTCATATTTTTCTTACTGAGCGCGTTAGCTCACCCCCTTATTTTTCACCTACACAGATTCTGCGCATTAGAGTGTGTCCGCTGCATTTATTCCTGCTACCGTGCTCTCTAATCCTCCAGCAGTATTGAGGTATACACATATGCGAATTTTGTATCTACTTAGTAATGCACAGTAACGTTATCTTTTGTATTTGGGGATGTATATAACAGAAATTGATGTAGATGACTTTGTTAAAAAAAAATCACTCAATTTCTATATTATTTTATGCAACTCTGATAAGAAATGATTAAATGGATGAGAATGAGGTAACTGACATTGACTCACAGCCCAACAAATAGAAGTATGTAGTCGCGAAAACGGGTCGTGACAGTTAACTAACTAAATAATTATGAAAAAATTATAAGTTGAAAATGGGGGAAGAAGTATAAGTCAGCCGATTTTATTCAATTGACTAAGAATAATTTGAAGTAATATTTGAGAATATATTGGTCGACTGCAAATTATGATGTTCAGAATTCTATTCTAAGATAGTGATGTTTTACCCCTGAAAAAGTATACTATAAGTTTTGACAAGTAATAAAAGGGGTGCAGCGATTGAAATTAAAGGAGTAAATGATTGTACTCACGAAATGAGCAATGACAGAATTTTTTTATAAGTGATATACGAAAGGAGATAAGTTTTGAGATGTGATAGATCCTGAATACGAGTTATATTGGAATAAGAGGCATATGCAAGGTAAGAATATCTTTGATATGTGAAGTAATTTGGATTAAGCGATATATAGTAAATATGAATCGCAACCAAGGATAAGGGGTGGATATATCCATAACCAGTCCATGTGGTCAAGTCTGAGGGTTAATTAAGGTATTTTAAAATACCTCCCCGCCTGAAGACTTGATAGCGTCTAAAAGTACACATCACCTATAAATTGAAAGCGACAGTCGTAATATATACATTTAAAATTAGGGTACCTTTATTGGTACGATAAATAAATTTAGAATTCGATTAATCAGGAAGGTTTAAAAATTAAAATTTTATAAAAAGCCATTAATATAAGAAAAAGGGAAATTACGCGGGTTAGTATCTTGAACGGAAGCAATTTTGAAATGACATTATATTTTATGCATACATAGGTCAAGGATATGGGTGATTGAAATATTTAGCGGAACTCAACTACGACAAGTTATTTAAACTTTACCTAGACCGATTTGTTCTCATCCTTATTGATGATATTTTGGGTGTATTTAATGTCCAGGGAAAATTCTAAGCTACAATTGAAAATTTTTTGTACAGATGGTTTGTTGAGAGTTTATAGAAACGGGCTACTTAGTTGACACATCTCATTCGGAAAAGATTGCATACGAGTGGGATGATAAGTATGAAAGTAGCTTCGATGAGTTTCGGTATATTGAAGTATGAACTGACCACTATGATTATTTTCACCATATCCAATAGCTCAAGAGGTTTCTCAGTGTATATGGATACCACAAAATAATGAGTGGGCTGTGTATTAATACAAAATGGGAAAATAGCCGATTATGGATCTAGACAACTCAAGGATCATGAAAGAATTTATCTGACTCATGATTTAAAAGTTGGCAGCGATAGTGTTTGTACTGAGTATATGGCACTACTATGTACACAGTGAGAAATTTTGGGTATGCACTTAATCATAAAAGCCCGAGTATCTATTTTCTTAGAAAGAGCAGAATGCGAGATAACATAGAGGGTTAGAGCTTCTGAGGGATTATGATTGTGGAAATTGTACCACCCAGGAAAGGCTAACGTGATGACCGATGCCTTGAGCAGAAAGAATCTAGGGATGGTATTACATATAATGGTCAAGGAGCGTGAACAGCTAGAGCAGTTGTAAGCCTCAGTAGTGATGTGATCCCTTCTGATGATGACAGTGATTGTGTGTGACAGCTAGCCTGAGATTATAACCGAAATTGAGTTATCGGATTTAACAGGCTTAGCGTGATGATCAGCATGGTGTCAATAGTGTGGGTCAAATTCAAATAGGTACAGTGACAGAGTTCACAGAGAGTGATGATGGTACTAAGGTTCAAAGACAATATAATAATATAAGTGCTCCCCAGGACCACAATAGATGAGATAGTGTTATTATCAGAAGCTCACTCTTCGGGATATAGAATGCATCCGAGAAGTAATAAATATATCAAAATCTCAGAAAAGGGTATTGGTGGTCAGATATGAAAAGAGACATTGTAGAGATTGTGGAAAAGTGTCTCGTATGTCAGTAGAGTAAGGTAGAGTACTAGACTGCAAGGTTATTGCAGCTTCTACCTATATCGACACGAAAATGAGAGCAAGTTACCATGGATATGGTGATGGCTTACATAGAACCTGGATGAATCACGAGGCTATCTGAGTGATAGTCGATAGATTGACTATGTCTACCCACCTTCTGGTTATGAAATCCCCAGATACTCTGAGTATGTAGGGAGATATGTGTAAGAAAAATTGTGGAACACCATGTATTTTCTAGTGAGCATTATATCATATAGGGATTCCCACTTCACTTCCTACTTCTGGGAATATTTTTCAGGAAGCTATGGGAACCCGACTGAGTGTTAGCACAGCTTTTCGTTCTCAAACAGATGGTTAGTCAAAAAGGACTGTACAGGTTCTGAAGGATATGATGAGAGCGTGTGCGATTGATTTTGTAAGCTTCTGGAATGATCAGTCGTTACTAATCGAATTCGTCAATAATGACTGTTGTCACTTGAGTATCGGGATGACTTTGTATGAGGCTTTGTATAGCCGTAGGGGTTGTTCCCTGACTTGGATAAGAAGAAGTGGGTGACAGATAGAGAATTGTTCCCGAATTGGTAAGACAAACCTCTAAGGATGTTCAGTTAATTTATGCGAGATTAAGAACACCTCAGAGCAGATAGAAAAGCTATGCTGATAAGAGACAGAAACCATTGGAATTCACCGAGGGTCTCAGGACATAACGAGATTTGAAAAGAAGGCAAATTAAGTTTCGTTAGATTGAATCTTTTGAGTGATTGGACAAAGTGGAAGATAAGGCCTGTAGGTTGATGTTACCCCTTGAATGAGCAGGCATCCACAATATGTCACATCTTTCGATGCTTAGAAAATATTATCCGGACCCAGCGTATGTGATCCGATATGAGCTCCAATAGCTTAGCTCAATGGAAGTATAACGTATGTTGAAAAACTTGATTCGGGTATTAAAACAAGAAGGAGAAGGTGTTGAGGTTTAAGATGATCTCCCTAATTAAAGTCCTTTGGTAGTGGTACACTCTGAAAAAGTCACATGAGAATTAAAGAATATGATGCGATAAACGTACCCGGAGTTGTTTATGGACCCATTTGACTTGGTTTAATTTGGAGGACTAAATTTCTTAAGTAGGGGAGATTATGTAAGACCCGAAATTATATAGTAATTTCTTATGAAGGATTGAAATGGCAATAAATTAAACGAATGGGATTCAAACTGGAGATAAGGATTTTAAATACGAAATAAGTGAGTGTTCGTGAAAGGAAGTTGGATTGGATTGATCCCGAACACGTACAAGGGTAAAACGATCAAAAGACCCAAATCCGATATAAATTCGGTAAGAAAATTTTAATTAAAAATATGGAATGGGGAAATCTTGATCAATAATGAGGAAAATATTGAATTTCAAGTCCAATTGATCAAGATAACAATTTATTTGAAATTATTGAAATTTTCACCTTGAAAAACGATCCCGAAAATAGTAGAAAAATATATCTAAAAGGCAAAATCGGGCTAATAAATTCATTTATGGATTAAATGAATTTAATATAAATTTTTGGGATTTTTTTAGGATTTTTTTAGGATTTTTATTAAAAATATATTATAAAGAAAAAGAAAAAGAAAAAAAATGAAACAGAATTGAAAAACGCGATGAGAGAGAGAAACTAAGCTGAAGAGGAAATCGAGAAGATCGACGAGGAAGAAGAGACCACCGACGAGCCACCCCGATGACCGAGGAAGCTAGGCGATGGTCGAAAAGATGGCCAACAACCATGTGACCCTTCTGCCACCGGAACGAGCATCGTCGGCGTCGAAAACAGCCAAATCGGCGAGTTGAAGCCGCGAGGGAGAGAAGGCGAATCTGGCGGCCACCAGCGTGATTTGGCTCCGATTGAGGCTAGTCGAGTGTTCCCCAGCATGAGACGCATTGAACGACGGTAGCAGCACATCGGGAACTGGTCAGACGATGCCGAAATGACCAAAAGAGCTGAACTGGTCGGCGGTTCAGTGAGAAAGCTACTGTGCTGAACCGGACTGAACCGGTTCAGCCAAGAAAGAGAGGAAAAATGGTGAAAAAAGGAAGAAAACGAAAAAAAGAAAAAGGGGAAGAATTTTCGGGGATACATCGAATTTTGGGTATGTCACGCCCTCCTCCCACACGCGACTTTACCAAAAACCACAATAAATTTTTCGCTTTTTACTTACCTTTATCTCCTCAACAGTTGGGCTGTGAATAGGCATTAGTCTCCTCATCCATGCATACCTTACCATTCTTTTTCATATCATACATACATGACATTTATATCATAAGTAAATTCGTATTCTTAAATATAATTACATCATTACATCCCCCATATTAAAACGTGTACATCACTGTGTTTATACATTGTTCAGATACAAAAGAGTACGCGTGTGTATACCTTTCGCTAGATGGGGAGTGGCAGCGGATCAAAGGAATGCAATACCCTGGCCGACTCGATCTACTGATGAGAATCTGTAGAGATGGGGGGAAAATGAATGGGATGAGCTATCAACGCGCTCAGTAAGGAAATCAGGCAAGCAAGTAGACATCCATACTATCTACTTGAAAATAGTGCTTTGCCTTTCCTTCTCTCATTTCAAAAGCATGTTTAAAATATATATAATATAGTACAGATTTAAAATCCCATGTACTAAACACATGCTGGTTTATCAATCAGAGGCATTCATGCAAAACAGTGCATATTAAATCATTTAAGAATGCCTTTATATAAAATATGCCATTTACATTCAAAACACAGTAAATATGGCATTTCTTATCACAACACAAATAAACTGGGTTTCGACCCATCCCTTAGGTCTACCCGTATCATAAAATACATGTGATATATCATGCGAGACTCAGTGGCTAAATGCAATCTCTCTAGACTATGTAAGAGAGCCTCCCCGCCGAACAGAGCCTCCCCGCCTAACAGGCTTAAGGATGTTGGGCTTAAGGATCTTACCGTAAGAGAGTATCTCCGGACTATGTACATATCCTAACATGTGGTGAAATCCCAGGCAACACAGTACTCGGTGTGCGGGTTATCACTGCTGTAACGGGAGGATGGTCAGTCCACTATCAGCCGCCAGCTACGTAACACACGGTACAGTGTACACCTCGTGCCACTCAGACACGGTACACAGTACACCCGTGGACCCTCACAGCCAGGGTCTTTAGCCCTCGAAACCATGGAAAACCTCATAGCCAGGGTCTTTAGCCCTCGAAACCATGGAAAACCTCATAGCCAGGGTCTTTAGCCCTCGAAACCATGGAAAACCTCATAGCCAGGGTCTTTAGCCCTCGAAACCATGGAATAAATGCCACGTCTCTAAATTCACGTGAGAACATCTCAACAATGTGACACTCAGTCTACACGGAGGAAATCGTCACGGTTTTCTAACATGTGTGAATATCACGAAAAACTACAGTGCTCGTCTTGAGTGTGACACACAGTCAACACTCCGCCTCAAAACACTGTATATGCATGTCAAAATATCAACACTAGTGCGAGTGAACCTCCAGCACCAGGTCATGCATCTCATGTAAAACTCGAGTACGAGCTAATCGCTCCAGCACTCTATCATGCACAAATCACATAAAAACTGAGTACGAGCAATGCTCCAGTACTCTATCATGCATGTCAAATAAATGTAGTGCGAGTCAACCTCCAGCACTAATGTATGTGAAAAACATCTGAAATCAAGTGCGAGTTATGCTCTAGCACGATTGTTTCCACATAATTCGGTAGATGGCTCTTTAAAAATAGGGATGTTAAAAATCACTAAAATCAGCACTATAAAGTGTGCTTAATTTACATCGACCTCAAAACATTAGCCCATCCACCTACTCTTCTGCTACACAGCAGTAAAAACCACTCAAAACATCATTTCCATGCTTTTTACCACTTTTCCCAAAATTTCACTTTTTGCCTAAATAGGGGCAAAATCGTAATTTACCCATATCGAGTCCCTATAATTATTATAGATTTTCTCTGACCCTCAAACAATTTCAGTGAATGTAAAATCCAATGAAAATATGCACAGATATCTCTAGCTACTTGCAAGAGTCCCCTACCTTGGATCACGTCGTGTGACCTCTCTTCCTCTGTGCTGTCTTATCTCGCAGTCCGGTCAACTCTCAATATGACTCTGGAACTGCATTTAATCATTCACTGAATTAATTACACTTTTCTTACTGTATTACACATTTAATACAGTTTATTTCACTTAAATTGGCCCTTTTACGCTTAATGGGCCTTAATTACGTTAATCGGGCCTTAATCCGTATTAAGCCCGTTCATCAAGGTCTATCGACTCATTGGGCCTATCAATACCCATTGGGCTTTATTCCAAGCTCTTTGGATAGCCCGTATATCATTTACGACATTTTATTCAATTTTCTGAATATAATTCACTAAATCCAAAATTTAATCCGAAATGCGTAAATTAAATCTTAAATACGCATAAATCACATAAATTGTCGTAAATGAGCTTTACTTACCCGAGATTGTGCGATGGTGCGCGAATCGGAGTTCGATCGAGCTTTCGTTCGGAATTAATCGTCGAACTGCACAATTTCGTAAATTTAACTCCGGGTCAATTTCTGATTAAATATAATTTAAATAAATTTATCAGAAATTAAATTGGTCACTTTTGACCTCGTATCGACTTACCCGAAGTCCGGTGAATTCCCAAAAATTTTCTTTTTCCTTTTTCTTTCTTTTTTTCCTCTTTTTCCCCTTTTCTCCTTGGCTGAACCGGTCCGGTCCGGTTCAGCACAGTGACTTTCCACTGAACCGCCGACCGGTTCAGGGGTGATTTAGCCGTGCCGGCGTCGTCCGGCCGGTTCCCGACGTGCCGCTGCCGCCGTTCGACGTGTCTTGGACAGGGGGTCACTCGGTTGGCCTCGATCGGAGCCAACTCCCGCCGGTGGCCGACGAACGCCCGCTTTTTCCTCCGCGGCTTCAACCTCGCCGATCTCCCTTTTCCGGCGCCGGTGGAGCGCGTTACCGGTGACTGGTTGATCGCGCGGGTGTCGGCTTCCTTTTCCGGTCGCGTGCCTGGCCGCTGGTCGCCGGAGATGGCTGGTCCGGTGGTTCTCCTCTCCTCGGGTCTGCTCGGTTTCTCTCCTTCTCTCTCCCCGCGTTTTCTTCAATCCGTTTCTGTTTCGTTTTTTTTTTTTTTTTTTTTTTTTTTTAACTTTATAATATATTTTTAATATTATTTTAATCCTTAAAATAATATTAAAATCCTAGAATATCCCAAAAATATCTCAAAAATTCTCAAAAATTCCAATTAAATTCATTTAGTCCGTAAATGAATTTATCAGTCCGATTTTACTTTTTCGGTATATTTTTCCACTATTTTTGGGCTCGTTTTTCGAGACAAAAATTCCAAAAATATTAATTAAATTCATATCTCGATCAATTGGACTCGAAATTCAATATTTTCCTCGTTATTGATCAAGATCTCTCGATTTCATATTTTTAATGAAATTTTCTCATCGGATTTATACCGAATTTTGGTCAATTGACCGTTTTACCCCTGTACTTGCTCGAAAATTAATTTAACCCTTATCTTGCTGTTATGTAGCTTACATGCATTTTTAATTCTCAATAAATCGATTGCACGATAGTAAATACTCTTCTTATGATTCAACTATGAAATATAACGTTCGTACACATAGGAATCATAAGGTACAAGCTACATACGTAAATCAAAAACTCGGGTCTGACAGGGTAAGTTGGTAAGAGGTCAAAAGTTACCGATTTGATTTTCGAGAAATTTATTTAAATTATATTTAATGAAAAATAACCTGGATTTACCTAATCGTGCAGTTTTACGACAGAGCCCGAACGAGAGCCGATTGAGCTTCGATTTTTATACCCCGCATAGCATTGGGTAAGTACATTTTAATTATGATAATATGAGTCCGTTAATGCAGAGTTCAGATTATTTTACGGATTTTACGGATTAATTATCCATAAAAGGAATTTTATTCAAAATTTCAAAGTAATAATTGTAAATAGTATCTGGGCTATCCAAAGAGTTTGGAACGAAACCCAATGGGTATTGAGAGCCCAATAGACCCGAAAAAAGGATTTAATAAGTGGAAACGGGCTAAAAATGGGTCAAGACCCATTAAGATGCAATCGGGCCCAATAAAGTAAAACGGGCCCAGTACTTTAGATTCGATCAGTAAGAGTAGAACACTGATAAATATATTAGAATTGACGCAAATACATGGTTATATGCAGCTCCGTAGACTAGGGTTGGAGCAAATTAGACTGAGAGACCTGGTATGGGTGAAATGGGATAAGCTTGCGCATAATTCCAGGTAAAAAAATTTTACGGACTGCTAGAGGTAGCTTTACGTAATTTTGACTTCATTTACAGCCTCTTAAATTGCCTGAAAGGTCTATATTTCAGATAAAAAAATTTTAGTGCCTCGAGTGATAAATTACTAAAATACCCTTGTGAAGGGTAAAATTTCCAAATTTAAGAAAAATTGGGAGGAGTGAGAACAAGAGGTTCCTGCTCGTTCTTGAGGTGTTTTGACACGTGCATGAGTAGGTTGGTTAGCTTTTAAAGAAAATGCACAGCATTGCATATTTTCAACATTGTTGATTTTCTCTGAAATGGATTTGAGAAATGTAGCCGCCTACGTTATTTTGTAGAAATGTGACGTACTAGAGCTCAGCTCGCACGAGTCTTGATTTGTGTGATGCATGCATTAGTGCTGGAGTGAGAGCTCGCACTAGAGTTTTACATGCATTGGTATTGGAGTCTAACTCGCACCAAATTTTTTTATATGATTTTCGTGACACGGTGCTGGAATCTAACTCGCATCATATTTTTATATGAATTTTGTGACATGGTGCTTGTAAGACCTGATTTTATCGAAAGAGCAAAAAAGGAATGAATAGAAATTTTTGAGTGCATTTAAAAAAGCAAAAGGATTGAAATGGTATTCCCGAACAAATGTAAGGGTAAAACGGTCAAAAGACCAAAATTCGGTATTAATCGGGATAAAAAAATTTAATTAAAAATATGGGATTGAGAAATCTTGATCAATAACGAAGAAATAAATAAATTTTGGGCTAAATTGATCAAGATATAATTTTATTTAATATTTTCAAAATTTTTGCCTCAGAAAATAATCCCGAAAATAATCGAAAATTATACCGTAAAGGTAAAATCGGACAGATAAATTCATTTACGGATTAAATGAATATAATATGAATATTTTTGGGATATTTTGATATTTAATAATATTTATTTGAATAAAATAATAATAAAATTTAATTATAAATAAATAAATAAATAAAGTTAAAAAAATGAAATCTGTGAAATTGAAACAGAAAACAGAGGAAAAGAAACGGAATTGGCGAAACGCGAAGCAGGAAACCGAGGGAGTCAGTTTCCCTCCGATCCGACACCACCGGCGAGGCTGAGGGGCCGACGAAAACAGCCCGACCTCGGGCGAACCACTGGCAGCCGCGACGCACTGTGGAGACGCTGGGAGAGAGGAGATCGACGGAGGGAGGTCGAAAGAGAGAAAAGGTGATTCGCCGGCGATGCCACCAATTTGACCCCAACCGAGGCCCGATTTAGGAACCTCAGGCCGTGGCGCACCGATTGGTGGCGGAATCACGTCGGGAACCGATCGGACGACGATGGAACGACCAAATGTTGCTTGAACCGACCGAACCGGACTGAACCGATCGAACCAAACCGAACTGAACCGGCGGTTTGAACCGGGTTGAACCGGACCGAATTGGTTCAGCCAAAAAAGAAAAGGAAAAAAGGAAGGAAAAGGGAAAAAGAAAAAGAGAAAAAATTGGGAAAATTCTAGTAATGCAATCGAGCTTTGGGTAAGTCGGTAAGCGGTCGAATTGACCGATTTAAATTTCGAAATATTTAATTTGATTATTAATCGACTGGAAAGTTTACCCGAAAAAATATTAATTGTGTAGCTCGACGATTGGCATCAACCGAAAGCTCGAGACAATCTCGATTCACGTACTATCAAGAAATCATGGGTAAGTAACCCTTATTTACGACAATTTACATCGTTATGCGTGTTGATGAATTTCGGATTTAATTTCTACATAAATGCATTAAATTCTGGAAAATTGGATAAATTGTCGTAAATACTAAATTGAGATATCCGAGAATTTAGAACGAGGTCTAATATATACTGATGGGCCCAATGAGCCCAATAGGCCTCAATAAAGTGTGAGAAAACGGGCTTAAAGCCGATTAAGGCCCATTATGGTGTAATCGAGCCCAATATGGGTAAACGGGCCCAATAATTTAAATTAAGCCCAAAAAATTGTGATATACAATTAATTGTATTGTATTTGACCTAATGAATATGTATCCGCAGTTCCAGACATTTGGATTTGGAGCAAATCGGACTGCGTGACGAGACATCAGTGGAAAAGGTCAAACTGTACAGAAAAATGAGGGAAGGGAATTGTGTAAGTAGCTAGAGGTAGCTATGCGTATTTTAATAGTTTTTCTGTACACTGAATATGTATGTATACCTTGATTATGTATAATGATCCTAAAAGTGGTTTAAATGATTTTAAGGATCGAAATAGGTGAAAAGACTATTTTACCCCTATTGAGGGAAGTTCACTTAAGGATGGTGAAAGCATGACATGCATGAAATGCATGATTTAAGAAATTTTCTGAATTAAAAATTTGATTGGTTTTAATCAAAGCAAATCGGTATATTGGCCAGAAATTGTATAATTTCACAAGATAACACTACGTAGGTGTTATTTACATTTAAATGGAAATTTCTTTGGAAAATAGGCCAACTATCAAGTTTATATGGAAACAGATAGTGCCGACACATAGTTCGCACTATATCTGCGTTTGTGAATGTGCATAAATGTGCTGGAGCGGTTGTTCGCACTGACTCGTGTGACATCATATGCATGAAATGTGCTAGAGCAGTTGCTCGCACTGATTTTTATTATTGTGAAATGCATGAGAGGTGCTGGAGCCTAGCTCGCACTCTGTTTTGACATGTTTGACTTGTTTTGATCTGATATGCATAAAAAGGTGCTGGCGCGATTACTCGCACTAGTTTTTATGATTGACTTGCATGAAAGATGCTGGAGCTTAGCTCGCATCCTATTTTGATATGATATTGCATAAAGCTGTGCTGGAGGGTAACTCGCACAAGATTTGATTTCATTATGCATAAAAGCCGTGCTGGAGTGTAACTCGCACGAGATTTGATTTAATTATGCATAAAGCCGTGATGGAGTGTAACTCGCACGAGATTTGATTTACTTGAGCATTCATTTGTGCTGGAGCTTGCTCGCACAAAGTTTTATATGGTTTTTATAATTCATTTGAATGTCGTACTGGAGTTTTTCTCGTACGAGGTTTTCACTGAGTTTCTATACATATTTGTACTAGAGCATTGCTCGTACGTGGATTTTACTTGAATTTATAATCAGTTTAAGTCGTACTGGAGCGTTGCTCGTACGCAGATTTTACTGATTTTTATGAAACCGTACTAGAGCTTCGCTCGCACGAGATTTTTTGATATCATGAATATGCATGGAGACGTGCTTGAGCTTCGCTCACATAGGGATTTATATTACATGCATATAGTCGTGTTGGAGCCTCTTGTAGACTGTGTCACAGTGAGATGATATGCTCACACGTGCATTCTGAGACAGAGATGATTTAGGTGGATAAGACCTATTACAGGCACCCCTGACTAAGCTTGGGTTCACGGAGTACGTTCTACAGTGTATGTCACGCGGAGGACGTTGTACCGTGGGGATTGTTGGAGTGGAGTGGCATTAGCCACGAGGCAGCAAGCCTTGCCTCGTAATCCTGGTATTATGCTGTTCTGGCGGGTAGGATGACCCACCTCCCATTTCAGGTGTGATACCCCGCACACTAGGTACCGTGTTGCCAGGGATCACGAGGTTATGGCCATAGTCCTATGTTGTTACTGATAATTACCTACTTGTCTCACATGATATAACTTGTGGTTTGATAGACCAGGGTAGACCCGAAGGAGGGGTCAGGCCCCCGATTTTACGATTTGATTTTATGATCTTTTGGTATGTGACCCTGAAAGAAGGTGGCTTTATAACCAAAGCTTTATAATGAATTTTAAATAATTTTTTTATGAGATGATTGACCTGGAAGGGTAGTTTATACTGCAGCTTTAATGAATTGATTTAAATGCAGTAGCACGATGATGTTTTTCATGCTTTCATTTAAAATACATGATTTGTCTTACATGACATGAAAGACTGCATGATCTTGATTTAATTCATGCTTATTATGATTTAATGATGTCACATAAAATGCTTTGATGCATAAGTAGTATGATTTATATATGCACGAACAGTTTTATAAACTAAGTCATTGATGTTTGCATGACTTTGTGCTTGATGATTTTAATGAAAAGAAATGGATTTAAGGGCATGGCATTATGGGCATGTAGATAGTAGAGCTATCTCCTTACTTGCATAATTGCCTTACTGAGCATGTGGTTTGCCCACCCCCTTTATTTTTCCATCTTTTCAGAGCACTCACAATAGTTATTGAGCGGCTGAGGACTTGCAATCTTGGTATCCGCTGCTTCCCATCAAGAGACAGGTATATACATTTGTATGGTTTTGTATCTAAATATGTAATGCATAGTACTGTAAACGGATATGATGTCAGGGATGTAGGGTTATAAATACCATTGTGTATGAATTTAATCAAAGTCAAAGGATAGTAAACTTTGATATGTGAATGTGACTATGGAAATGGAATGGTAAATAGGTGTGAGGTGACTAACACCGAATCATAGCCCAACTGTTTGTAGGATGGTCACGATGAGAGAAATGTAAGAATTAAATAATAAACGAAAAAGCGAAAAATTTACTCTAATTTTTAGGTAATTTGGGTCGTGACAGTGCTGGAGTCTAACTCGCACCAGATTTTTGTATGATTTTCGTGACAGGGTGCTGGAGCCTAGCTCGCACCAGATTTTCACATGAGTTGTGTACAGAGTGCTAGAGCTTAGCTCGCACTAGTTTTACTTGATTTTATGAGAGTGCTGGAGCATCGCTCGCACTGATTTTATGAGAACATGTGATAAGTTATGCTTGGAGCATCGGGTAGACTGTGTGTCACGCCGATTAAATATGCCCGCACGTGCGTTTTGAGACAAGGCATGATTATGGATATGAGACATGGGTCGACGGAGTCCGTTGTACCGTGCAAGTAGCATGGAGTATGTTGTACCATGCTTGGATTGATTATGTGGCATCTTCGGATGCGTGGCATCTTCGGATGCAAGTGGCATCTTCAGATACGAGTGGCATCTTCGGATGCGAGTGATCGGACAGGGCCGACAAGATGGACTGACCCACCTCCCGGGGTGGTCCCATATCGTGGTAAGACCCTGCACACTAGGATTCGTGTAGCAGTGGGATCACAAGGACATATGGCCATCGTCCTAGTTATTTGCCTGATATATATATCTATTGCCTGGTCTCGCATGTTGATGTTTTTGAGAAACACATTTTGTAGATTTGTGTATGAGTCTGGATCACCCGAAGGAGGGGTTGGATCCTGACTGAGATATGATTTTGATGAGAATGAAACTGGGTTTTAAACTGAACTTGCATGATGTTATTTCCATGCTATTTAAACCCATGAGTGATGTAAACTGGTTTTACATGACATTCATTGTATCGTATATTTCTAGTGCTGTGAAAAGTATTTGATTTCATGGTGTTGTGTGAGTCAGGAACACCCGAGGGATGGGCTAAGTCCTGACTTTGTTGTGAAATGTTAATGAGAATGAAATGATTTAAAAGAGTTGCATGTTGAATTTTCCATACTCTTTGAAATCCACATGCGAACTTGTTTTATATGACATCATGAATTATATCATTTGTTTTGAAATGTGTGGAGAAAGGGTGGTTTATACATGGCACCACGTTCATGTAGGTAGTATGGTTACCTACTTGTTCGTAGGATTGCCTTACTAAGCTTGATGTGCTCACCCCTTTCATTTTCCTACACAGATTTCCTCCCGTAGACTTTGAGGCGATTGAGTACTGCATTCCTGATATCCGCTGCTGCCCATCATTTTAAGGTATATACACTTGTACATATTGTATCTAAATAAGAATAGCACAGTAACATGTTTGTAAGTAACTTTCGGGGATGTATAGACACTGTAAACACTTGTAAATGAATGGGAAAGAATTAGTGAAAAACGTTTGTGTTTACCTTTCATTTAATAAGAAATTAAGTTATATGATGATTGGATGGTGGGACTGGCATTGACGCACACCCAATTGTTAGTGGAGTGTGGTCACAATCAGAGGATAGGTAAGTATGAAATAAAAATGAAAAATTTGCTCTGATTTTTGGGTCGTGACAGTCCTACTGTACCAGGTATACCTTCCAATCTCGACATGATCTGACCCATCATGGTCATCATCGTACGCATGTCTTCCTGTAATCTGGCTACTCGAGGATCGAGAGTCTCCATCTGATCTTGGGGTTCATGACTAGAGGACGATCTACTATGCCTCTCAGTCCTATCATTCCGCCCTTGAGCTCGTGAGCTCTCTCCCCTCTTGCGGTGTCTCTCAAGCATAGTTCACAAGCCTGTTAAATTTCCTGTATTTATAACAAACTCTTAGATTACTACCAACTCCATACACACATTTGTATCTAGATATCCCACAGTAACTTGGGGATGTACATTTTCTTATTCCTAAACATCGACTCACATTAGATCAACCTCGCTCTGATACCAAATTCTGTCACACCCCAATTCTGAGTGCTCTTTATCCATACATATTACTTACGGTTGGGTTGTGAATCGATGCAATTAGTAATTCCATACATTTATAGGGGAAATGTTTAAAAACTTTAATTCACACACTCCCAGGCATGTGTGTAGAAATACAAAATCGATTATATAAATATAATATCATTACATAACATCCCCACACAATTTTCTCTTTACCCATGTATGACTGTACGATACAAAATGATAAATACAAAGTGCTTATTCATATAAATTTCTTATACCTTAGCAACTGGTAGGAGCTGACCAGCACAAAACCAATCTGGAGACCACCGCACTATCCTACTTCTCAGTATCTGGAGGGGAAAATAGTGGGATGAGCAAACCACAACTCAATAAGGAAAAGAATGCTAACATGTAGATATTGTACTATCTACGTAGCTCATGCATGACAAATAAAACAACATTCATTATAAATGAAGTTTATCATAACATTTTTCTCTTATAGGCATTTTCATAAAAATCAATGCTCCATGCTTCCATTTGAAAACATGTCGTAAAATAGTGCTATCATAGCACAAATATTCAAGTCAAGATATTTATCAAATCACAATATCTTTTTTTTTCACAAATCAATTCTTTTCATCAAATTTCTTTCTTTCTTGAGTTTTTTCAAATTACTCGTATCTCTAAGATAGGTATGGCATTTTAGGGAAACAAATATCCACGACATATGGCCATAGTCAGTGATCCCAAGCCTCACTGATTAGGTGTCCACAGGGCATCACTCGCCTGAAGGGGGATGGGTCAGTCCTACCATTTGGCTTATCTCAATCATCATCATCATCATCATCATCATCATCATCATCATCATCATCATCATCATCTTCCTCATCACATCACATACACTCACGGTACAACGTACTTCGTGTGTCATATTCGTGATACTCGTACCCATGTGCACACAGTACGGTACATAGTATTTTCCAGATAACTACATGGTACAGCGTATGCTCGTGGACCCAGTCCATCTACCCTACACCGATGGACTTCTTGTCCTAAACCATGTCTCATATACCAGGCAAACAGAATCAGCGTGACACATAGTCTCCGCAAGGCTCCAGCGTGGTATCTCTCAGTGCGAGCAACTGCTTCTAGCACTGTATCATCTCAAATCATTGTGCGAGCTAGGCTCCAGCACATTATCATCATCATAAAACCACATGCGAGCTATGCTCCAGCACGGTTTATCAAAACATGTAAACATATGCGAGTAAAACCTCCAGCATAGTCAAAATCATAAAACATGTGTGACCTACGGCTTCATCACCAGTTCACGTCTCAAATTGGATAGGTGGCTATTTTTCTCTTTATAAAATCTCAAATCATGTTTATTGACGTAGCATGTCGTCCCATGCTAAAAATGTAAAACTAGCCAACCTATCCATCATCATTTCTTAGTCACAAAACAACATAGAGCTGTAAAAACATTAAAACATGCATGACAGGCTATCTTCCTTCCCACATCCCATTTTCACAATTCGTACCATATTACATTTCAATTCGCTTTTGGCTCAATAACTAAGCATAATATTTCTAACATCGTAACTACTAAAATCGCAATAAAATACGTACGAATATCTCTATCGCTAACTGATAAAGACTACGCCTACTCTAAATTATCCAGACGTATTAACCGTAAGTGCACGAGTTGTATAAATAATAATGGGATTTGAGTCTCAGATTATCATCCCACAGAGAATCTAATTAGCCTAATTAAGTATCGATTAACCTTACCCTAAGTATATCCTACCAAATTATGAATATTTAGTGGGTGATCTACGAGGCTTAAAATTAAAATTACTGAAAAACAATAAAAACAATCAAAATTATAAAATAAATAAAACAGAGCTAAAATTACTTACAGAGCTCCAAGTAACTTAAAGCAATAACCTACAAAATATAAATAACAAAGTAAAAATTAATTAATGCAAATAAATTAGAATGCAAACAAAAAAAATAAAAAAAATAAAATTCACTAGAGTAAAACTAGATAATCCTAAAATAAAAATAAAATGTGCATGTAATTAATCTAATTAATTTAAAAATAAAAAAATTCAAATTAATCTAACCTAAGATCTAATAAAGCAAACTTTTATACTTTTAAGGAAATTCCTAAATATAATTATAAATCTGAATGTCTAAAATGGTGATCCTAATTTAATCCTAACTATAGCTAACAATAATATCTAAATAATGAGAAATAAATATTTTTGGATTTTTGAATTTTAATGTGAAAATTAACTAACAAAAATTGCATAAAATAATTCTAAATGTCTAAAATGGTGATCCTAATTTAATCCTAACTATAGCTAACAATAAAATCTAAATAATGAGAAATAAATATTTTTGGATTTTTGAATTTTAATGTGAAAATTAACTAACAAAAATTGCATAAAATAATTCAGCCCCTAAATTAACTCTAAATGCTACACATAAGCACTATTCTAAAATGTAAGTCTTAAATCCTATTGTATTCAAAAATTAAGTATTAATATAATTGAAATCAAGTTTTAAATTAACAAGCAAAGAAAATATAGTTAATCATGCCAATTAATTCAAGACTCTAACTTTACCAAAGCTAACCAATTATAGTAAAAGAAATAACATTAAGCAACTAGTATAAAAACCAAATTTCAGAATATCAATAGTGCCAAACACGGTCTTATACTGTCACCAGTATATAAACCGTGCACTGCTCTGCCACACTCCGCTCTGCCCAGAGTTCTGCCACCCGTACTATTGTAGCAAGACCTGCTCTCACCACCTCCTGCGTCTAGGTCGTTGTTACCACATTCCTTGCCAATCCTGCACACTTCCTTCCACTAAGCTGCTCTGCACTGACCCTGCAATCACAGCTGCTACAACGAGATTCTCGTCCCAACTAAAACAGCACTAAGCAGTAGATGAACACAGACACGCTAGCATTCGCTGCTGTGAGCTTTCCGGCACTGCACCACATTCTGTCCTTGCATTCTTATGCTTTTCGCTTCAGCAAACTCTATGTTGCCTCCTGCTTCTGCCTAGCGTAGCTCAGTACTACTTCACGCACCACCATTCTTGCTGCCAACATTCATGCTCAGCACAGATCAACTCTGTTACAACTCATGCACACAACAAGAAGGGCAGAACAAAATAATAAAGCAGGATTTAAAGGATTAGCAATGCAGCCAGGAAATAAAACAGAACAAAAGCAGAAGTTGTTAACTTGTAAGCTTAAAGTAGTAAATATAAATAGAAAATGTAAAATGTAATGAAAGCAAGAGTTAAAAGAAAAGGAAAAAAATGAACAGTAGATGACTCATAAAACAAGGGAGAACAGAGTAGTATTTGTTTGCCATTGTCACGCCAAGCTCATCAAACTAGCCATATATGTTTTGATTGGTTAAACTTGTCACGCCAGTAACTTCAGTTATGCCACTCTACACATCTGCTTCATTCCCGATTTTCCTGATCACTGGAACCCAACAACATCACGTCCGGCAGTGGCAACCAAGCATCATCCTCTCGACCAACTTTAGTAGTCATCCAGTAACGCATATCAAGTCCTTACACATCCTCAATGCCATGTGCAGGACAACAACTATATTGTGTTGACGGCTCTAAGACTCCCTTGAACCAAATGATGAAACATAAAAACTAACTAATGTAAGTTAAACTAAGTATAATATAGAATTACAAGAACCGAAAAATGGAAAAATGGTAATCGGGTTGAACATTATACAAGCTATCATGAAATAAATAGGTGGAATCGAGATTTGAAGAAAGGCTACATGAAATTGTTTCATTGAAGAACTCTTAACTGTAACATAAACAATTAGCAAACTGAGAATGCTGAGAAAAGAAAAATGCAATAATCGGGCAGTAAATGATAAAAAGAAATTCAAGTAGCTTAATGCAATAGACCTATTATGTCGGCAAAAACTTTATCTATAATTAAACTAAGGCAAGCAATGGAAATACAGGATGAAGAGAATGGTATGAGAAATGATGCAAGTGAAGCTACTGTCCAAAGCTTCAAAACACTGCCTTCAACCGAGAGCTATGGTGGCTATTGTTACCATCCAGCCTAATGCTTTCCTTTGGTCCAACACTAATGTGAGATCTGAGAATTTCAGACATATTTTAATTATGTAATATGAACTTGAAGTATAATTTATTGAGCTAAGTGAATTGTGGAAATGATAATTGGAGATTTATATGTTAAGTGTTTAAAAAAAGTGTGAAGCTATGAGGACAGATCGATCTGGGAGAAGGAGAGATCGATCTGGTGAGTTAAAAATGACAAGGAAGGAGGAATTTAAGGAACAGATCGATCTCCAATGGAAGAGGATCGATCTCCTTATGATTCTGTTTGAGAGAAGATCGATCTCATGAGGAAGAGATCGATCTCCAAATGTTTCTGTTTGGGAGAAGATCGATCTCCTCAAGGAGCAGATCGATCTCATAAAGCCATAAAGAGATCGATCTCACCCCTCGACAGATCGATCTCCTAGTCATAAATTACCCCAAATCGTCCCCAAATTCAAATGCAGATCGATCTCATCAAGAGCCAGATCGATCTCCTACCCTCCGTCTATATAAGGAACCCCTACTTTCTCCTGCAATTTCATTTTCTCTCTCTTCCAAACCCCATTTCTGTCGAAGCCCTAGCTTTCTCACTCATCCAAAGCACCCATTTTCGTCTAAATTAGAAGTTATGGCAAAAAGGAAAGTTGTTCCTCATCCAAGGGAGAACAACATACTTGGAAATCGAAAGACGGATCGAATCGAGGCAAGAGATAAGCTCTCCACAAGTTTTGGGTAATTTTTAAACCTCGATCCTTATATTTGAGATGATTTTGGTGATAATGGTTGTTGGCATTATGTTGAAATAGCTGAAAAATGATTAGGGGTTGATGAAATTACAATGTAGTTGGAGTGATGACGATATTTAGCAACTTTGGTAAATTTAGGAATTTTTGAGCTATAAATGGAGATTTAGACAATGTGGTGTATTAGCATAGATATTGTGGCGTAGGAAATATAGAATGTTGAGGTGTTGTGAGCGAGATTATGATTTGTGATGGAGTTATGAGAATTGAGAAATTTGTGGTGTTATGAGCAATTATGCTCGATTTTAAGAATTGAGGTTAATGTGATAATGAGTATTGATGTTTTAACATCGTTTGGACAGCTCGGGAGTTCCAAAGTGGAATGCGAGGCTAGTCCGTGATACGGGGGAAACGATTGCACTATACGAGGTGCAAAGAGGTAAGGGAAAACTAAACCATTTGTGTATGTGTTTTGATGAACTGTTTGTAGCATGAACCACGATTTGAGAATACAAGCATGTTTGGTGTTGTGTTGTGATATAATTACACACGGTTTCTATAGCCGGTTGGAGCCCATTATTTTATGAATTTATAAGCTGAGTGTGAAATTGCTTTATAAACCTTTGAGTTTGCGTGAAAAGTAAATTGGGCTCTACGTTAAGGCGATATTGAGATTTGAAAAAATGTGTGCGTGTTTTGCCGGTTGGAACTAGGTTTTAATATGTTTTGTGTTGAGTACACAAATGTTTTAAATGAGTTTTTTTTTAGGGAAAACCATTATGAGTTCTACGTGAAGGCATAACGTTTTATAAGATAATGGCTAATGATCGAGACTTAGGCGTGTCATGTTGAATACACATCGGGCCTTGCTCTGGTAGCATGTAAGACCGATATAGTGGGACGCCTAGGAACCGACCCAAGGACCACAGGCCTTGTTCTGGTAACATGTAAGTCCGATTATTCCTCCGCTTTGGTAGCGTTGGGAGGCCTTGCTCTAGTAGCATGTAAGTCCGATATTCCTCTGTTTTGGTAACGAGAGATGCCTCCATTTTGGTAACGAGAGATGCCTCCGTTTTGGTAACGTGAGATGACCCTCGTTCTGGTAACGCTGGGTGGCCTTGCTTTGGTAGTATATAAGACCGAGAGAGTGGGCCACCTGGGAACCGACCCAAGGACCACGTGATAGTGTGCATGAGGCGAGGCATTGCTCTGGTAGCATGTAAGGTCGGGCCTTGTTCTGGTAACATATAAGTCTAATATACCATGCATACGACCATATTGTCGACGTTCCCTTTATACGAGGATGCCTGGGATGCGCACCCAGAGGAGATTACATATTTGATGTGCCATGACGAGTTTTAATTGAGTTTTATTACCTAGTCTCGTTTTACACATGAGTTGTGTTTTGTGACCTTGTCACGTGCTATTTACTGAGGTGATTTTTATCACGTATTTTGAGAACAGCCATTATCGCATATATTTACACATGCTTGTGAGTGCTCGATATTGAGCCTTTTTATCTTCATGTTTTCACATGATTTATGAGTTATGAGATGATGATGTTTTGAGAACTTTCATGCTACAATTTCAAATGAGCTTCATAAACAAATACATAATTGTGATGTGTGATATGGTTTATATAACTGAGTTTCCTTACCCCCCTTACCGAGCGATTTGGAAGCTCACCCTGTTTTCTCTTCCCCCAGATCGCTTCAAGTGAAGTGAGTTCCCTGTGACGTACGGGTTAGAGGCTAGTGGAGGACTTGAGCTCCAGGCCGTATTTTGTGTATTGAGGTAGATATTTAATATTCATGTACCCAGACTAGAGTTATATTTACAGACACTTATTGTACAATGATGTAAGGGATGTATTAGGATTAATTAAATTGGAATTGAGTAATGTATATGATACAATATATACTATATTATGATGAGATCCTGAGGCATGATAATTATGATGATGTATGACACTGCACAGGAATGCACCCTTAATTGTGAATTGATGAGTAAAAAGTTTTAAATTTGCCCTATTTTTCGCGCTTTCGGGGCGTCATAGAGTTTTCTTGGTTTCAGAGCTTAGGGTGTTTAATACTGTCAGTATCGGTTAAGTGAAATAGAATACATCCTAAGTGTCTGTAATAGTCTGGTCATGAACTGAATCTGAGGATTGAGATTTCAATCGATTTTGATATGTACGCGTAGGAGACGAGTTGAGATAGAGAATGAGTAAACGACGAGGTCGTTCGAGGAGGTAGGCAGAGTCCCCTTCGCCACCTATCCCACAATCAGAGAGTCCTAACTCTCGATTTAATCGGATTGAGACCGATGTGAGGCAAGGTTTTGAGCAGATGGCAGCGTTATTCGCGTAACACTTTGGAGTTAATGCCTCGGGTCCTACTACACCACCACAAGGACCTCCCATACCCCCAGGCCTCCCGTCACTCAGCCTGATGACAGCAGTATGGTCCGACTGAAGGACTTTTTGAAAATGAATCCACCTACATTTAGGGGAAAGAAGGATCCTACAGAGGCTGAGGAGTGGTTGATGGAGTTGAGAGTTATATTCGACTATCTGGGGTGCACCGATACTGAGAGGGTCAGTATGAGTGCCTACATATTGAAAGGGAGAGCTCGAGATTGGTGGGGTACTACCCAGGGTATTTTGATGTCCCACCAGGATGTGATTAGTTGGGAAAAGTTCCAGACAGCCTTTAGAGCCCAATATGTACCACGAGCTGCCCAGAGAAGGAGGAAAGCAGAGTTTTTAAGTTTGGTACAGGGTGACATGTCTGTAGATGATTACGAGAGCCGATTTACCGCTCTGCTGAGATATGATCCAAAGACTTTCAAGAATGAAGAGCTCCGCATAGAGAGATTTGTGTATGGATTGAAGCCCATCATCAGAGATCGATTGATTGGGTTGTGTATTACTGAGTTTGGAGATGCTCTGAGATGAGCACAAGAGATTGAGAGGGGAATTGAAATTGTACAGTCCCATAATGAGTTTGGAGCAGTGATTAGGGATAAAGGCAAGAGGCCAGTGATGTCTCAAGCAGATGTTCAGAGAGGTTCCTTCAGGAGAGGAAGGATTGAGGTACAGAAGGGCAAATTGGAGAGACCCAGAGCTTATCCTATTATCAAGGAGACCCCTCGATATGGTAGGCTGAAGATAAGGGTTTGCAGAGACTATGGCCGATCGCATGAGGGAAGTTGTACTGGGTCGATCCGTGGATGTTTTAGATGTGGTGACATAGGTCACAGAGTGAAGGACTGTCCTCAACCTCAGATACCACATGCTCCGGAGCCTACTAGACAGCAGCCTCAGAGAGTGAATCCCCAGAGACGGGCCACTGCTGCAGAGAAAGGGAAGAAACCTGTGGCACAGGGATGTATGTTTGCCCTGGATAAGGAAACTGCGGACACTTCAGTAGAAACTATAAGAGGTACACTTTCTGTCTGTAATCATAAGGCTCATGTATTGATAGATCCAGGATCCACACATTCATTTATTCTAGAGCATTTTGCATGTAGTTTAAATTTGAAGTTTGAACCTCTAGAGTATGTACTACATGTAAATACCCCTATGCGTGAATCCCAGAGAACTGAGTTAATCTGTAGAGGATGTGAAATAAAGGTGGGAGATAGAGTGATGTTAGCAGATCTAATCATGTTGAATATACATGGGTTTGATGTAATTCTGGGGATGGATTGGTTGGCAACCAATCGAGTGAGTTTAGACTGCTACACTAAGATTGTAACTTTCTCCCTACATGAACCTTACAGTGTACAGCTGAGATATTGAGGAAATGAATATGTGGAACCCTAGTAAGTAATTTGAGAATTTTAATATTATTTTGGAGAATATTAAATATGATTGTTCATGTGAAGGTTATGAGACACTCATCTCAGACGATGAGTGAGAACATCCGAGGATTTAGGATATACCTGTGGTTTGCAAATTTCTGGATGTTTTCCCAGATGAGTTGCCAGGTTTGCCACCAGAGAGAGAGTTGGAGTTTACCATTGATTTAGTATCAGATACTCAGCCGATCTCTAAACCTCCCTACAGGATGGCATTAGTGGAACTTGAGGAATTGAAGAAACAACTACAGGAGTTATTGGATCAAGGGTTTATTAGACCCAGTGTTTCACCGTGGGGAGCACTAGTATTATTTGTTAAGAAGAATGATGGTAGTCTCAGATTATGCGTAGACTATCGGTTGTTGAATAAAGCCACGGTAAAGAATAAATACTCATTGCCCAGGATTGATGATCTACTTGATCAGCTGAGAGGGGCATCAGTCTTTTCTAAGATTGATTTGAGATCGGGCTATCACCAATTGAGGATCAAGGAAGAAGATATACCAAAGACGGCCTTCAGGACAAGGTATGGCCATGATGAATTTCTGGTGATGTCCTTTGGATTGACGAACGCCCCTGCAGCATTTATGAGATTGATGAACGAGGTGTTCAGAGACTATCTGGATAAATTTGTGATAGTCTTTATTGATGATATCCTGGTATACTCTCAATCGTATGAAGAGCATGCACAGCATTTGTGGTTAGTACTTCAGATACTCCGAGATAAGCAATTATATGGAAAGCTTAGTAAGTGTGAGTTTTGGCTGAACCGGATAGCTTTCCTTGGTCATATAGTCTCAGAGGAAGGAGTATCAGTGGATCCAAGTAAAGTAGCAGCTGTGCTTAGTTGGAAAAGATCGAGGACAGTTACTAAGGTGCGAAGCTTCCTTGGTTTGGCAAGATATTACAGAAGATTTGTGGAAGGATTTTCAAGCATTGTCGCTCCTTTGACTAAGCTCACGCGCAAGGAAACTCCTTTTATATAGACTGATCAATGTGAGCTTAGTTTTCAGGAATTAAAGAGGAGATTAACAGCGGCACCTGTGTTAACTATCCCTGAGGGATCAGGAGGATTTTCGGTGTATAGTGATGCATCTCATCAAGGATTGGGGTGTGTGCTTATGCAGCACAGAAGAGTGGTCGCATATGGATCGCGACAGTTGAAAGACCATGAGCGGAATTACCCCACACATGATTTGGAGTTAGCCGCTGTGGTATTTACCTTGAAGATCTGGTGACACTACTTATATAGGGAAAGATTTCAGATCTTCACTGATCACAAGAGTTTGAGAAATCTCTTTGATAAAAAAGAGTTAAACATGAGACAAAGGAGATGGATGGAACTCCTTAAGGATTATGACTGCGAGATTCTATGTCATCCGGGTAAGGTGAATGTAGTCGCTGATGCCCTGAGCAGAAAGAGTATGATATCTGCTATGATGATCAGGGAATGGGATTTACTAGAGCAGTTTGCCGAACTCCGGATCAGAGTGAAAGAGATAGAGACTGGATTTTTGGCTAGCTTGCGAATAGAGCCCAAGATCATGGATCAGATGAGAAATGGGCAGCACAGTGATTAGAGATTGATAGATATGGTTAGCCAAGCTGAACAGAGTTCGCAGTCAGATCTCACAGTCAGTGAGGATGGATTGTTACGATTCAGAGGACGGATTTGAGTACCGGATGATGATACCCTAAAGAGACTGATACTGAGAGAATCCCACTGCTCACGATACACCATGCACCCCGGGAGTACTAAGATGTACTGAGACTTGAGAAAGGTGTACTGGTGGAGTGGTATGAAGCGAGACGTGGCAGAGTCTATGGCCAGGTGTTTAATATGCCAGCAAGTGAAAGCTGAGCATCAAAAGCCTGGAGGGTTACTACAGCCCTTACCTATACCTACATGGAAATGGGAGCATGTCACCATGGATTTTATTATGGGTTTATCGAGGACCCGAAGAGGTTGTGATGCGATATGGGTCATTGTGGATAGATTGACCAAGAGTTCCCACTTCCTTGCCATCAAGAGCACTGATACTGTGGATGCCTTAGCTGAGCTGTATGTCAGCGAGATAGCTAGATTACATGGGGCTCCAGTGAGTATTATTTCTGATAGAGATTCTCGATTTACTTCCAGATTTTGGACCCAGTTTCAGGAGTCCATGGGATCTCGATTGAGTTTTAGTACCGCCTATCATCCTTAGATAGATGGTCAGTCAGAGAGGACTATTTAAACCCTGGAGGATATGTTGAGGGCATGTACGATGGATTTTAAGGGATCATGGGATGATCACCTGCCCCTAGCAGAGTTTGCATATAATAACAGCTATCATGCAAGTATTGGAATGGCACCCTTTGAGGCTCTATATGGTAGGAGGTGTAGATCCCCTGTAACTTGGGAAGAAGTCAGTGACAGAAAGATAAATGCTCCCGAGCTTGTTGAGCAAGCTGTACAGAGTGTGAAACTCATATGTAAGAGGCTACGGGCTGCACAGAGTAGACAGAAAAGCTACGCGGATGTACATAGACGGCCACTTGAGTTTGATGTTGGTGATGCAGTATTTCTGAAAATATCACCGAGTAAGGGTATCATGCGGTTTGGGAAGAAAGGGAAATTGAGTCCTCGATACATAGGACCATTCGAGATTCTTGAGAGAGTGGGAGAGCTAGCCTACAGATTGGCATTACCCCCACAGATGTCTGGAATACACAACGTCTTTCATGTGTCTATGTTGAGGAAGTACCACCCGGACCCTTCTCATGTTATAGAGTATGACGAGATGGACATACAGGAGGATATGAGCTACACTGAGGAACCCGTCCGAATTCTTGATAGAAAGGAGAAGGTACTGAGAACCAAGAGCATCCCATTAATGAAAGTTTTGTGGAAACATCACTCAAGGGAAGAGGCAACTTGGGAACTAAAGAACCTCATGAAGGAGAAATACCCCCATCTATTTGACTAGTTGAGTTGAATTTGGAGGACCAAATTCTTTTAAGGTTGAGAGGATGTGAGATCTGAGAATTTCAGACATATTTTAATTATGTAGTATGAACTTGAAGTATAATTTATTGAGCTAAGTGAATTGTGGGAATGATAATGGAGATTTATATGTTAAGTGTTTAAAATAAGTGTGAAGCTATGAGGACAGATCGATCTGGGAGAAGGAGAGATCGATCTGGTGAGTTAAAAATGACAAGGTGTCACGACCCTTAACTTACCAAAATACGTACAAATTTTTCGCATTTTCATGCATCAATCCTTAATCATCCTTCCTCGATCGTGAACAACCACACACTTAACAGTTGGGCTGTGTGTCGACGTCTAACTCACTCCACCATACCAATTCAATTTGAAACATTATTCATGAGTAAACACTTGTATAAATGTATATATATCAGAGTTGTTACATGTGTTTACATTATTTTACATCCCCAGTAGTTACATACAAAATGCTACTGTGCTATGTCTAATTTAGATACAAAATAATCCAAGTGTGTATACCTTTAGCGATGGGATGCAGCGGATTACCAAAAAGGGAATGCCTCCAGTCACGCTCAATCTATACTCAAATCTCTGTAGAGAGGGGAAAATAAGGGGGGTGAGCAAACCACACGCTCAGTAAGGCAATCATGCGAACAGGTAGATACTGTACTATCTACGTGATCGTGATGCCATGCTCAAAAGCATTTTATTCATTGTTTATCTCAAAACATGAGTGTATGATTGTGTTAATGGTATGTAAAGCATTCATGCTATTAAAATTAAGTGCACATTTCAACTCAAAGCATGGTATGAATCATCATGCATAATTCACAATAAAAGCATGGCATTACCCATCATGCATTTTTCTCAAATAGCATGGCATTAACCATCATGCATTTTCACAATAAAGCATGGCATTAAACATCATGCATCCGTGCACTTTAAAACCATTAACAAATCAATTCAACGTCAGGTCCCAGCCCATCCCTCGGGCTTTCCTGACCACAATCACTTCAAACATGGATTTATTCTCAAATAGTATTAGACATGTGAGATAGGCAGTTCAACAATAGGTAATAACCTCAAGGCCTATGTACATAACCTGTGATACCGGCTACACGGATCAGGTGTGCGGAATATCACCACCATCTGCTTCCACAGGGGAGGTGGGTCAAATCCTACCCGTCGGTCCATAGCAGATCTCGTCCGAAGATGGCACATCACATCACAACACGGTACAATGTACTCCATGCTACATGCACGGTACAACGTACTCCGTGGACCCCCAGCCTTATCCCTCGTTCGGGCTCATCAGCTGTTCCTCCAACCCTTATCCCTCGTTCGGGCTCATCAGGTGGATCTCCAACCCTTATCCCTCGTTCGGGCTCATCAGGTTGTTTTAACATGCCATGTCTCAAAACAATGCACGTGTGAGCCTATTTAATCGATATGACACCAAGTCTACTCGAAGCTCCAAACACGGCAACATGCAAGGTGGGCATCCAGTGCGAGATAAACTCAAGCACAATGCCAAAACAATATGAAATCCATGTGAAAACTAGTGCCTTTTGCACTCTTTCATACTCACGAAATCATGTAGGTGGCTCAAAACTTGCAAAATGTGGTTATCAAAACCAAAACATACTCATTTCTTTTGCAAATCATTTCAATGTTAGCCAACCTACCAATCATTTGCTAAAAAGCAATAAAACATGATTTTCAAAGCAATATGCTTTTGTTTTCATGCACATTTCTCAAACTCCCAACTTTTACCCTTCAATCACCCAACATCATTTCCTATTCTCATGCATTCTAGCAAAACATTTATGCGCCCAAATTGTGCACAATATCTCTAAGAGTCCACACAATTCCCTTACCTCGATTTACTTGGTGTGACTCCTTTCCTTTTAGCTTCTCACGCTCTTGGCTCAACTCGCCTCGACGTATCCTCGGAAGCTGCGATTCATTCATTAAATCGATTGAGTTAACGTATTTAACCCATAATTGACCTCACTAGTCAACATTATTTACTTATGCATTTTACAAATGCCTTAACCCTCATTTTACCTCTTTTAGGTAAACCTCACAATTTATCCACTAACCACATCTTAAAATCATACCACAATCACTATTAATGATTTCTACATATCTCATTCATCATTAATCTCCATCAATTTCACTTTCTCACACTAAACCATTTCTAGGTCAAAATCATTCCAATGCATTCTAGATAGTTTCTAACCATCTATACTCATGCCAAAAACTCCAAAATCACTTAATAAACAATGTACCACAGTTGGAGTGTTAGAATCTTACCCAATTTGATTTCTCCTCTTGCTCCAAATGGCAATGCCCTTAAATCCTTCAATATCAACAATGGGAAAATGCTTTCCAACTATGTTGTTCTTCTCTTTGCTAGGAACAACTTTGTCTCTAATGGTCTCTCTTCAAACCTCACTGAAAATGGCTGATTTTTTAGAGAGAATGTTAGGTTTTTGGGTTGGAAGTGGAAAGTTTGTGTTTTTCTCGAAATTTTCTGATTTCCAGCACTCCTTATATAGAAATAGCTTGAGGAGATCGATCTGGTCCAAGAGGAGATCGATCTGGTCCCTTAAAATCCCTCTTTTTTACGGCATTTTTAAACCTGAGATCGATCTGTTGAAGCATGAGATCGATCTGTCGAGGCATGAGATCGATCTGTCGAAGCATGAGATCGATCTGCTCCCAAACAGAGAGCTAAGGAGATCGATCTGGTCCATTGGAGATCGATCTGTTCTATTCTTTCGCCCAAATAAGAGCATTCTGGCTCTTCCAGATCGATCTCTCATCCCATGAGATCGATCTGCCCTTCAAAATTTCCAGATTTCCTCTGCAACAACACTTACCAAACATCCTTAATTTGCTACCATGATCATTTCCTCATTCATTCATCTTTGAGACTTGAAAATGGCATCCATCCTCACTTCATACACATTAAAACTTGTGTAGGATCTTTGTGTGACCAATGGTACTTAATATAAACAAAAATGGAAGTGCACATCTTATGCAATTCTACTTCCATTTTACCAAACTACTCATAATCCATTCTACACACATTCTCCACATGTTTAAGTCCATTTCTACACATTCATACATAATGAAACTTGTATGTACGATTACCACTCTCATTACAAGTGTGTACATTACTTATGGACTTACATCACATATACTTCACTTATGAATTCATAGTACAACTCTATTTACATTTCCATGTACATATATATCCTTATACATATACGGGGTCTCACATTCTCCCCCACTTAGAAAATTTGGTCCTCCAAATTGGAACCAATTATTCTGTGAACAACTCGGGATACCTCTCCCGCATCAAACTCTCCAATTCCCATGTGGCTTCTTCCACAGTGTGATGTTGCCAAAGTATCTTCACCAAGGGAATTGTCTTTGTCCTCAGCACTTTCTCTTTTCTGTCCAATACCCGAACTGGCTTCTCAACATAGGTCATACCCTCATTGAGCTCCAAAGGCTCATATCTTATCACATGTGCCGGGTCCGGGTGATACTTCCTCAACATGGATACGTGGAAGACATTATGCACACTTGCCAACTCTGGTGGCAATGCCAACCTATACGCCTTGTCTCCCACCTTATCAAGTATCTCAAATGGCCCTATATATCGAGGGCTCAACTTTCCCTTCTTCCCAAATCTCATAATTCCCTTCGAAGGGGAAACTTTTAGAAACACTGACTCACCCACCTCAAACTCTAGTGGTCTCCGTCTCTTGTCAGCATAACTCTTTTGCCTGCTCTGAGCTGTCCGTAACCTCTCACATATCAATTGGACGTCCTCAGAGGCTTGTCTAACCAAGTCGGGAGCAAAGATCTGTCTGTCACCAACCTCTTCCCATCCAATAGGGGAACGGCATCTACGCCCATACAATGCCTCATATGGTGCCATCCCGATACTCGCATGAAAACTGTTATTATACGCGAACTCTGCGAGTGGCAAATGGTCATCCCAGGAGCCTCCAAAATCCAATGCACACGCTCTCAACATGTCCTCCAGGGTCTGTATAGCCCTCTCTGACTGACCATCTGTCTGAGGATGAAACGCGGTGCTAAAATTCAACTGTGTCCCCATCGCTTCCTGAAAATGTTCCCAAAAGTGGGAAGTGAAGCGGGCATCCCTATCAGAAACAACGCTCACTGGAATTCCATGTAGCCTCACTATCTCGCGCACATATAAGTTCGCTAATTGGCTCAGAGTATCGGTAGCTCTCATAGCTAGAAAATGGGCTGATTTCATCAATCGATCCACAATCACCCATATGGCATCATGACCTCTCCGGGTCCTTGGCAATCCCATCATAAAATCCATGGTGACATGCTCCCACTTCCATGTCGGTATCGGTAGAGGCTGCAATAACCCTGCAGGCTTCTGATGCTCTACCTTCACCTGCTGACAAATGAGACACTTAGCAACATATTCAGCAATGTGCTTTTTCATTCCTGACCACCAATAAACCTTTCGAAGGTTTTGATACATTTTGGTACCCCCTGGATGTATCGTATACTTCGATGAGTGAGCCTCTGTCAGGATCAACCTTCTGATCTCTGCGTCATCAGGAACACATATCCTACCTCTGAACCTCAATAATCCATCCGAACTCAACCCAAAGTCCGTCTCTATACCCCTCTGTATCTGCCCGACAATATCACTACACTGCTGATCAACTCGCTGAGCTTGTCGGATTCGATCTACCAGATCCGGTTCCAACTGCAGGCTAGCTATCATAAATCCACTATCAGCGTCAGGCGGGGTCATATCCAAACTGAGGTTCATGAACTGTTCCAACAGCTCGTGTTCCCTGATCATCATGAATGATACCATCCCGAGATGCTTCCTACTCAATGCATCAGCAACCACATTTGCTTTACCGGGTGGTATAGGATTTCACAATCATAATCCTTTAACAACTCGAGCCATCTCCTCTGTCTCATGTTCAACTCTTTCTGTGAGAACAGGTACTTAAGGCTCTTATGATCTGTATAAATCTGAAATCTCTCACCATAGAGGTAGTGGCGCCATATCTTCAGCGCAAACACCACCGCTGCCAACTCCAAGTCATGGGTCGGGTAGTTGCTCTCATGATCCTTTAACTGTCTTGATCCATAGGCTACTACCTTCCCATCCTGCATCAATACACAGCCCAGTCCTAGGTGTGAAGCATCCGCATACACCGAGAAACCTCCTGAGCTGGTAGGAATTGTGAGTATTGGAGCTGTAGTTAATCTCCTTTTCAACTCCTCAAAACTGTCTTCACACTTTTTGTCCCACACAAACTCCACATTCTTTCTTGTGAGGCGTGTCAAAGGAGCAGCTAACCTCGAAAATCCCTCTACAAACCTTCGATAATATCTAGCTAAACCCAGAAAACTCCTGATCTCTGTCACTGTCTGGGGTCTCTGCCACTGAACTACGGCCTCAATCTTAGATGGATCCACTGATACTTCATCCTTTGATACTATGTGACCCAGAAAAGAGATCTGTTCCAACCAAAAGTCGCACTTACTGAGTTTAGCATACAACTTCTTCTCTCGGAGGGTTTGTAGCACTATCCTTAAATGCCTTTCATGCTCCTCTCTAGACCTTGAATACACCAGTATATCATCAATAAACACAATCACAAATCGATCCAAATACTGGTGAAATACCTCATTCATCAACGACATAAAAGCTGCGGGAGCATTCGTCAACCCGAATGGCATAACCATAAACTCATAATGTCCATACCGGGTGCGAAAAGCTGTCTTGGGTACATCTCCATCTCGTATCTTCAACTGATGGTACCCTGATCTCAGATCTATCTTGGAAAAGACCTGCGCTCCCTTAAGCTGATCCAACAAATCATCGATGCGTGGGAGGGGATACTTATTCCTGATGGTGGCCTTATTCAACAACTGGTAGTCTATACACAGTCGGAGGCTTCCATCCTTCTTCCTTACAAACAGAACCGGTGCTCCCCAAGGTGAGACGCTCGGCCTGATGAACCCCTTCTCCAGCAACTCTTGTAATTGTTTCCTTAATTCCTCTAACTCAACTTGAGCCATCCTGTATGGTGGCTTGGACATCGGCTCTGTACCAGGTGCCAAATCTATACCAAACTCCATTTCCCTATCTGGAGGTAACCCTGGTAACTCATCCGGAAAGACATCTGGAAATTCCCTAACCACTGGTATGTCTTCCAATTCCGGACGTGCCTTATCCATCTCAATCACAAAAGCAATGAATCCTTCACATTATTCTTTCCACCATTAGTATCATAAATCATCTCATCACATACATAAATGAAATCAAATTTATCTTTCATACATCATGTATCAAGATTGTACTCATCACACTTATAAAAATCATGTTCTTTAATTTCATTTTACAAAATTAACTACAAGATTGTCTATCTTTGGAAACAACAAGGTTTTAGCATGACAATCCATAATAACATGATTGGCAGTCAACCAATCCATTCCTAGGATAACATCAAAATCACTCATATTTAATAAAATTAAATCGGCTGCCATCTCTTTACCTCCTATCTTCATTTTACAATCCCTGTATATATGCTCAGTCAACTGACTATCATTCATAGGGGTAGATATCAATAACATCTTATCAAGCAGCGTGGGTTTTACATGCTTCAACAATTTACATGCAAAGGATGGCGAAATAAAAGAATGCGTGGCACCAGGATCAAACAGTACATAAGCTTCTAAATCAAAGATTTGGATGGTACCTTTTACCACATCTGATGACTGATCTGCAGTATCCTGATCCAGTGCGTGCACTCGTCCTCTGCTTACACCCACTGCTTGCTTCCCCTTTTCTTCAGCTGTAGCCTTCCTCCTCGGAGCAGCTGTACCAACTGGAGCTCTCTCTGGCTCCTTGCCTTTCTGTGGGGCTCTCTCTATCATCTCGGGGCAATCTCTGCTTATGTGCCCTGGCTTCCCACATCTGAAGCATACAACCTGAGGTCCATAACATGGTCGAGTACCATGGTACCTACCACACTTGCCACACTGTTCTGTAGTAGGCCGTGGTCCTCCAATCACGATTCCCTTAGCTGGAGCAATGGCCGGATACATGGGAGTATCAACTGTCCTCTCCCGGATCTCATCAATTCTCGACCTCTTTCCAGAGAATCTCTTGCTTCCTTTATAGCTGAAGCCTCTTTCCATCATAGGTCTCTTCTTATCTCTGTCCCTCATCTTACCAACCTTTCCAAATTTTGTGGCGATTCTATCAACATCTTGTTCACATAATTGCGCCCTGCGCACTGCCTCCTCATAGGTCGGTATATCTAGGGGAACCAGTCTAGACCTGATAGCCGGTCTCAATCCATCCACAAACTTTTGGATCTTCTCGACCTCATTACTCATCGTGTTGGGATCATATCTGCCCAGGGATATAAAAGCAGTCTCATACTCGTCCACAGTTCTACTCCCTTGGGTCAGTCCCAAAAATGCCATCTTTAGCTTTCGCTGGGCGGTATCCGGGACATACTGTATCCGGAAGGCCTCTAGAAACACATCCCAGCTGATCTCAGTTTGTCGGGCTCTCAAAATAGCCCGGTGGATTTCCACCAATGTTCTGCTGATCCCTTCAGCATAAAAGCGACAAATGCTACCATCTCGGTAGTAGTGCACTCAAAGAACCCATATAATTTCTCGATCTCATTGATCCAATCCTCAGCCGCTACTGGGTCCTTTACTCCACTGAAAGACGGCGGTCCAAACTTCTGGAACTGCCGCAGTCTATCCAAATCACATCCATATCCCCAACCTCTACTGCCTGGCATAGCAACCGGCGTAGGCACATCCTGTGTGGGTGGGGTATCTGTCGTCTGAGGTCCTTGGACTTGCCTCGCCCGTGCCTCGGGAGCTGCTGCCTGCTCGGCATCACCCTGTGTAGCGGGACTCTGTCTACCGCCAACTCCAGATAAAGATTGGGTGACCAACTCCACAATCATCTCAATGCTCCGCTCAATCCTCGCGAAGCGAGCCTCAGTACTATCGGGCCTCTCCTCTGGACCCTGTGGAGCGTGCTCAACATCAGCCTCCACCTCAACATCCTCCTGAGCCTCGTGTGTTTCCGGCTCAACACGACCCCCAGGCCTACCTCTACGGCCTCGAGCCTGTGCTCTAATCCCTCTACCGCGACTGGTATTAGGCATACTTACTCAGTTCCCTACATTCACAACCAATTACTTAGTCAACCCATCGACATACACTATTTGTATCTAAACAAGCACAGTAACTTGGGGATGTAATTTTTTTCACTTATTAAGTATTTTAGACACGACACACGTCAAACCAACTCGGGCTCTGATACCAACTTCTGTCACGACCCTTAACTTACCAAAATACGTACAAATTTTTCGCATTTTCATGCATCGATCCTTAATCATCCTTCCTCGATCGTGAACAACCACACACTTAACAGTTGGGCTGTGTGTCGACGTCTAACTCACTCCACCATACCAATTCAATTTGAAACATTATTCATGAGTAAACACTTGTATAAATGTATATATATCAGAGTTGTTACATGTGTTTACATTGTTTTACATCCCCAGTAGTTACATACAAAATGCTACTGTGCTATGTCTAATTTAGATACAAAATAATCCAAGTGTGTATACCTTTAGCGATGGGATGCAGCGGATTACCAAAAAGGGAATGCCTCCAGTCACGCTCAATCTATACTCAAATCTCTGTAGAGAGGGGAAAATAAGGGGGTGAGCAAACCACAAGCTCAGTAAGGCAATCATGCGAATAGGTAGATACTGTACTATCTACGTGATCGTGATGCCATGCTCAAAAGCATTTTATTCATTGTTTATCTCAAAACATGAGTGTATGATTGTGTTAATGGTATGTAAAGCATTCATGCTATTAAAATTAAGTGCACATTTCAACTCAAAGCATGGTATGAATCATCATGCATAATTCACAATAAAAGCATGGCATTACCCATCATGCATTTTTCTCAAATAGCATGGCATTAACCATCATGCATTTTCACAATAAAGCATGGCATTAAACATCATGCATCCGTGCACTTTAAAACCATTAACAAATCAATTCAACGTCAGGTCCCAGCCCATCCCTCGGGCTTTCCTGACCACAATCACTTCAAACATGGATTTATTCTCAAATAGCATTAGACATGTGAGATAGGCAGTTCAACAATAGGTAATAACCTCAAGGCCTATGTAAATAACCTGTGATACCGGGTACACGGATCAGGTGTGCGAAATATCACCACCATCTGCTTCCACACGGGAGGTGGGTCAAATCCTACCCGTCGGTCCATAGCAGATCTCGTTCGAAGATGACACATCACATCACAACACGGTACAATGTACTCCATGTTACATGCACGGTACAACGTACTCCGTGGACCCCCAGCCTTATCCCTCGTTCGGGCTCATCAGCTGTTCCTCCAACCCTTATCCCTCGTTCGGGCTCATCAGGTGGATCTCCAACCCTTATCCCTCATTCGGGCTCATCAGGTTGTTTTAACATGCCATGTCTCAAAACAATGCACGTGTGAGCCTATTTAATCGATATGACACCAAGTCTACTCGAAGCTCCAAACACGGCAACATGCAAGGTGGGCATCCAGTGCGAGACAAACTCAAGCACAATGCCAAAACAATATGAAATCCATGTGAAAACTAGTGCCTCTTGCACTCTTTCATACTCGCGAAATCATGTAGGTGGCTCAAAACTTGCAACATGTGGTTATCAAAACCAAAACATACTCATTTCATTTGCAAATCATTTCAATGTTAGCCAACCTACCAATCATTTGCTAAAAAACAATAAAACATGATTTTCAAAGCAATATGCTTTTGTTTTCATGCACATTTCTCAAACTCCCAACTTTTACCCTTCAATCACCCAACATCATTTCCTATTCTCATGCATTCTAGCAAAACATTTATGCGCCCAAATTGCGCACAATATCTCTAAGAGTCCACACAATTCCCTTACCTCGATTTACTTGGTGTGACTCCTTTCCTTTTAGCTTCTCACGCTCTTGGCTCAACTCGCCTCGACGTATCCTCGGAAGCTGCGATTCATTCATTAAATCGATTGAGTTAACGTATTTAACCCATAATTGACCTCACTAGTCAACATTATTTACTTATGCATTTACAAATGCCTTAACCCTCATTTTACCTCTTTTAGGTAAACCTCACAATTTATCCACTAACCACATCTTAAAATCATACCACAATTACTATTAATGATTTCTACATATCTCATTCATCATTAATCTCCATCAATTTCACTTTCTCACACTAAACCATTTCTAGGTCAAAATCATTCCAATGCATTCTAGATAGTTTCTAACCATCTATACTCATGCCAACAACTCCAAAATCACTTAATAAACAATGTACCACAGTTGGAGTGTTAGAATCTTACCCAATTTGATTTCTCCTCTTGCTCCAAATGGCAATGCCCTTAAATCCTTCAATATCAACAATGGGAAAATGCTTTCCAACTATGTTGTTCTTCTCTTTGCTAGGAACAACTTTGTCTCTAATGGTCTCTCTTCAAACCTCACTGAAAATGGCTGATTTTTGAGAGAGAATGTTAGGTTTTTGGGTTGAAAGTGGAAAGTTTGTGTTTTTCTCGAAATTTTCTGATTTCCAGCACTCCTTATATAGAAATAGCTTGAGGAGATCGATCTGGTCCAAGAGGAGATCGATCTGGTCCCTTAAAATCCCTCTTTTTCACGGCATTTTTAAGCCTGAGATCGATTTGTTGAAGCATGAGATCGATCTGTCGAGGCATGAGATCGATCTGTCGAAGCATGAGATCGATCTGCTCCCAAACAGAGAGCTAAGGAGATCGATCTGGTCCATTGGAGATCGATCTGTTCTATTCTTTTGCCCAAATAAGAGCATTCTGGCTCTTCCAGATCGATCTCTCATCCCATGAGATCGATCTGCCCTTCAAAATTTCCAGATTTCCTCTGCAACAACACTTACCAAACATCCTTAATTTGCTACCATGATCATTTCCTCATTCATTCATCTTTGAGACTTGAAAATGGCATCCATCCTCACTTCATACACATTAAAACTTGTGTAGGATCTTTGTGTGACCAATGGTACTTAATATAAACAAAAATGGAAGTGCACATCTTATGCAATTCTACTTCCATTTTACCAAACTACTCATAATCCATTCTACACACATTCTCCATATGTTTAAGTCCATTTCTACACATTCATACATAATGAAACTTGTATGTACGATTACCACTCTCATTACAAGTGTGTACATTACTTATGGACTTACATCACATATACTTCACTTATGAATTCATAGTACAACTCTATTTACATTTCCATGTACATATATACCCTTATACATATACGGGGTCTCACACAAGGAATGAGGAATTTAAGGAGCAGATCGATCTCCAATGGAAGAGGATCGATCTCCTTATGATTCTGTTTGAGAGAAGATCAATCTCATGAGGAAGAGATCGATCTCCAAATGTTTCTGTTTGGGAGAAGATCGATCTCCTCAAGGAGCAGATCGATCTCATAAAGCCATAAAGAGATCGATCTCACCCCTCGACAGATCGATCTCCTAGGCATAAATTACCCCAAATCGTCCCCAAATTCAAATGCAGATCGATCTCATCAAGAGCCAGATCGATCTCCTACCCTCCGTCTATATAAGGAACCCCTGCTTTCTCCTGCAATTTCATTTTCTCTCTCTTCCAAACCCCATTTCTGTCGAAGCCCTGGCTTTCTCACTCATCCAAAGCATCCATTTTCGTCCAAATCAGAAGTTGTGGCAAGAAGGAAAGTTGTTCCTCATCCAAGGGAGAACAACATACTTGGAAATCGAAAGACGGATTGAATCGAGGCCAGAGATAAGCTCTCCACAAGTTTTGGGTAATTTCTAAACCTCGATCCTTATATTTGAGATGATTTTGGTGATAAATGGTTGTTGGCATTGTGTTGAAATAGTTGAAAAATGATTAGGGATTGATGAAATTACAATGTAGTTGGAGTGATGACGATATTTAGCAACTTTGGTAAATTTAGGAATTTTTGAGCTATAAATGGAGAATTAGACAATGTGGTGTATTAGCATAGATATTGTGGCGTAGGAAATATAGAATGTTGAGGTGTTGTGAGCGAGATTATGGTTTCTGATGGAGTTATGAGAATTGAGAAATTTGAGGTGTTATGAGCAATTATGCTCGATTTTGAGAATTGAGGTTAATGTGATAATGAGTATTGATGTTTTAACATCGTTTGGACAGCTCGGGAGTTCCAGAGTGGAATGCGAGGCTAGTCCGTGATACGGGGGAAACGATTGCACTATACGAGGTGCAAAGAGGTAAGGGAAAACTAAACCATTTGTGTATGTGTTTTGATGAACTGTTTGTAGCATGAACCACGATTTGAGAATACAAGCATGTTTGGTGTTGTGTTGTGATATAATTGCACACAGTTTCTATAGCCGGTTGGAGCCCATTATTTTATGAGTTTATAAGCTGAGTGTGAAATTGCTTTATAAACCTTTGAGTTTGCATGAAAAGTAAATTGGGCTCTACGTTAAGGCGATATTGAGATTTGAGAAAATGTGTGCGTGTTTTACCGGTTGAAACTCGGTTTTAATATGTTTTGTGTTGAGTACACAAATGTTTTAAATGAGTTTTTTTGAGGGAAAACCATTATGAGTTCTACGTAAAGGCATAGCGTTTTATAAGATAATGGCTAATGATTGAGACTTAGGCGTGTCATGTTGAATACACATCGGGCCTTGCTCTGGTAGCATGTAAGACCGATATAGTGGGACGCCTGGGAACCGACCTAGGGACCACAGGCCTTGTTCCGGTAACATGTAAGTTCGATTATTCCTCCGCTTTGGTAGCGTTGGGAGGCCTTGCTCTGGTAGCATGTAAGTCCGATATTCCTCCGTTTTGGTAACGAAAGATGCCTCCATTTTGGTAACGAGAGATGCCTCCGTTTTGGTAACGTGAGATGACCCCCGTTCTGGTAACGCTAGGTGGCCTTGCTTTGGTAGCATGTAAGACCGAGAGAGTGGGCCACCTGGGAACCGACCCAGGGACCACGTGATAGTGTGCATGAGGCGAGGCATTGCTCTGGTAGCATGTAAGGCCGGTCCTTGTTCTGGTAACATATAAGTCCAATATACCATGCATACGACCATATTGTCGACGTTCCCTCTATAGGAGGATGTTTGGGATGCGCACCCAGAGGAGATTACATATTTGATGTGCCATGACGAGTTTTAATTGGGTTTTATTACCTAGTCTCGTTTTACACATGAGTTGTGTTTTGTGACCTTGTCACGTGCTATTTACTGAGGTGATTTTTATCACGTATTTTGAGAACAGCCATTATCGCATATATTTACACATGCTTATGAGTGCTCGATATTGAGCCTTTTTATCTTCATGTTTTCACATGATTTATGAGTTATGAGATGATGATGTTTTGAGAACTTTCATGCTACGATTTCAAATGAGCTTCATAAACAAATACATATTTGTGATGTGTGATATGGTTTATATAACTGAATTCCTTTACCCCCTTACTGAGCGATTTGGAAGCTCACCCTATTTTCTCTTCCCCCAGATCGCTTCAAGTAAAGTGAGTTCCCTGTGGCGTACGTGTTAGAGGCTAGTGGAGGACTTGAGCTCCAGGTCGTATTTTGTGTATTGAGGTAGATATTTAATATTCATGTACCCAGACTAGAGTTATATTTACAGACACTTATTGTACAATGATGTACGGGATGTATTAGGATTAATTAAATTGGAATTGAGTAATGTATATGATACAATATATACTATATTATGATGAGACCTGAGGCATGATAATTATGATGATGTATGACACTGCATAGGAATGCACCCTTAATTGTGAATTGATGAGTAAAAAGTTTTAAATTTGCCCTATTTTCCGCACTTCCGGGGCGTCACAACTAAGCACATCGGAACAAGGAAAATAGAAAGGGAATGATACCAAACTGAGACCAAAGAACAGAAAAACAAATAATTTTTAGTAACTTAAAAGTGCTACAAACCAAGAAAATGGAAGTTTGTAATGAAACCGAGAAGAAAAAAATATGGTGGTTGTTGTTTTCCGATTGAACAGTGCATAAAAAAATTGGTAAATAAAACTGGTAACCCGAGAATGAAGTTTTCATTCAAGACACTTAGTTATGCCCCAACAAAGGAAGAACATGTATAACATTAGAAACCAAGGCTGTTGTTTACCATGCTTAAGCTTTCTGAATGATCAACAAAAAAAATGAAAACAAATGTAGTAAAAAAAAAAATTACTAGCAACTGAAATAAACATTTTCATTTAAAGAAGTGAAATGGAAGCTTGTCAAATCCTATAACAATGGTGGCCAAACACTAACGAAAAGGCTAAAAAAAATAAGGAAAAATGTCACGCCCCGAAAACGCGGAAAATAGGGCCAATTTAAAACTTTTTACTCATCAATTCACAATTAAGAGTGCATTCCTGTGCAGTGTCATACATCACCATATTTATCATACCTCAGGATCTCATCATTAGATAGTATATATCATATCATATACATTGCTCAATCTCAAGTTAATTAATCCTAATACATCCCATACAATGTTATACATCAAGTGTCTGTAATTACAATAATTGTCTGGGTACATGAAAAGATAAATGATACCTCAAAATACAATATATGACCTGGAGCTCAAGTCCTCCACTAGCCACTACTCCGTACGTCGCAGGGAAACCCTTTTCACTTGAAGAAATCTGGGGGGAAAGAAAACAGTGTGAGCTTCTAAATTGCTCAGTAAGGGGGTAAGGGACTCCTTATATAAACTATAATGCACATCATAAAATATTTATTTGCATGTGAAAGTCAGTATACTCATTTGAAAACCATAGCATGAAGGTTCTCAAAACGACATTCTCATATCTCAAATCATGTGGAAACATGAAGTAAAAGGCTCAGTATAGAGCAGTAACAAGCATGTGAAAACAATGCAATAAATGCTTTCTCAATAAACGTGATAAAATCATTGTAATAATAATGCACGTGGCGCAGCCACTAAACACACGTGGCATAGCCACTTATTTAAATTTGTACGTGGCACAGCCACAGATTTAGATTCACACGTGGCACAGCCACAGAATGGGGGATCTCACGTGGCAATAGCCACCAAATATACATGGCACAGCCACAGAATAGGGGATCTCACGTGGCAACAGCCACCAAATATACGTGGCACAGCCACAGAATGGGGGATCTCACGTGGCAACAGCCACCAAATATACGTGGCACAGCCACAGATTGGGAGATCTCACGTGGCAACAACCACCAAATATACGTGGCACAGCCACAGAATGGGGGATCTCACGTTACCAGAACGGATAAGAATCGGACTTTCATGCTACCAGAGCAAAGCCCGGTGTGTACTCAAAATCACACACCTAAGTTTTTATCACATAAGACTAGTTTGCCTTCACGTAAAACTCATAGTGGTTTTTTCCTCATAAAACTCATTTAAAACCGTTTTGTACTCAACACAAAACATATTAAAACCGAGTTTCAACTAGCAAAGCACGTACACATTTCTCAAATCTCAATATTGCCTTAACGTAGAGCCCAATTCATTTCTCACACAAATTCAACGGTTTATAAAGCGGTTTCACACGTAGCTTATAAACTCATAAAAACATTGGGCTTCAACCGGCTATAAAAATCGTGTGCATTCTCATCAAAACATAACACATCAAACATGCTTGTTTTACAAATCACAAATCATGCTATAATAGTTCACAAATCACATACACAAATGGTTTAGTTTCCCTTACCTCTTTGCACCTCGTATAGTGCAATCGTTTCCCCCTTGTCACGGACTAGTCTCGCATTCCACTTTGGAACTCCCGAGCTGTCCAAACGATGTTAAAACATCAATACTCATCATTACAGTAACCTCAATTCTCAAAACCGAGCATAATTGCTCATAACACCTCAAATCTCTCGATTCTCGTAACTCTACCCCAAACTACAATCTCATTCACAACATCTCAACGTTCTACATTTCTCATGCCAAATTATCTATGCTAATTCACCACATTGTCTAAATTTCCATTTATAGCTCAAATTCCCAAAATTACCAAAATTGCTAAATATCATCATCACTCCAACTACATTGTAATTTCACCAATCCCTAATCATTTTCCCACTATTTCAACACAATGCCAACAGTCATTATCACCAAAATCATCTCAAATATCAAGATCGAGGTTTAGAAATTACCCAAAACTTGTGGAGAGCTTATCTCTTGCCTCGATTCAATCCGTCTCCCGATTTCCAAGTATGTTGTTCTCCCTTTGATGAGGAACAACTTTCCTTCTTGCTACAGCCTCTGATTTGGACGAAAATGGGTGCTTTGGATGAGTGAGAAAGCTAGGGCTGGGTGAAAATGGGGTTTTGAAGAGAGAGAAAATGAAATTGCAGGAGAAAGTAGGGGTTCCTTACAGACTGAGGGTAGGAGATCGATCTGGCTCTTGATGAGATCGATCTGCATTTGAATTTGGGGATGATCTGGGACAATTTTATGCCTAGGAGATCAATCTGTCGAGGGGTGAGATCGATCTCTTAATGGCTACATGAGATCGATCTGCTCCTTGAGGAGATCGATCTTCTCCCAAACAGAAACATTTTGAGATCGATCCTCTCCTCATGAGATCGATCTCTTCATTACAGAATCATAAGGAGATCGATCCTATACCATTGGAGATCGATCTGCTTCTTAAATTCCTCCTTCCTTGTCATTTTTAACTCACCAGATCGATCTCTCCTTCTCCCAAATCGATCTGACCTCATAGTTTCACACTTATTTTAATCACTTAACATATAAATCTCCAAATATAATTCCCACAATTCACTTAGCTCAATAAATTACACTTCAAGTTCATATTACATAATTAAAATATGTCTGAAATTCTCAGATCTCACATCCTCCCCACCTTAAAAGAATTTGGTCCTCCAAATTCAACCCAACTAGTCAAATAGATGGGGGTATTTCTCCTTCATGAGATTCTCTAGTTCCCACGTTGCCTCTTCCATAGAGTGATGTTTCCACAAAACTTTCACTAATGGGATACTCTTAGTTCTAAGTACCTTCTCCTTTCTATCGAGAATCTGGACGAGTTCTTCAGTGTAGCTCATGTCCTCTTGTATGTCCATCTCGTCATACTCTATGACATGAGAAGGGTCCGGGTGGTACTTCCTCAACATAGACACATGAAAAACATTATGTATTCCGGACATCCGTCGGGGTAATGCCAATCTGTAAGCTACTTCTCCCACTCTCTCAAAAATCTCGAATAATCTTATGTATCGAGGACTCAATTTCTCTTTCTTATCAAATCGCATGATACCCTTACTCGGTGATATTTTCAAAAATACTGTATCACCAACATCAAACTCGAGCGACCGTCTACGCATATCCGCGTAGCTTTTCTGTCTACTCTGTGCAGCCCGTAACCTCTCGCATATGAGTTTCACACTCTGTACAGCTTGCTCAACAAGCTCGGGAGCATTTATCTTTCTGTCACCGACTTCTTCCCAAGCTACAGGGGATCTACACCTCCTACCATATAGAGCCTCAAAAGGTGTCATTCCAATACTCGCATGATAGCTGTTATTGTACGCAAACTCTGCTAGGGGCAGGTGATCATCCCATGATCCCTTAAAATCCATCGTACACGCCCTTAACATATCCTCCAGGGTCTGAATAGTCCTCTCTGACTGACTATCTGTCTGAGGATGATAGGCGGTACTGAAACTCAATCGAGATCCCATGGACTCCTGAAACTGGGTCTAAAATCTGGAAGTAAATCGGGGATCTCTATCAGAAAGTAATACTCACTGGAGCCCCATGTAATCTAGCTATCTCACTGACATACAGCTCAACTAAGGCATCCACAGTATCTGTGCTCTTGATGGTAAGGAAGTGGGCACCCTTGGTCAATCTATCCACTATAACCCATATAGCGTCACGACCTCTTCGGGTCCTCAGTAAACCCATAATAAAGTCCATGGTGACATGCTCCCATTTTCATGTAGGTACAGGTAAAGGCTGTAGTAGTCCTCCAGGCTTCCGATGCTCAGCTTTCACTTGCTAGCATACTAAACATCTGGCCACATACTCTGCCACGTCTCACTTCATACCACTCTATCAGTACACCTTTCTTAACTTTCGGTACATCTTAGTACTCTCTGGGTGCATGGTGTATCGCGAGCAGTAGGATTCTCTCAGTATCTGTCTCTTCAGGGTATCATCGTCCGGTACACAAATCCGTCCTCTGAACCTCAATAATCCATCCTCACTGATGGTGAGATCCGACTGCAAAATCTGTTCGGCTTGGCTAACCATATCTATCAACCTCTGATCACTGCGTTGCCCAGTTGTAATCTGATCCATGATCCTGGGCTCTATTCGCAAGCTAGCAAAAAATTCAGTCTCTACCTCTTTAACTCTGATCCTGAGTTCGGCGAACTGCTCCAGTAAATCCCATTCCCTGATCATCATAGCAGATATCATACTCTTCCTGCTCAGGGCATCAGCAACTACGTTCGCCTTACCCGGATAGTATAGAATCTCACAGTCATAATCCTTAAGGAGTTCCATCCATCTCCTTTGTCTCATGTTTAACTCTTTCTGATCAAAGAGAAATCTCAAACTCTTGTGATCAGTGAAGATCTGGAATCTTTCCCCATATAAGTAGTGTTGCCAGATCTTCAAGGTAAATACCATAGCGGCTAACTCCAGATCATGCGTGGGGTAATTTCGCTCATGGTTTTTTAACTGTCGTGATCCATATACGACCACTCTCCCGTGCTGTATAAGCACACACCCCAATCCTTGATGAGAAGCATCACTATACACCAAAAATCCCCCTAATCCCTCAGGGATAGTCAACACAGGTGCTGCTGTTAATCTCCTTTTTAACTCCTGAAAACTGAGCTCACATTGATCAATCCATATGAACGGAGTCTCCTTACGCGTGAGTTTAGTCAAATGAGCGACAATCCTGGAAAATCCTTCCACAAATCTTCTGTAATACCCTGCCAAACCAAGGAAGCTTCGCACCTCTGTAACTGTCCTCGGTCTTTCCCAATTAAGCACAGCCTCGATCTTACTTGTATCCATCGATACTCCTTCCTCTGAGACTATATGACCAAGGAAAGCTATCCGATCCAGCCAAAACTCACACTTACTAAGTTTTCTATATAATTGTTTATCTCAGAGTATCTGAAGTACTAGCCACAAATGCTGTGCATGCTCCTCATACGACCGAGAGTATACTAGAATATCATTAATAAAGACTATCTCAAATTTATCTAGATAGTCTCTGAACACCTCGTTTATCAATCTCATAAATGCTGCAGGGGTGTTCGTCAATCTAAAGGACATCACCAGAAATTCATAATGGTCATACCTTGTCCTGAAGGCCGTCTTTGAAATATCTTCTTCCTTGATCCTCAATTGGTGATAGCCCGATCTCAAATCAATCTTAGAAAAGACTGAGACCCCTCTCAGCTGATCCAGTAGATCATCAATCCTAGGCAATGGGTATTTATTCTTCATCGTGGCTTTATTCAATAACCGGTAGTCTACACATAATCTGAGACTACCATCCTTCTTCTTAACAAATAAAACTGGTGCTCCCCACTGTGAAACACTGGGTCTAATGAACTCTTGATCCAATAACTCCTATAGTTGTTTCTTCAATTCCTCAAGTTGTACTAATGCCATCCTATATGGAGGTTTAGAGATCGGTTGAGTATCTGGTACCAAGTCAATGGTAAACTCCAGCTCTCTCTCTGGTGGCAAACCTGGTAACTCATCTGGGAAAACATCCAGAAATTCACACACCACAGGTATATCTTCAATCCTCGGATGTTCCCACTCATCATCTGAGATGAGTGTTTCATAACCTTCACATGGACAATCATATTTAATACTCTCAAGAATAATATTAAAATTTCAAATTACTTACTAGAATTCAACATATTCATTTCCTCAATATCTCAACCGTACACTATAAGGTTCAAGTAGGGAGAAAATTACAATCTTAGTGTAGCAGTTTAAACTCGCTCGATTGGTTGCCAACCAATCCATTCCCAAAATTACATCAAACCCATGCATATTTAACATGATTAGATCTGCTAACATCACTCTATCTCCCACCTTTATTTCACATTCTCTACAAATTAACTCAGTTCTCTGGGATTCACGCATAGGGGTATTTACATGTAGTATATACTCTAGAGGTTCAAACTTCAAATTTAAACTACATGCAAAATGTTCTGAAATAAACGAATGCGTGGATCCTGGACCAATTAACACATGAGCCTTATGATTACAGATAGAGAGTGTACCTCTTATAGTTTCTGCAGAAGTGTCCGCAGTTTCCTTATCCAAGGCAACCACACGTCCCTGTGCCACAGGTTTCTTCCCTTTCTCTGCAGCAATGGCCCGTCTCTGGGGATTCACTCTCTGAGGCTATTGTCTAGCGGGCTCTGGAATATGTGGTCTTTGAGGTTGAGGGCAATCCTTCACCATGTGACCCATGTCTCCACATCAAAAACATCCATGGATCGACCCAATACAACTTCCCTCATGCATTCGGCCACAATTTCTGCAAACCCTTAGATCAGGCCTAACATCTTGAGGGGTCTCCCTAATGTTAGGGTAAACTCTGGGTCTCTCTAATTTGCCCTTCTGCACCTCAATTCTTCCTCTTCTAAAGGAACCTCTCCGAGCATCTGTTTGGAAAATCGTTGGCCTCTTGCCCTTATCTCTATTCACCGTTCTGAGCTCGTTCTGGGACTGTACCATTACAATTCCCCTCTCAACCTCTTGTGCTCGCCTCAGAGCATCTCCAAACTCAGTAATACATAGCCCTATCAATCTATCTCTGATGATGGGCTTCAATCCATACACAAATTTCTCAGTACAGAGCTCTTCGTTCTTGAAGGTCTCTGGGTCATATCTCAATAGCGCGGTGAATTGGCTCTCATAGTCATCAACAGATATATCACCCTGTACCAAACTCAAAAACTCGACCTGCTTCTTTCTCTGGGTGGCCTGTGGTACATATTGGGTCCTAAAGGCTGTCTGAAACTCTTCCCAACCAATCACATCCTGGCGGGACATCAGAATACCCTGGGTGGTACCCCACCAATCTCGAGCTCTCCCCTTCAACATATAGATACTTATACTGACTTTCTCAGCATCGGTGCACCCCAGATAATCAAATATAATTCTCAACTCCGTCAGCCACTCCTCAGCCTCGGTAGGATCCTTCTTTCCCCTAAATGTGGGTGGATTCATTTTCAAAAAATCCTTCAGTTGGACCATACTTCTGTCATCAAGCTGAGTGAAGGGAGGCACTGGGTCTATATATACTAGGGGTACGGGAGGTCCTTGTGGTAATGTAGGAGTAGTACCCGAAGCATTAACTCCAAAGTGTTGTGCAAATAGCACTACCATCTGCTCAAAACCTTACCTCACATCGGTCTCAATCCGATTAAATCGAGAGTTAGGACTCTCTGGTTGTGGGGCAGGTGGCGGAGGGGACTCTGCTTGCCTCCTCGAACGACCTCGTCATCCACTCATTCTCTATCTCAACTCGTCTCCTGCGCGTACATATCAAAATCGATTGAACTCTCAATCTTCAAATTCAGTTCATCACCAGACTATTATAGACACTTGGGATGTATTCTATTTCAATTAACCGACACTGACAGTACTAGACACCCAAAGCTCTGATACCAAGAAAACTCTGTCACGCCCCGAAAACGCGAAAAATATGGCCAATTTAAAACTTTTTACTCATCAATTCACAATTAAGAGTGCATTCCTGTGCAGTGTCATACATCACCATATTTATCATACCTCAGGATCTCATCATTAGATAGTATATATCATATCATATACATTGCTCAATCTCATGTTAATTAATCCTAATACATCCTATATAATGTTATACATCAAGTGTCTGTAATTACAATAATTGTCTGGGTACATGAAAAGATAAATGATACCGCAAAATACAATATATGCCCTGGAGCTCAAGTCCTCCACTAGCCACTACTTCGTACGTCGAAAGGAAACCCTTTTCACTTGAAGAAATCTGGGGGGAAAGAAAATAGGGTGAGCTTCTAAATTGCTCAGTAAGGGGCTAAGGGACTCATTATATAAACCATAATGCACATCATAAAATATTTATTTGTATGTGAAACTCAGTATACTCATTTGAAAACCATAGCATGAAAGTTCTCAAAACGACATTCTCATATGTCAAATCATGTGGAAACATGAAGTAAAGGCTCAGTATAGAGCAGTAACAAGCATGTGAAAACAATGCGACAAATGCTTTCTCAATAAACGTGATAAAATTGCTGTAATAATAATGGACGTGGCGCAGCCACTAAACACACGTGGCATAGCCACTGATTTAAATTTGTACGTGGCACAGTCACAGATTTAGATTCACACGTGGCATAGCCATAGAATGGGGGATCTCACGTGGCAACAGCCACCAAATATACATGGCACAGCCATAGAATGGGGGATCTCACGTGGCAACAGCCACCATATATACGTGGCACAGCCACAGATTGGGGGATCTCACATGGTAACAGCCACCAAATATACGTGGCACAGCCACAGATTGAGGGGGGATCTCACGTGGCAACAGCCACCAAATATACGTGGCACAGCCACAGAATGGGGGATCTCACGTTATCAGAACGGAGAAGAATCGGACTTACATGCTACCAGAGCAATGCCCGGTGTGTACTCAAAATCACACACCTAAGTCTTTATCACATAAGACTGGTTTGCCTTCACGTAAAACTCATAGTGGTTTTTCCCTCATAAAACTCATTTAAAATCGTTTTGTACTCAACACAAAACATATTAAAGCCGAGTTTCATTCGGCAAAGCACGCACACATTTCTCAAATCTCAATATTGCCTTAACGTAGATCCCAATTCATTTCTCACACAAATTCAACGGTTTATAAAGCGGTTTCACACGTAGCTTATAAACTCATAAAAACATTGGGCTCCAACCGACTATAAAAATCGTGTGCATTCTCATCAAAACATAACACATTAAACATGCTTGTTTTATAAATCACAAATCATGCTATAATAGTTCACAAATCACATATACAAATGGTTTAGTTTCCCTCACCTCTTTGCACCTCGTATAGTGCAATCGTTTCCCCCTTGTCACGGACTAGTCTCGCATTCCACTCTGGAACTCCCGAGCTATCCAAACGATGTTAAAACATCAATACTCATCATTACAGTAACCTCAATTCTCAAAATCGAGCATAATTGCTCATAATACCTCAAATCTCTCGATTCTCGTAACTCTACCCTAAACTACAATCTCATTCAAAACATCTCAACGTTCTACATTTCTCATGCCAAATTATCTATGCTAATTCACCACATTGTCTAAATTTCCATTTATAGCTCAAAATTCCCAAAATTACCAAAATTGCTAAATATCATCATCACTCCAACTACATTGTAATTTCATCAATCCCTAATCATTTTTCAACTATTTCAACACAATGCCAACAGCCATTATCACCAAAATCATCTCAAATATCAAGATCGAGGTTTAGAAATTACCCAAAACTTGTGGAGAGCTTATCTCTTGCCTCGATTCAATCCATCTCCCAATTTCCAAGTATGTTGTTCTCCCTTTGATGAGGAACAACTTTCCTTCTTGCTACAGCCTCTGATTTGGACAGAAATGGGTGCTTTGGATGAGTGAGAAAGCTAGGGCTTGGTGAAAATGGGGTTTTGAAAAGAGAGAAAATGAAATTGCAGGAGAAAGCAGGGGTTCTTTATATAGACTGAGGGTAGGAGATCGATCTACATTTGAATTTGGGGATGATCTGGGATAATTTTATGCCTAGGAGATCGATCTATCGAGGGGTGAGATCGATCTCTTAATGGCTACATGAGATCGATCTGCTCCTCGAGGAGATCGATCTTCTCCCAAACAGAAACATTTTGAGATCGATCCTCTCATCATGAGATCGATCTCTTCATTACAGAATCATAAGGAGATCGATCATCTACCATTGGATATCGATCTACTCCTTAAATTCTTCATTCCTTGTCATTTTTAACTCACCAGATCGATCTCTCCTTCTCCCAGATCGATCTGACCTCATAGTTTCACACTTATTTTAAACACTTAACATATAAATCTCCAAATATAATTCCCACAATTACTTAGCTCAATAAATTACACTTCAAGTTCATATTACATAATTAAAATATGTCTGAAATTCTCAGATTTCACAAAAAATATAAACTTAGCAATAAGATCTTAACCTAAAGACTAAAGCTACCCTAGCACTCTACTTTACCATAAAATTACTTCGTTGTTCAATCGCTCATCATGTTCTATTTATACACATACTCGGGGGTACAATGGTATTTTTCAATCCTAGATGAGTTGACATTGTTTGGCCACTTGCCTTCATTCTATTCGCTGCAGAGTAGATATTTTCACGTCACTTGTCTTTTTATCCACTTGGATGTGCGATGTGACCCGACGTGTGTCTTTCATAAGGTGGGCATGGTGTCTGTCGATCTTATCTTTTCGAGGTAAATAAAATACGAACACCCGACATCACACGTGTCCAGTCGAATGGTGACTCGGTCTACGAATTGGGAGTGGTCCAGTCTCCTTTTAGCCTATTTTCAGCCCATTTTCGACTAAAACGACTGAGTTTCATCCGGATTTATTTTACCTACACATTAAAGAATTTTAATTAAATTAAAGGGATAATTAATAAAATAATATGGGGATTAAAATAATTAATTAAGAAATTAAGCACAAATAATTCTATTTTAATAGAATTATCACTAATATACAATCCCTTACCTCGAATCGCACTTGTATTTCCTTCGTCTCTTTTGCTCTATTCGCGATCTGAGTTAATTGTGCTCCGACGTATTCCAATCTACACATATAACTCATTAAGTTATTTTCCTTTCCTTCTCCCAAACATTTACATTATCATTTATTTATCTATTCATATTTCTTAAGCCTTTTATCCTATTTCACCTTTTCCACTATTATCAGTATATCTTCTCTTAAGTTTTCCATCACTTCTCCATAAACATTTCTTCATGAATTCCCTCTTAATATTACTCACTCATCACTAAAATTATCATTTCTATCTATATTTCACATGCCATTCAACCCATAAAGTGTCTAGAACTCACATTTAAACCTTGAAGGTTGAAGAACTTACCTAGCTTAGCTTTTTCCTTAGCAAAACTTGTGGTAGTCTATTCTCCTCCTCTTAATCAAACCAATGTGTGATTTTTGGGTATGTTCTCCTTACTTCAAGGAACAACTTTCCCTTTTTGAGCTTATTCCAAAACTGGCTGGAATGTGGTGATATTTGAGTGAGAAAGCTTGGTTCTTTAAGGGAAAATGGATAGGTGCCGGTTTGGTAAGAAGATGATTTTTAGCTCAATCCTGTGCTCTTTTATAGATGCAGAGACATGAGATCGATCTGGTCCCTTGTGAGATCGATCTCTGTATGGTTTAGTAGCCCTTTCACCTAACGTAACTACTACCAGATCGATCTGCTCTTCATGATGAGATCGATTTGTTGCAAGGAAAATCCTTCTTAGAGATCGATCTACCTCTTGTAGGAGATCGATCTTCTCCTCAAAATTTGTAGGCAATGAAACTTGTGCACACACTTGAAATCATGGATTTTACATTAGATTTATCACCCTTACATCCTTTTGTCATTCATACACATGTAACAATGTAAATTTACATCATAGCTTCATAAAAAGACTTGTAAAACTGCAGGCATAACTTTTCTCCTCTCTTTAGAGAATTTGGTCCTCCAAATTGAACAAAGTCTATCCCTAAACAAGTTAGGGATATTTCTCCTTCATCAGGTCCTCTAACTCTTAGGTGGCTTCCTCTGATGAATGATATTGCCACAGGACCTTAACCAATGAAATTGACTTGTTCCGCAACACATTTTCTTTTCTATCCAATATTCGAATCGATTTCTCTACATATGACATATTATCCTTGAGCTTCAATGGCTCATAGCTAATTATATGAGCTGGATAAGGAAGGTATTTCCTGAGCATGGAAACATGGAAGACATTATGGACCTCTGCTAGCTTAGGTGGTAAGGCTAGTCTATATGCCCTATCTCCCACTCTATCCAAGATCTCGAAGGGACTGATGTAACGAGGACTTAGTTTTCCTTTCTTCCCGAACCTCGTTATTCCTTTAGAAGGAGATACTTTCAAAAATACAGACTTACCCACAACAAACTCAAATGGTCTCCGTCTTCTATCAACATAGCTCTTTTGTCGACTTTAAGCCATTCGTAACCTCTCACATATTATCTGAACATCCTCTGAGGCTTGTTTAACCAAATCGGGAGCGAGCAACTATCTGTCACTAACCTCTTCTCAACCAATAGGCGATCAGTATCTACAACCATATAGTGCCTCGTAAGGGGCCATACTAATACTTGAGTGGTGACTGTTGTTGTAGGCGAACTCAATCAGTGGCAAGTGATCATCCCATAAGCCTCTAAAGTCCAGCACACACGCTCTCAACATATCCTCCAGGGTCTATATAGTCCTCTCTGACTGACCATCTATCTGAGGATGAAAAGTAATGCTAAGGTACAATTGGGTCCCCAAACAACACTTACTGGGACTCCATGCAATCTCACTATATCCCGTACATACAAGTTCGTCAACGCACTCAAGGTATCTGTAGATCTCATAGTTTAAAAGTGTGTCGATTTCATTACCCGATCTACTATAACCCAAATAGCATCATGGTTCTTACGGGTTCTTAGTAATCCCATCACAAAGTCCATGGTGATATGCTCCCACTTCCACATCGGTATCGATAGAGTCTCAATAATCCTCCAGGTTTCTGATGTTCTACCTTAACCTGCTGACAGATGAGACATCTAGCAACATACTCAGCTATGTCTCTTTTCATTCCAGACTACCAATATATCTTCTGAAGATTTTGATACATTTTACTGCTCCCCAGATGTACTGTGTATCTCGATGAGTAAGCCTCTGATAAAATCAACTTTCTCAGCTCTGGATCATTAGGGACATATTCTATTTTCGAACCTTAGTAGTCCATCTGAACTCAATACAAAATCAGTGCCCTCACCTTTTTGAATTTGGCTAATTATGTCAATACACCATTGATCATTCTGCTAAGCTTACCGAATTCTCTCAATCAACTCCGGTTCCAATCTCAAGCTGGCTATAATCCCATGACGGCCAATCTCAGGTGGGGTCACATCCAATCTAAGGTTCGTGAATTGCTCCAACAACTCATGCTCCCTAACCATCATAGACAATACCAACCTGAGACTCTTTCTACTCAAGGCATTAGCAACTACATTCACCTTCCTTGGGTGGTACAAAATCTTGTAATCATAGTCTTTGAGGAGTTCTAACCACCTTCTCTGTCTCATATTCAACTCCTTCTGTGAGAACAAATACTTAAAACTCTTGTGATCCGTAAAAATCTGAAATCTCTCACCATACAAGTAGTGGCGCCATATCTTTAATGCAAATACTACGGTTGCCAACTCTAAATCGTGAGTAGGGTAGTTCTTCTCATAATCTTTCAGCTGTCTGGATCCATAAGTAACTACCATTCCATTTTGCATCAAAACACAGTCCAATCCTTAGTGTGAAGCATCTGTGTAAACAGAATAGTTTCTTGGACTGTTAGGAATGGTGAGAACTGGCGCAGTGGTTAATCTGTGCTTAAGTTCCTGAAAACTCTGCTCACATGCTTCATCCCATGTATACTCCACATTCTTCCTCGTAAGACGTGTCAACGGAGCATCCAATCTAGAAAAACCCTCTACAAATCTCCTGTAGTAACCCGCTAAACCCAAAAAGATTCTAATCTCTGTGACTGTCCTAGGTTATTCCCACTGAACAATAGCCTCAATCTTGGATGGATCTACTGATACCTCATCTTTCGATACAACATGGCCCAGAAAAGAAATATGCTCTTGCCAAAAGTCACATTTATTAAGCTTGGCATACAACTTTCTCTCTCGGAGGGTTTACAAAACAATCCTCAAGTGTTGCTCATGATCTTTCCCGGATCTAGAATAAACCAATATATCATCAATGAATACTATCAGAAATTGATCTAGGTATGGCTTGGATACTTCATTCATTAAAGCCATAAAAGCTGCTAGAGCATTTGTCAACCCAAAAGGCATCACCAGGAATTCGTAATGACCATAGCAAGTGCGAAAAGCTATCTTGGGCACATCTTCCTTTTGAATCTTCAGTTGATGATACCCAGACCTCATATCTATTTTGGAAAAGATCTGTGCTCTCCGAAGTTGATCCAACAAATCATCAATATGCAACAAGGGGTACTTATTCTTGATAGTAGCCTTGTTCAACATCCGATAATCAATACATAACCTGAGGCTCCCATCTCTTTTCTTCACAAACAATACCGGGGCTCCCCATGGTGAGACGTTCGGTCTTATAAACCCTTTACCTAGCATATCTTGCAACTACTTCCTTAATTCCTTAAGTTCAACTGGAACCATTCTATATGGTGACTTGGATATTGGCTCTGTTCCAAGTGTTAAGTCTATGCCAAATTCCATTTCTATTTTCGGTGGCAATCCCGATAGGTCGTCTAGAAAGACGTCAGGGAATTCTCTAACCACTGGAATGTCATCCATATCTAGATGTGCTTTGTTCAAGTCCACCACATAATCAATAAACCTTCAAAATAACATTCATATCATTTATATACCCATGCACTTTACTTGCTACAAAATCAAGATGTCATTACTTCTCACAAAATTTTACAACAAGTTCCTCAGGTAAGAAAAATGTAACAGGCTTAGAGTGACAGTCTAAGACCGCATGATTGGTAGCTAACCAATCCATTCCCAAAATTACATCAAAGTCATACATATTCAACAAAATCAGATTAACTGTTTTGCACTTATCTCCTACTCTCACTTTACAATCTTTATATGCTTGTTCGACTAATTGACTAACTCTCATTGGAATACTTATTAATAAGGTCTTATTCAAGTATGTGGGTCTTATAAAACTTGTTAACTTTGATGCACATGCAGGCGATATGAAGGAATGTGTAGCACCAGAATCAAATAAAGATACAGCTTCCAAATTGAAAATCAGAATTGTACCTTTTATCACCTCAGAAGAGGTATCTGCTGATGCCTGGTCTATCGCATATAGAGCCTTGACCCACAACTTATTTTCCTTTTTCTTCAGTCGTGGCTCTCTTCCTTGCAGGAGGTGTAACTGTAGGAACTTTCTCTGGCTCTTTGCCCCTCTGCGAGACTACCTCAACTGCATCGAGACAATCCCTTGCATAGTGCCCAACTCTACATCTGAAGCATCGTGTACCCTAAAAATGACGGGGCCTACTACCATGATATCATCCACAGACTGTACTGATCAGTAGTCGGTCGGGGTCCATCAATCACTATACCCCTGGCTGGGTCTGAAATCGAATACATAATAGGTCTAATAACCTTCTTCTGTGACTCATCTACCTCTCTCTTACGCTTACCAACACCTTTTCGACCAAACCTGGCACTCTTGCCATCTCTCAATTTCCTCGGACCCTTGTCCTTACCCCAACTAAACTCTGAAATATGTAGGTCATAGTTTTGCTCACACAACTGGGCCCGTCGTACAGTTTCTCTGTATGTAGCAACATCAAACGGGGTCAATTTAGCTCTAATCGAATGCTTGAGTCCATCAACAAATCTGCGAACCCTAATAGCTTCACTCCTAATAGAGTTTGGATCATATCAGCTCAATGAGGTGAATCGTGACTTGTACTCATCCACTGATCGGTTCCCTTAAGTCAGATTCAAAAATTTCATTTTTAGTCTACGCCGAGCAGTATTTGGGATATATTGCTCTCTAAAAGTACCCAAAAACATATCCCATGTGATCATTGTACCCTGAGCTCTCAACATAGGTCTGGTGGACTTCTACCAGTGCTCTGCTTTACCCCTCAATACAAAGGCCGCAACTGCTACTCTTTCTATAGTCGAATACCTACAAAAATCAACAGCTTCTTCATCTGACTTATCCAATCCTCAGCCACTGCTGGATCCTTTGTCCCATTAAAAGAATGAGGCTTAAAGTCCATAAAATGCATCAACCTCTCCATATCACAGTCATAACCATAACCCCAAATCATCATCATCATACTGCTACGGGGCCACTAGAGGAGGAACTGGTCGAATAGGGGGACCTCGTGGTCTATCTGGTTCGGGTTGTGCAGGTGCAGCTGCTAGGTAATTCGGTGAAGCCTATCCTGCTGTACTGGGTGTACCTTTCAATCTAGATATGATCTAACCCATCATGATCATCATCGTACGCATGTCTTCTTGTAATCTGGCTACTCAAGGATCAAGAGTCTCTATCTGATCTTGGGGTTCATGACTAGAGGACGATCTATTATGCACCTCCACCATACCAGAAACTTGTTGAAACAGCCATAAATCCTAAAATTTTAGCTGGAATTGAGAGTTGTGTTGCTGAGCTTAGTGTCTAGGTGTCTCGGTCAAGTGAAGAACACCTTCAATTAAGCTCTAAAGGTGTAAGACAGTAGATACCAACAGAAATTTCAAAATTGGTTAGAGCAAATTTGGGGAAATTTGCTAGGAATCTTGGCATTGTGTGATTTAAGGGTAAGGAAGTGTTAATTTCTAGAAATTCAATATGTTTGCTATTATGTTAATATATATATATATATGTAATTAGGTTGTTTAAAATTCCAGAAAATGTAACATGCGTGAGAATTTAGAAGCTAATGAAATCTCAATTCTGAAAATTTAGTTGTATAAATTGATATGATAAATTGAAGAAAGATGAATTGCATGTACAAATTTCTGCAGCAAGTGTGAATTGTAACAATTGAAGAAGAAAATTCAGTAGGTGCATGATGGTGAATTCGGTTGCATGTCGCCAAATTAAGGGAGATTGAATTTACTGGAAATTTAAGGTTAATGCAGTAAATTATAATGTGAATAAGTATTTATAAGGTTTGCATGATTGAAAATTTAATTATATAAGTATATACATTGAGTTGTGATATTCGGCCATGTAGAGGTATGTAAGGAAATTGTTGAATTGACAAGGTGAAATTAGATTATGTAATCTGAAATGGTAATGTACAATGTGAGATTCTATGGACTAAAATTCAACAAGGAAAATTGGAAAATTAGAACAATGTATTCGGCCATGTAAAGATGCAAGGAAAAGAAATTTTTTCATGTAATGTGATTTAATTGAAATGACCAATCTGAAAAATGGAAATACAAATATAGATGTTTAGGATTTAAATTAGATAAGGAATTTACAATGTATAGGGGTATAGCTTGGCTATAATAAGAAAGAATTAAAAACAGAAATTATAATGCATGTAAATGAGGAGTAAGCTAAATCTGGAAATTTCATAATATCATGATCAATTGGAATGCAGAAAATTTATGTAGGATAGCTTAAATTCATGCAATTCAAGAAAGTTAAAAACAGAATTTAAAAGCTGGGAATATGGAATAAATTACATGTTTAGTATGAAAATAATATACCTTGGATGCATGTAGGAAATGAAATAAAATGCAGAAAAATTTAATTCTTTTGCTGGAAATTATAAGACATTGTTGGTTAATAAATTTGTGTCAAACAAATAATGAAATAATGGATGAGTATAAAAAAAGGTAGGTTCGGCCAAATGGGAACTTTAGGAATAATAATACTTGTTGGAAATTATGAATGAAAACAATCAATTAGTGTTGAGGCAACTTAGTCCCATAATGATAAAAATCAGAATTTAGGAGATAAATAATGGTAATTATGGGAGTTTCGATTAATAAAATGTTGGTAAATTTGATGATTTAAATTGCAGAAATTGAATAAAATATAAGTGAAGAATAATATGTAAAAATATTTATTGCGTGAATGTAGTGTGAAATTAAGATTATGCTCAAGGCGTTTGGCCACTTGATTAAGATTGAAAATAATTAACAAGTAGAATTGTAGAAATTATGGCCATGAAAGCCTGATTGGAAATGAATAAGCATAAGGCCTAAAACCGATAAACTGCGTTAATGGTAATTAGTCTAGAATTGTTTTTATGAATATGTGTGTGCTGAAATTTAATTCATTAATGTGTGAATGGTAAATAACATAAGCCTTAATGATATTTCGCAACAAGCACGTCAGAAGGCACCAAGGAAGCTTACATGCATATATGCGCGTCTAAGGCGATAGGTGAAAAAGAGTAAATCGGGCGCGTAGCTTGTGTGGTAAGGGGTTTTATATAGCTGTCGTTAGTAAAATACTTAGGGTATGTTAGATTCCATGTTTTAAGAGATAGAAAATAGGTTAGTCGATTTATTAGGGTAGCCTAGATTAAAATTCCCTTACCGATATTTTACCGATTTGATAACCGATTGTTTTATGAATTGCCTTGATTTAAAATTTTGTCATAGCATGGAATAACCGTTTTATAAATTGGTATTTTTACATGATAGTAGCATGTGCGTGTGATGCATTTCACTATTTTCGTAACTCCATTGAGATTACTGATTTTTGAAGTTATTGCGTAGGCATTTTTAACTGTATTTTTGAAGATAGCATGAAGTCGCATGATTTATATACATGCTGGTTTTATACAATTGATTACTTGATTTAATTTCGATGGGTGGTTTTCTCCAATTTTTGAAAATATGAATTTGGGATGAATTGTTGGATTTTATTGTGAACCTATTGTGGGATTTTGAGTTTGTTGGTAACCTGGTTTATGCCTGTGTGGCAGTCATGTCCCGTGAGAGCCATCTCTAGCACCCAGTAGGAGGTTCTATGTGATTGCCCTACGATGCCAAGTGCTTCATGGGGATGCCTTCGTGGCATCCAATTTGTTAATGCTACCTAATACTATGAGACCCTGAGCCCGTCTACAGTACCGTAGTCTGGAACCTACTCAGTTAGGATAGGGCAGTAGTCACTATGGCCATAGGTGTATTGATATTTGCATTGATATTGGTGAGGTTATATGAATATTGGATCCATGACTGGTTTGGGTTATTGCTACATTCTCGTGTTGTTATATCGAATGATTTAATTATGCCCATGCACATATTTGAATGAATTGCTATTTGACAATGATCTCGGTTTTGCGGACTTATAAATATTCTTTGGAAATATGATTTTGACTAATTATACATTGATTTTCTATTATGCAAACTTGTCTAAACCGAAGCATGCACAACATTTGTTTTATCAAATTATGCATGATGCTTTTTGTGATTATCTTGGTTTACCATTACATGGCGTGTTGCATGGTGTTTTTCTAGCTTTGGTTATGTAAACTTCTTACTGAGCATGTGGTTGCTCACCCCTCTCTTTCAAACACTTTTCATATTAGTATTTTGAGGCGAGCGTCACGTTCTAGTAGTCTCTTTCAGTTTAATTAGTTACTTTTGGTATTGCGAGGTATTATGTGATGGACGATATATGTATATATATGTATTTCTATTTTCAGATATGTACTCACGATTGTATTTTGTGAGATGTATTTAGTTGGTTGATGTGTAAGCATGATTACTAAGTATCGTACTTAGGTTTCTTATTTTGATCTCGGTTTAAACCTTGGATTTGGATGATATGTGTATGCTACTAACCGATTAGACTTGATTATGGTTATGTGCTAATTTTGGTAGTTTCGGTTAGCATGATTTACCTTAGGTTTCTTCTTTTCGGTTTAAAATGGATGAACGACATGTTAGATGGTAGTGACTTTGATGTCGAGTTTGTGGATTATGTGATGTATGATGGATAACCCGAAAATAATTAATTTGATGTTAAGAACTTGTGATAATTATACTGTAGTTGAGTGGAAAAGATTAAATTATAAATTGTAGTCATATTGTATAAATATAAAAATAAACAGCACTCTTTAATAATGGAAGTTAAGATTAGAAACTAATCACGCGCAAAAATATAAAAAATAAAAAAAGGTAGAATGAAACCTACATCGGACACAAACGACAAGTAAAATGACCCGCATAGTAATATTGATATTATATTAAAATACGATTCCGTTGAACATTGCGCGACTAATTCGAGGTTAGGTCACGGGATGTGACAAATTATTTCTCGAAATGTTACATTTGATGAAAGTTGGTTTTCTTTCATTAATTTCCAAAAGTTCAATTTGTCCTAACATTCTAGTGTCATCTCAGATACCTTTTTGCCATCTTCAATTCCTTTGTATGTTTTTATTTCTCATGAGCTTCTCAATTCTAATTATTCTTCCCAAATTCCTAATGGTTCTCCTTTGTTGTCTCCTCCTACTGTTACTTTTAAGTCCTCAAATTCTTTCATTTCTCATAATTCTAATCAACCTATTGAAGAGATATCTACAAATGATACTGTCGAAACAATTGTTAATGAACCAGAACAGTATGTCTTCGCACCTCATGGTAATGTTCATCCTATGGTAACTCAATTAGAGGATGGTATCAGGAAACCAAAGGTGTATAATGTCTTACTAAACCAATAAGTGTTCATGATGCTTTGTTGCATGATAAAAAGAGACAAGCTACGTACACTGAATATAATGCTTTTCTGAAAAATGGGACCTAGTCTGTTGTTGAACTTCTTGCAAATAGGACATCAGTTAGGTGAAAATGGGTTTTCAAGTTGAAGAAAAACCCAAATAGTTTTATAGACAAAGACAAGGCTAGGCTGGTTGCAGAGGGGTTTAGGCAAGGCTAGATTTTTGAGAAATATTCAGTCTTGTAGTTAAGTTTTCTACAATCAGAGTTGTCCTGGCAATTGCCTTGTCTCATTGTTGGATTCTAAAACAGCTGGATATAAATAATGCCTTTTTAAATGGCTACTTGCAGGAAATTATCTTTATGGAGCACCCTCATAGTTTTGTTCAAGGTGGTTCTCATTTAGTTTGCAAGCTTCACAAAGCGTTATATGGCTTGAAGCAAGCTCCAAGAGCTTGGTTTGATAGGTTCAAAGAATTTTTTATCTCAAGAGGTTTTAACTCTTCCAAGTCAGATTCTTCTCTATTTTTGAGATTCATGCCTACCTCTACAGTGTTTTTGTTGGTTTATATAGATGATATCATACTCATAGGGAGTTCCACCGATGAAATTGCAACTCTAGTTTCAGAGTTACACGCTAAGTTTTCCTTAAAGGATTTAGGAAAGCTTAATTATTTTCTAGGTATTGAAGTAACTAAAATCAACAATGGTCTTTATCCCTCTCAATATTTTGGATTTGCTAAAACGTGCTAAGATGGATGAAGTCAAACCAGTCTATACTCTTATGTTAAGCAGTGTGAAACTATCAACTCAACAAAGAAGTTGTATTAAGAATGCTCATGAGTATAAGTCTATTGTAGGAACCCTTCAGCACGTCACAATGACCAGGCCTAACATTTCATTCAGTGTTAATAAAGCTTGTCAATTTATGAGCAGTCCACTTGACACTTAATATAAGGCAGCAAAAAGGATTTTGAGATATCTTTAGGGTACTTTGGATTATGGTTTAACCTTTCATCAGCCATTGAGGATGAACTTAGTTGGTTTCTCGGATGTGGACTAGGCTAGTGATGTTGATGATAGGAAAAGTGTTACAGGCTATGTTGTGTACTTGAGAGATAATCTGATTAGTTGGGTGTCTAAGATGCAGCATGTAGTGTCTCGCTCAATTATTGAAGCTGAATATCATAGTCTTGCACACTTAACAGCAGAGTTAATATGGATAGAAACTTTGCTCACAGAGTTGGAAGTGAATCTCTCTCAGCAACCACAAGCATGGTGTGACAATCTCAGTTTTATAACGTTGTTTGCCAATCCAGTCTACTATTCTCGATCAAAGCATTTTGAGTTAGATCTTCATTTTATGAAAGAAAGAGTTCTTGCAAAAAGGCTGATAGTTGGTCATGTTCCTTCCACAGAATAGGTTGTCGATATTTTGACAAAGGCTCTGTCAGTGACTACTTTTGTTAAGTTCAAAAGTAAGTTGAAGGTTAATTCTCCAAAGTCCAAACTGATGGCTTTTGACATGGAAGGAAAATGAGCTTAATTTGAGGGAGCGAGTTAGAGGGTTATTATTATTATTATTATTATTATTATTATTAGTTAGCTCCTGAATATACCTAGTATAAATTTGTACATACTCTGCGTTAATAATACTAAGAAAAATCAATAGCTATTCATTTCTCTTCTTTCCATTCTCTTTTCTCTTCATCCTCTGTCTCGTCTTCTTCTCCTTCTGCGATTATCTTCTTCTCTCTTTCTTCTTCAAATCTGAATACCATATCATGTCAACAATAACAAACCTATCACGCGATGGATTTAAAATATAAATAGTATTATTCACAGTTTAATTATAAGGATACAAAAATTTTAAATTTTATTATTTTTTAATATATTTGAATTAAACCATCACTCAATATAATTTTTAACTCTGTCATTGCTAGAACTCATTCGAAACCAAACAGGGTGGAGTAGTGACCGAAATTCCACTGAAAAATTTATCATAAGTTGTAGAAGAAACCAACCAGAGGAAATAAAAAGAAAAAAGAAAAAAAACTGATGTGAAAAATACTGATATATTAGGAGATAATGAAATAAAAAAAATTGATTTAATAGTATAAAATTTTGTTAAATTTCTAAATAAAAACAATTTATACCAAGAAGTATAGTGTCCGGATACTCGTCCTACTAAATTTTCTATTTTCTATGGCCAACTGGCTACCGAAATTCCACCCAAAAATTTATCATCAGTTGCCAGCAGGAAAAAATAAAATTAAAAATTAAAAAAAAAATAAACAAAAACTTGACTTGGAAAGTACTGATATATTAGGAGATAGTGGAGGTGGTGTGGTCATAGCCAAAAGCAACTGATTTCCATGCACACGCGCCTTTATATTCGCCCCAACAAGTCCTTATATTAACAAAAAGCTCTATTTTTTTTTTTTTTTTTTGTTCTCTCACTTACTCTCACTCACTTTCTTCCCTTTTTCTCTGTCTTTTCTCTGCAATACCACGCCAATTGCTCAGCACTGATGATGGAGAAACTGAAGTAGTGGGTTTTGAAATAAGAGTGCATAAAAAAATTTTAATATTTAAATATATTTTTAATGTTTATAAAAAAATAAAATTAAATTTTTAACATTTAATTATATAAAAATAAATCAATTATACTTTTATTTTAAGTAATTAAAATTTAAATTTTTTAAAATTATAAAATTAAAATGTATTTTCATTAAATCTCTCTAACTGTTATTATTCTTACACAAGGGATAGCTGACAAAGGTATTAACATGACTTAATTTATTACGTGGACTTAAAATTTTTTGTTACTTATAATATTTGCTGATATAGATATATAATTTTTTTCAAAATTACCATTTTTCAAAGTTTTTTAGGATTTTTTGGGTGAAAAAATAATTTTGAAAAAAATTAATTTTAAAAAACAAATTATATATATTCACATTAGTAAATATTATTTGTGACAAAAAATTTTATATCATCTGAATACTTAGTATATATATCCACATTAATAAATATTACTTATGATAAAAAATTTCATATAATTTGATCACGTGATAAGTCGTATCGATATATTTATCAACTATTTCTTATGTAAAGATAATAGCAATTAAAAAATTTTAACATTTAATTATATTATCATGAAACGTTAAATTTTAATTATTTAAAATAAAATGTAATTAATTTATTTGTATGTAATTAAATATTAATTGTTTAAATTTATTTTTTTAAATGTTGATGATATATTTAGATAGGAAGAAAAAAACACTCCAGAGAGAAAGAAAATAACTGATCGCCCCATTAATCAGAAGTTACTAAAAATTTTTTGTTGGGATTCTTTTTCCTTATATTTTTAGGCTTTGTTAGGTAATTAATTTTTTTTTTCTTTTGGTTGCTTTATCATTTATTTATCTGAAGGTTTCTGTCTCTTTTATATAGAATCTTTTATATAATGGTATTAGTTTTTGACTGCATTGAATTGAACGAGATAAAAGGTCAAAAAAGAAAAGCAAAAGAAAAAGCAAAATTTTAAAAAAAAAAATTTACTACAGGAAACAAAACTACAAAGCCTTTTTTTCTTCTGATTCGTTGCACTTCTGGTCCCTTTGATGATAGCCCGTGAGGGTGTTTATGCACGTCTGTTCTGAAGTCTCCCAAGAGAGATTCTAGCTGAGAAATTGAGGTAGCAGTAGCCGAGAAATAAGGGAGATAAAAGTGAAAATTTCTTCCCCTTCATCTTCCCTTTTAATGGTATTGTAATTCACTTCTTGGAAATGGAGGCCACATAATTGTAGCAGGGAGAGAGAGGTTCCATAGATCCTTTGGTTTTGTTTTCTGTTTTCTGGGTTTTGTATATATGGTGGTTTTGACTCTATTGAGATGGCCCTTGTTTTCCTATTTTTAAAATTTTTATTTTTTTTATTTTTAGTATTAACATCAAGAGGAGAAAAAGAAAATCCTCTCTTTTTTTGAAGCTTAAAGTTGCCTTGAAAGGTTAATTCTTTCAATCAACAGCAGTTTATGGTTAAATATCCGATCATTTCCAGTGAGTCTCTCTCTTTCTTCTCCTCTGTTAAATTGTGCTTCTCCATGTAATGTTTTGAATTTTTTTTGGGTTAATTTTTATTTTCCATTGTTTACAGTTCAAGAATAGTACCGTTTTCCAATTGATGCTCCAAAGAGATCGAGAGCAAGAATCAGCAAGCAAAGATTTAGATTTCAATAATGGCAGATTTTGACACTACTCTTCCATCTCCAACACACAAGAAGCAGCAGAAGAAGGCCACATCGTTTCCTAAGTTGTTAACTGGTTTTACTTTAAAAGCTTTTTCTGATAACAGTGAGGCTATTATGAGCCCAACTTCAATACTTGATGGCAAGCCCTTTTCAGCATTCAAAAACCCTTTTTGGTCTGAATCAAGCACCCCTAAACCCCCAGAAGCTGAAACTAGACACAAACTTGATTCGAAAGGGATTGGTCTGGGCATTATTGATGCTCTCAGAGATGATGGTTTTGATTCCAATTTGTCAAAACCAGTCCTGTTTGGTTCGCAACTTAGGATCCAAATTCCATCTCTGCCTCCTGTTTATTCTCCAGCAGAATCTCCTAGAACCCCTCCTGAGTTTGGTATCAAGACAAGGAATTCTCAATTGAGTCCATTTCTTTCTGGCTTGTCTCCTCCTCCTGTGAGGAAAAGCATAGAGAATGAGACCATGAATTCTCCTAGGGTCTTCTGTAGGAATCTCTCTGCTACTGAGATGGAACTCTCAGAAGATTACACGTGTGTAATATCTCATGGGCCTAATCCAAGAACCACCCATATTTTTGATAATTGCATTGTTGAGAGCTGTTGTGGGGTTAGGTTCTCTTCTTCGAAGAGGGAGAATGGATTTTTGGGTGATAAATCTAGTTACAAATCAGACAGTTTTCTCAGCTTCTGTTACACTTGCAGGAAAAATCTTGGTCAGGGAAAAGACATTTACATGTACAGGTTAGCCTCAAGTTTTCCTTTATGGAATTGCTTTTTGTTCTCTTTGACATGATTCGCATTTTTTGCATAAAGATATTCTCTTATTAGTCTCTCTTTCTGTCTCTCTGTACATACATACATATATATACATACATACATACATATACATATATATATATATATCCATACATACATACATATACATATATATATATACATACATACATACATATATATATGTATTAGTTTTGGTGAAGTATTTGTTGAAATTTTGATCCAAATTCATGTATTAGTGGAATATTTTCAAGTTTCTTCAATATCAAAATTGCTGTAGTTATCAATACAAGCCAATTTCAATAAAATCTAGAATCTCACTGCCTTATTGTCTTTCAGAAGGGAGAAAGCATTTTGCTGCACGGAATGCCGGTACCAAGAGATGATGCTAGAGGAAGGGAAAGGGATAGATAAACTGGAATCTGATGATGTCTTTGGGCCTTGTTCTTGACAGTTTGTTAATTAGCAACTTTGTTTATAGACAATTGTAAAAATCTTTACTACTTCATATGCAGTGGACATTTTAATCTGCTTAGATGGTTAAAATTGAACCGTGGTTTACTCTTTATATCTCCTTCAACAGATGGAGGGAGCAACAGCCAACAGGTTCTGATATTTGTAAAATTCATTTTCTTTCAAGTGATAATTGGGTGATAGCTGTTGGGTTTTTGTCTATACATTATTTGGTTTTCAAAGTTGGTGGTAATTGGTCAATGATATCATTCTGATTTGTGACATGAAAAGCATATTTGTTATCTTGGCTTATTTTATCTACTCATCATTTGATTTGCTTCTAGGCACTGTGAGCCTAGGACCTCAACCTATGTAGATTCTTTTCTTTTCTTACGTCTGTCCCCTTTCTTCTACTCCTACTCTGATTTCATTATTCTAGCTGTTCTTTAATGGACCGTATGAAGGTCTAATTGAAATGAACAGTAAAAATTTCATATTAAATTCGATTAAAAAATTTAAAATTTGAAATTTATTGAAATATCGAGTTTAATTTTTAAAATTTAAATTTAATTTAATAAAATATTTAATTTTTTTAAATTTAATTTGATAAAAATATTAAAAATATTTTAAATTAATAAAAATATATTATAAATAAATATTAAAAAATAAATTAATAATAAAATATTTAAAAATTTTGATTAAATTTACTAATCGTATTAAAAGTTCGAATAAATATTAATATATTTGAATTCAATTCGAATCGTTATTCAATTAATTCGATCTCGATTAAATTTAAAAAATAAATAAATTAAAATTAAATAATTTTTAAATTAAATTTAAATTATTTATAAATAATTTAATTTATTTACACGTTGAAACTGCCCAATTACCTTTATATTATTTGTATAGAACCCTGACGTAAGTCTAATCCAAGGTACTAAACTTTAAGCAAAACAAATAAATAAGCTGTAAATTATAGCCCACTCCCCACCCATTTTCTGATAGGCCGCCCAAGGGAAGGTTGCTTCTGGGGAAGGATGCTTCCCATATGATTTTATGATCGTAAGATCTTAAACATTATTTTAAAATAGCTAGTTGAAACTTTTCATCAATTATGCATGATTATCTCGTATGAGCATTGAGTAGCGACTTTATAGCCCTATAGGGATCACTTAAATGTCATTTTCTTTAAGCTTAGCATAGGAAAAACTACAAGAAACTTCATATTTCCCAACTTATCTGCTTTTCAGTCCACATTATATCTTTTCATGTGGTCAAGAATCGGTAAGCTGAAAATGGATCTACTCAAACTTGGAGTGAACCTGGAGAATGGAGTAACTACTGTTACTGTGAGACTATTAGAAAGTTGTATCAAGGGAAGTAAACCCGTCAGCTTCGAGACTTCTTACTCCTTTAGCTAGTAAGACGGGTTATTAGAGCCATAGTCCCCAAACCTTATATGAATTAGTATTTGCGTTGTGTTTCAAGGATATAATTTGAATCCAAATGCAAAAAATGCTAATGGTTGGTACTAAATTTGCAATTGATTCCTATGCTACTAAAACCAGCACTGGGAAAGATGATCTTTGGGTCCAATTAAGATGACCCAATGTTATCAAAATGGTGCCGGACAAAGGCGTACAATGGAGGGCCTGCCCTGACAAAGAAGGGAATTGGGTACGGTGTGACCACCACAACCCTTTCAATATGGCCGTTGTGCTGGCTAGTAGCCATGTGCGAATCAAAGGATTAGGGAAGTGCAGTTAGCACAGGGAGAGACCGGGCATGAATCAGAACAGAATTTGGGCCGTATAAGTGAAATGGATAATTTTCTTCAAATCACTCAACCTCCTTTAGCATCTAAACCATATTATATTTCATAATATTTAAATTTGATTAACTACTTATTTATTTTTAGTTTTGTTACTTGAATCCCACTCCTTTAATATCAAAAATATGTTGATAGGATACTAAATTTTTAATTTCAGTAATAAATATTGCATGGGTTCAATGATAGTCTACCCAATCACTTAAGCCATGAAAAAGGTGACCCAAATAATTTAGATCATGCATGGCTGCATTCATCAATTCAGAAGTCATCTTCCTCCCTACAAAAACCGTTGGCAATAATTATTGGTTAACAAATATTTTTGAGGATCTAAAATATAGAATTATTAGCTTGGAACAATATAACTCTTACAACATACCGATTAATTTTATTTATTTAAATATATATATATATATGTAAATATATATATATATATATATATATATATATATACACACGTATATTTTGTAAATGAATTTTTGATAGAAAAATAGTAATTTTAAATATTTAAATAATATACATGATATTGATAGTTTGTTTTTATACTTTTCAGTTTAGTTAATAAATTTTTTTTTATAAATTACGAGGTATCCTTATATCACATTGAATATATAAATAATCTCTACTCGTATTGCGTAGTTGACGTTGGTCTAATAGAATTTTAAATAAATTAAAATTAAAATTATTTATTTTCTAATAGAAATAGATATCAATGAATATTTTATTCAGTTTTCTAATAGATGATATTAAAATTATATTTTTGGATTAGATAGAATTTAAAATGATTTTAAGATAATTGTTTAGAAAAAAGATTGAGAAATCTTAGGGATTAGAAAATTTTATTATTTTAGCTTATGGACGTTAAGTTAATGCATGGTTACATGTCATTCAAAATCTTAACATAAGTTGTCACTAAGTCTTTTTTTTACATAAATTTTAAATATGTATCTATTAATTTTATGAATAATTATTAAATACACTCTCAGTAGAATTTTTAAATTCTACAAACAGTATTAGAATAATGATACATTTATTTTATTAAAAATAAAAAATAAAAGGAATTATATGTTATTATCTAAACTCCGTTTGTAGAATCTATAAACTCCATTGACGAATTATTCTAATTTTATTGCACAACATTCAATAGACTTTTGGTTGCCTAAAATTTATATGAATTCTTGACTTTTGATTTTCTTCTATTTATGTTCTTTAAAACCGTTGTTTGTTACAATTCACTGAGACATTTGGTTTTCTAACATTTATATTTTTTATTTTTTTATTTTTTTTCTTGTGAATTATGGTTTTCATCTTTTATGTTTTAGAGGGGAGAGGATTTTTTATAAGTGTACTTCATATATATATATATATATATATGTTTGTATGTATGTATGTATGTATTACACTTTTGTATCCAAACTATTATTTGCCATTTTACTAATCATGAGGTTTGTGTTTTTTTTTTTTTTTACTGTATTTGTTTTCTTATATTTTTTTTTTATTTTTAATCACGATCTACGATTTTTATTAAACATTTCAAGTGTGGTTTTTAACCAATTGATATATATATATATATATATATATATATATATATATATATATTTAGTGTTTGGATTTTTTTTTATTTTTTATTTTTGGTTATGATCCTTGAATTTTTTTCATTTCAAGTTTTCTTTGCAACAAATTGGAGTATGTTATGATTGATAAATTGACTCTTGAAAGAGATTATTGGAGAATCAAATTCGTGTTTCTCGATTGTGGGGTGTTTATAGTTATAAAACTCAACAACATGTTGGTCCAGAAATGGTGTTGGTAGATTGAAAGGTACGTAAATAAATTTTATTTTAGTTATTTTCTTTTTTATTTTCATTTTTTAATTTATTTTATATTTTTGGTATCATTTATATTCATGCTATTATTTAAAATCGTAATGCATATCAATTGAATAATAAAATTTATTTAAAAGCTTTATATTTTATAACAAAAACATTTATGTCGTAAAAATTAAAGATGATTATCAAAATCATTATTGATTTGCTAGGGAGGAATTCAACAGCTCGAACTCAGAGAAATGAGCCTAAGAGTGCCCTAAGCCAAAAGAGAAAGCGGATAAGAATGTAACAATCTAATCGGTATCACAATTCTGACCATTCCTTTGAAGGTCGAAAGGTGAAGAGGTGTCTAGCCACACTCTTCATGGAACAAATAGTATGGTTTATTTTCATGCTAATACTATCATCAAATAGATGCTTGAAGAAAGTAACTATTCCAGGATATGTTTTTGAGCTCGTACCCTATGATTGTGTTGATGAACTTTGAACTAAATGCTTAACAAGTTCCTCTGTTTGATAATTCATATTACGGATTTTGAGTTTTGTGTTTTTTCTTTAAAATGGGTTTTTTCATTTAAATTTTTCATTGTATATTATTAGTGTTGTTGAAATAAGTTTATCTCATTATCAAACTATTGGTAATGAGTCTATGGATATTACATCCTCAAGATTTAAGATATTACATTTTATAGAGGAGGAATCAAGTTACACCAATGCAAAACAATTTTATTTTACACCATTTTTTAACTTCACATAGGATTAATAATTTTACAAATTGATCATTATATCCTACTCGTGATGGAGGCCCATCAAGCTCACTGAGCCCAAGTCATGTTTGTGATAATCATGATTCTATGAGCATCTATTGAGGTCCAATGATAAGAGCTAAACTAAAAGGATGCAACAAGCCTTGACTTGATGTTGCTAGAGAAAAAGCCAAACAAAGTTTGAAGATGGTGGATGATAAAGTCATCTATAACTTGATCCATAACTTGATCCAAGCCAAAGTACAACCTTCTTAAAGACTTATAAGTATTGGGCCAAATGCACTTTAGGTCGAATGCACTATTTGGGCTCATTACTATTGGATTATGTTATTTTATTATGTCTTATTGGGCTGAATATTATCTTAAATAAATTTAAGCTCAGTTCTTTTTATTTAGTAGGTTATCAAGTAGGATTGCTATTTCTTTTTCAGTAAAACTTGTTATTTCTTTATTTGCAAGACTTTCTATTTCTTTTTTTTTTTTTGTAAGACTTGTTATTTCTTTTGCACAAAAAAAGTGCTTTAGCTATAAATACGCATGTATCTTTTGGAAAGAGTAGAATTGATTTGAGTTATAATATTGAGAGTCTTCTTTCTCTTTGATTTTCTTAAGAACTCTTGAACTTATTAAGGTCTTCCTTGTAGTGCTCTTTATCTTCCATCAATTTATACATAAAGTTCTTGCTTTGCTAAGTAACAGGTTTAGGTCTAATACCATAAGTTCTTGTGTTTCTACACAACGGGTTATAGTTTCATCTTTAATTGTTAGTTTTTTCTTTTCTTTTTCTTTGTTGCATTTTCTAGTTTGTTCTTTTTATTCTATGTGTGTTCTTCGTGTTCTTCAACTGAATTCCATATTCTTTTAGTGAAGTTCATATTATTTGGTATCAAAACTTAGGTTTGATTCGTCAAAGTCTCATTTTTATTGTGTTTTTGTATTTTTTTCTTTTTCTTTAAGATAACTTCTTGTGTTTTTTTTCTTTGTCTTCAAGATAAACTTTTTGTCTTGAAAAGCGAGGCTTCGTGGTTCTTGTGAATCTAGTTTAGTGAAATTTCATCCAATAAAATGGAAGAATTATAAATCTTTTCCCAACCAAATCAAAGGCTTACTTGCGATATAAGTTGTTGACCCTGTCAAACCCTAAAAATTTTCTCACTCACCAAGAAACCTTTAAAAGCCCTACTTTCACATAAAGACTACCTTGTTTCACAATCCACCATTTCTTTTTGTTTCTTGTCGCACAAGCTCCCACTAAAACTAGCTTGTTTTCTCAAAAGCTGCCTTACTACCTCTCATTATCATATTAGCTTTCTTGTCTTTATTTCTTGTTCATTTATTTTATTCAAAAGGGAAAAGAACAAAAAAATGAAAAAAAAAAGAAAGAAAGAAAAAAAAAAGAAAAGAAACAGCTTAGAGGTAAGTTAATAGATCATGTGTAGCAAGTGCAACGTCAAAGGCAATCTGAAGAGGTATGCTCATCAAAAATTTTGAGGTAATAATTCTTTTTTTGAGTTTTGAGATTTTATTTTGTTTGCCTAACTTGGAAAATTTTCTTGTTGCACCTACTACCTAAATTTTCTATTGATTAAATCTTGTGCTCATCTTAGTTGATTGTTGGTTGATAATTGGATTACATAAGTTGATTGAGTCATGTCACGCCCCGAAAACGCGAAAACTAAGGCAAATTCAAAACTTTTTCTATATCATTACACATATGTAGGTGCATTCTTGTACAGTGTCATGCATCAAGATTGTATATATATCATAAAATCACACCTCAGGATCTAATCATCACATAATTAAATATATCAAATTAGATACATTCCTCAACTCAGATTAAATTATCCTAATACATCTCATATATCATAGTACATCAAGTGCCTGTAAATACAATTATAGTCTGGTTACTTCCATTGGCCACTAATCCGTACGTCGCAGAAAAATTCTCTTCACTTGAAGAAATCTGGGGGAGAGATAAAACAGGGTGAGCTTCTAAATCGCTCAGTAAGAAGATAATGGATTCATTAATAAGAAAATAATTTGCACAGCACAAACATTTTGTTTTACATGATAAACTCAATAAACTCAGTGAAAAATGTAGCATGAATAGTTAAAACATCATCTCAAAACTTATATAAAAACATGATAATAAGTGGCTCAATTCGAGGTTACAAGCATGTAGAAATCAAGATGCACTAATGACTTTTTCTCTTTAAAATGTGATGAAAATCACTGCAATAGTAATGCACATGGCACAACCACTAAATAAAATCTACAAGTGGCAAAGTCACTAATTAAATTCTGCATGTGGCACAACCACTGATTTAGATTCGCACGTGGTACAACCACTAAATACACGTGACATAGCCACTGATTAAGATTCACACGTGGCACAGTCACCAAATACACGTTGCACAGCCACCAAATACACGTAGCACAACCACTGATTAAGATTCGCACGTGGCACAGCCACCAAATACATGTGGCACAACCACTAATTAAGATTCGCACGTGGTAGGTAACCAATGCTACCAGAGTAGGGGTCATCTCACGTTACCAGAACGGAGGAATATCAGACTCACATGTTACTAGAGGAATGTCCGGTGTGTATTCAAAATGGCATACCTAAGTCTCAATTAATAACCATTATCATAAAAATCGTTTTGCCTTCATGTAAAGCTCATAATAGTTTTCTCTCATAAAACTCATTTCAAACCGTTTTGTACTCAACACAAAACATGTTAAAATCAAGTTTCAACCGACAAAACCACGTACACATTTCTCAAATCTCAGTATGCCTTAACGTAGGGCCCAAAACACTTTTCACATTTTAAACACAAAATGGTTATAAAACGTTTTCACATATAGTTTACAACTCATAAAAGTTGGGCCCCAACCGGCTATAAAATTGTGTGCAATTCTCATTCACAACACATAAAACATGTTTGTTTTCTCAATTGAAAATCATGCTACAATATTATCACAAAACACATACACAAATGAGTTTAGTTTTCCCTTACCTCTTTGCACCTCGTATAGTGCAATCGTTCCCCCGTATCACGGACTAGCCTCATATTCCACTCTGGAACTCTCGAGCTGTCTAAACGATGTTAAAAACATCAATATCTCGACTCAATTTCATTATTGAGCATACATTTGCTCATATTTCTCACTAACACCTAAATCTATTAATTATCCCATTTCTCATGACTCTATCACAATTCATCATCTCATCCACTACACCTCAACATTCTACATTTCTCATGCATAATACCCATACCAAAATCAACTCATCACCTAAATTTTTAATTTATAGACAAAAATCTCAATTTACCACAATTTACTTAATATCATCATCACTCCAATAAAATCACAATTTCATCAATCTCTAACCATATCCTAGCTATTTTATCACAATGCCCATGTTCATAATCACTAAAAATCACTTCAAAATCCAAGATTGAAGTTTAGAGATTACCCAAACTTGTGGAGTGCTCAACTCCCACCTCGATTCGATTTATCCTTTGATTTCCAAGTATGTTGTTCTCCTTTGGATGATGAACAACTTTCCTTTTTGCCACAACCTTTGATTTAGACAAAAATGAGTGTTTTGGAGGGGAGAGAAAGCTAGGGTTTGAAAATGGCGATTTGGGAGAGAGAGAGAGAGATCGATTTCCAGGAAAAACAAAAGTGTCTTATATAGATGGAGGGTAGGAGATCGATTTGGCTCTTGATGAGATCGATCTGCATTTGAATTTTGGGGACGATTTGGGGTAATTTTATGCCTAGGAGATTGACCTGTCATGGGGTAAAATCAATCTCTTAATGGCTTTATGAGATCAATCTACTCCAATTATGAGATCGATCTCTAGTTTACAGAATGCTTCATGAGATCAATCTGCTCCTTGCGGAGATCGATCTTCTCCTTAACAGAAACATTTTGAGATTGATTCCTTCCTCTTGAGATCGATCTCTTCATTACAGAATCATAAGGAGATCGATCCTCTTCCATTGGAGATCGATCTGCTTGCTTAAATTCGTCCTTCCTTGTCATTTTTGACATACTAGATCGATCATCTCTTCTCCAAGATCGATCTGGCCCATAGTTTCACACTTTAACATAAAATCTCATTTGTAACTCATTCATCACCTAAAATTTCATTTCATACCACCTCAATATATGAATATATCATATTTAATTCAATTAATTACACTTCATGTTCTCGTTACATAATTTGATATGTGTAAAATCCTCAAATCTTACATCCTCCCCACCTTAAAAAGAATTTGGTCCTCCAAATTCAACTTAACTCGTCAAATAGATGGAGGTATTTCTCCTTCATGAGATTCTCCAATTCCCATATTGCCTCTTTCATTGATTGATATTTTCACAAAACTTTCACTAATGGGATGTTCTTGGTTCTAAGTACCTTATCCTTTCTATCAAAAATTCGGACGGGTTCTTCAGTGTAGCTCATGTCCTCTTGTATGTCCATCTCTTCATACTCTATGACATGAGAAGGGTCTGGGTGGTACTTTCTCAAAATAGACACATGGAAGACGTTGTGTATTCTAGACATTTATGGAGATAACGCCAATCTGTAGGCTACTTCTCCCACTTTCTTAATAATCTCGAAGGGTCCTATGTATCGAGGACTCAACTTTCCTCTCTTTCCAAACCTCATGATACCCTTACTCGGTGATATCTTCAGAAATACTGCATCACCAACATCAAACTCGAGTGGACGTCTACGCACATCCGTGTAGCTTTTCTGTTTACTCTGTGCAGCCCGTAATCTCTCACATATGAGTTTAACACTCTGTACAGCCTGTTCAACAAGTTCGAGAGCATTTATCTTTCTGTCACTCATTTCTTCTCAAGCTACAGGAGATCTACACCTCCTACCATATAGAGCCTCAAAAGGTGTCATTCCAATACTCGCATGATAGCTGTTATTATACGCAAACTCTGCTAGGGGCAGGTGATCATCCCATGATCCCTTAAAATCCATTGTACACGCCCTCAACATATCCTACAAGATCTGAATAGTCCTCTCTGACTGACCATTTGTCTGAGGATGATAGGCGGTACTGAAACTCAACCAAGATCCCATGGACTCCTGAAACTGGGTCCAAAATCTGAAAGTAAATCGGGAATCTCTGTCAGAAGTAATACTCACTGGAGCCCCATGTAATCTAGCTATCTCGCTGACATATAACTCAGCTAAGGCATCCACAGTATCTGTGCTCTTGATGGCAAGGAAGTGGGCACTCTTGGTCAATCTATCCACTATGACCAATATCGCATCACGATCCCTTTGGGTCCTTGGTAAACCCATAATAAAGTTCATGTGACATACTCCTATTTCCATGTAGGTACGGGTAAAGGCTGTAGTAGTCCTTCGGGCTTTCAATGTTTAGCTTTCACTTGCTGGCATACTAAACATTTGGTCACATACTCTGCCATGTCTCGCTTCATACCGCTCCACCAGTACACCTTTCTCAAATCTCGATAAATCTTAGTACTCCCTGGGTGCATGGTGTATCGCGTGCAGTGAGATTCTCTCAGTATCTGTCTCTTTAGGGTATCATCGTTCGATACACAAATTCGTCCTCTGAACCTTAATAATCCATCGTCACTGATTGTGAGATCCGACTGCGAAGTCTACTCAGCTTAGCTAACCATATAGATCAACCTTTGATCACTACGCTGCCCAGTTCTAATCTGATCCATGATCCTGGGCTCTATTCGCAGGCTAGCCAAAAATTTAGTCTCTACCTCTTTAACTCGGATCTGGAGTTTGGCGAGCTGTTTCAGTAAATCTCATTCCCTGATTATCATAACAGATATCATACTCTTTCTACTCAGGGCATCAGCAACTGCGTTCACCTTACCCTGATGGTACAAAATCTCGCAGTCATAATCCTTAAAGAGTTCCATCCATCTCCTTTGTCTTATGTTTAACTCCTTCTGATCGAACAAATACCTCAAACTCTTGTGGCCAATGAAGATCTGGAATCTTTTCGCATATAAGTAGTGTCACCATATCTTCAAGGCAAATACCACAGCGGCTAACTCCAAATCATGCGTGGGGTAATTTTGCTCATGGTCTTTTAACTGTCGCGATCCATATGCAACCACTCTTCCATGCTGCATAAGCACACACCCCAATCCTTGATGGGATGCATCACTATAAACTGAAAATCCTCCTGATCCCTCAGGAATAGTCAATACAGGTATCGTTGTCAATCTCCTCTTCAATTCCTGAAAATTGAGCTCACACTGATTAGTCCATATGAACGGAGTCTCCTTGAGCGTGAGCTTAGTCAAAGGAGCGGCAATCCTGGAAAATTTTTTCACAAATCTGTTGTAATACCCTGCCAAACCAAGGAAGTTTTGTACTTCTGTAATTGTCCTCGGTCTTTCCCAATTAAGCGCAGCTTTTACTTTACTTGGATCCACTGATACTCCTTCCTCTGAGACTATATGACCAAGGAAAGCGACCCGATCCAGCCAAAACTCACACTTACTAAGCTTTTCATATAATTATTTATCTCGGAGTATCTGAAGTACTAACCATAAATGTTGTGCATGCTCCTCATATGACCGAGAGTATGCCAGGATATCATCAATAAAGACTATCACAAATTTATCTAGATAGTCTCTGAACACCTCGTTCATTAATCTCATAAAGGCTGCTGGGACGTTCGTCAATCCAAAGGACATCACTAAAAATTCATAATGGTCATACCTTATCCTGAAGGCCGTTTTTGGAATGTCTTCTTCCTTAATCCTCAATTGGTGATAGCCCGATCTCAAATCAATCTTAGAAAAGACTGAGGCCCCTCTCAGCTGATCAAGTAGATCATCAATCCTGGGTAATGGGTATTTATTCTTCACCGTGGCTATATTTAATAATCGGTAGTCTACGCATAATCTGAGACTACCATCCTTCTTCTTAACAAATAAAACGGGTGCTCCCCATGGTGAAACACTGAGTCTAATAAACCCTTGATCCAATAACTCCTGTAGTTGTTTCTTCAATTCCTCAAATTTCACTAATGCCATCCTGTATGGAGGTCTAGAGATCGGCTGAGTATCTGGTACCAAATCAATGGTAAACTCTAGCTCTCTCTCTGGTGGTAAACCTGGTAACTCATCTGGGAAAACATCCAAAAATTCACACACCACATGTATATCCTCAATCCTCGGATGTTCTTGATCATCATTTGAGATAAGTGTTTCATAACCTTCATAAAAATAATCATATTTAGTACTCTCAAAAGCAACATCATAATTTCCAATTACTTACAAAATTCCATACGTCTATTTACTCAATATTTCAAACGTACACTGTAAGGTTCAGGTAGGGAGAAAGTTACAATCTTAGTGTAGCAGTCTAAACTCACTCGATTGGTTGCCAGCCAATCCATTCCCAAAATTACATCAAACCCATGCATATTTAATATTATTAGATCTGCTAACATTACTCTATCTCCCACCTTTATTTCACATCTTATACAGATCAAATCAATTCTCCGGGACTCACGCATAGGGGTATTTACATGTAGTTTATACTTTAGAGGTTCAAACTTCAAATTTAATCTACATACAAAATACTCAGAAATAAACGAATGCATGGACCATGAATCAATCAACACATGAGCCTTATGATTACAGATAGAGAGTGTACCTCTTATAGCTTTTGCAGAAGTGTTTGCGGTTTCCTTATCCAGGGCAAACACACGTCCCTGTGTAACAGGCTTCTTCCCTTTCTCTGTAGCAGTGGCCCGTCTCTGGGGATTCACTCTCTGAGGCTATTGTCTAGTAGGCTCCGGAGCATGTGGTCTCTGAGGTTGAGGGCAGTCTTTCACCATATGACCCATGTCTCCACATCTAAAACATCCATGGATCAACCCAATACAACTTACCTCATGCATTCGACCACAATTTCTGCAAACCCTTATCTTAGGCCTGACATCTCGAAGGGTCTCCCTAATGATGGGATAAGCTCTGGGTCTCTCTAATCTGCCATTCTACACCACAATCCTTCCTCTTTTGAAGGAACCTCTCCAAACATCTGTTTGAGAAATCGCTGGCCTTTTGCCCTTATCCCTATTCACCGTTCTGAGCTCATTCTGGGATTGTACCATCTCGATTCCCCTCTCAATCTCTTGTGTTCGTCTCAGAGCATCTCTAAACTCAGTAATACATAGCCCTATCAATCTATCTCTGATGATGGACTTTAATTCATATACAAATCTCTCAGTACAGAGCTCTTCATTCTTGAAGGTCTCTGGGTCATATCTTAATAGCACGGTGAATTGGCTATCATAGTCATCCACAGACATATCACCTTGTACCAAACTCAAAAACTCGACCTGCTTCTTTCTCTGGGTAGCTCGTGGTACATATTAGGTTCTAAAGGCTGTTTGAAACTCTTCCCAACTAATCACATCCTAACGGGACATCAGAATACCCTAAGTAGTACCCTACCAATCTCGAGCTCTCCCTTTCAATATATAGGCACTCATACTGACCCTCTCAGCATCTGTATACCCCAAATAGTCAAATATAACTCTCAACTCCGTCAGCCACTCCTCAGCCTCTATAGGATCCTTATTTCCCCTAAATGCGGGTGGATTCATTTTTAAAAAATCCTTCAGTCGGACCATACTTTTTTCATCAGGCTGAGTGACGGGAGGCACTGGGTCCATCTGTACTAGGGGCACGTGAGGTCCTTGTGGTGGTGTAGGAGTACTACCCGAGGCATTAACTCTGAAATGTTATGCGAATAGCACTGTCATTTGCTTAAATTCTTGCCTTACATCGATCTCAATCCGGTTAAATCGAGAGTTAGGACTCTCTGGTTGTGGGGCAGGTGGTGGAGGTGGCTCTGCCTGCCTCGAACAACCTCGTCGTCCACTCATTCTCAATCTCAATTCGTTTCCTGCGCGTACACATCAAACTTGATTGAAATCTCAATCCTCAAATTCAGTTCATGACCAGACTATTACAGACACTTGGGATGTATTCTATTTCACTTAACCGACACTGACAGTACTAGACACCCTAAGCTCTGATACCAAGAAAACTCTATCACGCCCCGAAAACGTGGAAAATAGAGAAAATTCAAAACTTTTTCTATATCATTACACATATCTAGGTGCATTCATGTACAGTGTCATGCATCAAGGTTGTATATATATATATCATAAAATCACACCTCAGGATCTAATCATCACATAATTAAATATATCAAATCAGATACAATCCTCAACTCAGATTGACTTATCCTAATACATCTCATACATCATAGTACATCAAGTGTCTGTAAATACAATTATAGTCTGGTTACATGAAATAATAAAATTTATCTCAAGTACAATATATGGCCTGGAACTCGAGTCCTCCACTGGCAACTAATCCGTACGTCGTATGAAAATTCTCTTCACTTGAAGAAATCTAGGGGAGAGATAAAACAGGGTGAGCTTCTAAATCGCTCAGTAAGAGGATAAAGGATTCATTAATAAGAAAATAATTTTCACAACATAATCATTTTGTTTTACATGATAAGCTCAATAAACTCAGTGGAAAATGTAGCATAAATAGTTAAAACATCATCTCAAAACTCATGTAAAAACATGATAATAAGTGGCTCAATTCGAGGTTACAAGCATGTAGAAATCAAGATGTGATAATAGCTTTTTCTCTTTAAACTATGATTAAAATCACTGCAATAGTAATGCACATGGCACGAGCACTAAATAAAATCTACACGTGGCACAACTACTAATTAAAATCTGCACGTGGCACAGCCACCAAACACACGTGGCACAGCCACCAAATACACGTGGCACAACCACTGATTAAGATTCGCACGTGGCACAGCCACAAATACATGTGGCACAGCCACTGATTAAGATTCGCACGTGGCACAACCACCAAATACACGTGGTACAGCCACTGATTAAGATTCGCATGTGGTAGGTAACCAACGCTACCAGAGTAGGGGTCATCTCACGTTACCAGAACGGAGGAATATCAGACTTATATGCTACTAGAGCAATGCCCGGTGTGTATTCAAAGTGTACACCTAAGTCTCAATCAAAAGCCATTATCATAAAAATCGTTTTGCCTTAACGTAAAGCTCATAATGGTTTTCTCTCATAAAACTCATTTCAAACCATTTTGTACTCAACACAAAACATGTTAAAACCGAGCTTCAACTGGCAAAACCACGCACACATTTCTCAAATCTCTGTACGCCTTAACGTAGGGCCCAAAACACTTTTCACATTTTAAACATAAAATGGTTATAAAACGTTTTCACATATAGTTTACAACTCATAAAGGTTGGGCCCCAACCGACCATAAAATCGTGTGCAATTCTCATTCACAACACATAAAGCATGCTTATTTTCTCAATCAAAAATCATGCTACAATATTATCACAAAACACATATACAAATGAGTTTAGTTTTCCCTTACCTCTTTGCACCTCGTATAGTTTAATCATTCTCCCGTATCAGGGACTAGCCTCGCATTCCACTCTGAAACTCCCGAGCTATCCAAACGATGTTAAAAATATTAATATCTCAACTCAATTTCATTATCGAGCATACTTTTGCTCATATTTCTCACTAACACCTAAATCTCTTAATTATCTCACCTCTCATGACTCTATCACAATACATCATCTCATCCACTACACCTCAAATTCTACATTTCTCATGCATAATACCCATACCAAAATCACCTCATTGCCTCAATTTCTAATTTATAGACAAAAATCCTAATTTACCACAATTTACTTAATATCATCATCACTCCAATAAAATCATAATTTCATCAATCTCTAACCATATCCTAGCCATTTCATCACAATACCCATGTTCACAATCACTAAAAATCACTTCAAAATCTAAGATTGAAGTTTAGAGATTACCCAAACTTGTGGAGTGCTTAACTCCCACCTCGATTCGATTTGTCCTTCGATTTCTAAGTATGTTGTTCTCCTTTGGATGAGGAACAACTTTTCTTCTTGCCACAACCTTTGATTTGGACGAAAATGGGTGTTTTAGAAGCAAGAGAAAGCTAGGGTTCGAAAATGACGATTTGGGAGAGAGAGAGAGAGATCGATTTCCAAAAAAAACAAAGGGGTCTTATATAGACGAAGGGTAAGAGATTGATCTGGCTCTTGATGAGATCGATCTGCATTTGAATTTGGGAATGATTTGGGATAATTTTATGCCTAGGAGATCGATATGTTGTGGGGTAAGATCAATCTCTTAATGGCTTTATGAGATCGATTTGTTCCAATTATGAGATCAATCTCTAGTTTACAGAATGCTTCATGAGATCGATCTACTCCTTGGGGAGATCGATCTTCTCCTTAACAGAAACATTTTGAGATCAATTCCTTCCTCATGAGATCGATCTCTTCATTACAGAATCATAAGGAGATCGATCTGCTCACTTAAATTCCTCATTCCTTGTCAATTTTTACCTACCAGATCGATCCTCTCTTCTCCAAGATCGATCTGGCCCCATAGTTTCACACTTTAACATAAAATCTCTTTTGTAACTCATTCATCACCTAAAATTTCATTCCATACCACCTTAATATATGAATACATCATATTTAGTTCAATCAATTACACTTCATGTTCTCATTACATAATTTGATATGTGTAATATTCTCAGATCTCACAAGTCGTGAGTTTGATAAAGAACCAATAGAGTAAAGTTGTATAAGGGAATAAGATAAGAGTGTGTAAATAAAATTAGTAGAGAAAAACCATATTAAATTGTGTGAAACATGAATGTGAGTATTACATTCTTATGTGTATTGAGTGTAAACACGTGAGGTCATACTTGTGAGATCCCTTTGCCTTTTTTTTTTTTTTTACTAACGTTTCTTACAGGTTACTACATGTCTTCTAATAGTGAAAAGCCGGACTTGAGTAAGATTGAGTTCATGCTCCAAACCATGCAACAACAATTTTCAAGAATAAAGTTGAGGTTTGATAATATTCATGATAAGTTAGAGCAACATGATGTTGCCCTAGCTAAGGTAAACCAAAGTGATATTTCTCATGTGTATGGTAATAATGATTTTGATAAGTTTGATATGAATAAAAATGTTAGAGGTAACTGTGGTAATAGAGGAGGTCATGGAGATAGCTTTAAAGAAGATAGGTTTAGAGAAGATAAAAATCATGATAGGATGGATGGAAATCTAGGAAATATCAAGTTGAAGATTCTTTCCTTTCAAGGTAAGAATGATTCTAAGGCTTACTTAGACTGGGAAAAGAAAGTGGAGATGGTCTTTGATTACCACAACTATTCTAAAGAGAAGAAGGTGAAGTTAGCTGCTGTGGAGTTCACGGATTATGCCATCATTCGGTGGAACCAATTAGTGCTTGGTAGACATAGGAATAAAGAACCACCTATAGCTACATGGGATGAAATGAAACGTGTTATAAGAAAGAGGTTTGTTTCTAGTCACTATTATCAAGAACTTTATTTAAGGTTACAAGGTCTCATTTAATATTCTAAGAGTGTTGAGAATTATCATAAAGAAATGGAAATTATCGTGATTAGAGCTAATATTAAAGAGGATACTAAAATAAAGCTACTATGGCTTGATTCTTGCAAGGATTGAATCATGAGATTGCTAAGGTAGTGGAGTTACATCACTATGTGGGAGTTTGATGAAATGTAGCATATGGCTATAAAGGTTGAGAGACAACTCGAGGAAAAATTCTTCATCTCGTTTTGTGCAAGGTTCTGATTCGTCTTCTTCTTTGAAACCAAACACCTTTCTAAGGTATGTTAGGATTACATTTAAATCAAAGGTTGAATCCCCATTCAAGACTAAATCCGAGGTATAAAGCTTAAGGTTGAGAATGTTCAAAAGCCCACATCCGAGGCTACGCAAGCATCCCAAGGTAAGAATAAAGACATTAAGTGTTTTAGATGTTTGGGAAGAGATCACATTACATCACAAGGTCAAAACAAACGAGTTATGATTATGCATGATGATGGTGACAGTATAAGTGAAGAGTTAGACGCTGATGATGAGATGTCATCATTGGAGGATATTGATGTGGATAATGACTATGTTGAGTTTAAAGCACTTTAGCTCATTGTGCATTAAATGCTCAACTTAAGAATGAAGATGAAATGCAACGAGAAAATGTTTTCCATACTAGATACCATGTCAACAATAAAATATGTTATTTGATTATCGATGGTGGTAGTTGCACTAATGTTGCTAGCATTTATTTGGTGGATAGATTGAGTTAGCTCACTATAAAACACCCAAACCATACAAACTTCAATAGCTTAATGATTGTGAAGAAGTTAATGTGAAAGAGCAAGTAATGATGTCATTCTCCATTGGAAGGTACAAAGATAAAGTGTTTTGTGATGTTGTGCTTATGCATGCTGTCCATTTGCTTTTGGGAACACTATAGCAATTTGATAGCTCATCATTCATGATGGATTCACAAATCGTTATTCATTTACTATGGATGATACAAAATTCACACTTGCACCATTGAGTTCTAAGGAGATTTATGAAGACTAATTGAAGTTGAAAGAGTAAAATAACTCACAGCAAAGGTCAAAGAATCTAGATAAAGGCAAAGAAGTTGAGAAAAAAGAAAGAAAAAACGTGAGCTTCTATACAAATTAGAATGAAGCCAAAGCTACTTTTCTAGCTATGTGCCCAATCTTTTTGTTTGTATATAAAGAATCTTGTTTTAGTTCAAATAATCTAAATGCTTCCTTGCCTACTTATGTTATGCCCCTTTTGAAGGAATTTGAAGATATATTCCTCGAGGAGATTCTAAATGGCTTGCCACCTATTAAGGGAATTGAGCATCAAATAGACCTTATTCTTAGATCTACCATTCCCAACCAACCCGCCTATAGAAGTAATCCTAAGGAAACAAAGGAGCTTTAAAAGCAAGTTAAAGATCTCATGAGGAAAAGCTATGTTAGAGAGAGTATGAGTCCATGTACTATTCCTATATTACTTGTTCTTAAAAAGGATGGAACATGGAAGATGTGTGTTGTTTGTCATGTCGTCAACAAAATCACTGTAAAGTATCGTTATCCCATTCCTAGATTAGATGATAAGCTTGATGAGTTACATGGTTCTTGCATATTTTCTAAGATTGATTTGAAATTTGGTTTCCATCAAATTCCAATAAGAGAATGTGATGAATGGAAAACTGCATTTAAGACTAAGCATGGTTTGTATGAATTTAGTTATGTCTTTTGGGTTAACTAATGTACCTAGTACTTTCATGAGATTAATGAACCATGTTTTGCGTGTTTTCATTGAAAAATTTGTAGTTATTTATTTTGATGATATCTTGATCTATAATAAGAGCTTGCATGAACATATTGAACGTTAAAAGAATGTGTTTGCTGTCTTGAGAAAAGAAAAGTTGTATGCTAACCTTAATAAATGTACATTTTACAATGATAAGATCATACTTCTTGGATATGTCATTTCTTCTAAGGGTATAATAGTAGATGAAGAAATGTTAAGGCAATTAAAGATTAACCTATAGTAAAGAATATCTTTGAGGTACTTAATTTTCATGGATTAGCGAGTTTCTACAATAGGTTTGTTAGAGACTTTAGCACTATAGCGACATCTTTAACTTAAGTTGTTACAAAGAATGTTAGATTTAAATGGGGTCTTGAGCAAGATCGTGCTTTTAACTTGCTTAAGGAGAAGCTTTGTTTTGCATCTATATTATCTTTACCTCAATTTACTAAAACTTTTGAGATTGACTGTGGTGCATCAGGTATAGGTATTAGAGCTGTTTCAATGCAAGAAAAGTGTCCTATTGTTTTCTTCATTGAGAAGTTAAGTGAAACCACCCTTAACTATCCCACGTATGATAAAGAGATGTATGCATTAGTAAGGGCCTTGGAAACATGGCAACATTACTTATGGCCCAAGGAATTCGTCATCCACACTGATCATGAGTCCTTGAAGGACAAAGCAAATTGAACAAGCATCATGCCAAGTGGATGGAGTTCATTGAGACATTTTCATATGTGATCAAGTATAAACAAGGTAGCGAGAATGTCGTGGCTGATGCATTATCTCGAAGGCATACTCTACTTCTAATGTTAAACTATTTAGATTTGAGTATATTAAAGAATTGTATGCTAGTGATGTGGATTTTGCAAATGTTTTTAATGCATGTGAGCAAACTGGTTTTGAAAAGTTCTATAGGCATGATGGATTCTTATTTAGAGAAAATAGATTATGTGTGCCTAGGAGTTTCTTGAGAGAATTACTTGTTAGAGAAGCTCAAAGTGGTGGATGGGACATTTTAGAGTTAACAGAAATTTAGACATATTGCATGATCACTTCTTTTGGCCTGACATGGCAAGAGATGTTGCAAAGTTATTTGAAAAATGTGTCACTTGCAAACAAGCTAAGTCTAAAGTTATGAAACATGGTCTTTATAATCCATTGCCTATTCCTAATACTCCTTGGATTGACATTTTTATAGACTTTGTTTTAGGTTTACTAAGAACAAAGAAAGGTAGAGATTTTGTTTTTGTTGCTATTGATAGATTCTCTAAGATGGCTCACTTCATTGCTTGTCATAAGATCGATGATGCAAGCAACATTGCTGATTTATTCTTTAAGAAAATTATTTGTTTACATGGTGTTCCAATGACCATTGTTTCTAACTGAGATGTAAAATTTCTTAATTACTTTTGGAAGACTTTATGGGGAAAGTTGGGAACAACGCTGTTGTTTTCAACTACTTGTCAACAAATTGATGGTCAAACTGAGGTAGTTAATCGCACTTTGTCTACTTAGTTGAGGTCCATTATTCAAAAGAACTTGAAGAATTGGGAAGATTGTTCACCTTATATGGAGTTTGCTTACAATAGAAGTGTGCATTCTACTCCTAGCTATTCCCCATTTGAAGTTGTCTATGGTTTCAATTTACTACTTCATTGGATCTTTTACCAATACCTATTGAGGAAAGAGCTAGTTTGGATAGGGAAAAGAAAGCCGATTTTGTCAAGTAATTGCATGAAAAAATGGGCCAAAAATATTGAGAAAATGGCTGAGCAATATGCTACTCAAGCTAACAAACATCGCAAGAAAGTTGTCTTTGCACCTAATGATTGGATTTAGGTACATATGCGTAAAGAAAGATTCCCTACTCAACATCTCTCTAAGTTGTAACCTCAAGAAGATGAACCATTCTAAGTGATTGAAAAGATCAATGACAATGCTTATATGTTGGATCTCCCAAGTAAGTATAATGTTAGTACTACATTTAATGTGTCTGATCTTTCTCCTTTCGATGTTGGTGTAGGTTATTTTGATTTGAGGACAAATCCTTTCAAAGAAAGGGGGAATGATGGATGCCCATCACGCTCACTAAGCCCAAGTCATGTTCGTGATGATCGTGATCCTATGAGCATTCATGGAAGTCCAATGACAATAGCTAAAACTAAGAGGATGCAACAAGTCTTGACTGATCTCATTGATATTGCTAGAGAGAAAGCTCAACAAAGTTTGAACATGGTGGAAAATGAAGTCTTCTATAACTTGATCCAAGTCTAAGTATAAACTTCTTAAATACTTACAAGTATTGGATGAAATGCACTTTGGACCAAACACGGCATTTGGGTCTTTTACTATTGGGCTATGATATTTTTTTATGTCTTATTGGGCTGAATATTGTCTTAAATAAATTTAAGCTCAATCTTTTTTTATTTGATAGGTTATTAAGTAGGGTTTCTTTTTTTTTTTTTTTGCAAGACTTGATATTTCTTTGTTTGCAAGACTTTCTATTTCTTTTTCTACAAAACTTGCTATTTCTTTTGCTACAAGATTGTTTTGGCTATAAATAGGCATGTATCCCTTTGTGAAGGACACAATTGATTTGATTTATAATATAAAGAGTCTTCTTTCTCTTTGGTTCTCTTAAGAACTCTTGAACTTATCAAGGTTCTCCTTGTTGCATTCTTCCATCTTCTATCAATTTATACTTAAGGTTCTTGCTTTGCTAAGCAATGAGTCTAGGTTCAATGTCATAGGTTCTTGTGTTTCTGCACAACAGGTCTTGGTTTCACTTTTAATTGTTAGTTTTTTTTTTTGTTTTTCTTTGCTGCGTTTTCTAGCTTGTTCTTCGTGTGTTCTTCGCACTTTTCAATTGAATCTCATCTGCTTTTAGTGAAGTTCAATCTACTCGTATTGAAAATTTGTATGCACATTCTATTTGAATAGAGTATAATACTCAATTGTCAGATTAAAAAATATAAATTATATAAAAAAGATATAAAATTGTGTAAAAAAATGTTTTACAATGGTGTAACTTAATCCCTCATCTTTTGTATATAATTTTTTTATATCAGCAATATTATAAGAATGATGATTTCTTTTTTTAAAAAAAAACTAATTTTTATTATTATTTGAATCAAATGTCACTTATTTATTGTCATAGAATAATGTTGGTCTAACAACTGTCTTGTAAAACTTATTTTTCAATCATATAGCCCTTCTCCACTTGCTCTAACTTGTTTGTATCATATGAGTTACATCATCAATATTTCTATCCATTTGTACGATCGACTCCAAATATCTAAAATGATTTCGTATAAGAATTGTTATCCCATTTAGCATTACTATGTTTCTATCTTTCTCTTTATTTAAACCAAATTTACATTCAATGTATTCAGTTTTTACTTTGCTTAGTAAATCTTTTAGATTTTAACGTCGTTTCCACAATTCTAACAAATCTTTTAGATTTTAACGTCGTTTCCACAATTCTAACTTCGCATTATCCTCCGCTCTAGTCTCAGAACACAAGACAATATCATCTGCAAATATCATACACCAAAGTACATTATCTTTAATAAATTTTATCAACTCGTCAATTACTATAACGAATAAAAATGAGCTTAACGTCTTGTACTGTGAAAAAATGCATCTATTTATCTTTTACACGTTCTTACATGTATCTTTGCATCTCCATATATATATATATATATAAAAATATAGAATGATCGTCTGCCGGTATTTATTAACTTAACCATGATTTGATGTCAAGCTAAGGAGTGCTTGAGAAGAAAATTTTAAGTTAATCCATTTACAAGTCTCAAGGAGCTGAGAGCCTAATACTTTCTCTGTTCATGCTTGGCTCACATGTAAAAGCATAAAAAAATCCCTAAACTGTAGTTAGAACAAAGTCGACAGATCAAACAGAAGAAAATTTTAGCAACCTTTGAATTAGTTGAGAACTAGATCGTTGGGGTGTGTACTTATTACAATAGACTATTTTTAGTGCATTTTGTGTCTCTCTATTGGCAACTTACACATGAATTTATGAGCAATACAGACCTACACTATCTATCAGAAGCATTTTCATTGAAAGTCTTAAAATTTCTTTCTTCAAGTGTTATCCTTTTCATATTCTAGTCATATTTCTGAAATTATGTTAGAAACTAATTAATGTTCTAGGTTGTCGATTCCTTGGTTGTGAAGAGGGCTCGTGGGGAGTCGTGAAGCATGTCAGGATCTCTTCAGTCTTTATGCTGGGGATCTTCAGCTTTTGGGGAATTGTGAGCAGTTATTTTTGTGGTTATCTGATATGGATACAGATGTGGAGACAGGTGGAGCTTTGGAGGCAGCCAGCTATCATGAGGACTCACATGTGGCAGACGAGAGTTTAGCAAAGAATAAATCCAGGGGAAACATTACGAAACCATCCAGGCTTGAGGAATGAGAGGAATGATGTTAAAAAAAACAAAGAGAGAGTGAGAAACTGTAACTGATTTGGCTGAGTTTGTTGTAACTGATTCTATTGTCGTTGTAACGAACTATAAGTAAAGAAAAATGAATAAAAGGAAGAACACCATATGGGGAGGCTCTCAGAAGTTTATGCCAAAGAAATATTCCTCTTCTCATCCTAGTTTCTCTATCCCTCTCCAACCCAATTTCATTCTATTTCTCATCTTCTTCCTTGTTCTCATCCACTTCTTCTCTGAAATTCACTTGCACCCACATCAATTGGTGCTTTCATCTCGTTCTCATGGCGAATGCTACTCGAAACAAGATGGTGGACGACATATTGGACAAACAGGACCAAACAATTAATCAGATGCAAGAAGAGTTGTTGCAGGTTCATTCTGATTTGGGGGCAAGTATGGCAAGGGTTTTTGAGTGTTTAGATCAGCTAACTTTCAAGATCACAACAATGAATGCGAATCTTGAACAACAGCGTCACAACCCAGAGATTTCTTCAGTGTCTCCAGTACGTGAAAGTAATGAAGGTCTCTGATCAGCAGGAACAATCCAGCTTGCGGATAGAAGTCCCAAGGTTTAATGGCAGCGACCCACAAGGTTGAATTTTTAAAATTCAACAGTACTTCGATTATCATAAGGTGACTGATGAGGAGAGGTTGAACGTGGCCCAATTTTACTTTGATGGGAAAGCTTTAGCTTGGTATCGATGGTTAACCAAGAACACCAAGATTGTATCTTGGACGAAATTCTTGAAGTCTCTGCTAGTGCGTTTTGGCCCGTCTGAGTTGGAAGATTATCAAGGACAACTAACGAAATTGGCGCAGACAGGGTCCGTAATGGAGTACCAAGAGGCGTTCGAGGAATTGTCAACCAAGGTAGATGGTCTTTCAGAGTCCTTTCTTCTAAGTTGTTTTCTGTCGGGATTGAAACCTCACATTCAACATGAAGTAGCTTGTTTCCAACCCACCTTACTGACCAAAGCCATGGCGTTGACTAAGATTGAAGAACTTAAACTCTAGTACAAAAATACAACCCCAAAGCTTTTCTCCCTCTATCCACCCATCATATCAACACCAAACCACAAACCTTTGAGCTTTCCAAACCCAAATTTCAAACCTTTCACTGCAACCACCGTAACTACATACAAACCAATTACTACTACAAGCCTACCCAACAACACAACTACTGGAAATAACCAAACCCAAACCAGAAATAATGTTCATAAATTACCCCAACCCAAATTCAAGTTGGGCATGAGAAAGTCTTTGCTTTTATTGCAACGAAAAATACACCTTTGGCCACAAATGCAAAGCTTCAGCCCATATACTTATAGTATCCGACTCAGAAGAATTGACTTTTGAAGAATTGGAGGACAAGAGTTTGGGAGGACAGCAGGATGAAGCAGTGGAAGGCAAGGAACAAACACCTTAGATAAGCATACATGCTATGTCAGGGGTGATGATGCCGCAAACACTGAAGTTCAAATGGTCAATTGGGAAATTGGATGTGCAAATTTTAGTAGATATGGGGAGCACATAATTTTTTACAATCCCGAGTGGTGTCAATGCTGAACTTGCCGATTGCAAATGATAAGAAATTTGAAGTGATGGCCGGCAATGGAGAGATATTAATGTGTGAGGGTCTTTGCACGGCGGTACCAGTGCAAATTAAAAAACGTATTTTCTTGGTGGATTTTTATATCCTACTAGTGCAAGGGACAGAAATGGTACTTGGTGTACAATGGTTACAATATTTAGGCCCAATCATGATTGATTACTAAAAGTTGACCATGGAGTTTCTATCGGAAAATGGGAAGATCAGTTTACAAGGTGACAAGCTCTGTTCTAAGCAGCAAATGACTCTGAATCAATTACGGAAGTTACATCACAAGGGGTCCGTTGCTTCCATGTTCCAGATCACCTTGTTGCAAAATGAAGTGAAGCCAGCGACTTTGGAGACAAACGTAAGGATTGAACGGTTGTTATAAGAGGTTTTAAGTGTTTATAGGAGCCAAAGGAACTACCACCACACCGTGAGCTAGACCATGAGATTCACTTGCTGCCAAATTCAATGCCAGTCAATGTCAAGCCGATCGTTACCCACATTTTTAGCAAGGAGAAATAGAAAAACAAGTTTCTGAGATGCTACAATTAGGTATTATTTGGCCTAGCACATCTTTTTTTTTCATCTCCAGTGTTATTAGTAAAGAAAAATGATGGAAGTTGGAGATTTTGCATTAACTATAGAGCCTTGAACAACATTACGGTGAGAGATAGGTTTCGAATACCTACTGCTGATGAATTTGTTGGATGAATTGGGCCGGCCTAGAATTTTTTCCAAGCTGGATTTAAGGGTGAGTTATCACCAAATAAGAGTCAAACCAGAGGATATTCATAAAACAACATTTAGGATGCACAAAGGGCATTATGAGTTTATAGTAAGGCCATTTGGGTTAACTAATGCCCCTTCAATGTGTCAAGCTACAATGAACACGATATTGAAATTGTTTTTGAGACGTTTTGTGGCTATTTTCTTTGATGATATATTTGTGTGTACAGCATTAGTTTCGAGGAGAATTTGAACCATTTAAGAATGGTCTTGCAAACGTTGAAGGACAACCAATTTTTGGCGAAAAGAAGCAAGTGTGCATTTGGCCAGGATTCTGTGGAGTACTTAGGCCATATAGTCTCGAGAGAAGGTGTAAGTATGGATAGAAATAAGGTGAAAGCTATGTTAGACTGGCCTATACCAAGATATATCTAGGAATTGCGAGGATTTTTAGGATTAACGGGGTTTTATAGGAGGTTTGTTCCTATGCCTCTGTTGTAGCACTCCTTACTGATTTGCTTAAAAAAGAAGCCTTTCAATGAAGTTTGGTGGCCCAATAACCTTTTGATGAGCTGAAAAAGGCCATGAGTACAGCTCCGGTATTGGCCCTGCCTAATTTTGAAGATGAATTTGTGCTAGAGACTGATGCTTCGAATTTTGGAGTTGGGGCCGTGCTGATGCAGAAGGAACACCCCATTTCTTATTTTAGCAAAAAGATGTCCCTCAGAATGCAACATGCATCAGCTTATGTAAGGGAACTTTACGCAATAACGGAGGCGATCAAAAAGTGGAGACAGTATCTCCTTGGAAGATGGTTTACAATCAGGACGGATCAGAAGAGCTTGCGATTATTACTAGACCAAGTCATACAAACTCCGGAACAACAACAGGACTTGGCGAAGTTGCTGGGGTACCAATACACCATTGTTTATAAGCCAGGTAAAGAGAATCGTGCAGCGGATGCTTTGTCTAGACAACTGGATGAGGCTGGAATACAATTTATGGCTCTTTCTTAAGTGTGTTTGCAATTGTTAAATGCACTTCGAGTAGAAAATGAAAACTCAGACTTCTTTCGGCCATTATACTAGGCAATCAAGGACGATGCAACTAAATTCGCAGAATATGAAGAAAGAGATGGTCTTTTTTGCATAAAGGGAGATTGTTGCTTGATCCAACATCACCATTGGTTAGAAAAGTGCTGCACGAGTGCCATGCTTCGCTACTGGGAGGCCATGGGGGGATCCAAAAAACGACAGCAAGGGTATGTGCTGCTTTCATTTGGTCTAGCCTCAAGAAAGACGTCTAAAAATTTGTCAAAGAATGTCGCGTATGTCAGAAAACAAAGTATCAAAATCAGGCACCAGCAGGTTTGATGCAGCCTTTGCCGAAGCCAAAAGGGATATGGGAAGATGTGTGCATGGATTTTATAGTGGGCTTGCCTAGTCCCCATGGCTACACGACCGTTCTCGTGGTGGTTGACAGGTTTTCCAAGCAAGCGCACTTTGGTGCATTGCCAAAGAATTATTCCGCTCCAACGGTTGCAGAATTGTTTGCCCAGATGGTGCGATGCCTTCATGGTTTACCTAGATCAATCGTTTCTGACAGAGACAATATTTTTGAGCAAGTTCTGTTGTGAGTTGTTTAATTTGAGTGGAAAAATGTTGAGGAGAAGCACATCATACCACCCACAAACAAATAGCCAATCAGAGGTGGTCAACAGAGTGTTGGAACAATATCTCAGATATTTTGTGTCGGAGCAACCGAAGCGATAGTCCAAGATTTTACATTGGGCATAATTGCGTTATAACACATTAGTTCATTCAGTTGCAGGCATGACCCCATTCAGAGCGGTGTACGGACGGGAACCATCGTCGGTGTTGGATTATGTCCCACACGCAGCTAAAAAAGAACTTGTGGACAAATTGTTTTTGGATCGACGAGCAATTCTGCAGTTGTGTAAATACAATCTGTTGAAGGCCCAAGCTGCCATGAAAAAAGCAGCTGATAGCAAGAGGAAGGATGCGCAATTTCGAATTAGTGACTTGGTTTTGGTAAAGCTTAGACCCTATAGACAGACAACTGTTGCGGATAGAGCTTCGAACAAACTAGCTGTGCGCTACTTTGGTCCCTTTAAAGTCTTCAAGCGTGTGGGGCAGGTTGCGTATCAGTTGGAGTTACCAAAGGGAGCTCGAATTCATAATGTTTTCCTTGTTTCCTTACTAAAAGAACTTAATGGGGAACCTGGGGAAGCTTACATGCAGCTATCAGAGGACATCATTAATTCTCAGCCCATGTTAGAGTCACAGTATGTTTTACAACGAAGGCTATTGGAGAAAGTTTTAATTTAGTGGAAGGGGTTGCCACGTAATGCGACTACTTGGGAAACGGTGGAGGAGTTGGCAGCGAATTTTCCACATCTCAACCTTGAGGACATGGTTGTAGTTGATGAGGGGTGTATTGATATGGATACAGATGTGGAGACAGGTGGAGCTTTGGAGGCAGCCAGCTGTCATGAGGACTCACACGTGGCAGACGAGAGTTTAGCAAAGAATGGATCCAGGAGAAACATTACGAAACCATCCAGGTTTGAGGAATGAGAGGAATGATGTTAAAAAAAAAAACAAAGAGAGAGTGAGAAGCTATTGTTGTTGTAACGAACTATAAGTAAAGAGGAATGAATAAAAGGAAGAAAACCAGATGGGGAGGCTCTCAGAAGTTTATGCCAAAGAAATATTCCTTTGATCATCCTAGTTTCTCTATCCCTTTCCATCCCAATTTCATTCTATTTCTCATCTTCTCCTCGTTCTCATCCCCTTCTCTGAAATTCACTTGGACCCACATCATTCTCTGGTGGATGCTTCTGGTGCAAGGTAGTTAATGTTATTTATATACTGGTACAATTTGCATGGAAAAAAAAACAATTCCGGCTAATCATTTGTTACCAATTTAATATCTCAGGTTTGTTTTTGGTGCCACTGCATTGCTACCACTGATAACATCTGCTGTTGCTGTTCTTGTAAAAGAACAGTGTGCGGTTGGCCCAGCAAGGGTCCAAAATGCTCTTTTGAGCAATCCTAGCTTTCTTGGAAGCTCAAGAAAGAGTATGAGACTGTCGTGGAATGCCGTCAGACAGCCCAATGTATTTCTTCACAAAGTTTTAATTTTCTTGTGGCAGGCAACATCGCAGTCAGATTCTGCCACGTTTTACTTCACATAAATTCGGCTGTTTTTTTTTTAATTTCTTTTGTCGTCACTTGATTTTTTCTTAATTATTATATTTGCCACAATTTTTTTTTCAATTTCTGCACAAATAAATTGGGTTTCACCCCATAATTTCTAGGATGCGTCAAGCTTGTTACTATTAGTCGTTGAAGAAAGTTATCATGATATTTATGTTGTAATTTTTTACATGTTCTATCATTACCAATACTATTGCATCATGTGTTAGATTATTTTTTAATAAGTTAAGGCAATGATAATTCATTTGTTAGGTAAAAATGTAACGTAGTGGTTAGAAGTTGTTAACTTAACCTCTATATGATATGTGTATAAAATAATAAACAATGCATCTAAAAAATATTTTTTTCCAAAAAATCATCAACTTCTTCTTCATTTTCTCTCATGTTCTTCTTTATTTCATATCATTTAATTGATATCAGAGCAGTTCATGGTTTTAGAGGGCCTGAAAGTCATTGATAGTTGAGTGAAAAAAATGGGAAAGAAAAAAAAATCAGCATACACAACTAGCAAAATTTCTGTCAATTAAAGATGGCCTCAAGTAGTTGCAGCTTGCCTTCTCTACCTATTTTCTCTGGTGAAATCTAACAGATATGGTCTGTCAAAATGAAGACCTATTTATATGTCTTTGATTTTGGTTGAGAATGAGAAATAACCACCTCATTTACCAGCTAACCTAACTGTAAATCAATTGAAGAATTACAGTGAAGAGAAAGCTAAGAGGTACAAAGCAAAGAGTTGCATTGAATCATCAGTTTCTGATGAAATTTTCATCAAAATCATGACTTGTGAGACAGTAAAACAAGCTTGGGATATGCTCAATGAAGAATTTATGGGCAATGACAAGACAAGACAGTTGCAAGTATTCAACCTTAAAAACGAAATATGAAGTTTTGAAGATGAAAAAGTCTGAAACTCTGAAAGAGTATAATAACAGACTTATGAAGATTGTAAACAAGCTTAGGCTTCTTAGAGAGGAGATGACAGATAAAAGAGTTGTAGAAAAAGTTCTTGTCAGTTTACCAGAGAGGTTTGAATCCAAAATCTCTTCACTTGAAGACTCCAAAGACTTGACTGATATATCTTTGGCTGAATTGATGAATGCTCTACAAGCACAAGAGCAAATAAGAGCAATCAGGCAAGAGGATTCAACTAAAGGTGCATTTGTTGCTAAAGAAAAAGGAAAAATGCAATATGAGGGCAAGAACAAAAAATCTGGAGACAAAAGAAACAAAAATACGGGAAGTGGTAGGAAAAAAAGTAAATTTTCACCATGTTCTCACTGAAAAAGACCACACATCTAGAGAAATACTGCTGGTACTGTAAACAACTTGGTTACATGGAAAAAGTTTGCAAAAACAAGAACCAACAATAGCAAGATCAACATGCCAGAGTAGTTGATGATCTACAGTAACAAGAAGAGCAGGTTTTTGTAGCGACTTGCTATGTAACCAAAATTTTTCAAGAACATGGCTCATAGATAGTGGATGCACTCACCACATGGCTTCTGATGTCAAAATGTTCAAAGAGTTAGACAGATCTTGCATTTCAAATGTCAAAATTGGTAATGATGACTTCATTGATGTCAAAGGAAGAGGGGTAGTTGCAGTTGAAACACCATCAGGTACAAAACTTATTTCAAATGTGCTATATGTGCCTAAAATAAATCAAAATATTTTTAGTGTGGGACAATTGCTAGAAAAGAACTACTCTTTAGTATTCAGAGGCAAAGCATGTATCATCCATGATTCTACTGGTCATGAACTCTTTACTGTTAACATGAAACAAAATGTTTTTCTTTGGACTGGCATAAGGTAAACTCTTCTGCATATCCTAGTTTGCATGATGAATCTGCCTTATGGTATAAAAGGATTGGCCATTTTAACTATAAGGCTTCGAACTACATGCATAAAAATGATCTTGTGCTAAATATGCCTATTGTTGATGTGTGTCATACTGTTTTTGAAATTTGTCAATTGGAAAAACAAAGCAAACTGTCATTCCCAGTTAACAAAGCATGGGGAGCAATTGAAAAGTTACAATTGGTTCACACTGATGTTTGTGGTCCTATGAGGACTCCATCCTTGAACAACAGTAGGTATTTCATAACCTTTATTGATGATCTAACCAGAATGTGTTGGGTCTATTTCTTGAGACAAAAATCTGAAGTTGTTGTCATTTTTTGGAAATTCAAAGCTTTGGTTGAGAATCAAAGTGGCTACAAAATGAAGACTATAAGGTCAGATAATGGTTTTGAATACACATCTGACAAATTTAGTCAGTTTTGTGAAAATACAGGCATTGAACATAAACTGCCAGCTACTTACACACCACAACAAAATGGTTTTAGTGAAAGGAAGAACAAAACTGTCATGGAGATGGCTAGATGCATGTTATTTGAGAAGAATCTTCCAAAACAATTTTGAGCGAAGGCAGTCAATACCTCTGTCTACTTACTTAACAGGTTGCCTACAAAGGCTTTGGAGGGAAAAACTTCATATGAAGCCTAGTTTGGAAGCAAACCATCATTACAACACATTAGAGTGTTTGATAGCATATGCTATGTGTATGTTCCTGAAGTCAAGAGGGACAAACTTGATCAGAAGGCAGAAGTGTGCATTTTCTTGGGCTACAATAACATCACCAAGGGCTATAGAGCTTACAATCCTCTTACAGCCAAGGTGATTATGAGCAGAAATGTAAAGTTCAATGAACACTCAGCATGGAACTGAGAGAAATCAACTGAAGAACCAGTCAAGCTCACTACAACTGACATAATAAATTCCCAAGAATAAGTTCTTAGAATTGAAAATGAAAACATTGTTCATGAAGCAGTGAGGGGCACTAGACCACTTACTGATATTTATCAAAGGTCTAATGTTGCAATTCTTGAGCCTACAAATTATGAGGAAGCTACCAAATTTTTAGAATGGAAAAATGCAACGAAGGAGGAGATTCAAATGATTGAAAAAAATCAAACTTGGACTTTGGTTGAAAAACCAAGCAACAAGAAAACTATTGGAGTCAAATGGATTTTCAAATCAAAGTTGAATGCAGATGACTCCATCAATAAACACAAAGCTCGATTGGTTGCTAAATGGTATTCTTAGTAATATGGTGTTGATTTTTCTGACACATTTTGTCATGCCCCACTTTCGGGAACCCTTCTATCCATACATTCTCTACTACGGTTGGGCTGTGAGAAGATGCAATTACTAAAAATTTATTCATTTAAAGCGGAATATTTAAAACTTTAAGTCACACTCCCAGGTGTGTGTGTGTAAATACACAAAATTAATTGTATAAATACCATGTGCTTACATATCATCCCCATAATACTGTTTACAATTCCAAGATATAACTGTGCGATACGATATATTAGATACAAAATACTCGTGTATACAAATCTTATACCTTTACAGATTGTGGGAGCTGTTTAGCACAAAAGATCTAGAGATCACCGCTCTCTTACTTCTCAGTACCTGGAGGGGGAAAATAGTGGGATGAGCAAACCACGGCTCAGTAAGAAAATGTATGCTAGCAGGTAGATATCGTACTACCTACATAGCCCATGCATGCATAAACCAAAACCATGTTTTCGTTATACATGGAAATATCATACGAACAATGCATTTAAACATATATTTCTCAATAGCATTTTCGTGTAAATCAAATGTCAAACTTCCATTTAAAACATGCTCATAAATAGTGCCCTCATGGCACGAATGTGAAATCAGAGATTTATTAAAACACGAAATCTCTTTCACTTCTCGAATCATTCTTTCTCGCAAGTCTCTTTCTTTTCTGAGATTGTCTCTGTTTCTCGATTCTCTGAGATAGGCATGGAATTTTAGGCAATCAAATATCCACGACTTATGGTCACAGTCACTGATCCCAGGCCTCACTGATCGGGTGTGCACAGGGTATCACTTCGCCTGAAGGGGGATGGGTCAGTCCTACCCTCCGGCTCATTTCAATCCACCTCATCTCCTCGTATACTCACGGTGAAGATACGTCGTGTGTCATCTACGCGATACTCGTACTCACGTGCACCCAGCACGGTACATAGTATACCAACGGGTGACTACACTATTCTACGTACAACCGTGGACCCAAGTCCATACTCCAACTCCGATGGACTTTTTATCCTTAAACCATGTCTCATATACCAGGTGAGCAAGCAGCGTGACACACAGTCAACGCAAAGCTCCAGCGCGGTACGATCTATCGTTAAGGCCCAGCTCGTTCAATTGGCCGTCGGCTGGTATCCCCTTGGGTCCCAGACCCCCAGGTTTACATTAACTCAATAAAACAGGTGCGAGCAAAGTTTCGCACTTTCTCAAAACCCTCGTGCGAGTTAAAACTCCCGCACGGTACATCAAGGCATTAAAACGGGTGTGAGCTAACGCTTCAACACCAAATCTCATCTCAAAACTGATAGATGGCTATTTTCTCTTTTTAACTCAAAACACGTTTATTCATACAGCATGCCTCTTCATGCTAAAACATGTAAAATTAGCCAACCTATCATCAACATTTCTCAATCATAAATAACAATGTAAAATTGAGAAAATCATTGAAAACATGCATATCATGCTATTTCCTTACCCTATCCCATTTCTCAATACATATATACGTCATAGTACTTTGCATACTTCCATATCATTTCATAGAATTATCATATCGTACTAGTCTAGCAACATATCTACGAAATTGCTGTAATTACGTACGAACATCTCAATAGCTAACACACAGTCCCTTACCTCGTTTTACTTGTGTGCAACTATCCGCCTTTATGCTTCTCGCGTTCTCATCTCGATTGCTCCGACGTATCATCCGAAACTGAAATTCATCCATCAACATTTGAGTTAATGTTTCTAACTCTTATTCAACTAAGCATTTATCAAATGCCTTAATTACACATTTTTACCCTTTGTGGTAAATCTCACAATTTTATCCCAATATCAACATGTCCAAATCATTCTCACAACATGTTCATCCACTCAAGATATCTCATTCATCATAAACACTCCCACACTCCACTTTCACACACTTGACCATTTCTAAGTTATATTCATTTCATACCATTTTAGGTAGTTCTATCCACAATATGCACACCCAAATATCTTTATAATCATTAACTAAACCAATGTACTTGGATTTGTGCATTAGAACTTACCTCATTGGATTTCCTCTTGCTTCAATTAGGATTGTCCTTTATTTCTTCAATCCATCAAATGAGGAAATGCCTCTAGACTATGTTGTTCTTCTCTTTGATGTGAACAACTTTGTCTCTAATAGCCTTTCCTCAAATCTTACTGAAAATGGCTGGATTTAGGAGTGAGAAACTAGATTTCTTTGAGTTGAAGTGAAAAGGAAATGTTTGTCCCGAAATTCTGATGATCCAACTGCTCCCATTTATAGTTTTGACTTGATGAGATCGATCTTCCTTGGGTGGAGATCGATCTGTTCCTCTAAAATCCCTCTTTTCTAAGACGTTTTAAAGGTAGGAGATCGATCTGTCGAGACTGGAGATCGATCTGCTTTCAAACAGAAGCTTAAGGAGATCGATCTGGTCTTAGGGGAGATCGATCTGCTTCCAACCCGAGAGCTAAGGAGATCGATCTGCTTCCTTTGGAGATCGATCTGTTCCCTTCCATTTCTCACATAAGGGCATTCTGGCTCTCCCAGATCGATCTCTCATCCTATGAGATCGATCTAGCCTTCACAAATTCCAGATTTTCCTGCAGTTTTTCTGCAATAACCCTTACCAAACACCCTTAATTTGCTACCATGATCATTTCCTCATTCATTCATCTTTGAGACTTGAAAATGGGATTCATCCTCACTACATACACATTAAAACTTGTGTAGAATCTTTGTATGACCACACATATATACGATATTACTCGAATGGAAATATACACTTATGTAAATCTTTCCTTCCATTTTACTATACTACTCATATTCCATTTCGATCACATTCTTCTCGTATTCAAGTTCATTTCTTCCTACTCATTCGTAATGTAACTTGTACGTATAATCACAATTCTTACTACAAGTGCGTACATAATCTTATGAACTTACATTGCATAAACTTCACATTACAATACATCATCTTACTTATGATTTTATTTACATTCCCATGTTCCTATATACATAGCTATACATATACGGGGTCTCACATTCTCCCCCACTTAGAGAATTTGGTCCTCCAAATTAGAACCAATTCAATCTGTGAATAACTCGGGATACTTTTCCCGCATCAAACTTTCCAGTTCCCATGTGGCCTCTTCCACAGTGTGATGTTACCACAAAACCTTAACCAATGAAATCGTCTTGCTCCGCAACACCTTCTCTTTCCTGTCCAACACCCTGATCAGTCTCTCGACATATGACATATCTTTCTTGAGCTCCAACGGCTCATAACTAATTACATGTGTCGGATCCGGGTAGTACTTCCGAAGCATAGAAACGTGGAAGACATTGTGGACTTCTGCTAGCTCAGGTGGTAAGGCTAGCCTATATGCTCCTTCTCCCACTCTATCCAAAATCTCGAAGGGACCAATGTAACGAGGACTTAATTTTCCTTTCTTTCCAAACCTCATTATTTCCTTAGAAGGAGATACTTTTAAAAATACGGACTCGCCAACATCAAACTCAAGTGGTCTCTGTCTCTTGTCAGCGTAGTTCTTTTGTCGACTTTGAGCTGTTCGCAGCCTCTCGCATATTATTTGAACATCCTCGGAGGCTTGCTTAACCAAATCGGGAGCGAGCAACTGTCTGTCACCAACTTCTTCCCAACCAATGGGTGATCGGCATCTACGACCGTATAGTGCCTTATAAGGGGCCATACCAATACTTGAGTGATGACTGTTATTGTAGGCGAACTCAATCAATGGCAAGTGATCATCCCATGAGCCTCTAAAATCCAGCACACACGCTCTCAACATATCCTCCAGGGTCTGTATAGTCCTCTCCGACTGACCATCTGTCTGAGGATGAAAAGCGGTGCTAAAACTCAATTGGGTCCCCATCGCTTCCTGGAAATGTCCCCAAAAGTGGGAAGTGAAGCGGGCATCCCTATCAGAAACAACACTCACTGGGACTCCATGCAATCTCACTATTTCTCGTACATACAGGTTCGCCAGTGCACTCAATGTATCAGTAGATCTCATGGCTAAGAAATGTGCCGATTTCGTTAACCGATCTACTATCACCCATATCGCATCATGGTTCTTACGGGTTCTCGGTAACCCCATCACAAAATCCATGGTGACATGCTCCCACTTCCATGTTGGTATCGATAGAGGTTGTAATAATCCTCATGGTTTCTGATGTTCAGCTTTTACTTGCTGACAAATGAGACATCTAGCGACATACTCAGCTATGTCTCTCTTCATTCCAGACCACCAATATGCTTTTCAGAGATTTTGATACATCTTACTACTCCCCGGGTGTATCGTGTATCTCGACGAGTGTGCCTCTGATAAGATCAGCTTTCTCAGCTCTAAATCCTTAGGAACACATATTCTATCTCTAAACCTTAGTATTGCATCTGGACTCAATATAAAATCAGCACCCTTCCCTTTTCGGATTTGGCTAATCATGACAATACACCATTGATCGATTTGCTGAGCTTGTCGGATTCTCTCAATCAACTCCGGTTCTAATCTCAAGCTAGCAATAATCCCATAGCTGCCAATCTCAGGTAGGGTCATATCCAGACTAAGGTTTGTGAATTGTTCCAACAACTCGTGCTCTCTAACCCTCATGTGAGACACCAACCCGAGACTCTTCCGACTTAATGCATCGGCGACCATATTTGCCTTCCCCGGGTGGTACAAGATCTCACAATCATAGTCCTTGAGGAGTTCCAACCACCTCCTCTGTCTCATGTTTAACTCCTTTTGCGAGAATAGATATTTCAGACTCTTATGATCCGTAAAGATCTGAAATCTCTCACCATATAAGTAGTGGCGCCATATCTTCAACGCAAACACTACGGCCGCTAACTCCAAATCGTGAGTGGGGTAGTTCTTCTCATGATCTTTCAACTGCCTAGATCCATAAGCTACTACCCTTCCATCTTGCATCAAAACACAGCCTAGTCCTTGATGCGATGCATCTGTATACACCGAGTAATTCCCTGAACTGTTAGGGATGATAAGAACTGGCGCGGTAGTTAATCTGCGCTTAAGTTCCTGAAAACTCCTCTCACAAGCTTCATCCCATGAAAACTCCACACTCTTCCTCGTAAGTCGTGTCAATGGAGCAGCTAATCTAGAGAAACCTTTCACAAATCTCCTGTAGTAACCAGCCAAACCCAGAAAACTTCTGATCTCTGTGACTGTCCTAGGTTGTTCCCACTGAACAACTGCCTCAATCTTGGATGGATCTACTGACACCCCATCCTTCGATATAACATGGCCTAGAAAAGAAATCTGTTCTAGCCAAAAGTCACATTTGTTAAGCTTGGCATATAACCTTTTCTCTCGGAGGGTTTGCAAAATAATCCTTAAGTGCTGCTCATGCTCTTCTCTGGACCTTGAATACACCAATATATCATCAATGAAAATAATTACGAATTGGTCCAGGTATGGCTTGAATACTTCGTTCATTAGAGCCATAAAAGCTGCCAGCGCATTGGTCAACCCAAAAGGCATCACTAAAAATTCGTAATGGCCATAGCGGGTACGAAATGCTGTCTTGGGCACATCCTCCTTCCGAATCTTCAATTGATGATACTCAGACCTCAGATCTATCTTTGTAAGACCCGAATTTAATTAAAATACGAAAATTAAATAAGAAAAGATGAGAGATGTATGAAGGAAGGTCGGGTTAAATTGATTTCGGAAACAAGAGCAGGGATAAAATGGTAAAAATACCAAAACTCGATATTTCGACGATAAGAAAATTTTAATTTAAAAATAAGGATGTAAGATATCTTGATCGACGATAAGGAAATTATAAATTTTGGATCAATTGATCAAGATTCGAAAATTTTAAAAATACCGGAAAAAAAAATTACCGAGACTATATCTCAAAAAAAGTGAAGAAATAATATCGAAATTTAGAGAAAAATAAAATTAATAAATTAAATTTAAATTGAATAAATTAAAGTAGAATAAAAATCATGAAAGTGTAGATATTTTGGGATTTTATGGAGTATTTTATTGAATAGTAAATTAATTAAAATAAATAATAATAAAAATAAAAATAATAAAAAAAAAAAGTAATTGAAACAAAAAAAAGGAGAAACAGAGAGAAAACCCGAGAAACCCAAAACTGAAAACAGTGACCCGCACCTCGTTCACCGCCGATTCTCGCACCACCGGCGTCCGACGACTTCAACAAAGCTGCCAAGAGGAAGAGGGGAGTCCGACGAGCACGTGGGTACCGGATTCGCACCGCCAGGTGGCCGGAGCAGGCCGATCGGAGCCGAGGAAGACCGCCGAAAAACAAGCTGATTCCCGAGGAACCGTCGCGTCTGGGTTGAAACGGTGGGCACCGACGCGCTCAGGGGAAGAAGCCGGTTCTTTTGAGACCGGTCTCGGTCGGTGAGACCATCGAAAACGTCGGCGACGGCAATAGGCAGAAACGGTGTCGTTTGGCTGGAAGGAAAGGGAAGGAAAGGGAAGGAAAAGGAAGGAAAAGGAAGGAAAAAGGGGGAAAAAGGAAAGAAATTTATCGGGGACGACTCGAGGTTCGGGTAAGTTGATCGAGGGTCGAAATTGACCTACGGGTAAATTTTGAAAATTTAATTTAATATTATTTTAATGGAAAATAATCCGGATTTACCTAATTATGCAGCTTCACGACGGAGACCGAACGAGAGCCGATCGAGCTCTGATTCTCGTACCCCGCATCATATCGGGTAAGTACAATTTAATTTCGGCAATTAGAGTTCTTTAAATACCGAGTTTAATTATTTTACGAAATTATGGATTAATGTTGCGTAGGAAGGAATATTATTCGGAATTGTAATATAATTGCCGTAAATGGTATACGGGCTATCCAATGAAATTGAAATGAAGCCCGATAATTATTAGAAAGCTGTGTAAGCTCGGTATACCCGAAGAAGGGAATTAATGAATATAAAAAGGGCTAGAATGGGCCGAGGCCCAATAAGGTAGACAAGACCCAATAGCTTCAAGTTGATCAGTAAATGCAATATACTGATCGGGATAATTGAATTAACCTCGATTATGTGGTTATATGCAGTTACGTACATTGGTTGGTGCGCACTTGGGCCGAGAGGTTCGGTATCATCGAGACAAGAGTAGTCTGCGCGCGATTCCAGGTAAGGGAATTCTACGGACTGCTAGAGGTAAACTCTACGAAATTTTAAATTCATATGCAGTCTTTAAAATTTATCTGAAGGGTCTAGAGGTCGAATAATAATTTTAGTGCCCCGTATGGGCAAAATTACTAAAATACCCTTGTCAAGGGTAAAATCTAAAAATTTAGGAAAAATTAGGAGGAGCAAGAACAAAAGGTTCCTGCTCGTTCTGGAGGTATTTCAACATCATGCATGAGTAGGCTGGCTCACTTTTAAAGAAAAATGCATAGCATTGCATATCTTAAACGATGTGATTTCTGTGAAAATTGTTTGGGGATAACTGAGCCGCCTACGTGTTTTTATTTACATGTGACGTGCTAGAGCTCAGCTCGCACGATGTTTGATTTGTGTGATGCATGCATTAGTGCTGGAGCGAGAGCTCGCACTAGAGTTTATATGCATAGGTGCTAGAGTATAACTCGCACCAGATTTCATATGCTTTTTCGTGACACGGTGCTAGAGTCTAACTCGCACCAGATTTTACATGATTTTCATGACAGGGTGCTGGAGTATAACTCGCACCATATTTTTATACACGATTTTCGTGACAGAGTGCTTGAGCTTAGCTCGCACTAGTTTTATTTGATTTACTGACAGTGTTAGAGCACCGCTCGCACTACTTTTCAGAGATCATACGATAAGCCGTGCTTGGAGCATCGGGTAGACTGTGTGTCACCGATTAAATTGGCCCGCACGTGCGTTTTGAGACATGGCATGAGTATAGAGATATTATATGGGTTCACGGAGTACGATGTACCATGCAAGTAGCATGGAGTACGATGTACCGTGTGGTATCTTCGTGATACGTTAAACTTGTTGACGTTGTTGGACCACCCGTTGTTAGACCACCATTGTTGTGCGTGGGCCCAAGAGGGGTGGCCATGGCCGATGGCAGGGGTTGGCCGGGCAGGGGTTGGCCGTCACAATAAAACGCATCTTCGGATGCATGAGATCGGATAAGACCGACGAGATGGAGTGACCCACCTCCCGGGCGGTTCCCGATCATGGTGAGAACCCGCACACTAGGATCCGTGTAGCTGAGGAACTCCCGAGGACAGATATGGCCATAGTCCTGGTTATTGCCGTTATACAGATATTGCCTCGTCTTGCATGTCGACGATTTCGATGATTTAAACTGGGTTTTTAATTAAATGTGCATGATGGTTATTTTTATGCTTTTCAAACCCATGTGTGAATGTAATCCATTTTCATGGTTTTGTGTGAGCCAGGATCACCCGAAGGAGGGGTCGAGTCCTGACTTTATTGTGAAATTTTTAAAGAGAAAGAAATGATTTAAAATAATTGCATGTTGAATTTTCCGTGCAAACTCGATTTACATAACATCATAACTGTCATATCATTTGTTTTAAAATGTGTGGAGAAAGGGTGGTTTATGCATGGCACCACGTTCATGTAGGTAGTATGGTTACCTACTTGTTCGTAGGATTGCCTTACTGAGCTTGATGTGCTCACCCCTTTCATTTTCTCCCACAGATAATCTCCAGTTGAAGTTGAGGCGACTCAGTACTGCATTCTGGATATCCGCTGCTGCCCATCAACATAAGGTATATACACTTGTGCATATTGTATCTACATAAGTATAGCACAGTAACATGTTTGTAAGTAACTTTAGGGGATGTATAAATAATGTAACAATTATAAATGACTGGAGAATAAATAAGTTAGATGGTAATGGTATGGTGGGACTGGCATTGACGCACAGCCCAATTATTAGTGGAGTGTGGTCACGATCAGAAGACAGGTAAGAATTTAAGTAAGAAAATAACAAAACGCGAAAAATTAACTCTGATTTTTGGGTAGTTTGGGTCATGACATATAAAGGTGGTATCAGAGCGCAATTGGTCTGAAGTGTGTCAGTGTCAGTAATTAGGAATTACATCCCCGTGTTACTGTGCTTAGTTAGATACAATAGTGTATATCGAGATGGGCTTGACTAAGAAATGGTTGAGATTGCAGGAATGCCTAATATGAGTCGCGTTAGATGAGATAGTGCACGAGGCAGAGGTCGTAGAGGTAGACCTGAGTCTGCTAAGTCGTGCTGAGTTTGACTATGAGAATCAGTATGAGATTGAAATAGAGGCGAATGTTGAGCATGCCTCTCAGAGTCTGACAGAGTGATCGGATAGTATTGAGACACGCTTCGCGAGATTGGAGCGGAGTGTGGAGATTATTTTGAGGAGCAAATTGCTCAGATTATGTATGAGATCAGAGGGCGCAGCGGAGTATTGGTGGAAACCCGCTCGACCCATCTTAAGAGCTGATATGAGAAATATCTTGGATATATTCCGGTGACAGGATATCCCGGACATGATTTAAAGGAAATTTCAGATTAAAGTCCTTGCTTTGACCAGAGGTTTTGATTTATTGACGAGTATGGAGACTCGATTACATTCTGGATAGATATTACCTCGACACTATGAACAAGTGACAGTCGAGATGTTTAAAGGTTCATGAAATGACTCAACTTTTCAATTAGAGTCCAATTGGCCCGTGAGATATTACTTATACCGAGGCAGTGCGCAGATTTGCAGTTGGGTAAATAAGAACATGAACTGTACGCCTCTGAGATTGTGAAAGCTAATGAGGGCCGAAATAGAGACATAAAAGAGAATCGAGAAATGATAGAGATGTTAAATTGGGAAAATGGTATTGGTAAAAGATCTAATTGATGAGCCATGGAGTAAGATAATTGGTAAGGCCTCAGTGCAACTAATTTTGGCACTCTTGAGGGGCATTGTGATTGGAGAATCCCGACCTGCTACGAAGCGGTGTAGCAGCGTAAGTACTGTAAGCAGTGTGAGATGTGTGGTGGATACCACGGAAGGAGGGTCTATATCTACACTGTATTGATGAAAATGACCGTTAAATGTGGTAAGACGGACCATTGATTTAGGATTGCTCAGAGTTGAGCGAGATCGCCCCACAGAAAGGTAAAGAGACAGAGAAAAATTTCGTTGGTATAGCTGTAACGAAAAGGGAGGCCATAGCTGAAAAGAAAAAAAAAGGGAAAGTAAGTTGTTGGACGAAGGCGAGAGGACGTCTTGGACCAGGACACTATTGATGTTTCATGGATGTGGTGTAAGATACCACACTTGTTATGAATAATGAAGTACATATGTTCATTGATCCTGGTGTCACACATTTATTCGTACCGCCTTCATTCACATATAAGTGAGTAAAAGGCATGAATGCCTATATCATTGGACACAATACTGATAAATGAGTACCCCATTAGAGGAGGATTAATTAACGGAATATGGATATAGAGATTTTAAGTTGAAAACAAGGGTGAAAACATCACTGAAAAGTATACGGTAAGTGTCTACAAGTGATAAAAAGGGGTGCGACAGTTGAAAATTTCAGGAGTAAAGGATTATACTCACTGAATGAATAATAACAAGAGTTTCGTCATGATTGATACACTAAGGAGATAATCTTTAAGATAAGATAGATCCTAAATACAAGATGTATCGGAGTAAGAGGCGTATGCTAGGTAAGAACATCCTTACGATATGAAGTAATTGGGATTAAGCAATTAGTAAGGAATATAAATTATAACCAAGGATAAAGATGGGTATAACCATAACCAGTAGTTGTGGTTAAGTCTGAAGGTTAATAAAGGTATTTCAAAATACCTCCCCGCCTGAAGACTTGACAGCGTCTAAAAATATATATATATCCTATAACGTGAAACCGATCGTCGTAATAAATACCTTTAGCATTAGGATACCTTTACTAAGACGATAAGAATATTAAAAATTCGACACATCATGAAGGTTAACATAATAAAATTTAATAGGAGCCGTTAAGATAAGAAAAGGAAATGACGCAGGTTAGTACCTGAAAACGTAAGTGGTTGAGAAGGATCTTATACGCTTATGCGTGAATAAGCCAAGGATTGGACCGAATTGTAATCATCAGTATCGATGATATGTTGGGTGTAGTTAAAGTCTAGGGCGAATTATAAGCAATAATTGAAGATGACTTTTACAGATGGATTGTTGCGAGTTCAAAAAGGATATACCTTGACGACACGTTTAACTAAGAAAACGTGGTCTTTGAATAGGACGATAAATAAGATGATAGATGTGATATAAATTTTGATGTAGTGAAGTATGAACTGACCACTGTGATTAATTTCACCATACCCAACAGCTCAAGAGGTTCTCCGTGAGTATGGGTACCTCAAAATTATGATGGGGCTATGTATTGATGTATAAAGGGAAGATAGTCAATTTTGGAGACAAACAACTCTTTGATCATTAAATAAACTATCTGACCCATGATTTAAAGTTGACAGCGGAAGTGTTTGTACCGAGGATATGGTACTACTATGTATATGATGAGAAATTGTGAATATGCACTGATCATAAAGCCCGAGTATCTGTTTTAACAGAAAGAGATGAATATGAGGATAAATATTGGGTTAGAGCTTCTGAGAGATTTTGATTTATGAAAATTGTACCACCCAGGAAACGCTAATGTGATGACTGATGCCTTGAGCAGAAATAGCCTCGGGATGGTATTACATATGAAGGTCAGGGAGCGTGAGCTGCTAGAGCAGTTGTGAACCTCAGTATTGATGTGATCCCTTCTGATGATGACAGTGATTAGTATGATTATGTGACAGCTAGCCTGATGATTAGAACCGGATGAGAGTGCCCGGATTTGCCAGGCTTAGCGTGATGATCGACCGGATGTCGATAGTTTGGGTCTGATTCAGAAGGGTACAGGGATAGAGTTCACAGTGGGTGATGATGAGTTACTGAGGATTCAGAGACAATATAAGTGCTCCCCAGGACCACTGTTGATGGGATAGTGATATTGTCAGAAGCTCACTCTTTGGGATATACAGTGCATACGGAAGATGATAAAAATATATCGAAATCTCTGAAAAGGGTATTGGTGGTCAGATGTGAAAAGAGATGGTAGAGATTGTGGAAAAGTGCCTAGTATGTCAGCAGAATAAGGTAGAGTATTAAAAGTCTGCAGAGTTATTGCAGCACCTACCTATATTGACACGGCACGAAAAATGAGAGCAAGTCTCCATGAATGTCGTGATGGGTTATAGAGGACCCGGATAAATTAGGAGACTATTAGGATGATAGTCGATAGAGTGACTAAGTCTACCCACTTTCTGGTTATGAACTCCCCAGATACTCAGAGTGTGTATGAGGATTCAGGTATAAGGAAGATTGTGAAACATTATGTAGCGTTCCAGTGAGCATGGTATCATATAGGGATTCCCGCTCCACTTCCTATCTCTGTGGATATTTCAGGAAGCTATGAGAACCCGACTGAGTATTAGCACAGCTTTTCATCCTCAGACAGATGGTCAGTCAGAGAAGACTGTACAGGTTCTGGAGGATCCGATGAAAGCGTGTGCCATCGATTTTATGAGCTCCTGGAATGATCAGTTGATTTCTAATTGAATTCGCCAATAGTGACAATTGTCACTTGAGTATCGGGATGACAAGATATGAGGCAGTGTATGGCTGTAGGGGTTGTTCCCCAAATTGGATAAGAAAAGTGGGTGACAGAACAGAATCAATTTTGACTTTGGATAATAAGTCTCTGAGGATGTTTAATTAAGATGAGAGATTAAGAATACCTCAGAGTAGATAGACAAGTATTGGAATTCATCCTTGGTGAATTAATATGGTTGAAAGTTACTTGTCCTAAGAGAATGAGGACATAGCGAACTTTTGGAAGAAGGTAAAATAAGTTACGCTGGATGGAATATTTTGAGAAATTGGACAAGTGGGAGATAAGACTGTAGGTTAGTGTTATCACCTGAATTAACAGGCACCCACAATGTGTCTCAGCTTTTGATGCTTCGGGAATACTATTCAGAATCCAGCATAGGTGATAGGATATGAGATCCAACAGTTCAGCATAATGAAAATATAAGTATATCGATAAGTTGATTCGGGCATTAAACAGGAAAGAGAAAGTATTGAGGTTTAAGATAATCTCCCTAATTAAAGTCCTTTGGTAGTAATACACTCTGGAGAAGGTTACATAAGAATTTAAGAGTATGATACGATCGATGTACCCGGAGTTGTATATGGACTCACATGACTTGGTTGTAATTTGGAGGACCAAATTCTTTAAGAGGGGGAGAGTTGTAAGACCCGAATTTAATTAAAATACGAAAATTAAATAAGAAAAGATGAGAGATGTATGAAGGAAGGTCGGGTTAAATTGATTTCGGAAACAAGAGCAGGGGTAAAATGGTAAAAATACCAAAACCCGGTATTTCGGCGATAAGAAAATTTTAATTTAAAAATAAGGATGTAAGATATCTTGATCGACGATAAGGAAATTATAAATTTTGGATCAATTGATCAAGATTCGGAAATTTTAAAAATACCGGAAAAAAAAAATTACCGGGACTATATCTCAAAAAACGCGAAGAAATAATATCAAAATTTAGAGAAAAATAAAATTAATAAATTAAATTTAAATTGAATAAATTAAAGTAGAATAAAAATCATGAAAGTGTAGATATTTTGAGATTTTATGGAGTATTTTATTGAATAGTAAATTAATTAAAATAAATAATAATAAAAATAAAAATAATAAAAATAAAAATAAAAAGTAATTGAAACAAAAAAAAGGAGAAACCGAGAGAAAACCCGAGAAACCCAAAATCGAAAACAGTGACCCGCACCCCGTTCACCGTCGATTCTTGCACCACCGGCGTCCGACGACTTCAACGAAGCTGCCAAGAGGAAGAGGGGAGTCCGACGAGCACGTGGGTACCGGATTCGCGCCGCCAGGTGGCCGGAGCAGGCCGATCGGAGCCGAGGAAGACCGCCGAAAAAACAAGCTGATTCCCAACGAACCGTCGCGTCTGGGTTGAAACGGTGGGCACCGACGCACTCAGGGGAAGAAGCCGGTTCTTTTGAGACCGGCCTCGGCCGGTGAGACCGCCGGAAACGCCGGCGACGGCAATAGGCAGAAACGGTGTCGTTTGGCTGGAAGGAAAGGGAAGGAAAGGGAAGGAAAAGGAAGGAAAAGGAAGGAAAAAGGGGGAAAAAGGAAAGAAATTTATCGGGGACGACTCGAGGTTCGGGTAAGTTGACCGAGGGTCGAAATTGACCTACGGGTAAATTTCGAAAATTTAATTTAATATTATTTTAATGGAAAATAATTCAGATTTACCTAATTATGCAGCTTCACGACGGAGACCAAACGAGAGCCGATCGAGCTCTGATTCTCGTACCCCGCATCATATCGGGTAAGTACAATTTAATTTCGGCAATTAGAGTTCTTTAAATACCGAGTTTAATTATTTTACGGAATTATGGATTAATGTTGCGTAGGAAGGAATATTATTCGGAATTGTAATATAATTGCCGTAAATGGTATACGGGCTATCCAATGAAATTGGAATGAAGCCCGATAATTATTAGAAAGCTGTGTAAGCTCGGTATACCCGAAGAAGGGAATTAATGAATATAAAAAGGGCTAGAATGGGCCGAGGCCCAATAAGGTAGACAAGACCCAATAGCTTCAAGTTGATCAGTAAATGTAATATACTGATCGGGATAATTGAATTAACCTCGATTATGTGGTTATATGCAGTTACGTACATTGGTTGGCGCGCACTTGGGCCGAGAGGTTCGGTATCATCGAGACAAGAGTAGTCTGCGCGCGATTCCAGGTAAGGGAATTCTACGGACTGCTAGAGGTAAACTCTACGAAATTTTAAATTCATATGCAGTCTTTAAAATTTATCTGAAGGGTCTAGAGGTCGAATAATAATTTTAGTGCCCCGTATGGGCAAAATTACTAAAATACCCTTGTCAAGGGTAAAATCTAAAAATTTAGGAAAAATTAGGAGGAGCAAGAACAAAAGGTTCCTGCTCGTTCTGGAGGTATTTCAACATCATGCATGAGTAGGCTGGCTCACTTTTAAAGAAAAATGCATAGCATTGCATATCTTAAACGATGTGATTTCTGTGAAAATTGTTTGGGGATAACTGAGCCGCCTACGTGTTTTTATTTACATGTGACGTGCTAGAGCTCAGCTCGCACGATGTTTGATTTGTGTGATGCATGCATTAGTGCTGGAGCGAGAGCTCGCACTAGAGTTTATATGCATAGGTGCTAGAGTATAACTCGCACCAGATTTCATATGCTTTTTCGTGACACGGTGCTAGAGTCTAACTTGCACCAGATTTTACATGATTTTCATGACAGGGTGCTGGAGTATAACTCGCACCATATTTTTATACACGATTTTCGTGACAGAGTGCTTGAGCTTAGCTCGCACTAGTTTTATTTGATTTACTGACAGTGTTAGAGTACCGCTCGCACTACTTTTCAGAGATCATACGATAAGCCGTGCTTGGAGCATCGGGTAGACTGTGTGTCACCGATTAAATTGGCCTGCACGTGCGTTTTGAGACATGGCATGAGTATAGAGATATTATATGGGTTCACGGAGTACGATGTACCGTGCAAGTAGCATGGAGTACGATGTACCGTGTGGTATCTTCGTGATACGTTGAACTTGTTGACGTTGTTGGACCACCCGTTGTTAGACCACCATCGTTGTGCGTGGGCCCAAGAGGGGTGGCCATGGCCGATGGTAGGGGTTGGCCGGGCAGGGGTTGGCCGTCACAATAAAACGCATCTTCGGATGCATGAGATCGGATAACACCGACGAGATGGAGTGACCCACCTCCCGGGCGGTTTCCGATCATGGTGAGAACCTGCACACTAGGATCCGTGTAGCTGAGGAACTCCCGAGGACAGATATGGCCATAGTCCTGGTTATTGCCGTTATACAGATATTGCCTCGTCTCGCATGTCGACGATTTCGATGATTTAAACTGGGTTTTTAATTAAATGTGCATGATGGTTATTTTCATGCTTTTCAAACCCATGTGTGAATGTAATCCATTTTCATGGTTTTGTGTGAGCCAGGATCACCCGAAGGAGGGGTCGAGTCCTGACTTTATTGTGAAATTTTTAAAGAGAAAGAAATGATTTAAAATAATTGCATGTTGAATTTTCCGTGCAAACTCGATTTACATAACATCATAACTGTCATATCATTTGTTTTAAAATGTGTGGAGAAAGGGTGGTTTATGCATGGCATCACGTTCATGTAGGTAGTATGGTTACCTACTTGTTCGTAGGATTGCCTTACTGAGCTTGATGTGCTCACCCCTTTCATTTTCTCCCACAGATAATCTCCAGTTGAAGTTGAGGCGACTCAGTACTGCATTCTGGATATCCGCTGCTGCCCATCAACATAAGGTATATACACTTGTACATATTGTATCTACATAAGTATAGCACAGTAATATGTTTGTAAGTAACTTTAGGGGATGTATAAATAATGTAACAATTATAAATGACTGGAGAATAAATAAGTTAGATGGTAATGGTATGGTGGGACTGGCATTGACGCACAGCCCAATTATTAGTGGAGTGTGGTCACGATCAGAAGACATGTAAGAATTTAAGTAAGAAAATAACAAAACGCGAAAAATTAACTCTGATTTTTGGGTAGTTTGGGTCGTGACAATCTTGGAGAAGATCTGCGCTCCCCGAAACTGATCCAATAAATCGTCAATGCGTGGCAAGGGGTACTTATTCTTGATGGTAGCCTTGTTTAACATCCGATAGTCAATGCACAACCTGAGGCTTCCATCTCTATTCTTCACAAACAACACCGGGGCTCCCCATGGTGAGACACTCGGTCTTATGAACCCCTTCTCTAACAACTCTTGCAGCTGTTTCCTTAATTCCTCTAACTCAACTGGAGCCATCCTATATGGTGACTTCAATATCGGTTCGGTTCCAGGTGTCAAGTCTATACCGAATTCTGTTTCTCTATCAGGTGGCAATCCTGGTAGATCGTCTGGAAAGACCTCAGGGAATTCTCTGACCACTGAGATGTCCTCCATATCCGGATGTACTTTGTTCAAATCCACCACATAAGCAACAAAACCTTCAAAACAACCCCCAAGCCATTTATACCAAAGTACTTTGCTTAACACAAAATTTAAGATTTCATTTCTTCTCTTAAAATCTTACAACACATTCTTCAGGTAGAGAAAACTTAATGGTCTTAGAACGACAGTCTATGACAGCATGATTGGCGGCTAACCAATCCATTCCCAAAATTACATCAATGTCATACATATTCAACAAAATCAAGTTGGCTGTCATGCACTTATCTCCCACCCTCACTTTACAATCTTTATACACTTGTTCAACTAATTGGCTCACTCTCATGGGAGTACTTATTAGTAAAGTCCTACTCAAGTATGTGGGTTCTACAAAACCTTTTAACTTAGATGCACATGCAGGTGATATGAAGGAATGCGTAGCACCAGAATCAAACAAAGCAATAACCTCCAAATTGAAAATCAAGATTGTACCTTTTATCACTTCAGAAGAGGTATCAGCCGATGCCTGGTCTATCGCATACACCCTGCCTTGACCCACAACTTGTTTTTCTTTTTCTTCAGCCGAGGCTTTCTTTCTTGCAGGAGGTGCAACTGTAGGAACCCTCTCTGGCTCTTTACCCCTCTGTGGAATTACCTCAACTATCTCCGGGCACTCTCTGGCATAATGTCCAAATTTACCACATCTAAAATATCGGGTACCCTGAAGATGACATGGCCTACCACCATGGTATCGACCGCATAACCTACACTGATCTGTAGTCGGTCGGGGTCCACCAATCACTATACCCCTGGCTGGTGTCTGAGTCGGAGGCATAAAAGGTCTAGCAACCTTTTTCTGGAACTCATCTACCTCTCTCCGACGTTTACTCATGAATTTTTGACCAAATTTGGCACTCTTGCCATCTCCCAGCTTCCTCGGACCCTTGTCCTTACCCCAACTAAACTCAGAAATCTGCAAGTCATGATCTTGCTCGCATAACTAGGCCCGTCGCACAGCCTCTCTATATGTAGCGACATCAAATGGGGCCAACTTCGCTCGGATCGAAGGCCTCAGTCCATCTACAAATCTACGGACTCTAATAGTCTCGCTCCTGATCGAGTCCGGATCGTATCTACCCAGTGAAGTGAATCGTGACTCGTACTCATCAACTGTTCGATTCCCTTGAGTCAGATTTAGAAATTCCATCTGTAGTCTCCGTCGAGCAGTATCTGGGATGTATTGCTCTCTGAAAACGTCCAAGAACATATCCCAAGTGATAACCATTCCTTGAGCTCTTAACATCGGCCTGACGGACTTCCACCAGTGCTCTGCTTCGCCTCTCAATACAAAGGCCGCAAGCGCTACTCTCTCCGTAGCTGAACATCTACAGAAGTCGAATAACTTCTCCATTTGACTGATCCAGTCCTCAGCCACCGTCAGATCCTTTATCCCGCTAAACGAAGGAGGCTTAAAGTCCATAAAGTGCCTCAATCTTTCCATATCACAATCATATCCATACCCCAAATCATCATCATGCTGATGTGGGGCTACCGGAGGAAGTACCGGTCGAATATGAGGTTCCCGTGGCCTAGCCGGTTCAGCTTGCGCAGGTGCAACATTCTCAGGTTCAGGTGCAGCTGCTGGGGGATTCGGTGCAGCCTGTCCCGCTGTACCAGGTGTACCCTCAAACCTAGCCATGATCTGGCCCATCATGGTCATCATCGTGCGCATGTCTTCCTCCAATCGAGTTATTCGAGGATCAGAAGCCTCTATCTATTCCTGGGGCTCATGACTAGAGGATGATCTACTGTGCCTCTCAGTCCTGTCATTTTGCCCTCGAGCTCTCTCCCCTCTTGCGGTGTCTCTCAGGCATAACTCACTAGCCTGATAACTTTCCTGCGTTATAACAAACATTTAATTTACTACCAGCTCCGTACACACCTTTGTATCTAAATATCGCACAGTAACTTGGGGATGTATGTTTTCTTAGTCCTAAGCATCAACTCACATCAGACCAACCATGCTCTGATACCAAGCCTGTCATGCCCCGCTTTCGGGAACCCTTCTATCCATACATTCTCTACTACGGTTGGGCTGTGAGAAGATGCAATTACTAAAAATTTATTCATTTACAGCGGAATATTTAAAACTTTAAGTCACACTCCCAGGTGTGTGTGTAAATACACAAAATTAATTGTATAAATACCATGTGCTTACATATCATCCCCATAATACTGTTTACAATTCCAAGATATAACTGTGCGATACGATATATTAGATACAAAATACTCGTGTATACAAATCTTATACCTTTACAGATTGTGGGAGCTGTTTAGCACAAAAGATCTAGAGATCACCGCTCTCTTACTTCTCAGTACCTGGAGGGGGAAAATAGTGGGATGAGCAAACCACGGCTCAGTAAGGAAATGTATGCTAGCAGGTAGATATCGTACTACCTACATAGCCCATGCATGCATAAACCAAAACCATGTTTTCGTTATACATGGAAATATCATACGAACAATGCATTTAAACATATATTTCTCAATAGCATTTTCGTGTAAATCAAATGTCAAACTTCCATTTAAAACATGCTCATAAATAGTGCCCTCATGGCACGAATGTGAAATCAGAGATTTATTAAAACACGAAATCTCTTTCACTTCTCGAATCATTCTTTCTCGCAAGTCTCTTTCTTTTCTGAGATTGTCTCTGTTTCTCGATTCTCTGAGACAGGCATGGAATTTTAGGCAATCAAATATCCACGACTTATGGCCACAGTCAGTGATCCCATGCCTCACTGATCGGGTGTGCACAGGGTATCACTTCGCCTAAAGGGGGATGGGTCAGTCCTACCTTCCGGCTCATTTCAATCCACCTCATCTCCTCGTATACTCACGGTGAAGATACGTCGTGTGTCATCTACACGATACTCGTACTCACGTGCACCCAGCACGGTACATAGTATACCAACAGGTGACTACACTATTCTACGTACAACCGTGGACCCAAGTCCATACTCCAACTCCGATGGACTTTTTATCCTTAAGCCATGTCTCATATACCAGGCGAGCAAGCAGCGTGACACACAGTCAATGCAAAGCTCCAGCATGGTACGATCTATCGTTAAGGCCCAGCCCGTTCAATTGGCCGTCGGCTGGTATCCCCTTGGGTCCCAGACCCCCAGGTTTACCTTAACTCAATAAAACAGGTGCGAGCAAAGTTCCCGCACTTTCTCAAAACCCTCGTGCGAGTTAAAACTCCCGCACGGTACATCAAGGCATTAAAACGGGTGTGAGCTAACGCTTCAACACCAAATCTCATCTCAAAACTGATAGATGGCTATTTTCTCTTTTTAAAACTCAAAACACGTTTATTCATACAGCATGCCTCTTCATGCTAAAACATGTAAAATTAGCCAACCTATCATCAACATTTCTCAATCATAAATAACAATGTAAAATTGAGAAAATCATTGAAAACATGCATATCATGCTATTTCCTTACCCTATCCCATTTCTTAATACATATATACGTCATAGTACTTTGCATACTTCCATATCATTTCATAGAATTATCATATCGTACTAGTCTAGCAACATATATACGAAATTACTGTAATTACGTACGAACATCTCTATAGCTAACACACAGTCCCTTACCTCGTTTTACTTGTGTGCAACTATCCGCCTTTATGCTTCTCGCGTTCTCATCTCGATTGCTCCGACGTATCATCTGAAACTGAAATTCATCCATCAACATTTGAGTTAATGTTTCTAACTCTTATTCAACTAAGCATTTATCAAATGCCTTAATTACACATTTTTACCCTTTGTGGTAAATCTCACAATTTTATCCCAATATCAACATGTCCAAATCATTCTCACAACATGTTCATCCACTCAAGATATCTCATTCATCATAAACACTCCCACACTCCACTTTCTCACACTTGACCATTTCTAAGTTATATTCATTTCATACCATTTTAGGTAGTTCTATCCACAATATGCACACCCAAATATCTTTATAATCATTAACTAAACCAATGTACTTGGATTTGTGCATTAGAACTTACCTCATTGGATTTCCTCTTGCTCCAATTAGGATTGTCCTTTATTTCTTCAATCCATCAAATGGGGAAATGCCTCTAGACTATGTTGTTCTTCTCTTTGATGTGAACAACTTTGTCTCTAATAGCCTTTCCTCAAATCTTACTGAAAATGGCTAGATTTAGGAGTGAGAAACTAGATTTCTTTGAGTTGAAGTGAAAAGGAAATGTTTGTCCCGAAATTCTGATGATCCAACTGCTCCCATTTATAGTTTTGACTTGATGAGATCGATCTTCCTTGGGTGGAGATCGATCTGTTCCTCTAAAATCCCTCTTTTCTAAGACGTTTTAAAGGTAGGAGATCGATCTGTCGAGACTGGAGATCGATCTGCTTTCAAACAGAAGCTTAAGGAGATCGATCTGGTCTTAGGGGAGATCGATCTGCTTCCAACCCGAGAGCTAAGGAGATCGATCTGCTTCCTTTGGAGATCGATCTGTTCCCTTTCATTTCTCACATAAGGGCATTCTGGCTCTCCCAGATCGATCTCTCATCCTATGAGATCGATCTGGCCTTCACAAATTCTAGATTTTCCTGCAGTTTTTCTGCAATAACCCTTACCAAACACCCTTAATTTGCTACCATGATCATTTCCTCGTTCATTCATCTTTGAGACTTGAAAATGGGATTCATCCTCACTACATACACATTAAAACTTGTGTAGAATCTTTGTATGACCACACATATATACGATATTACTCGAATGGAAATATACACTTATGTAAATCTTTCCTTCCATTTTACTATACTACTCATATTCCATTTCGATCACATTCTTCTCGTATTCAAGTTCATTTCTTCCTACTCATTCGTAATGCAACTTGTACGTATAATCACAATTCTTACTACAAGTGCGTACATAATCTTATGAACTTACATTGCATACACTTCACATTACAATACATCATCTTACTTATGATTTTATTTACATTCCCATGTTCCTATATACATAGCTATACATATACGGGGTCTCACACATTTGCTCTAGTTGCAAGGCTGGATACTATAAGGCTGTTATTGGCCTTGGCAGCTCAAAAAAGTTGGAAAATATACCAATTTGATGTTAAATCAGCATTTTTAAATGGTTACCTTAAAGAGGAGATCTATATTGAGCAACCTAAAGGTTTTGTTGTAAAAGGAGATGAAGACAAAGTCTATCTGCTCAAGAAGGCTTTGTATGGACTTAAACAAGCTCCAAGGGCTTGGAATTCCAGAATTGATGATCATTTGCTGAAGTTGGGTGTCACACCCCAATTCCAGGTGCCCTTCATCCATACAAACACTATTACGGTTAGGCTGTGAAGCGATGCAATTACTAATATTTCATAAGTTTTACATCGGAATATTTAAAACTTTGATTCACACTCCCAAGTGTGCGTAGATATACAAGATTAATTGAATATTAATATCTTTACATAACATCCCCATAAAACTATTGCATTTCCAAGGTACAACTGTGCGATACAAGAAAATAGATACAAATTACTCTTGTGTATACAAATCTTATACCTTTACGATTGGTGGGAGCTGTCCAACACAAAAAGAGATTCAAAGACTTTCGCACTGCCTTACTTCTCAGTATCTGGAGGAAAAAAATAGTGGGATGAGCAAACCACAGCTCAGTAAGGAAATGAATACTAGCAGGTAGATATCGTATTACCTACATAGCCCATACATGTATAAACCAGAAACCATGTTTTCGGTATAAATGGAAATATTATACGAAAATGCATTTAAACATAAATTTCTCATTTACATTTTCATGTAAATCAAATGTCATGCTTCCATTTTAAAACATGATTCACAAAACAGTGCCCTCACAGCACAAGTGTTTAAATCAGATATTCATCAAAACACAAAATCTCTTTACTTTCTCAATCATTTCTTTTCCTCAAATCTCTTTCTTTTCCGAGTTTTCTCTGTTTCTCGAATCTCTGAGACAGGCATGGAATTTTCGACAAACAATATCCACGACATATGGCCATAGTCAGTGATCCCATGCCTCACTGATCAGGTGTGCACAGGGCATCACTTTGCCTGAAGGGGGATGGGTCAGTCCTACCCTCCGGCTCATCTCAATCAACCTCATCTCCTCATATACTCAAGCTATAAGGTACGTCATGTGTCATCTATGCGATACTCGTACTCACGTGCACCCAGCACAGTACATAATATACCAATGGACAACTACATAGTACTGCGTACGACCGTGGACCCAAGTCCATACTCCAACTCCAATGGACATTTCATCCTGAACCATGTCTCACATACTAGGCGAGCAAGCAGCGTGACACACAGTCATCGCAAGGCTCCAGCGCGGTACGAGGTATTGTTAAGGCCTAGCCCATTCAAAGGCCGTCGGCTGGCATCCCCTTATGTCCCAAACCCCCAGGTTTACCTCAACTCAGTAAAAACATGTACGAGTTAACACTCCAGCACATTATCATCATAAAACCACGTGCGAGTCAATCATGCAGACGTATGCGAGTCAAACTCCAGCATAGTCAAAATCATTAAAACGGGTGTGAGCTAGAGCTCCAACACCACTCTCATCTCAAATCCGATAGATGACTATTTTCTCTTTTAAACTCAAAACATGTTTATTTATGCAGCATGTCTTTCCATGCTAAAACATGTAAAACTAGCCAACCTATCATTATCATTTCTCAATCACCGCATCAATACAAAATTGAGAAAACATTGAAATCATGCATATCATGCTATTTCCTTACCCTATCCTATTTCTCAATACATATATATCATAATATATTTCATGCTTCCATATCATTTCATAGAATTGTAATGTCGTACTAATTCTAGCGATATATCTACGAAATTACTGTAAAATACGTACGAACATCTTTATAGCTAACACACAGTCCCTTACCTTGAATTGCGTTCATATCCCCTATGTCACGTTTGCTCCGTTCGCGATCCGAGTTAGTCGTGTCTCACGTATTCCGAGCTACACGTATAAATTATCAAGTTATTTTATGTTTTCATCTACTAAACATACACATTGTCTTCTATTTATCTATTCATACTCCTCAAATCCTTCAAATCACATTTCACCTTTCCAATAACATCATTTTATCATCTATAAATCTTTCCATCATTTTTCCATGGATTTCCTCTTTATAAATCTTCCTTAATACTACCCACCTATCACTATATTCATCTTTCATATTAACATTTCACATATCATTCAACCCACAAATACCTAGAAACCATATTTAGAAGCTTGAAGGTTGAACAGCTTACCCTTTTACTTAGTCAAACTTGTGGTAGCCACAACTCCTTCTCTTGATCACACCAATGTGAGATTTTTGGGTATGTTGTTCTCCTTACTTCAAGGAACAACTTTCCCTTTTCTTCCAAAACTGGCTGGAATGTAGTGATTTTTAGAGTGAGAAAGCTTGGGTCTTGAGAGAAAATGGCAGGTGAGGTTTGGTAAGGAAGAGTTCTGAGTTTTCAATCCAATCCCGAGCTCTTTTTTTTTATTGATACAGAGATATGAGATTGATCTGGCCCTTGTGGAGATCGATCTCTGCAAGGTTTGGTAGTCATTTTTACCAAACACAACCACTATAAGATCGATCTTCTTTCATGATGAGATCGATTTGTCGTAGGCAATTTTCCTCTTGGAGATCGATCTGCCCCTTGTAGGAGATCGATCTGTCTGGCTTTGAGATCGATCTGTTCTCAAATAGAGAGTTAAGGAGATCGATCCTCTTGCCTTAAAATCGATCTTCTCATTACAGAATGTTCATCAGATCGATCTGGCTCCATTAGAGATCGATCTGTCTCGCCCCATAGCTCAAAATAAGATCATTTGGGCTCTTCCAGATCAATCTCTCATCCCATGAGATTGATCTGTTATTCATATTTCTAGATTTTATTGCAGTTTTCTACAGCAACTTCATCAAAACCTCCTTAATTTGCTGCCATAGTCATTTCCTCATTCATCCCTCCTTGAGACTTGAAAATGACATCCAATCACACTTAATGCATATTAAAACTTGTGGAAAATCTTTATATAACCAAATATATACAATATATAACTAAATGGAAGTGCATAACTTATGCAATTTCATTCCATTTTACTCCAATACTCATATTCCATTCCACTCACATTCATTATATATCAAAGTCCATTTTTTCATATTCATATCTAATGCAACTTGTACGTACATCACAACTCTTATTACAAGTGTGTACATTAATCTTATGGACTTTATATCACATATGCTTCACATTACTAGTACATCATCATACTTATGAATTCATTTACATATGTTCAAGGTTAAACCTGTACGGGGTCTCACATTCTCCTCCACTTAGAAAATTTGGTCCTCCAAATTGAAACCAATCATTCTGTGAATAACTCGGGATACTTCTCTCGCATTGAACTCTCCAATTCCCATGTGGCTTCTTTCGATGTATGATGTTGCCATAAAACTTAACCAATGAAATCGTCTTGTTCCGCAACACCTTCTCTTTTCTGTCCAATATCCAGATCGGTTCCTCCACATACGACATGTCATCTTTGAGCTCTAATGGCTCTTAGTTAATTACATGTGTTGGGTCCGGATAGTACTTTCGAAACATAGAAACATGGAAGACATTGTGGACTTTCGCTAGCTCAGGTGGAAAGGCTAGCCTATATGCTTTATCTCCCACTCTATCCAAAATCTCGAAGGGACCAATATAACGAGGACTTAGTTTTCCTTTCTTCCCGAACTTCGCTATTCCCTTAGAAGGAGATACTTTCAAAAATACGGACTCACCCACATCAAACTCAAGTGGTCTCCGTCTCCTGTCAGCGTAGCTCTTTTATCGACTCTGAGCTGTTCGCAGCCTTTCACATATTATCCGAACATACTCGGAGGCTTGTTTAACCAAATCGGGATCGAGCAACTGTCTGTCACCAACCTCTTCCCATCTAATGGGCGATCGGCATCTACGACCGTATAGTGCCTCATAAGGGACCATACCAATACTTGAGTGATAACTGTTATTGTAGGTGAACTCAATCAATGGCAAGTGATCGTCCCATGAGCCTCTAAAATCCAGCACACACGCTCTCAACATATCCTCCAAGGTCGTATAGTCCTCTTTGACTGACCATCTATCTGAGGATGAAAAGCGGTGCTAAACCTCAACTGGGTCCCCATCGCTTCCTGAAAATATCCCCAGAAGTGGGAAGTGAAGCGAACATCCCGATCAGAAACAACACTCACTGGGACTCCATGCAATCTCACTATTTCCCGCACATACAGGTTCGTCAGTGCATTCAATGTATCTGTAGATCTCATGGCTAAAAAGTGTGTCGATTTCTTTAACTGATCTACTATCGCCCATATAGTATCATGGTTCTTACAGGTTCTCGGTAACCCCATCACAAAGTCCATGGTGACGTGTTCCCATTTACATGTCGGTATCGGTAGAGGTTGTAACAATCCACCTGGTTTCTGATGTTCAACTTTTACTTGCTGACAAATGAGACATCTAGCGGCATACTCAGCTATGTCCCTCTTCATTCCAAACCACTAATACACTTTTCGAAGATTTTGATACATTTTACTACTCCTCGGGTGTACTGTATATCTCGATGAGTGAGTCGCTGATAAGATCATCTTCCTCAGCTCTGAATCTGTAGGAACACATATTCTATTTTTGAAACTTAGTATTCCATCTAAACTCATTTCAAATTTCGTACCCTTACCCTTCTGGATTTGGCTAATCACATCAATACACCATTGATCAATTTGCTGAGCTTGTTAGATTTTCTCAATCCACTCCGGTTCTAATCTCAAGCTAGCAATAATCCCATAACTGCCAATTTCAGGTAGGGTCATATCCAGACTAAAGTTCGTGAATTGCTCCAACAACTCGTGCTCTCTAACCATCATATACGATGCCAACCTAAGATTCTTCCTACTCAATGCATCGACAACCACATTTGCCTTCCTCGGGTGGTACAAGATCTCACAATCATAATCCTTGAGGAGTTCTAACCACCTTCTCTGTCTCATATTTAACTCCTTCTGTGAGAATAGATACTTCAGACTCTTGTGATCCGTAAAGATCTGAAATCTCTTACCATACAAGTAGTGGCGCCATTCTTCAATACGAATACTACGGTCGCCAACTCCAAATCGTGAGTGGGGTAGTTCTTGTCATGATCTTTTAACTGTCTATATCCATAAGCTACTACCCTTCCATCTTGCATCAAAACATAGCCTAGTCCTTGATGCGAAGCATCTGTATAAACAGAATAGTTTCCTGAACTGTTAGGGATGATAAGAATTAGCACGGTGGTTAATCTGCGCTTGAGTTCATGAAAGCTCCTCTCACATGCTTCATCCCATATAAACTCCACATCTTTTCTCGTAAGACATGTCAACGGAGCAGCCAATCTAGAGAAACCCTCTACAAATCTCCTATAGTAACTAGCCAAACCTAAAAAACTCCTAATCTCTGTGACTGTCCTGGACTGTTCCCACTGAACAACTGCCTCAATCTTGGTGGATCTACTGACACCCCATCCTTCGATACAACATGGCCTAGGAAAGAAATATGCTCTAGCCAAAAGTCACATTTACTTAGTTTGGCATACATCCTTCTCTCTCGGAGGGTTTGCAAGACAATCTTTAAGTGTTGCTCATGATCTTCCTTGAACCTTGAATACACCAATATATCATCAATGAAAACAATCACGAACTAGTTCAAGTATGGCTTGAAGATCTCATTCATTAGAGCCATAAAAGCTGTTGGCGCATTCGTCAACCTGAAAGGCATCACTAGGAATTCGTAATGACCATAGCGATTGCGAAAAGCTGTCATGGGCACATCCTCCCTCCGAATCTTCAATTGATGATACCCAAACCTCAGATCTATCTTGGAAAAGATCTATGCTCCCCGAAGCTGATCCAATAGGTCATCGATGCGCGGCAAGGGATACTTATTCTTGATGGTAGCCTTGTTCAACATCCGATAGTCAATACACAACCTAAGGCTCCCATCTCTCTTCTTCACAAACAACACCGGAGCTCCCCAGGGTGAGATGCTCGGTCTTATAAACCCCTTGTCTAACATATCTTGCAACTGGTTCTTTAACTCCTCTAGCTCAACTGGAGCCATCCTATATGGTGACTTGGATATCGGCTCTGTTCCAGGCGTCAGGTCTATACCAAACTCCATTTCTCTATCCAGTGGTAATCCCGGTAGGTCGTCTGGAAAGATATCAAGGAATTCTCTGGCCACTGGAATGTCATTCATATCCGGATGTGTTTTGTCCAAATCCACTACATAAGCAATAAAACCTTCAAAACAACATTCAAGTCATTTATACCAATGTACTTTACTTATCACAAAATTCAAGATTTCATTTCTTCTCTTAAAATCTTACAACACATTCTTCGGGTAGAGAAAATTTATGGACTTAGAACGACAGTCTATGACAGCATGATTGGTAGCTAACCAATCTATTCCTAAGATTACATCAATGTAATACATATTCAACAAAATCAGGTTGGCTGTCATGCACTTATCTCCTACCCTCACTTTACAATCTTTATACACTTACTTGGCTAATTGGCCAACTCTCATAGGAGTACATATTAACAAAGTCCTATTTAAGTGTGTGGGTTCTACAAGTCCTGTCAACTTTGATGCACATGCAGGTGATATGAAAGAATGCGTAGCACCAGAATCAAACAAAGCAATAGCTTCCAAATTAAAAATCAGGATTGTACCTTTTATCACCTCAGAGGAGGTATCAGCTGATGCCTGGTCTATCGTATACACCCTGCCTTGACCCACAACTTGCTTTCATTTTTCTTCAGCCGTGGATCTCTTCCTTGTAGAAGGTGTAACTGTATGAACTCTCTCTGGCTCCTTACCCCTCTGTGGAATTACCTCAACTGCCTGTAGACATTCCTTTGCATAATGTCCAAACTTACCACATCTGAAGCATCGTATACTTTGAATATGACAGGGCCTACCACCATGATATAGGTCGCATATTCTACACTGATCGGTAGTCTGTCGGGGGCCACCGATCACTATGCCCCTAGCTGGTGTCTGAGTTAGAGGCATAAAAGGTCTAGCAGCCTTTTTTTGGAACTCATCTGCCTCTCTCAAACAATATCCACGACATATGATCATAGTCAGTGATCCCAGGCCTCATTGATCAGGTGTGCACAGGGCATCACTTCTTCTGAAGAGGGATGGGTCAGTCCTACCCTCCGGCTCATCTCAATCAACCTCATCTCCTTATATACTCACGGTATAAGGTATGCCATGTATCATCTACGTGATACTCGTACTCACGTGCACCCAGCACGGTACATAATATACCAACGGACAACTACACAGTACTACATATGATCATGGACCCAAGTTCATACTCCAACTCCGATGGACTTTCATCTTGAACCATGTATCACATACCAGGCGAGCAAGCAGCGTGACACATTGTAAACCCCACGAATTTCCTATGTTTAATTAGATTATATTTTAATAGAAGTGTGGATGTTCGTTGTAGGGCTCGAGAATATAGGAACCGAGAAACCCGTGAATACCGGGAACCCGAAGATACAAGAAGTGATTAAGCAAATGCAAGTATGGAAGGATTGAAAATTTTTAAATTATTAGTTGAAAACTGTTGATGTAAAAACGTGTATCGGGAATTCGTGAGGAGTGATGGAATCCCGGTGATATTTCATTTTCGGAATAATAAGAGTTTCATGGAAGGCATGGATATTATGTCCTTGGATAAGTTTTCAAGAAAATGTGTATATATAGATATATATATATACATAGGCGTACATGTACATATAAATATACATGACATTTAAAGAGATAGGTAATAATATATATATATATATAACAAATATATATATATATATCATGTAATGTATATTATTTAATATATAAGTATTAGTAAATGATAAATAAAGCATGAGACAAGAATTATAAATGGACACAAAATAATAATAATAATAATAATGAATAATAATAATACAATTAAACAAATAAACTAAACAAACAAATAATATTAATATATATATATATATTAATACAAAATATATTATACCTATTAATATATTATGTATATATATATATATGTACAATTAAATATACATATATACATTTTTCTATTCCTCATTTCACACACAACTTAATTCACACTAACAAGCCTATACCTCAAACATACAAATACATACATGTATATGGAATATACCTATTTATAAATTTACCTTGTCTCTTTTCCAAATTTTCAGCCTTTCCCTTTTTTTTTTCTTCCTCTCGGTTTGTTCTTCAGTATCCCTTATTTTCTTTTCCTTTGTGGCCCTCGGTTTCCAGCCTTGTTTCTCTGCTTCCAAATGCCCTCCAACAGCCACCAAAATCAGCCTTGAACTGCCTTTCCTAGAGTCCCCTGCACAAGCTGTTTCCAGCCTCCAAAACAGCCACGGTGCAACCAGCTACCACCCCTGTTTGTAGCCTCCCCAACCTTCCCGGTTCCAGCCTTCACTGCCCCCTCACCGAGCCTACAGTTATCGCAAGGCTCCAGCGCAGTACGAGGTATTGTTAAGGCCCAACCCGTTCAAAGGCCGTCGGCTAGCATCCCTTTGGTTCCTAAACCCCCAGGTTTACCTTAACTCAGTAAAAACATGTGCGAGCTAACACTCCAGCACATTATTATCATAAAACCACGTGCGAGTCATGCTCCAGCACAGTTCATCAAATCATGCAGGCGTATGCGAGTCAAACTCCAGCATAGTCAAAATCATTAAAACGGGTGTGAGCTAGAGCTCCAACACCACTCTCATCTCAAATCCGATAGGTGGCTATTTTCTCTTTTAAACTCAAAACATGTTTATTTATGCAACATGTCTTTCCATGCTAAAACATGTAAAACTAGCCAACCTATCATTATCATTTCTAAATAACCGCATCAATACAAAATTGAGAAAACATTGAAATTATGCATATCATGTTATTTCCTTACCCCATCCCATTTCTCAATACATAAATATCATAGTATATTTCATGCTTCCATATCATTTCATAAAATTGTAATGTCGTACTAATTCTAACGATATATCTACGAAATTGTCATAAAATACGTACGAACATCTCTATAGCTAACACACAATCCCTTACCTCGAATCGCGCTCGTATCCCCTCTGTGACGTTTGCTCCGTTCGCGATTCGAGTTAGTCGTATCTCACATATTCCGAGCTACACGTATAAATCATCAAGTTATTTTATGTTTTCATCTACTAAACATACACATTGTCTTCTATTTATCTATTTATACTCCTCAAATCCTTCAAATCACATTTCACCTTTCCACTAACATCATTTTATCATCTATAAATCTTTTCATCATTTTTCCATGGATTTCCTCTTTATAAATCTCCCTTAATACTACTCACCTATCACTACATTCATCTTTCATATCAACATTTCACATATCATTCAACCCACAAATACCTAGAAACCATATTTAGAAGCTTGAAGGTTGAAGAGCTTACCCTTTTACTTAGTCAAACTTATGGTAGCCACAACTCCTTCTCTTGATCACACCAATGTGAGATTTTTGGGTATGTTGTTCTCCTTGCTTCAAGGAACAACTTTTCCTTCTTGAGCTTCTTTCAAAATTGGCTGAAATGTAGTGATTTTTAGAGTGAGAAAGCTTGGGTCTTGAGAAAAAATGGCAGGTGAGGTTTAGTGAGGAAGAGTTCTAAGTTTTCAATCCAATCCCAAGCTCCTTGTTTTATTGATACAGAGACATGAGATCGATCTGGCCCTTGTGGAGATCGATCTCTGCAAGGTTTGGTAGTCATTTTTACCAAACACAACCACTACAAGATCGATCTTTTTCCATGATGAGATCGATTTGTCGAAGACAATTTTCCTCTTGGAGATCGATCTGCCCCTTGTAAGAGATTAATCTGCTCTTTACAGAACCCTTAAGGAGATCGATCTGTCTAGCTTTAAGATCAATCTGTTCTCAAACAGAGAGTTAAGGAGATCGATCCTCTTATCTCAAAATCGATCTTCTCATTACAGAATGTTCATCAGATCGATCTGGCTCCATTGGAGATCGATCTGTCTCGCCCCATAGCTCAAAATAAGGTCATTTTGGCTCTTCCTGATCAATCTTTCATCCCATGAGATTGATCTGTTATTCATATTTCCAGATTTTATTACAGTTTTCTACAGCAACTTCATTCAAAACCTCCTTAATTTGCTGTTATAGTCATTTCCTCATTCATCCCTCCTTGAGACTTGAAAATGACATCCAATCACACTTAGTGCATATTAAAACTTGTGGGAAATCTTTGTATAACCAAATATATACAATATATAACTAAATGGAAGTGCATAACTTATGCAATTTCATTCCATTTTACTTCAATACTCATATTCCATTCCACTCACATTCATTATATATCAAAGTCCATTTCTTCATATTCATATTTAATGCAACTTATACGTACATCACAACTCTTATTACAAGTGTGTACATTAATCTTATGGACTTTATATCACATATGCTTCACATTACTAGTACATCATCATACTTATGAATTCATTTACATATGTTCAAGGTTAAACCTGTACGGGGTCTTACATTGGGATTCAAGAAAAGTCACAGTGAAGCAACATTGTATACCAAAGCTACTACTCGTAATGATTTATTGGTTGTTTCACTATATGTTGATGATTTACTTGTGACAGGAAGCAATTCAGAACTGGTGTTGCAATTCAAGGAACAAATCATAAAGGTCTTTGAAATGACAGACTTGGGAGAGATGTCCTACTTCTTTGGAATTGAAATTTCTCAAACTCAATAAGGAATTTTCATTTCTCAAGAAAAGTATGCCAACAATTTGTTGAAGAAATTCCACATGAAGAATTGTAAGGCTGTAAGTACTCTCATGGCTCAAAATGAAAAGTTGTACAAGAATGATGGTTCTGAGAATGCTGATGAAAAACGTTATAGAAGTTTAATTGGTTGTTTGCTATACTTAACAGCTACCAGACCTGACATAATGTTTATTGTCAGTGTTCTTTCAAGATTTATGCATTGTCCTAGTGAAGCTCATTTCAGAATAACAAAGAGAGTTCTGAGATACATCAAAGATTCAATTGACTTTGGTGTTCTATATCAGAAGTCTGAAGAATTGAAGCTGCTAGGATACACTGATAGTGATTGGGCAGGGTCTTGTGATGATATGAAGAGCACCTCAGGCTATGTATTTACCTTTGGTTCATGAGCTTTTACTTGGAACTCTAAGAAGCAAGGAACTGTGGCTCAATCAACAGCAGAATTAGAGTACATAGTTGTTGCAACTGCTGTTAATCAAGCTATTTAGTTAAGGAAAATTATAAGGGACTTGAATCAAAAGCAAGATGATCCAACTGAAATTTTTTGTGCTAATCAGTCAGCAATTACAATAGCTAAGAACCTAGTTTTTCATGGAAGATCCAAGCATATAAAGATTAAGTATCATTTTCTTAGAGGTTGAAGCTGAGAATGAAGTAAAATTGGTGTACTGCAAGTCAGAAGATCAGATTGCAGACATTTTAACCAAGGCTTTGTCAAAAGCAAGGTTTGAAACTTTAAGGAAGAGCCTTGGTATTTCCAGTAGAAATGCCAAAGAGGAGTGTTAACAGTTGAAGAAAGCTGTCATGGCATTTTCGCTGTAACTTTTTACATGTTCTGCCATTACTAGTCCTATTGCATCAGGTGTTAGGTAGTTTTGTCATACCCCGACTTCGGTTGCCCTTCATCCATACATATACGACTACGGTTGGGCTGTGAGTCAATGTAATTACTAAATTCCATGCATTTAAAGCGAAAAATTTTAAAACTTTCATTCACACACTCCCAGACGTGTGTAAATATTCAAATCAATTGTATAATAATTTATCTTTACACAACATGCCCATACAACTATTTACATTTTCGAATTATGACTGTGCGATACATTATAATAGATACAAAATACCCATGTGTATACAAGTCTATATACCTCTACAACTGGTGGGAGCTGTCTAATACCAAAAAGGGATCTCGAGACCACCGCATTATCCTACTTGTCAATATCTGGAGGGGAAAAGTAGTGGGATGAGCAAACCACGGCTCAGTAAATGAAAGGATGCTAACAGGTAGATATTGTACTATCTACGTAGCCCATGCATGCATAAACAAAACCATGTTTCAATGTAAATGGAATATTACTAAAAGCATTTTCATGAAAACAAGTATACGATATTCCTAATTGAAAACATGTCATAACAGTGCTATCATAGCACGAGCATTCAAAACAAGAGATTTATCAAATCACAATATCTCTTTGCTTTTCTCAAACCATTTCTTTTCATCAAATCTCTTTCTTTTCTGAGTTTCTCAATTTCTCTTATCTCTGAGACAGGCATGAAATTCTCGGTAATCAAATATCTAAGACATATGACCATAGTCAGTGATCCCAAGCCTCATTGATCAGGTGTGCACAGGGCATCACTTCGCCTGAAGGGGGATGGGTCAGTCCTATCCTCCGACTCTTCTCAATCAACATCATCTCCTTCATCATATCAAACATACTCACGGTATAAAGTATGTCATGTGTCATCTATGCGATACTCGTACTCACGTGCACCCAGCACGGTACATAGTATACCAACAGATAACTACACAATTCAACGTACGACCATGGACCCAGTCCATCTACCAACTCCAATGGACTCATCATCCTAAATCATGTCTCATATACCAGGCGAGCAATCAGCGTGACACACAGTCATCGCAAGGCTCTAACGCAGTATCTCTCAGTACGAGCAACAACTTCTAGCACTGTATCGTCTCAACTCAGTAAAAACTAGTACAAGCAATGCTACAACACTTTTCTCAAATCCATCATGCAAGACGAAACTCCAGCACGACATATCAAAACATAGAAACATGTGCGAGCTAACACTCCAGCACATTTTCATTATAAAACCACATGCGAGTTACGCTCCAGCATGGTTTATCAAAACATGTAGACGTATACGAGTGAAACTCTAGCATAGTTAAAATCATTAAAACAAGTGTGAGCTAGAGCTCCAACACCGATTCACATCTCAAATCTGATAGGTGGCTATTTTTTCTTTTAAAAACTCAAAACATGTATATTCACATAGTATGTCATTCCATGCTAAACATGTAAAACTAGCCAACCTATCCATCATCATTTCTCAATCACAAAATCAATACATAGTAGAGAAAACATTAAAAATATGCATATCATGCCATTTCCTTACCACATCCCATTTTCACAATACATATATATATATATATATATATATATATATATATATATCATAGTACATTTCATGATTTCATATCATTTCATAGTTCCATAGTCAAACGTACTAATTCTAGTGTCATATCTACTAAAATCGCAGTAAAATAGGTATGATATCTCTATCGCTAACATACAGTCCCTTACCTCGAATCACGTTCGTATTTCCTTCGCCTTGTTTGCTCCGTCCGCAATCCGAGTTAATCGTGTTCCACGTATTTCGATCTATAGGTGTAAATTGTTAGGTTATTTTCTTTTCCTTCTTTTAAACCTATACTTTTCACTTATTTAGCTATTTACCCTTCTCAAGCTTCTTATCTTATTCCACCCTTCCCATTAATCTCATTATACCTTCTCGCCATTTTCCATCATTTTCTATACATGTTTTCTTCATGAATTTCCCCTCTCATTATCACTCATTCATCACTACAATCATCATTCCTACCAACATTTCACATACCATTCAAACCAATGAATGTCTAGAAACCCATATTTAAAGCTTGAAGGTTGAAGAGCTTACCCATTTACTTAGCCAAGCTTGTGGTAGCCAAAACTCCTTCTTTTGGTCATACCAATGTGTGATTTTTGGGTATGTTGTTCTCCTTGCTTCAAGGAACAACCTTTCCTTCTTGCACTTCTTCCAAAATTGGCTGGAATGTAGTGATTTTTAGAGTGAGAAAGCTTAGGTCTTTGAGAGAAAATGGCAGATGCGGTTTGGTGGGAGGGAAAAATCTGATTTTCAGTTCAAATCCCATGCCTTTTTTATAGACGCAGAGACATGAGATCGATCTGGTCCTTGTAGAGATCGATCTCTGCATGGTTTGGTAGTCCTTTTTACCAAACACAACTACTACCAGATCGATCTTCTTCTATGATAAGATTGATCTGTTTGCAAGCAAATTCCTTCTTGGAGATCGATCTTCCTCTTATAGGATATCGATTTGCTCTTTACAGAACCTTAAGGAGATCGATCTGTCGAAGGCTTGAGATCGATCTGTCTCAAGCAGAGAGTTAAGGAGATCGATCTGGCTAGGGAGGAGATCGATCTGCTCCAACCCGAGAGCAAGGAAGTCGATCTTCTCATTACAGAATGTTTAGCAGATCGATCTGGCCCTATTGGAGATCGATCTACCCTGTTCCATGGCTCAAATAAGAGCATTTTTAGCTCTTCCAGATCGATCTCTCATCTTATGAGATCGATCTGTCATTCTTATTTTCCAGATTTTGCTACAGTTTTCTGTAGAAACCCACACACTTACCTCCTCAATTTGCTGTCATTGTCATTTTCTCATCCAACCACTTTTGAGACTTGAAAATGACTTTCATTCATACTTTATACACATTAAAACTTGTGTGCAATCCTTGTATAACCAAAGGTATACAGTACATAACTAAATGGAATTACCAAGGTTTATACCACTTATGTAACTTCACATTACAAATACATCACCATACCTTTGAATTCTTTATTACTTGGTCCAAAATCATCCATATTATAGTTCCATCTACATATATACAAGGTTAAACATATACGAGGTCTCACATTCTCCCCCACTTAGAAAATTTGGTCCTCCAAATTGAACCAAGTCTATTCCTCAAAAAGTTGGGGATATTTCTCCTTCATCAGGTCCTCTAACTCCTAAGTGACTTCCTCCAATGTATGATGTTGCCATAGGACCTTAACCAATGAAATCATTTTGTTTCGCAACACCTTCTCTTTTCTGTCCAATATCTGGATCGGTTTCTCCACATACCACATATCCTCCTTGATCTCCAATGGCTCATAGCTAATTACATGTGTTGGATCCAGGTACTACTTCTGAAGCATAGAAACATGGAAGACATCATGGACCTCTGCTAACTCAGGTGGTAAGGCTAGCCTACATGCTCTATCTCCCTCTCTATCCAAAATCTCGAAGGGACCATTGTAGTGAGGACTTAGTTTTCCTTTCTTTTCGAACCTCGTTATTCCCTTAGAATGAGATATTCTCAAAAATACGGATTCACCCACATCAAACTCAAGTGGTCTTCGTCTCCTGTCAGCACAGCTCTTTTGTCAACTTTGAGTTGTTCTCAACCTCTTGCATATTATCTAAACATCCTCAAAGGTTTGTTTAACCAAATCGAGAGCAAGCAACTATCTGTCACCAACTTCTTCCCAACCAATGGATGATCGGCATCTACGACCATATAGTGCCTCATAAGGAGCCATACCAATACTTGAGTGATAACTGTTGTTATAAGCGAACTCAATCAATGGCAAGTGATTGTCCCATGAGCCTCTAAAATCTAGCAGACACGCTCTTAGCATATCCTTCAGGGTCTATATAGTCCTTTTTGACTGACCATCTGTCTAAGGATGGAAAGCGGTGCTAAAGCTCAATTGGGTCCCCATCGCTTCCTGAAAATGTCCCCAAAAGTGGGAAATGAAGCAGGCATCCCTATCAGAAACAACACTCACTGGGACTCCATGCAATCTCACTATCTCTCGTACATACAAGTCCGCCAGTACACTTAAAGTATCTGTAGATCTCATGGCTAAAAAGTGTGTCGATTTCGTTAACCAATCTACTATAACCCATATAGCATCATGGTTCTTACGAGTCCTTGGTAACCCCATCACAAAATCAATGGTGACGTACTCCCACTTCCATGTCGGTATCGATAGAAGTTGTAATAATCCTCCTGGTTTCTGATGCTCTACCTTAACCTGCTGACAAATGAGACATCTAGCGACATACTCAGCTATGTCTCTTTTCATTCCAGACCACCAGTATACTTTCTGGAGGTTTTGATACATTTTACTACTTCTCGGATGTACTGTGTATCTCGATGAGTGAGCCTCTGATAAAATCAACTTTCGAAGCTCTGAATCTTTAGGAACACATATTTTGTTCCCGAACCTTAGTACTCCATCAGAACTCAATACAAAATATGTGCCCTCACCTTTCTGAATTCGACTATTTACATCAATGCACCATTGATCATTCTGCTGAACTTGTCGGACTCTCTCAATCAACTCTGGTTCTAATCTCAAGCTAACAATAATCCCATAGCTGCCAATCTCAAGTGGAGTCATATCCAAACTAAGGTTCGTGAATTGTTCCAACATCTCGTGCTCCCTAACCATCATATATGATACCAACCTGAGACGCTTTCTACTCAATGCATCGACAACCACATTCGCCTTCCCCGGATGGTACAAAATCTCACAATCATAGTCCTTGAGGAGTTCTAACCACCTTCTCTATCTCATATTTAACTCCTTCTATGAGAACAGATACTTAAGACTCTTGTGATCTGTGAAAATCTGAAATCTCTCACCATACAAGTAGTGGTGCCATATCTTCAATGCAAATACTATGACCGTCAACTTCAAATCGTGAGTGGGGTAGTTCTTCTCATGATCTTTCAACTGTCTGGATCCATAACCAACTACCCTTTCATTCTGCATCAAAACACAGTCCAGCCCTTGGAGTGAAGCATCTGTGTAAACGTAATAGTTTCCTGAGCTGTTAGGGATGATAAGAACTGGCGTTGTAGTCAATCTATGCTTAAGTTCCTGAAAGCTCCTCTCACAAGCTTCATCCCATGTAAACTCCACATTTTTCCTCGTAAGAAGTGTCAACGGAGCAGCCAGTCTAGAAAAACCCTCTACAAATCTCTTGTAGTAACCAGCCAAACCCAAAAAACTTCTGATCTCTGTGACTGTCCTGTGCTGTTCCTACTGAACAATAGCATCAATCTTGGATGGATCCACTAACACCCCATCTTTTGATACAACATGGCCCAGAAAGGAAATCTACTCTAGCCAAAAGTCGCATTTATCCAGTTTGGCATACAACTTTCTCTCTCAAAGGGTTTACAGTACAATCCTTAAGTGCTGCTCATCATCTTCCCTGGACCTTGAATATACCAATATATCATCAATGAAAACGATCACGAACTGATCCAGGTATGGCTTGAATATCTCATCCATTAGAGCCATAAAAGCTGCTAGTGCATTCGTCAACCCGAAAGGCATCACCAGGAATTCGTAATAGCCATAACGGGTGCGAAAAGCTGTCTTGGGCATATCCTCCTTCCAAATCTTCAATTGATGATACCTAGACCTCAGATCTATCTTGGAAAAGATTTGTCCTCCCCGAAGCTGATCCAATATATCATTGATGAGTGGCAAGGGGTATTTATTCTTGATGGTAGCCTTGTTCAACATCCGATAGTCAATGCACAACCTAAGGCTCCCATCTCTCTTCTTTACAAACAATACCGGAGCTCCCCATGGTGAGACGCTCAGTCTTATAAACCCTTTATCTAGCATATCTTGCAACTGCTTCCTTAATTCCTCTAGCTCAACTAGAGCCATCCTATTTGGTGAGTTGGATATTGTCTCGGTTCTTGGTGTCAAATCTATACCGAATTCCATTTCTCTATCCGGTGGTAATTTGGGTAAGTCGTCTGGAAAGACATCAGAGAATTCTCTGACCACTGAAATGTCATCCATATCCGGATGTGACTTGTTCAAATCCATGATTGGTAGCTAACCAATCCATTCCCAAGATTACATCAATGTCATACATATTCAATAAAATCAGATTGGCTATCATACACTTATCTCCTACCCTCACCTTACACTCTTTATACACTTGTTCAGCAAATTGACTAACTCTCATTGGAGTACTTATTAACAAAGTCCCATTTAAGTATGTGGGTTCTACAAGACCTGTCAACTTTGATGCATATGCAGGTGATATGAAGGAATGCGTAACACCAGAATCAAACAAAGTTATAGCTTCCAAGTTAAAAATCAAGATTGTACCTTTTATAACCTCAAAAGAGGTATCTGCTGATGTCGGGTCTATCGCATACACCCTGCCTTGACCCACAACTTGCTTCCCTTTTTCTTTAGTCGTGGCTCTCTTCCTTGCAGAAGGTGTATGTAAGACCTGTATTTTCAAATGTAAGCCTTATGAATTCATAAGTGTGGTAATGTACATGTAAGGTGAGTCATAAGTGATGTAAAGTCCATAAGATTGATGTACCCCATGTAATATGAGTTGAGAATGTACACACAAGTTTCATTATGTATGAATATGAAGAAATGGACTTTTGTATATGATAAATGTGATTGGAACTCAAAATGAGTAGTGCAGCAAATGGAATGAAGTTGCATGAGTCTTTATACTTCCATTTGGTTTTGTATTATGTATCTTTGGTTATACAATGAATGCACACAAGTTTGGATGTGCATAAAGAATGAATGGATGTCATTTTTAAGTCTAAAAGGTGATTAGATGAGAAAACGACCATGGCAGAAAATTGAGGATATTTGGTGTGAGTTATTGCAGAAAAATACAGTAAAATCTAGAAATATGAATGTCAAATCGATCTTATAGGATGACAGATCGATCTGGAAGAGCAAAAAATGCTCTTATTGAGCAATGGAACAAGACAGATCAATCTTCAATGGAGCTAGATCAATCTGTTAAACATTCTATAATAAGAAGATCGATTTCGATGCAAAAAGATCGATTTCTTTATCTCTCGGATTGGAGCAGATTGATCTCCCCTAGAAGCAGATCGATCTCCTTAAGCTACTGTCTAGGACAAATTGATCTCAAGCCTTCGACAGATCGATCTCATGCATGAAAATGTCAAGAAACTGAGGGATTTAAGAGGACCATATTGATCTCATGCTTCGACAAATTGATCTCATTAAGCAATTTCTATAAATAGGAGCAGTGAAATCTGCAGATTTTGGGAAACAATCTCTTTCTTCCATTTCAACCTAAAACCTCACTTTCTCACTCCTAAATCCATCCATTTCCAGTAAGATTTGAGGAAAGACCATTAGATACAAAGTTGTTCTTATTAAAGAGAAGAACAACATACTTTGAAATCAAAGCCTCATTTGTGGTATTGAAGGAGTAAGGTGTATTTTCAGTTGGAGCAAGAAGAGAAACTAGATTTGGTAAGTTTTTAACACTTCAACCTAAGTACATTTGGCTATTTATTGGTTTTGGAGTTGATTTATATGTGTATTGATGGTTAAAAATTACCTAGGATGTGATGAAACTAGTGTGACCTAGAAAACCTAGAATAAATCTAGTGTGAGAAGATATGGGTTGAATGAGTTGATGATTTATGGGCATTGCTAAGTTGTTATTAAGGTAATATGAATCATTTGAAATGATTAAATGAAGTCACATTGTGAGTTTAGAGGATTTATGGAAATGAGTATGCAAGATGTTTGATAAAATGTCATAGTGAAGAAATTGATGAGATATGAAAACTATCAGCTTAATATCGATTTAATCTCGATTTGATATGAATCAATAGGCTTCAAAGAAATCAATAGACTCGAGATATGAGTAGAACGGTAAAACTAGGCCTTATAAGTATTAATAGAGGCTATAGGTTGAATTGACTATAGCAAACACATGAGTTGTGTTGTATGGACTAAATTGATGTGATAAATGACTTTGTGCAGTTTCGAAGAGTTTGTTGGAGACGAATCGAACCGCATAAGTAAGCAGGTATAAGGAAACGGAATCACAAGACGTGATTCCAGGTAAGGAAATTCTGTAAGTATATAGAGATAGCTGCTCGTATTTGAACTCATGGGTGAATATAGGGTGTTATAATAGGGTGTTATAAAATGCACGATGGTTAACGAAAATGATTGTTGGTATGTGTGAATAGCTATAAGAATGTATATGATTTGGTTTCTGAAAACGAATTCTTGAAAGGGGATAGAAAGGCTAATATATGCATAAACCACATGTTTTGGTGTTTTAAGAAAACACATTCGCTTGTTTTGAGCAAATTAACGAATAGGCTGGCTAATGTTTGAATGATTTTGTGATATAGCACATGTGAAGTGCTAAACATGATTTGAGATTGTTTTGATTGTGTATGAACCGGCTATTATGTTTATGTGAGTTAAATCGTGTTGGAGCCTAGCTCGCACTGGATTTCGATGCTTTCACTTGTATGAAACGTGCTGGAGCTTAGCTCGTATATTGATTTGATTGTGATGATGTTTTATAAACTGTACTAGAGCTTCTGCTCGTACGTGGATTTCAAGTGGTTTTCTTATGCATATAACCGTACTGGAGCTATGTTCATACGTGGTTTTCTTATGTTTTTATGCATAAATGTCGTACTAGAGCATTGCTCGTATGAGGTGATTCATTGATGATGCATGAATCGTGTTAAAGCTTAGCTCGCACAGGTTTTCACACTGTGGTATGTATGATGTCGTGGTGAGGGTAATATGAGTTAATGTTCAGGGAACCCAAAAGGGGCGAGCAAGGCCATGAGAGGCTAGGACCTGACATTACGAGTTGGTGTTCAGGGAACCCAAAAGGGGTGAGCAAGGCCATGAGGAGTTAGGACCTGACATCATAAGAAAATACTCCCACGTGCACTTGAGACTGAGTAGGTTACACGTGGTATGGGGTAGATAAGACCTACGGCTGGCACCCCCAACCATGATATGGGTCTGCAGAGTACGTTGTACCGTGTATATCACATGGAGTACGCTGTACTGCGTGGTTGAGTTACTGATGAGAAAGTCTGGCGAAGAACTAACCCACCTTCGTTCCAGCATGATACCCCGCACACCGGGATCCGTGTGGTTTGGGATGATTTATGACATAGTTGGCCAACATAGTCTATTAAGATATAGTGACCTGTCTCATCTATATTACATAATACCACATGATTTTTATACATGAGTGTGATTGTGATTGTCTAGGGTAGACCCGAGGGAGGGGTCAAGCCTTGTGGGATTTGCGATTTAAAGAAATGATAAATTGATTTATAATGAGATGTGGCAGAATATGAAAAGGGATTTGATATGTGATGTGAATTGAAAATTATATTTCTTATAAGAATTTCCCTTTTGTGATGAGATTTAATGAAAATGAGCATAAGATGATTTTATATGTCGATTATTCCATGTTTTATATGCCTAATTTCATAATTTTCAATACATGATATATGTATACTCATATGGGATAGTTTTATTTCCTCATGCTCCTATTATAAATGATTTATGCATAACACTATCAGCATGTAGATAGAGTAGTTATCTACCATGCTTGCATTATTTCCTTACTGAACGTGTGGTTGCTCATCCCTCTCTATTTCCCCATCTACAAAACATACATAGCAGCCCAGTGAGGATTGAGTCGTTTTATTTTGGACATCCACTACTTCCATCGCCAAAAGGTATACACACAAGGATTCTTTTTGTATCTAAACATGTAAAGGCACAGTGGTCAATTGTATTGTAATGTGGGGGATGTAAAAGTTAGAAAATGTGTCATGTATAACTTAACCTTCAATGAATGACACTTCTTTTGATTTAATTGAGAATGAATGTTGAGTGATGTTTATTATTGACTCACAGCCCAATAGTGTAGTGGTAAGTTTGTTCACGACTGGTTAAGGAAAGGAAAATGCGAAAAATTTATAGTGATTTTTGGTTAAAAAGGATAAAATGGGTCGTGACAGTGTAACTGTAGGAACTTTCTCTGGCTCCTTACCCCTCTGTAGGACTACCTCAACTGCTTCTGGGAAATCTCTTGCATAGTGCCCAAACCTACCACATCTGAAGTATCGTGTATCTTGAAGATGACAGGGCCTACCATCATGATATCGACCACACACTTGGCACTGATCAGTAGTCGATCGAGGTCCACCAATCACTATACCCCTAGCTAGTGTCTGAGTCGAAAGCATAAAAGGTCTAACAGCATTCTTCTGTGACTCATCTGCCTCTCTCCAACACTTATTCATAGTTTTTCGTCCAAACCTGACACTCTTGTCATCTCCCAATTTCCTCAGACCCTTGTCTATACCCCAACTGAACTCTTAAATTTGCAAGTTATAGTCTTGTTCACACAACTGGGCCCGTCGCACAGCCTCTCTATATGTAATAACATCAAATAGGGCCAACTTAGCTCTGATCGAAGGCCTCAGTCCGTCAACAAACCTACAGACCCTAATAGTTTCACTCCTTATCGAGTCTGGATTATATCGGCCTAATGAGGTGAATTGTGACTCGTACTCATCAACTGTTCGATTCCCTTGAGTCAGATTCAGAAATTCTATCTGTAACCTACGTCGAGCAGTATCCAGGATATATTACTCTCTGAAATCATCCAAAAACATATCCAACGTGATAGCTATACCCTGATCTCTCAACATAGGCCTGGTGGACTTCCACCAGTGCTCTGCTTCACCTCTCAGTATAAAGGCCGCAAGTTCTACTTTCTCCGTAGCCGAACATCTGTAGAAATCGAATAGTTTCTCCATCTGACTTATCCAGTCCTCAGCCACTGCTGGATCCTTTACCCCACTAAAAGAAGGAGGCTTGAAATTCATAAAATGCCTCAACCTCTCTATAACACAATCATATCCATACCCCAAATCATCATCATCATCATACTGTTGTAGGGATACCAGAGGAGGTACTGGTCGAATATGGGGGTCTCGTAAAACCGATTTAGGTTGTGCAGGTGCCACATCCTCAGGTTCAGGTGCAGCTACTGGGGCATTCGGTGCAGCCTGTCCCACTGTATTAGGTGTACCCTCAAACCTAGTCATAATCTGACTCATCATGGTCATCATCGTGCGCATGTCTTCATCTAATCAGGCTATCCGAGGATAGAAAGCCTCTATCTGTTCTTGGAGCTCATGACTAGAGGACGATCTACTGTGTCTCTCAGTCCTGTCATTCCGCCCTTGAGCTCTCAAGCTCTCTCCCCTCTTGCGGTGTCTCTCAGGCATATCTCACAAGCTTGGTAACTTTCCTGCATTTATAACAAACTTTTAATTTACTACTAGCTCCATATACACATTTGTATCTAAATATCGCACAGTAACTTAGGGATATATATTTCTTAGTCCTAAATATTGACTCACATCAGACCAACCTAGCTCGATACCAAATCTGTCACACCCCAACTCCGGGTGCCCTTCATCCATACATATACTATTACGGTTGGGCTGTGAGTCAATGTAATTACTAAATTCCATACATTTAAAGCGAAAAATTTTAAAACTTTAATTCACACACTCCCAGGCGTGTGTAAATATTCATATCAATTGTATAATAATTTATCTTTACACAATATCCCCCTACAACTGTTTACATTTTTGAATTATGACTGTGCGATACATTATAATAAATACAAAATACTCATGTGTATACAAATCTTTATACCTCTACAACTGGTTGGAGCTGTCCAATACCAAAAAGGGATCTCGAGACCACCGCACTGTCCTACTTATCAGTATCTGGAGGGAAAAAGTAGTGGGATGAGCAAACCACAGCTCAGTAAGGAAAAAGATGCTAACATGTAGATATTGTACTATCTATGTAGCCCATGCATGCATAAACGAAACCACGTTTCAATGTAAATGGAATATTACTAGAAAATGCATTTAAACATTTCCTCTCACATAAGCATTTTCATGAAAACAAGTATACGATATTCCCAATTGAAAACATGTCATAACAGTGTTATCATAGCACGAGCATTCAAAACAAGAGATTTATCAAATCAGAATATCTCTTTGCTTTTCTCAAACCGTTTATTTTCATCAAATCTCTTTCTTTTCTGAGTTTCTCAATTTCTCTTATCTCTGAGACAGACATAGAATTCTCAGCAATCAAATATCCACGACATATGACCATAGTCAGTGATCCCAGGCCTCACTAATCAGGTGTGCACAGAGCATCACTTTGCCTGAAGGGGATGGGTCAGTCCTACCTCCTACTCTTCTCAATCAACATCATCTCTCTCATCATATCACACATACTCACGGTATAAGGTACGCCATGTGTCATCTACACGATACTCGTACTCACGTGCACCTAGCACGGTACATAGTATACCAACGGACAACTATACAGTTCAATGTATGACTGTGGACCCAGTCCATCTACCAACTCCAATGGACTTATCATCCTGAACCATGTCTCATATATCAGGCGAGTAATCAGCGTGACACACAGTCATCGAAAGGCTCCAGCGCGGTATCTCTCAGTGCGAGCAACAGCTTCTAGCACTATATCGTCTCAACTCAATAAAAACTAGTGCGAGCAATGCTCCAACTCTTTTCTCAAATCCATCGTGCGAGATGAAACTCCAACACGGCATATCAAAACATAGAAACATGTGCGAGCTAACACTCCAGCACATTTTCACTATAAAACCACGTGCGAGTTACGCTCCAGCATGGTTTATCAAAACATGTAGACGTATGCGAGTGAAACTCCAGCATAGTCAAAATAATTAAAATAGGTGTGAGCTAAAGCTCCAACACCGATTCACATCTCAAATCTGATAAGTGGTTATTTTCTTTTTTAAAAACTCAAAACTTGTATATTCACATAGCATGTCGTTCCATGCTAAACATGTAAAACTAGCCAACCTATCCATCATCATTTCTCAATCACAAAATTATTACATAGTTGAGAAAACATCGAAAACATGCATATCATGTCATTTCCTTACCACATCCCATTTTCACAACACATATATCATAGTACATTTCATGATTTCATATCATTTCATAGTTCCATAGTCAAACGTACTAATTCTAGTGTCATATCTACTAAAATTGCAGCAAAATATGTACGAATATCTCTATCGCTAACATACAGTCCCTTACCTCGAATCGCGTTCGAATTTTCTTCGTCTTGTTTGCTCCGTTCGTAATCCAGGTTAATCGTGTTTCACGTATTTCGATCTACACATGTAAATCGTTAGGTTATTGTCTTTTCCTTCTTTTAGACCTATACTTTTCACTTATTTAGCTATTTACCCTTCTCAAGCTTCTTATCTTATTCCACCTTTCCCACTAATCTCATTAGACCTTCTCTCCATTTTCCATCATTTTCTATACATGCTTTCTTCATGAATTTCCCCTCTCATTATCACTCATTCATCACTACAATCATAATTCCTACCAACATTTCACATACCATTCAACCCAATGAATGTTTAGAAACTCATATTTAAAGCTTGAAGGTTGAAGAGCTTACCCTTTTACTTAGCCAAGCTTGTGATAGCCAAAACGCCTTCTCTTGGTCACACTAATGTGTGATTTTTGGGTATGTTGTTCTCCTTGCTTCAAGGAACAACTTTCTCTTCTTGAGCTTCTTCCAAAACTGGCTGGAATGTAGTGATTATTAGAGTGAGAAAGCTTGGATCTTTGAGAGAATATGGCAGGTGCGGTTTGGTGGGAGGGAAAAATCTTATTTTCAGTCCAAATCTCGTGCCCTTTTTATAAACGCAGAGACATGAGATCGATCTGGTTCTTGTAGAGATCGATCTCTACATGGTTTGGTAGTCCTTTTTACCAAATGCAACTACTACCAAATCGATCTTCTTTCATGATGAGATCGATCTGTTTGCAAGCAAATTCCTTCTTGGAGATCGATCTTCCTCTTGTAGAAGATCGATCTGCTCTTTACAGAACCTTAAGGATATCGATCTGTCGAGGGCTTGAGATCGATCTGTCTCAGGTAGAGAGTTAAGGAGGTTGATCTGGCTAGGGAGCAAATCGATCTGCTCCAACCCGAGAGCTAAGGAAGCCGATCTTCTCATTAAAGAATGTTTAGCAGATCGATTTGGCCCTATTGGAGATCGATCTGCCATGTTTCATGGCTCAAATAAGAGCATTTTTTCTCTTCCAGATCGATCTCTCATCCTATGAGATCAATCTATCATTCTTATTTTTCAGATTTTGCTGCAGTTTTCTAAAGAAACTCACACACTTACCTCTTCAATTTGCTGCCATAGTCATTTTCTCATCCAACTACCTTTGAGACTTGAAAATGACTTTCATTCATACTTTATACACATTAAAATTTGTGTGCAATTCTTGTATAACCAAAGGTATACAATACATAACTAAATGGAATTACCAAGGTTTATACCACTTATGTAACTTCACATTACAAGTACATCACCATACCTTTGAATTCTTTATTACTTGGTCCAAAATCATCCATATTATAGTTCCATCTACATATATACAAGGTTAAACATATACGGGGTCTCACAATTTTTTGACAAGTTAAAGCGATGGTAATCCATTTTGTTAGGCAAAGATGTAAGGTAGTTGTTAAGAGTTATTAACTTAACCTCTATGTGATGTGTGTATAAAGTAATGAACAATGCATCCAAAAAATAGTTTTTTTTTTTTTTCAGAAAATCATCAGCTCCTTCATTTTTTCTCCTATTCTTTTTTGTTTCATACAATTCAGTTACTTCACTTGCAGCTTTGATTGGAGTTGGACTGTATAATGGATTTTTAAAAAATGTTCCATTGCAAAAGATCTTTCTTGCCAGAACGATTTTTGGTACAACTCTTTGAATGACCCAGGTTTGTGTTTTGATTTAATTTTGCTTAAAGTTATTTAAGATACATTTGCATAATGTTCTTATAGGCATTTTCTATATACATATATACATATTATTTTTGTCTTTGCTTAGATCTTTTATGTCACTGGTTTGAACCGGCAATTTGAAATAAGTGATGAGTGGTTTGCAATTGGGGATTCTTTGATTCTAACCGGACTTCTTCAGGCAATTTAAGTTTACTTCTTCCTACGTATTTGCTTTAATCTGTAATAGAAACAAATGATATCTGCACATGGCAACCATTGTCTGTACTTGGACAAGCAGGAGTTTCGAGAATAGTAGGTGAAATTGATGGGGCTTTTTTGAGTTACTGCCTGGTAGTAGGTTTCTCAAGGTTTCCCCTTTTAAATGAAATTGATGATATATGGAGAGAGATTTTCATAGGTTCCATTTCAAATGCGGCTACAATAATTTGAGGCCTTCCTTTTGCAATTTTGCGGAGGCCCTTTTTATCAGTCCTATTTCCATGGCATGAACGACTGTTCAACTATTTCTATTTATTTTATTTCAAGTACGTTGCTGATTATGTTTGCATTTGATGACGATGCAGGTTTCTTTCATGCCAGTTCTTATACTCGCCGCTAAACTATGCCTAGAAGGAGTGGAAGCAAAATGTTTTGCAACTCTGATGTCCATATCAAACGGAGGCAGTGCCGTAGGGGGTCTGATAGGTGCTGGTCTGACTCAGGTATTCAGTGAAACGAAGCATAAATTTTATAACTTAGCCACCTTGTTAATCCTTTGCAACCTCACTTCATTGTTGCCTTTGCCACCTCTTGGCCTCCTTCCTTGTGATGATACTGAGACGGTTTCTAAGGAGAGTGTAGAAATTGAGATTAAATCTAATTGAATTCTGGCCGTCTGCCTTATTGTCCATGATGTGTCTATCCTCTTACACCAATTTCTTTTAAACCCTCTTTTCCAAAATGTTTGAGCTTTTTGTTTGACAATAGATTTCAGTTTGGAACAGAGGCAAGAGAAGCTCGACTTAAAATGACTTATGGAGTTGATTGTTGTGCCGTTTCTCGTCAAACTAATACAATCTGGTAATTCGAATTCCTAAAAAAAGGAATTTGACAATCAGTAATTGTAAAAGCAACAAAGTCTAGTATTATTAGATTGAGTTTTTGTTTTTGTTTTTTGTTTTTTTCATCGCTAGATCATTATTATTATATTAGATGGAGTTATTGTTTTTACTCTAATCATGTACTGCATGGTCTTCCTCACATAACGTTATTTATGTTATTAACACAAAGATTTATTTAAATTATTATAATAACGTTAACGCGTTATTTTTTTTATTATTAAAATTAACTTCACCACAATTCTCTCTTCATTGTAATAATAAAATAATATTTTAAAATCATATTATTATTTTTTATTAACTTGGACATAGATGAAATTATTATGCATAATAAAAGTGTATAGCACTGAACCTCTTATTAATGTAGTAGTAAATCTTGTTTCAAAGTAAATAGTGTGCCACGAGTATTGAACTTTAACTATAAAAGAGACCTAAGAAGTTGTATTTCATATATAATAATTCAAGTATTTATGAGATTCTATTAACTCATCATATTATGACCTCGTGCTTGATCTCTATTTTAGTAAGTAATCTCGAAACTTGCCCAACCAAGCTTCATAAGAGTGGTCTCAGTTCAATACTCACATAGGTGAAATCTATTAAGAGTCTTCTTGTAACAAATACACTTCATAATGAGCTATAGATTTCTTTAAGATTTTAATAAAAATTAACCTTCTAAACATTACAAGATAGATACACTTACATTATAGGGATGGATAAATAAGCTTAAAGATTCTTAATATGTATCATTTAGTAAGCAATCTCTCTATGGTTCCTTTTCCCATTGAACTTAATTTTCATGTTCTTCAATCATTAAGATGGGTTTTCTCGTAGAAGATTCAAGATTCTTTGGACAAAAGTTTCATCCCCTTTGATGTACTCCAAAACATTTCTCTAGTAAAAACTTTTGTCCAAGTATCAACAAGGTTATCACAAGATCTTATATAAATCACACTTAAAATTCCGTTACTTAAATAAGATCTCACTATAATGTATTTTTATTAATGAATTGAATTTACCATTATAATAACAGTTATGCACCATATCGATGCTATCACAATGTATTTTTGAAAACTTTCATGATCAAAAGACTAGATGAGTACTAACAAACAAATATATATATATATATATATATATATATATATATATATAATGTGAATTACTTAATATTGCAAGCCTTAATTTTCCATAAGTTTAGATACTTATAAGAAATCTCACAATCTTGGAATGTTTCATCATAAAGTTTTAGTGATACAAATCAAGAGGAATATCTCCTATCAAGAGAGTTCATTGACTTGTATCTTGACAATTACAATCATAGATGTTCACGACCTAAACTAAATCATTACCCCAAATACTAGTTGACAATTCACCTTAGCAAAACATGTAAACTTAATCCATCAAGCCTTTAAACAAACAATGGAACCCCAGTACTATAAACATCATTATACTCCTCAAAGAAACCTAGCCTTAACCAGCATGATTTCAAAAAAAAAAAGAAAAAATGCAACTTTAAAGCACGGGGGATCGATGCTAGTCACCGAGGCATCGATCCCTTAAAGGGTTTTAGAGCACTTTTATGCATGAGGGATCAATGTTGTGGCTGGGGAACTGATCCCTTGTTCCCCAAAAAGCCTTGAGCGGTTTAAGAATCAAGGAAAATGAATGATAAAAATAAAAACAAAGAATTTCCTATATTTCAAAATGAGTGAGCTAGTGAAAAACAACAACTTTGACTCTTATGAGTGACTTATGTTGTGAAATTTATTTTGCAAAATTTTGCATACCTTTGAGCAATAATGAGGCACATTTGACACATTTTAATCCACTAACAAAGCAAACAATTTTTGTACAATGTCACACATAAATAAAAGGTTTAAGCATAATGTCACATAGAAATGAAAGGTTTAAGCATACTCAACTTAATTATTTCGCTCACACAATATTTATACGCTCATTCAAAATGCATCAAAGATTATCAACAAATTATCAAATCCAAGGACACAATGAATTTGAGTATATAAAAGATTTTAGGATAGAAAACTTATGCTTACAATGCTTCTTTACTTAACAGTGCTTTGCCATATTTCCTTAAGTCCAACTTGAGCAATCTTTTGAAGTGTGGATATTTAATGTGAATTTACTAAGTGTGGAACCTCAAGCTCTTCCATTTTCTCATGAGCTCAAACTTATTCTCAAAAACAACCATTAGTATTACAAATAACATATAATCAAAATGGTATCCAATCAAAATGAGTTTTAGTTCTCCTTATCAAAAAATCATTCCAAATGATCTTTTGAGCTTAGAGATTAACAAACTCCACATGCATATAAAGTTTAAACATAAGATCAAAGGCATGCATGATATGTCATGTAAGAGCTAGGTGTTAGGAATACTATAATTACATAATATTTATATACAGGATCTCATGTTCAATCATCAAGAAAATTAGAATACGGAAGCGTACCTGGATCCATTGAAATTGATTGATTGGGGTTAGCAATCTTCCAGTCTAAACCTTTTATTTATGAGAGAAAACCTTAGCTCACTCACTGATGGGATATGAGAATGAGAAAAATTACGTTTAGACTGGGGACCATAACCTATTTATAACTGAAGTATATTTTATTCTATTTTGGCCCATCATTAAAATAGAATAAAATATTAGGTCTCTACACATTGTAAAGCCCATACCAATTGAGATACACTGAAGTCCAATAACTTTATTTGATCACTTTTAAGTGGACTAAAACAAATTAAATAGCCTGTAATGTACAATAAATTGATATATATGTAGGCTCACACAAATAATTTCCCAACAATCTCTCACTTGGGTCACATATGTCGCTTGACTATTTTAAATTTAAAATTAACTTTATGAGCTCAATACTTGCTATCTTTACAAAAAAACATCTCTAAACAATCTGGTCCATCAATTATATCAACATAGGATCAAAGCGATCTTCGTTACATATATTCCGTAACTAGACCCATCAATGGTCACGTATATTAATATAATCAACGACATAGATCAAGTATGGATGTGCAGCATAGTAATTACATGAAACGTGATCCCTTAACATGCCTATTTCCAACTGGTCCTACTTTATCATTCTTTCAAGACTTTATGCATACTGCTACTAAAAGAATATTACTTTATTTCAGAGTTTTCAATAATAACAAAAATATTGTATTCTGATCAGAAAAATCTCAATAACAAATGAACATCAAGAAACAAGCTCCCACTATACAAGTATATCATCAGGATGAACCACACCCATACGAGCTGCATGCTCATGAAACACCTTAGGTGGTACTTCCTTTATAAGCGGATCACAATCATGGAGTTTGTATTTATATGTTCAATAATAATCTGAAGACTCTGAACTCTCTCCTTAACAACAGGAAACTTAATGTCAATATGCTTTGACTTCGACGACCTTCTGTTGTTCTTAGAGTATAACTCAGCAACTTTATTATCACAATTAATCTTCAATGGCCTCTCAATACCATCGACAAAGCACAACCCGGTGATAAAATTTCGCAACCATATTGCTTGGTTCGATGCCTCATAACAGGCTATAAATTCTGCCTCCATGGTGGAAGAAGCTATGAGTGACTGCTTTACACTCTTCCATGAGACAGCTCCTCCAGCTAACATGAAAATATAGCCAGAAGTAAATTTTCTGCTATCAAGGCAACCAGCAAAATTGGAGTCTGAATACCCAACGATCTCTAAATGATCTAACCTCCGATATGTGAGCATGTAATCTTTAGTTCTCTGTAGATACTACATAACCCTCTTTACTGCTTTCCAATGATCCTTATCAGGGTTACTTAAATATCTGCCAAGCATTCCAACTGCGTACGCAATATCTGGACGCGTACAAACTTGAGCATACATAAGACTCCCTACTACTGAGGCACAAGGAATCTTTTGCATCTTTTTCTTTTCAATCTCATTTCTTGGGCATTGAAGCAAACTAAATTTATCACCTTTAGCAATGGGTGTATCTCCTGATGCACAATTCTTCATGTCAAATCTGCTAAGCACCTTATCGATATTGCTTTTTGTGATAAGCCAAGTATTCCACGAGAACGATCTCGATGGATCTGTATGCCCAACACAAAAGATGCATCCCCAAGATCTTTCATTTTAAAATTACTTGGCAGAAATCTCTTGGTTTCATGCAACAAGCCTATATCACTGCTTGCTAGCAGAATATCGTCAACATAAAGAACCATAAGAATAAACTTGCTCCCACTAATCTTGTGATAAATACATTGATCAACAGATTTATCCTTAAAACCGAATGAGGTAATCACTTGATCAAATTTTCGGTACCATTGATGGAATGCTTGCTTTAAACCATAAATAGATTTCTTTAATTTGCATACCAGATGTTTCAAATTATCCGACACGAAATTTTTTGGTTGCACCATATAAATTATTTCTTCAGTGTCTCCATTGAGAAACGCTGTCTTTACATCCATCTGATGTAGCTCTAAATTATAATGAGCTACAAGTGCCATAATGATTCTAAAAGAGTCTTCCGATGAGACTGGAGAGAAAGTCTCTTTATAATTAATGCATTCCTTTTGAGTGAAACCTTTGGCGACTAGAGGTGCTTTATATCTTTTGATATTGCCTTTCGAATCTCGTTTGGTTTTGAAAATCCATTGACAACCAATCGGTTTCGCTCCTTTAGGCAATTTGACAAGATCTCAAACACCATTGTCCTCCATTGAATTCATCTCATCTTTCATGGCCTCTATCCAACGTTGGGAGTGAACACTTAGTTTGGCTTTAGTGGAAGATGTTGGATCATCTTCCATTCCTATATCAAACTCATGTTCTTGGAGATAAATGATATAATCATCTGGAATCGCTGATCTCCTCTCCCTAGAGGATCTCCTTAATGGCATTTCCAATTGAGGTTGTTGTTGCTCCTCTAATTGAATAGGAGCTGACTCTTCAATATAAGCATGAGGTAAACCAGAAGTATCTTGATAATCTATATTTACATCTTGAATAACGCCAGACATAATTGTCTGATCATTTTCAATTGCAAATGTAGGAACAGTGACATGTTCTTCTTCAAAGACAAGATCTCTGAGTTTAACACTCTCACTATATTTAACATCCTCAATGAACTTAGCATTTCCCGTCTCGAAAAAAGATTTACTTGAGGGATCATAAAACTTGAAACCCCTCGATCTTTCTGAGTATCCAATAAAGTAGCAGCTTATTGTTCTTGAGTCCAATTTCCTTTCGTTAGGCTTGTATGGCCTAGCTTCAGCTGGATAACCCCAAACATGCAAGTGCCTAATAATAGGCTTCTTTCCTGTCCATAACTCATATGGGGTTTTAGCTAGCTTTGCTTGAAACTCGATTAAGGATATACACTGCAGTCTTTAAAACTTCTCCCCAAAGTGACTCTGGTAAATAAGAATGATTTATCATACTTCTCACCATATCCTTTAGGGTCCGATTTTGTCTTTCAGCTACACCATTTTGACTTGGAGTCCCCAGCATGGTGTATTGAGGAACGATCCCACATTCTGCTAAACACCTTGCAAAGGGTCCTGGACGTTATTCACCTGATCCGTCATATCTACCATAATATTCGCCACCACGTTCAGATTTAACGGCTTTAATTTTCCTACCAAGTTGATTTTCAACTTCAGCTTTATAGTTCTTGAAAACATCCAACAACTGAGACTTCTCATGAATTAAGAATAGGTACCCATAGCGAGAATAATCGTCTATGAAAGTAATAAAATACTGTTGACCATTCCAAAAAGTCGTAGGGAATGGACCATATATATCAGTATGAATTAATTCCAAGACGTTTAAACTCCTTTTGGCACCTATTTTCTTGATATTTATTTGTTTTCCCTTAATACACTCAATACAGATTTTGAAATCTGAAAAATCAAGGGAATCGAGAATTCCTTCTGACACAAGTCTCCGTATTCTTTGTTCAGAAATATGCCCTAAACGCTTGTGTTATAACATAAAAGAATTCTCATTAATTAATTTGCGCTTTGTGCCATAATTATTTATATGCAAGCATTCATTAACATATGAGGCATGTAGGTCCAATTTATATAAATTGTCAACTAAAAGAACCGGTACCAATAAGATTTGAATACTAAAAGAGACTAAATTTTTCATTTCCAAATGATCAAGAATAACCCGATTTGTCCAAATTAGAAACAGAAATCAAATTTCGTCTAAATGACGGTACATAAAAAGTCTCGTCCAAATCTAAATAATAATCAGATTCTTACTTTAGTCTGAATAGACTAATAGCCTCAACAGGAGCTTTCTTGCCATTTCCCACATAGATGAAATGTGAAACCCAAATATTTCTCACTTTATTTCTTATTTGGCAAACTAAGAAGTAGTTAAGAACTCGAAATAATATTATGCAAGCCTGAAACCACCAAAACACTCGGGTTAGTGACGTGGGGCCCACTGGCACTTAAACCGAGGTAAGGCCTTAAGCTCGAGAATTTCTTAAGAATTACATGTTTGAGTATGAATTGATGTTTAGAAATGAAAATTAAGGAATTAAAAGTGAAAAAAAGTTAGTAAGGTTCGGGTTTTGCACTAAATCGAGCAAATGGGCTCGAAAAAGAGAATAAATCCGGAATAAATTCTAAAAATTCTCAAAAATTATTCCGAGGCCATAGAAAATTAATATAAGATGAAATTTACTTGAGAAAATCAAAATCAAGTGAAAATATGGAGGTTTCGGGGATCGAATTAATTTTTAAGGTAAATTGAAAACTTTAAGTCATTTTGCTCGGTATTGACCAAATCGTGCACAATGGGTTCAATCGGGTAATTTTTCTTAAACAAGTGACCCTCAAATTTTTCTGAAACATACTAGAAACATAGTATAACACTTGAGAAGTGGAAATTTGGAGAAAATTGGACTAGAATAATTTTTCTTGAATTCTTCTAGAAGAGGACAGAAATCTGTCCCCTTCAGCCTGCCGACCCAGACCTCATGTTTGTCAAATTTGAAGACCTTCCCGTATTCAATTCGAGCCAAATTTTTCAAGCCTGAAATTAGACTTAAGGAGCTTTCAGTGGGAATAAACTTAAACCCCAAAGGACTTCTAGGCCGAGAGATATCCCCCTACCTTTCTTCCCGCAGGCGTCCTCCCTTTGCCCTCGGTGTGTTATTTTTCCGGCCACCTTACGATCAGATTCAGGTGTTTTCCAAGAAGGATAAAATCTTCCCCTTCCAGTCCTATATAACATATAAAAAATTAAGCCACAAATAAGTTCATTTACTAGGTGAAAAACGCAAAACAAAAAAGGTCGACGGATCTGCCCTGTTTTTGGTAAGTGAAGAACTTGGATTTTTGGATTCTTTGGCTGAGTTTTCTTCTAGTTTTTGATGATTCTAAGATCTATACATGTTAAATAACAGTTGAGGATCAATTTGAAGAATCAAAAAACGTGGTTAACCTTGGTCAAACTCGAGGTAAAGTTGATGGATGATGATAAAGTTCATATATGTTGTTATTTGGTGTTGTTGAAAGATTTTTAGTTAAGTGGACTTGGATGATTTAACTTCTAAGAATGATTTGAGATCTGGACAGCAAGGTGTTGATGGGTTTATGTGAAAAATTTGATGGATCTAAGGTTATTAACGGTTAAATTTATACCGAAAAAGCCCGATTTATAGTTTGACTCATTGTAAAATCGAAAAATGAAAGAATTGAAAATTTTACAAAATGACTAGCTTGATTTATGAACTTGAGTGAGTCATAAGGTTAATGAAGTAATGAAATGAGAAATTAGAATAACGAAATTTGCGAAAAATGGCACTAAATTGGTAAAACCGATAAAATCGAAAAAGTTGACCGAAAAGTCAAAATTGGTCAAACTTCAAGAAGATAAATTAAAATTGAGTATGTTAAGATGAAATTGATCAATATATGATGAATGAATATCATTTTGGGCAGTTCGAGAATTTGACACGTAAATCGAGGCAATCCTGAGACCCGACAAGTTTGCGCTGCCCTACGATCTACGAGGTAAGGGATGTGATTTAAAGTAGTCTCGTAAGGGATGTGATTTAAAGTAGTATTGGTATTCAAATACCTTACTTTAGCTTAAAAATGTATTGAGCATGTTAGTTTTTACGAATAATAACTCCAAACTCAGAAAAGTTACTTTGCACTCAAAAATCGAGAAAACCGAAAGCAAGCCCTATTTTTCGAGCTCTTCAAAATATACTTTTGATATCTGTGAAATGTTTTTAAATGAAATTTTTTATGCAAAAATGAAAATTCATTATTTCTACAATTTACGGGTGAAAGGACTCGAAATATGATCAAAAATATGATTTCTACGAGTTTACGGGTGAACGGACCCGAAATATGATTAAATCATTATTTCTACGAATTTACGGGTGAACGGACCCGAAATATGATTAAAAATATGATTTCTATGAATTTACGAGTGTACGGACCCGAGAAATGATTTAAAAGTCTACGGGTGTACGGACCCGAGAAATGATTTAAAAGTTTACGGGTGAACGGACCCGAGAAATAATTTTAAAGAAATGTTTTGAGACTAAGGCTATATGTAAGCTATGAGAGCTATCTTAAATTGCTGTGTGGGGTCTGGACTGTCGTGGAACATGCCTCATACCACTTGGTGTACGTTTAGTCCCTTGTGGTGGATGTTGAACTGCGTCGGGTATTTGTACCACTCGGTGCGATGTTTATGCCACTCTCCGTTAAAGGAAATATATGTATAGTGGCGAGGGGCTCTGTAAGACCCTGATCCAGTCTACAGTCCCTTACCATGGCCATCAGTATTAAGTATAAGTGAAGCATCTATGCAAATTTCCTATGTGAAATGCATACATGAATACGACTCTTGTCGTAATGAAAATGCTGCCTAGTCTCCATCAAAAGAATCAGTATTATTTGAAAGACAAGAGTACTAAATTTTATGATTTAAATATTATGTACTCTGACTTGATTTGCTCTTTAAACGAGCTACGTGATATATGTTATGTGAATGATTTCCTACGGGATATTTGTTACATGATTTACATGCTACGTGTTTTATAAGATGCATGATTTATAAATTACATGCTACCAGTTATGATATCACAAGTACTTTGACTTGTCTTTCGAAACGTAATACGTTTCGGTTAATATTCACGTGCATGATATTTTATAAAGCTTATATCACAATATTTTACATTTACATGTTTTAATGCTAAGACTGCCTTAAATGCATGTCTTACTGGGCTTGAAGAGCTCACCCCTTTATTTTTACCTCACAGATTTGCTTAAGTAAATTGTCATCCTTACCTGCCGTACAATAGTCGTGGATAGGCGGACTCAGCCCTTCCAGGCTATCCTCAGTACTAGTAAGGTATATTTTACTTTACCTACCAGACTTCCTGTAAAGCATAGACAATGTTGTAATAATGTTTTGGGATGTAAAGTAAGAAATATGAATGTAACTAAAGTAGTAGTAACGCAGTTTAAACCTTACTTTATATTCTAGATATATAAAGTGTGGGAATGAGAATAGACGTACTGACAAGTAGAGGAAAAGATATTGAATTCGACTGGTTACGATTATAAACTGCGTCTCGGTACATTAACGAAAGATTAAGAAATTGGCACTGATAGGAATACAACTTAAGTAAAGGATATAAAAAAAATAGCCCATTTTTTCGCGTTTCCGAGGCGTCACAGTTTTCTTGGTATCAGAGCAAAAGTTGTCTAGTACTGTTAGTGCCAAATCGAAAAGTCATATTACATCCCAAATTGTCTATGCTTGTCTGGTTGTAAAGTAAGTATATTTGTTAAGTCATGATTAAAATTTTGGGTGTACGTGCAGGTAAACGATTACTGAAAATATGAGTGGTAGGAGAGGCCGTCCAAGGAGACAGGCACAACCTGCTCCGCCATCTCCCCCTCAACCTGAGAGCCCCACTGAGAGAATAAGGAGGCTCGAGGAAACAGTACATGCATTGACTGCGATTATTGCCCAGCAGTTTGGGGCAAACACCCTTGGTACTGATGCCACTACTGCACCAGCACAAGTTCCTCCTCCCCCACCACAGAATCCTCCGGCAGCCCCAGTACCTCAGCCTGCAGCTCCACAACCTAGAGGTGTTAGAGACACTCAAAGGCTGCGAGAATTTTTGAAAATGAGTCCCCCAGAATTTACAGGGGTAAAGGATCCGATTAAGGCTGAGGGATGGTTAATTGACCTTGATTCGGTATTTCAGTATTTGGGTTGCACGGATGAAGAAAAAGTGACTATGGCCAGCTACATACTCAAGGAAGAGGCCAAATTTTGGTGGAAGACCACACAGAAAACCTTAGCTGATAATCCAACAGATATTTCATGGGAGGCATTTCTAGTGCATTCAGAGCCCAGTATATTCCGCTTATAGCACAAAAGAAAATGCAGGCGGAATTTTTTTAATCTGACTCAGGGCAGTTCGACTGTTGATCAGTATGAAAGTCGATTCACTACCCTTTTGAGATTTGATCCTGACACCCTTAGGGATCCAGCTCGTCGAATTGAGAGATTCTTGGCAGGTCTGAGATCAGGGATCCGGGACAAATTATTGGGATTCCGATTTGAGGATTTTAAGGATGCTCTAGGTCGGGCTCAAGAAGTTGAAAGGGGCTTAGATGTGACCCGAGCTGAGCATGGGTACAAAGCCAAGGATCGAGATAAAGGAAAAGGGATACAGGCATCTCGATATGATATGAGAAAGAGCCAGCCAAAGAGGCAAAGAACAGATGAGCCTCAGACATGGGTTGGGAAGCCCAAGATCCACATGGGTAGTGCTACCACTGCTCGAAGCCCTGGGACAGTAGTGCCACGGTGCAAGAACTGTGGCAAGATACATGCTAGTGAATGTCGTTGGGCTATTAATGTTTGTTTCAGGTGTGGAGAGGCAGGGCACATGATTAAGGATTGCCCATTAATGAGACCTTATGAATCTCGGGAACAACCAAAACAGCCTGAGAGGCAAGTACAGATTCCCTAGAGACAGGTCCCGCAGCGGAGAGCAACAGCTGCAGAGAAGGGTAAGAGGCCCATTGCACAGGGACATGTATGAGCGATAGACGGAGAGACAGCTGACATCTCCTCCGATACTATCAGAGGTACGCTTATGGTCTGTAATTGCTACGCACATGTTTTATTTGATTCAGGTGCTACACACTCTTTTATTTCCCCACCATTTGCATGTAAATTGCATTTAAAACCTGAATCCTTAAATCCCATGTTACGTATTAGTACACCTATGCATGACTCTCAATTGACGGATATGATATGTAAAAATTATGAAATTGTGGTAGGAGGTAGAAAGTTGTTAGCAGATCTAATTTTACTGAATATGTCGAATTTTGATGTAATTTTGGGTATGGATTGGCTAGCTGCTAATCATGTAAGTTTAGACTGCTACACTAAGACCCTGACTTTCTCCTTACCCAAAAAGTTTGATGTATGTTTTGTTAAGAATAAATAAAATGTATGGTGTTAAATTTTACGAAGTTATTGGATAATAAATTAAAAAAAAAAAGTTGCTAACAGTATGATTCATATGAAGGCTATATTGCCTTTATTTCTGACAACAGTCGGGAACCACCAAATATTCAAGATGTTCCAGTTGTATGTGAGTTTCTCGATGTCTTTCCAGAAGATTTACCGGGGCTACCACCAGAGAGAGAAGTTGAATTTGCAATTGATATGGTGCCCGACACTCAGCCTATTTCCAAGCCACCTTATCGAATGGCATTGGTCGAATTAGAGGAATTGAAAAAGCAGTTACAAGAATTGCTCGATAAGAGATTTATTAGGCCGAGTGTGTCCCCATGGGGTGCTCCGGTACTGTTTGTCAGAAAGAAAAATGGCAGTCTTCGCCTGTGTATTGATTATAGACTGTTGAATAAGGCAACGATAAAGAATAAGTATCCTCTACCAATGATAGATGACTTATTTGATCAATTAAGAGGGGCATTAGTGTTCTCCAAAATAGATCTGAGATCGGGTTATCATCAGTTAAGGATTAAGGAGGCTGATGTACCGAAGACAGCCTTTCGAACCCGATATGGGCACTATGAATTTTTGGTAATGCCCTTTGGGCTGACAAACGCCCCTGCTGCCTTTATGAATTTGATGAATGATGTTTTTCGAGAATATTTGGATAAATTTGTGATTGTGTTCATTGACGACATACTGATTTATTCTAAGTCTCAGGAGGAGCACGAGCAGCATTTGAGAATTGTACTCCAAACTCTTCGTGAGAAGAGACTGTATGAAAAATTCAGTAAATGTGCATTCTGGTTGGAACAGATTGCCTTCCTCGGACACATAGTATCTAAGGATGGGGTGTCTGTGGATCCGTCCAAAGTGGATGCAGTATTAAAATGGGAGAGACCAAGGACAGTGACAGAGGTTCGAAGTTTACTGGGATTAGCAGGATACTACCGAAGGTTTGTCGAAGGATTTTCTCGGATTGCAGCTCCACTGTCTAAATTGACCCGTAAAACTATCCCATTTCAGTGGTCTGATCAATGCGAGCGGAGCTTTCAAGAGCTCAAACGTCGGTTGACCACAGCACCAGTCTTGACCATTCCGAGCGGTTCAGGAGGATTTGCAATTTACAGTGATGCCTCCTACCAGGGTTTAGGCTGTGTGCTAATGCAAAATGGTATAGTGGTTACTTATGGGTCTCGCCAGCTAAAGGACCATGAGCGTAACTATCCCACTCATGACTTGGAGTTGGCTGCAGTAATTTTTGCACTGAAGATATGGCGACATTACTTGTATGATGAAAAATTTCATATTTTCACCGACCATAAGAGTCTCAAGTATATTTTTGATCAGAAGGAGCTGAATATGAGACAGCGAAGATGGATAGAGCTCCTGAAGGATTATGACTGCGAGATTTTGTACCATCCGGGCAAGGCGAATGTGGTAGCAGATGCCCTCAGTAGAAAGGGTATGATATCCTATATGATGACTAGAGAATGGGACTTGTTAGGGCAGTTTACCGAGCTCAGACTCAATGTTGATGAGGTTAAGGATGGGTTTATGGCTAGCCTACAGATAGAGCCCAGTATACTGGATCAAATCAGAGCAGGACAGAGGAATGATCAGAAATTACTGAATATGGTTAGTCAGGCTGAAGAGAGATCGCAGTCAGAATTCTTGGTCAGTGATGATGGGTTGTTGAGATTTCGGGGCCGTATTTATGTACCCCATGATGACACCTTGAGACAGGGTATTTTGAAAGTGTCTCATTGTTCTCGATTCACCATACACCCAGGTAGTACTAAGATGTATCATGATCTTCGAAAAGTGTATTGGTGGACAGGAATGAAGAAAGATGTGGCAGATTTTATGGTTAGATGTTTAGTCTGCCAACAGATTAAGGCTGAGCACCAGAAGCCAGCAGGACTGCTTAAGTCTTTACCAGTGCCTGCTTGGAAATGGGAGCATATTACTATGGATTTTATCATGGGGTTACCTAGGACCCAGAGAGGTCATGATGCAATCTGGGTGATTGTGGACAGACTGACAAAGAGTGCCCATTTTCTTGCCATTAAGAGCACTGATTCTCTGGATAAGCTAGCAGAACTGTATGTCCGAGAGGTGGCACGATTACATGGAGCTCCTGTGAGTATTACCTCTGATAGAGATTCTCGGTTCACTTCGAGGTTCTGGACTCGTTTTCAGGAAGCCATGGGATCTCGACTGAATTTGAGCACCGCCTATCATCCTCAGACAGACGGTCAGTCCGAGCGAACTATTCAGACCTTAGAGGATATGTTAAGGGCATGTGCACTAGATTTTAAGGGCTCATGGGATGATCATTTGCCTCTCGCTAAATTTGCTTATAATAACAGTTATCATGCTAGCATTGGTATGGCTCCTTATGAAGCTCTATATGGCAGGAGATGTAGATCCCCGATTGCATGGGAAGAAGTGGGTGATAAGAAAATACTTGCTCCCGAACTAGTTGAATAAGCAGCCAAAGGAGTTCAGTTAATTTGTGATAGATTGAGGACAGCACAAAGTAGGCAAAAGAGTTATGCAGATGTGCGAAGACGTCCTCTGGAATTTCAAGTTGGGGACTCTGTATTTGTAAAGGTGTCTCCGATGAAGGGTGTCACACGTTTCGGAAAGAAAGGGAAGCTCAGTCCTCGCTTCGTTGGTCCATTTGAAATATTGGAGAAAGTGGGAGACGTTGCCTACCGACTTGCACTACCCCCACAGTTGTCGGGTATACATGATGTCTTTCACGTTTCCATGTTAAGAAAGTATTATCCGGACCCTTCTAATGTCATAGAGTACAAACCATTGGAGATTCATGAAGACATGAGTTATATTGAACAACCGATTCGGATCCTCGACAGAAAAGAGAAGGTACTTCGATCTAAGACGATTCCACTGGTAAAGATTCTCTGGCGACACCACTCGACAGAAGAAGCTACATGGGAGCTAGAGAGTCACATGAAAGAGAAGTATCATCAGTTATTCGATGGACCAGTTTGAATTCGGAGGACCGAATTCTTAAAAGGTGGGGAGAAATGTGAAACCCAAATATTTCTCACTTTATTTCTTATTTGGTAAACTAAGAAGTAGTTGAGAACTCGGAATAATATTATGCAGGCCTGAAACCACCAAAACACTCGGGTTAGGCCCACTGGCACTTAAACCGAGGTAAGGCTTTAAGCCCGAGAATTTCTTAAGAATTACATGTTTGAGTATGAATTGATGTTTAGAAATGAAAATTAAGGAATTAAAAGTGAAAAAAAGTTAGTAAGGTTCGGGTTTTGCACTAAATCGAGCAAATGGGCTCGAAAAAGAGAATAAATCCAGAATAAATTCTCAAAAATTATTCCGAGGCCATAGAAAATTAATATAAGATGAAATTTACTTGAGAAAATCAAAATCAAGTGAAAATATGGAGGTTTCGGGGATCGAATTAATTTTTAAGGTAAATTGAAAACTTTAAGTCATTTTGCTCGGTATTGACCAAATCGTACACAATGGGTTCAATCGGGTAATTTTTCTTAAACAAGTGACCCTCAAATTTTTATGAAACATACTAGAAACATATTATAACACTTGAGAAGTGGAAATTTGGAGAAAATTGGACTAGAATAATTTTTCTTGAATTCTTCTAGAAGAGGACAGAAATCTATCCCCTTCAGCCTGCCGACCCAGACCTCATGTTTGTCAAATTTGAAGACCTTCCCGTATTCAATTCGAGCCAAATTTTTCAAGCCTGAAATTAGACTTAAGGACCTTTCAGTGGGCATAAAATTAAACCCCAAAGGACTTCTAGGCCGAGAGATATCCCCCTACCTTTCTTCCCGCAGGCGTCCTCCCTTTGCCCTCGGTGTGTTATTTTTCCGACCACCTTACGATCAGATTCAGGTGTTGTCCAAGAAGGATAAAATCTTCCCCATCCAGTCCTATATAACATATAAAAAATTCAGCCACAAATAAGTTCATTTACTAGGTGAAAAACGCAAAACAAAAACGGTCGACGGATCTGCCCTGTTTTTGGTAAGTGAAGAACTTGGATTTTTGGATTCTTTGGCTGAGTTTTCTTCTAGTTTTTGATGATTCTAAGATCTATACATGTTAAATAACAGTTGAGGATCAATTTGAAGAATCAAAAAATGTGGTCAACCTTGGTCAAACTCGAGGTAAAGTTGATGGATGATGATAAAGTTCATATATGTTGTTATTTGGTGTTGTTGAAAGATTTTTAGCTAAGTGGACTTGGATGATTTAACTTCTAAGAATGATTTGAGATCTGGACAGCAAGGTGTTGATGGGTTTATGTGAAAAATTTGATGGATCTAAGGTTATTAACGGTTAAATTTATACCGAGAAAGCCCGATTTATAGTTTGACTCATTGTAAAACCGAAAAATGAAAGAATTGAAAATTTTACAAAATGACTAGCTTGATTTATGAACTTGAATGAGTCATAAGGTTAATGAAGTAATGAAATGAGAAATTAGAATAACGAAATTTGCGAAAAATGGCACTAAATCGGTAAAACCGATAAAACCGAAAAAGTTGACCGAAAAGTCAAAATTGATCAAACTTCGAGAAGATAAATTAAAATTGAGTATGTTAAGATGAAATTGATCAATATATGATGAATGAATATCGTTTTGGGCAGTTCAAGAATTTGACACGTAAATCGAGGCAATCCCGAAACCCGACAAGTTTGCGCTGCCCTACGATCTACGAGGTAAGGGATGTGATTTAAAGTAGTATTGGTATTCAAATACCTTACTTCAGCTTAAAAATGTATTGAGCATGTTAGTTTTTACGAATAATAACTCCAAACTCAGAAAAGTTACTTTGCACTCAAAAATCGAGAAAACCGAAAGAAAGCCCTATTTTTCGAGCTCTTCAAAATATACTTTTGATATCTGTGAAATGTTTTTAAATGAAATTTTTTATGCAAAAATGAAAATTCATTATTTCTACAAGTTACGGGTGAAAGGACCTGAAATATGATCAAAAATATGATTTCTACGAGTTTACGGGTGAACGGACCCGAAATATGATTAAATCATTATTTCTACGAATTTACGAGTGACCGGACCCGAAATATGATTAAAAATATGATTTCTATGAATTTACGGGTGTACGGACCCGAGAAATGATTTAAAAGTCTACGGGTGTACGGACCCGAGAAATGATTTAAAAGTTTACGGGTGAACGGACCCGAGAAATAATTTCAAAGAAATGTTTTGAGACTAAGGCTATATGTAAGCTATGAGAGCTATCTTAAATTGCCGTGTGGGGTCTAGACCTTCGTGGAACATGCCTCATACCACTTGGTGTACGTTTAGTCCCTTGTGGTGCATGTTGAACTGCGTCGGGTATTTGTACCACTCGGTGCGATGTTTATGCCACTCTCCGTTAAAGGAAATATATGTATAGTGGCGAGGGGCTCTGTAAGACCCTGATCCAGTCTACAGTCTCTTACCATGGCCATCGGTATTAAGTATAAATGAAGCATCTATGCAAATTTCCTATGTGAAATGCATACATGAATACGACTCTTGTCGTAATGAAAATGCTGCTTAGTCTCCATCAAAATAATCAGTATTATTTGAAAGAAAAGAGTACTAAATTTTATGATTTAAATATTATGTACTCTGACTTGATTTGCTCTTTAAACGAGCTACGTGATATATGTTATGTGAATGATTTCCTACGGGATATTTGTTACATGATTTACATGCTACGTGTTTTATAAGATGCATGATTTATAAATTACATGCTACCAGTTATGATATCACAAGTACTTTGACTTGTCTTTCGAAACTAAATATGTTTCGGTTAATATTCACGTGCATGATATTTTATAAAGCTTATATCACAATATTTTACATTTACATGTTTTAATGCTAAGACTGCCTTAAATGCATGTCTTACTGGGCTTGAAGAGCTCACCCCTTTATTTTTACCTCACAGATTTGCTTAAGTAAATTGTCATCCTTACCTGCCGTACAATAGTCGTGGATAGGCGGACTCAGCCCTTCCAGGCTATCCTCAGTACTAGTAAGGTATATTTTACTTTACCTACCAGACTTCCTGTAAAGCATAGACAATGTTGTAATAATGTTTTGGGATGTAAAGTAAGAAATATGAATGTAATTAAAGTAGTAGTAACGCAGTTTAAACCTTACTGTATATTCTAGATATATAAAGTGTGGGAATGAGAATAGACGTACTGACAAGTAGAGGAAAAGATATTGAATTCGACTGGTTACGATTATAAACTGCGTCTCGGTACATTAACGAAAGATTAAGAAATTGGCACTGATAGGAATACAACTTAAGTAAAGGATATAAAAAAAATAGCCCATTTTTTCGCGTTTCCGGGGCGTCACATGAAACTTTTATCATCAGTTGGCTTTCTGCTCCTTAGACAGCCCTGCATTGTCACACTTATATGAGTAGTTGCACCTGTATCTATCCACCAAGTGTGATTGGGTACTAAAGCCAAATTAACTTCAGAACAAACAAGGCTAAGAAGTTTACCCCTTTTGGCAAGCCATTTTTCGTACTTGGAACAATCCTTCTTCACATGTCCATCCTTACGGCAGAAGATGTGAGACCCCGTATATGTATAATGGTGTATATGTACATAGAAATGTAAATGGAGTTGTACTATGAATTGAGTGAAGTATATGTGATGTAAGTCCATATGTAATGTACACACTTGTACTGAGAGTGGTAATCGTACATACAAGTTTCATTAAGTATGAATGTGAAGAAATGGACTTAAACATGTGGAGAATGTGTGTAGAATGGATTATGAGTAGTTTGGTAAAATGGAAGTAGAATTTCATAAGATGTGCACTTCCATTCTTGTTTGTATTAAGTACCATTGGTCATACAAAGATTCTACACAAATTTTAATGTGCATGAAGTGAGAATGGATGTCATCTTTAAGTCTCAAAGATGAATGAATGAGGAAATGATCATGGTAGCAAATTAAGGATGTTGGTAAGTGTTGTTGCAGAGGAAATCTGGAAATTTTGAAGGGCAGATCGATCTCATGGGATGAGAGATCGATCTGGAAGAGCCAGAATGCTCTTATTTGGACGAGAGAATAGAACAGATCGATCTCCAATGGACCAGATCGATCTCCTTAGCTCTCTGTTTGGGAGCAGATCGATCTCATGCTTCGACAGATCGATCTCATGCCTCGACAGATCGATCTCATGCTTCAACAGATCGATCTCAGGCTTAAAAATACCGTGAAAAGAGGGATTTTAAGGGACTAGATCGATCTCCTCTTGGACCAGATCGATCTCCTCAAGCTATTTCTATATAGGAGTGCTGGAAATCATAAAATTTCGGGAAAAACACAAACTTTTCACTTCCAACCCAAAAACCTAACATTCTCTCTCAAAAATCAGCCACTTTCAGTGAGGTTTGAAGAGAGATCATTAGAGACAAAGTTGTTCTTATCAAAGAGAAGAACAACATAGTTGGAAAGCATTTTCCCATTGTTGGTATTGGAGGAGTTAAGGGCATTGCCATTGGAGCAAGAAGAGAAATCAAATTTGGGTAAGATTCTAACACTCCAACTGTGATACATTGTTTATTAAGTGATTTTGGAGTTGTTGGCATGAGTATAGATGGTTAGAAACTATCTAAATGCATTGGTATGATTTTGACCTAGAAATGGTTTAGTGTGAGAAAGTGAAATTGATGGAGATTAATGATGAATGAGATATGTAGAAATCATTAATAGTGATTGTGGTATGATTTTAAGATGTGGTTAGTGGATAAATTGTGAGGTTTACCTAAAATAGGTAAAATGAGGGTTAAGGCATTTGTAAAATGCATAAGTAAATAATGTTGACTAGTGAGGTCAACTATGGGTTAAATACGTTAACTCAATCGATTTAATGAATGAATCGCAGCTTCCGAGGATACGTCGAGGCGAGTTGAGCCAAGAGCGTGAGAAGCTAAAAGGAAAGGAGTCACACCAAGTAAATCGAGGTAAGGGAATTGTGTGGACTCTTAGAGATATTGTGCCCAATTTGGGAACATAAATGTTTTGCTAGAATGCATGAGATTAGGAAATGTTGTTGTTGGGTGATTGAAGGGTAAAAGTTGGGAGTTTGAGAAATGTGCATGAAAACAAAAGCATATTTCTTTGGAAATAATGTTTTATTGCTTTTTAGCAAATGATTGGTAGGTTGGCTAACATTGAAATGATTTGCAAAAGAAATGAGTATGTTTTGGTTTTGTTAACCATATTTTGCAAGTTTTGAGCCACCTACATGATTTCGTGAGTATGAAAGAGTGCATGAGGCACTAGTTTTCACATGGATTTCATATTGTTTTGGCATTATGCTTGAGTTTGTCTCGCACTGGATGCCCACCTTGCATGTTGCCGTGTTTGGAGCTTCGAGTAGACTTGGTGTCATATCGATTAAATAGGCTCACACGTGCATTGTTTTGAGACATGGCATGTTAAAACAACCTGATGAGCCCGAACGAGGGATAAGGGTTGGAGATTCACCTGATGAGCCCGAACGAGGGATAAGGGTTGGAGGAACAGCTGATGAGCCCGAACGAGGGATAAGGCTGGGGGTCCACGGAGTACGTTGTACCGTGCATGTAGCATGGAGTACATTGTACCGTGTTGTGATGTGATGTGCCATCTTCGGACGAGATCTGCTATGGACCGACGGGTAGGATTTGACCCACCTCCCGTGTGGAAGCAGATGGTGGTGATATCCCGCACACCTGATCCGTGTAGCCAGTATCACAGGTTATGTACATAGGCCTTGAGGTTATTACCTATTGTTGAAACTGCCTATCTCACATGTCTAATGCTATTTGAGAATAAATCCATGTTTGAAGTGATTGTGGTCAGGAAAGCCCGAGGGATGGGCTGGGACCTGACGTTGAATTGATTTGTTAATGGTTTTAAAGTGCACGGATGCATAATGTTTAATGCCATGCTTTATTGTGGAAATGCATGATGTTTAATGCCATGCTTTATTGTGAAAATGCATGATGTTTAATGCCATGCTTTTATTGTGAACTATGCATGATGATTTATACCATGCTTTGAGTTGACATGTGCACTTGATTTCTATAGCATGAATGCTTTACATACCATTAACACAATCATACACTCATGTTTTGAGATAAACATTGAATTAAATGCTTTTGAGCATGGCATCACGATCACGTAGATAGTACAGTATCTACCTGTTCGCATGATTGCCTTACTGAGCGTGTGGTTTGCTCACCCCCCTTCTTTTCCCCTCTCTACAGAGATTTGAGTACAGATTGAGCGTGACTGGAGGCATTCCCTTTTTGGTAATCCGCTGCATCCCATCGCTAAAGGTATACACACTTGGATTATTTTGTATCTAAATTAGACATAGCACAGTAGCATTTTGTATGTAACTACTGGGGATGTAAAACAATTTAAACACATGTAACAACTCTGATATATATACATTTATACAAGTGTTTACTCATGAATAATGTTTCAAATTAAATTGGTATGGTGGAGTGAGTTAGACGTCGACACACAGCCCAACTGTTAAGTGTGTGGTTGTTCACGATCGAGGAAGGATGATTAAGGATCGATGCATGAAAATGCAAAAAATTTGTACGTATTTTTGTAAGTTGAGGGTCGTGACAGAAGTTGGTATCAGAGCCCGGGTTGGTCTGACGTGTGTCGTGTTTAAAATACTTAATAAGTGAAAAAAAAAATTACATCCCCAAGTTACTGTGCTTGTTTAGATACAAATAGTGTATGTCGATGGGTTGACTAAGTAATTGGTTGTGAATGTAGGGAACTGAGTAAGTATGCCTAATACCAGTCGCGGTAGAGGGATGAGAGCACAAGCTCGAGGCCGTAGAGGTAGGCCTAGGGGTCGTGTTGAGCCGGAAACACACGAGGCTCAAGAGGATGTTGAGGTGGAGGTCGACATTGAGCACGCTCCACAGGGTCCAGAGGAGAGGCCCGAGAGTACTGAGGCTCGCTTCGCGAGGATTGAGCGGAGCATTGAGATGATTTTGGAATCGGTCACTCAATCTTTACCTGGAGTTGGCGGTAGACAGAGTCCCGCTACACAGGGTGATGCCGAGCAGGCAGCAGCTCCCGAGGCACGGGCAAGGCAAGCCCAAGGACCTCAGACGACAGATACCCCACCCCCACAGGATGTGCCTACGCCGGTTGCTATGCCAGGCAGTAGAGGTTGGGGATATGGATGTGATTTGGATAGACTGCGGCAGTTCCAGAAGTTTGGACCGCCGTCTTTCAGTGGAGTAAAGGACCCAGTAGCGGCTGAGGATTGGATCAATGAGATCGAGAAATTATATGGGTTCTTTGAGTGCACTACTACCGAGATGGTAGCATTTGCCGCTTTTATGCTGAAGGGATCAGCAGAACATTGGTGGAAATCCACCAGGCCTATTTTGAGAGCCCGGCAAATTGAGATCAGCTGGGATGTGTTTCTAGAGGCCTTTCGGAGACAGTATGTTCCGGATACCGCCCAGCGAAAGCTAAAGATGGCATTTTTGGGACTGACCCAAGGGAGCAGGACTGTGGACGAGTATGAGACTGCTTTTATATCCCTGAGCAGATATGATCCCAACACGATCAGTAATGAGGTCGAGAAGATCCAAAAGTTTATGGATGGATTAAGACCGGCTATCAGGTCTAGACTGGTTCCCTTAGATATACCGACCTATGAGGAGGCAGTGCGCAGGGCGCAACTATGTGAACAAGATGTTGATAGAATCGCCTCAGAATTTGGAAAGGTTGGTAAGATGAGGGACAAAGATAAGAAGAGACCTATAATGGATAGAGGCTTCAACTATAAAGGAAGCAAGAGATTCTCTGGAAAGAGGCCGAGAACTGATGAGATCCGGGAGAGGACAATTGATACTCCCATGTATCCGGCCATTGCTCCAGCTAAGGGAATCGTAATTGGAGGACCACGGCCTACTACAGAACAGTGTGGCAAGTGTGGTAGGTACCATGGTACTCGACCATGTTATGGACCTCAGGTTGTATGCTTCAGATGTGGGAAGCCAGGGCACATAAGCAGAGATTGCCCCGAGATGATAGAGAGAGCCCCACAGAAGGGCAAGGAGCCAGAGAGAGCTCCAGTTGGTACAGCTGCTCCGAGGAGGAAGGCTACAGCTGAAGAAAAAGGGAAGCAAGCAGTGGGTGTAAGCAGAGGACGAGTGCACACACTGGATCAGGATACTGCAGATCAGTCATCAGATGTGGTAAAAAGTACCATCCAAATCTTTGAATTAGAAGCTTATGTACTGTTTGATCCTGGTGCCACGCATTCCTTTATTTCGCCATCCTTTGCATGTAAATTGTTGAAGCATGTAAAACCCACGCTGCTTGATAAGATGTTATTGATATCTACCCCTATGAATGATAGTCAGTTGACTGAGCATATATATAGGGATTGTAAAATGAAGATAGGAGGTAAAGAGATGGCAGCCGATTTAATTTTATTAAACATGAGTGATTTTGATGTGATCCTAGGAATGGATTGGTTGGCTGCCAATCATGTTGTTATGGATTGTCATGCTAAAACCTTGATGTTTCCAAAGATAGACAATCTTGTAGTTAATTTTGTGAAATGAAATTAAAGAACATGATTTTTTCTAAGTGTGATGAGTATAATCTTGATACATGATGTATGAAAGATAAATTTGATTTCATTTATGTATGTGATGATATGATTTATGATACTAATGGTGGAAAGAATAATGTGAAGGATTCATCGCTTTTGTGATTGAGATGGATAAGGCACGTCCGGAATTGGAAGACATAGCAGTGGTTAGGGAATTTCCAGATGTCTTTCCGGATGAGTTACCAGGGTTACCTCCAGATAGGGAGATGGAGTTTGGTATAGATTTGGCACCTGGTACAGAGTCGATGTCCAAGCCACCATACAGAATGGCTCAAGTTGAGTTAGAGGAGTTAAGGAAACAATTACAAGAGTTGCTGGAGAAGGGGTTCATCAGGCCGAGCGTCTCACCTTGGGGAGCACCGGTTCTGTTTGTAAGGAAGAAGGATGGAAGCCTCCGACTGTGTATAGACTACCGGTTGTTAAATAAGGCCACCATCAAGAATAAGTATCCCCTCCCACGTATCGATGATTTGTTGGATCAGCTTAAGGGAGCGCAGGTCTTTTCCAAGATAGATCTGAGATCAGGGTACCATCAGTTGAAGATACGAGGTGAAGATGTACCCAAGACAGCTTTTCGCACCCGGTATGGACATTATGAATTTATGGTTATGCCATTCGGGTTGACGAATGCTCCCGCAGCTTTTATGTCTTTGATGAATGAGGTATTCCACCAGTACTTGGATCGATTTGTTATTGTGTTTATTGATGATATACTGGTGTATTCAAGGTCTAGAGAGGAGCATGAAAGGCATTTAAGGATAGTGCTACAAACCCTCCGAGAGAAGAAGTTGTATGCTAAACTCAGTAAGTGCGACTTTTGGTTGGAACAGATCTCTTTTCTGGGTCACATAGTATCAAAGGATGGAGTATCAGTGGATCCATCTAAGATTGAGGCCGTAGTTCAGTGGCAGAGACCCCAGACAGTGACAGAGATCAGGAGTTTTCTGGGTTTAGCTGGGTATTATCGAAGGTTTGTAGAGGGATTTTCGAGGTTAGCTGCTCCTTTGACACGTCTCACGAGGAAAAATGTAGAGTTTGTGTGGGACGAGAAGTGTGAAGAAAGTTTTGAGAAGTTGAAAAGGAGATTAACTACAGCTCCAATACTCACCATTCCTACCAGCTCAGGAGGTTTCTCGGTGTATGCGGATGCTTCACACCTAGGACTGGGCTGTGTATTGATGCAGGATGGGAAGGTAGTAGCCTATGGATCAAGACAGTTAAAGGATCATGAGAGGAACTACCAGACCCATGACTTGGAGTTGGCAGCGGTGGTGTTTGCGCTGAAGATATGGCGCCACTACCTCTATGGTGAGAGATTTCAGATTTATACAGATCATAAGAGCCTTAAGTACCTGTTCTCACAGAAAGAGTTGAACATGAGACAGAGGAGATGGCTCGAGTTGTTAAAGGACTATGATTGTGAAATCCTATACCACCCGGGTAAAGCAAATGTGGTTGCTGATGCATTGAGTAGGAAGCATCTTGGGATGGTATCATTCATGATGATCAGGGAACACGAGCTGTTGGAACAGTTCATGAACCTCAGTTTGGATATGACCCCGCCTGACGCTGATAGTGGATTTATGATAGCTAGCCTGCAGTTGGAATCGGATCTGGTAGATCGAATCCGACAGGCTCAGCGAGTTGATCAGCAGTGTGGTGATATTGTCGGGCAGATACAGAGGGGTATAGAGACGGACTTTGGGTTGAGTTCGGATGGATTGTTGAGGTTCAGAGGTAGGATATGTGTCCCTGATGACGCAGAGATCAGAAGGTTGATCCTGACAGAGGCTCACTCATCGAAGTATACGATACATCCAGGGGGTACCAAAATGTATCAAAACCTTCGAAAGGTTTATTGGTGGTCGGGAATGAAAAAGCACATTACTGAATATGTTGCTAAGTGTCTCGTTTGTCAGCAGGTGAAGGTAGAGCATCAGAAGCCTGCAGGGTTATTACAGCCTCTACCGATACCGACATGGAAGTGGGAGCATGTCACCATGGATTTTGTGATGGGATTGCCGAGGACCCGGAGAGGTCATGATGCCATATGGGTGATTGTGGATCGGTTGACGAAATCAGCCCATTTTCTAGCTATGAGAGCTACCGATACTCTGAGCCAGTTAGCGAACCTATATGTGCGCGAGATAGTGAGGCTACATGGAATTCCAGTGAGCGTTGTTTCTGATAGGGATGCCCGCTTCACTTCCCACTTTTGGGAACATTTTCAGGAAGCGATGGGGACCCAGTTGAATTTTAGCACCGCGTTTCATCCTCAGACAGATGGTCAGTCAGAGAGGACTATACAGACCCTGGAGACATGTTGAGAGCGTGTGCATTGGATTTTGGAGGCTCCTGGGATGACCATTTGCCACTCGCAGAGTTCGCGTATAATAACAGTTTTCATGCGAGTATCGGGATGGCACCATATGAGGCATTGTATGGGCGTAGATGCCGTTCCCCTATTGGATGGGAAGAGGTTGGTGACAGACAGATCTTTGCTCCTGACTTGGTTAGACAAGCCTCTGAGGACGTCCAATTGATATGTGAGAGGTTACGGACAGCTCAGAGCAGGCAAAAGAGTTATGCTGACAAGAGACGGAGACCACTAGAGTTTGAGGTGGGTGAGTCAGTGTTTCTGAAAGTTTCCCCTTCGAAGGGAATTATGAGATTTGGGAAGAAGGGAAAGTTGAGCCCTCGATATATAGGGCCATTTGAGATACTTGATAAGGTGGGAGACAAGGCTTATAGGTTGGCATTGCCACCAGAGTTGGCAAGTGTGCACAACGTCTTCCACGTATCCATGTTGAGGAAGTATCACCCGGACCCGGCACATGTGATAAGATATGAGCCTTTGGAGCTCAATGAGGGTATGACCTATGTTGAGAAGCCAGTTCGGGTATTGGATAGAAAAGAGAAAGTGCTGAGGACAAAGACAATTCCCTTGGTGAAGATACTTTGGCAACATCACACTGTGGAAGAAGCCACATGGGAATTGGAGAGTTTGATGCGGGAGAGGTATCCCGAGTTGTTCACAGAATAATTGATTCCAATTTGGAGGACCAAATTTTCTAAGTGGGGGAGAATGTGAGACCCCGTATATGTATAATGGTGTATATGTACATAGAAATGTAAATGGAGTTGTACTATGAATTGAGTGAAGTATATGTGATGTAAGTCCATATGTAATGTACACACTTGTACTGAGAGTGGTAATCGTACATACAAGTTTCATTAAGTATGAATGTGAAGAAATGGACTTAAACATGTGGAGAATGTGTGTAGAATGGATTATGAGTAGTTTGGTAAAATGGAAGTAGAATTTCATAAGATGTGCACTTCCATTCTTGTTTATATTAAGTACCATTGGTCATACAAAGATTCTACACAAATTTTAATGTGCATGAAGTGAGGATGGATGTCATCTTTAAGTCTCAAAGATGAATGAATGAGGAAATGATCATGGTAGCAAATTAAGGATGTTGGTAAGTGTTGTTGCAGAGGAAATCTGGAAATTTTGAAGGGCAGATCGATCTCATGGGATGAGAGATCGATCTGGAAGAGCCAGAATGCTCTTATTTGGACGAGAGAATAGAACAGATCGATCTCCAATGGACCAGATCGATCTCCTTAGCTCTCTGTTTGGGAGCAGATCGATCTCATGCTTCGACAGATCGATCTCATGCCTCGACAGATCGATCTCATGCTTCAACAGATCGATCTCAGGCTTAAAAATGCCGTGAAAAGAGGGATTTTAAGGGACCAGATCGATCTCCTCTTGGACCAGATCGATCTCCTCAAGCTATTTCTATATAAAGAGTGCTGGAAATCAGAAAATTTCGGGAAAAACACAAACTTTTCACTTCCAACCCAAAAACCTAACATTCTCTCTCAAAAATCAGCCACTTTCAGTGAGGTTTGAAGAGAGATCATTAGAGACAAAGTTGTTCTTATCAAAGAGAAGAACAACATAGTTGGAAAGCATTTTCCCATTGTTGGTATTGGAGGAGTTAAGGGCATTGCCATTGGAGCAAGAAGAGAAATCAAATTTGGGTAAGATTCTAACACTCCAACTGTGATACATTGTTTATTAAGTGATTTTGGAGTTGTTGGCATGAGTATAGATGGTTAGAAACTATCTAAATGCATTGGTATGATTTTGACCTAGAAATGGTTTAGTGTGAGAAAGTGAAATTGATGGAGATTAATGATGAATGAGATATGTAGAAATCATTAATAGTGATTGTGGTATGATTTTAAGATGTGGTTAGTGGATAAATTGTGAGGTTTACCTAAAAGAGGTAAAATGAGGGTTAAGGCATTTGTAAAATGCATAAGTAAATAATGTTGACTAGTGAGGTCAACTATGGGTTAAATACGTTAACTCAATCGATTTAATGAATGAATCGCAGCTTCCGAGGATACGTCGAGGCGAGTTGAGCCAAGAGCGTGAGAAGCTAAAAGGAAAGGAGTCACACCAAGTAAATCGAGGTAAGGGAATTGTGTGGACTCTTAGAGATATTGTGCGCAATTTGGGCGCATAAATGTTTTGCTAGAATGCATGAGATTAGGAAATGTTGTTGTTGGGTGATTGAAGGGTAAAAGTTGGGAGTTTGAGAAATGTGCATGAAAACAAAAGCATATTTCTTTGGAAATAATGTTTTATTGCTTTTTAGCAAATGATTGGTAGGTTGGCTAACATTGAAATGATTTGCAAAAGAAATGAGTATGTTTTGGTTTTGTTAACCATATTTTGTAAGTTTTGAGCCACCTACATGATTTCGTGAGTATGAAAGAGTGCATGAGGCACTAGTTTTCACATGGATTTCATATTGTTTTGGCATTGTGCTTGAGTTTGTCTCGCACTGGATGCCCACCTTGCATGTTGCCGTGTTTGGAGCTTCGAGTAGACTTGGTGTCATATCGATTAAATAGGCTCACACGTGCATTGTTTTGAGACATGGCATGTTAAAACAACCTGATGAGCCCGAACGAGGGATAAGGGTTGGAGGAACAGCTGATGAGCCCGAACGAGGGATAAGGCTGGGGGTCCACGGAGTACGTTGTACCGTGCATGTAGCATGGAGTACATTGTACCGTGTTGTGATGTGATGTGCCGTCTTCGGACGAGATCTGCTATGGACCGACGGGTAGGATTTGACCCACCTCCCGTGTGGAAGCAGATGGTGGTGATATCCCGCACACCTGATCCTTGTAGCCGGTATCACAAGTTATGTACATAGGCCTTGAGGTTATTACCTATTATTGAAACTGCCTATCTCACATGTCTAATGCTATTTGAGAATAAATCCATGTTTGAAGTGATTGTGGTCAGGAAAGCCCGAGGGATGGGCTGGGACCTGACGTTGAATTGATTTGTTAATGGTTTTAAAGTGCACGGATGCATGATGTTTAATGCCATGCTTTATTGTGGAAATGCATGATGTTTAATGCCATGCTTTATTGTGAAAATGCATGATGTTTAATGCCATGCTTTTATTGTGAACTATGCATGATGATTTATACCATGCTTTGAGTTGACATGTGCACTTGATTTCTATAGCATGAATGCTTTACATACCATTAACACAATCATACACTCATGTTTTGAGATAAACATTGAATTAAATGCTTTTGAGCATGGCATCATGATCACGTAGATAGTACAGTATCTACCTGTTCGCATGATTGCCTTACTGAGCGTGTGGTTTGCTCACCCCCCTTCTTTTCCCCTCTCTACAGAGATTTGAGTATAGATTGAGCGTGACTGGACGCATTCCCTTTTTGGTAATCCGCTGCATCCCATCGCTAAAGGTATACACACTTGGATTATTTTGTATCTAAATTAGACATAGCACAGTAGCATTTTGTATGTAACTACTGGGGATGTAAAACAATGTAAACACATGTAACAACTCTGATATATATACATTTATACAAGTGTTTACTCATGAATAATGTTTCAAATTAAATTGGTATGGTGGAGTGAGTTAGACGTCGACACACAGCCCAACTGTTAAGTGTGTGGTTGTTCACGATCGAGGAAGGATGATTAAGGATCGATGCATGAAAATGCGAAAAATTTGTACGTATTTTTGTAAGTTGAGGGTCGTGACAGAAGAAACAAGTGATCACCTTATCCTGTTTCTCCTAGCCCTTAGGCTGTGAAGTTCCAATGTTTACAGTGCCTTTTCCTGTATTGTTCCTTTTCCTTTTCTTGTTGGCAACATTACCGTTGGAAGAAAATATTAATTGAGCACTTTCTATCTTATCTTGTTTCAATCTCTCTTCCTCTTGCACATACTGAGCAATGAGCTCGTTAAGAGTCCATTTCTCCTTTTGAGTATTGTAACTTATCTTAAAGGGATTAAATTGTGAAGGAAGAGATATCAAGATCAGGTGCACGAGTATGTCTTCAGACAACTCTAACTTTAGTGCCTTAATCTTGTAACAAGATTAGACATTTCCATAATGTATTCCCTTATGTTTCCTTTGCCATTATACCGCATTGAAACAAGTTTAGTCAGAATAGTACTTGTTTCAACCTTTTTCATTTGCAGCAAATCTGTCTGCAATCTGCTTAAGGAAACTTTTAGCATTTTTTTCCTCAGGTATTGCGCCCCTGATGGCATCCGAAATTGAGTGCTTCATGATCATCAAACTCATGCGATTTGAACGCTCCCATTTTTCATAAAGTGCTCTTTCTGTAGCTAAACTATTATCAGTAGGGGCGAGAGGTTGTTCTGACCTGATCGCATAGTCCAGATCCATACACCCAAGTATAATGGTTACGTGCTCTTTCCATTTTTCAAAATTAGTGCCATTAAGCACTGGAATGTTATTCAAATTGGCAGATATGGAAGAAACTTTCACTGTAAGCAGAAAAAAATAATTATCTCACAATTAAATAATTTTGGGCCATATAAGATACTAAGGACAACATTGACATTTAGTTTTTGGACAAAAATATCAATTTGTAAGCGGTACTCTTAAACTTTAATAGTAAATATTGATAACCAAATCCTGCCAATAATATGCCTTTTTTTGGACCGACATAATACATGCATGAAAAAAATTATCATATATTTACTACCTTATGTGTTTATAATTCGGTAAAGAAATAATCTTCTTTTGGGCCGATTATTTCCCGCATGAATTAAAAAACACTGTCATATAAATTCCTTAATGACAACCTTCTTTTCCAAAATAAATTAATTAATACAAAAGAGGTCACTTTGATGACATTTTATATCAATTTAATTTATTTTGAAACTTTATTTTTCATAAAATATGCACATGTTTGTAGGTGAGAGTACATAAATTTATTGACAATTTTAGGGAGAGTACATATTGCCAATTAACTCAGAATATCATAAAACATATCACCATGAAGCAAAATAAGAATAATCATGTGTATAACATACAACTTTAATTCAAATAATACAAAATATTAAATAATAAATATTTAACGATTCCAAAAAATTTCATAAAAATTACCAAAAATTTTAAAATTAGATTTTATTTAAGACTGGAGAAAACGGTGGCCGTTAGGCCACCAGATGGTGGCGCGTGTACCACACGTGCCACCCTCGGTGCGTGGGGGAGATCCCATTCGGGATCTCCCACTTCTTCCTTAGCCAGCCGGGTCGGGTTGACCCGGCTAGACCCAGAACAGACCCGAACGGGTCTGTTCTGTAATTTTCTTTATCTTTTTCATATTTTCAGACTTATTTTCATCCAATTAACTGTACATAATTGAAATTAAATATGTATTCTACAATGCCCATGTAAAAATCGGATGAAAATATCAAAAAATTGAGACAAATCAAGCCAATATTGATCAAACAATCCCAAAATTAAAACTCAATCTTTATATTCTTGATTTTCTTTCAACCAAAACAAAAAAAATTTAATTCTTAATGATTAAACATGAATAGGCTCTTGATACCACTTATTAGGAATACTATAATTACATAATATTTATATACAGGATATCATGTTCAATCATCAAGAAAATTAGAATACGGAAGCGTACCTGGATCAATTGAAATTGATTGATTGGGGTTAGCAATCTTACAGTCTAAACCTTTTATTTATGAGAGAAAACCTTAGCTCACTCACTGATAGGATATGAGAATGAGAAAAATTACGTTTAGACTGGGGACCATAACCTATTTATAACTGAAGTATATTTTATTTTATTTTGGCCCATCATTAAAATAGAATAAAATATCAGGTCTCTACACATTGTAAAGCCCATACCAATTGAGATACACTGAAGTCCAATAACTTTATTTGATCACTTTTAAGTGGACTAAAACAAATTAAATAGCCTGTAATGTATAATAAATTGATATATGTAGGCACACAAATAATTTCCCAACACTAGGTAATCAAAGTATCATAAAGAAATACGTTTAGAGGTTCCCAAACTCCATATAAGTGTCTAGAATAGTCAATCTTCAAAAAATTCATCGTAACTTCATACTCTAACACACCTACAACAATAAGAAACTCAATTTCTCTTTGGTACCCAAATTTTCTTAGGTCTTTGAAAGTTAGTAAAAATAATTTTTGTTCCCATAGAAATCCATTTCAATTTTAATTCAACATCATTAAATTCAAGAGCATACGAGGGTACCCAAATCTTGCTTACATATTTTCTTCTAAAAGTAATTTTTCTAAATGTACAAATATAAGAGGAATATCTTCTCCTATGACATATACTGTAAATAGAAGAAGTATTATGTATTTTATTTCCTTTTACAAGGAAGCTCTTTAGATGAGTTTCTTTTTCAAATTCCTTGTAACTTAGACCATCTTTTTCAAAATAAGTTCTTTATGTTTCTAGCATATGATCTAGTTTTTGTTAACCCATATGAAACCTAGAAATTGAGTTATGAAAATTCTCATTCTTTTTTTGTCAATTCATTGACTTCCCAGTTTATGTCTTCCATTTTCTTCTAACTCTAGCTTTACATTGGTTAACACTTCATTCTTTGAACCATGATTTTTTAGCTTTTCCTCCAAATCTAATTGAGCATCTATCAAAATTTCATTCTTTTGTCTAAGTTCATTTAACATTTTTATATTTTGCATGCATTTCTTTAAATTTAACAACTAACTCATTAAAGGCATAGTGAAGCTTATCGAATGAATATCCTTCTAAAGTTTTTGAGCTAGTCTCAAAATCATCATCAGCATCAAGACCTATTAGACAAAAGTTTTCAGCTTATCTGCTTTTCTTTTTACAAATAAAGAAGAGCTTATTTCACATACTTCTAGCATCACTATCCAAGGCTACTTTTTCAAAATCTTTTATCCCTAAAGCACAAGCCATAATGTGCATAGCCTTTGGCATTAAGTTGAGGTACTTTTAAATCTTTTTTATTCCATTGATTTCCATTTTTGCACACTCTTTCTTTCCTAAGGATTTCTTAAATACTAAGGGTCTATCAACAATGATTTTTCAAGCTTTAAAATCACAAGCTTGAATGAACAATCTCATTCTACTTTCGCAAGAAAGAGTAAAGTTCTCATTGTCAAACATCGTGGGTTTAGAAAATGGAATATCCTTCAAGTCCAAAAGAGGTTCCTAAAGTGAATTGAGCTATTCAAAGGGTCTTTTGCTCTTAGGTGGTTAAACTTTCTAAACAAGAGCCTAAACTCGGATATCAATTGTTAAAACCGAGAAGGGGTATATCGTCTTTATGTTAAATTCTCTAATTTAAGATATTTTTCTACCAATTCACATAACCAAGTACAATAGATAAAATTCAAATGCTTAATATAAAAAGTTTAAGAGTAAGAGAGTGCAAACGTAATATTTAAAGAGGTTTGACTAAACTTGAGCCTATATCTTCTTCCTTTGAGCTTCTCGTAAAGGCTACCAATTCCACTATATCAAGGGAATCCTTACACACCTCTTTAAGGTTGGTGAGACTTCTTACACTTCCTTTTGTAGCTTAAGAAGAAGCCTTAACCTCACTTAGCAAATTGCTACCCAACTCTCATAAATTCAACTTCTCATGGCAACTCTCCCTTTGTTTACAAGAACCAAGTATGAGGATACAAATGGTGCAATTTAAATACCTCTACGAAGGTTTAGTGATTATAAGATAAGCTCTTTTGAAGAAATCAAAGGCTTGTACAATGAAAATGTGCATCCAAGATAAGTGAAAACTTGATATAAGTATAATAGATGATACAAAATTGTTGTTCTCCCTTCCATCACTTGGAAATTCCCTTTTATATATAAGATGATGTCTTTTGCTACTGGAGAGGTTGGATTTAAAAAATATTTGTTGCATGAGACAAAAACTAGCCATTGGGGCATTCTATCTTTATGGGGATTGATCCATACTCATGGGAGGGATCAATGCCTTTGAGTTTCCTATATACATTTTCTTAGAAAAACAAGGGGAGATCGATGCTACCATGAGGGGGATCGATCCTTTTGTTTTAGAAACAAACGAAGAGGCTATTGACTTGAGAAGGATTGATGCCAACTTGAGGGGGGATCGATCCCTTTGCCTCTAGTTCAGTTTCCTGGGCAATTTAATGCATTACATGCTTATTTTCTTCTTTCCAATTCCTTTCATACATAATGCAACTTTTAAGTGTATGAAATTAAGCCTACAATTTACCAAGTAATTTTCAGAATAGATTTTCTATAATTTTATGAGAAATTTACCAAGTATAATATTCAAAAATAATATTTAAATAAATTAAGACCAATTTAAAAAAATCATTTAAATTATGGTCTTGTATTGATAATAAGCTCATGGTATTGTTTGTGAGAAGTTTGATTAGATAAGCAAATTTACACTATAAATCATATATTTAAGCATACTTAAGCGTTTGTCTTTCAAAATATATATATATATCAATCTAAAGTTAACAAAAGCAAACAAAATAAGAAAATTTTTAATTGAATATAGAAAAAAGTTTAGAAAACTTGTTTTCTTAAAAAAAGAAAAAAATTAAAAAAGCATTTTCATTTTATGTGAGAATTGAAATTAAAATATATGTTATTGAAAATACAAATTCTAGATAAGAAAAAAGGCAAACGAAATCAAACTTAGCAAAAATAAACTTGAATTAAAATAAAAATAAACTGTTGAGTTAATATATTTTGAAATGACAAAACAAGTAAATTCAATAATATAAAAATGATATAAAGACATGTTTAGAGGTTATCAGTACCAGAACTTAGAGTTCTGTTGATGAGAGATCGATCTGGCTTATGAGAGATCGATCTCCTGGGTTTTTACTTGATGAGAGATCGATCTCATGAAGAAATGAGATCGATCTGCCAAGCCTTGAACCTTTACAAAGGTATTAAGGAAGAGTGAGATCGATCTGCAAGGGTTAAGAGATCGATCTGGCTAAAGCTAGAGTTGAGAGATCGATCTGGTCTAGGAAGAGATCGATCTCCTTTAAAAGCATAAGACTGTAGATCGATCTGAAAGATCGATCCACACTCAAACAGAGAAATTATGAGATCGATCTGGTAAGGAAGAGATCGATCTCCTCAAAGTCAGAGAGCTAAGGAGATCGATCTGAGGTATTGAGAGATCGATCTCCCCACTACGAAACTACATGGAAGATCGATCTGTAGATCGATCTTGCCTTAAACAGAGAGATCATGAGATCGATCTGCCTATTCGACAGATCGATCTTCCCTATCATTTTCAAATTAACAGATCGATCTGCTAACCTATGAGATCGATCTCCTTGTGTTTTTGTGCGTTGATCTTGCAGGATTTATAACAAGAGATCGATCTGGCCAAGAAGGCAGATCGATCTGGCACACTACTGGAGGTACCCAACGGCTAGTTTCTGCAAAATCTCAACAGGAAAAACAGCATTTAATGCTCCAACTACCAATCCTTCAGTATTTAACCAAGCATTGAAGACAAAGAGAATAGAGACATTATTGCTGCATATTTTCTACATTCTCAAGCTTTCAACACTTTCATTCCTTGTGTCTTCATTCCTCATTTATTGAGATTTATTGTATAAGCTTAAGTGCAAAAGCTGTATTTGTCCTACCTACATTAAAGCTTCATTTTTGTATTCATCCTTATCTTGAGAGAGAAGAGGATTGTTCCTCTGTGAGATAAATTGTAAAAGGGTGAATACATTTTCATATTACAAAGGGTAGAGAGGTTATTCCTTAACCTGTAAAAGGAACATTGTAAACTTCTGTTGAAGGAGAGTAAGAAAGCACTTGACAAGAAGGTCAAGGAGAGAGGACGTAGGCAAGAGTTTGGCCGAACCTCTATAAACGATTGTGTTTGTTTCTCTCTTCCCTATCTTGCATTAAATTGTTTAATTTTGTTATATTGCTTACTTTCATTTGCAAATTAAAATAGGATTAAATTAAAATTTGCTATTAACGTTAGAAAACCGATTCACCCCCCCTCTCGGTAGAGCCATCAATTGGTATCAGAGCTAGGACTCTTTAATCACATAGGAACAACTTCCTAAGAGTTAGAAACGATCAAATGGCTCATAACAGTGTAGCTACTAGTTTGGTAGGAGAGGGGCACTCTACGGTTAGACCTCCAATGTTTAATGGAGAGCATTATGCATATTGGAAGACTAGGATGATGTTATTCATTCAAGCAAATGATTATGAAGTATGGAGAATTATAATTAAAGGACCTCAAATCCCTACAAAGAGAATAGAGGGAAGAGATATTCCTAAGGAAGAAGATGAATGGGATTCAAATGATATTAAATGTGCTCAACTAAATGCTAAAGCTATGCACACATTATTTTGTGCCTTAGGTCCTAATGAATATAATAGAGTCTCCGGGTGTGATAATGCCAAACAAATATGGGACAAATTGACAATAACTCATGAGGGTACAACCCAAGTGAAGGAGACAAAGGTAGGTATGCTCACACATGACTATGAGCTTTTTAGGATGAAGGAAGGAGAATCAATTAGTGATATGTTCACTAGATTCACAGATGTAATTAATGGATTAAAGTCTTTAGGAAAAATATATTCTAATATTGAAATGGTAAAGAAAATTTTAAATAGCTTACCTAAATCATGGGAAGCTAAAGTGACTGCAATTGAGGAATCTAAGGATCCTCACACATTGTCTTTAGATGAATTACTAGGGTCTCTACTCACTTATGAGATGAAATTAAAAAGAAATGAAGAGCCACCCAAGAAAGTGGGAGTTGCTCTAAAATCCACTGCTCAAGAGGAGATTAAAAATGAGAGTGGTAGTGAAGAGGACCTTGAGATGGCAATGTTTGCAAAAGATTTAACAAGTTCATGAGGATGAGAGCTAGTGGTAGTAATAGGAGAAACAATAAGAGAGATCAAGAAGAACTAGGAAGAAAAGACTCAATTGTATGTTATGAATGTAAAAAACCAGGACACATAAAATTTAACTGCCCTCTTCTTAAAAGGTCCAATGATAGGTTCCATAAAAAGAAGGCAATGGTGGCAACATGGAGCGACAGTGACTGCTCCGATGATGAATCAAATGAGGACATTGCCAACTTGTGCTTCATGGCTATTGAGGATGAAAAGGTAACTTCAAGCCTCAATGAATATTCTTTTGATGAATTGCAAGATGCATTTGATGATCTTGCATTAGAGTATGAATCTATGAGTATGAAATATAAAAAGATAATATCCAAATTGAGAAAAGAAAATGAGATAATGCAATTGGATAAATTAGAATGTGAAAAGAAACTACAGATTTCAAATCTAGAAATTTGTGACCTTAAAGAGAAAAATAGCAATCTACATAATTCATTTAATAGGTTCCACATGGGTCAACAAAAGTTAGATAGCATGCTAGAGACCCAAAGGGCATTCTTTGATAAAAATGGCTTAGGATATAATGCAAAGAGTAGGGAGACCCATCTTAAAAGTTTTATTGCTAGGAAGAGTATGAATAAACCTGCAATTACTTGTTCATACTGCAATAGAAAGGGACATGCATCACATAACTGTAATATAAAAATGAGAACTCTAAAAGGAAAAATAGTAAAAAGGATATGGATTCCAAAAGAAGTAATTCACTCCAAGGACTGTAATGCATTAGCAAAATGGATCCCAAAGGGATCAAGAATTGCATTCACTAACCTCAAAGGACCCAAGAAAATTTGGGTACCTAAGACTTGAGTTTAAATCTTCTTGTAGGTGATTGAGCATGGACACACATCTAAAACAAAGGAAGCATGGTACTTGGATAGTGGATGCTCAAGGCACATGACGGGAGATAGAAGCCACTTCAACTCTTTTAAATCAAAGGTTGGTGGAGAGGTCACTTTTGGGGACAACTCCAAAGGCCAAGTAGAAGGAAGTGGCTCAATAGGTAATGATTACTTCTCTTTAGAAAAAGTATTGCTTGTTAGGGGTCTAAAGCATAACTTACTAAGCATAAGTCAACTTTGTGACAAAGGTTACAAAGTAATTTTTGATTGCATGAAATGTAATGTGGTAGATCCTAAGTCTAACAAAGTTCTTTTTCTAGGTCATAGACAAGGAAATATATATATTGTCTATCTTAATGAACTCAAAAATGAAAATATATGCTTAATGGTAGACAATAAAAAGGAATCTTGGTTATGGCATAGAAGACTAGGTCATGCTAGCATGAGTGTGCTATCTAAGTTAGCTAGAAAGGATCTAGTTATAGGTTTACCCAAGATATCCTTTGATCATGAAGAAGTATGTGAAGCTTGTGTTAAAGGAAAACATAAAAGGATAACATTTAAGCCTAAGAATATTGTATCCACCACTAGGCCTCTCCAATTACTTCACTTAGATTTATTTGGACCAACTAGAACAACTAGCCTAGGTGGGAAACACTATGAATTTGTAATAGTTGATGATTACACTAGGTACACATGGGTGTTCTTCTTAAGAGTAAAAAATGAAGCCTTAGAAAAATTCATAGCCTATACAAAAATTACTCAAAATGAGAAAGGATATACAATAACTAGTATTAGAAGTGATCATGGAAAAGAATTTGAAAATATAGGATTTGATGAGTATTGCAATAACCAAGGAATTAGCCATAATTTTTCAGCCCCTAGGACACCACAACAAAATGGTGTAGTTGAGAGAAGAAATAGAACATTGGAAGAAATGGCTAGAACCATGTTATGTGAGAATAACTTACCAAAGTATTTTTGGGCTGAAGCTATAAACACATCATGTTATATAATTAATAGAGCTGTAATTAGACCCATGCTAAAGAAAACTCCTTATGAGCTCTACAAAGTTAAAAAGCCTAACATTAGTTACTTCCATCATTTTGGCTGCAAATGTTTTGTTCTAAATAATGGGAAAGATAATTTAGGAAAATTTGATGCCAAGAGTGATGAGGGAATATTCCTAGGATACTCATTGAATTCAAAGGCTTATAGAATTTATAACAAAAGAACATTAATGGTTGAAGAATCTATTCATGTTATATTTGATGAATCAAATAATGTATCTAAAGATTCAACCAATGATGAGAATGTTGGAATATTTGACGAAAACTTGGAGGATATCCCAAACCTAGAAGATGACTTATTAGAAAAACTTGACTTGAATAAAGAAGATGAAGATGAGATAGAGATAATAGAGAGAGAATCTAGAGCACCAAGAGAGTTAGGATATGTAAAGCATTGTGAAATAGTAGGAGATCCAACTCTTGGAGTTAGAACTAGATCATCTCTAAGGAATATGTGCCAATATATAGCCTTTGTATCTCAAATAGAGCCTAGGAATGTCAATGAAGCCTTAGATGACAATAATTGGTTCCTAGCAATGCAAGAAGAATTAAATCAATTTGAGAGAAGTCAAGTATGGAAACTAGTTCCTAGGCCTAGTGATCACTCTATAATTGGAACTAAATGGATATTCAAGAACAAGATGGATGAAAATAGTGTGATCATAAGGAATAAGGCTAGGCTAGTTGCACAAGGATATAGACAAGAGGAAGGCATAGACTATGATGAAACATATGCACCGGTAGCTAGATTAGAGGCAATAAGAATGTTACTTACCTTTGCATGTTATAAAAACTTCAAGTTGTATCAAATGGATGTGAAGAGTGCATTCCTAAATGGTTTCATTAATGAAGAAGTCTATGTTGAGCAACCTCCCGGATTTGAAAATCATGAATTTTTTGAACATGTTTTCAAATTATCTAAGGCACTCTATGGCTTGAAACAAGCTCCTAGAGCTTGGTATGAAAGGTTGTCAAAATTTTTAATAGAAAAAGGATTTTCTAGAGGAAAAGTGGATACCACCTTATTCATCAAAAATAAAAATAAGGATTTACTAGTTGTACAAGTCTATGTAGATGATATTATTTTTGGTTCAACTAATGAGTCTTTATGCAAAGAGTTTGCTAAGATCATGCAAGGAGAATTTGAGATGAGCATGATGGGAGAACTCACATTCTTCTTGGGACTTCAAGTGAAGCAAACAAAATATGGAACCTTCATCAATCAAGCAAAGTATACTAAGGAATTACTCAAGCGATTTGGAATGGACAATTGCAAACCTCAAGCAACTCCAATGGGCACCAACATCAAACTTGATAAAGATGAAAGTGGTAAGTGTGTAGACACTAAACTCTATAGGTCTATGATTGGCTCATTGCTTTATTTAACTGCAAGTAGACCAGATATTTTGTTTAGTGTATGCCTTTGTGCTAGATTTCAATCCTCTCTTAGGGAATCACATCTATTAGCAACTAAGAGGATCTTTAGATACCTCAAAGACACTCCCACACTAGGACTTTGGTATCCCAAGGACTCCACCTTTGCCCTTCATGCATTTTCAAATGCTGATTTTGGAGGATGCAAAATAGATAGGAAAAGTACTTCAGGTACCTGCCAATTCTTAGGAAATAGGTTAATTTCCTGGTTCTCTAAGAAACAAAACAGTGTGGCTCAGTCCACAACTGAAGCTGAATATATAGCAGCTGGTAGTTGTAGTGCTCAAGTGTTGTGGATTAAACAACAAATGAAAGATTATGGTATTGACATGAAGCAAGTATCTATTAAATGTGATAATACCAGTGCCATTAATCTGTCTAAAAATCCTATCCAACACTCCAGAACCAAGCACATAGAGATTAGACATCATTTCCTTAGAGACCATGTACAAAAAGGGGATATAATTTTAGAGTACATTGACACTTTACATCAAATAGCTGATATATTCACCAAACCTCTTGATAGAGATAGGTTTTGTATCCTTAGAGGTGAATTAGGACTCATGAATATCCCTTAAGACTTTATGTTTCAAAAAATCTTGGTTTCAAGTTGATTTTAAAAGAGTTTTTGCAAAGATTTTCTGGCAACGAGGATGAGAGATCGATCTCCTTGCAATATAGATCGATCTCCATACTTACAACAAGCCTAAATCATTAAGGTTAAGCTAAGAAGATCGATCTTCTAACCATAAGATCGATCCTCTTACGTCTCTGTTAAAGAGCAGATCGATCTGAGCTTCTGTATTTTGAAGATCGATCTATGCATTTGACAGATCGATCTCTCTAAGCCTCTGTTAAACTGAAGATCGATATGTGCATGTGACAGATCGATCTCCTTAAGCCTCTGTTTGCTAACAGATCGATCTGTTCATGCGACAGATCGATCTCTCTTGGCTTCTGGAAATGACAGATCGATCTGTCGTCTCGACAGATCGATCTCCTGTGCCCTGGACTATAAAAACTGGGCAGAAATCCCCAAATTTCAAAAACTCAAAATTCAAAAACCTTAACTTCCCGCACCTCCTCTCTCGATTCCTTCTCAGATCGATCTCTGTACGGCCTTCATTGCATCTCCGTGTCATTTCCTGGTATAGTAACCAACATTTCTCATTGTTTTCTCAAAAATTTCCTACGATTTGTGTTCAATTTAGTTCTAGGGCAAATCTAGGTACTGTTCCATTGATTTTTTCGCTTGTGAATCTGTAGTAGCATAATTCTCGTATCTAGAACCATGCCTAGGCTTAAGAAAGTAGGACAAAAACCTCTCCGAACCAATGTCGAAACCGGGTCATCTTCCCAACCCATTCCACCCTCTTCCATCGCTACCTTCAACCGGTGTTTTAAAACACATGCGAAGAGAAAGCGATACGAAGAATACTTTTCAACCATGCCAATTAAATATTGGCGTACAATCGATTTCTCTTTCCTCAACCGAATTAATTTTCCATACTTGTCGAAATTTAAGGAGTTTGGTTGGATGTCCTTTCTGAAAATAAACACTCCCGTACCTCCAAATATCGTTCGTGCATTCTTTTTCAATGCCGAACTCAATTACGATCCTATTGATTCCTGTCAAATTCTTGGTTTCACAACGTATGTCATGGGAAGGTCAATTGTCGTAACCACTGAAATTTTAGCCCAAGCCTTTGACATACGCGATGAAGGTTTAACGAAAGAAGATGAGGAGGTTCCCTTGGAGTTTGACATTCCCGGGGATAAGGCGAGTGAACTCCCAATGCACCTCCGGCTACTCCACCTCATCATCTCGTGGAACCTTAGTCCGTTTGGTACTCGACATTCGACTGTTAGGAGGTTAGATAGGTTTTGGATTCACCATATTCATTCCACCAGTCAAAAACCCAACCTCGTCCACTTTATCTTTCAAGACTGGTTAAAAATTGTACGAGGCCAAGCCACGACGATCGTGTTTCCTCAACCATTGGCGTACTTTCTTCAACGGCTCAAGATGGATAGCAGCTGCGAAACCGGTGAACTGCCCTCTCCCAAGAGCGTCCTCAACATCGGGACCCTCCATCACATGAGATACTACAAAGATTTTCGGGGCTACTGGAAGAAGAAGAGGGAACAGCAGCCTACTAAAGCTATGGAGGAAGACCCCTCCGCTGAGCCTATGGACCCACCTGCTGCACCGGCTACGGGACCATCATCCTCGACTCCTCAGACCACTGCACCTGCATCCTCACCTGCTGACATGGAGATCCTTATGAAGATGATAAGTGAACTCAACAGAAAAATCGATGAAGGCTTTGCATCTTTGAACCGAAGAGTGGATGAGGTTCATGAGGCTCAGGAGGCGATGTTTGATGAGCTTCAAGTCACTCGCACTCATGTTGAGGATCTCATGGATCGCGTTCCTCCTCCATCTTAGGATCTAGTTGCTCGATTTAGTTTAGTTATATGTTTTGTTTTTGCTACTTGTTGTTATTTTGATATGCATTTGCTTGAAATGAACTGTCATTTGTCTGTTGACTAAGTTTCAATGAAAATGTTCATTTTGAAATGACATGAATTTTCTTTCTTGCTATTGATATGACAAAAAGGGGGAGAAGAAAAGAAAACATGTGATTGTGGTCAAGAGGCATAAAACGTTTTAAGAAGGTTTTTAAGAAACATCTCTAAACGAATGGTTAAAAAGAGGGGGAGTTAAAATAGTAACAAAGTTAAAAGCTAAAAGAAAGGGGGAGCTCACAAAAAGGGGGAGCTTTTGCAAAATAACTAAACATGTTGATTGAATAAGTTTTGTCATATCAAAAAGGGGGAGATTGTTGAGTTAATATATTTTGAAATGACAAAACAAGTAAATTCAATAATATAAAAATGATATAAAGACATGTTTAGAGGTTATCAGTACCAGAACTTAGAGTTCTGTTGATGAGAGATCGATCTGGCTTATGAGAGATCGATCTCCTAGGTTTTTACTTGATGAGAGATCGATCTCATGAAGAAATGAGATCGATCTGCCAAGCCTTGAACCTTTACAAAGGTATTAAGGAAAAGTGAGATCAATCTGCAAGGGTTAAGAGATCGATCTGGCTAAAGCTAGAGTTGAGAGATCGATCTGGTCTAGGAAGAGATCGATCTCCTTTAAAAGCATAAGACTGTAGATCGATCTGAAAGATCGATCCACACTCAAACAGAGAAATTATGAGATCGATCTGGTAAGGAAGAGATCGATCTCCTCAAAGTCAGAGAGCTAAGGAGATCGATCTGAGGTATTGAGAGATCGATCTCCCCACTATGAAACTACATGGCAGATCGATCTGTAGATCGATCTTGCCTTAAACAGAGAGATCATGAGATCGATCTGCCTATTCGACAGATCGATCTCCCCTATCATTTTCAAATTAACAGATCGATCTGCTAACCTATTAGATCGATCTCCTTGTGTTTTTGTGCGTTGATCTTGCAGGATTTATAACTAAGAGATCGATCTGGCCAAGAAGGCAGATCGATCTGGCACACTACTGGAGGTACCCAACGGCTAGTTTCTGCAAAATCTCAACGGGAAAAACAGCATTTAATGCTCCAACTACCAATCCTTCAGTATTTAACCAAGCATTGAAGACAAAGAGAATAGAGACATTATTGCTGCATATTTTCTACATTCTCAAGCTTTCAACACTTTCATTCCTTGTGTCTTCATTCCTCATTTATTGAGATTTATTGTATAAGCTTAAGTGCAAAAGCTGTATTTGTCCTACCTACATTAAAGCTTCATTTTTGTATTCATCCTTATCTTGAGAGAGAAGAGGATTGTTCCTCTGTGAGATAAATTGTAAGAGGGTGAATACATTTTCATATTACAAAGGGTAGAGAGGTTATTCCTTAACCTGTAAAAGGAACATTGTAAACTTCTGTTGAAGGAGAGTAAGAAAGCACTTGACAAGAAGGTCAAGGAGAGAGGACGTAGGCAAGAGTTTGGCCGAACCTCTATAAACGATTGTGTTTGTTTCTCTCTTCCCTATCTTGCATTTAATTGTTTAATTTTGTTATATTGCTTACTTTCATTTGCAAATTAAAATAGGATTAAATTAAAATTTGCTATTAACGTTAGAAAACCGATTCACCCCCCCTCTCAGTAGAGCCATCATAAACAAAAAGGTTTTTTTCATAATTTCAATTTTTTATATTTTATTATAACCATTAAAAAAAGTTTTGTATCCAAATATTCCTTTATATGCCCTAATCCGGGTAATTTCTACAGAAAGCCAACATGGATTTACCGGAAATATGAACTTCTTAAGGTTTTCTACATGCTTGGTTTGGATTTATGCTTCTCTAAAAGTTTTCAAATTGCTTCTAGTTAGTATCCACGTAGGACTAGTAAGACATCTCGATCCTTATCCATAGCAATTTATAAACGAGAAAAAGTTAAATTTGAATGAGAGTATTTTGCTAGCCATTGAAGATGTTATTATCTTATGAAAGTACAGATACTTTACTCCCTCCGAAAAGGAAGAAAGCGAGTCAGTATGATAATTTATCATCCTCAAATTAATCCTTCTCATGGATTATTGTCCCAACAAATAAGTAATTGTAGGGTGAAATCTTGATATAATTCGAAAAAGCGAGGAGTAAGTCCTGACATAAGGATTCTAGCTCGCCCACTTAGAGCAGATGGAGATTCTCGAACGGGAAAAGCGGCACTCGACATCTATTAAACAACACCAAGAACAAAGCCAGACCATGCCCTCGGGAGAAAGATGTGATGATTGCCATGAATGCTGCCTTCGAGGACGTGTTGTACAAGAAGGTCTTTGCCGATTCCTATCAACATGGTGCACCCCTCTACAGGACCCGAGTATAAAGCTCATGCATGAAATGAATGTGCCTTTATGTGTATAAAGGGAATATGTCAACCTTAAATCACACTACAACCCCGTATCATAGATACCCTAACACTTTATTAAAAAGAATATATACAAAATATAATAAAAATAACATCTAAATAGCACGATTATAAACATGATGCAAACATGATTATTTAGAATTAAAGGAATTTAATTTAAATATCAATTAAGACCATTGAATGAAGGATTAGAATAAAACATGATTAATTAATGACTTAACTCTTAAACATCTCAGTAAGGTCACCAAGCAGTAATAAAGATTTCATCTATGGATTCAATTTCTAAGCAATTTTAAAAACACAAGAGAGTTGTACTCAATTTTTTTATTAGGTGAATTGCCACCTAAGAAAATTTATATTTTCAGTAAATCTTAGTATTAATTAAGTTTTATTAGAAAAAAACTGGTCTACAAAAATAAAATAAAAAGTTTAGGTTTCGAGTATATTTCGTGTGGAGAGAGATTAACATCCCATGACATCCATTTAAAAAACACTACGAATTAATTAATGTTGTATTATCCTTTAGCCTTGATAAAAATGATCTTGATTTTAATATTTAAAAATAATTCCTTTAATTCTTTTATTATATATTTTTTTCTTTTATAAGAATATTTTTATTTTTATTTCAAAACTAAATTAAAAAAATAATATAGGAACCTTTTTGTATGAATAAATTATGCTAGAAAAATTTTATCACTTAAAGAGAAAATCACTATCTGTGATTTCCATAGAATCTCATCCAAAAAAATTAACATTCATTTTTGGTAATTAAGATGGATGCAAATGATACAAACATATATCATGTGATGCCTATGAGTTGGAATCTTTTACTATTGTTCTTTCCATTTTTTTAAATAAAAACTTATTTATATTTCTTTTTTTTTTTAAATAAAAAAAGAGAATCATTTATATTGAACGATCACGTTAAATACCCTAGTGTTTTTGGTAATACTTAGAAGGCCTTCTTTCACATAAAGATCATTTGGGAATCACCCCATGCTATTTCCACCTGATCCTATCATTTGGGTGTTCAAGTTTATCTTATCAAATTATTATTAAAATTTATCTTTCTTTTTTTTTTGCTATTAATTTCATTTTCTTTCTAAGTTTTCGAAAACAAAGGATTTTTTTTTTTTTATGGAGTTGGGATTCCAAGAAGCAAAAATTAAACTAAAAAAGGGCAAAGCAGTGAAAAAGGAAAGTGTGGAAGCGGCCAAAACAACACAAGGAAGGATGAGGAAGACCTAATAAAAAACGGTCGAAAGCAGTGAAAAACGCAAGACCAATTAAAAAAATAGTCAAAAAATTAGAGAAAACCAAAAAAAAAATAAAAAAAAAGACCTAGATCTTACTGGTATCAATTCTCTTTGAAGAGGTGGTAACACAACACAGTAAAAAGGATACTAAAGAAGCCACAACAAAAAGAAAATCACAAAAGGAAAGAAAATAGAGGTTTTGGGTTGATATTTTCTAGAGATGTAAAGATTTTTCTTTGGGCATTTTAGGTTAATCTAGATTAGTTTAGAAAAGAAGAGGCTCAGAATGCCATTTTCAGCCACGACAAACGTCGACGACCATTGGTTTTTCATTAAGTAGAATGTTTCAGATTTGATGTTAATATAGGAGTTTAGGAAACTTTTTACAAAAACTAAGCAAAAAACAAAAATAAGTGAAAAAAGGAATTTCTGGTTAATTTTGAAGATTTTTTTTTTTTACACTGAGAATTGACGGTTAAAGAGGGCGCATGATGGTTGGTACAATACAACAAAATTGATCGAAATGTAGGAGTGGCGATGGCGTTCGATGACTATTCTCGATTTTTTAGAGAGGTACTTTTGAGGGTAGAGAGAGTAGAGGAAAAGAAGATAGGAATGAAAAGGAAAAGAAATACGATGTGTGCTCTTGGCTCGAGACTCAAAATGAATCCAATCTAGGCTCGCATTTCGACCCATCAAGTGGCAAGTTAATCCAGATGCCTAATAGATTTGGGTCATTTTGATTCATATGGGTTTTATGTCCAAAAGCCTTATTTGGGGTATATTTTCTTCTCTTTTTTTTTATATATATTACATAAAGTCATTGTATTTATTTATTTTCATAATTGCTAATGAGGTTTCATGACTTAAAAAATAAAAAATATATATAAATACATAATGTTTTACGAAAAAAATATTTTTATATTTTCTTGTAATTCTTTTTATTATATATTAACAAAAAGGTGAATGTGAGTTCTCGATTAAAAGATTTTACAAAAATCATAAGTAATTATTCATAAATGATCTCTAAGGGAGAAGGATCCTCTAAATATTACTAAAAGTATTGAAGTATTCACTATTATTTTTTTTAGTATAAAATATCTATTTATTCTTCAAAACAAATACAAATAAGGTTTTTTAATGAAAATAAGAAAAATAAAAATTAATAGTAAAAACTATGATTCATATACATAATGTGATTTATATTTGCATTATACACATCCATCTCTTAATTACAAAAATGAATGTGAATTTTTTATGATGGAATTTTATGAAAATCACAAATAGTGATTATTATAAAATCCATAGACGAGAAAATTACTTCAAATAAGTTCTAAGGTATTTAATGTTTTTTTTTTCGGGTTTAAAAGAGGTAAAAGCAAGGAATTGAGAAATCGAATTTTGGATTTAATCTCTTTAAATGAATAATAATTATTAAATCATGTCTTGATTGTTAATTTTTTTTCAACACAAAGGTTCTATTTCATTATCAAAAGAAATAAAACTTTACTATTTAAAACAAAAAATAATAAAATTGATAAAAGAAATAACAAAAAAATGGTTATAATAAAGGAATTAAAGGGATTATTTTTAAAATATTAACATGAAAACTATTTTTATGAAGGTTAAATGATGACATGCAATTAATTTGGTATTTTTTTTAATAGACAATCCGAGAATGTCAATAATTCTTCACTCATAATAGTACTCCTGAATTCAAATTTGAGTGATTTTATTTATTTATTTTGACCTATCTCGCTTCCAATGCAGGGCAGGGCTCTTGGTCCTCATTGTTGGCCATTTTACTGCTTCAAAAAGTTGGGAATTGAGCAAATTATGGGTTTACTTAAGAAGTAAATCATAGTATTTCTATGTCAAACTTGAGATCATGCTTTAGGATGTTAGGGTAAATGTCAAATGATTTTATCACTAGTTTTGTCACGACCCAAATTACCTAAAAATCCCTACAAATTTTTCGCTTTTCATTTCCTTACCCGTCGTGAACAATTACACTCCTAAACAGTTGGGCTATGATTCGGTGTTAGTAACCTCTCACCTATTTACCATTCCATTTTCATATTCACATTCACATGTCAATTTATTTAAACAAAATACATCCCCAATATTAAATCCATATACAGTACTGTGCATCTATATGTTCAGATACAAAAATTATATAAATGTGTATACCTGATCTTGCTAAGAAGCAGCGGATAACCGAGATGCGAAACTATTGTCGCTCTCTTCTGCTGAATATACCCTGTAGGGTGGAAAATGAAAGGGTGAGCGAAACGTGCTCAGTAAGGCAATAATGTAAGCAGGTAGATAACTATACTATCTACGTGCTGATAATGTCATGATGTAAAAATCGTTTACTTTCGGAGCATGAGTTAAGATTAAAACAATGCCACATGAATGTATATATCATATACAAGAAATCATGAAATTGACATATAAAGCACACATGAAAAATCATCATGTATGAAATCTCATGCTCGTCACATTAAAACTCATTTATTTCATCGTAAACTCTTCACTTTAAAACTCATTTGTTTAATCACAAAACTCATCACTTTGAAACTTATTTGTTTCATCATAAATTCATCACATTTAAAACTCATTTGTTTCATTATAAAACAACTTCATCAATGTCAAACCCGTCTCTCGGGAATACCTTGATTCATCAAATCAAATCTCTTTTAAAAACATAAATCGGGACTACCCCTCCATCGGGTTTGTCCTGGTCTATCCAGACCGTATGATATCATGTGAGGCATGTAGGTTACTGTATGAAAAATCGAGGACTATGGCCATACTTTGTCCCTGTGATCCCATGCTACACGGATCCCGGTGTGCGGGGTATCACAACTGCAACGGGAGGTGGGGTCAAGTCCTACCCGCCAGAATATCGAGCAACATCGTAGAGTCATCATGACTGCACGGTACAGCGTACTCCGTGTGACATACACGGTACATCGTACTCCGTGGACCCATATCATAGTCTGGGGGTGCCTGCCGTAGGTCTTATCCAGCCCAATACTATGTCGATAACCAACCCATGTCTCAAAGTATATGTGCGAGCATCTCAACTCTCTGTGACACACAGTCTACAGGAGGCTTCCGCACGACTATATGCATGTCAACTCGCGTATAGTGCGTTTATGTGAGCATCCTGCTGCCCGCCCCACACCAGGTCACAGGCTTACGGAGCTCCAGCACCACGCTATGCATATCATGATATCTAAAATCTCGTGCAAGCGAAGCTTCAGCACGATTTTGTGCACACATAAATTTCTCGTACGAGCAATGCTCCAGTACGGCTTTTCATGAGAATAAATCAGTAAACTTGAGTGCGAGTAAGACTCTAACACTCTTTTTATTCATGTAAATACCATAGGTGGCTTAATCTTAATAAAACATCTTTTTAAATAGTAACCGGTACAAACCGGTACCTTTTCGTAAAATTCACGAAATCAACAGCCCACCTATGTGTATACTTGCTTAAATCAAAGCAATATATTCATATAAAGTATTAAAAACATGAAATCATGCAATTTATCTGCCTTACTACCCTTTTTGTAAATTTTACTCTTAGGGGCAAAATCGTCTTTTTCCTTTATTTATCTAAGCCCCGGTTTTCGTAAAAATTATTATTTCGTTTACTAGATACTTAGATAAATTTTAAGCCCTGTAAATACCCTAAAAATATGTATAGGCATCTCTATGCACTTACAAAATTCCCTTACCTCGATTCTCGTCAAGTCTGACCTTTCCTTTTCCACTGTTGTCACGTTGCGCAGTCCGATCTGCTCCCAATCAAACCTCCGGAACTGCGTAATAATATTCCTCAGGTCAGATATTATACAACTTAATTGTATTTAATACTTTCTGGGCTTAATTTAAATCATTGGGCCCATTTATCCCTATTGGGTCCGATTGCACTTTAATGGGCTTCGACCCATTTTCAGCCCGTTTATACTGTTTAAATCCCTTCTTCGGGTTTACTGGGCTCATTCAGCTTACCAAAAATTATCGGGCTTCGTTCCAAACTCATTGGATAGCCCGTATACTATTTAAGGCAAGTACGTTAATATTCCGAATACTATTTCTTTTATACCGAATTAATCCGTAAAATAATTGAAACTCTGTATTAAAGGACTCTAATTCTCGGAATTAAAATGTACTTACCCAATATGATGCGGGATACGAAAATCGGAGCTCAATCGGCTCTCGTTCGGGCTTTATCGTCGAACTGCACAATTATTATATTTAATCTCGGGTTACTCTTCGATTAAATATAATTTAAATAAATTTCTCGAAAATCAATTCGGTCACTTTTGACCTCATATTGACTTACCCGAAGTTCGGTGTATCCCCGAAAATCCTTTCCCTTTTTCCTTTTCCTCTTTTTCTCCTTTTTTCCTCTCTTTTTGGGCTGAACCGGTTCAGTCCGGTTCAGACCGGTTCAGACCGCCGGTTCAGCTCGGTCCGGTTCGGTTCAGTTTTGGCCGATTCAGGTCGGTTCGACCGGTTCAATCCCCATTTGCTCATTCCGGCTCCGTCTGGCCGGTTCCCGGTGCGATTTCGGTGCCGTTCGGCTCGGCTACACCTGGGCATTCAGAATCGGGCCTCGGCTGGGGTCGAAACGCAGCCATCGCCGGCGAATCACCTCTTCTCCCTCGCGGCTGCCACCTCTCGATCCGACAGATTCCGACGGTTTCGTCAGTCGATACTGGTCTCAAAAGGACCGGCTCCTCCTCCCGATCACGCTGGTACCCGCCGTTCGCCCCCAGCTGCCGTGGATCGCCGGTACCGACTCCGTTTTCCCCGCGGTCTTCTCCTCCTCCGTTCGGCGATCTTCGGCCTCCTGACGGCGCGTCACCGGTGCCAATGGCTTCGCCGGCCTCTCCTCTTGCTGCTCGGCCCTTCGTCGGAGGCCGTTGGTGCCCGGTGGTGGGTCGTCGGTCGGCCACGCGCAGTCCCCCTCTCCGTTTTCCCTTTTCTTTCTCTCTCCCCGACTTTTACAGATTTCTTCTCTTTTTTTTTTTTACAATTATTATTTTATTTAACAATTTGTTTTATTATTATTTTAATCAATAAATTATATTAAAGAATCAAAATATCTACCAAAATTAATATTTTATTCAAATAGATTTATTTAATTTAATTTAATTTCTTTATTATATTTTTTTAATCCTTTTTCGGGTATAATTTCTCTGTATTTTCGGGATATTGTCCTGGGTGACTTTTCGGTATTTCTAAAAATTTCAGATCTTGATCAATTTGACTCAAAATTATATAATTTCCTCATTATTGATCAAGATATTCTAAATCCTTATTTTAAATTAAATTTTCTTATCGAATTTATCCCGACTTTCGGTCTTTTGACCGTTTTGCCCTTACACGTGTTCGGGATTTATTTAGCCCGACTTCCCTTCACGAATACTCACTCATTTCGCATTTTAAATTCTTACCTCCTATCCGAATCCCGTTCCTTTAAATTTGTGAACATATTTCTACCTCATAAAATTTACGATTTAATTTCGGGTCTTACAAATCTCCCCCACTTAAGGAATTTGGTCCTCCAAATTAGAACCAAGTCATATGAGTCCAGATACAACTCCGGGTACATCGATCGTATCATACTCTTAAATTCTTATGTGACCTTCTCCGGAGTGTATTACTACCAAAGGACTTTAATTAGGGAGATCATCTTAAACCTCAATACTTTCTCTTTCCTGTTTAATGCCCGAATCAACTTCTTCAATATACTTATACTTGCATTAAGCTGAACTGTTGGATCTCATATCCCATCATCTATGCTGGATCTGGATAGTATTTTTGAAGCATCAAAAGCTGGGACATATTGTGGGTGCCTGTTAATTCAGGTGATAACACCAACCTACAGGTCTTATCTCCCACTTGTCCAATCTCTCAAAATATTCTATCCAGCACAACTCAATTTACCTTCTTCCAAAAGTTCGCTATGTCCTTATTCTCTTAGGACAAGAATGTTTCAACCATACTAATTCACCCCCTATGAATTCCAATACTTGTCTATCTGCTCTGAGGTGTTCTTAATCTCTCATCCTTAACTAAAACCTCCTCAGAGACTTATTATTCACGGTCGAAAATAATTCTATCTGTCACCCACTTTTTCTTATCCAATTTGGGGAACAACCCCTACAGCCATACATTGCCTCATATCTTGTTATCCCGATACTCAAGTGACAACTGTCACTATTGACGACTTCAATTAGAAATCAACTGATCATTCCAAGAGCTTATAAAATCAATGGCACACGCTTTCATCGAATCCTCCAGAACTTGTACAGTCCTCTCTGACTGACCATCTGTCTGAGGACGAAAAGCTGTGCTAATACTCAGTCGGGTTCCCATAGCTTCCTTAAATATCCTCAGAGGTAGGAAGTGGAGCGGGAATCCCTTTATAATACAATGCTCACTGGAACGTTACATAATGTTCCACAATCTTCCTTATACATAAATCCTCATATACACTCTGAGTATTTTGGGAGTTCATAACCAGAAGGTGCGTAGACTTAGTCACTCTATCGACTATCATCCAAATAGCCTCGTAATTCGTCTGAGTCCTCTATAACCCATCATAACATTCATGGAGACTTGCTCTCATTTTTCGTGCCGTATCGATATAAGTAGAGGCTGCAATAACTCTGCAGACTTTTAATACTCTACCTTATTTTGCTGACATACTAGGCACTTTTCCATAATCTCCACAATATCTCTTTTCACATCTGACCACCCATACCCTTTTCGAGATTTCGATATATATAATCGTTACTTTCCGTATGACTGTATATCCCGAAGAGTGAGCTTCTGACAATATTATTATCTCATCAACTGTGGTCCTGGGGAGTACTCATACTGTCTCGGAATCCTCAGTAACTTATCATCACTCACTGTAAACTCTGTCACTGTCTCCTTCTGAATCTGACCCACACCATCGATACCATGTCGGTCATCACGCTAAGCCTGTCAAATCCGGGCACTCTCATCCGGTTCTAGTCTCAGGCTAGCTGTCACACAATCACCGTCATCATCAGAAGGGGCCACATCAATACTGAGGCTCACAGCTGCTCTAGCAGCTCACGCTCCCTGACCATCATATGCGGTACCATCCCTAGGCTCTTTCTACTCAAAGCATCAGCCGTCACATTAGCCCTTCCTTGGGTGGTACAATTTTCATAATCAAAACCTCTCAGAAGCTCTAACCCACTATGTATTCTCATATTCGCCTCTTTCTGTAAAAACAGATACTCGGGTTGTATGATCAATGCATATCCAAAATTTTTCATCGTGTACCTAGTAGTACCATATCCTCAGTATAAGTACTATCGCTGCCAACTTAAAATCATGAGTCAGATAGTTTATTTCATGATCAAGGAGTTGTCTGACTCCATAATTGACTATTTTCCCATTATACATCAATACACAGCTCCTTCATTATTTTGAGGTATCCATACTCACTGAGAACCTCTTGAGCTGTTGGGTATGACGAAATTAATCACGGTGGTCAGTTCATACTTCACTACACCGAAATCCATGTCACATCTCTCATCTTATTTATCATCTCATTCTAAGACCACGTTTTCTTAATTAAACGTGTCAACCAAGTATATCCTTTTTGAACTCGCAGCAACCCATTTGTAAAAGCCATTTCTCAATTGTTGCTTATAATTTGCCCTAGACTTAAACTACACTCAGCATATCACCGATACTGCTAGTTACAATTCGGTCCAATCCTTGACTTATTTACGCATAAGCGTATAAAATCCTTCAAAAGCGCTTACGTTTTCAGGTACTAACCTGCGCCATTTCTTTTTCTTATCTTAACGGCTCTTATTAAATTTTACTATGTTAACCTTATGATTTGTCGAATTTTAATATTCTTATCGTCTTAGTAAAGGTATCCTAATACTAAAGGTATTTATTACAACGATCGATTTCACGTTATAGATTATATATATACTTTTAGACGCTGTCAAGTCTTCAGGCGGGGAGGTATTTTGAAATACCTTTATTAACCTTCAGACTTAACCACAACTACGTTATATCTCAGTCTCTGTGGTCACAATTTATATTCGCTACTAATTGCTTTAATCCTAATGACTCCATATATAAAGATGTTCCTACCTAGCATACGTCTCTTACTCCAATACATCTTGTATACATATCTCAAAGATTATCTCCTTAGTGTATCAATCATGAGAAAACTCTTGCCATTATTCATTCCGTGAGTACAATCCTTTACTCCTGTAATTTCAACCGTTGCACCCCTTTTTATCACTTGTCAACACTTACAGTATACTTCTCAGTGATGTTTTCACCACCTGTTTTCAACTTAAAATCTCTATATCCATATTCCGTTAATTAATCCTCCTCTATTGGGGTACTCATTTATCAGTATTGTGCCCAATGATGTAGGCATTCATGCCTTTTACTCACTTATATGCGAATGAAGGCGGTATAAATAAATATGTGGCACCAGGATCAATAAACATATGTACTTCATTATTCATAACAAGTGTGGTATCTTACACCACATCCATGAAACATCAATAGTGTCCTGGTCCAAGACATCCTCTTGCCTTCGTCCAACAACCTACTTTCCTTTTTCTTTTCGGCTATGGCCTCCCTTTTTACGTTGCAGCTATTTCAACGAAGTTTTTCTCTGTCTCTTTACTTTTCTGGGGGGCAATCTCGCCCAAATATGTGCAATCAACATCAATGGTCCGTCTTACCACACTTAACGGCCATTTTCATCAATACAGTGTAGGTATAGACCTTACTTCCGTGGTATCTACCACACATCCTACACTGCTTACACTGCTCACTCTGCTTACACTGCTACACTACTTCGTAGCAGGTCGGGGTTTTCCAATCACAATGCCCCTCATAAGTGTTGAAACTGGATACACTGGGGCATTACCAATCATCTTACCCCCTGACTCATCAGCTCTAATCTCTTGCCAACTGATCTTTTTCCCGCTCTGACATCTCTGTCATTCTCTAATTTCTTCTATCTCTATTTTGGCCCTCGCTACCTTTCCCAATCTCAGAGGCGTGCAATTCATGTTCTTATCTACCCAACTGTAAATCTGCGCACTGCCTCGATATAGGTAATATCTCACGGGCCAATCGGACTCAAATTGAAAAGTTGAGCCATTTCATGAACTTTTAGACATCTCGACTGTCACCTGTTCATAGTGTCGAGGTAATATCTGCCCAGGAATATAACCAAGTTTCATACTCATAAATCATACTCATCAATAAATCAAATCCTCTGGGTCAGAGTACGGACTTTTATCCATAATTTCCTTTAAATCATGTCCAGGATATCCTATCACCGGAATACATCCAAAATATTTCTCATCTTAGCTCTGGATGTTTAACACTTAAGATGGGTCGAGCGGGTTTCAATCAATGCTCCGCTGCGCCCTCTGATCTTATGTCTACTCTGAGCAATTTGCTCCTCAAAATAATCTCCACACTCCGCTCCAACCTCACGAAGCGTGTCTCAATACTATCCGATCACTCTGTCGGACTCTGAGAGGTATGCTCAACATTAGCCTCTATTTCAATCTCATCCCGATTCTCATGGGTCAACTCAGCACGACTTAGCAGACTCGGGTCTACCTCTACGACCTCTGCCTCGTGCACTATCTCATCTTGAGTCTCATATCATGACTCATTTGATTCTCAGACCGATCTCTACGGTCTCGAGCATGTGTACTCGCCACTCTACCATAGCGACTATCAGTTATAAAAACTATATTCTTGCATTCGAAACAAAATTCTTAGCTGCAATTCCATCTTGATATACACAATTGTATCTAAACAATGCACAGTACATGGGGATGTAAATTTACTTAACCACTAACACCGACTCATATCAGGCCAACTCTGCTCTGATACCATTAAATTGTCACGACCCAAATTACCTAAAAATCCCTACAAATTTTTCGCTTTTCATTTCCTTACCCGTCGTGAACAATTACACTCCTAAACAGTTGGGCTATGATTCGGTGTTAGTAACCTCTCACCTATTTACCATTCCATTTTCATATTCACATTCACATGTCAATTTATTTAAACAAATTACATCCCCAATATTAAATCCATATACAGTACTGTGCATCTATATGTTCAGATACAAAAATTATATAAATGTGTATACCTGATCTTGCTAAGAAGCAGCTGATAACCGAGATGCGAAACTATTGTCGCTCTCTTCTGCTGAATATACCCTGTAGGGTGGAAAATGAAAGGGTGAGCGAAACGTGCTCAGTAAGGCAATAATGTAAGCAGGTAGATAACTATACTATCTACGTGTTGATAATGTCATGATGTAAAAATCGTTTACTTTCGGAGTATGAGGTAAGATTAAAACAATGCCACATGAATGTATATATCATATACAAGAAATCATGAAATCGACATATAAAGCACACATGAAAAATCATCATGTATGAAATCTCATGCTCGTCACATTAAAACTCATTTATTTCATCGTAAACTCTTCACTTTAAAACTCATTTGTTTAATCACAAAACTCATCACTTTGAAACTTATTTGTTTCATCATAAATTCATCACATTTAAAACTCATTTGTTTCATTATAAAACAACTTCATCAAGGTCAAACCCGTCTCTCGGGAATACCTTGATTCATCAAATCAAATCTCTTTTAAAAACATAAATCGGGACTACCCCTCCATCGGGTTTGTCCTGGTCTATCCAGACCGTATGATATCATGTGAGGCATGTAGGTTACTGTATGAAAAATCGAGGACTATGGCCATACTTTGTCCCTGTGATCCCATGCTACACAGATCCTGGTGTGCGGGGTATCACAACTGCAACGGGAGGTGGGGTCAAGTCCTACCAGCCAGAATATCGAGCAACATCGTAGAGTCATCATGACTGCACGGTACAGCGTACTCCGTGTGACATACACGGTACATCGTACTCCGTGGACCCATATCATAGTCTGGGGGTGCCTGCCGTAGGTCTTATCCAGCCCAATACTATGTCGATAACCAACCCATGTCTCAAAGTATATGTGCGAGCATCTCAACTCTCTGTAACACACAGTCTACAGGAGGTTTTCGCACGACTATATGCATGTCAACTCGCGTCTAGTGCGTTTATGTGAGCATCCTGCTGCCCGCCCCACACCAGGTCACAGGCTTACGGAGCTCCAGCACCACGCTATGCATATCATGATATCTAAAATCTCGTGCGATCGAAGCTTCAGCACGGTTTTGTGCACACACAAATTTCTCGTACGAGCAATGCTCCAGTACGGCTTTTCATGAGAATAAATCAGTAAACTTGAGTGCGAGTAAGACTCTAACACTCTTTTTATTCATGTAAATACCATAGGTGGCTTAATCTTAATAAAACATCTTTTTAAATAGTAACTGGTACAAACCGGTACCTTTTCGTAAAATTCACGAAATCAACAGCCCACCTATATGTATATTTGCTTAAATCAAAGCAGTATATTCATATAAAGTATTAAAAACATGAAATCATGCAATTTACCTGCCTTACTACCCTTTTTGTAAATTTTACTCCTAGGGGCAAAATCATCTTTTTTCTTTATTTATCTAAGCCCCGGTTTTCGTAAAAATTATTATTTCGTTTACTAGATACTTAGATAAATTCTAAGCCCTGTAAATACCCTCAAAATATGTATAGGCATCTCTATGCACTTACAAAATTCCCTTACCTCGATTCTCGTCGAGTCTGACCTTTCCTTTTCCACTGTTGTCACGTCGCGCAGTCCGATCTGCTCCCAATCAAACCTCCGAAACTGCGTAATAATATTCCTTAGGTCAGATATTATACAACTTAATTGTATTTAATACTTTCTGGGCTTAATTTAAATCATTGGGCCCATTTATCCCTATTGGGCCCGATTGCACTTTAATGGGCCTCGACCCATTTTCAACCCGTTTATACTGTTTAAATCCCTTCTTCGGGTTTACTGGGCTCATTCAGCTTACCAAAAATTATCGGGCTTCGTTCCAAACTCATTGGATAGCCCGTATACTATTTAAGGCAAGTACGTTAATATTCCGAATACTATTTCTTTTATACCGAATTAATCCGTAAAATAATTGAAACTCTGTATTAAAGGACTCTAATTTTCGAAATTAAAATGTACTTACCCAATATGATGCGGGATACGAAAATCGGAGCTCAATCGGCTCTCGTTCGGGCTTTATCGTCGAACTGCACAATTATTATATTTAATCCCGGGTTACTCTTCGATTAAATATAATTTAAATAAATTTCTCGAAAATCAATTCGATCACTTTTGACCTCATATTGACTTACCCGAAGTCCGGTGTATCCCCGAAAATCCTTTCCCTTTTTCCTTTTCCTCTTTTTCTCCTTTTTTCCTCTCTTTTTGGCTGAACCGGTTCAGTCCGGTTCAGACCGGTTCAGACAGTCGGTTCAGCTCGGTCCGATTCGGTTCAGTTTTGGTCGGTTCAGGTCGGTTCGACCGGTTCAATCCCCATTTGCTCATTCCGATGCCGTCCGACCGGTTCCCGATGCGATTTCGGTGCCGTTCGGCTCGGCTACACCTGGGCATTCAGAATCGGGCCTCGACTGGGGTCGAAACGCAGCCATCGCCGGCGAATCACCTCTTCTCCCTCGCGGCTACCACCTCTCGATCCGGCGGATTCCGGCGGTTTCGTCGGTCGATACTGGTCTCAAAAGGACCGGCTCCTCCTCCCGATCACGCCGGTACCCGCCGTTCGCCCCCAGCTGCCGTGGATTGCCGGTACCGACTCCGTTTTCCCCGCGGTCTTCTCCTCCTTCGTTCGGCGATCTTCGGCCTCCTGACGGCGCGTCACCGGTGCCAATGGCTTCGCCGGCCTCTCCTCTTGCTACTCGGCCCTTCGTCGGAGGCCGTCGGTGCCCGGTGGTGGGTCGTCGGTCGGCCACGCGTAGTCCCCCTCTCCGTTTTCCCTTTTCTTTCTCTCTCCCCGACTTTTACAGATTTCTTCTCTTTTTTTTTTTACAATTATTATTTTATTTAACAATTTGTTTTATTATTATTTTAATCAATAAATTATATTAAAGAATCAAAATATCTACCAAAATTAATATTTTATTCAAAATAGATTTATTTAATTTAATTTAATTTCTTTATTATATTTTTTTAATCCTTTTTCGGGTATAATTTCTCTGTATTTTCGGGATATTGTCTTGGGTGACTTTTCGGTATTTCTAAAAATTTCAGATCTTGATCAATTTGACTCAAAATTATATAATTTCCTCATTATTGATCAAGATATTCTAAATCCTTATTTTAAATTAAATTTTCTTATCGAATTTATCCCGGCTTTCGGTCTTTTAACCGTTTTGCCCTTACACGTGTTCGGGATTTATTTAGCCCGACTTCCCTTCACGAATACTCACTCATTTCGCATTTTAAATTCTTACCTCCTATCCGAATCCCGTTCCTTTAAATTTGTGAACATTTTTCTACCTCATAAAATTTACGATTTAATTTCGGGTCTTACAAATTTAAAGCATGTTCTTCCTTCTCAAATAAATTTTGGGTAATTTAAGTGGCAATTAAATGTGATTAATCTCCTAATTACATCCTACAACTTGAGAAGTGAGAGCATGAGAAGATGAAATTTATGTTTATTGTTTTTGCCCGTCTTCTAAACAAACCCATCATTTGGAGTAGAAAAAGTATGTAATGCAATAAGTTATAATTTGAATGATTATAAAATTGATTTTGATAAAAATAAAAATATTAAAATGATTATTAAATATATTATTAATAAAATTACGAGTAAAATAGTAAATTAGTCTTATCTTTAATTTTTGTTTTTAGTACAGATGGCACATCAGTTACACCCATTTTATCCTCAGTATGTCACCTTTGGGCTCTGGGACCCAAACCGTACGCATCGGGGCAAGAATTGAAGAGAAAGACGGCTTATACCAAAACAAAAACATGTGCAAAAGAAAAAGATGAAAAAGGTATTCCCTCTGGTACACGATGAGAATGAAACCAGAGCTCATCCTTTCTGGGAAGGATCATGGCACCTTCGTTCGTTGTTTTTACACGCACGCAGAACTTTCTATAACCTTTTTGAAATTCACAGAATGTTCAATTAACTCAATCGGTGTTTATAGCGTCCATCCACGTTTTCCTTTTAGCTCAATGCTTCAAAGATCTTGGTGCATGTTTATTCTTCTTTGTAATTGGATGCAACTTTTTTCAGTTAAAATTAAAAATGGCAACAAATATTTAAATTTTATTACACAATCTTTTTTTTTTTAAAAAAATTGTCTTGAAAATGAAAAATCGATATATTTGATTTTCTTTTTTTTATTTTATTCCAAGCAAAAATTAGTTAGTGACTAAATTTGGAACTTTTAGAAAAATTGGATTTGCCCCATCGATCAATTTTTAGCATGCAGTGAGAATTCAGAATCATTTTCAATTAATAGTTTGGACACAATGGACTTCTAATTTTTTTTGACGTGGAAGGCATAAATTTTCAACATGACGAAGGAAAACAATAATTAATGATGGGTTGGCTACTCTAATTTTCTCATAATCATCCTTCACTTTTGGTCCTTTTCAGTGAAATAAACTTGTAATAATAGGGACAGTACTTTTCAATATTTGAACCACTGATATCAAATAAATAAATATATATATATATATATATTTGAGTCACAAATACATATATAATAAGGAACAAATTATATATTATATATAAATCTTTGTAAAAATTTATTTGAATTTATTGTATTATATTTATTAATTATTATGTACTTTTAAATTTTAAATTTATTCTAATTTTTTAAAATTTTTAATAGTATTCAAGAAAGTTGAATCGACTTGAACTTATTTATTGTATATGAAAATAAATTTTGTAAAAAATTAAGTTCAAATATCTAGTTAAATTAAGTTTGGTTTTACTTTAATTTTTTTAATACTTTACCTAAATTAAACTTGATATGACCCATGAATATGTCTATATTAGTGTAAAGTAAATTATTTTATACCATATATCATAACTTTGTGTAAGATTATTATTTTTATAATATTTAGATTTAAAAATTTATTCTTTTTATCATACATATAAAATTTTAAATCGATCCAATATTCTAACATTTCAGTTGAGAATAATATTTTTTCAATATATAAGGTAATAATATTAGTACTTTACAAATTCTATTTTAACTCAATAAAAGTTTTAATTTTTTTTTACTAATAAAAATCGATTAGTTTTATTTTCCAATAATTACGTTGCTATTGTCTTCTCATGTCATGTTCTTAATTGATTATTGGAAATCTTCACAACATTTTTTTTTAACTTTCTTTTATTAAATTAAAAATTATTATGAATTTATTAAAATAACCATTTCATAAATAATTTTAATTTTTGGTTTTCTTTCACATATACTAAAGTATCTTTATTTTAATCCTTATTCATAATAAAAATTAAATAAAAGTGTACTCAAATAATTTGTAAACAATAATCAATAATAATATAGTAGAACAAATCTAAATTAATAAAATATATTGTGATCTCTACTAGAATCACTATAGAAAATTAATGAACCCTACTCTTATTTATCGTACTAATTTTAATTTTAATTATATTTATGAAATCAAAAATTCTCCTTAGTCTGAGAATAAAATTTTATCGTACTAATTATATTTAAAAAAAAAAAAATGGTTGCCTTGGTAAATTTTCTAAAAATAGGGGGCCATTAACCAAACCTACTCTTATTTATCTGTTTACGTGATTAATTGATTCCCATTCCTCCTATAGCATTGGCCCGAGAGTTTTCTGCTCACCCATTTTTTAAAGGCAGATATCAGAATTTTCATTTATAGCCTCTCTTTTACCCTTTTAACAAATTCTTTGCCGGCGTTACAAGGGAAAAAAGAAAATCCCAAACCGGAAAATTTAATTGCCTTTTTCAACACTCAGTCTGGGAGAACAAATTATTTCACAATCTTCCTCGCAATCTTGTTTTTCAATGTCAAAGAAGTAGGGTTTCTTTATCAAAATCGTCCAAAAAAACAAAGCAAAAAAGGAATTTTTAAATAATTGACACCATTGCTTTTATGATTTCACCTTTCCCACTCCACAAGTTGATCAAGATTTTGATTCCTATCCTAATTTCTTCACTTTTCTTCACCAAAGCATCTTTCTTGGTACTATTAATCTTGTTCCAAGCGTTCTCCTTTCCTTCCACTTCTTCACAATCCACCTCCAAAACATCAAATCTTTGTTCCAGAAACCAAAAACCGGAAACCCAAAACCCAAATACCTTTAAGAACAACATGAGAATCCATCCATTGCCCAGGAAAAGAAACATCACTATCCAATATGAGATTAATCCGAGAACCGCTAGGACCCAAGCTGAGACCTTGTTAACTGGTGGGTCCCACAAGAAGCTCCGGAGACTGCCTCACATCTTCAGCCGTGTCCTGGAACTGCCTTTCAGGTCGGATGCCGACGTGGCGGTGGAGGAAAGCTCCGACTGTTTCAAGTTCGTGGCCGAAACCGATGGGAGAATCGGCGACGTTGTCAGGGCTCATACGGTAGAAATCCATCCTGGCGTTACTAAGGTTGTGATAAGGTCGACCAGTTTAGTGGATTTTAGTTCGTTGGATGATTTGGAGCTTGACATGTGGCGGTTTCGCCTGCCGGAGACGACGCGGCCGGAGCTGGCGAGTGCGGTTTACGAGGATGGGGAGCTAATTGTCACGGTGCCGAAGGGAGGGGAAGTGGAGAATTTGGAGGAAGGAGGTGGTGGAGGTCAAGGGAATCGGGAGTTCAGAGGAGGTATGGGAAATGGTAATAATAATAATAATAGTAACTGGCTTGTTCTTGTACAGTAAAAACAATAAAATCTTTTGCTTTGGTTTTTAATTGCATGTTATTTTCATTTTAGTTTTCGAAGGTCGTTGGTGGAGCTCCGCTTTTTTTTTGTATGGTTACCTTTTATTATTTAATCAAATCAAGAGTTGTTCTTCTCTTGCATAATGGGCAAGATGGCAGTTTTGGTTTGATATTGCTTTCTTGGCATGATTTTGATGAGTTTTATTGGGGGATTTTGATGATTTCTTTGGCATGATCTTGATGGTTCTATTGGAGGATTTAGTTGGGTTAATAATTTTGATTGTAATAATTGTTTTATGTGCATTTTTTCTTGAGGCCAGAAAAGGTTTAGGATTTTTATATGTTCATAGAAATGTTCATGCCTAACGTAAGTTCTTGAGTATGAGAAAATGATCATAAACATGGTTGTGGATTTTTTTGTTCTTATGTTGTTTGCCATAGAGATGAGAATCAATATAAACTGGTGTAAATATTTGTTTGAGTGAAGTTGGGTTCTTTCTACTGCTCATCCCATCATTAGGCAAATGAGAAGCGAGGAAAGGCCTTTCATGCAGTAATAGAATGGCATCCCTATTATCAGTATTTTTTTTTTTTGTTCACAGAGAGTTTCAAGGGGGAAAGGGAATTCGAATCTTGGACTTAATCCCTCTAAGGAAGGGTAATAAGTGTTAGGTTAAGCCTTTATTGTTATCAGTTTTTTCTTTTGTTTTGATTCCTATTTTCAGCATATTCAATGTATTGTTTTACTAGGAGCCAAATTTTTTTTTTTTACAATAAAGATGAAAATTATTCACAAATTTACTGTCTTTTCATTTTCACATTTCCTGGTAACTAATAAAGAATCAAGATGTTACAAGTAGTTGACATTACAAGGTAGTGCCCAATTGATTACTTTCCTGTCTTGGTCCTAAAGATTCATGGTATTTTACGTGTGCATTTTCTTGTGTACATCCCTGGATGAAATTCAACCAGAAATATGGTAAAGCACAAGTATTTTTTGTGTGCTGATGTTTTAAGAATTGGTTCCCTTCTTACATTGTGGTTAAGAATCTATGCTTTTGGTCCACTTGGTCGGTTTAGGTAAGGCCATAAAATATTGGACCTAAGGGTTTCTTTTTTTGCCTTTTTTATTTTGGTGATTTAAATATGTCTTCTAGTATAGCAAGCTCTTGGAAAGTAATGATAAACTACATTATCTTTTGAAGTCTCTTAGTCATTCATTCTCCACGTATTAGGATAATCTTTTTGTTTACATCTTTCACTCTCTAAAGAGAAGAAATTCCATTTCGATTATTCCTGTTAGACCTGATGATTCATAATGTCAAATAACTTTCCTTGTTGCTTTTTGGTTATCAATTCATTGATCCAAAAAGACTATTGGACATCTTTATCACCTGGTATAGAAGTTTTGTATGTCATATCTAGTTCATCCTGGTTTATACTAAAGATAGTGTTTAAGCTCAAATTTTCCTGCAATGCTCCATGGCTATGATTGTCACTGCCTCATGAACCTGCATTCTCATCTTAATTTGCTGTGATATGTTGTCCCAAGAGCATTTCTTATTGTGCATGCCGTCATTATCAAAGTGACACAAACTGTCTTTCTAGCCTCCCACGATAGGTTGGTTACCACTGTTCTGAATATGTTTTAGAAGTGGTCATCCTGGCTGGCTTACTGTTCAGGCACACTGTCGGTCCAAGGTTCAACTTCCACAGGTCCGCAAGCCCTTGGCCTAGAGCCTTGAGGTGGGGGTGGGGATGAGGGTGTGGGGCTGAAAATGAGATTTGATCTGCGACCAGGTTGATTATTTTGCTTACCTTTAACTGCAGCAAATGCTTTTCCTAGAAATTGGAACTTCTTTTATATGGTGTGGAAGGGATTTTTTATGCTATCATTTTTGTTGGCAAGGATGCTTTTTGGGTTTGCAATTGCAATTGTGGACTAAAGTTGGATTCCTTCACAAATGTTTTGAGAAAATGTTGCGTCCCCTCACGATGTACTTTTCTTTGCTGAATCAAGACATAACAATGTCTCAGTCGAGCCTTTGATACTACCCGTAATTGCTTTGCTGCACTTCTTTATATCAATATAATCAATCGGTTGTTAAAGAAATCATATGTCCTATGTGAATCATTTAAAGACAACGGTGTCATTACGTACTGATACCAAGGAATCGCATTTTTATATTTCCTTTGAAAATGATCAACAACCGAAAATTTATATGACTATGGAAATTAAAAATAGGTGTATGTTTTGAAAGATAATAATAATAATAATAATAATAATAATAATAATAATAATAACAATCAAATTCTCTAGTGAAACGAGCTCTTTATTTCTAAAAAGTCTCAAATTCTTTTGCCAGAGGAACTATTTATTTTTCAAAAGTCTCAGCTTTTGGTGATCGGAGCTCATTTTGCATTATTCTTTAATCTTATGATAGAAAAATTAGAAAATTTTGTTTTTGCATTCATTCATTAGTTTTATGATAGAAAAGACTAAAAAATTTCAATTTGCATTCATTCCTTAAACTTATGATAGAAGAGATTAGGAACATTTATTTTTGCATTCTTTAGTCTTATGATAGAAAAGATTAAGAAATTCATTTTGCATTCATTCCTTAATCTTATAGATTGAAGAGATTAGGAAAATTCATTTTTGCATTCCTAGGTTTTGATGATAGAAAAGATTAGGATTTTTATTTATTTATTTATTTATTTATTGCATTCTTTAATCTTACAATAGAAAAGACTAAGAAAATTCATTTTGCATTCTTTAATCTTATAATAATAGAAAAGATTAAAAAAAATTTCACTCTACATTGTTTTCTTAGTCTTATAATAGAAAAGATTAGGAATATTCATTTTGTATTCTTTAATCTTATTATAGTAAAGATTGGGAAATTCATATTGCATTCTTTATTAAAGCTAAAAAATTTTATTTTTATTTTCATTCCTTAGTCTTATAGGAGAAGAGATAAAAAAATTTTATTTTTGCATTATTCTTTCGTATTATGAGAGAAAACGCTAAGAAGATTTTTATTTTATAGTATTTTTTTAAAGAATACATTGTATTGGTTGATGTGCCCTACACTGACAAAATAGTTGTCTGTATCTTTGCACCATTACTGTTACACAGTAAAGTGCAAAAAGGAGCAATTGTAGAGATCATTTTTTTATTTGGATCTTTTTCAAATATTTTAACGAATTAGTTTTTTATATAGTATTTATATATATTTATTTTGCTATTTTTTTATATATTTTTATTTTTTATTTTGATTTTGAATTTATTGTATTTTTGGTAAAATAATAATGAAAAAGATTGGAAATATCAAAAAGGAATAAAAATCCATAGAGAGCCCAAAAATTTGTAAATTGAGATTTACTTGCTAAAATATTGGAAATAAATTATGCCATTAAAGTATATCAAAATTGGTTGGTGGAGATCAAGCAAAATACTAAAGTATACGAATTAATTTGAATATTTAATGAAAAAAATGGAAAAATCAAGAGAAAATTCAAATGAATTTTACAGATCAAATCTGAGATCCGATTCTCTGATCTCCATCAAGACCTTTCCATGATGGAAGCCTTAAAGTCTTTTAAGTCTAAAGTAATATATCGAAAAGGGGAAAAAAAAAAAAAGCAGTGGTGGTTCCCCTATATTTCAGTCTCGAAGCTGCTAATCCTCAAACAAGAACGAGCAAAAGAAAATGAACAAGAAAAAATAAAGAAAAAAATAAAGAAAGAAAAGAAAAAAAAATCCAAACCATCACTAAATTGCTGCCAAGCTTAATGCGTTGCTGCCTCACCATACCTGCTGCTCTGCGTGTAAAACCGTGAGCTGTTAACCAGAACTGAAGCAGCTGTCTGCTACTTGTCCGGAGCTGTTTGTTTGCTGTGTGGAGTTGAGAATCGTGAAAACCGAAGCTGCAGGAGGAAAGCTGCTGCAACGTTTATTTATTTTGATGCAACCTGGAAACAGAGGTGCTGGAAAGTAGCCGTTGTTGTAACCGAGAGTAGCTAGAACCGACAGCTGGTTATAGAAGGAGCCACTGTTTGCCGTTGTAACCTAGAAATTACAAGCAGGATTTGTGCTGTTGGAGTTCTTGAAAGAAACCAATAAAAACCTGCTGTGATCGTGCAAGCTGCTGAAACTTTGGAGCAGAACGTGAACTGTGAAACGGTGCAGTAACGAAAGTGTAACCTGAAACACTAGCCGAAAGCGGCAATCAAGAGCAGCTGTTGCAGACCCTTGGCCAAAGCAGAAGCTAAAGCAAAACTGCTTTAAGAAACGTGGAGCTCCGTGTGCCAAAAACAAACCACTGTTAGCTTGAAGAAAAACCGAAAGTGAAGTTGAGGGCAGAACCTTGCTGCTAGAACAGAGCCACCGTGAAGCAGCAACTTGTTGGAGGTGGTATCAATCGAAAAGGAAGAGTGCTGCGTCAAAGGAAATTAGAAGAGTGTGCTGCATGTGCGGAAGAGAAACTGAGAAGGAAAGAGCTGCGTGCAAGAGAAGCGAAGAGAGAAATATAAGGTAACTTTTTTTATTTGAAAAATAATTTGTTACGTATTTGGGATGTTAAAACTAATTGGTTTGATAGAGTTTTTATTTAGGTTAGTTATTAATTTGTTTAATTTATGAGATTAAATCACCACCGTTTGTTGTTCCGAGTAATAAAGAACTCACTTCTCTTAAATAACTGTAACAGCCCGAAAGCGTGGAAAATATGATAAATTTAAACTTTTTCTTGCATTAAACTTCTTACTCAAATTACATTTTTGTACAGTGTCATTTAATCATTTATGTTTATAACAAATCGTTATCCCCAAGACTACACAATTTTCTACTTCATAAAATCAATACATAATATCCAAAGAGGATCAACCCACAAAACTCAATTCATTCTCTTCATATCGTACTAATTACATCTTAATAATACTTAATACAAATGACTGTATTACATCATTGTCTGGATACAAAATGAACTGAATTTATACCTTGTGCATGTACAAACGATAGCCTGGGAAGATCTTGTCCATCAGCCTATATCACGTACGCGGCAGACACTAGTTCGCTCAGTGCAAGTAATCTGGAGGGGGAGGAAAAATGATGAGCTCTCAAATCGCTCCTTAAGAAAGATAAGAGAGATTTTATAAAATCATCATAACATCACAACTCATCATTTGGGCATATAAAAACATGATAGAAGTATTTGAACATGTAAAACATTATGGTAATAATGATAACAATAATGGTATCAGTTTAAATCAGCATAATTTACGTGATAAAAATCACAAATCGTCATAACATCATAGTCATCAAAACACGTCATTCATCAAAATAGTCGAGACTAGTCATTTAATAAAACTCAGATAAAAACGTCATAAGCACATCACGTCACATCAAATCATTCTCAAGGAGGACATCCTCAAAAATGGGAAAACGTCGACATCTATCTATGACCATGATATTGTTGTAGACTTGATCAGAGTCGTACAACCTCGATCTTACATGCTATCAAAGTAAGGCCACCCATCGCTACCAGAGCGGGGTCATCTCACGTTACCAGAACGGAGGTATCGGTCTTACATGCTACTAGAGCAAGACCCGGTCTTACATGCTACTAGAGCAAGACCACTCAACGCTATCAAAGCGGAGTATCGATGTGCATCTCATGACAAGTCTTAGTGTCAGTAAAGTATGTCATTATTGTATTAAAACCGTTTTGCCTTCACGTAGAGCACATAGAGGTTATCTCGAAAAAACTTGTTTCTGTTATAAAATATTGTGTTCACAATTACACAAAATTCATCAAAACCAAACTCAAACTGACAAAACACTCACACATTCATCAAAGCATCAAATCAACTCATTTATCATAAACATGCTCTTTCATCAAACATTTTTCATGCTATCAAGGTATTTTCATCATTTAAAAACTCACAACACAAACATTTCATTTCCCTTACCTTTCGCACCCTGAGTGGTGCAATGTCCCCTGAGTCTCGGACTAGTCTCGTTTCCCATATCGAATTCCCGAGCTGTCCAAATATCATCAAATCGTCAATATACATCATTCTCATTGTCGATTTCTTTCTCTTACTCATTCTAACTCAACATTTCCTTTTTCATCCTATTTATACCTATACACCTTAAACTACATCCATGTTTCAAAATCTCAAATACATACATTGTCTCAAAACTTTTCCTACATTTTTATCAACACCTTAGCTAGCTCATGACCATTACAAGACATCCACATTCCCTCTTCTAACTAAACCCCTTGGTTTGTTCCTTCATGACTTAAACATTTCAAACTATATATATATATATATATATATATATATATATATATATATTCACCAATATATATAAAATGATAATGCTTAAAAACAAGAATCATGTGAGCTCACCTAGCTTGTCCTCTATTGAGCAAACTTGTAGAATGCTTGTCTCTTCCCTTTGTTCAGACCAAACGTTGATTTTTTAGTATGTTGATCTCTTTACCAAGAGGAACAACTTTGCCTCTTACCTCTTTTCCTAACCCTGTCCAGAACGTGGTGAATCTTAGAGAGAGAAAGCTTGGTTAGGGTGAAAATTATGAATGTTGGTGTTTGCAGGTGAGAGAGACTCGACTTCAGACAAAAATCTAGTGATCCTTATATAGACAGAGTTGTGGGAGATCGATCTGGCATTAAGTGAAAATCGATCTCTGCTTGGTTTCAACTACTCCAACTGCTCAATTACCAACTACAGGATCAATCTGGTAGAGGGTAGGGATCGATCTGTTCTGTACAGAACCAATTGGAGATCGATTTGTTTTCTAAGGAGGAATCGATCTCTTCCAGGCTGAGGCAATTGAAGATCGATCTGCCCTTGTAGCAGGATCGATTCTTGCTAGGTAGAGGCAGTAGGAGATCGATCCTTCTTCACTTGATATCGATCCAGCCCCTCAAAAACCCTTTACTTTATACTTTTGGGCTTACTAGATCGATCTCTCATCCTTGGAGATCGATCTGACCTTCATAGATTTCACTACTGCTATATAAATTGACAGGAAACTCAAGGCAAAACTTACCACAATCTACTCCATAGACCATATTTCAATCCATACACATTTAAAACTTAAAACTTCATCCTCTTATACTTCATTAGATTTAAAACTTACGTGTACATCGAAATATCATAACTACATTCAACAAATTATAAATCTCACATTGTAGCCTCATAACTAAAGTACATAGAATTCACAGGTCTTACAAAACCAAACCAACTTTCCTTCTTGAATGTTAGATTGATATATTTTGAAATGAGAAAACAGTAATTCAATAATGGTTATGATAAATCAAGAAATGTTTAAAACATGTTAAGAGGTTAATTAGAACATTTTGAGATACAAATCCTTGCCAGAAACTGGGTTTTAAAGGATGAGAGATCGATCTCCTGGGTTTTCAAGGATGAGAGATCGATCTCATGAGAATATGAGATCAATCTGATTAAGGGTTAAAGACTTAAAGAACATGAATGAGATGTTAAGGAAGAAGAGATCGATCTCTAAGGGTTATGAGATCGATCTTTATCTTACAGAATGTATATGAGATCGATCTGGTCGAGGTAGAGATCAATCTCCTCTAAGGCAAAGGTTAAAGGTCTTAGATCGATCTATAGATCGATCTATATTCAAACAGAGAGTTTATGAGATCGATCTCATATGGATAGAGATCATATCCTCAAGACAGAGAGTTTTTGAGATCGATCTAGGGTAATTAGAGATCGATCTCTACTCTACGAGAATACTTGTAAGATCGATCTGGAGATCGATCTTACTTCAAACAGAGAGTTTATGAGATCGATCTGATGGTTCGACAAATCGATCTTCACTAACATTTTACAGATTATAAGATCGATTTCTACAAAAATGAGATTGATCTCCTTGCTTTGAGTTGCTTTGTAATTGTAGGAATTTGAATTAGAAGATCGATTTGATCATTATGGAAGATCGATCTGGTACTCTACTGGAGGTTCTTAACGGCTCTCTCTGTAAAATCTTCAACGGAAAAAACTGGATTAAATGCTTCACCTGCCATCCTGCTGTATAAAACCAAGCATTGAAGACATTGAGGAGGCAAGAAATAAAGCTGAAAAAATCTGAATATTCTTGAGAGATCATTTCTCAATATTCCTTTTGCCTTCAACATCATATTCATTGTATTGTCTTTAATAACTTGAGTTGAAGTTATTCTTCCTACCCACAAAAGAGAGTTCTTATTTGTATTCACTCTTAATCTAAAAGAAAAGGGGAGAGTTCCTCTGTGAGAGAATTATGTAAGAGAATAGATATCTTTGTATAAGGGGTAGAGAGGTTATTCCTTAACCTTGAAAAGGAGGTTGTATCAACTATTGTGATAGTGAAAGAAAACTCTTGACAAGAAGGTCAAGAACAGAGGACGTAGGCAAGCGATTGGCTGAACCTCTATAAATTACTGAGTTTGTTGCTTCTCTCTCTTATCTCATTTATTTTACTACACTATAGTCTATTGCTTATTATTTGATTACTTGCAATTCAATTTAAAAGAGTTTAAATTTAGCATTTAGACTAGAAAACCGATTTACCCCCATCTCGATTGAGCCAACAATTGGTATCAGAGTTTGGACTCTTTGATCATTAAGGAGTAATTTTCTAAGAGTTAAAATGATCCGATGACATAGCAATGTAGCAATAAGTCTAGTAGGAGAAGGGCACTCTACAGTTAGGCCTCCCATGTTCAATAGTGAACATTATGCATATTGGAAAACTAGAATGATGCTTTTTATTCAAGCTAATGATTATGAGGTATGGAGGATTATTATTAAAGGTCCTCAAATCTCAACTAAAAAGGTAGAGGGAAGAGATATTCCAAAAGAAGAAGATGAGTGAGATTATAATGATATAAAATGTGCTCAGTTAAATGCAAAAGCTATGCACACCTTATTTTGTGCATTAGGGCCCAATGAGTATAATAGAGTCTCCGATTGTGATAATGAAAAATAAATTTGAGATAAATTGGCAATTACACATGAAGGCACAACCCAAGTCAAGGAGACTAAAGTAGGAATGCTCACTCATGACTATGAGTTATTTAGGATGAAAGAAGGAGAGTCAATTAGTGACATGTTCACTAGATTTACTGATATAATTAATGGACTAAAATCTTTAGGCAAAATCTACTCCAACATAGAAATGGTTAAGAAAATCCTAAATAGCTTACCAAAATCTTGGGAAGCTAAGGTAACAGCTATTGAAGAATCTAAGGACCCCCACACACTATCGTTAGATGAATTGATAGGGTCATTGCTCACCTATGAAATGAAATTGAGAAGAAATGAAGAACCACCCAATAAAGTAGGAGTAGCTCTAAAATCCACCACTCAAGAGGATTTGAAAGAAGATAAAAATGAGAGTGGTAATTAAAAAGATTTTGAAATGACAATGTTTGCCAAGAGATTTAATAAATTTATGAGAATGAGAGCAAATGGTGGCAGTAGGAGAAACTATACAAAAGAACTAGACAAAGAAGAATTAGGTAGAAAAGATAGAGATACTATTGTTTGCTATGAATGCAAAAAACCTGGCCACATTAAATTTAATTGTCCTTTACTAAAAAGATCAAGTGATAGGAAATACAAAAAGAAGGCAATGATGGCAACATGGAGCGATAGTGACAGCTCCGATGATGATACTGATGATGGTCGTGTCACCAGATCCACGTGTGCAACTATCCGCCTGCCACGTGTCGAACCAAGAACAGGCCACGTGGCAGATTGGCGACAGAACCGCCATGCGACACCGTTCCTAGAGGTGCGACAGAGTGTCTGATGCGAGAGGAGTCTGCCGCCTCACAGTCTGCCGCGCATCGTGAGCGGCAGACCTCCATCGCCCATGCACATCACAGGACTCCGCATTGCCCCCGACACAGGTCTCCCGCGCAGACCGCGGTAGAGGTCTCCCGCATAGCATGCGGCGTAGTCTCCCTCGCAGACCGAGGTAGAGGTCTCCCGCACAGCATGCGGCATAGTCTCCCGCACAGCCTGCGGCATAGTCTCCCGCACAGCATGCGGCGTAGTCTCCCGCGCAGACCGCGGTAGAGGTCTCCCGCATAGCATGCGGCGTAGTCTCCCGCGCAGACCGCGGTAGAGGTCTCCCGCACTGCATGCGGTATAGTCTCCCGCACAGACCGCGGTAGAAGTCTCCCGCACAGCATGCGGCATAGTCTCCCGCACAGCATGCGGCATAGTCTCCCGCACAGATAGCGGCAGAGGTCTCCCGCACAGCAGCGGTAGAGGTTCCATGCATACTCTACCACCAGATTACTCCCCCGTAGGTTGCATGTCCCGAGGCGCGACAGAGTGCTCTATAACTCTGTCGCGGCCCAGACACGCGCCTGGGTCTCAGCCCGAACCGCCTCAGGAACCTATAAATACCAGGTGAGCTCTCTGAAAAGGGGGGATCCGATCCAAAAAAGAAAAAAATAGGGAGAAACACTTAAACCCTTTGATTTAAGCAATACTTGCTCCTTTTCTTATATACACCAACTCCCGATCACTGACTTGATCGTCGGAGTGCGCATGCAAGGACAAATCCCTGCCCCCTCTGATTCCTGTTGTTTTTGCAGGATATACGAAGAACACGTGGATCAAATTGCATCGACGTCATCCTTTCGTCGTTAGTGTAATCAGACTACGCGAAAGGCATTTTCTGGTTGCTGTCAGGTAGGCAACATCAATTGGCGCCGTCTGTGGGAATCTCGACAAAAAGTCAGGTTCTCTATCGAAATGGTGAGGACACGCTCAACTGCAAAATTGACAGGAGGGCAGAACTCTGTAAGTCCCCCTGTCAGATCAGAACAGCGAAGAAGACACAGTGAAAGGGCTCAAGGAGAACCTTTAGTCTCCTTGGAGGAATTCGAGGCCCTGAAACGCAAAAATACGGAGGCTACCACAGCACTGAGAGCCATGGTGAACTTCTTCAAAGAAACTCTCCCCCAATTCAGCTTACCCCATGAAGTGCAGCAGCTAGTGGGGGAAAGCACACCGAGGCAGACCTACGAGAGAGGTCAGCCCTCCAGCCTGGTAAACATGGGACAAGAGGCAGGAACGCCACACAACGCTACTGCCAATCTAGCGAGACAGAGTCCGCCCTCAGCTCCCAGGCGGCAGAGTTCTCCAGTGGCTCAGGTGCGACAGAGTCCGCCCGTAGCTCCCGGGCGACAGAGTTCGCCAGAGACTCATAGGCGACACAGCTCACCCGCATCTCCCATGCGTCAAACATCTCCTTTGTCCTATGAGCGGCAGAGCTCGCCGAATGTGCAGCGGAGTCCCCCTGCGGCTCAACGGCGACAGAACTCTCCCGCAGACAACACGCAGCAGAGGTATCCCACATCAGATATGCGACGGTGCTCTCCCGTCTCTAATAGGCGGCAGAGTTCACCCTTGCCCGATGCGCGGCAGACCTCTCCTCTGGCCGCTCAGCGGCAAGGTCCTTCCGCAGCCCCTAGGCGGCAGAGTCTCCCTACCTGCCGCAACTCATCTCCCGTAGTGTTGGAACATGACCTAAGGGCACATAGAGCTGGGGAGCAACGGAGACAAGGAGATTTTAACCCACAAGAAGGTCTCGAGATATCAAGTCCCGTAGTGAGAGGTGCTGGAAGAGGCATTTATCAATCGGACTCTTCTAGACCAGAAGGGACAGGACCTTACTCAGCTTGAGGGTCGGAGGACGTGGAGAAGGTCGTCCAAAGGATCCTCGAGAAGAAAAAGCTAGTGTCTCCAGATGACGGACAAAGGAGGAGGATCCCATTCAGCCTGGAGATCATGAACAAACCTTTACCGAAGAAGTTCAAGATGCCCTCTATGGCTACTTATACCGGCAAAACGGATCCCTATGACCATATTCAGAGTTATGAATCCCTCATGCTGTTGCATGGATGGGAGGACGAAATTATGTGCAGAGCTTTTTCTCTCACATTGTCCGGGCATGCTCTCAAGTGGTTCAACGGGTTGAGCGAAGGTTCAATCTCCTCTTTTGATGAGTTGAGAAATGAATTCCTCAAAGTCTTCATGATCCACAGTCAGAGGAAGAAAGACGCTACCTACTTACTCACGCTTAAACAAGGGAATAAAGAACCCTTGAAAAGCTTTGTAGATCGCTTCCGAGATGCAACCTTGGAAGTGGAAGATCTACCAGTAGGCGTAGCCTTGGCTGCAATGCTGCAAGGGACGAGCTTCGAGAAGCTACAAGAATCCATCTCTCTCGATCAACCGATGACGATTTTCGACCTCTTTGCCAGGGCTAACAAATATGTAGCTCAAGAAGAAGTGATGAGAACGATACAGCCCAGGGAGGCGAAGGAAGGAAAGAAAAGAGAGAGAGACACACCCGAGAGAAGCTTCTCAAGACCCGTGAGAACTGACAAAGCCCCTAGGCTCAGGTATGAAGGTTATACCAAGTTAAACGAGCCTCGCACTGCAATACTGGCAGCCATCGAAGGGGCAGGATTATTGGAATTCCCCAAGAAGAAAATTGGAGATGTAGGACGAAACCCCGAAGCCTACTGTGAATTCAATTGTGCTCATGGTCACCCAACAGAGAGGTGCAGAGATTTAATGGACCAGTTGGAAAGGCTGGCCAGGGAAGAGAAGATCAACCGCTTCCTATGGAGGAGCGAGAGACCCCGTTATCCTCCGCGCGACCAAAGGAATGATCGTCCGCGGACGAGGGTAAATAATGATGTCAGAAGGGATAGGCCTAGAAACGAAGCAGTCAGGCCCATCCCCCGTGCTAATCCGCCAAACAACGAACCTACAGCCCCCGCGATAAATGTCATTGCAGGCGGGGACTCAAGTGCAGGAAGCTCCTCTACTTCCCGCAAAAGTTACGCTAGGCAAGCGTATCAGGTTAACGTGGTGATGGAGGAGCAGGCGGATGAAAAGCCTATCATGTTCACTCCGGCTGACAAAGGTGATATTGTCATGCCCCATGACGACCCCATGGTGATATCTACGGTAGTGGCCAAACACCCGGTGAGCAGGGTCCTGATCGATAACGGGAGCTCAGTGAACCTGATCTATTGGAACTGCTTCGAAAAAATGAGCATATCCGAAGATAGGTTAAAGCCCGTTATGGCGCCACTATATGGATTCACGGGGGAGCGAGTGAAAGTTACCGGGTCCATAGAGTTGCCTGTGACTCTCGGAGAGCACCCGAAGAATGTGACCCGACAAGTATTGTTCATGGTGGTCAGGTCAACCTCTGCTGCCTATAACATGATTTTGGGCAGACCTGTGCTGAATGACATGAGGGCGATAATATCCTCTTGCTATCTGTTGATGAAGTTTCCCACCCCCAACGGAGTCGGGCAAGTACGAGGAAACTAAAAGAGCGCCCGTACTTGTTATCTCGCTTCCACTGCCAACAAGGTAGCACAAGGAAAGAAACCTTATGCATCGACGATCCGCCCAAACCTCAGCCGGTAGAGGAGATAGAACCCATTGAGCTAATCGAGGGAGACGGGGGAAAGAAGGCATACATCGGGACCCAACTAGGCGAACAACTAAAGAACGACATAGTCGAGTGTCTGAGGAGAAACTCGGATATCTTCGCCTGGAGCCCGGCGGACATGCTCGGGATCAGTCCCGAAGTCATATGCCATGAACTTAATATCATACCCGGACACAGACCAGTAAAACAGAAGAAGAGGAGTTTCACCCCGGAACGACAGAAAGCAATCACTGAAGAAGTGAGTAAGCTCCTGGGCGCCGGATTCATTCGAGAGGTCTATTACCCTGAGTGGTTAGCCAATGTAGTGATGGTAAAGAAATCTAGTGGGAAGTGGCGAATGTGTGTTGTTTCACCGACCTGAACAAAGCCTGCCCCAAAGATTCATACCCCCTACCACGGATAGACCGACTAGTAGATGAAACATCCGGTTACGAATTCCTCAGTTTCTTGGATGCATTCTTCGGGTATCACCAAATCATGCTTCACCCAGAGGACGAAGAAAAAACTTCCTTTATAACCGACGACGAAACCTATTGCTATCGGGTAATGCCGTTCGGTCTAAAGAACGCGGGAGCCACCTATCAACGAATGGTGAGCAAAGTGTTCAGAGATCTTCTGGGAAATACCATGGAAGCCTACGTGGACGACATGATAATCAAGAGCCGCGTAGGAGAGTCTCATACTGATCAAATGTCCAAGGTATTTGAAGTATTAAGGAGATTCAACATGAAGCTAAACCCTAAAAAATGCTCATTCGGGGTAAGATCAGGGAAGTTCTTAGGCTTCATGATCACTAACAGGGGCATTGAGGCAAATCCTGAGAAGGTACAGGCTATCATTGACATGAAACCCCCAACCACCGTAAGAGAGGTCCAGAGATTGATAGGCCGGATAGCAGCTCTGAATCGCTTATTGTCAAAATCAGCAGAAAAGAGCCTGCCGTTCTTCAAAACTCTACGGGGGGGGGGGGAAACTTCGAATGGAAGGAAGATTGTCAAAAAGCCTTCGAAGACCTCAAGGAGTACTTGAAACAGCTGCCTTTGTTAACAAGGCCCCTGGAAGGAGAACAACTCTATATGTATTTGGGAGTCGGCGATTTCGCCGTCAGTGCGGTGCTACTGAAGAAAGATGAAAAGGTGCACCGTCCCATCTACTACGTGAGTAAAGTGTTATTGGATCCAGAGACCCGCTATCCGCTGGCCGAAAAGCTAGCATTAGCCCTTTTGATGGCCTCACGAAAGTTGCGCCCGTATTTCCAAGCACACCCTATCACCGTCTTGACAGATCAACCGTTAAGACAGATTCTTCAGAAACCTGAACACTCAGGAAGGTTAGTGAAATGGGCAGTGGAGCTTGGGGGATACGAAATCACGTTCCAACCACGGCAGGCTATCAAAGGTCAAGCTTTGGCCGACTTCATCGTAGAATGCACTATCCCAAGCAACAGCAGTGAAGGGGAGGCTCACCCCTGGTTGCTGCATGTCGACGGGGCATCAAGTGCTAACGGAAGCGGAGCGGGTATAGTCCTGGTTTCACCTGAAGGAAAATCCCTTGAATACTCCCTACGGTTCGGATTCTCCAGTTCGAACAATATAGCGGAGTATGAAGCTCTGATAGCAGGGATGATGTTAGCGAAGAAGCTACAGGTTCACCACTTGATAGCACACAGTGATTCTCAATTGGTGGTGAACCAATTCAGTGGAGAGTACGAGGTATGGGAACCGATGCTGGTCCCTTACTTGAAGAAAGTCTAACTTCTGGTATAGACTTTCAAAAACTTTCAACTGATACAGATCAACCGGTCCGAAAACACAAATGCTGATGCATTATCTAAGTTAGCCTCTTCCGTCGAAACACGAGGAAGGACGGTGAAGGTGGAGAGGCTCGAACGACCTAGTATTGAAGAGGTCGAAGTGTGTGACATTCAGGTGGGAGATGATTGGAGGTCCCCATTTAAACAGTATCTCACTGAGGGTACACTCCCCCAAGATAAAGATGAGGCTCGTCGCTTGAAAATACAAGGGGCGAAGTTCACACTCATCAACGGAGAACTGTACAAAAGGGGATACTCATCGCCACTGCTAAAATGTCTGGGACCGGAACAAGCAAGATATGCCCTAACGGAAGTGCATGAAGGAATCTGCGGCGAACACTTAGGAGCAAGAGCCCTCGCTGCTAAAGTACTGCGATCGGGATTCTACTGGCCAACGCTGAAAAAGGATACAATGGACCAAACCCGCAGGTGTGACAAATGCCAGAGGTTTGCGCCTATCACCACAGCCCCAGTAACTCCCTCTCAAGGCACAGTACAACCAATTCCTTTTGCACAATGGGGGTTGGACATCCTTGGACCTTTCCCATTAGCCACGGGTCAAAGAAAGTTCCTGTTAGTGGCTACCGATTATTTTACAAAGTGGATTGAAGCAGAGCCTTTAGCCACAATCACGGAGAAGAAAGTGGAGGCAATGGTGTGGAAAGACATTATCTGTCGATTTGGAATTCCCCGCATCTTGAATGTCGACCATGGAAAGCAATTTGATTGCAACGCCTTCCGTGACTTTTGTAAGGACCTCAACATTCAGCTACGGATCTCTTCAGTGTCATATCCTCAAGCTAATGGACAAGCCGAGGTCAGTAATCGGACCATCCTCCATGGGCTGAAGACCAGGCTAGACAAAGCAAAAGGGGCCTAGGTGGACGAATTGCCTAGTGTTTTATGGGCATATCGTACCACCAATCGTGTGTCGACTAAAGAAACGCCGTTCAGCCTTGTATACGACGCAGAAGCATTGATCCCCGTGGAACTTGGAGCATTATCGCCAAGAGTGGTACCCTTAGTAGAGGAAGAAAACTCACAAGCTCTAAGGGAAGGCTTGGACCTACTCGATGAACACAGAGAAACCGCGGCTATTCGATTGGCATCCTATCATCAGAGGGTGGCCAACTACTATAATAGCCGGGTAAGAGACAGGCCAATGTCTGAGGGAGATCTAGTGCTCAGAAAGTCACAAATCACAAATGCCCTGAAGGAGGATGGGAAGTTCAGAGCCAACTGGGAAGGTCCCTACAGAATCAGATGCAAGATCGGACCCAATACTTGCGCTCTGAAAACTCTACAAGGGAAGAAGATAGGGAAAACGTGGAATTCAAATCACTTAAAGCTGTATTTGAATTAACCACTACATCTTTCTTCCCAAGCACTATTATTTTACTAACACTGTCACCAGATGTCATTACCTAACCGATATATGCATTATCTTTTTTGTAAGTCAAAATCTCGTGACAGGATTCAAAACCGTGAGGGCTGCCCTTGGTTCGGGCCCTGCGAACGCAGGCTACCAACGGGCCAAACCCAAAGCGGACAATATGGGTTGAGTGGGCCGAGTGGGCCAGACCCAAAGTAGACCGTCCAGCCGAGCTGTAAGAGCCTGAGGCGCTATGCGTCACTGTGGCCAGGCGTAGTTCAACCGAGCCGTAAGAGCCTGAGGCGCTATGCGTCACTGTGGCCAAGCGTAGTTCAACCGAGCCGTAAGAGCCTGAGGCGCTATGCGTCACTGTGGCCAGGCGTAGTTCAGACGAGCCGTAAGAGCCTGAGGCGCTATGCGTCACTGTGGCCAGGCGTAGTTCAACTGAGCCGTAAGAGCCTGAGGCGCTATGCGTCACTGTGGCCAGGCGTAGTTCCACCGAGCCGTAAGAGCCTGAGGCGCTATGCGTCACTGTGGCCAGGCGTAGTTCCACCGAGCCGTAAGAGCCTGAGGCGATATGCGTCACTGTGGCCAGGCGTAGTTCCACCGAGCCGTAAGAGCCTGAGGCGCTATGCATCACTGTGGCCAGGCGTAGTTCAACCGAGCCGTAAGAGCCTGAGGCGCTATGCGTCACTGTGGCCAGGCGTAGTTCAGACGAGCCGTAAGAGCCTGAGGCGCTTTGCGTCACTGTGGTCAGGCGTATATGCATCACTGTAAAACAGGTATATATACATCCACACAAAAAAGCCATAAGAGCCTGAGACGCAACGCGTCGCTGTGGCCAGGCGTATACTCAAAAGAGCCGTGAGAGCCTGAGACGCAATGCGTCACTAAGGCCAGGCATAAAACATTCAATTAACCATAAAGGCCTAAGACGCTACGCGTCACTGTGGCCAGGTAATCAAAATACTAAGGCTATAAAAACTAAAGACGCTTTCACGTCACAGTACTCAAGCCTTAAACAACTGCGCGTTTGCACAAAAAATTCTTCCTGAAAGTATACCTTTCTATCAAGAATTGGGGAGCATACACGAATATAAATACAAAGCTATGTACAAGCAAAGTATATACAAGCAAAGCAAAAGAAACAATCAGACAAAGAATGATAAATGACAATTAGAGAAGTAGTGCAAGACAAAGCATGAACAAAAATCTCAATTTCATTTCATTCAAGTGTCGGTACAAACAGATCTTTAACAGATCTTTACAATTACATTTCGACAAAAGTACAAAGTTAAAACAAAAAACAAAGTACTTGAAATGAAATACAAAAAACAAAAAAGCAAAAATCCCTATCTACTCTCCGGGAGGAAGCTGGGGATCAGCTGCAAAACCTTCACTTCCAAGGGACTGCTCGCCCTCCTCGCCGTCTAAATCGATGAGGGCTTCTATAGGCTCAGGAGCACCGTCCAGATCCGCGGGCTCCCAAGGACCAGCAAGGTTGACGAGATCGTCCTGAGCAGTCCTCTTGAACAGCTCGTCCGCAGGCTCAGCCTCGGGCTCGTACTTGGTCCAATCAGGAGCCTCAAAGAGCATCGCCTCATGGGTGTATTGGAGCTCAGGAAACTCCTCTCCTTCCCTGTGTGCTTCTAGCCAAGATCGGGCCAGGTAGAACCCGTACTTAACATAAGGGTTGGAGAAGTCTTCCTTCCGCCTCAAGCAGTCTTTGGAGAGACGATACTCCTTTACGGCCTCGGCCCGTATGCTGTCAATCTCGACCTGGGACAGTACAGGAGCAGCTTGGCCTTCCAACTCAGCAACACGCTGCTCGAGCTCTTGATTCCGAGTAAGCATAGATCTGTAGTTGGATTGCATACGGTCTAACTCAGAATGAGCCTCCTGCAGACCCTCTTGGAGTTTACAAGACCGGGCCATCTCCACTGTGAGATCCCCCTTTGTAAGACCGAGGTCTTGATGAGCCTTAGTAAGCTGCTCCTCCAGGCTTCGAACTAAATCCGGAAGAGGGGACAAGTTGTTGACCGTGTTCTGTAACTCCATGACTTTGTCCCTCAACTCTCGGATCTCTCTGTCGGCTCGCTCCCGGTAAGCCCGATGTTGGGCATTATTTTCCACGGTTCGTTGAACCAGCTGCGAAAAAATGTAAAAATGTTAGATTCAAAGCATGCTGCAAAAAGCAATCAAAAAGAAGAAAAATCAGAAACTTACCCTCAACGCCTCGATATCGGCTAAGTCTTCACCCTCGGGGTAGTTTCTGAATATCCTTGCCTCATCTCGAGGAAGGATAGTGGACCAACTCAACCGGGAGGCCACCCCGGGAGTGTCAAAAATGTAGTTGTCACGAACCCCGGGGTAGACCCGAAACTCGTGGCCCCTCATAATATTCCCCCCATCCACAGAATAGGGCCTCTCGTCGGCAGGACCTATCCTCGGTAATATCGATTTGCTTCCCATCGAACCCTCGATGTACAGGCGCTTTCTATTCTTCCGTTGAGACGGAATGATATTGCATTTCGCGCGCTCCTCTGAGCGTGATCGCCCGGATGACCCGGAAGCTCCCCGTGAAGACGAGGTAACTCTCCCCCTATCCCGAGAGAGATCTCTCTGCTCTGAAGGAGGGGGAGGCATAGCCTGCCTAGAAACAGGAGGGGTCCGAGCACGAGGTGGATGAGAGGGGACCGGTGCCTCACTTGGGACATCGTCAGCCAAATGATGCGTCTTCCTAGCAGGAGCGCTGGAAGGACCAGCCTCAGAAACCTGGCGACCTAATGATTGCCGAAAATGACTCATATCTGCAAAAAAGAAAAAGAAGATCAGTGGTTAATAAATTGATCAAAAATGATAAGCAGCAGGAAAAAATAAAAGTTACCGTCAGGAGAGTCTAAGTGCTCCTGAAGGGACTCGATATTTATCCCCTCGTCGTCCGGGAGCACCATGAAAGTGGAGTCGAACCCTTCCCAACCAGTGAGATCGGCTAAGGGTTCGCTACCAGAGCTGGATTCCAGATTGGTGCCCCCTATATCCTCTTGCGGCCTAGGGGCTTCAGGATTCAACTCGGGAGAAGCCAAAGGCAGAGGATCCGACGACGGAACAGAGGGTCCAGCAACAGGGACCGGACCCACACCCCAGCCTGCTAATATCAAATTTTCATTTGATACAAGGGTGTCGAGGCTAAGGGGATGAGGGACTAGCAGTTTGTCGATGTCAGAAGACAACTGCTCCCTAAGTGTGGCGACCCGGGGACCCTTGGGGATTTCACGCCTATTCTCCCAACGAGTGGGGATATCCAGGCCCTCGGGCACTTCCACAACCAGCCATTCTGTCTCGAAACCATGAAACTTGTTAGCAGGTTTCTCGAATAATCGGTTCTCAAAATCAGGCTGGTACACCCGCTGAAGCGAGTAAGGCACTAAGCCGGGACTCCCTCGAAGCCTAAAGAATACTTCTAAAAGAGGAAGAGACGGAGGGACGCCCCTTAAATGGCAGTGCACAGTGAATGCTACCAATTGCATCCATGCATGAGGATGCAGTTGCCCCGGGGATACCCTGTGCGTCCTGAGGAAGGAAGCCCCAAAGTCGGACAATGGGAAGCGGAGTCCTAACTCCAAAGCTGCCCTAAAAACGACAGCCCCGTTAGACACATGACGTATGTCGCTCTCCTGAGGGGTTGGGAGTCTATAAGTGTATCCCTCGGATAAAGGAAATCGAGATTCTAGGTCTTGGACGTCGGCTTCCTTTAAAGTTGACTTAACGCCTAGATCGATTTGCTTTCCTATGCCATGTCCAGCCATCTTAGAAGTTCGTAGATCAAAGAAGTGGGACTACGGGCTACGAAAAATTACCTAAGGTAATGGAAACAGAACTCGCAACAGAGTGTGGAAATCAGCGACAGACTTACGACACAGTGAGATATATGCGACACAGTTGCGGTAGAGTGGCGACAGAGTGTCCTGAGAGTCGCGACAGAGTGTCCTTGCGAGAAAATTCAGTAGCGACAAGGACGTCAGGGGCCTAGTATTTATAACGGCTCGCCTGGGTACACACACACGCGGAGGTTCGACCCGACCCGAGAAACGCCAGACCCAGATCCTCTTTCGCGGGAAAAATTCCCGCCAAAGAGTGGGGAGCAATTGATGGTGGTTGTGTCACCAGATCCACGTGTGCAACTATCCGTCTGCCACGTGTCGAACCAAGAACAGGCCACGTGGCAGATTGGCGACAGAACCGCCATGCGACACCGTTCCTAGAGGTGCGACAGAGTGTCTGATGCGAGAGGAGTCTGCCGCCTCACAGTCTGCCGCGCATCGTGAGCGGCAGACCTCCATCGCCCATGCACATCACAGGACTCCGCATTGCCCCCGACACAGGTCTCCCGCGCAGACCGCGGTAGAGGTCTCCCGCATAGCATGCGGCGTAGTCTCCCGCGCAGACCGCGGTAGAGGTCTCCCGCACAGCATGCGGCATAGTCTCCCGCACAGCATGCGGCGTAGTCTCCCGCGCAGACCGCGGTAGAGGTATCCCGCATAGCATGCAGCGTAGTCTCCCGCGCAGACCGCGGTAGAGGTCTCCCGCACTGCATGCGGCACAGTCTCCCGCACAGACCGCCGTAGAAGTCTCCCGCACAGCATGCGGCATAGTCTCCCGCACAGCATGCGGCATAGTCTCCCACACAGATAGCGGCAGAGGTCTCCCGCACAGCAGCGGTAGAGGTTCCATGCATACTCTGCCACCAGATTACTCCCCCGTAGGTTGCATGGCCCGAGGCGCGACAGAGTGCTCTATAACTCTGTCGCGGCCCAGACACGCACCTGGGTCTCAGCCCGAACCGCCTCAGGAACCTATAAATACCAGGTGAGCTCTCTGAAAAGGGGGGATCCGATCCAAAAAAGAAAAAAAACAGGGAGAAACACTTAAACCCTTTGATTTAAGCAATACTTGCTCCTTTTCTTATATACACCAACTCCCGATCACTGACTTGATCGTCGGAGTGCGCGTGCAGGGACAAATCCCTGCCCCCTCTGATTCCTGTTGTTTTTGCAGGATATACGAAGAACACGTGGATCAAATTGCATCGACGTCATCCTTTCGTCGTTAGTGTAATCAGACTACGCGAAAGGCATTTTCTGGTTGCTGTCAGGTAGGCAACATCAGATACAAATGAAGAAATTGCCAATCAATGCTTCATGACAATTAAAGATGAGAAGGTAACTTCTAATCCTAATGAGTATTCTTTTGATGAATTACAAGATGCATTTGATGATCTTGCAATGGAATATGAGTGCATGAATTTGAAGTATAAAAAAATGATTTCTAAACTAAAGAAAGAAAATGAATTAATCCAAAATGTTAAAATAGAATGTGAAAAGAAATTAGAAAGTATAAATATAGAAATCCATGACTTAAAGGAAAAGAATAGTAATTTACATAATTCTTTTACTAGATTTTACATGAGTCAACAAAAACTAGATCACATGCTAGAGACGAAAATGGCATTTTTTGATAGAAATAGGTTAGGATATGATGGCAAAAGTAGAGAAACTCATCTAAAAAATTTTTTGGTTAGAAAGAATATGCATAAATCCTCTATTACTTGCTCATATTGTAATAAAAAAGGACATACATCATATAGATGCAATATGAAAATGACCACATTTAGAGGAAGGATAGTTAGAAGAGTTTGGGTTCCAAAAGATGTGGTAAATTCAAAAGATATTGATGTAATATTAAAATGGATCCCAAAAGGATCAAAAATCCTATTTACTAACTCCAAAGGACCCAAGAAAAGTTGGGTACCTAAAACAAAAGTTTGAATGATGATTGTAGGAGCTTGAGCATTGTTATAAGGCAAAAAAAAAAGGAAGCTTGGTACTTGGGTAGTGGATATTCAAGACACATGACTGGTAATAGAAGCCACTTCAACTCATTCAAATCAAAGGTTGGTGGAGAAGTCACTTTTGGGAACAACTCCAAAGGCCAAGTTGAAGGAAGTGGATCTATTAGTAATAATTCTTTCTCAATAGAAAAGGTTTTACTTGTTAGAGGACTAAAACATAATTTGCTTAGCATTAGTCAACTTTGTGACAAAGGTTACAAAGTAATTTTTGATTGCTTGAATTGTCATGTAATAGATACTAAATCAAATAAATTTCTTTTTCTAGGACATAGACAAGGTAACATATACATTGTTTATCTAAATGAACTTAGAAATGAAAATATATGCCTTATGGTAGATAAAGAAAAAGAACCTTGGTTGTGGCATAGGAGACTAGGTCATGCTAGCATGCATGTATTATCTAAGCTAGCTAGAAAAGATCTTGTTGTAGCTTTACCTAAGTTGTCCTTTGACTATGACAAAATTTGTGAAGCTTGTGTAAAGGGAAAACATAAAATGATATCATTTAAACCTAAAAATAGTGTGTCAACCACTAGACCTCTTCAACTACTTCACCTAGATCTATTTGGGCCAACTAGAACTACAAGCCTAGGTGGTAAGTATTATGGGTTTGTGATTGTAGGTGATTATACTAGATTTACTTGGGTATTTTTCTTAAGAGTAAAGAATGAAGCTTTAGAAAAATTCGTTGTCTATTTAAAATTAGCCCCAAATAAAAAAGGTTACACTATAACTAGTATTAGAAGTGATCATGGCAAGGAATTTGAAAATATTGGTTTTGATAACTATTGCAATGATCAAGGGATTAGTCATAACTTTTCAGCCCCTATGACAACACAACAAAATGGGGTAGTTGAGAGAAGAAATAGAACATTAGAAGAAATGGCTAAAACAATATTGTGTGAAAATAATCTACCTAAATATTTTTGGGCTGAAGCCATAAACACCTCATGCTACATTATAAATAGAGCCATAATTAGACCAATCTTAAAGAAAACCCCTTATGAGCTTTACAAAGGAAAGAAGTCAAATATTAGCTATTTTCATCCTTTTGGTTGTAGATGCTTTGTTTTAAATAATGGGAAAGACAACTTAGAAAAATTTGATGCTAAAAGTGATGAAGGAGTCTTTTTAGGCTATTCTTTAAATTCAAAGGCATATAGAGTGTACAACTAAAGAACCTTGATGGTAGAAGAGTCAATACATGTAATATTTGATAAGTCAAACGATGTATCTAAAGTTTCTATCAATGATGAGGATATTGAAATATTTGATGAGATTTTGAAGGAATCCTCAAGGATAAAAGATAATTTACTAGAAAATCTTGACATTAATAAAAGGGAAAAAAGATGAAGAAGAACTAGAAATATTAGAAAAAGAATCTAGAGCACCAAGAGAACTAGGATATGTCAAAGATTGTGAAATTATAGGTGATCCAAATCTAGGAGTTAGAACAAGGTCCTCACTAAGAAATGTATGTCAATATATAGCCTTTGTATCTTAAATTGAACCAAAAAATGTCAATGAAGCTTTAGATGACAACAATTGGTTTTTAGTCATGCAAGAGGAATTAAATCAATTTGAAAGAAGTAAAATGTGGAATTTAGTTCCTAGACCTAGTGATCATTCTATAATTGGAACTAAATGGATTTTTAAGGACAAGATGGATGAAAATAATGTGATCATAAGAAACAAGGCTCGACTAGTTGCACAAGGTTATAGGCAAGAGGAAGGGATAGACTATGATGAAACCTATGCACCGGTAGCTAGATTAGAAGCAATAAGGATGCTACTTGCTTTTGCATGCTACAAAAATTTCAAATTATATCAAATGGATGTAAAAAGTGCATTTCTAAATGGTTACATCAATGAGGAAGTTTATGTAGAGCAACCCCCCGGGTTTGAAAGTCCAGAATTTCCTAAACATGTTTACAAACTTTCTAAAACACTTTACGATTTGAAACAAGTTCCTAGAGCCTCGTATAAAAAACTTTCAAAGTTCTTGATAGAAAAATGGATTTTCAAGAGGAAAAGTAGATACAACCTTGTTTATCAAAAATAAGAATAAAGACTTACTAGTTGTTCAAGTATATGTAGATGATATCATTTTTGGATCAACTAATGAATCTTTATGTCAAGAGTTTGCTAAGATCATGCAAGGTGAATTTGAAATGAGCATGATGAGAGAGCTCACCTATTTCTTGGGACTTCAAGTAAAGCAAACTAAGGATGGAATCTTCATCAATCAAGCTAAGTACACCAATGATTTGCTTAAACGATTTGGAATGGATAACTGCAAACCTCAAGCAACTCCAATGGGCACCAACATCAAGCTTGATAAAGATGAAAGAGGTAAGTGTGTAGATACTAAGCTATATAAGTCTATGATTGGTTTATTGCTTTATCTTACTGCAAGTAGACCTGATATTTTGTTTAGTGTGTGTTTATGTGCTAGATTTCAATCCTCACCTAGAGAATCACACTTACTAGCTACAAAAAAAATTTTAGGTACCTTAAAGACACACTTTCACTAGGACTATGGTACCCTAAAGATTTCACCTTTGCTCTTCATGCATATTCTGATGCAGATTTTGGAGGTTGTAAACTAGATAGAAAAAGCACTTCAGGAACCTGCCAATTCTTAGGGAATAGATTAATATCATGGTTCTCTAAGAAACAAAATAGTGTAGCACAATCCACAATTGAGGCAGAATATATAGCAGCTAGTAGTTGTAGTGCTCAAGTGTTGTGGATTAAGCAACAAATGAGAGATTATGGTGTAGACATGAAGCAATTTTTCATCAAGTGTGATAATACCAATGCCATTAATCTCTCTAAAAATCCAATCCAACACTCTAGAACTAAACATATTGAGATTATGCATCATTTCCTTAGAGATCATGTACAAAAAGGAGATATAGTTCTAGAATATATTGATACATTGCATCAAATAGCTGATATTTTCACCAAACCTCTTGATAGGGATAGATTTTGTGTTCTTAGAGGTGAATTAGGACTTATGTTTGCTCCTTAAGGATTATAGCCTTCAAAACTTTAATTTCAAACTCATTTTCAACTCGTTTTTCAACTCATTTTCTGGGCAAAGGGTATGGGAGATCGATCTCTTTACAATATAGATCGATCTAGCATGCTCCACATTGGCCTAAAGCAGTAAGGTTCTGCTAAGCAAATCGATCTTCAATCCCATAAGATCGATCTCCTTAAGCTTCTGTATTTTACAGATCGATCCCTGCATTTGGCAGATTGATCTTCTTCAGCCTCTGTATTTTACAGATCGATCTCTGCATTTGGCAGATCGATCTTCTTGAGCTTCTATATTTTGTAGATCGATCTCATAAAACAACAGATCGATCTCATTAAATTTTTGGAAATGACAGATCGATATGGTACCTCGACAAATTGATCTTCTTAGCCCTGGGCTATATATACTACTTCAAAAATCTCCAAATTTCAGAAACACCAAATTCAAAATCCCTAACATGCGTCGCGCCTCTTCTTCTGATTCCTCTCACAGATCGATCTCCAGTAAGGTTTTCGTCAAATCTACTCCATTATTCTTCATCTTAGAACCTACATTATTGATTTTCTTTCAAAAATTTCTTGGTTTCGTAGATTAATCTTCGATAGGGTTTCTAGTGAACTGTTCCATTGCTTAGGACTCTGTTAGAGAACTATCTAGAACAATATTAGGCTATCTTTGACTGATTTTATAGTAAACATAATGCATCGCCTTAAGAGAGCTGCAAACAAAGAATCCAGACCCTCCTCTTCATAGCCACCCAATTTCACTATATCTTCTGTCACAACCTTCAGTAGGTGTTTTCAAGCACTGCAAAAAGAAAGAGATATGAAGAATACTTTCTACAATGCTCATTAAACACTAGAGAACCATCGATTTTTCATTCCTTACTCACATTGATTTTTCTTACTTGACAAAAATGCAAGAATTTGGTTAGCTTCCCTTTCTCAAAATAAATACCCCTGCTCCTCCGAATATTATTAGGGCATTTTTTTCAAACGCTGAGCTTATCTATGACCTTGACGACACCTGTAAAATTCTTGATTTTAAAACATTCATCATCGCCAAAACAATTTCAGTCAACACCACCCTCTTAGCCCGAGTGTTTGAAATTGAAGATGCGAGTTTGTCTGATGAGGAAGAGGAGGTACCACTTGAATTCAACCTACCCGGAAACAAGGCTAGTGACCTACCCATGCACCCTAGGTTACTACACCTAATCATATCTTGGAACCTCCGACCTTTTGGTACCCGACACTCTACCGTCAGAAAACTAGATCGTTTTTGGCTCCATCATCTTCATTCCTCTCAAAGCCAAAAACCTAACCTAGTCCACTTCATTTACGAAGATTGGCTAAAGATCGTGCGGGGTCAAGTGTTGTCCTTAAATGGAACACTACTGCAAGTGCACAGGTCAGTTTTCGAGTATAGAGTAAATATGAGTATCGTCCCACAAGGAACTGTGTCTACCGCTAATCACTGTAATCAACAACCTTGAGCTTTATTTAGAAAATTAATGAATGTTGGTTAAAATCCTATATATTACTTTAACAATTAACTATGGAACAATTTAATTAAAATAAATCACAATAATTAAGAATGAAAATATCAATGGCAAAATATTCCTAGAACTCGATTTCACCTAACTAGGGTTCATACAATTCCTTTGATCAATTGTTCTTTTGATTTCAACTTGTTTATAGCCGAAACTATTTCTGGTTTATCTCTCCCTAGTTTTAAACAATCATACCCAAATTATCTAATCCTAACCTCCCGATTCAGAATTAAATAATAGAGTTCATTAAGCGATAGTAATTCTGTTTCTCTATGACTCATACGATTTGTCAACCTCCCGATTCAACAATGTCCTATGTTAATCTACCCTTGTGCATATAAATAATCCCCTCTCCCAAGTGCCGAATTCCTATACTAATTCATTCAATTGGTGGCCAATCAACTAGAGCATTAAGAACAAGTAGATTAAATAAACATAATTGAAATCATCCAAACAATCATCACAAAGTAATTGCAATCTGCCCAAAGTTGGTTACATCGATTCTAGGAAAATGGAGTTTAGTTCCTAGACATCATAATAAACATCCAAGAATTCCAATTTAACATCCCAAGAATAAACATTGGTGGAAAAAGATGAAAAAGATGAAGTTTCTATGGAGCTAAATTCTTCTTGAAGTCTTCTGCAGCAGCCTCTCTCGAAATTCTGATAAAAAGATTATTTATAAGGTTTCCAAGCACTAAAACGCGGAAGGCCAGGAGGAAAAAAACAGTGTTGCCCTAATTAGACTGCTATGCTGCGACAATGGTATTAATTCCTCAAAACTGCTCTGCATTGTCCAGTTTCTTCTATTGCTACAACATAAGTCACGATCAGCATCCTGTAACTTCAATTCTTCACAGAATCATCAGAACCAGCTCCAAAAGCTTTAACTTTTTCAAGTTGTTCTTTTTCCTGCACAAGTGCACAGAACACATAAAACATACCTAATATTGCAAAAGACAAATCAAATAACTAAGTAAAAAGAGTCATAAACATATATAAAATTCAGTGCTAACATCAAGCCTCAACTATCGTCTTCCCTCAACCCCTTGCACTCTAGTTACAAAAACTCGGGGTTGACTGTTCTTGTGAAACTGGTGAATTACCATCTGCGAAAAGCGTTCTAAATATCGTCACTCTTTATCATATGGGGTACTATAAAGACATCTACGATCAGTGGCGGAAGAAAAGCGAAATCCCTCACGAGGCAGTCATGGAGGATGACACTGCAGCTGAGCCTTTCGTACCTCCGACTGAACCTTCCGTACCTCCCATTACAAACACTGCACTTGCTTCATCTTTCGACGCGATGGAATCACTTATGGCTATGGTTATGCAACTTAATAGGAAGATGGATGAAGGTTTTGCGAATCTCCATGCCACACAGCAAGCCATATTTGATGAGTTGTAGGTCACCTGCACACGGGTTGATGAACTTTTGGAGCGATTTCCTCCTCTATCTTAGGGCATGCATGTTTAGATTCTCCTTGTTGTGTTAATATTTTGAAAACTGTTTGTGTTGTATGAACATATATCTTTATATATTTTGAAATGACAGAATTATGATTCAGTGTTATGCTTCGTAGTTTGTTGATATATGCTTTGTTGATAAATGATTTTATGCTTTGTTGATATTGATATGACAAAAAAGGGGAGAATAGAACATGTTAAGAGGAGCATAAATTAAGGGGGAGTTTTTGAACTGAGGGGGAGTTTTGAAATTGAAAAACTGTATGCATATGTTAAGGGGGAGACTAAACATATTTCTAAACTTAGTTTATTGAATAAGTTTTGTCATATCAAAAAGGGGGAGATTGTTAGGTTGATATATTTTGAAATGACAAAACAGTAATTCAATAATGGTTATGATAAATCAAGAAATGTTTAAAACATGTTAATAGGTTAATTAGAACATTTTGATATACAAGTCCTTGCTAGAAACTGAGTTTTAAAGGATGAGAGATCGATCTCCTGGGTTTTAAAGGATGAGAGATCGATCTCATAAGAATATGAGATCGATCTGATTAAGGGTTAAAGACTTAAAGAACATGAATGGGATGTTAAGGAAGAAAAGATCAATCTCTAAGGGTTATGAGATCAATCTTTGTCTTACAGAATGTTTATGAGATCTATTTGGTCGAGGTAGAGATCGATCTCCTCTAAGGCAAAGGTTAAAGGTCTTAGATCGATCTGTAGATCGATCTATGTTCAAACAGAGAGTTTATGAGATCGATCTCATATGGACATAGATTGATCTCCTCAAGACAGAGAGTTTCTGAGATCGATCTAGGGTAATTAGAGATCGATCACCACTCTACGAGAATACTTGTAAGATCGATTTGGAGATCGATCGTACTTCAAACAGAGAGTTTATGAGATCGATCTGATGGTTCGACAGATCGATCTTCACTAACATTTTACAGATTATAAGATCGATCTCTACAAAAATGAGATCGATCCCCTTGCTTTGAGTTGCTTTGTAATTGCAGAAATTTGAATTAGAAGATCGATCTGGTCATTATGAAATATTGATCTGGTACTCTACTGGAGGTTCCCAACGGCTCTATCTACAAAATCTTCAACGGAAAAAACTGCATTAAATGCTTCACCTGCCATCCTGCTATATAAAACCAAGCATTGAAGACATTGTGGAGGCAAGAAATAGAGCTGAAAAAATCTGAATATTCTTGAGAGATCATTCCTCAATATTTCTTTTGCCTTCAACATCATATTCATTGTATTGTCTTTAATAGCTTAAGTTGAAGTTATTCTTCCTACCCACAAAAGAGAGTTCTTATTTGTATTTACTCTTAATCCAAAAGAAAATGGGAGAGTTCCTCTGTGAGAGAATTGTGTAGGAGTTGAATAGATATCTTTGTATAAGGGGTAGAGAGGTTATTCCTTAACCTTGAAAATGAGGTTGTATCAACTAATTGTGATAGTGAAAGAAAACTCTTGACAAGAAGGTCAAGAAGGGAGGACGTAGGCAAGCGATTGGTCGAACCTCTATAAATTGCTGAGTTTGCTTCTTCTCTCTCTTATCTCCTTTATTTTACTGCACTATAGTCTATTGCTTATTATTTGATTACTTGCAATTCAATTTAAAAGAGTTTAAATTTAGCATTTAGACTAGAAAACCGATTCACCCCCCTCTCGGTTAAGCCAGCATTGAACTATCATTATTTGGATGTTTTAAGTTCTTATCTTTAGTCAGAATGGTTGGCATCCCTTCGGTTTAGCTTAAGCTTACTTTAGCTCACAATTGACACTTTAATGCCTTTAAAGCATTTTCTACTTTAACTTGGACTTGAAATTGTAATGCCATCTTTCTTATGATTCCAATAACATCTATCAATGTCTACAATATTGAATCATAAGTAGTACAATGCAAAATTATGGATCTTACAGATATTAATTAGTCAGTTTGGAAAAACTTGAACTAGGAAGCAAAATCTTAGAAAGAAACTCATAATCGATTCACCCTCTCTTAATTTAGCAGAGATGAACAGTCTAAGATAATAAAAAACCACAAATAGTTTAAATATAATTAAACAAAGACTACAGTTTTCTTAGTCGCATAGTTAAATTTATTAATTATACAAATACAATTTAATTGAAAATTGCTATTCCTTATAGAACATGGAAATACATATTCTCCTTATTAAACATTTTAGTAAATAGATTACTGTTTTTTGTTTCAAATATAGTCTTTTATCGCTCATGACTCCATGTGTCATATTCCAAGATTCCATTACATTAAAAATCATTTCAATTTCAAGTAAGGCTGTAAGAATGTTATTTATTAATAAACATTTTGCTATTTAAATAAATTAAATTGCATTTTTATTTATTAATAGATTACAGTTTAGATTTTTAAATATAGTGTTTTGTTGCTCAATGTTTCCTTTTCTAAGATTTAAGTACATTGAAAATTATTTCAGTTCTAGGTAAGGCCGCTGCAATGTCATTTATGAATAGACATTTTGTTGTTTGAATAAACCATGGTTAATAGACTACCATCTAGGGTTTTAAACACAGTCTTTTATGTTTGATATTTCATCGTTTGAGATTCACGTACAATGATCAAATGCTACAAATTTTTATCTTAAGTGTAGTCTAATTTTGAAATAGACTACGTTCTTTATATTAAACGTAATTACTTTATGTATTTTCAAATTAAAGTACTGCTATGACATAATATAGTTTTAAATTATAACTACAAATTTTTTTGTTTTTATTAGTTTATAAGCAGGTGTAAGGTTAACTATTCACTCTACAAATCTTTATCTCATTCTAAAGACTACCATTTTCTTTCTCTTGTCTCGCTTTACCCTTTAACATTTTGAAGGGTTTAAAGTTTACTTCTAGTTTATTCCTAAAAAAAAAAAAAAAACAACATTTTCAAGGTAACCTCATTGGACAAAAACCATTTTTATCAAATAACCTACCCCCATGCATTTTTTACTCGATATACCATTTTCATTTCTATAACAATTAGCGTGATAGATGAAATACCACAAGATAGTTATAATAGCGATGATTAACCATTTTCATTTATGAGCCACATAATTTAACCTCATTTCCAATGTCTATGGTTTATTCTCTATTATTTTTATTTTTATTATTTTTATTTTTTATAATTTTTTTATTTGTCATTTATTTTTATAGATTTGAATGACATTTTTCTTTTATCCCATATGGTTCCTAAACAAAAGATGTACGTTTTTTAAAAACTGTCTTTTTTAATTTATATGTTTTAATTTATGTTATTTTATAGTTTTAGTTTTTTTTTTTAATTTTGTTTAATTTGTCATTCTTTTTTGTAGATTTGAAAGAGATTTTTAATTGCAAGTCATATGGTTGAAGGTTCGCTAAACATCTTTTTCAATTTGTGAGGTTATAGGTTTCTTTGTCTCATTATATCTTACGTTATAGTTTTTTTTTTTCACAAATAGTTGTACAACTACTTTTATTCTAAGCTTTAACACCTAAGTATTTCAATAATGAAGTAGCCATTTTTTGTTGATCCTTTACTATTACACATGAGTTTTCTTATTAGAAAATGAATGTTTAAACTATTGCAAAAGGATTTTGGGGAAAACTATTGATAGTAAATACTTCATTTAAATTTTTGTAAGGTTAGGGTTCTTTTCCTCGTTATTTCCCTTTGTTTTGGTTGTTTATGTAAGTGACCTTTTGAATTGAACAAATTTTACTATAGCGTGCCTTTAATTAACATCATGCTTTGAATTTCAACGAAAATATAGGATATCAAATTAATAGACCAAGATCTCAATGGTAATGCACACATCATACTAGGAAATGTATTTATCTTATTTTATATTATGATATTGTCTATTTGCATCTGATTTGCTTTATTAATACAACATTATTGTTTAATGTTTTTTGTCTGGCTGATTTGTAAAAATTGTGAACTTGGATTTAAGGTTATACAACCTAGGTTGTAAAAAAGATCCCAGCCTTCATTATCTGAAGGAGTTTTTATGCATAGACATTTTGAATGCTTTAAAAAAAGTATTGAATTAATATAATCAAATAATGATAAATTTTAATACATTATTGAAATCATTCAATTGTTTTTTTTACATAGGAACTCCCACAAAATAATGAAGGTTAGGATCTTCGCTCATCTTTGGTTGCATCACCTTAAATTCAAGATCTTAATTTTTACAAATGAATAAGACAAAAGAAAAATTCAACAACAATGGTGCATTCATAAGCGAATTAGATGTACATAGATGATGTTATAATATAAAATATGATGAATACCTTTCTTAGTATAGATGAATGAAACAATTAAGATCTTCGTCCTTTGATTTGACAACCAACCTCTTCGAGTTAAATGGCAAAGCACCTACTATGTTTAAGCTTTTTTTACTGTTCTCAACTTAATTTGGATAGTAATCCCTAACAGGTAGATAGTTTCATTATGAAATTTTGTTTTGATATTCTAAATTTGAATTTTTTTTTAATTGTTATTGAATTATCTTTTTTATCTATAGACTGACTAGGTTGATATCGAAATAAAAGCTAGGTTTTTGGTTAGTGAGGATGAAGTTTAAGAAGAATATCAATGTGTACATGTTTATAACTTTTCACATTTATATATATCTGTGTTGAAATCTTGAAATTTGTGTTGAAAATGTGGTATAAGAATATTATGTAATAATTACTTTGTTATGATTTGTGTAATGATATTAACCAGTTGAATAAGTGGTTACTATTTCAATTGTAGTTTAATTTCACCTTAAAACACGATGCTTACACCATTAAAAGAGATTACAGTTTAATCGTCATAATCTTTTACTCAAAATTACACTACGATTATCAACCAAACATGGTCTATTAATATAAAATATCAATTTATTTTTAAATAAATCAAAATTTATAAATAATTTAAGGTTAAATGCTCAATTTAAGATCTAACTTTTAGATCATTTCTCAATTAAGGTTACAATATTTTATTTAAGTGAAATAAGAATTAAATGTTTTCAATGTTGTTCAATTAAAGACTTTTTAACAAGAGTTAGTTACACATGCCATTAAACCTTCAATAGGAAAATGTGGCAACAATCTATTGGTTGTGAAAATTTTTTTAGTTGATTTTCTTCTAAGAGAATTTTTAAAAATATTTTTTTCATTCATTTCTTTTACAAATTTTCTCATATTTTTTCACTAACCAAATATTACTTAACTAACCAAAACTATGTCAAATCTATGAAAAACTTCAGTAAAACAAACCAAAACAAAACAAAACTATCATTCTTCATAATAAAGAATCAAATCTATTGGTTGTGAAATTTTTTTTAGTTGATTTTCGATCAATAATTTTTTTCTCGTTCATTATTTTTCTAGATTCTCTCTTATTTTCTCATTACCAAGTATCATTTAACTAATCAAAATTACGCCAAATCTATGAAAAACTTTAATGAGACAAAATCAGAACAAAACAATGCCATCATTCTTCATAATAAAAAAGCAAACTCATCCTTAAACCAATACAAAGAAAACACATTAGAGTAATATAATCAAAAAGAGAAAGAAGACAACTTTCTCCAAAGATTTTGGGTTTAGGCTATTGTTGGATGTTTTAAAAGGCCAAATTTGACATGAAAGAAGAACAAAGGAATAGGAAAACATATTACGAGATGAGTTTACTTAGAGTAGCAATGGTAAGAGTTTTAGGTAGGTTGATGTAGCGGGTTTAAGCTTAGATCTAGGATTTTTGTTTAGTTTTTGGAGAATCTAATTTGAGAAGAAGGAAAAGGAATCTAAAAGGATTAATTTTTACGTAATTTAAGCATTGACCAATAAGTAGCTATCGATACGGTGATCAGATGTCAAAATTTAGAAATAAGGTCGAAAACTTCATCGTATTCTTGGATTTTAGAGAGTAGGGAGAGAAAAAATAAAGTAGATAGAGAAATAGAAAGGAAAAAAGAAAAAAAAAAGGGAAAGAAAAGAAAGAAAAAAAATTATTTAAGATTAATCTATCAAACTCAAAATATGTTTTTACTCTTCTTTCATCAGCATTAACTCTTTTAAATTACATGTATAACTCATTATTATTAAAAAGTTTTTAATTAAACAACCTGAAAACATTTAGACCTTATTTGGCTCAAATAATGATTGTACCCTTATTGAGAAATGACTTGAAAATTATATCCTAAATTGAACATTTAGCTATGATTTAAACACGTAGTTTATTATACATATTAGATTATGTTTAAATTTAAACACTACAAATTAGACTGTGTAAATTTGAAAAACATAAAAAATTTTCTAGAAGTAGGTTTCCGGTTCCTCTCTAAAACGTGATCCATAGTTATATATTAGACAGTATTCATAAACCATAGTCTATACTACCTGATACATGAATATGCAAGAATAGACTACAGATATAAATATAGTATTATATCTTAGATTATGCTTTTTAAACGTAGGTTGGCTATGCTCAATTTCAAATTATGATTAAAACAGTGCCGATAGGTTAATATTGCATGTTCATTCAACATTATTTTTAAACTAAACTTCCATTAAAATTCCAAAAGTTACATTAAATTGAAAAATTTCGAGTTTCATAGAAATTGAAAATAATTTTTCAATGTACATGAATCTTTGAAGACTAAACATTGAGTTTTGAGTCACAAAAGATTAATTTTGAAATAAAAAACCATATTTCATTTATATACTTGTAATAAAATTGAATCTTGGAAGACGGAACATTGAGTTTTGAGCCACAAAAAATTATATTTAAAACTACAAACCGTAATTTATTTATATACTTTTAATATATGTGAAACTTGAAAAATGGAATATTGAGTATTGAGCCATAAAAGATTATATTTTGAGCAAAAAAAAAAAAATACATTTTTTGTGTAATTAATTTTAAGTATAATGCGGTCTTTTAGTATTTTATACTACATTTTTCATATAAATATAGTTAAAGTTTTGACACTTGAAACTTAAAAAAGTTATAAAATTTAAAAATTATAATTAAAGAAATTAAACGGCATATATTTACAGTAATTGTAATTGATGTTTTTAATTATAATCTCCACAGTTTTTTTTTTAGTTGTACAAAATTTATATTCTTTATTACATGCAATTGTTCTCCCAAACTTACACTTTAAATTGTAGAGTAGTACTTGTCTTTAGATTTTAACAAGTAGCAGCCAATTACATTTCACAGAAAATGATCACCTTCTAAATTTGTTTCTAGCTATTTAGATCTAAAACATAGAGGTTACAATAATATTGATAACGAATGTAACTTTTCACAGTTAAATTTCAAAATAATAATTTAAAAAAAAAAAAAAAACTAAAAGTTAAAGGATAAAACGTTTACCCTATTCTCTTTTAGTTTAATATTTCTTTAAGAAGTGAAAAATAAAAATTAATTGAATGAGTGCTTTACAAAATCCTCCATTGATATATCACAAGTATTTTGAGGCAAGTATAACTAGATAATGCTACCGACACCCTTGACAAATAAGAGTTTCAGATAGGAGTTTTATCCTGAAAATACGCAATTGCTAAAAGCTATTAAAAGCCACAATACAAAAAGCAGTGTGCGAGAGAGTAGCAGCCTCAGCCATCGTTACAGAAATTAAAGGCATAGTTCCGTAACTATAATGTTCTAATATTAGTACCGGAGTAGAAAAGTGGCTTCTAAGACCTTTTTTTTTTTTTTTTAAAGGGAAAATCCTTTCAGAGGAGCAAATTTAGCGAGTATTTCAGCCTCACGCAATGCTGCATTTTCCTTCTTTAGCTCCCATTCTGGCTTTCTGGCATTAGCAAACTGAACTTCATATACAACTTTAGGAATGGAGTTTGCCACCAACTTTTGATTATAAGTCAATTCATCCTTGTCTCCCTTTTTATTATTTATTATTCTAGTAAGCTCAGCTCGACGAGATTCAAGTTGCGCTATCTGATCATCAATTGCTTGCACAGTCAATGTGTTGGAATCTACCTCTGACTGCAGATGTGTTACTTGTTCTTTTAACTCGCTATACTCTTGCCTGAGCGAAGTAACCTTGGCCTTATTGACCTCAAGGGATGTAAAGAACTTGTCAGCCTGCTCCATGACTTCCCTATTCTCTAGAAAAACCTCACAAAATGACGGAATCTCTTCAATCAACTTCAACTTCACAAGTTGATCAGCAGTAAGAGTAGGATCCTTCCGAAGTTTGGAAGCTAGACTTGTGAGTTCATTAAGCTCTTTGAAGCAAATCAAGGAAGGAAAATCCAAATCAAGAAGTGAAGATAGTTTCATTCGAGCTACAGCCATTTCGTCTTCTGTGGCAAAGGAGTTATGCATCGCATGATGGGAAAATGGTTCTTCAGGCAGAGGCTGAGCAAGAATGTCATCCAAAGAATTGAGGTAGTTATCAAATTCCGCTGCAACCATTTCAAAAGGTGAATGTAAGGAAGAAACGGAACCATTTTCAGGAGGAATGTTAAAATTGAGACTAGATACTTTATCCCTTAAAAATCAATGGTTATTTTCATATTCTAACCTCTTGTAGTTTCATCATCTAAGAAAGAAATATCAAGGCTGCCATTTGTATCTTCAGTTTCAGGAGGGGCTGGGGTGGAATCTTTAAGACGCTGCTGAGTTTGTCGAGTTTGTCGCTTAGGTGTTGCTGCTCCTTTAGTTGTCTTCTGCTTCTTTTTGCTGTTGCTGGAATGGGGAGTCCCGGGAGTCCGCTTCCTCTGGCTGCCACGAGGAGCCTTCTTCTTGCTTTCATTTTTAGTATCCTCAATTCCAGCTGCTGGTGCTAGAGGTCGACAGTTGGCATTCATCACATAAAGGAAAAATATCATAGTTAAGCAATCAAGAAAAAACAGACATGGTATAACATAGAACTCTAGAGAAGTGTGAAGATATATGACTAACAGGCCAAAAAAAAAAAAAAAAAACTAAAATGAGTAACCAGGATTACTAAGTCAATAATTTCCCTATACCTAGATGAAAACAACAAAGAAGTGCAATGGATCAATTTGGATAATTGCCATTTATCTCAAACTTTATATGATGAAACAGTTACCGCATCTTTTTAAAGAATGTCTGCATGCCTGCATTAGATTATGTAAACTCCTAACACCTCCTCCCATTTATTTATTTATTTATTTTTCTGTAGACTTGGTCCAACAAACCTTTCCAACCGACCATATGGAGAGGGACCAAGAGAAAGGGAGAGAGCACAAGATCGGTTTATAGGGAGTATAGGCTCACTACTCAGACATGGAAAAGGATTGAAGCTTAGTAGTCTGAGCATGCACATATATTGACAGCCAGCTGTTAGATAAACATCAATCTTAGAATTCAAGAAGCCAATGGAAATATCTCCCCTTCAAAGCTCCTAGGGTGACTTCCATTATTATAATTTTTGACATAATATTCAGTTCATTAAAACAGAAATTCTGAAGAAAAAGAAAAGCTTATAAGGTGAAGTGGATTAATTCTTAATTCACAGATTGTGAGGCCTTCAACCAACAACCTTAAACTAAAATATCTGATCAGGATGGCTAAATTACCAGCTAATATGTATGCAACCAACTCAAGTACTACCGCGCCTGATTGATGGTTTTACTATTTACGTTTTTCTTTTTTTAATAGAATGTGAAAGGCAAACAAATATAAATAAACTGAAAACAAGAGACAAATAGCAAAGCAAAAGCACCGACCAAACAAAGCATAAATAAATCAGCACTGTTTTGCAAGAAGAAATTCAAAAGCAATCAAGATCAATTGTTTTGTTTTTGGACAGAATCATGATCAACTGTAGGGGCATACAGTTTACAAAATACGAAAGCAAACAAAAGGATTTATCACCTTCAATTTTGTGCCAAAAAAGCCGAGCATCTAATAGTTTATTATGGAAGATTTGATTAATGCCAGGATATAAACCAAAAATTGAGGAAGAATTGACTGTGCATTACTAAGTTCTCTCTGGTGATTATAATAACAAGTGGTGGTGCAATGAAACTCCCAGTTAAAGTGCAGATAAAATCTTGACTTCATTACATTTACTCTTAGTCACAAATGCTGGATGAAATTTAAAAGAGCAGAGACTCAGAAGTGCTTTGCTAACCACCCTCTAATGACATTTACTCAACACCAGTGGTGTTTGGCTAGATAAGCCCAAGCGTCCACAACCAAGTAATAAGCAGAAGCAAGGTATGGGGAAATAATCCCTCAGTTTGAGACATAAACATGACAAAGTTAAAGAGACGTTGAGTGTGTTTGATAATCCATTGAAAATTAAAATTTTCAATCTATGTTCTTAATGAATTTGTTCAATTTACCAAACAAACTTTAAGGAAAATGCCTGGAAACTCCAGGGAAATTTTCCAGAATTTTATGTAGAAAGAGAATACAGAGAACATTTAAAGAGAAAATGCAAATCTAAACATGCTTAGTAAGTTTCTACACTACCATATTATTTTTACAAAATGCATGAGTAAAATGGCTTGTGAAAGGTTTTGGCCATAAAAAAGTCTCAAGACAAGTCTGCTATAGGGTAAAGAGCATAAAGTATATATTGATATGCATGTCTGTCAATGTCTATTTATTTTTCTCCAGATTGCCTTCCTATTTCCATAAGTGGTGCTTTTTTTTCCTCATTCGTTTGCATTTCAAACTTCTTAAGTTACTAACATGAAATCAAAGATTTGGCTCATTAAATACCAATTCACCTCAAGCAAACCTTAATTGGTTAATCCCATCTACCTGGGTATGCTAAAAAATTAGATCATTCCAACTATAATTAGACACTAAAATGTTATAAAATCAAGATGCATTCTAACTTTCTCCACACAAAAAATAAAAAAAAGTTTAGAATCTGAATTTCCTTGCAAGATGAAAAAGAGGCAGCAAGAAGAGAACAATATCTGTTTCTCAGTCAACCTTTTGTTGGAGATTCCAAAATGCCAGGTATCTTCCAAATAAATGAGGCGAAGAACGCATTAATATCAGCATCTGGGAAATGCGTTTGGAGAAATCGTTCAACTGTTGGAATGCTTGCAAATACTTTTGGAGTATTTCGCATTTGGATGCTTTTCGGAACAGAGAGAAATCTATCTTTATAGAAGCCAGAGCTGTTGATCCTCTTCCCCACTTTCCAGCTCCAATTATCACCAGGATTTGGCCAATCTATAGGAGCATAAGGCAATCCTTCCCCACAACTGCCAGGGGGTACTGGTGCAGGGAAATTACTATTCTCTTTAATTACAGGATGACAATCACTACTTCCATTAGGGATATCTTTCCCCAAAAAGTTTTCTTGTTGTTCAGATGGAACCGAAGCTGGTCCACCATAGTACCTGCATTTGGGATATAATAGCATCAATCAAACACAATCATACACCATAAACTTACAAAGGTATGTCTTCTAAATTGCTGAAAAATTCATATGAATTCATTTGAACATATCTTGAAGCTGATATGTTCACTAATTGATGAATACACCATAACAACAACAAGAATACTGTGCAATTGTTGATGACTTTGCCTGAGAATGATGGTTTATCCATGGGTTTAGAGATAGAAGACTTCACCAGTATTTCCAGGCTCCCTCTATGCAAAAGAAAAATCACAAACCTTAATCATAGTAGTATGTTCTTTTATGGTAACTAACCTTTTCTTCCTTACATTCAACATGTGCATTTTCAAACAATTTATAAATAAACTTCAAAAAAAGGAAAATTTCTACATTAAAAATTCTGCTTTCTAACATATTTTACTTTGCACATACTCGAATAGAAAATATGTACAGAAATGAGACACAAATAAACTACAATTGCATGCAGGAAAAAAGAAGACATGAGCACAACACTTACTCCGGAAAGAGATCTTGATGCATATCTATGTGAGGACTGTCCATGTGAGAAGGGCTATCAGTGTGAGGGGAAGTACCCATATGAGGAGGACTACCCATGGGGGGAGGAGAAGGAACTGACATCATCAGATCAAAAACTCCTATTTGACCCGCAAATTTAAGGCAGCCAAAGATAAAAAGATTGAATTTTGATCTTTGGACTCTCCCTCAAAAGTCAAAAGTAATCTTTAAAAGTGAGAAATGGTAAGAAACTGAAGGCAGCAAAGAAGAGAGCTTTCATTACAACACCAAATCAAGAAACTAGGTTTACAAGTTGACAAAAGTAGGAGGATGCACCGATGCACAAGACTGAGAACCGATGTCTTAAAAGAAGGTGCTTTTTATTACAACAGAAATATGGATCTAACCCCAAAAACAAAGGCCGTGTCTCGAGTCCCTTGTACCGGGCCGTTAAGCACGTGAAATGACATTTATACGCCTTCTAAATGTATTCTCGCATCTGAAAGGCATAAAGGAGAATGCCCAAAATAACTTAGAGATAGTTTTATTTAAGTCAAATAAAGTGGCTGCTAGAGATTGAAATGAATATATGTTCACGAAAACATCAACAAATATTTACAAAAATAAAATAAAAAAGGTTGCTTATTTAAATACGATGTTTCAATCAACGGCATGAGAAACTATTGATTAAAAAACTATATAAAATTAAGTTAAGATTGATTAAAAAAACTTTTAATATAAAGTATTCAAGTGCACATAAATAAAGATTCGAATTATATGTGAAAGAGTGCTTCTATTTCAATTTTACACTAATGCATTTGAATGTCCAATCGATTATATTTGAATGTCATGCTCAATGTTAGCTCAAAGTATGGATTAAACCAAGATGGGGATGAACAAGTTTCTTAGCAATTCTAAAAGATATTTTTCAACTTTAACAAATAAGTATATTGAGTCTATCAAGCAATAGTAAATAAAATTAAGTGATAAATAAATAACTTGAAATATCAAAGGCCAAAGAATCCAACGCAAGTAGTTTATAGCAATTCGACACTTCCAGTAGGACCTAAGTCCTTTCTTTTGACTTCCCTTACCATGAAGTTGGATCCGTTAATATAATAAAGTTACATGTATCTTTTCAAGGTTAAGGTATAACCTATACAATGTTACTTTTCATTGCTAAGGCATAACCTCTCTAAAATACCAAAAACTCCTAAGAGTTTTACCAAACTCTTATAATATCACTTAATGGTTTTTCTCCCCTTAAACTCACTAATTCACTAAGATGGGTTGGTTTTTGCAAACAGAAAATATCTTTCTAAGATGGTATGTTTGCCAAGTTTAGTACAAATATAGAAATAAATACAAATTTGAGAATTTTAGCACTTCAATACTTGAACGCACTACAAAGTATTAATGAAGGTTGTATTGAAAAATTATTTATGTGGGCCTATATATATCAATTAATTGTACATTACAGACTATCTAATTTGTTTAGTCGATTTAAAAGTGGTCAAAATAAGTTATTGGACTTTAAAGCATCTCAATTAGTATGAGTTTTGCAGTGTATAGAGACCTAATATTTTATTCTATTTTAATGATGGGCCAAAATAGGATAAAGTATACTATAGTTATAAATAGGTTATGGTCTTCAGTCTAAACATTAATTTTCTTATTCTCATATCTCATTAGTGAGTGACTTAGGGTTTTCTCTCATAAAGTAAGGTTTAGACGTGGAACACTGCTAACCCCCAATCAATTAATTCTATTGGATCCAGGTATGTTTCTGTCACGACCCTCCATGATTTAACCAAAAACCACTACAAATTTTTCGCATTTTAACTTACTTTTCCTCTCATCAATGGTTGGGTTGTGATTCAATGTTAGCTTCCTCGCATACCATATCATCTATTTTCATACATACATATTAATATACTATTACTGACTGTAATTTCTTTCATAATACATGTGAGATCATATAAAATCTAATACAAATACATTCCCTATAATATATATCATATACATCATTGTGCTATTTCTATGTTTAGATACATAACCGTACAAAATATGTATACCTGTCGATCGATAGGAAATAGCAGCGGAAAACAGGAATACTATCCCTCAAATGCTCTCACTCTACTGCTGATGCTCTGTAGAGAGATGTAAAAGAAAGGGGGTGAGCATATAACGCGCTCAGTAAGGAAATCAGGCAAGCAAGTAGACTTCTACACTATCTACTCAAAATAATGCTATGCCTCGAAAATATCATTTCCTTAACTCACTTTAAAAGCATGTCTTTAAATATATATATATATATATATATATATATATATATACTTGTACAGATTAAATCTCATGTACAGAAATCATGCTTGCTTTCTCAAATGTAGGCATGTAGTGCAAAATAATGCATCTTTATAATATCACAATGCCTTTAGATAAATCATACCATGTTTATTTAAATCACATTAAATGTGGCATTTAAATTATTCACATCACAACAATCAAATTTCGACCCATTCCTCAGGTTTATCCGTAAATAAATCAGTTAATCAGGTGATATATCATGTGAGACTCTGTGGTGAAATGCAATAATATCCTGGACTATGGCCATATCCTATAATGGTGAAATCCCAGGTAACACGGTACCTCAAATGCACGTGAAACTTTTCGTATCCATGTAAGAGAGCCTCCCTGCCGAACAGAGCCTCTCCGCCCACTCTGGCTTAAGGATGTTGGGCTTAAGGATCTTACCGTAAGAGAACCTTCCCACCGAACAGAGCCTCCCTGCCCACTTTGGCTTAAGGGTGTTGGGCTTGAGGATCTTACCAGCTTCCACGGCATCATACGTACCACAGTGTGAAAACCTGTGCGAGCTAAGCTCTAGCACAATTTATTCTCACATAATTCGATAAATGGCTCTTTAAAAAGGGATGATTTTCAAAATATCAAAATCAGCACTATAAAGTGTGCTTAATTCACATCAACCATAAAATCATTAGCCAATCTACCTACTCTATTGCTAAACACTAGCAAAAACACTCAAAATGGTGGTTTCCATGCTTTTTACAACTTTTCACAAAAGTTGACTTTTTTCCTAACTAAGGGCAAAATCGTAATTTGCCATTATCGGGTCACAATAATTATTATTCACTTTCTCTGACCCTCAGAGTTTTTAAGTGAATGTAAAAGCAGACAAAAATACGTGCAAGTATCTCTAACTACTCACAAAAGTCATTTACCTGTAATCACTCGAGAAATTTTACTTTCTCAACGCTGCTCGATCCAGCAGTCCGATTCGCTCCTCCAATAATCTCTGGAGCTACATATAACCATTTATCAGGTTAATTATATTTTTCCTACTGTATTTCACATTAAATACAGTCTATTTCCCTTAATGGGCTTTAATAAACCTTAATGGGCCTAATTATGCCTTAAGCCCATTTCTATTTTACTATTCATTTTCGTTGGCCCTATTGGGCTTGTGGGGTTCACCAACTCTTATTGGGCTTGTCTTAGACCCATTACATCACATTGGGCCTAAAATAATTGGTCTTGGCCCATTGGACCTCTCGGCCACATGCCATGGCTGAGAGCTCTTCATACCGTGGGTCACACCATGGCATGTCGTCCATGTCCATTTCCTTAGCCAATTCACTTAGGCATTTTCACAAACACCTGGTTAACAATATTCTTAAGCATCACATAGTTCATTTAGGCATTTTATCAAACACATTGATTGCCAACTTAATACATGTATTAATTAATCAAATTGATTAATTCTAGCTATACCATAATCATTAACACATGTACATTAACTCATTTATGCCTTAATATCTGTCAGGACCCCATTCTCAATCCATGACTTTATCCAAAAATCATTATAAATTTTTCGCATTTTTAACTTACCTTTCCTCTCTTCAATGGTTAGGCTGTGATTCGATGTCAGAGTCCTCACTTACCACATCATCCATTCTCATACATACATATCAATATATTAATTCTGATTGTAACTGCTTTTATTATACATGTAAGATTATATAAAATCTAATACAAATACATTCCCCAAAATATATAACGTATACATCACTGTGCTGTTTCTATGTTTAGATAAACAACTGTACATAATATGTATACCTGGCGATCGATAGGAATTAGCAGTGGACTCTGGGACACTATCCCTCGATAGCTCTCGCTCTACTGACGCTCTGTAGAGAGATGTAAAGAAAGGGGGGTGAGCATACAACGCGCTCAGTAAGGAAATCAGGCAAGCAAGTAGATATCAACACTATCTACTCAAAAAAATGCTATGCCTTGAAAACATTATTTCCTTTACTCACTTTAAAAAGCATGTCTTGAAATATAATATATATACTTGTACAGAATAAATCCCATGTACAGAAAATCATGCTTTCTTTCTCAAATGTAGGCATGTAGTGCAAAACAATGTATCGTATATAAATCATGCCTTTATGTAAATCATGCCATGTATATTTAAATCACGATAAATATGGCATCAAATGATTCACAACACAAAATCAGAGTCCGACCCATCCCTCAGGTCTGTCCGCAGTTTAAATCAGTTAATCAATGTGATATATCATGTAAGACTCTGTGGTTAATGCAAATAGTATCCTGGACTATGATCATATCCGAAAAATGATCCCAAGCAACACAGATCTCGGTGTGCGGGGCATCACTGCTGCAACGGGAGGATGGTCAGTCCACTACAGCCGCCAGCTATGCGTAACACACGGTACAGCGTACACCTCGTGCCCCGGGCACGGTACAAAGTACACCCGTGGACCCTCACAGCCAGGGTGCCTCCCATAGGACTTAGCCCTCGAAACTATGTAAATATTTATACCACGTCTATATCAACCTCATGCGGATATCCTCTCTAGCTATGACACACAGTCACACAAGGACTCAGGCATGAGTTTTAATATGTATTACATATCACATACAGTGTGCGTCTTGAGTGCGACTCACAGTCGTCACTCCGCTCAAACATTGTTTCATGTCACAAACTCAACTCTAGTGCGAGCAACCTCCAGCAACTAGGTCTATGCATAGTTTATGTATTAAATCAAGTACGAGCAATAGCTCCCAGTACTATGCTATGCACAATATCAAAATCAAATACGAGCAATAGCTCACAGTACTATATCATGTATAAACCATGAAGAATCGAGTACGAGCAACGCTCTAGCACTCTGTCATGCATATATCATTCAAAGCTGAGTACGAGTGAGAACTCCAGTACTCTATCATGCATGTCATGAAAATCTAGTGCGTATCAAAATCCAGCACTAATATTATGTGAAAAACATATGAATCCCAGTGCGAGCTATGCTCTAGCACGATTCATTCTCACAAATATGATAGATGACTATTTAAAAGGGATTGTTTATAAAATAGTAAAATCAGCACTTAAAGTGTGCTTAAGTCATATCAACCTTAAAATCATTAGCCCATCTATTTATTTTCATGCTAATAGCAATTAAACACTCACAATAGTATTTTCCATGCTTTTTGCAACTTCTCACAAAAGTTGACTTTTTGACTAACTAGGGGTAAAATCGTAATTTGTCACTATCGGGTCGCAATAATTATTATTCACTTTCTCTGACCCTCAGAGTTTTTAAGTGAATGCAGAAGCAGTTGAAAATACGTGCAGGTATCTCTAACTACTTGCAAAAGTCCCTTACCTCGGATCACGTCACGTGACCTCACTTCCTCGGTGCTGCTAAATCCCGCAGTCCGATCAGCTCTCAATGTAAACTCCGGAGCTGTAAATAACCATTCCTCAGGTTAATCATAATTTTCCTACTGTATTATACATTAATACAGTCTATTTTCCCTTAATGGGCCTTAAAATTCTTAATGGGCCTAACTAGGCCTTAAGTCCATTTTTATTTTACTATTCACTTTTGTTGGGCCTATTGGGCTTGTGGGGCCCACCAACTCTTATTGGGCTTGTCCTAGGCCCATTACACCTTATTGGGCCTAAAATAATTGGGCTTGGCCTATTGGACCTCTCGGCCACATGCCATGGTCGAGAGCTACTCATGCCTCGGTTTCACCATGGCATGCCATCTATGCCTATTATTTAGCCATTTTCACTTAGGCATTTTCACAAACTCTTGGTAGGCAACATTACCAATCATCATATAGTTCATTTAGGCATTTTATCAAACACCTTGATTGCCAACAATTTACATGTATTAATTAATCAATTTGATTAATTCTAATTACACCATTAACATTAATACATGTACACTAATCAATTTATGTCTTAAAATCATATTGACATAATTCAATATCCCATTAATCACTCTCGGCCTAACCCACTTCATGGTGATTTAATATGTTTCAATGCTTAAAACATATATCAACATACTTGAAATCATTCATACATTAACATATATGAAATTGGAAATTAGAAAATATACCAATTGTTGTGTTCACCCTTTGGTCGAAACTTTGGAGGCTCTCGGTTTGCACTCTATGGCTCCTTGATAGCCAATTTCAACATATGTCAATCTCCTTTCAATTTGGAACAACTTCCATGAAGAATGCAAGTTTCAAATATGCCTAATTCCTAGTGATTTCTAGTGAGAGAAAGCTTGCATGTTTATGTTTCAATGGTTTCTTCTTCTAGCCGGAATTGGTGTGATGAAGATGACAATGGTGTGGCTGCATTTATAAGCCACTTACTTAGCCATTAAGCCTTACTTTTCAGCCATTATGCTTGACTTTCCAAATCTGAACCATGAGTCACCTTATGAGTCACCTTATGAGTCATAGTTAACTTTAACTATGGTTAGATATTTATCTCATGGGCTTTTCCAATTGGGCTTCTCGGTTTGGGCTTTTCTAATGGGCTTCCGGGCTGAAATTTTCACTATACCTCGGGCCTTTTATTGTCTCAAAATTTGGCCGATCAATTGGTCTAACAATTTGGTCTAAAGGACCTAAGAATTTCGATATACGTTTAGTATACCTTAATGGGCTTTAAAATTTTCACCTTAGGCCCATTACGTTTTTAACCATTAAATTTATTCCGGAATCCTTTCGAATAAATTTTCCTTACTTCTGGGGATGATTATCTTGTATTCTGGCCAAGAATATTTTTCCTCAAATTTTTCTCCACACTTAGGTTAATTTTTAACCATGATTAGTCAACTATGGTAAAAGTCCAATTTCTTAACTATAGTTGACTTTTTCCTTAACCATTGACTATGTTGACTTTTTCTCCAAATTTTGAAAGTGTCATATCTTATGTCTTACACTCTCGTCTTTATATTCCAACCGTTCCCGGTGGATAATTTCACCCAAAACTCCTTTTCTCGCCAAAAAGGTCCATTTTACCCTTTTTAGCTTTTACACTTATTTTATATGTTCGGGTCTAAATCAAACTGACTTTCCTTCATGAGCTCTCTACGCTCTCTTATTTTAAGTTCTTATTTTCAGTCAGAATGATTTATAATAACTCGGTTTAGCCTGTGATATTCATCGCTCACATTAGGCATTTTATGTAGCTTTTACATGTTAAATCATTTCAATAACACTTTAAGTCTAGTAAATACTCTTCTTATGATTCAACTATAATTACATAGTGTTCATACACATAGGAATCATAAGGTAATAAGCTACAAATATCCGGGTCTGACAATATCATATGGGCATTCATCAATATTTTGCTACTCACTCTCGGCCTAACCATGATCATAGTGATTTCATATGTTTCAATGCTTAAAACATATACCAATATACTTAAAATCATTCATTCATTAATATATATGAATTTGAAAGCTTGAAAATATACCTAGTATTTGTGTTCACACTTGACAAAAACTTTGGAGCCTCACGGTTTGCACACATGGCTTCTTGATAGCCAATTTCAACATATGTTACTCTCCTCTCAATTTGGAACAACTTTCATGAAGAATGCAAGTTCCAAATATGCCTAAATCCTAGTGATTTCTAGTGAGAGAAAGCTTGGATAAATGTATTTCAATGCTTTCCCTGTGTAGCCGAGAATGGTATGGTGAAGATGACAATGGTGTGACTGATTTTATAAGCCATTTACTTAGCCATTAAGCCTTACTTTTCAGCAATTAAAATTGACTTCCTAAAGTTTAGTTATGAGTCACCTAATGAGTTATCTAATGAGTCATAGTTAGCTTTAACTATGATTAGATATTTACCTAATGGGCTTTACAATTGGGCCTCTCGGTTTGGGCTTTCTTAATGGGCTTTCGGGCTGAAATTTTTACTATACCTCGGGCCTTTTATTGTTTCTATATTTGGCCTATCAATCGGTCCAACAATTTGGTCAAGGGACCTAAGAATTTCGATCTACGTTTAGTATACCTTAATGGGCTTTAAAATCTTCACTTTAGGCTCATTACGTTTTTAACCATTAAATTAAATCCGGAATCCTTCCGAATAATTTTTCCTTACTTCCGGGGATGATTATCTTGTATTCTAACTAAGAATATTTTTCTCAATTTTTTCTCCATACTTAGGTTAATTTTTAACCATGGTTAGTTAACTATGGTAAAAGTCCACTTTTCTTAACTATAGTTGACTTTTTCCTTAATCATTGACTAAGTTGACTTTTTCTCAAAATTTTAAAAGTGTTATATCTTATGTTTTACACTCTCGTCTTTACGTTTTGTCCATTTTCGGTAGATAAATACACTCGAAACATCTTAAATACTTTAACTTGTTAAAAAGGTCCATTTTACCCTTTTTAGCTTTTACTCTCGTTCTTTGTGTTCGGAACTAAATCAAACTGATTTTCCTTCATAAGCTCTCTATATTTTCTCATTTTAAATTTTTATTTTCAGTCAGAATGATTCAGATCCACTCGGTTTAGCATGTGACTCTTATAACTCATATTAGGCTTTTATGTAACTTATGCGTGTTAAATCATTTTACGTACTCTTTAAATCTAGTAAATATTCTTCTTATGATTCAACTATAATAATAGAGTGTTCATACACATAGGAATCATAAGGAACACGCTACATAAAATACGGTCTGACAGTTTCTACATTTTAATTTCTTGATGATTGAACATGAGATCCTGAGTATAGATATTAAGTAATTAAATTTTACTACAAATGGTATCAAGAGTCAATTCATGTTTAATCATTAAGAATTAAAATTATTGTTTGAAACTTTAGGGTTTTTAGTCCCTATAAAATAAAGGTTAAAAATTTGTAAACAATTTTTTGGAGTTAGTTTCATGTTTCAAGTAATCAAGGGTTTTAATTCTTTAAATCTCGAATTGAAAATTCAACCAAAACATTTATTTTGTATATATTTTGATTCAAATTGTTTCTTGTGACTTTTATGGTTGAAGCATAGTTACAAGTTTAATAAATTTTCGTTTTGGTTGAAAGAAAACCAAGAACATAAAGATTAGGTTTAATGGTAGAATTGTTTCATTATTTTTTGCTTGATTTGTCCCAATTCTTTGATGTTTTCATCCGTTTTTTGCATAGATATTGTAGAACACACATTTAATTTCAATTATGTAAAGTTAATTTGGTGAAATTAAGTCTAAAAAGTTATTAAAAATAAAAAAAATTAAAGAACAAACCCGAAACGGATCTATTCTGCATCCAGCCGGATCAACTCAACCCGGCTGGAGGTTGAAGACAGTGGGAGATCCCGATTGGGACCTTCCCCACGCGCAAGGGGCAGTGTGTGGACCCCACGTGTCGCCATTCGGTGGCCTGACAACCACTATTTTCTCCAGCTAGGAATAAAATTTGATTTTAAATTTTTTGTTGATTTTTCTGGAATTTTTAAAAATTGTTAAATATTTATTATTTAATATTTTGTATTATTTGAATTAAAGTTGTATGTTATGCACATGATTATTGTTCTTTTGCTTCATGATGATATGTTTTATGATGTTCTAAGTTGATTGACAATGTGTACTATATTTGAAATTGTCAATAAATTTATGTACTTTCACCTATAAACATGTGCATATTTTATGAAAAATAAAGTTTCAAAATAAATTAAATTGATATAAAATGTCACTAAAGTGACATCTTTTATGTTAATTTATTTATTTTGGAAAATAAGGTTGTCATTAAAAAATTTATATGACAGTGTTTTTTAGTTCATGCGAAAAATAATTGGCCCAAAAGAAGATTATTTTTTGTCGAATAATTAACACATAAGGTAGTAAATATGTGATAAAATTGTTTTTTACCATGCATGCAATATGTCAGTCCAAAGAAAAACGTATTGTTGATAGGATTTAGTTATCAATATTTACTAATAAAGTTTAAGAGTACAGCTTACAAATTGATATTTCTGTCTAAAGACTAAATGTCAATGTTATGCTTGGTATCTTATATAACCCAAAATTATTTAATTGTGAGTTGATTATTATTATTATTATTATTTTTTGCTTACAGTGAATGTTTCTTTTATATCTATCAATTTGAAGAACATTTCAGTGTTTAACTGTCACGACCCTAAAAAAAAACCACCGAAATCCACTACAAATTTTGGCCATTTTTAATTTTAATATTTGACCCATTATTTATTGATAAATCTTTACCTTTACTTTACCTGATTCGTGAACAGCTACACCACCAATAGTTGGACTGTGTATCGATGTCAATCTCATCTAACCAAATCATTTAAAATTTTCAATTCATTTAAAAGGTAAACACTTGCATTCCTTAATGAGAGGTTATCATTTACAGGTGTTTACATAACTCTCTACATCCCCAAAAATTACATTTAAAGTTATCACTGTGCTTGTACATATCTAGATACAAAAACTACATAAATGTGTATACCTTGTGTGATAGGATGCAGCGGACACCAAAAGTCAATCCCCAGTCGCCCACTATCTATTGTAAGTGCTCTATAGAGGGGGAAAATAAGGCGGTGATCAAACTACACGCTCAGTAAGGCAATCATGCGAACAGGTAGATAACTACACTATCTACGTGATCGTGATGCCATTAAACCACATATATATTGTTATACTTCAAAACGTATGCTCATGCTTATGTATATGCCATGTAAAGCAAGTCATGTTATATAAATCAGTACACAGTTATCAAAGCATAGCATGAAAAAATCATCATGCGTAGTCAAAGTCAAAGCATGGAAACTCATCATGCAACGTGCACTTAAAAATATTTCTCATTCCTAACACAAGCTAATACGAAAACATTAACTCATCAAGACTCAGCCCTTCCCATGGATTATCTTGACCCAGTAATCACATTTCAAAAACATGGATTTATCATTCATCAATTGACATGTGAGATAGGCATATAATATAATAAGGGAAATATCCTCTAGGACTATGGCCATATCCTCTGTGATCCCAAGCTACACGGATCCTAGTGTTTGGGGTATCACTTCTATCTGCTTTCGCATGGGAGGTGGGTCACGTCCAACCCGTCGGTCCTATGATGCCCTAGAAGCGCGGAAAACAGGGCAAATTTAAAATTTATTTACATCATTTCACAATTCTAGGTGCATTCCTGTGCAGTGTCATGCATCATCATATATGTATATGTTATAAAACTTTCACATCAGGATCTCATCATCCAATTTACATGTCACATCATATACATTCCTCAGTTTTGAATTAATAAATCCTAATACATCCCATACATCATTGTTCATTAAGTGTCTGTAATTACAACTTTAGTTTGGGTACATGAAATATTAAAATATACCTCAAGCACAATATGTGGCCTGGAGCTCAAGTCCTCCACTAGCCACTACTCCGTACGTCACAGGAAAACTCTTTTCACTTAAAGAAATCTGGGGGGAGATAAAACATGGTAAGCTTCTAAATTGCTCAGTAAGAGGGTAAGGGATTCATTAACAAAATAATGATTTACACAACACAATCATTTTATCTCGTAGTTGAAACTCAATAAAAGTGTAGCATGAAAACAGTAAAACATCATTATCATCTCATTTCTCTAAAATCATGTAAAAACATAAGAGTACATGACTCATGTACAAATCATAGTCACAAGTATGTAGAAAACAGGATGCGATAATGGCTTTTCTCATAAAAACGTGATAAAAATCACCGCAGTAGTAATGCATGTGGCGTAGCCACCAAACACAATCTCATGTGTAAAATGAGACTAGGCAAATAAAACTCAGATAAAATATTCGTCATGGCACATAAATATAATTCTCCTCTGGGTGCGCATCCTAGGCATCCTCAAAAGAGGGAAAGTCGACAATATGGTCGTGTACATGGTATATTGGACTTACGCATTACCAGAACAAGGCCCGACTTTACATGCTACCAGAGCAAAGCCTCTCCTCATGCACACATCGATCTTACATGCTACCAAAGCAAGGCCCGGACTTACATGCTACTAAAGCAGGGCCTCCCAGCGCTACCAGAGCGAAGAAAAATATCGGACTTACATGCTACCAGAGCAATGCCCGGACTTACATGCTACTAGAGCAAGGCTACCCAGCGCTACCAGAGCGGGGGTCATCTCACGTTACCAGAATGAAGGCATCTCTCGTTACCAAAACAGAGGAATATCAGACTTACATGTTACCAGAGCAAGGTCCGATGTGTATTTAACATGACACGCCAAGTCTCAGTAATAACCATTATCATATAAAACCGTTTTGCCTTCACGTAGCGCTCATAATGGTTTTTCTCATGAAACTCATCTCAAAACTGTTTTGTACTCAACACAAAACATGTCAAAATCAAGCTCAAACCGGTAAAACCATGTACACATTTCTCAAATCTCAGTATGCCTTAACGTAGAGCCCAAATCACTTTTCACTTTTTTAACTCAAAACGGTTGTAAAACAATTTCACATTTAGTTTACAACTCATAAAAATTGGGCCCTAATCGACTATAAAACTGTGTGTAATAACTCATTCACAACCCATAAAGCATTATTGTTTTCTCAAAATATTTCATGCTACTATATCATCTCAAATCACATTCACAATGAGTTTTAGTTTTCCCTTACCTCGTTGCACCTCGTATAGTGCAATCGTTCCCCCAAACGACGAACTAGCCTCGCATCCTCTCTGGAACCCCCGGGCTGTCCAAACGATGCTAAAATATCAATAATTCATCTCAATCACATCATCAATCACATATTTGCTCATATTCTCGTTAAATACTACAAACCTCGTTTTTCTCATATTCTTATCATAATCCACATTCTCATCCACTACATTTCAAATCCTATATTTTTCATGCATAATATCCATTCCAAAGTCACTTCATTGCCTCGATTCCAATTTATAGATAAAATTCTAAAATTACCATAAATTGTATAATATCATCATCACTCTAACAAAATCACAATTTCATCAACTCTAATAATTTCTTAGCTAATTTATCACAACACCCATAGTCACAATCACCTAAATCACCTCAATATCAAAGATTAAAGCTTAGAAATTTACCCAAAACTTATGGAGAGCTCTATTCACACCTCGATTCAATTCGTCCTTCGATTTTCAAGTATGTTGTTCTCCTTTGGATGAGGAACAACTTTCCTTCTTGCCTTTGCCTGAGATTTGGATGAAAATAGGGGTTTTAGAGGAGAGAGAAAGTTAGGGTTGCGAAAATGGTGATTTGGGAGAGAGGGAGATCGATTTCCAGAAAAACAAAGGGGTCCTTATATAGGTCGAAGGTAGGAGATCGATCTGGTCCTTGATGAGATCGATCTCTCTTTGAATTTGGAAACGTTTTAGGGTAATTTTATGCCTAGGAGATAGATCTGTCATGGGGTGAGATCGATCTCATAATTGCTTCATGAGATCGATCTGCTCTTTGAGGAGATCAATCTTTTGTTTACAGAATACTTCATGAGATCGATCTGCTCTTTGAGGAGATCGATCTTTCCTTTATAGAAACATTTGGAGATCGATCTGCTTGCATATGAGATCGATCTGCCTATCAGTTCTTGCACATTTTCTGCATTCTGGAGCCATGAGATCGATCTCTCATCCTTGAAGATCGATCTGGCCTTCACAGATTGTACTGCTGTTGCATCAATTTATAAAAAAACTCAATGTGAAACTTCCCAATATCTACCCCATAGTCCATAATTCAATCCATACACATTCAAGACTTAAAAACCTCATCTTCTTATACTTCATCATATTTAAAACTTGTGTGTACATTAACATATCATAATTACATACACTAAATTACAATTCTCATAACTGGGGTATACAGAATTCTCAGTTCTCACATCCTCCTCACCTTTAAAGAATTTGGTCCTACAAATTCAACTCGACTCATCAAACAGATAAGGGTACTTCTCCTTCATGAGGCTTTCCAATTCCCAAGTTGTCTCTTCCATTGAGTGATGTTTCCACAAAACTTTCACTAATGGGATGCTTTTGGTTCTAAGTACCTTCTCTTTTCTATCTAGAATCCGGACGGGTTCCTTAGTGTAGCTCATGTCCTCTTATATGTCCATCTCTTCATACACTATGACATGAGAAGGGTCCAGGTGGTACTTCCTCAACATAGATACATGAAAGACGTTGTGTATTTTGGACATCTGTGGGGTTAATGCTAACCTATAAGCTACCTCTCCCACTCTCTCAAGAATCTTGAATGGTCCAATGTATCAAGGACTCAATTTCCCTATCTTTCCAAGCCTCATGATACCTTTACTCGATGATATCTTCAGAAATACTGCATCACCAATATCAAACTCGAGTGGCCGTTTACGCACATCCGCGTAGCTTTTTTGTGTACTCTATACAGCCTGTAATCTCTCACATATGAGTTTCACACTCTGTACAGCCTATTCAACAAGTTCGAGAGTATTTAATCTTTCTGTCACCCACTTCTTCCCATGCTATAGGGGATCTACACCTCCTACCATATAGAGCCTTAAAAGGTGTCATTCCAATACTCTCATGATAACTATTATTGTACGTAAACTTTGCTAGGGGTAGGTGATCATCCCATGATCCCTTAAAATCCATCGTACACGCCTTCAACATATCCTCCAAGGTCTGAATAGTCCTCTCTGACTGATCATCTATTTGAGGATGATAGGCGGTACTACAGCTTAATCAAAATTCCATGGACTCCTGAAACTAGGTCCAAAATCTAGAAGTAAATCGGGAATCTCTGTCAGAAGTAATACTCATTAGAGCCCAATGTAATCTAGCTATCTCGCTGACATATAACTCAGCTAAGGCATCCACAGTATCGATGCTCTTGATGGTAAGGAAGTGGGCACTTTTCGTCAGTCTATCCACTATGACCCATATCACATCACGACCCCTTCAGGTCCTTGGTAAACTCATAATAAAGTCCATGGTGACATGCTCCCATTTCTATGTAGGCACAGGTAAAGGCTGCAATAATCCTCTGGGCTTTCGATGCTCAGCTTTCACTTGTTGGCACACTAAACATCTGGCCACAAAATCTGCCACGTCTCACTTCATACCACTCTTCTAATATATCTTTCTCAAATCTTGGTACATTTTAGTACTCCCTAGGTGCATGGTGTATCGCGAGCAGTGGGATTCTCTCAATATCTGTCTCTTCAGGGTATCATCATCCAGTACATAAATTTATCCTTTGAATCTCAACAATCCATACTTATTGACTATGAGATCCGACTGCAAAGTTTGCTCAGCTTGGCTAACCATATCGATCAACCTTTGATCATCACGCTGCCCAGTTCTAATCCGATCCATGATCTTGAGCTCTTTTCGCAGGCTAGCCAAAAATCCAGTTTCTACCTCTTTAACTCTGATCCGGAGTTCGACGAACTGCTCCAATAAATCTCATTCCCTGACCATCATAACAGGTATCATACTCTTCCTGCTCAAGGCATCAACAACTACGTTCGCCTTTCCCGGATGGTACATAATCTTGCAGTCATAATCCTTAAGGAGTTCCATCCATCTCCTTTGTCTTATGTTTAACTCTTTCTGATCAAACAGATACCTGAAACTCTTGTGGTCAGTGAAGATCTGAAATCTTTCCCTATATAAGTAGTGCCACCAGATTTTTAAGGCAAACACCACAACAGCTAACTCCAAATCATGCGTGCGGTAATTCTGCTCATGATCTTTCAATCGTCGTAACCCATAGGCAACCATTCTTCCATGCTGCATGAGCACACATCCCAATCCTTGATGAGAAGCATCACTATACACTGAAAATCCTCCTGATCCCTCGGGATAGTCAATACAGGTGCCACTGTTAATCTCCTCTTTAATTCCTAAAAATTGAGCTCACATTGATCAGTCCATATGAACAGAGTCTCCTTGCGTGTGAGCTTGGTTAAAGGAGCGGTAATCCTGGAAAATCCCTCCATAAATCTTCTGTAATAACCTGCCATACCAAGGAAACTTCGTACCTCTGTAACTATCTTCGGTCTTTCCCAATTAAGCACAGCCTCCACTTTAATTGGATCAACTAATATTCCCTCCGCTGAAACTATATGACCAAGGAAAGCTATCCGATCCAGCAAAAACTCACACTTACCAAGCTTTCCATATAATTGCTTTTTTCGGAGTATCTGAAGTACTAACCACAAGTGCTGTGCGTGCTCCACATAAGACCGAAAGTACACCAAGATATCATCAATAAAGACTATCACAAACTTATCTAGATAGTCTCTGAACACCTCATTCATTAACCTCATAAAGGCTGCGGGGGCGTTCGTTAATCCAAAGGGCATCACTAGAAATTCATAATGGCCATACCTTGTCCTGAAGGCCGTCTTCGGAATATCTTCCTCCTTAATCCTTAATTGGTGGTAGCCCAATCTCAAATCAATCTTAGAGAAGACTGAAGCCCCTCTCAGCAAATCAAGTAGGTCATCAATCCTGGGCAATGGGTATTTATTCTTCACCGTGGCTTTATTCAATAGTCGGTAGTCTATGCATAATTTGAGACTACCATCCTTCTTCCTCACGAATAACACTGGTGTTCCCCATAGTGAGACACTGGGTCTAATAAATCCTTGATCCAATAACTCCTGTAGTTGCTTCTTCAATTCCTTAAGTTCCAGTAATGCCATCCTATATGGAGGTCTAGAGATAGGCTGAGTATTTGGTATCAAATCAATGGTAAACTCCAGCTCTCTCTCTGGTGGTAAACCTGGCAACTCATCTGGGAAGACATTCGGAAAATCACACACCACAGGTATATCCTCAATCCTCGGATATTCCCACTTATCATTTGAGGTGAGTGTTTCATAACCTTCACATGAACAATCATATTTAGTACTCTCAAAAGCAACATCAAAATTTCAATTTGCTTACAAAAATTCCACACATTTGTTTCCTCAATATTTCAAACGTACACTGTAAGGTTCAGGTAGGGAGAAAGTTACAATCTTAGTGTAGCAGTCTAAACTCACTCGATTGGTTACTAGCCAATCTATTCCCAAAATTACATCAAATCCATGTATATTTAGCATCATTAGATCTGCTAACATCACTTTATCTCACACCTTTATTTCACACCCTTTACAGATTAAATCAGTTCTCTGGGACTCACGCATAGGGGTATTTACATGTAGTACATACTCTAGAGGTTTAAACTTCAAAGTTAATCTACATGCAAAATGCTCAGAAATAAACGAATGCGTGGACTCTGGATCAATTAAAACATGAGCCTTATGATTATAGACAGAGAGTGTACCTCTTATAGTTTCTGCTGAAGTGTCTACTGTTTTCTTGTCTAGAGCAAACACACGTCCCACTGTAATGGGTTTCTTTCCTTTCTCTGCAGCAGTGGCCTGTCTCGGGGGATTCACTCTCTGAGGTTGCTGTCTAGTAGGCTCCGGAGCATGTAGTCTCTGAGGTTGAGGACAGTCTTTTACTCTATGACCCATGTCTCTACATCTAAAACATCCATGGATCAACCCAGTACAACTTCCCTCATGCGATCGACCACAATTTTCACAAACTCTTATCTCAGGCTTGACATTTCGAGGGGTCTCCCTGATGATAGGATAAGCTCTGGGTCTCTCCAATCTGCCATTCTATACATCAATCCTTCCTCTTCTGAAGGAACCTCTCTGAATATCTGCCTGAGAAATCGCTGGCCTCTTGCCCTTATCCCGAGTTACTGCACTGAACTCATTCTGGGATTGTACAATTTCGATTCCCCTCTCAATCTTTTGTTTTCGTCTCAGAGCATCTCCAAACTCAGTAATACACAGCCCTATCAATCGATCTCTGATGATGGGCTTCAATCGACACATAAATCTCTCTGCTCAGAGCTCTTCATTTTTAAAGGTCTCTGGATCATATCTCAATAGAGCAATAAATCGGCTCTCATAATCATCCACAGACATATCGCCCTATACCAGATTCAAAAACTCTGTCTGCTTCCTTCTTTGAGCAGCTCGTGGTACATATTGGGCTCTAAACGCTATCTGAAACTCGTCCCAGCTAATCATATCCTGGTTGGACATCAGAATACCTTTGGCAATATCCCACCAATCTCGAGCTCTCCCTTTCAACATATAAGCGCCTATACTGACCCTCTCAGCATCAGTGCATCCCAAATAGTCAAATATGACTCTTAACTCAGTCAGCCACTCCTCAACCTCTGCGGGATCCTTTTTTTCGTTGAATGCAGATGGATTCATTTTCAAAAAGTCCTTTAGTCAAACCAGAATTCTATCATCAGGCTAAGTGACGGGAGGCACAGGAGGTCCTTGTGGTGGTGTAGGAGTAGTACCTGAGGCATTAACTCCAAAATGTTCCGCGAATAGCGCTGTCATTTGCTCAAAACTTTACTGCACATCTTGTTCAATCTGGTTAAATCGAGATTTAGGACTCTTTGGTTGTGGGGCAGGCGGCGGAGGTGGCTCTGCCTGCTTCCTCGAACAACCTCGTCGTCCACTCATTCTTAATCTCAATACGTTTCCTGCCTGTACGCATCAAACTTGATTGAAATCTCAATCCTCAATTTCAGTTCATGACCAGAGTTATACAGACACTTGAGATGTATTCTATTTCACTTCACCGACACTGACAGTACTAAACACCCTAAGCTCTGATACTAAGAAAACTTTGTGACGCCCCGGAAGCCGAAAAATAGGAAAATTTAAAATTTATTTACATCATTTCACAATTCTAGGTGCATTCTTGTGCAGTCTCATGCATCATCATATATATATATATGTTATAAAACTTTAACCTCAGGATCTCATCATCCAATTTACATGTCACATCATATACATTCCTCAGTTCCAAATTAATAAATTCTAATACATCTCATACATCATTGTTCATCAAGTGTCTGTAATTACAACTTTAGTTTGGGTACATGAAATATTAATATACCTCAAGCACAATATGTGGCCTGGAGCTCAAATCCTCCACTAGCCACCACTTCGTACGTCGCAAGAAAACTCTCTTCACTTGAAAAAAATTTGGGGGGAGATAAAACAGGGTGTGCTTTTAAATCGTTCAGTAAGGGGGTAAGAGATTCATTAACAAAATAATGATTTGCACAACACAATCATTTTATCTCGTAGTTGAAACTCAATAAAAGTGTAGCATGAAAACAGTAAAACATCATTATCATCTCATTTCTCTAAAATCATGTAAAAACATGAGAGTACATGACTCATGTACAAATCACAGTCACAAGCATGTAGAAAACAAGATGCGATAATGGCTTTTCTAAAAAAAAGGTGATAAAAATCACCGCAATAGTAAAGCACGTGGCACAGCCACCAAATACAATCTCATGTGTAAAAGGAGACTAGGCAAATAAAACTCAGATAAAATATTAGTCATGGCACATCAATAAAATTCTCCTTTGGGTGCGCATCTCAGGCATCCTAACAAAAGGGAAGGTCGATAATATGGTCATGTACATGGTATATTGGACTTACGCGTTACCAGAACAAGGCCCGACCTTACATGCTACCAGAGCAAAGCCTCTCCTCATGCACACTATCGGTCTTACATGCTACTAAAGAAAGGCCCAGACTACATGATACCAAAGCAAGGCCTCCCAGCACTACCAGAGCGGGGGAAAATATCGGACTTACATGCTACCAGAGCAATACCTGGACTTACATGCTACCAGAGCAAGGCCACCTAGAGCTACCAGAGCGGGGGTTATCTAACGTTACTAGAATGGAGGCATCTTTTATTACCAAAATGGAGGAATATCGGACTTACATGCTGCCAGAGCAATGCTCGGACTTACATGCTACCAGAGCAAGGATCGATGTGTATTCAACATGACACGCCTAAGTCTCAGTAATAGCCATTATCATATAAAATCGTTTTGCCTTCACGTAGCGCTCATAATGGTTTTTCTCATAAAACTCATCTCAAAATCGTTTTGTACTCAACATAAAACATGTCAAAATCGAGCTCAAACAGGCAAAACCATGCACACATTTCTCAAATCTCAATACGCCTTAACGTAGAGCCAAAATCACTTTTCACTTTTTAAACTCAAAACGGTTATAAAACAATTTCACATTTAGTTTACAACTCATAAAAATTAGGCCCCAATCGACTATAAAACCATGTGCAATAACTCATTCATAACCCATTAAAGATACTTGTTTTCTCAAAACATTTCATGCTACTATATCATCTCAAATCACATAAACAATGAGTTTTAGTTTTTCCTTACCTCGTTGCACCTCGTATAGTGCAATCGTTCCCCTAAACGACGGACTAGCCTCATATTCCTCTCTGAAACTCTCGGGCTATCCAAACGATGCTAAAACATCAATAATTCATCTCAATCACATCATCGAGCACATATTTGCTCATATTCTCGTTAAATACTACAAGCCTCATTTTTCTCATATTCTTGTCATAATCCACATTCTCATCCACTACATTTCAAATCCTACATTTTTCATGCATAACATCCATGCCAAAGTCACTTCATTGCCTCGATTCCAATTTAGAGCCAAAATCCCAAAATTACCACAAATTATATAATATCTCATCACTCCAACAAAATCACAATTTCATCAACTCTAATAATTTCCTAGTTATTTTATCATAACACCCATAGTCACAATCACCTAAATCGCCTCAATATCAAAGATTAAAGCTTAAAACTTTACCCAAAACTTATGGAGAGCTCTATTCACACCTCAATTTAATTCGTCCTTCGATTTTCAAGTATGTTGTTCTTCTTTGGATGAGGAACAACTTTTCTTCTTGCCTCTGCTTGAGATTTGGACAAAAATGGTGGTTTTAGAGGGAAGAGAAAGCTAGGGTTGTGAAAATGGCGATTTGGGAGAGAGGGAGATCGATTTCCAAAAAAACAAAGGGGTCTTTATATAGGTCGAAGGTAGGAGATCGATCTGGTCTTTGATGAGATCGATCTATCTTTGAATTTGGGAACGTTTTGAGGTAATTTTATGCCTAGGGGATCGATCTATTGTGGGGTGAGATAGATCTCATAATTGCTTCATGAGATCGATCTGCTCCTTGAGGAGATCGATCTTTTGTTTACAGAATACTTCATGAGATTGATCTGCTCCTTGAGGAGATCGATCTTCGCTTTATAGAAACATTTGGAGATTGATCTGCTTGTATAGGAGATCGATCTGCCTATCAGTTCTTGCACATTTTATGCATTCTGGAGCCATGAGATCGGTCTCTCATCCTTGGAGATCGATCTGGCCTTCATAGATTGTACTGCTGCTACATCAATTTGTAGAAAACTCAATGTAAAACTTCCCAATATCTACCCCATAGTCTATAATTCTGTCCATACACATTCAAGATTTAAAAACCTCATCTTCTTATACTTCTTTATATTAAAACTTATGTGTACATTAACATATCATAATTACATACACAAAATTACAATTCTCATAACTCGGGTATACAAAATTCTCAGTTCTCATAGGTCCATAGCAGTATCCATCGTCCGAAGACGGCATATATATTTCACATGGTACAGCGTACTCCATGCTACTTGCACGGTACGATGTACTCCGTGAACCCATATCATCACATCATATCCTGCCACATCTCAATATGCAAGTGCGAGCCTATTTAATCGGTGTAACACACAACCTACCCGAAGCTCCCAGCACGGCTCCCAACATGTCATAAAATCACGTACGAGTAGTTCTCAAGCACGACAACAAGTATGGTGGACATCTAGTGCGAGCTACGCTCCAACACCATGTCAAAACTTGTGTGAAAACAAGTGAGAGCTAGGCTCAAGCACAATGTCATGAAATACATGTAAAACTCTAGTGCGGGCATCGCTCCAGCACTAATGCATGTGTAAACATATCAAATCTCTTGCGAGCAACGCTCTAGCATGTTTCATTTCCACAAACTCATGTAGGTGGCTCATTCTTTGCAAAACATGGTTATAAAACCAAATTAAGTAATTTCTCGTACAAATTATTTCAAATGCTAGCCAACCTACCAATCACATGTTAAAAAGCAAATAAAAAGGGGTTTTCAAAACATCATGCTCTTGTTTTTATGCACATTTCTCAAATTCCCTTTCTTTGCCCTTCAAACACCCATTTCATTCCTATTTCCACAATTATTCTAGAAAACCATGATGCGCCCAAAATGCGCACAGATATCTCTAAGAGTCTACACAATTCCCTTACCTCGATTCTCTGAGAAGTAATTTCTTCCTTTGCCGTTTTCCTCAATCTGGCTCAACTTGCTTTGATTTTTATCCTCGGGAGCTGCACACACATTCATGAATCATATGAGTCCATACCAATAACTCATATTCCAACTTCAACAAATTTGATATATCTTATCGAGCTTATTTTATCGAGTTTGGCCCCATTATCGCGTTTGGCCATTATTATGCTATTTTTAGGCAATTGTCTAATAACTCACTTAGTTACTTATTAAGCACTTGGGTGTGCATACTCCACCCTTAATTCTCTCATTCATTCATACATTTCACCAATGCCATATATGTACATTTTACCATTTGATCAATCTCACAATTCATTTCACACTAAATCATACTTACAACACCATTATCACCTCAAGATATCCCATTCATCATTAACTCGACCATATTTCATTTCCCCCACCATTCTATTTCTAGGTCATTGCTGGTTTATTATATCCTAGGTAGTTTCAACCATTGAAATATACACCAATCTACCCATAACATCATTTAGGTAAGCACAATTGAAGATGGTGCATTGAAAACTTACCTAGCTTGACTTCTTCTCCTCTAAGCTTGGAAAACTCCTTAGATCCTTCAATCCAATGAGTTAGATGTTGACTTCAAGATATGTTATTCTCCTTTCCAAGGTGACAACTTTACTCTAATGTCTTTTTCTCAAATCTTTACGAAAAATGTAGGTATTCTAGAGAGAGAAAGCTTAATTTTTGGGTGAAAATGGAGGGAGATCAAGTTTCCTGAAGATGGAAGCTTTTTACCGACAGGTTTATATAGAAAAAGGGTGAAGAGATTGATCTGGTTAGGTAGGGGATCGATCTGCTTTCGATTTTCACGCTTGATATGTTCAGGCATTATAGGGTGAGATTGATTTGTTAATGGGGAACAGATTGATCTCCATTTGACAGAAGCTTAAGTAGATCGATCTGCTCTTCAAAGAATGCAATGGGGATCTATCTGCACTTAAGGGAAGATCAATCTGAGCTTGGTAGAGGCTATTGCAGATCGATCTGGTCATTAAGGTGATCGATCTGCTTGATAGAGAGATCGATCTGCCTTAGCAATTTCACTTGAAATGGTTATGTTTTGCATAAGGGATCGATTTGCACTTGATGGGAGATCGATCTGGCCTCCCATCTGCAGCCCTTTTGCTGCATTTTTACAGATTTTCCAAAGGTGCATTCCCATTCCATTGCTCCAACACTCATTTTGCATTTTAATCCCACTTGAAGCACGAAAAAACTTATTTCCTATGATTTTTATGTTATGGAACTTGTGTGTATTATTTGGAAATTAGAATGGATACCATAATACACAATCCATGCGTTACCTTTTCGTGTTTTAAGTCCTTATCTCCAGTCCAGATGCTTTAAGTTCTATTCGTTTAGTTTGTGGCCACTTCAACCTTTATTTAACCTTTACATGCACCCATGATACACATTCATTATCATTTACAATTTATTCATATTTGCATGATTTAAAATCATTTGTCTTATAATTCCACTTACATATTGTAAGACCCCGTATATGTATAAGGGTAATGTGTGTACTTGGATTAAATAATATGAATGGACTTGTGATGTAAAGTATGATTGATGTAAGTCCATGGATTTAATGTATGTATGTGTAATATAAATTGTAACGCACATACAAGTTTCATTGAGTATGAATGCGAAGAAATGAGATATGGCAAGTGATGGATGTGATTGAGACTCAAAATGAGTAGTGTGGTAAAATGGAATGGAGTTATGCTTCCATTTGGTTGTATGTAGCATACCTTTGAACATACAATGAATGCACACAAGTTTCAATGTGCATAAGGTATGAATGGATGCCATTTTCAAGTTATAGAGGTGGATGAATGAGGAAATGGCCATGGCAATAGATTGAGGGTGTGTTGGTATGAGTTGCAGCAATGAAACTGCAGGAAATCTGGAAAACATGAGGTCCAGATCGATCCCATAGGATGAGAGATCGATCTGGAAGAGCCAGAATGCTCTTATTTGGGTGAACGAATGGAGCAGATCGATCTCCAATGGAGCCAGATCGATCTGCCAAGCATCCTGTAAGTGAAAAGATCGATCCTCAAGCAGCCAGATCGATCTCCTTAGCTCTCTGTTTGGGACCAGATCGATCTCATGCTTCGACAGATCGATCTCATGCCTCAACAGATCGATCTCATTGCTTCGACAGATCGATCTCAGGCTTAAAAATGCCGTGAAAAAGAGGGATTTTAAGGGACCAGATCGATCTCCTCTTGGACCAGATCGATCTCCTCAAGTCATTTCTATATAAGGAGAGCTGAAAAATCTGGAAATCTCGGAAAACACTTAACCTTACAATTTCAACCCCAAAAACCTAATTTTCCCTCTCTAAAAATCAACCATTTTCAGTGAGATTTGAAGAGAGATCATTAGAGGCAAAGTTGTTCCTATCAAAGAGAAGAACAACATAGTGAGAGGGCATTTTTCCATTCTTGGAGTTGAAGGAGTTGAGGGCATTACCAATTGTAGCAAGGAGAGAAATCACATTGGTAAGATTCTAACCCTCCAATCCAAATGTATTAGCTATTTAATTGATTTTGGAGTTGATTGATAGGAGTATTGATGGATAAACTACTTAGGAATGTTGTGGAAGTGGTGTGACCTAGAAATCTAAAATGGGTATAATGTGGGGATATGTGGGATTGAATGAGTTTATGATTTGCGGCATGCTAAAGTTGTTATTGGGGTATTGTTTATGATTTTAGATGGTTAAATGAGATTACATTGTGAGTTTGGAAGAATTGTGGAAATGGGTATGAATATGCTTGATAAATGCCATAATGAGGGAATTCATGAAGTATGAACACTATGAGTTTAATGTCGATTTGATATCGACTTTGAATGAGTTAATAGGCCTAAGAAAATCCATAGACTCGAGTTATGGATAAAGTAATGAAACGAGGCCAAATAAGCTTTAATAGAGGCTATAGATTAAAGTGACTATAGCAAGCATAAGGGTTGCAATATATGGGTCGAATATAATGCGGGATATGATTTTGTGCAGTCCCGAAGAGTTCGTTGAAGGCGAACCGAATCGTACGAGTAAGCAGCTTAAGGAAGTGGACTCACGCATCGCAATTCCAGGTAAGGGAATTTTGTGAGTATATAGAGATAGCTGCTCGTATTTTGAACTGGGTGAATATTGGGTGTTGTATGAAATGCATGAATTGCTCAAATAGATGTTGATGGTATTTGTGAAAGATGATGGGTATATGCGTGGTTTTGGTTTTGAAGTGGATGTTATGAAAAAGGGATAGTAAGGCTAATAATTGCATAAATCATGTGTTTTGAATGCTTTTACAAAACACAATGCTTTGATTTGAGCAAATAAAAGGATAGGCTGGCTGGTACTTGAATGATGTTGTGAAATAGCCCATATGAGGCACTAAGCATATTATGTGATGTTTTGAATGCACATAAGCCGCCTATCGCGTGTATGTGATATAATTCGCGTTAGAGCCTCGCTCGCGCGAGATTTCTATGTTTTCACTTGTGTGAAACGTGCTTGAGCTTAGCTCGCACTTTGAAATTGAATTGTGATGATGTTTATAAACCGTACTGGAGCTTCTGCTCGTACGTGGATTGTGAATGGTTATCTTATGAGTATAACCGTACTAGAGCTATGCTCGTACGTGCCTCTTTATGAGAAGATGCATGATGCATGAGTCGTGCTAGAGTTTTACTCGCACAAGCTTGTACAATGGGATTCGTATAGGGTTGTGAAAGTGGGTAAGATCCTTAAGCCTTACATCCTTAAGCTAACATCCTTAAGCCCGAGGAGGCAGGGAGGCTCTGTTAGGCGGGGAGGCTCTGTTTGGTGGGGAGGCTCTCTTACGGTGGGATCCTTAAGCCAACATCCTTAAGCCCAAAGAGGCGGGGAGGCTCTGTTAGGCAGGGAGGCTCTCCTACATGGGTATGGTGAAGGTAAGATCCTTAAGCCCTACATCCTTAAGCTAACATCCTTAAGCCCGAGGAGGCAGGGAGGCTCTGTTAGGCGGGGAGGCTCTGTTCGGTGGGGAGGCTCTCTTACGGAAAGGACCCTTAAGCCCTACATCCTTAAGCTAACATCCTTAAGCCCGAGGAGGCAGGGAGGCTCTGTTAGGCGGGGAGGCTCTGTTCGGCAGGAAGGCTCTCCTTCACGGAATATGGAAAACTCTTGGTATGGGGTAGATAAGACCTAGGAATGGCACCCCCAATCATGATATGAGTTGCGGAGTACGATGTACCTTGTATATCACATGGAGTACTATGTACCGCATGATGGTTATGTGATGAGAAAGTCTGGAGAGGGATAATTCATCTTCGTGCCAGCATGATACCCCGCACACCTGGATGCGTGTGGTCTGGGATGATTTATGATATAATGATTCACATAGGCACTTTTGATATAGTGACCTAGATTTATACACATGCGTGAATTGTGGAATGTAAATATGGTTGTGATTGTGAGTTGATTTGGTGGTGTTATGTTGTTGGTTCAAAAAGGAAGTTTCTAAATGAATTGCCCTTTTATGAATTTAAATGAGATTGAGCATGAGATGTTTTATACATGATGTCTCTACCATGTTTTATATGCCGATGCACATGATTTGATACATGATATATATGTATATTCACATGGCATAGTTTTATTCCTCATGCTCCTACTATAAACGATTTATGCATAACACTATCAGCATGTAGATAGAGTAGTTATCTACCATGCTTGCATTATTGCCTTACTGAGCGTGTGGTTGCTCATCCCACTCTATTTTCCCCCCTACAGAGCGTGCATAGTAGCCCAGTGAGGACTGAGGCGTATTATTTTGGACTCCGCTGCATCTCCATCGCTAAGAGGTATATACACAGTGATTCTTTTTGTATCTAAACAATGTAAAAGCACAGTATTCTTTTGAGTTGTACTTATGGGGGATGTAGATGTCAGTAAAACATGTACTCGTATAAGTACACGATTAAATGCACATGTATGACATCGTTTTAATTAATTGAGAATGAATGAGATGTGGTGTTTATTATTGACTCACAGCCCAACAGTGTGTGGTTAGCTTAGTTCACGACTGGGTAAGGTAATAGTAAAACGCGAAAAAATTTTTCAGTGATTTCGGTTAAAGAGAATGGAATTGGGTCGTGACAGAGATTGGTATCAGAGCTATGTTGGCCTGATGTGAGTCATTAATAAAATGTAGGAAAGAACATCCCCATAGTACTGTGCTTTTGTTTAGATATAACTGTGTATACTGTGATGGATTGAGCTTAATGAATTATTATAATACAGGGAGTTAGGCACTATGCCAGTTACACGCAAAGGTAGAGGGGCGAGAGCACGTGCTAGAGGCCGTAGAGGTAGGCCTGAGAGTCGTGCGGAGCCACAGACTGAGCAGGCTCCACAGAACCCTGCTGAGAGAGCGGGTGATACTGAGGCTCGCTTCGCTAGATTAGAGCGGAGTATTGAGAGTCTGGTGGAGATAGTCACGCAGGCCTTGGGCGCCAGTGACAGACGAGGTCCCGCGGCACAGCCTACTACTAAACAGGCAGCTGCAGAGGCGGAGAGACCTCAGACTGCTGAGACAGTTACAGTTACACCACCTCCAGCCCAGGATACAGATTCTCCTATTGCTCCACAGCAGAGCGGTAGTGATGTGGGTTATGACTGCGACTTGAGCAGGTTGCGAGAGTTTCAAGCGCTGAAACCCCCAGTGTTCAGAGGGGTGAAGGACCCAGTGATTACGGAGGATTGGGTGTATGAGATGGAGAAACTGTATAGGTTTTTCCGATGTACTTCAAGTGAGAAGGTTGCCTTTGCCGTGTTTATGCTGAAAGGCGAGGCCGAGCATTGGTGGAGGTCCACCGAGGTTATTTTGAGGGCCAGACACTCTGAGATCTCATGGGAGATATTTCTAGAGGCCTTCAGGAGACAATATGTCCCAGCTACCGCACAGAGGAGACTGCGGATGGAATTCATGAATTTGGTTCAGGGGAACCGTACTGTGGACGAGTATGAGTCCAAGTTTATGTCCTTGGGGAGATATGACCCGGACACGATGGGTAGTGAGACCCAAAAGATTCAGAAGTTCATGGATGGATTGAGATTGGCCATCCGGACTAAGCTAGCTCCCTTCGATATTGTGACTTATGAGGAGGCGGTACATAAGGCTCAGTTATGTGAACAAGACTTTGAGCGAAATGCCTCCGAGCTTGGGAGAGTCAGTGTTAAAAAGGATAAGGATCGGAAGAGATCCGGGTTTGGAAGAGTGGCCAAGAGAGATGGCCAAAGATTTTTCGAGAAGAGGCCAAAGATTGAGGAGGTGCGGGAGAGAGCTGCTAGACCTCCCGTATACCCAGCCTTGACTGCGCCGAGGGGCATAACTATTGGGGGACCACGACCTACTACTGATCAGTGTAGGAGATGTGGGAGATTCCATGGGAATAGGCCCTGTCCGATGACCCCTATGGTGTGTTTTAGATGCGAGAGACCAGGACATATGGCTAAGTATTGTCCCGAGAAGATGGAGATTGCCCCACAGAAGGGCAAGGAGCCTGAGGGAGCTCCAGTTGAGACAGCAGCCCCGAGGAGGAGGGCTACAGCTGAGGAAAAAGGGAAACAGACTGCGGGTGTGAGCAGAGGAAGAGTACATGCACTGGATCAGGACACCGCAGATGCTTCGACGGATGTGATAAAAGGTACCATCCGAATCTTTGATTTAGAAGCATTGGTATTATTTGATCCTGGTGCCACACATTCTTTCATATCACCTTCCTTTGCACATAAATTGTTGAAATATGTGAAAACAACATTGTTGGATAAAATGTTGATGATTTCCACACCCATGAATGATAGCCAATTGACTGAGCATGTATGTAGGGATTGTAAATTAAAGATAGAGGGGAAGGAAATGATAGCCAATCTGATTTTATTAAATATGAATGATTTTGATGTAATTTTGGGAATGGATTGGTTGGCTACCAATCGTGTTGTGATGGATTGTCATGCCAAAACATTAATGTTTTCAGGACTAGACAATCTTATTGTAAATTTTGATGAAAAGAAATGATATGAAAACTTGTATACTTGTGGTAAATAAAGGAGTATGATTTTAAATGCATAATGCTTGAGAAATAAATCATTTATTTTGATAAATATTGAATGTGGTGTGGTGGTTTATTTTACTAATGATGGAGAGGATATTGTGAAGGGTTCATTGCCTATGTGGTCGATATAGATGAGACACCCCCGGAATTGAAGGACATACCCGTAATTACGGATTACCCTGATGTCTTTCCGGATGAATTACCAGGACTACCACCTGAAAGGGAAATGGAATTTTGCATTGAGTTAGTGCCTGGTACAGAGCCGATATCGAAACCACCCTATAGAATGGCTCCGATAGAGTTGGAAGAGCTGAAGAAACAACTGCAAGAGTTGTTGGAGAAGGGGTTTGTTAGACCGAGTGTCTCACCTTGGGGAGCACCGGTTCTATTTGTAAGGAAGAAGGATGGAAGCCTCCGACTGTGTATAGATTACCGGTTGTTGAATAAGGCCACCATTAAGAACAAGTACCCCCTTCCAAGAATCGATGATTTGTTGGATCAGCTCCAGGGAGCCGAAGTATTTTCTAAGATAGATATGCGGTCAGGGTATCATCAATTGAGGATCAGGAGTGGAGATATACCCAAGACAGCATTTCGTACCCGTTATGGCCACTACGAGTTTTTGGTGATGCCATTCGGATTGACGAATGCTCCCGCAGCATTTATGGCATTGATGAATGATATATTCAAGCCATACCTGGACAAGTTTGTGATTGTTTTCATAGATGACATTTTGGTGTATTCCAAGTCCAGGGAAGATCATGAGGAGCACTTGAGGATAGTTCTGCAGACCCTCCGAGAGAGAGAATTGTATGCCAAACTCAGCAAGTGTAACTTTTGGTTGGAACAGATCTCATTTCTGGGGCATGTTGTGTCTAAGGATGGGGTATCAGTGGATCCATCCAAGATAGAGGCAGTTGTGCAGTGGGAACAGCCCAAGACAATAACTGAGATCAGAAGTTTCCTTGGATTGGCAGGATATTATCGGAGATTTGTAGAGGGTTTCTCCAGACTAGCTGCTCCGTTGACACGCCTCACGCGTAAAGATGTTAAGTTTACATGGGATGAGGCATGTGAGAGGAGTTTTGAGGAGCTCAAGCGTCGATTGACGACTGCTCCAGTTCTCACCATTCCTACCAGCTCAGGAGGATTCTCGGTGTATACGGATGCATCACACCAGGGACTGGGCTGTGTGCTTATGCAGGATGGGAAGGTAGTTGCCTATGGATCTAGACAGTTGAAAGATCATGAGAGGAACTACCCGACACATGATTTAGAGTTGGCGGCCGTAGTATTTGCTTTGAAAATATGGCGCCACTATCTCTATGGTGAGAAATTTCAGGTGTTCACAGATCATAAGAGCCTTAAGTACCTGTTCTCGCAGAAAGAGCTGAATATGAGACAGAGGAGATGGCTCGAACTCCTGAAAGACTATGATTGTGAAATCATGTACCACCCGGGTAAGGCAAATGTAGTTGCCGATGCTTTGAGTAGAAAGAACCTTGGGTTGGTGTCTTATATGATGGTACGGGAACATGAATTGTTAGAACACTTTGCGAACCTCAGTTTGGATGTAACCCCACCTGGATCTGAGAGACTTGAGATCATGGCTAGTTTGAGACTAGAGCCAGAGTTGATTTGCCATATTCGACAAGCCCAGCAGAGCGATCGACGGTGTATCGATTGGCTGAGGCAGATACAGACAGGTGTGGGTAGTGATTTTGAGCAGAGTGCTGATGGCTTATTGAGGTTCAGAGGCAGAGTATGCGTTCCCAGGGATCCTGAGATCAGGAGAACGATTTTATCAGAGGCTCACTCATCGAAATATACGATACATCCGGGAAGTACCAAGATGTATCAAAACCTTCGGAAGGTTTATTGGTGGTCTGGAATGAAAAGAGACATTGCGGAATATGTCGCTAAGTGTCTCGTTTGTCAGCAAGTGAAGGTAGAGCATCAGAAGCCTGCAGGATTATTGCAGCCTCTACCGATACCGACATGGAAGTGGGAGCATGTCACCATGGATTTTGTGATGGGGTTGCCGAGGACCCATAGAGGTCATGATGCCATATGGGTTATTGTGGACCGGTTGACTAAGTCCGCCCATTTCTTGGCTATGAGAGCTACCGATACACTGAGTCAGTTGGCGAACCTGTATATCCGAGAGATAGTACGGCTACACGGTGTACCAGTGAGCGTTGTTTCTGATAGGGATGCCCACTTCACTTCCCATTTCTGGGAACATTTTCAGGAAGCGCTGGGGACCTGACTGAGTTTTAGCACCGCTTTTCATCCTCAGACAGATGGGCAGTCAGAGAGGACTATACAGACCCTCGAGGATATGTTGAGAGCGTGTGTGCTGGATTTTAGAGGCTCCTGGGATGACCACCTGCAGTTAGCCGAGTTCGCATATAATAATAGCTATCATGCTAGTATCGGGATGGCACCTTATGAGGCATTATACGGGCGTAGATGCCGTTCCCCTATTGGATGGGAAGAGGTTGGTGACAGATAAATTTTTGCTCCGGACTTAGTGCAGCAGGCATCTGAGGACGTCCAGTTGATATGTGAGAGATTACGGACAGCTCAGAGCCGGCAAAAGAGTTATGCTGACAAGAGACGAAGACCACTGGAGTTTGATGAGGGTGAGTCGGTATTTCTTAGGGTATCACCATCGAAGGGTATTATGAGATTCGGTAAGAAGGGCAAGCTGAGCCCTAGGTATATCGGACCCTTCGAGATTTTAGAGAGAGTGGGAGAAAAGGCATATAGATTGGCATTGCCACCGGACTTGGCAAATGTCCACAACGTCTTCCACGTTTCGATGCTTCGGAAGTATCACCCGGACCCGGCACACGTGATAAGATATGAGCCGTTGGAGCTCCATGAGAGTATGACGTATGTTGAGAAGCCGGTTCGGATATTGGACAGAAAAGAGAAAGTGTTGCGGAATAAGACAATTCCCTTGGTGAAAGTGCTTTGGCAACACCACACGGCGGAAGAGGCCACGTGGGAATTGGAGAACTTAATACGGGAGAAGTACCCCCAACTGTTTGAAGAGTGACTTGGTTCTAATTTGGAGGACCAAATTCCTTGAAGGAGGGGAGAATGTAAGACCCCGTATATGTATAAGGGTAATGTGTGTACTTGGATTAAATAATATGAATGGACTTGTGATGTAAAGTATGATTGATGTAAGTCCATGGATTTAATGTATGTATGTGTAATATAAATTGTAACGCACATACAAGTTTCATTGAGTATGAATGCGAAGAAATGAGATATGGCAAGTGATGGATGTGATTGAGACTCAAAATGAGTAGTGTGGTAAAATGGAATGGAGTTATGCTTCCATTTGGTTGTATGTAGCATACCTTTGAACATACAATGAATGCACACAAGTTTCAATGTGCATAAGGTATGAATGGATGCCATTTTCAAGTTATAGAGGTGGATGGATGAGGAAATGGCCATGGCAATAGATTGAGGGTGTGTTGGTATGAGTTGCAGCAATGAAACTGCAGGAAATCTGGAAAACATGAGGTCCAGATCGATCCCATAGGATGAGAGATCGATCTGGAAGAGCCAGAATGCTCTTATTTGGGTGAACGAATGGAGCAGATCGATCTCCAATGGAGCCAGATCGATCTGCCAAGCATCCTGTAAGTGAAAAGATCGATCCTCAAGCAGCCAGATCGATCTCCTTAGCTCTCTGTTTGGGACCAGATCGATCTCATGCTTCGACAGATCGATCTCATGCCTCAACAGATCGATCTCATTGCTTCGACAGATCGATCTCAGGCTTAAAAATGCCGTGAAAAAGAGGGATTTTAAGGGACCAGATCGATCTCCTCTTGGACCAGATCGATCTCCTCAAGTCATTTCTATATAAGGAGAGCTGAAAAATCTGGAAATCTCGGAAAACACTTAACCTTACAATTTCAACCCCAAAAACCTAATTTTCCCTCTCTAAAAATCAACCATTTTCAGTGAGATTTGAAGAGAGATCATTAGAGGCAAAGTTGTTCCTATCAAAGAGAAGAACAACATAGTGAGAGGGCATTTTTCCATTCTTGGAGTTGAAGGAGTTGAGGGCATTACCAATTGTAGCAAGGAGAGAAATCACATTGGTAAGATTCTAACCCTCCAATCCAAATGTATTAGCTATTTAATTGATTTTGGAGTTGATTGATAGGAGTATTGATGGATAAACTACTTAGGAATGTTGTGGTAGTGGTGTGACCTAGAAATCTAAAATGGGTATAATGTGGGGATATGTGGGATTGAATGAGTTTATGATTTGCGGCATGCTAAAGTTGTTATTGGGGTATTGTTTATGATTTTAGATGGTTAAATGAGATTACATTGTGAGTTTGGAAGAATTGTGGAAATGGGTATGAATATGCTTGATAAATGCCATAATGAGAGAATTCATGAAGTATGAACACTATGAGTTTAATGTCGATTTGATATCGACTTTGAATGAGTTAATAGGCCTAAGAAAATCCATAGACTCGAGTTATGGATAAAGTAATGAAACGAGGCCAAATAAGCTTTAATAGAGGCTATAGATTAAAGTGACTATAGCAAGCACAAGGGTTGCAATATATGGGTCGAATATAATGCGGGATATGATTTTGTGCAGTCCCGAAGAGTTCGTTGAAGGCGAACCGAATCGTACGAGTAAGCAGCTTAAGGAAGTGGACTCACGCATCGCAATTCCAGGTAAGGGAATTTTGTGAGTATATAGAGATAGCTGCTCGTATTTTGAACTGGGTGAATATTGGGTGTTGTATGAAATGCATGAATTGCTCAAATAGATGTTGATGGTATTTGTGAAAGATGATGGGTATATGCGTGGTTTTGGTTTTGAAGTGGATGTTATGAAAAAGGGATAGTAAGGCTAATAATTGCATAAATCATGTGTTTTGAATGCTTTTACAAAACACAATGCTTTGATTTGAGCAAATAAAAGGATAGGCTGGCTGGTACTTGAATGATGTTGTGAAATAGCCCATATGAGGCACTAAGCATATTATGTGATGTTTTGAATGCACATAAGCCGCCTATCGCGTGTATGTGATATAATTCGCGTTAGAGCCTCGCTCGCGCGAGATTTCTATGTTTTCACTTGTGTGAAACGTGCTTGAGCTTAGCTCGCACTTTGAAATTGAATTGTGATGATGTTTATAAACCGTACTGGAGCTTCTGCTCGTACGTGGATTGTGAATGGTTATCTTATGAGTATAACCGTACTAGAGCTATGCTCGTACGCGCCTCTTTATGAGAAGATGCATGATGCATGAGTCGTGCTAGAGTTTTACTCGCACAAGCTTGTACAATGGGATTCGTATAGGGTTGTGAAAGTGGGTAAGATCCTTAAGCCTTACATCCTTAAGCTAACATCCTTAAGCCCGAGGAGGCAGGGAGGCTCTGTTAGGCGGGGAGGCTCTGTTTGGTGGGGAGGCTCTCTTACGGTGGGATCCTTAAGCCAACATCCTTAAGCCCAAAGAGGCGGGGAGGCTCTGTTAGGCAAGGAGGCTCTCCTACATGGGTATGGTGAAGGTAAGATCCTTAAGCCCTACATCCTTAAGCTAACATCCTTAAGCCCGAGGAGGCAGGGAGGCTCTGTTAGGCGGGGAGGCTCTGTTCGGTGGGGAGGCTCTCTTACGGAAAGGACCCTTAAGCCCTACATCTTTAAGCTAACATCCTTAAGCCCGAGGAGGCAGGGAGGCTCTGTTAGGCGGGGAGGCTCTGTTCGGCAGGAAGGCTCTCCTTCACGGAATATGGAAAACTCTTGGTATGGGGTAGATAAGACCTAAGAATGGCACCCCCAATCATGATATGAGTTGCGGAGTACGATGTACCGTGTATATCACATGGAGTACTATGTACCGCATGATGGTTATGTGATGAGAAAGTCTGGCGAGGGATAATTCATCTTCGTGCCAGCATGATACCCCGCACACCTGGATGCGTGTGGTCTGGGATGATTTATGATATAATGATTCACATAGGCACTTTTGATATAGTGACCTAGATTTATACACATGCGTGAATTGTGGAATGTAAATATGGTTGTGATTGTGAGTTGATTTGGTGGTGTTATGTTGTTGGTTCAAAAAGGAAGTTTCTAAATGAATTGCCCTTTTATGAATTTAAATGAGATTGAGCATGAGATGTTTTATACATGATGTCTCTACCATGTTTTATATGCCGATGCACATGATTTGATACATGATATATATGTATATTCACATGGCATAGTTTTATTCCTCATGCTCCTACTATAAACGATTTATGCATAACACTATCAGCATGTAGATAGAGTAGTTATCTACCATGCTTGCATTATTGCCTTACTGAGCGTGTGGTTGCTCATCCCACTCTATTTTCCCCCCTACAGAGCGTGCATAGTAGCCCAGTGAGGACTGAGGCGTATTATTTTGGACTCCGCTGCATCTCCATCGCTAAGAGGTATATACACAGTGATTCTTTTTGTATCTAAACAATGTAAAAGCACAGTATTCTTTTGAGTTGTACTTATGGGGGATGTAGATGTCAGTAAAACATGTATTCGTATAAGTACACGATTAAATGCACATGTATGACATCGTTTTAATTAATTGAGAATGAATGAGATGTGGTGTTTATTATTGACTCACAGCCCAACAGTGTGTGGTTAGCTTAGTTCACGACTGGGTAAGGTAATAGTAAAACGCGAAAAAATTTTCAGTGATTTCGGTTAAAGAGAATGGAATTGGGTCGTGACACATATATTACAAGGTTATACATATATGGGGTCTCATATTAACGACACTAACTTTGAGAAAAAAAAGGAGCACATAATCAATGTGCTTGGCTGTATGGATCTGGACTATGCGATCAGGTCAGAACAACCTCCTGCCCTTATTGATAATAGTTCATCTATAGAAATGGCACTTTATGAAAAATGGGAGCGTTCAAATCGTATGAGTTTAATGATCATGAAGCACTCAATTTCAGATGCCATCAGGGGCGCAATACCTGAGGAAGAAAATGCTAAAATTTTTCTAAAGCAGATTGCAGACAGATTCACTGTAAATGAAAAGGTCAAAATAAGCACTATTCTGACTAAGCTTGTTTCAATGCAGTATAATGAAAAAAGGAAACATAAGGGAGTACATTATGAAAATGTCTAATCTTCTTACAAGATTAAGGGCACTAAAGTTAGAGTTGTCTAAAGACATACTCGTGCATCTGGTCTTGATATCTCTTCGTGCACAATTCAATCCCTTTAAGATAAGTTATAACACTCAAAAGGAGAAATGGACTCTTAACTAGCTCATTGCTTAGTGTGTGCAAGAGGAAGAGAGGCTGAAACAAAATAAGATAGAAAAGTGCTTACTTAGCATTTTCTTTCAATGGTAATGTTACCAACAATAAAAGAAAACAGAATAATACAAGAAAAGACACTGTAAACACTGGAACTTCATAGCCTAAGGGGCAGTAGAAACATGATAAGGTGATCACTTGTTTCTTTTACTATAAAGTTGGACATGTGAAGAAGAATTGTTTCAAGTATGCAAAATGGCTTGCTAAAAAGCGTAAACTTCTCAACTTTGCTTGTTTTGAAGTTAATTTGGCTTTATACCAAATCACACTTTGTGAATAGATATAGGTGCAACTACTCACATAAGTTTGACAATGCAGGGCTGTCTAAGGAGCAGAAAGCCAACTGATGCTAAGAGTTTCATCTATATGGGAAATGGCGAGAAAGCTCCTGTTGAGGCTATTGGTCTATTCAGGTTAAAGTTTGAATCTGGTTGTCATTTAGATTTGGACAAGACTTTTTATGTATCGTCATTTAAACAGAACTTGATTTTTGTTTCTAATTTGGACAAATTGGGTTATTCTTATTCATTTAGAAATGAAAAGTTTAGTCTCTTTCAGCATTTAAATCTCATTGGTACCAGTTCTTTAGTTGATAATTTAAATAAATTGGACCTTTATGCCTTATATGTTAATGAATGCTTGCATGTAAGTAATTACGGTACAAAACGTAAATTAATTAATGAGAATTCTTCTATGCTATGGCACAAATGTTTAGGGCATATTTTTGAATAAAGAATACGAAGACTTGTGTCAGAAAGGATTCTTGATTCTCTTGATTCTTCAGATTTCAAAATTTGTATTGAGTGTATTAAGGGAAAACAAACAAATGTTAAGAAAATATGTGCCAAAAAGAGTTCAAACGTCTTAAAATTAATTCATGCTGATATATATGGTCCATTCCCTACGACTTCTTGGAATGGTCAACAATATTTTATTACTTTCATATATGATTATTCTTGTTATGGGTACCTGTACTTAATTCATGAGAAGTCTCAATCGTTGGATGTTTTCAATAACTATAAAGCTGAAGTTGAAAATCAACTTGGTAGGAAAATTAAAGCCATTAGATCTGACTATGGTGGCGAGTACTATGGTAGATATGATGGATCGTGTGAACGTCCAGGACCCTTTGCAAGGTATAGCAGAATGTGGCATCATTCCTCAATACACCATGTCGAGGACTCCAAACTAAAATAGCTGAGAGATAAAATGAAACCCTAAAAGATATGGTGAGAAGTATGATAAATCATTCTTCTTTACCATAATCACTTTGAGGAGAAGCCTTAAAGACTGTAGTGTATATCCTTAATCGAGTTTTAAGCAAAATAGTAGCTAAAATCCCATATGAGTTATAGACAGAAAAGAAGCCTAATATCAGGCACTTACATGTTTGGGGATGTCCAGTTAAAGATAGGTCATACAAGCCTAATGAAAGGAAATTAGACTCAAGAACAGTAAGCTGCTACTTTGTTGGATAATCAGAAAGATCGAAGGGTTTCAAATTTTATGATCCCTCAAGTAAATCCTTTTTTGAGACGAGAAATGCTAAGTTCATTGAGGATGTTGAATATAGTGGGAGTGTCAAACCTAGGAATCTTGTCTTTGAAGAAGAACATGTCACTATTCCTACAGTTGCAGTTGAAAATGATCAGGTAATTATGTTTAACGTTGTTTAAGATACAAATCCAGATTATCAAGATGTTCCTGGGTTACCTCCTGCTTATATTGAAGAGCCAGCTCCTATTCAATTGGAGGAGCAACAACAACCTCAATTAGAACTGCCATTAAGGAGATCTTCTAGGGAGAGGAGATTGACGATTTCAGATGATTAGATCGTTTATCTCCAAGAACATGAGTTTAATATAGGAGTGGAAGATGATCTAACATATTTCAGCGAAGCCAAACAAAGTGTTCACTCTCAACAATGGATAGAGGCCATGAAGGATGATATGAAATAAATGGAAGACAATGACGTTTGGGATCTTGTTGAATTCTCTAAATGAGAGAATCTGATTGGTTGTAAATGGATTTTCAAAATCAAATATGATTCGAAAGGCAATATCAAAAGATATAAAGCACGTCTAGTCACCAAAAGTTTAACTCAAAAGGAAGACATTGATTACAAAGAGACTTTCTCTCCAGTTTTATCGAAAGACTCTTTTAGAATCATTATAGCACTTGTAGCTAATTATAATTTAGAGTTACATCATATTGATGCAAAGATAACGTTTTCTAAATGGAGACATTGAAGAAACAATTTATATGGTGCAACTAAAAAATTTCATGTCGGATAATTCGAAAAATCTGGTATGCAAATTAAAGAAATCCATCTATGGTTTAAAGAAAGCATCCCATCAATGGTATCAAAAATTTGATCTAGTGATTACCTCATTTGGCTTCAAGGAGAACACTGTTGATCGATGTATTTATCATAAGATCAATGAGAGAAAGTTTATTCCTCTGGTGTTATATGTTGACTGTATTATGCTAACAAGCAGCGATATGGGCTTGTTTCATGTAAGCAAGAAATTTTTTTTAAGTAATTTTAAAATGAAAGATCTTGGAGATGCATATTTCGTGTTGGGCATACAAATCCATTGAGATTGTTCTCGTGGTATACTTAGCTTATCATAAAAGGCATATATTGATAATGTGCTTAGCAGATTTGACATGAAGAATTGTGCATCAGGAGATACACTTATTGCTAAAGGTGATAAATTTAGTTTTCTTCAATGCCCAAAAAATGAGATTGAAAAGAAAGAGATGTAGAAGATTCCTTATGCATTAGTAGTAGGGAGTCTTATGTATGCTCAAGTTTATATGCGTTTAGATATTGCGTACGTAGTTGAAATGCTTGGCAGATATTTAAGTAGCCCTGGTATGGATCATTGGAAAGCAATAAAAAGGGTTATGCGGTATCTACAGAGAACTAAAGATTATATGTTCAAATATCGGAGGTCAAATCATTTAGAGATTGTTGGGTATTTAGACTTCGACTTTGCTGGTTATCTTGATAGTAGAGAGTTTACTTCTGCTATATTTTCATGTTAGATGAAGGAGGTGTCTCATGGAAGAGTGTAAAGTACTCACTCATAGCTTTTTCCACCATGGAGATAGAATTTATAGCTGTTATGAGGCATCGAACCAAGGAAAATGGTTACGAAATTTTATCACCGGGCTGTACATTGTTGATAGTATTGAGAGACCATTGAAGATTAATTGTGATGATAACACTACTGAGTTATATTCTAAGAACGACAGAAGCTCGTCGAAGTCAAAGCATATTGATATTAAGTTTCTTGTTGTTAAGCAGAGAGTTCAGAGTCTTCAGATTACTATTGAACATATAAATACAAGCTCCATGATTGTGAATCTGCTAATGAAGGGAGTACCACATAAGGTGTTTCGTGAGCATGTAACTCGTATGGGTTTGGTTCATCCTGATGATATGCATGTATAGTGAGATTTTGTTTCTTGATGTTCATTTGTTATTGAGATATTTTTCTGATCAGACATAAGTATTTTTTTTATTATTGAAAACTCAGAAATAAAATGACATTCTTTCAGTTGCAGTATGGATAAAGTTTTGAAAGTATGTTATTCTTTGAATTATAATGTAGGACCAGTTAGAAATGGGCATGTTAAGGGATCATGTTACATGTAATTTTCATGCTACACATCCATACTTGATCTATGTCGTTAATTATATTAATATACATGATCATTGATTGGTCTAGTTACGAAATATATGTAACAAAGATCGCTTTGATCCTATGTTGATATAATTGATAGACCAGATGGTTTGGAGATGTTACTTTGTAAAGATAGCAAATATTGAGCTCTTAAAGTTATTTTTAAAATATACAATTGTTAAGAGACATATGTGGCCTAGTGGGAAATTGTTGAGAAATTATTTATGTGGGCCTACATATATAAATTGATTGTACATTACATGCTATCTAATTTGTTTAGTCTATTGAAAAGTGATTAAATAAAGTTATTGGACTTCAGAGCATCTCAATTAGTATGAGCTTTGCAATATGTAGAGACCCAATATTTATTCTTTTTTAATAATGGGCCAAAATAGGATAATATATACTACAGTTATAAATAGATTATGGTCCCAGTCTAAACGTTAATTTTCTCTTTCTCATATCCCATTGTGAGTGAATTAGGGTTTTCTATGATAAAGTAAGGTTTAGACGTGGAAGACTGCTAACCTCTGATCAATTAATTCCAATGGATTCAAGTATGTTTCTATATTTTAATTTTTTTGATGATTGAACATGAAATCCTAGATATAGATATTAAGTAATTAAATTTTACTACTCTCTTATAGTGAATAGTGTTGGATACATCAATAACAATTTTAGTAGTTAGTGATGCATTTAATATAAATACACCAGTTGGATGAGATGAAAAATGACTATTGCTTGCTAGTAGAGAAGGTGATCAATCCTACCCTTTTGGGGAACAATCCGTCAAATTGCTTAGGACAACGTAGTCATTAGATCAAAAGGAAATTTGACCCTAGGATTGATCACTTCAGACTTAAGAGTCGAGGGATGCATTCTAACTTCAAGCATATCGATCTACTAAGCTATGACATTCAAATTTATGATTGTTTGGAGTAGGCGATAGACTCTAGGATTAATCCTATAGATTTAAAGATAAGTGAGACATTATATAAGCATTTCGTTTAATCTGGGATCAATCTTGGGATCGATCCTACTATAACAGCCCTTTGGAGGATTAATCTTAGCAGTTTTGAAGAAAAATGAGAAACAAGGGACAATATTTTGTGTATAGATCGATCCTGGGTTTGATCTTCCTCTTTATATTTTTACATTTTCAACATTTTTACTTCAAATTTTTTTTCTTAATTATAAATTTACTTTGGTCAAATTTGTATATATAATAACTTGTAAATTTGAGCAAGAATAATTTTGTCAAATTTTTAGTAATTATTTACAATAACTGAAAGAAAAATTACTAATTTTTCAATTTCAATTTACTTAATACTAATATTTGTTATATAAAAAATATGATTAATTCAAAAATAAGAATCTTCTCATTTTTTATATGAAAAAAGTTAAGTGATTTGTGAAACCCAAATTTTTTTCACTTTATTTCTTATTTGAAAAATTAAGAAGTAATTGAGAACTCGAAATAATGTTGTGCAGGCCCGAAACCACCAAAGCACTAGAGTTAGCGACGTGGGACCTGTTGGCACGAAAATCGAGGTAAGACCTTAAGCCCAAAAATTTCTTAATAATTTTATATATGGTCATGAAATGATGATTAGAAATGAAAACTGAGGTATTGGAAGTGAAAAAGTTAGTAAGGTTCGGGTTTTGCACTAAACAGAGCAAATGGGCTCGGAATTAGAAATAAATTCGGATTAAATTCTTGAATTTCCCAAAAATCATTCCGAGACCATAGAAAATTAATATAAGGTGAAATTTAGTTTAGAAATCAAAATCAAGTGGAAATATGGAGGTTTCGGGGATCAAAATAATTTGTAAAGTAAAGCGAAAACTTTAAGCCATTTTGCTTGGTATTGACCAAATCGTGCAAAATGGGCTCAATCGGGAAATTTTTCTCAAAAAAGTGACCTCAAAGTTTTATGCAACATACTAGGGACATAGTATAACACTTGAGAAGTGGAAATTTGGAGAAAATTAGACTAAAATTAGTTTTTAGAATTTTTTCAAAGTAGGACAAAAATCTATCCTCTTCAGTCTGCCGACCAAGCTCTCATTTTGTCAAATTTGAAGACCTTAGGGTAATCAATTTGAACCAAATTTTTTAAGTCTAAAATTAGACTTCTTAAGCTTTCAGGAGACGTAAAAATCAACCCAATTGGACTTTCCAACCGACAGAAATCCCCTCCCCTTCATTCTCACTGGTGTCCTCCCTTTCCCCTAATTGCGTGATTTTTCCAGCGACCTTCCAGCTAGATTCAGCTGTTGGAAAAGAAGGATCAAATCTTCCTCATCCAGTACTATATAACATATAAAAAAAATTTAGCCACAAAAAAGTTCATTTTATAGGTGAAAAACTCGAAAGAAAACTAGTGGACAGATTTGCCCTGTTTTTGGTAAGTGATGAACTTGGAGTTTTTGATTCTTTGGTTGGATTTTCTTGTAGTTTTTGATGATTCTAAGTTCTATACATGTTAAATTACAGTTGAGGATCAATTGGGAGAATAAAAAACGTGGTCAACCTTAGTCAAACTCGAGGTAAAGTTGATGGATGATGATGATGATGAAGTTCATATATGTTGTTACTTGGTGTTTTTAGAAGGTTTTTAGTTAAGTGGAATTGGATGATTTAATTTCTATGGATGATTTGAGTTCTAGATAGCAAGGTGTTGATGTGTTTGTGGTGAAAATTTGATGGATCTAAGGTTGTTACGGTTAAATTTATATCGAGAAAGCCCGATTTATAGCTTAACTCAGTATAAAACCGAAAAGTGAAAGAATTAAAAATTTGGCAAAGTGAATAGTATGATTTATGAACTTAAATGAGTCATAAGGTTAATGAAATAATGAAATGAGAAATTAGAATAATGAAATTTGTCAAAAATGGCACTATATCGGTAAAACCGAGAAAATCGAAAAAGTTGATTGAAAAGTTAAAATGGTCAAACTTCGAGAAGATAAATCAAAATTGAGTATGTTAAGATGAAATTGATCAATATATGATGAATTGATATCATTTTTGGTAGCTCAAGAATTTTGCACTTAAATTGAGGCAATCTTGAGAACCGACAATTTTGTACTGCCCCAAGATCTACTAGGTAAGGAAATTTTGTGAGTAGCTAGAGATAGATATACGTATTTTCGGGTAGATTTTCAAAAATTAAATTGTATATAAATTTTGAATATGAAAAATATCGGTAGAGACCCGACATAGGAAAATTATCGTTTTGCCCATACTAAGGAAAATTTTAGAAAAGTTAGGATTGGATTGAAATATGAATAAATAACATGTTTTGACTGCTTTCACTATGAAATATTGCTTTTTAGTAAATTAAATAATATTTATTGCGACCCGAAAGAATAAATGACGATTTTGCCACTATAAAGGGTAAAAATTTTCACTTTTAGAAAAAGTCATGAAAAGTAAGAACTGAGTGTTCTTGATGAGTTTTAATGCTTTTCAACTAGGATATGGATAGGCTGGCTGAAGTTTTATCAATTTACATAAAATAGCACGTGGCAGATGCTGATTTTGGTTTTAAAACCATTCTTTGAAATTAAGCCACGTACATGATATATGTGGAAATAAAACGTGTTGAGAGCATTGCTTGCATGAGATTTGACATGATTTGTGCACATGGCATAGTGCTGAGAGCTTTTCTCGCACTAGATTTTTATATGACATGCATAAGGCCGTGCTGGGAGCATTATGTAGACTGTGTGTCACACTAATTTCATATGCTCGCACGTGCATTTCGAGACATGGCTTTAGATATTGAGATGACATTGGCATGAGGTGAACACTGTACCGTGCTTATAGCGTTGAGTATGTTGTACTGTGCCGTGATATATGATTTGTCGTCTTCAGACTAGTGATCTGATTGGCTGGCGGGAAGGTTTGGTACCCACCTCCTGGGGTAACTTTAGATATAATGTGATACCCCACACACTAGGATCCATGTAGCCTGGGATCACAAGGATATGACCATAGTCCTAGAGTTATTACCATGATTCTTGCATAGTCTTGCATGTCACTTGCTTTGCGAAATCGCATGTTATTTGCTTTGCAAAATCACAGTAATGGTTTTGGAATGTAATATGGGGAATGTAAATATTGGGAATCACGTACGAAGTTGTAGTATCGTGGTTATGAAATGTAAATGTTTACTTTTGAATAGAATAAGAAATAAATGACATGGTAGACGGTAAGGTATGGCTAATACCGAATCACAGCCCAACTGTTGGTGGTGAGACTGTTCACGACAGGGAAAGGTAAAAAAATGTAGTGATTTTAGGAAAAAAAAGGTCGTGATAGAGGTGATATTAGAGCCGAGTTGGTCTGAAGTGAGTCGGTATTACGAAATAGAAAGTTTACATCCCCATATTACTGTGCTTTGTTTAGATGTAATTGTGTATACTGAGATAGGAATTGACTAAGAAATTATTTTGAATGCAGGAATTTAGGCACTATGCCTGATACCCGCCGTGGTAGAGGGATGGGAGCACGAGCTAGAGGCCGTAGGGATGGGCCTAGGGGCCATGCTGAGCCGATACCACATGAGGCTCATGAGGAGGTAGAAGTAGAGGCTAATGTTTAGCATGCTCCACAAGGTCTGGCAGAGAGATCGAAAGGTATCGAGGCACGCTTCGCGAGGATAGAGCGGAGCTTAGAGGAAATTTTAGAGTTGATTGCCTAGTCATTACCTGGAGCGGGGGTGAGTAAGGTACAGCTGTGCATGGTGATGGTGAACATACGGCTGACCCTGAGATGCCTGCACAGCCAGCCCAAGAACCTTAGACTACAGATATTCCAACGCCTCCACCAGTACAGGAAACACCTTCTACTGCTGCTCCACCACAGGGTAGAAGAGATTGGGGTTATGGATGTGACCTGGATAGGTTAAGACAATTTCAAAAATTTAACCCCCTATCTTTCAGCGGAGTTTAGGATCCAGTAGCTGCAGAGGATTAGGTGAATGAGATTGAGAAACTATATGGGTTTTTCGAGTGCACTACTATTGAGATGGTAGCGTTTGCCATATTCATTCTGAAAGGATGAGTAGAGCATTGATGGAAATCCATCAGACCTGTTCTGAGAGCCCGGCATACAGAGATCAGTTGGGATGTATTTTTAGAGATCTTTCGAAGGCAATATGTTTTGGATACTACACAACGGAGGCTATAAATGGAATTCTTGGATTTGACCCAGAGGAGTATATCAGTGGATGAGTATGAGACAAAATTTATCTCCCTAGGCAGATACGATCTTGACACGATGGACAATGAGGTCAAAAAAGTCTGAAAGTTTGTGGATGGACTGAGACCATCCATTAGGTCCTGATTGGTTCCCTTTGACATACCGACCTATGAGAAGGCAGTGCATAGGGCACAGTTGTGTGAACAAGATATTAAGTGGGTTACCTCAGAGTTTGGAAAGGTTGGCAGAGTGAGGGACAAAGATAGAAAGAGACCGACGGTAGACAGAGGCTTCAATTATAGAGGAAGCAAAAGATTTTTTGGGAAGAGGCCGAACTTTAAGGAAATCCGAGAGAAGACAGTTAAGCCTCCTATGTATCCTGCCATAACTCAAACAAAGGGTATAGTGATTGGAGGGCCATGACCTACTACAGAACAGTGTGGTAGGTACCATGGAACTCGGCCATGTTATGGATCTCCTGTTATATGTTATCGATATGGGAAACTCAGACATGTGATTCAGAATTGCCTAGAGATGATTGAGAGTGCCCCACAAAAGGGCAAGGAGCCAGAGAGAGCTCCAGCTAATACTCCTACTCCGAGACAGAGAGCGACAACTAAAGAAAAGAGGAAGCAGGTGGTTGGCAGAGGGCGAGTACACGTCTTGGACTAGGATACTGCAGGTCAGTTGTCAAATGTGGTGAAAGGTACCATCCTGATCTTTGATTTTGAAGCATATGTTTTGATTGATCCTGGTTCCACACATTCATTTGTATCGCCTTCATTTGCTATTAAATTGTTGAAACATGTAAAGCTTTCCCCGTTAAGTAGGAAGTTACTAATTAGTACTCCAATGAATGAGAGTCAGTTGGTAGAGTATGTGTGTAGAGATTGTAAGTTGAAGGTAGGAGAAAAGGATATGTCAGTTGATCTCATTATGTTGGATATGAAAGATTTTGATGTAATACTAGGAATGGATTGGTTGACTAAGAATCATGCTGTTTTAGATTGTTATTCTAAGACAATAATGTTTTCTACCCCTGAGAAATGTATTATAACATGTTTTGAAAAGAAATGAAAGCAATGGTTGTTGTAATTAAATGATGAAAATTTATGCTGACCAAATGATTAATATTTTGAAGGTTTATTGGCATATGTGGTTGATATGAATAAGACACATCCGGAGTTGGGAGACATTCGTGTGGTTAAGGAATTTGGAGATGTTTTTCCAGATGATTTACCACGATTACCACCAGAGAGAGAGATGGAGTTTTGTATAGATTTGATACCTGGTAAAGAACCAATATCTAAGCCACTGTACAGAATGGCTCTGATCGAGTTAGAGGAGCTAAGGAAACAGTTACAGGAATTGTTGGATAAAGGGGTTTATTAGATCGAGTGTCTCACCCTGGGGGAGCTCCGATCTTGTTCGTTAAGAAGAAAGATGGAAGCCTTCGACTGTGCATTGATTACAGGTTGTTGAATAAGGCTACAATCAAGAATAAGTACCCCCTTCCACGCATCGATGATTTATTAGATCAATTTCAGGGAGCGCAGGTCTTTTTAAGATAGATCTGAGGTTTGGGTATCATCAGTTGAGGATTCGAGATGATGGTGTACCCAAGATAGCATTTCGGACCCGTTATGACCACTATGAGTTTATGGTTATGCCATTCGGATTGACGAATGCTCCCGCAGCTTTTATGGAATTGATGAATAATGTATTTAAGCTATACCTGGATCTATTTGTTATCATCTTTATCGATGACATTTTGGTGTACTTGAAATCCAGGAAAGAGCATGAACAGCATATGAGGATTGTATTACAGACCCTCTAAGAGAAGGAGTTGTATGCTAAACTCAGTAAGTGTGATTTTTGGTTAGAGCAAATTTCATTTTTAGGCCATGTGGTGTCAAAGGATGGTGTGTTAGTGGATCCATCCAAGATCGAGGCAATAGTTCAGTGAGAGAGGCCCAAGACAGTCACTGAGATTAGGAGTTTTTTGGGTTTAGCTGGATATTACAGACGATTTGTAGAGGGATTTTCTAAGTTGGCTGCTCCATTGACACGTCTCACTAGGAAGAATGTTGCATTTGTGTGGGACGATGATTGTGAAAGGAGTTTTGTAGAACTGAAACGCCGATTGACCACCGCTCTGATTCTCACCATTCCTACCAGCTCAGGAGGTTTTTCTATATATACAGATGCTTTACATCAAGGACCGGGCTGTGTATTAATGCAGGATGAGAAAGTAGTTGCTTATGGATCCCGACAGTTAAAGGATCATGAGAGGAACTATCCAACCCACGCCTTAGAGTTGGCAGCCGTAGTATTTGCACTGAAGATATGGCACCACTATCTCTATAGTGAGAAATTTCAAATTTTCACCGATCATAAGAGCCTTAAGTATTTGTTCTCACAGAATGAGCTGAATGTGAGACAGAGAAGATGGCTAGAGCTTTTGAAAGACTATGACTGTGAAATTTTGTACCATCCAGGCAAGCCGAATGTGGTAGTAGATGCCCTCAGTAGAAAGGGTATGATGTCCTATAGGATGATTAGAGAATGAGACTTGTTAAACAGTTCACCGAGCTAAGAATCAGTATTGATGAGGTTGAGAATGGGTTTATGACTAGCCTACAGATGGAGCCCAGTATACTGGATCAGATACGGGCAAGACAGAGAAATAATCAGAAGTTATTAGATATAGTTAGCCAGGCTGAAGAGAGATCACAGTCAGACTTTTTGGTCAGTAATGATGGGTTATTGAGATTTTGGGGCCGTATTTGTGTACCCCATGCTAACACCCTGAGACAAAACATTCTGAAAGAGTCACATTGTTCTCGATTCACCATGCACCCAAGTAGTACTAAGATGTACCATTATCTACGAAAAGTTTATTGGTGGACAAGAATGAAGAAAGATGTGGCAGATTTTGTGGCTAGATGTTTAGTTTGTCAACAGATTAAGGTTGAGCACCAGAAGCCAGCAGGACTGCTTAAGTCATTACCAGTGCCTACTTGGAAATGCGAGCATATTACTATGAATTTTATTATGGGGTTACCTAGGACCTAGAGAGGTCATGATGCAGTCTGGGTGATTGTAGACAGACTGACAAAGAGTGCCCACTTCCTTGTCATCAAGAGCACTGAATCACTAGATAAGCTAGCAGATTTATATGTCAGAGAGGTGATACGATTACACGGGGCTCTTGTGAGTATTACTTCTGATAGAGATTCCTGATTCACTTTGAGGTTTTGGACTCGTTTTCAGGAATCCATGGGATCTCGTCTAAATTTGAGCACCGCCTATCATCCTCAGACAGGTGGTCAGTCCGAGCGGACTATTTAGACCTTAGAGGATATGTTAAGGGCGTGTGCACTAGATTTTAAGGGCTCATGGGATGATCATTTGCCTATTGCTGAATTTGCCTATAATAACAGTTATCATGCTAGCATTGGTATGACTCCTTATGAAGCTCTATATGGCAGGAGATGTAGATCCCCGATTACCTAGGAAGAAGTGGATGACAGGAAAATACTTGCTCCTGAACTAGTCGAACATGCATCTAAAGATGTTCAGTTAATCAGTGATAGATTGAGGACAGCATAGAGTAGACAAAAGAGTTATGTAGATGTGCGAAGATGTCCTCTGGAATTTCAAGTTGGGGACTTTGTATTTGTAAATGTGTCTCCGATGAAAGGTGTAACAGGTTTCGGGAAGAAAGGGAAGCTTGGTCCTCGCTTCATTGGTCCATTTGAAATATTAGAGAAAATAAGAGATGTTGCCTACCGACTTGCACTACCCCCAGAGTTGTCGGGAATACATATTGTCTTCCACGTTTCCATGTTGAGGAAGTATTATTCGGACCCTTCTCATGTCATCGAGTACGAACCATTAGAGATTCAGGAAGACATGAGTTATATTGAACAATCGATCCAGATCCTCGACAAAAAAGAGAAGGTACTTCGATCTAAGATGATTCCATTGGTAAAGGTTCTCTGGCGACACCACTCGACAGAAGAAGCTACGTGGGAGCTAGAGAGCCACATGATAGAGAGGTACCCACAATTATTCGGGGGACCAGCTTAAATTCGGAGGATCGAATTCTTATAAGGTAGGGAGAAATGTGAAACCCAAATTTTTCCCACTTTATTTCTTATTTGGAAAACTAAGAAGTAATTGAGAACTCAAAATAATATTGCACAGGCCAGAAACCACCGAAGCATTCAAGTTAGCGACATGGGGTCCGTTGGCATGAAAATCAAGGTAAGACCTTAAGCCTAAAAATTTCTTAAGAATTTTATATATAGTCATGAAATGATGATTTGAAATGAAAACGGAGATATTGGAAGTGAAAAAGTTAGTAAGGTTCGGGTTTTTCACTAAACAGAGCAAATGGGCTAGTGAGGTCTTACCTCGGTTATGATGTGTAGTCTTCGGACTAGTGATCTGATTGGCTGGCGGGAAGGTTTGGTACCCACCTCTTGGGGCAGCCTCAGATATAATGTGATACGCCGCACACTAGGATCCGTGTAGCCTGGGATCACAAGGATATGGCCATAGTCCTAGAGTTATTACCATGATTCTTACCTAGTCTCGCATGTCACTTGCTTTGCAAAATCATATGTTATTTGCTTTGCGAAATCACATATTACTTATTACTTGATTTTGTGATTTCAGGATTTTATGATTTTGGGATTGAGTTATGATGATTTTGGGACGGATGTTGATTTGAAATAAATGACATGTTTTGACATAATGTGAATTATTTAAATAGCATGACGTATAATTCCATGCTTTATCTGCCATTTCACGAAATGAATTGTTTTATACGAATGGTTTTATCTGGCATAAAAGTATGCATGAGATTCGTATTTAAGTATGATTTTGAAAGAAAATGATTTAATGCATGGCATCATGATCATGTAGATAGTATGATTATCTACTTGCTCGTATGATTGCCTTACTGAGCGTGTGGTTGCTCACCCTTTCATTTCTCCCCTTTTTCAGAGCATTCGTAATAGTTGGTGAGCGGCTGAGAACTTGCATTCTGGATATCCCCCGCTTACCATCATCGAAAGGTATACACCTTGGTATCATTTTGTATCTAAACATGTAACAACACAGTAATGGTTTTGGAATGTAATATGGGGAATGTTAATATTGGAAAACATGTACGAAGTTGTAGTATCGTGGTTATGAAATGTAAATGTTTACTTTTGAATAGAATAAGAAATGAATGACATGGTAGACGGTAAGGTATGACTAATATAGAATCACAACCCAACTGTTGGTGGTGAGACTATTCACGACAGGGAAAGGTTAAAAAAATTGTAGTGATTTTAGGAAAAAACAGGGTCGTGACATGATTGAAAAACTTAACTTATTCAACTAAGTGTTTTTGGAAAAATAGGTTGGAAATATAATCCAGCTTAATCATTTAAGTGTTTTTGAAAATAATTTTGAAATATACTCTCATTTAATCTTTTGATTGTTGCGTTTTGAAATTTATACCGAAGTTCCCAGGTCGCGACAAGTAATATAGTAGTGAAGTACAAATATCGTTTCTACAAGGATTATTCAAAATTGTTCAAACTAAGTACTAAAATAGGTCAACCTATTTTTAATCAAATAATTGAGATCTTTCTAAATTAACTAATAACTAAAACAATATAAATAAAAATAAAAATTTGCAAAATAAATGCAAAGAACATAAAAATTTAAAATACAAAATAAATTAAATTTAAACTACCAAAAACATAAATTAAAGTTATTATACCCTCTTAACTAAATGTACTATTTAAACTAAACTATTATAAAACAATAAACTACAAATCATGAAGCTGAATTTTAAGAACTAAAATTGCATTTAACATCTATATGTGTATTCCTATGCCAACCACGCTTGCTGCCTCCCTGCACTGCCACGCCATGCTTTCATGCACAACCTGCGTCCCATGTGCCCGCCTTACTAATCATGCACATCACGTTCTGTTGGTTACTCTGCTTCAGCGGCAGCTGTAAGACCCGCATTTTTGTATCCCACTACTTATGATTCAGCATTTGTAAACATTGATATATGATATTGGAATCATAAGAAAGATTGTATTACAATCCAAAATGCGAGTAAAAGTAGAAAATACTTTAAAAAGCATAAAATCGCCAATAGTAAGTTAAAACGAGCTCAGGCTAAACCGAAGGAATGCCAACCATTCTGACTGAAGATAAGAACTTAAAACATCCAAATAAGGATAGTTAAAGAAGGAAAGCTCGTTTAGTTTGGTCCCAATAAAGTCGAAGTGTCACGACCCCTTTTCATCCATTTCATCTAAAAATCACGATAAATTTTTCGCTTTATTCGTTAACTTACCCAATCGTGAATAACTCTCACCAATAATAGTTGGGCTATGAGTCAGTATTAATCATCATTTACCATTCATCTTTCAATTAATCAAGAGCAAACACATACATTTGGAAGTTTAAGTTCTATACTTATATATGTTTGCTAACACTTACATCCTCCATATTACAATTCAAAATGATTACTATGCTATTACATGTTTAGATACAAAAAGATTTCTTGTGTGTATACCTCTTAGAGATGGAGAGCAGCGAATGTCCGGGTACAACTCCTCAGTCCCTCACTAGACTACTTGTATGCGCTCTGTAGAGGGGAAAAATGATAGGGATGAGCAACCACACGCTCAGTAAGGCAATAATGCAAGCATGATAGATAACTACACTATCTACATGCTTATAATGTCATGGCATAAAGATCATTAATAACCAGAGCATGAGAAAATGTTAAAACTATGCCACATGTATATACATATATCATGTATTAAAAAACATGAAAATATGCATGTAAACATGGAAAACCATCATCTAAAACTTCTCATGCTCATTATAATAAAACTCATCATAAAAACCATTCCTTGGGGTTTAACATCAAATCAAAATTTAGTAAAACTCATCACAATCAGCTTATCATCCTTTTAAAAACATATCACAAGGTTAGACCCCTCTCTCGGGTCGACCCTGGACAACACAAATCATGTTCGGTATATAAAACCATGTGATATCATGTGAGACAGGTTGTCATTATATATAATCAGGGACTCTGTTAGCCAACTATGTCACTATCATCCCAGACCACACGGATCCCGATGTGCGGGGCATCATGCTAGAACGGAGGTGGGTTAGTCCTACGCCAAACTTTCAAATCAACGCTATAACCACACAGTACAACGTACTTCATGTGACATACACTGTACAACGTACTCCGTGAACCCATATCATGGTTGGGAGTGCCTGTCGTAGGTCTTATCTACCCCATGTCATGCATAGCCTACTCAGTTTTAAGTGCATGTGCAAGCATCTCATCCGTGTGAATAACAGTCTACACGAGGCATCCATCACGGCTCGTACGAGCATCTCATCCGTGTGACACAAATTTTACACTAGGCATTCAGCATGACGCATTTCATATAACAGTGTGACAAGCTCAGTGCGAGCAAAACTCTAGCACAATTTCATGCATCATCAGTATATACCCTCGTACGAGCAACGCTCTAGTATGGTTTTATGCATAACAAATAATGAGTAAATCACGTACGAGCATAGCTCCAGTACGGTTATATGCATAAGAAAATCAATGGAAACCCATGTACGAGCAAAAGCTCCAGTACGGCTTGTAAAACATCACAACTCAAAACATGGTGTGAGCTAGGCTCCAGCACGATTTAACTCATATAGATACGATAGGCGGCTCTATTTCAATAAATCACTCTTAAAATCACAGTTAGCACTTGACTTATGCTATTTCGTGAAATTATGAAGTCAATCACCAGCCTATCCGTAGATTTGCTTAAAACACAGCAATGTATTTTGTAAGAATATCAAAACATGATGTTTATGCAATTATTAGCCTTACTACCCCTTTTGTAAGATTCACTTTCATAACTAAAATCATCGAATCTGAAATCGTTTGTACAAATCATTAATTCTTTTCTAGATAATTGAGCAATTACAAAGCCCTATAAACACCCTCAAAATACGTGCAGTTACCTCTAGATACTCATAAAATTCCCTTACCTGGAATCGCGTCGAGTGATTCCACTTCCTCAGAGTTGCTCGATCGTACAATCCTATTTTCTCCCAATGAAATCTCCTGAGCTGCACAAATTGCTTATCACATCAATTTAACCCAATATAACATAATTCTCGCGTTTCTGATGTTCGATTCGTCTTATTGTTTTCATTAACACTTATAAGGCCTCACTTTCTCTTAAGTCCATTTCTAATCATCATCCATTCCAACATATGTATTTCACAAAACTATCTTAGAATCATCTATACATGCTTACTAACATCTCCACATGTTTAAATCATCATCAACTCTATGCCATTTCAACTTTCTCTTACTAAACCCATTTTAGGTCATGGTTGTTTAAGCATGTACATGAACATTTCAACCAACATTATGTATACCAATCAACTCATCAAAATTTCTACATTAACATACTAGAAGATGGTGTATATAAACCTTACCTAGCTTGACTTTTTCCTTTTGTTGCCAAATTGGGGAAAAAACTCTTTTCTCCTTCAAATCAAAGTTTGAGCTTCCAATCTTTGACTATGTTGTTCTCTTCCTTACTAGGAACAACTTTGCTCAGCTAGCTTTTTTCCTCAAATCTTTTTGGAAGGTAAGGATATCCTAGAGTGAGAAAACTAGGTTGTTTTTGGTTAAAATGGAAGGTTTTGGGATTTTTTTGGAAGAAGGCTCGACAGTCAGGTCTCTTTTATAATAATTGCGTTACAAGATCGATCTCCAAGGATGGAGATCTATCTCCCCTTACTTAAATTCCTTCAGAATTTGAGAATACAAGCTAGGGGATTAATCTGCCTATTGTATGAGATAGATCTGCCTATTTGAAGAAGGGATTGATTTGCTCATTGGTAGAGACCGATATTGGCCAGGTAGAATCACTTAGAGATCTATCTGACTTTGTGAAAAGATTGATCTTTGCTAGGCAGAAGCAACTGGAGATCGATCTGCTCATAGGGAGAGATCGATCTACTCCTGCTAAATCAAGTGGGGATCGATCTATTCCTTACAGAATCACATGGGGATCGATTTGATTGAGTGAGAGATCGATCTGCTATTAAATAAGAGATCGATCTGCTTGAATGAGGGATCAATCTCCTATTTACAGAATGCTTAGTACTCTATTTCGAGATAATGAGATCGATCTTCCATGTATGTAAGATTGATCTCGCATTCATCCTGCAGTATTTCAGCTGCAATTTTTTGAATTTTCAAAGGTAAACTCATATTTAATCACTTCAATACCCATTTTGCATTTCATTCACACTTAACACTAAAAAATATCTAATTCTTATGATTCATATATTATGTAACTTGTTTGTACATCATGGAAATCATAAGATTACATAGAAATTCATGGGCTTTACATTCCTCCCCTCCTTCAAGAAATTTGGTCCGCCAAATTAGAACCAAGTTAACCTGAGAACAACTCCGGGTACTTCTCTTGCATCATACTCTCCAACTCCCATGTAGCTTCCTTTGGAGTGTGATATTGCCAAAGAACTTTCGCTAAGGGAATCGTTTTCGACCTCAGCACCTTCTCTTTCCTATCCAATATCTGAATTGGCTTCTCAACATATGACATACTCTCATTGAGCTCCAATGACTCATATCTTATCACATGTACTGGGTCCGGGTAGTACTTTCGAAGCATAGAGACATGGAAGATGTTATGAACACCTATTAACTTCGGCGATAATCCCAACCTATAAGCCCTATCTCCCACTCTCTCTAGAATTTCGAAGGGCCCGATATACTGAGGGATCAACTTCCCTTTCTTGCCAAATCTCATAATCCCTTTCTAGGGAGAAACTCTCAAGAATACTGACTTCACCCACAGTAAACTCCAGTGGTCTTCGTCTCCTATCAGCATAACTCTTTTGTCAGCTCTGAGCTGCCTGTAGGCTTGCTACACTAAATCGGGAGCAAAAATCTATCTATCACCAACCCCTTGCCATCCAATAGGGGATCATCCCAAGAGCCTCTAAAATCCAGCACACTCGACTAACGGTAGGTGATCATCCCAAGAGCCTCTAAAATCCAGTACACACGCTCTTAACATATCTTCCAAGGTCTGTATAGTCCTCTCTGACTGACCATTTATCTGAGGCTGAAAAGCAGTGCTAAAACTTAATTAGGTCCCCATCGCTTCTTGAAAATGTTCCAAGAAATAGGAAGTGAAGAGGGCATCCCAATCAGAAACAATGCTCACTGGAACACCATGCAACCGAGCTATCTCTCGAACATACAAGTTCGCTAACTGGCTCAGAGTATCAGTAGCTTTCATAGCTAAGAAATGGGGTGACTTTGTCAACCAATCCATAATCACCCAAATGGCATCATAACCGCTGCGGGTCCTCGATAAACCCATCACAAAATCCATGGTGACGTGCTCCCATTTTCATGTCGGTATCGATAGAGGTTGCAATAACCCTGCAGGCTTCTGAGATTCTACGTTCACCTACTGACAAATGAGGCATCTAATGACATACTCAGCGATGTCTCTCTTCATTCTAAACTACCAATAAACCTTTTGAAGGTTTTGATACATCTTGGTGCTCCCTAGATGTATCGTATACCTCGATCAGTGAGCCTCTGATAAAATCACTCTCATGATCTCTAGATCCTCGGGAACACATATCTTACTCCTGAACCTCAATAATCCATCTGTACTCAACTAAAAATCAGTACCCACACCACCTGTCTGTACCTATCTCAACCAATCGATACACTATTGATCACCTTGCTGAGCCTGTCGAATAAGACTAATCAACTCTGGCTCCAATCTTAAACTAGCCACAACATCAAATCTCTCCATATCAGGTGAGGCTACATCCAAACTGAGGTTCACGAACTGCTCTAATAACTCGTGTTCCTGAACCATCATATAAGACACCAACCCGATGTTCTTCCTACTCAGTGCATCAGCTACTACATTCACCTTACCTGGGTGGTATAGGATTTCACAATTGTAATCCTTCAGGAGTTTGAGCCATCTTCTCTATCTCATATTCCACTCTTTCTGCGAAAACAGATACCTAAGGCTCTTGTGATCCGTATATACTTAAAATTTCTCACCATAGAGATAGTAGCGCCATGTCTTCAACGTAAACACTATGGCCACTAACTCTAAATCATGAGTCAGATAGTTTCTCTCGTGATCCTTCAACTGTCTAGATCCATAGGCAACTACCTTCCCATCCTTCATAAGTACATAGCCTAGTCCCTGTGTGAAGGATCCATATACACAGAGAAACCTCCTGAGCTGGTAGGAATGGTAAGAATCAGAGTGGTGGTCAACCGATGCTTAAGCTCTTGAAAACTCCTCTCACATGCCTCGTCCCACACAAACTTAACATCCTTCTGCGTGAGACGTGTCAACGAAGCAGCTAGTCTAGAGAAACTCTCAACAAATCTTCGATAATAACTTACCAATCCCAGAAAACTTCTGATCTCAGTGATTGTCTTGGGTTGTTCCCACTGTATAACTGCCTCAATCTTGGATGGATCCATTGATACCCCATCCCTCGATACAACATGGCCTAGAAATGAGATATGCTCTAACCAAAAGTTACACTTACTGAGTTTGGCATATAATTCCTTCTCTCGGAGGGTCTGCGGAACTATCCTCAAGTGCTGCTCGTGATCTTCCCTAGACTTGGAATAAACTAATATATCATCAATGAACACAATCATAAACTGGTCAAGATATGACTTAAATACATTGTTCATCAAAGCCATAAATACTGTGGGGGCATTCGTCAATCCGAATGGCATAACCAAAAACTTGTAGTGGCCATAACGGGTACAAAATACTGTCTTGGGTACATCTCCACTTCGTATCCTCAACTGATGGTACCCAAATTGTAGATCTATTTTAGAAAAGACCTGTGCTCCTCGGAGCTGATCCAACAGATCATCAATGTGTGGAAGGGGATACTTGTTCTTAATAGTAGCCTTATTCAACAACTGATAATCTATGCACAGTCGAAGGCTCCCATCCTTCTTCCTCACAAACAAAATCGGAGTTCTCCAAGATGAGACGTTCGGTCTAATAAACCCCTTCTCTAGCAACTCTTGCAATTGCTTCTTTAACTCCTCCAATTCAATCGGAGCCATTCTATACGGTGGCTTAGATATCGGCTTTGTACCAAGTACTAACTCTATGCAAAACTCTATTTCCTTGTCGGGTGGTAGCCCTGGTAAATTATCAGGAAAGATATCAAGAAACTCTGCAACCACTGGAATGTCTCTCAATTCTGGGTGTGCCATATCTATGTCAACCACATATGAAATAAACCCTTCACATGATCCTTTCCACCGTTAGTAACATAGGTCATCACATTAACATTCATGATTAATAAGTAAATTCATCTCTTAAATATGATAAATAAAAATTTATACTCTTCTCATATACAATAATCATGTCTCTTCATTTCTTTTTAACAAAGCTTACAATAAGGTTATCTATCTCTGAAAACATCATTGTCTTAACAAAACAGTCCAAAATAGCATGATTTATAGCCAACCAATCCATTCCTAAAATTACATCAAAATCACTCATATTGAGTAGAATAAGGTCAGCTGTCATATCTTTCCCTCCTATTTTCAACTTATAATCCCTATACACATATTCTGTCAACTAACTATCATTCATAGGTATAGAAATTGACAACATTCTATCTAACAATGTAGGTTTTACATGCTTCAATAACTTATGTGCAAAGGAAGGTGATATAAAGGAATGCGTGGCACCAGGATCAAATAATACAAAGCTTCTAAATCAAAAATTAGGATGGTACCTTTAATCACATCCATTAAAGTGTCTGCTGTGTCTTGGTCCAATGCATGTACTCGCCCTCTGCCAACCGCCTGTTTCCCTTTTTCCTCAGCTGTAGCTTTCCTCCTCAGAGCATAAGTCTCAACATAAGCTCTCTCTGACTCCTTGCCCTTCAGTGGGGCAGTCTCAATCATCTCTGGATAATACCTCACAATATATCCTAACTTCCCACATCTGTAACACACAACAGGGGTTGTCGGACAAGGCCTGGTACCATGAAATCTACAACATCTCCTACGCTGCTCGGTAGTAGGCCATCCTCCAATGACTATACCCTTCGATGGAGCTAAAGCTGGGTACACAGGGGGTTTAGCGACTCTCTCCTGCACCTCCTCAATCTTTGGCCTCTTCTCAAATAGTCTCTGACCTCCTCTCATGACCACTTTATCAACCCTGAATCTCTTCCTGTCTCTATCTCTTCTGCCACTAACCTATCCAAATTCAGAGGCATTCTTCTCGAAGTCCTATTTACATAACTGCGCCCTGCGCACTACCTCTTCATAAGTGAGGATATCAAACGGAGCCAATCTAGATCTGATGGCTGGTCTTAGTCCATCCATGAACTTCAGAACCTTCATAGCCTCACTGCTCAATGTATCAGGGTCATATCTCCCCAAGGATATGAACCTCGATTCATAATAATCAGCTGAGCGATTCCCCTAAACCAAATTCATAAACTCCATTCGCAACTTCCTCTGTGCAATGATTGGGATATACTGCTTCCTAAAGGCCTCTAAGAATATCTCCTATGTAATCTCGGGCTGTCGGGCTCTCAGAATAAATACGGTGGATCTCCATCAGTGCTTTGCCTCGCTCTTCAGCATAAATACGACAAAGGCAACTTTCTCAGTCGATGTACATCTGAAGAACCCATACAACTTCTCCATCTCATGTACCCAATCCTCCACAACAACCAGGTTATTCATTCCTCTAAATATTGGAGGTTTCAACTCCTGGAACTGTCGTAACTTACTCAAGTTGCAATCATAACCCAGGTCACTTCCGCTCAGTTGTGGAGTGATAGGAGAAGTCGTATCCTGAACTGGGGGTGGTGTAACAGTCCCTATAGTCTTAGGTTTCTCTACCTCTGCAGTTCCCTATCTAGTAGTAGTAGGCTACATGGCTGGACCTCGTCTATTGCCAGCACCCAATGCCTACGTGATTATCTCCACAAGGCTCTCAATACTCCGTTTTATCCTAGCGAAGCGTGCCCAGTATCCCCTGGTCTCTCAACAGGGTCCTGTGGAGCCTGATCAGTCGTGGCTCTGCACGACTCTCAAGCCTACCTCTACGGCCTCTAGCACATGAACTCGCCCCTCTACCTCGACAGGTGACATGCATAATGCCTAATTTCCTATATCCATACCGTTTATTAGTCTCATTCCAACTCGGTAGACACAGTTATATCTAAACAAAGGTACAGTAATATGAGGATATAACTTTCCTACTTATTAATATCGACTCATATCAAGCCAACTCAGCTCTGATACCAATCTCTGTCATGACCTCTTTTCATCCATTTCATCTAAAAATCACTATAAATTTTTTACTTTATTCGTTAACTTACCCGGTCGTGAACAACTCTCACCAATAACAGTTGGGCTATGAGTCAGTATTAATCATTATTTACCATTCATCTTTTAATTAATCAAGAGCAAACACATACATTTGGAAGTTTAAGTTCTATACTTATACATGTTTGCTAACACTTACATCCCCTATATTATAATTCAAAATGATTACTGTGCTATTACATGTTTAGATACAAAAAGATTTCATGTGTGTATACCTTTTAGCGATGGAGAGCAACGGATGTCCGGTACAACTCCTCAGTCCCTCACTAGACTACTTATATGCATTCTGTATAGGGGTAAAATGATAGGGATGAGCAACCACATGCTCAGTAAGGCAATAATGCAAGTATGGTAGATAACTATACAATCTACATGCTTATAATTTCATGACATAAAGATCATTAATATCCAGATCATGAGAAAATGTTAAAACTATGCCATATGTATATACATATATCATATACTGAAAAACATGAAAATAGGCACGTAAACAAGGAAAACCATCATGTAAAACTTCTCATGCTCATCATAATGAAAGTCATCATAAAAACCATTCCATGGGGTTTAACATCAAATCATAACTTAGTAAAACTCATCACGGTTAGCTTATCATCCTTTTAAAAATATCCCACAATGTTAGACCCCTCCTTTGGGTCTACCCTGGACAACACAAATCATGTTTGGTATATAAAATCGAGTGATATCATGTGAGACAAGTGGTCACTATATATAATCGAGGACTCAATTGGCCAACTATGTCACTATCATCCCAGACCACACGGATCCCGATGTGTAGGGCATCATGCTAGAATGGAGGTGGGTTAGTCCTATGCTAGACTTTCAAATCAGCGTCATAACCACACGGTATAGCGTACTCTGTGTGACATACACGGTACAACGTACTCCATGGACTGATATCATGGTTGAGACTGCCTGCAGTAGGTCTTATCTACCCCATGGCATGCATAACCTATTCAGTCTCAAGTGCACGTGCGAGCATCTCATCCGTGTGACTAGCAATCTACATGAAGCATCTAGCACGGCTCGTGCGAGCATCTCATCCGTATGACACAAGGTCTACACAAGGCATTCAGCACGACTCATTACATATCACAGTGTGAAAAGCCCAGTGCGAGCAAAGCTCTAGCACGATTTCATGCATCATCAGTAAATACCCTCGTACGAGCAACACTTTAGTACAATTTTATGTATAACAAATAATGAGAAAATCACATACGAGCATTGCTCCAATATGGTTATATGCATAAGGAAATCAACGGAAACCCATGTACGAGCAAAAGCTCCAGTACAACTTGTAAAACATCACAACTCAAAACATGGTGCGAGCTAGGCTCTAGCACGATTTAACTCATATAGATCTGATAGGCGGCTCTATTTCAACAAATCACGTTTAAAACCACAATTAGCACCTAACTCATGCTATTTAATGAAATTATGAAGTCAATCACCAGCCTATCCGTAGATTTTCTTAAAACACAACAATATATTTTGTAAGAATATCAAAACATGATGTTTATGCAATTATTAGCCTTACTACCCCAGTTGTAAGTTTCACTTTCATAACCAAAATCATCGATATTCGAAATCATTAATACACATCATTAATTCTTTTATAGATAATTAAGCAATTACGAAGCCCTATAAACACCCTCAAAATACGTGCAGCTGCCTCTAGATACTCACAAAATTCCCTTACCTAGAATCGCGTAGAGTGATTCCACTTCCTCAGAGTTGCTCGATCGCACAATCCTATTTGCTCCCAATGAAATCTCCAGAGCTGCACAAATTACTTATCACATCAATTTAACCCAATATAACACAATTCTCGCATTTATGATGTTCAATTCGACTTAGTGTTTTCATTAACACTTATAAAGCCTCACTTTCTCTTCCATTCCAACATATGTATTTCACAAAACTATCTTAGAATCATCTATACATGCTTACTAACATCTCTACATGTTTAAATCATCATCAACTCTATGCCATTTCAACTTTCTCTCACTAAACTCATTCTAGGTCATGGTTGTTTAAACATGTACATGAACATTTTAGCCAACATTATATACACCAATCAACTCATTAAAATGTCTATATTAACATACTAGAAGATGGTGTATAGAAATCTTACCTAGCTTGACTAGGAAAAACCTCTTTTCTCCTCTAAAAAAACCTCTTTTCTCCTGCAATTCAAAGTTTGAGCTTTCAATCTTTGACTATGTTGTTCTCTTCCTTACTAAGAACAACTTTGCTAAAATAGCTTTTTCCTCAAATCTTTTTGGAAGGTAAGGATATCCTAGAGTGAGAAAACTAGGTTGTTTTTGGTTAAAATGGAAGGTTTTAAGATTTTTTTGGGAAGAGGGTTAGATAGTCAGGTCTCTTTTATAGTAATCGTGTTATTGGATCGATCTTCTCTTGCTTAAATTTCTTCAGAATTTGATAATGCAAGCTAGGGGATGGATCTGCCTATTGTATGTGTAAGACCCAAATTTAGTTAAAACACGAAATGCGTATGTTCGTGAAAGGAAGGATTAAAATGGTCCCAAATTAAACGAATGGAATTCAGACTGGAGATAATGATTTAAAATACGAAATTAAAAATGCAAAAGGACTTAAATGGAATTCTCGAACACGTGAAGGGCAAAACGGTCAAAAGACCAAAACTCGATATAAATTCGACAAGAAAATTTAATTAAAAATAATGAATTTGAGAATCTTGATCAATAATGAAGAAATAATTAAATTTCGAGTCCAATTGATTAAGATCCAAAATTTTTAGACATACCGAAAAGTCACTCGGGACAATATTTCGAAAATACAAAGAAATTATACCTGAAAAAGGGTTAAAAATATAATAAATAAATAAAATAAAATTATTTGGAATAAAAAAATTGATTTTTTAGATATTTTTGAATATTTGACTATTTTAATGAATAAAATAATAATAAACTAATTTATAAATAATAATAAATAAAAATAAAATAAATAAATAAAAAGAGAATCAGAAACTTTGTCGGGGAGAGAGAAATACAAAGGAAACGGAAGCCAAAAATCGAGGAGACCACCGGCGAGCCACCGACGGCCAGAGACCCAGGCGAGGGCCAACGAAGGTAGCTCGACCCCGGGCGACTTTACGGCGCCGACAACGCGTCGTGGAACTCGTCGGAGATCGACGAATCGGGGAGAGAAGCCGCGGGAGAAAGAGCTCCGATTGGCGGCTACTGGCGCCGATTTGACCCCAACCACCGACCGTCGAAGGTTCCCCACGTGATGCCGAGCAGATTGGTGGTGGCCACGACCGACGAAACCGGCGGATGGCTTCGAAAATGGCAAAAAGAGGAAATGGGTACCGACAGTGGAGAGAACAGGTCGGACCGACGACTTTTCGGCGGCCTTGGACGAAGCCGAGGGCAGATTCGAGTTGCGGACGATCCCGCGGAGCTATTGGCGGTGGAAGCCGGTGGAGAACCGACCGACAAGGCACTGAACCGATCGAACCAGAGTGAACCGACAGTCTGAACCATGTTGAACCGAACCGAACCGGTTCAGCCAAGAAAGAAAGAAAAAAAGGAGAAAAAGAAAAAAAGGGGAAGAATTTTTGGGGATACACCAGACTTCGGGTAAGTCGGTAAGAGGTCAAAAGTGATCGATTTGATTTTCGAGAAATTTATTTAAATTATATTTAATCAAAAATTAACCCAAAATTTAAAATATAATTATGCAGTTTTACGACAAAGCCCGAATGAGAGCCGCTTGAGCTCCAATTTTCGTATCCTGCATCATATTGGGTAACTATATTTTAATTCCTACAATTAGAGTCCTTTAATATAGAGTTCGATTATTTTACGAAATTTATGGATTAATTCTGTATAAAAAAAAGGAATATTAATCGAAATTACAACGTAATTATCGTAAATAATATACGGGCTATCCAATGAGTTTGGAACGAAGCTCGATGATTATTGGTAAACTAAATAAGCCCAGTAAACCCGAAGAAGGGATTTAATAAGTAGAAACGGGCTGAAAATGGGTCGAGACCCTTTAAGGTGCAATCGGGCCCAATAAAGTAAAACGGGCCCAGTACATTAAATTCGATCAGTAAATGTGATATATTGATAAAGATAATTGAATTGACCCCAATTATGTGGTTATATGCAGTTCCGTAGACTTGGTTGACGCACAGTTGGACTGAGAGATCAGATATTATCGAAACGAGATAAGTTTACGCGTAAATCGCGATAAGAGAATTTTGTAGTGTATAGAGATGCCTATATGTATTTTGAGGGTATTTACAGGGCTTAGAATTTCTTTAAGTATCTAGAAAATAAAATTATAATTTTTACGAAAATTGGGGCATAGGTGAATAAAGGAAAAAGACGATATTGCCCCTGGGAGTAAAATTTACGGAAAAGGGTAGTAAGGCAGATAAATTGCATGATTATCATGTTTAATGTGTTATATGAATGTATTGCTTTGATTTAAGCAAATATGCACATAGGTTATCTGTTGATTTTATGAATTATACGAAAGGGTACCGGTTTGTACCGGTTACGATTTTAAAGATGTTTTATAAAGATTGAGCCACCTATCATATTTACACAAGTAAAAAGAGTGCTAGAGTATTACTCGCACTAAATTTTACTGATTTATTACTCATGAAAAGTCGTACTGGAGCATTGCTCATACGAGAAATTTGTGTGTGCACAAAATAGTGCTGGAGCTTCGCTCGCACGAGATTTTAGATATCATGATATGCATAGCGTGGTACTGGAGCTTCGTTCGCACTAAACGTGAGCTGACATGCATATAGTCGTGCGGAAGCCTCTTGTAGACTATGTGTCGCAGAGAGTTAAGATGCTCGCACGTATACTTTGAGACATGGGTTGGTTATCGACATAGTATTGGGGTAGATAAGACCTACGGCAGGCCCCCCTAGACTATGATATGGGTTCATGGAGTACGATATACCTTGTATGTCACACGGAGTATGCTGTATCGTGCAATCATAATGACTCAATGATGTTACTTGATATTCTGGCGGGTAGGACTTGACTCTACCTCCCGTTGCAGTTGTGATGCCCCGCACATCGGGATCCGTGTAGCTTGGGATCACAAGGACAAAGTATGGCCATAGTCCTCGATTTTCATACAGTAACCTACATGCCTCACATGATATCATACGGTCTGAATAGACCAAGATGAACCCGAGGGAGGGGTAATGTCCCGATTTATGTTATTAAAAGAGATGTGATTTAATGAATCAAGGTATTCTCGAGAGATGGGTTTGACCTTGATGATGTTGTTTTATGATAAAACAAATAAGTTTTAACGTGATCAGTTTGTAATGAAACAAATAAGTTTTAATGTGATGAGCATGAGATGTCATACATGATGATTTTCCATGTTTGATTTATATGTCGATTTCATGATTTCTCTTATATGATATATACATACATGTGGCATCGTTTTAGTTTTACCTCATGCTCCAAAAGTAAACGATTTTATATCATGACATTATCAGCACGTAGATAGTATAGTTATCTACTTGCTTACATTATTGCCTTACTGAGCTGTTTATGCTCACCCTTTCATTTTCCACCCCACAGGGTATATTCAGTAGAAGAGAACGACAGTAGTCTTACATTTCGATTCTCCGCTGCTTATTATCAAGATCAGGTATACATATTTGTATAATTTTGTATCTGAACATATAGATGCACAGTACTGTATATGGATTTAATATTGGGGATGTATTTAGTTTAAATAAATTGATATGTAAATGAAATATGAAAATGGAATGGTAAATAGGTGAGAGGTGACTAACACCGAATCATAGCCCAACTGTTTAGTAGTGTAACTGTTCACAACGGGTAAGGAAATGAAAAAGCGAAAAATTTACTCTGATTTTTAGGTAATTTGGGTCGTGACAGAAAAGGTGGTATCAGAGTAGAGTTGGCCTGATATAAGTCGGTGTTAGTAGTTAAGTAAATTTACATGCCCATGTACTGTGCATTGTTTAGATACAATTGTGTATATCAAGATGGAAGTGCAGCTAAGAATTTAGTTTGAATGCAAGAATATAGTTTTTATAACTGATAGCTGCTATGGTAGAGAGACGAGTACACATGCTCGAGGCCGTAGGATAGGCTTGAGAGTTGAATGAGTCGTCACATGAGACTCGAGAGTGAGGTGGAGGTTGATGTTGAGCATACTCCACAGGGTTCTATAAAGAGACCAAACAATATTGAGACACGCTCCAAGAGGATGGAGTGAAGTGTAGAAAATATTTCGGAGTTGTTTACTCAGTCTATGCATATAGTTGAGGATAGGCAGGGTAAAGCCTAAACAGATGCCTCAGACTATAGAGATTTTCACACCCCTTCGGTATATAGCGAAGTAAAGAAACCAATAGTTACTGACGACTGGGTGAATGAGATAACAAAGTTGTATGGATTCTTTCGGTGTATGTCGATCGAGAAGGTGATTTTTAAATATGTTATGTTAGAGGGCGAGGCAGAACATTGGTGGAAGTCCGCTCAACCCATCTGAATAGTTAGACGTCCAGAGCCGACATGAGAAACATTTCTGGATGTATTCCGGTGACTGAATATCCCGGACATTGCTTAAAGGAAATTTACAGGTAAAATGTTTTACAATGACCCAAAGACATTGGTTGATTGACGAGTATGAAACTCAGTTCATATACTTGGGTAGATATTACTCCGACACTATAGGCAGTGAGAGTCGAAAAGCCCAAAAGTTCATGGAAGGGCTCAAATTGTTGATTTGAGTCCGATTGGCTCATTACTTATGTCGAGGCAGTGTGCAGAATACAGTTGCGTGAATGATATCATGTGTTGCACACCTATAAGATTGGGAAAGGTAGTAAGGGCCGAAATAGAGACAAAAGAGAATAGAGAATGATAGAGATGTCAGAGCGGGAAATAGACCAATTGGTAAAAGATTACAGCTGATGAGTCACGGGGTTAGATGATTGGTAAAGCCCCAGTGTATGCAATTTCAACACTTTTGAGGGGTATTATGATTGGAGAACCCTGACCTGCTCCGTAGCAAGGTAAGCAAGTTGAGCAGTGGAGCAATATTAGCAGTGTAACAGTGTAGCAGTGTAAGTAGTGTGAGCAGTGTAACAACGTAGCAGTGTAAGCAGTGTAGGATGTATGGTAGATACTACGAAAGTAGGGCCTACACCTACACTTATTGACTAAAATAGGCGTTAAGTGTGGTAAGACAGGCCAATTATTTAATGATTGCTCAGAGTTGGGTGAGACTGCACTATAGAAGAGCAAAGAGACATAGAAAACCCTATTGAAGGGAGGCCACAGCCGAAGAGAAAGGGAAAGTAGGCTGTTAGACGAGGGCGGGTGTATGCCTTGGACCAGGACACTACTGATGTTTCATATGATGTGGTGAAAGATACCACACTAGTTATGAATAGTGAAATAATTATTATAATTAATCCTGGTGCCACGTATTTAGTTGTACCGCCTTCACTTATATATAAGTTAGTAAAAGACATGAATGCCTACACCTTTGTGCACAATGCTGATAGATAGTACCCCAACAAAGGAAGGTTAACTAACGAAATAATTATGAAGAAATTATAAGTTGAAAACGGGGGAAGAAGTATAAGTCAGCCGATGTTATTCAATAGACTATGAATAATTTGAAGTAATATTTAAGAATAAATTAGTTGGCTACAAATTTTGATGTTTAGAGTTCTATTCTAAGATAGTGCTGGTTTAACCCTGGAAAAGTATACGGTAAGTTTTGACAAGTAATAAAAGGGGAGTAGCGATTGAAATTAAAGGAGTAAATGATTGTACTCACGGAATGAGTAATGACAGAGTTTTGTTATAAGTGATATACGAAAAGAGATAGACTGAAATAAGAGACGTATGCATGGTAAGAATATCTATGATACGTGAAATAATTTGGATTAAAGCAATTAGTGGTGAATATGAATTGTGACCACATGGATCGATACGTAAAGTAATTGTGGTCAAGTCTGAGGGTTAATAAAGGTATTTCAAAATACCTCCCCGCCTGAAGACTTGACAGCGTCTAAAAGTATACACAACCTATAAATTAAAAGCGACAGTCGTAATATATACATTTAAAATTAGGGTACCTTTACTGGTACAATAAGAAATATAGAATTCGATTAATCAGGAAAGTTTAAAAATTTAAAATTTTATAAAAGCCGTTAAAAAGGAAATGACGCGGGTTAGTATTTTGAATGGAAGCGAGTTAGAAATGATATTATACGTTTATGCGTACATAGGTCAAGGATATGAGTGATTGAAATATTCAGTGGAACTCAACCACGATGAGGTATTTAAACTTTACCTGGACCGATCTGTCATCATCCTTATTGATGATATGCTGGGTGTATTTAAAGTCTAGGAAAAATTATAAGCAACAATTGGAAATTGCTTTTACAAATAATTTGTTGAGAGTTCTCGGAATGGACTACTTTATTGACACGTTTAATATAGAAAAAGTTGTATTTGAATGGGATGATAGACGTGACAGGAGTTTTGGTGTACTGAGGTAATAAACTGACCACCGCATTTATTCTCACCATACCCAACAGATTAAGAGGTTTCTCATGAGTCTATGGATACCTCAAAATAATGAATGGGCTGTGTATTAATGCAAAAGGGAAGATAGTCGATTATGAATCCAGACAACTCAAAGATCATAAAAGGACTATCCGGCCCATGATTTAAAGTTGACAGCGATAGTGATTTTATTGAGTAAATGACACTACTATGTATACGGTGAGAAATTTTAGGTATGCACTGATCATAAAAGCTCAGAGTATCTATTTTTACAGAAAGAGTCGGATATGAGAACAAAGAGGGTTAGAGCTTCTGAGGGATTATGATTGTGGAAATTTTACCACCCAGGAAAGGCTAATGTAATGGCTAATGCCTTGAATAGAAAGAGCCTCGAGATGGTATTACATATGATGGTCAGGGAGCGTGAGCTGCTAAAGCAGTTGTAAGCCTCAGTAGTGATGTGATTCCCTCTGATGATGACAGTGATTGTGTGACAGCTAGCTTGAGATTAGAACCAAATTTGAGTGACCGAATTTGACAGGCTTAGCGTGATGATCGACATGGTGTCGATAGTGTGGGTTATATTCAAATAGGTACAGTGACAGAGTTCACAGAGAGAGATGATGGCTTACTGAAGTTCAGAGATAGTATAAGTGCTCCCCAGGACCACAATGATGAGATAGAGTTATTGTCAGAAGCTCACTCTTCGGGATATACAGTGCATCCGAGATGTAATAAATATATCAAAATCTTAGAAAAGGGTATTGGTGGTTAGATGTGAAAAGAGACATGGTAGAGATTGTGAAAAGTGTCTCGTATGTCAGCAGAGTAAGGTAGAGCAAAAGAAGTTGCAGGGCTATTGCAGTTTTTGCCTATATCGACACGAAAATGGAAACAAGTTACCATGAATTTCGTGATGGGTTACAGAGGACCCGGATAAATCATAAGGCTAGCTGGGTGATAGTCAATATATTGATTAAGTTTACCCACCTTCTGGTTAGGAAAATCCCCAGATACTCTGAGTGTGTAGGTGAATTTATATGTATGGAAAATTGTGGAACACCGAGTATTTTTTCAGTGAGCATTGTATCATATAGGGATTTCCGCTTCATTTTCCACTTTTGGGAACATTTTTCAGGAAGCTGTGGGAACCTGATTCAATGTTAGCACAGCTTTCCATCCTCAGATAGATGGTCAATCAAAGAAGACTGTACAGATTCTGGAGGATATGATGAGAGCGTGTGCCATTGATTTGATAAGCTCCTGGGATGATCAGTTGTTATCAATCGAATTCGCCAATAATGACAGTTTTCACTCGAGTATCGGGATAACCTTAGATGAGGCATTGTATAGCCGTAAGGGTCGTTTCCCTGATTTGGATAAGAAGAAGTGGGTAACAGATAGAGAATTATTCCCGAATTGGTAAGACAAACCTTTGAGGATGTTCAGTTAATTGTGAAGGATTAAGAACACCTCAGAGCAGATAGAAAAGCGATGCTAACAAGAGACAGAAACCATTGGAATTCACCGAGGGTGAATTACTATTGTAGGAAGGTATTGGTCCTAAGGACATAACGAGTTTCGAAAAGAAAGCAAATTGAATTTTGTAATATTGAATCCTTTGAGAGATTGGACAAAGTGAGAGATAAGACCTGTAGGTTGGCGTTACCACCTAAATTAGCAGGCATCTATAATATGTCCCATCTTATGATGTTTTGAAAATATTATCCGAACCCGATATATGTGAACGGATATGAGCTATTGAAGCTCAATGAAAGTTTAACGTATGATTGGAAAATCGATTCGGGTATTAGATGGAAAGAGAAAGTATTGAGGTTTATGATGATCTCCATAATTAAAGTCCTTTGGTAGTAGTACACTCCGAAAAGTCATAAGGAAATTATAAAGTATGATACGATAGGCATACCCGGAGTTGTTTATGGATCCAATTAACTTGGTTCTAATTTGGAGGACCAAATTTCTTAAGTGGGGGAGATTATGTAAGACCCGAATTTAGTTAAAACATGAAATGAGTATGTTCATGAAAGAAAGGATTGAAATGGTCCCAAATTAAACGAACGGGATTCGGACTGGAGATAATGATTCAAAATACGAAATTAAAAATGCAAAAGGATTTAAATGGAATTCTCGAACACGTGAAGGGAAAAACGGTCAAAAGACCGAAACCCGATATAAATTCGACAAGAAAATTTAATTAAAAATAATGGATTTGAGAATCTTGATCAATAACGAAGAAATAATTAAATTTCGAGTCCAATTGATCAAGATCCAAAATTTTTAAAAATACTGAAAAGTCACTCGGGACAATATCCCGAAAATACGAAGAAATTATACCTGAAAATGGGTTAAAAATATAATAAATAAATTAAATAAAATTATTTGGAATAAAAAAATTGATTTTTTAGATAGTTTTGAATATTTTTGACTATTTTAATGAATAAAATAATAATAAACTAATTTATATATAATAATAAATAAAAATAAAATAAATCAAAAAAAAGAAAAAAAGAAAAAAAGAGAGAATCATAAACTTTGTCGGGGAGAGAGAAATACAAAGGAAACGGAAGCCAAAAACCGAGGAGACCACCGGCGAGCCACCGGTGGCCAGAGACCCAGGCGAGGGTCGACGAAGGCAGCCCGACCCCGGGCAACTTCACATCGCCGGCGACGCGCCGTGGAACTTGTCAGAGATCGACGAATCGGGGAGAGAAGCCGCAGGAGAAAGAGCTCCGATTGGTGGCTACCGGCGTCGATTTAACCCCAACCACCGACCGTCGAAGGTTCCCCACGTGATGCCAAGCAGATTGGTGGTGGCCACGACAGGCGAAACCGGCAAACGACGCCGAAAACGGCGAAAGAGGAAATGGGTACCGACGGTGGAGAGAACAGGCCGGACTGACGACTTTCTGACGGCCTTGGACGAAACCGAGGGCAAATTCGAGCTGCGGACGATCCCGCGGAGCTACTGGAAGCAAAAGCCAACGGAGAACCTGTCGGCAAGGCACTGAATCAGCCAAATCGGAGTGAACCGGTGGTCTGAACCTGGTTGAACCGAACCGAACCGGTTCAGCCAAGAAAGAAAGGAAAAAAGGAGAAAAAGAGAAAAAGAAAAAATGGAAAGAATTTTTGAGGATACACCGGACTTCGGGTAAGTCGGTAAGAGGTCAAAAGTGACCGATTTGATTTTCGAGAAATTTATTTAAATTATATTTAATCAAAAATTAACCCGAAATTTAATATATAATTATGCAATTTTACGACAAAGCCCGAACGAGAGCCGATTGAGCTTCAATTTTCGTACCCCGCATCATATTGGGTAACTATATTTTAATTCCGACAATTAGAGTCCTTTAATATAGAGTTTGATTATTTTACAAAATTTATGGATTAATTCTGTATAAAAAAAGGAATATTAATCAGAATTGCAACGTAATTATCGTAAATAATATACGGGCTATCCAATGAGTTTGGAATGAAGCCCGATGATTATTGGTAAGCTAAATAAGCCTAGTAAACTCGAAGAAGGGATTTAATAAGTAGAAATGGGTTAAAAATGGGTTGACGCCCATTAAGGTGCAATCGGACCCAATAAAGTAAAACGGGCCCAGTACGTTAGATTCGATCAGTAAATGTGATATACTGATAAAGATAATTGAATTGACCCGAGTTATGTGGTTATATGCAGTTTCATAGACTTGGTTGACGCGCAGTTGGACTGAGAGATCGGATATTATCGAGACGAGATAAGTTTACGCGTAAATCGAGATAAGAGAATTTTGTAGGTGCATAGAGATGCCTATACGTATTTTTGAGGGTATTTACAGGGCTTAGAATTTCTTTAAGTATCTAGAAAATGAAATTATAATTTTTATGAAAATCGGGGCATAAATGAATAAAGGAAAAAGACGATATTGCCCATGGGAGTAAAATTTACAGAAAAGGGTAGTAAGGCAGATAAATTGCATGATTATCATGTTTTAATGTGTTATATGAATGTATTGCTTTGATTTAAGCAAATATGCACATAGGTTGGCTGTTGATTTTATGAATTATACGAAAGGGTACCGGTTTGTACCGGTTACGATTTTAAAGATGTTTTATAAAGATTGAGCCACCTATCATATTTACACAAGTAAAAAGAGTGCTAGAGTATTACTCGCACTAAATTTTACTGATTTATTACTCATGAAAAGTCGTACTGGAGCATTGCTCGTACGAGAAATTTGTGTGTGCACAAAATAGTGCTGGAGCTTCGCTCGCACGAGATTTTAGATATCATGATATGCATAGCGTGGTACTGGAGCTTCGTTCGCACTAGACGTGAGTTGACATGCATATAGTCGTCCGGAAGCCTCTTGTAGACTATGTGTCGCAGAGAGTTGAGATGCTCGCACGTATACTTTGAGACATGGGTTGGTTATCGACATAGTATTGGGGTAGATAAGACCTACGACAGGCACCCCTAGACTATGATATGGGTTCATGGAGTACGATATACCTTGTATGTCACACGGAGTATGCTGTATCGTGCAATCATGATGACTCGATGATGTTACTTGATATTCTGGCGGGTAGGACTTGACTCTACCTCCCGTTGTAGTTGTGATGCCTCGCACATCGGGATCCGTGTAGCTTGGGATCACAAGGACAAAGTATGGCCATAGTCCTCGATTTTCATACAGTAACCTACATACCTTACATGATATCATACGGTCTGAATAGACCAGGACGAACCCGAGGGAGGGGTAATGTCCCGATTTATGTTTTTAAAAGAGATGTAATTTAATGAATCAAGGTATTCTCGAGAGATGGGTTTGACCTTGATGAGGTTGTTTTATGATAAAACAAATAAGTTTTAACGTGATAAGTTTGTAATGAAACAAATAAGTTTTAATGTGACGAGTATAAGATGTCATACATGTTGATTTTCCATGTTTGATTTATATGTCGATTTCATGATTTCTCTTATACGATATATACATACATGTGGCATCGTTTTAGTCATTCCTCATGCTCAAAATATAAAGGATTTTATATCATGACATTATCAGCACGTAGATAGTATAGTTATCTACCTGCTTACATTATTGCCTTACTGAGCTGTTTATGCTCACCCTTTCATTTTCCACCCCACAGGGTATATTCAGTAGAAAAGAACGACAGTAGTCATATTTGCTGCTTCTTATCAAGATCAGGTATACACATTTGCATAATGGTATCTGAACATATAGATGCACAGTACTGTACATGGATGTAATATTGGGGATGTATTTATTTAAAATAAATTGATATGTAAAATGAAATATGAAAATGGAATGATAAATAGGTGAGAGGTGACTAACACCGAATCATAGCCCAACTGTTTAATAGTGTAACTGTTCACGACGGGTAAGGAAATTAAAAATCAAAAAAATTTATTCTGATTTTTAGGTAATTTGGGTCGTGACAGAAAAGATGGTATCAGAGCAGAGTTGGCCTGATATGAGTCGGTGTTAGTGGTTAAGTAAATTTACATCCCCATGTACTATGCATTGTTTAGATACAATTGTGTATATCAAGGTGGAACAGTAGCTAAGAATTTAGTTTCGAATGCAAGAATATAGTTTTTATAAATGATAGCCGCTATGGTAGAGGGGCGAGTACACATGTTCGAGGCTGTAGAGATCGGTCTGAGAGTCGAATGAGTCATCACATGAGACTCAAAATGAGAGTGAGGTGGAGGTTGATGTTGAGCATACTCCACAGGGTCCTATAAAGAGACCAAACAGTATTGAGACACGCTCCGAGAGGATGGAGTGGAGTGTAGAAAATATTTCAGAGTTGTTTACTCAGTCTATGCAAGTAGTTGAGGATAGGCAAGGTAAAGCCTAAACAGATGCCTCAGACTATAGAGATTTGCACACCCCTCCGGTATATAGCGAAGTAAAGAAGCCAATAGTTGCTGAGGACTGGGTGAATGAGATAGCGAAGTTGTATGGATTTTTGGTATATGTCGATTAAGAAAGTGATTTTTAAAATACATTATGTTAGAGGCGAGGCGGAGCATTGGTGGAAGTTCGCTCAACCAATCTGAAGAGTTAGACGTCCAAAGTCGACATGAGAAATGTTTCTGGATGTATTCTAATGACAGAATATTTCAGACACTACTTAAAGGAAATTTATAGGTAAAATTTCTTACACTACCCATAGTCATTGGTTGATTGATGAGTATGAATCTCAGATTACATCCCTGAGCAAGTATGAACCCGATATTGTGGACAGTGAGAGTCGAAAAGCCCAAAAGCTCATGGAAGGGCTCAAATTGTCGATTAGAGTCCGATTGGCTCATTACCTATGTCGAGGCAGTGCGCAGAATACAGTTACGTGAAGAAGATCATGTGTTGCACGCCTCTGAGATTGGGAAAGGTAGTAAGGGCCAAAATAGAGACAGAAGAAAATAGAGAATGACTAAGATGTCAGAGCGGGAAATAGACCAGTTGATAAGGGATTAGAGTTGATGAGTCACGGGGTAAGATGATTGGTAAGGCCCCAGTGTATTCAATTTTAACACTTTTGAGGGATATTGTGATTGGAAAACCCCGACCTGTTACGAAGCAGTGTAGCAGGGTAAGCTGAATTAGCAGTGTAAGCAGTGTAGGATGTGTGGTAGATACCACGAAAGTAAAGGCCTACACCTACACCTTATTAAATAAAATAGGCGTTAAGTGTGGTAAGACGGACCACTTAATTAATGATTGCTCAGAGTTGGGTGAGACTGCCCCACAGAAGGGCAAAGAGACAGAGAAAACCCTATTGATATCCCTACACTGAAAAAGGGAGGCCACAGCCGAAGAGAAAAGGAAAAGTAGGCTGTTGGATGAGGGTGAGTGTATGCCTTGGACCAGGACATATTGATGTTTCATATGATGTGGTGAAAGATACCACACTGGTTGTGAATAGAGAAATAATTATTATAATTAATCCTGGTGCCACGTATTAAATCATACCGTTTTTAGTTGCTTATAAGTTAGTAAAAGACGTGAATGCTTACACCCTTGGGCACAATGCTGATAGTTAGTACCCCAATGAAGGAGGGTTAATTAACGGAATAATTATGAAGAAATTATATGTTGAAAACGGGGGAAGAAGTATAAGTCAGTCGATTTTATTCAATAGACTATGAATAAATTAAAGTAATATTGAGAATAAATCTCAATTGGTCGGCTGCAAATTATGATGTTCAGAGTTCTATTCTAAGATAGTGTTGTTTTACCCTGAAAAGTATACTATAAGTTTTGACAACTAATAAAAAGGGTGTAGCGATTGAAATTAAAGGAGTAAATGATTGTACTCACGGAATGAGTAATGACATAGTTGTTATACGTGATATACGAAAAGTGATAAGTTTTGTGATAAATCCTGAATAAGATATAGATTGGAATAAGAGACGTATGCAAGGTAAGAATATCTATGATACGTGAAGTAATTAGGATTAAAGCAATTAGTAGCGAATATGAATTGTGACCACATGGACTAATATGTAAAGTAATTGTGGTCAAGTCTGAGGGTTAATAAAGGTATTTCAAAATACCTCCCCACCTGAAGACTTGACAACGTCTAAAAGTATACGTAATCTATAAATTAAAATCGACAGTCGTAAAATATAAATTTAAAATTAGGGTACCTTTACTGGTACGATAAGAAATATAGAATTCGATTAACCAGGAAAGTTTAAAAATTTAAAATTTTATAAAAGCCATTAAAAAGGAAATGACGCATGTTAGTAGCTTCAACGGAAGCGATTTCGAAAGGAACATTATACTTTTATGCGTACATAGGTCAAGGAAATGGATAATTGAAGTATTCAGTGGAAGTCAACTACGACAAGTTAATTAAATTTTACCTGGACCAATTTGTTATCATCCTTATTGATGATATTTTGGGTGTATTTAAAGTCCAAGGAAAATTATAAGTAAAAATTGGAAATTGCTTTTATAGATGATTTGTTGTGAGTTCTCGAAATGGACTACTTTATTGACACGTTTAATTTAGAAAAACTTGTATTTGAATGAGATGATAGACGTGACAAGAGTTTTGGTATATTGAAGTAATAAATTGACCACCGCATTTATTCTCACCATACCCAACAGATTAAGAGGTTTCTCATGAGTCTATGGATACCTCAAAATAATGAATGAGTTGTGTATTGATACAAAAAGGGAAGATAGTCGATTATGGATCTAGACAACTCAAGGATCATGAAAGGACTATCCGGCCCATGATTCAAAGTTGACAGCGATAGTGGCTGTATTGAGTATATGACATTACAATGTATACGGTGAGAAATTTCAGGTATACACTGATCATAAAAGTCCCGAGTATCTGTTTTCACAGAAAGAGTCGGATATGAGAATACATAGTGGGTTAGAGCTTCTGAGAGATTTTGATTGTGGAAAATTGTACCACCCAGGAAAGGCTAATGAAATGGCTAATGCCTTGAACTGAAAGAGCCTCGAGATGGTATTACATATGATGGTCAGGGAGCGTGAGCTGCTAGAGCAGTTGTGAGCCTCAGTAGTGATGTGATCCCTTCTGATGATGACAGTGATTGTGTGATAGCTAGCCTGAGACTAGAACCGGATGAGAGTGCCCGGATTTGACAGGCTTAGCGTGATGATCGGTATGGTGTCGATAGTGTGGGTCAGATTCAGAAGGGTACAGTGATAGAGTTCACAGAGTATGATAATGGTTATTGAGGTTCAGAGACGGTATAAGTGCTCCCCAGGACCACTGTTAATGAGATAGTAATATTGTCAGAAGCTTACTTTTCGGGATATACAGTGCATACGGAAAGTAACGAATATATATATGAAATCTCTGAAAAGGATATTGGTGGTCAGATGTGCAAAGAGATATAGTGGAGATTGTGGAAAAAGTGTCTCGTATGTCAGCAGAGTAAGGTATAGCAAAAGAAGTTGCAGGACTATTGCAGTTTTTGCCTATATCGACACGAAAATGGGAACACGTTACCATGAATTTTATGAAGGATTACAAAGGACCCGAATGAATCATAAGACTATCCAGGTGATAGTCGATAGATTGACTAAGTCTACCCACCTTCTGGTTAGGAAATCCCCAGATACTCTGAGTGTGTAGGCGGAATTATGTGTAAGAGAGATTGTTGAACAGTATGTAGCATTCCAGTGAGCATGGTACAGATAGGGATTCCCGCTTCACTTCTTATTTTTGGGAACGTTTTTCAGGAAGCTATGGGAACCCGACTGAGTGTTATCACAGCTTTCCATCCTTAGACAGATAGTCAATCAGAGAGGACTGTACAGGTTCTGGAGGATATGATGAGAGTGTGTGCTTGGTATGATAAGCTCCTGGGATGATCAATTGTTACTAATCGAATTCGTCATTAATGACAGTCGTCACTTGAGTATCGGGATAACTTCAAATGAGTCATTGTATGGCCGTAAGGGTTGTTTCCCCGATTTGGATAAGAAGAAGTGGGTGACAGATAGAAAATTGTTTTCGAATTGGCAAGACAAACCTCTGAGGATGTTTAGTTAATTGTGAAGGATTAAGAACACCTCAGAGTAGATAGAAAAGCTATGCTGACAAGAGACAGAAACCATTGGAATTCACCGAGGGTGAAATTATATTGTTGGAAGTTACATGCCATTGGACATAGCATAAGGATGTGACGAGATTCAGAAAGAGATTGGACAAAGTGGGAGACAAGGCCTGTACATTGGCGTTACCACCTGAATTAGCAGGCATCCACAATGTGTCCCATCTTATGATGCTTCAGAAATATTATCCGAACCCAACGTATGTGATCAGATATGAGCTTCAACAACTCAGCTCAATAAAAGTTTAACGTATGATTGGAAAATCAATTCGGGTATTAGATGGAAGGAGAAAGTGTAGTGTTGAGGTTTAAGATGATCTCCCTAGTCAAATATGTTGGTAGTAGTACACTCCAAAAAAGTCACATAAGAGTTAAAGAGTATGATATGTGTGAAATATCCGGAGTGATTTACAGACTAACTTGGTTATAATTTGGAGGACCAAATTTCTTAAGTGGGGGAGATTATGTAAGACCCGAATTATATTGTAATTTCGTATGAAGCATTGAAAATGGTCCTAAATTAAATGAAACGGGATTCGGACAGGAGGTAAGAATTTAAAATACGAAATTAATGAGTATTCGTGAAGGGAAATCAGGTTAAATTAATCCCGAATACGTGAAGGGCAAAACGGTCAAAAGATCGAAAGTCGAAATAAATTCGATAAGAAAATTTAATTAAAAATAATGGATTTGAGAATCTTGATCAATAACGAAGAAATAATTAAATTTCGAGTCCAATTGATCAAGATCCGAAATTTTTAGAAATATCGAAAAGTCACTCGGGACAATATCCCGAAAATATGAAAAAATTATACCCAAAAAATGGTTAAAATAAATTAAATAAATTAAATTAAATTAAATAAATGAATTTGGAATAAAAAATTAATTTTTGTAGATATTTTAGAATATCTTTGACTATTTTAATGAATATAATAATAATAAACTAAATTATAAATAATAATAAATAAAAATAATAATAATTGTAAAAAAAAAGAGAGAAATCAGAAAAAAATGGGTCGGGGAGAGAGAAGAAAGAAACGGAAAGGAAGCCAAAATCGAGGAAGACCCGAACCACCGGCGGGCCATCGACGACCCAATCGACCAGATGAGGGCCGAAAAAAAAGAGGAGAGGCCGGCGACCTCCATGGTACCGGCAGTACCGCCCATCGACTCCGAAATCCAACGAAATCGAAGGAGAGAAAACCCGAGGGAGAAGAGGAGATCGGCAGCAACCGGCGCCGATCTAGCCCCAACCGACCCCAGCCGAGGCTTCCCCAAGCCCAGACGACGCGATCGGTGGTGGTGGCAGTCGCCGAAACCGACGAACGGCTTTGAAAACGGCAGAAAAGGAAAGTGGGTTTTGACGGCCGAGGGAGAACAGCCGAACCTGCCACTTCCCGACCACCTCGTGCCAAACCGAGACCAGATTCGAGCTGCGGACGACACCGCGAAGCTGCTGGCGGTGAAAACCGACGGAGAACCGACAGGCAAGGCATCGAACCGGCTGAACCGGAGTGAACCAGAGTGAATCGGAGTGAACCGGACAGGTCTGAACCGGGTTGAACCGGACTGAACCGGTTCAGCCAAGAAAGAAGGGAAAAAAAGAGAAAAGAGAAAAGGGAAAAAGGAAAAGAATTTTCGGGGATACACCGGACTTCGGGTAAGTCGGTAAGAGGTCAAAAGTGACCGTTTTGAATTCCGAGAAATTTATTTAAATTATATTTAATCGAAAAGTAACCCGAAATTAAATATTAATTGTGCAGTTCTACGACAAAGCTCGAGCGAGAGCCGATTGAGCTCCGATTTTTGTATCCCGCATCATATTGGGTAAGTACATTTTAATTCCGACAATTAGAATCCTTTAATACAGAGTTTCGATTATTTTACGGAATTTATGGATTACTTCCGTATAAAAGGAATATTAATCGAAATTGCAACGTAATTATCGTAAATAATATACGGGCTATCCAATGAGTTTGGAATGAAGCCCGATAATTATCGGTAAGCTGAATGAGCCCAGTAAACCCGAGGAAGGGATTTAATAAGTAAAAACGGGCTGAAAACGGGCTCGAGGCCCATTAAAGTGTAATTGGGCCCAATAAAGTAAAACGAGCCCAGTACGTTAGATTCGATCAGTAAATGCGATATACTGATAAGGATAATTGAATTGACCCCAGTTATGTGGTTATATGCAGTTTCGTAGACTTGATTGACGCGCAGTTGGACTGAGAGATCGGATATTATCGAGACGAGATAAGTTTGTACGTAAATCGAGGTAAGGGAATTTTGTAGGTACTTAGAGATACCTATACGTATTTATTGAGGGGATTTACAGGGTTTAGAATTCCTTTAAATATCTAGAAATGAAATAATAATTTTTTAGAAAAATCGGGGGTATAGGTGAATAAAGGAAAAAGATGATTTTGCCCCTTAGAGTAAAATTTACAAAAAAGGGTAGTAAGGCAGATAAACTGCATGATTTTCATGTTTTGATGCTTTATATGAATGTATTGCTTTGGTTTAAGCAAATTTACACATAGGTTGGCTGTTGATTTCTTGAATTATACGAAAAGATACAGGTTTGTACCGGTTACTATTTTAAAAGATGTTTTATCAAGATTGAGCCACCTATCGTATTTACATGAATAAAAAGAGTGCTAGAGTCTTTCTCGCACTCAAGTTTACTAATTTATTTCTCATGAAAAGCCGTACTGGAGCATTGCTCGTACGAGAAATTTGTGTGTGCACAAAACCGTGCTGGAGCTTCGCTCGCACGAGATTTTAGATATCATGATATGCATAGCGTGGTGCTGGAGCTTCGCTCGCACTAGACGTGAGTTGACATGCATATAGTCGTGCGGAAGCCTCCTGTAGACTGTGTGTCACAAAGAGTTGAGATGCTCGCACATATACTTTGAGACATGGGTTGGTTATCGACATAGTATTGGGGTGGATAAGACCTACGGCAGGCACCCCCAGACTATGATATGGGTCCACGGAGTACGCTGTACTGTGTATGTCACACGGAGTACGCTGTACCGTGCAGTCATGATGACTCTATGATGTTACTTGATATTCTGGCGAGTAGGACTTGACCCCACCTCCCGTTGCAGTTGTGATGCCCCGCACACCGGGATCCGTGTAGCCTGGGATCACAGGGACAAAGTATGGCCATAGTCCTCGATTTTCATACAGTAACCTACATGCCTCACATGATATCATACGGTCTGGATAGACCAGGACAAACCCGATGGAGGGGTAAGGTCCCGATTTATGTTTTTTAAACGAAATGTGATTTAATGAATCAAGGTATTCCCGAGAGATGGGTTTAGCCTTGATGTGGTTGTTTTATAATGAAACAAATGAGTTTCAAAGTGATGAGTTTATGATGAAACTAGTAAGTTTTAATGTGACGAGCATGAGATGTCATACATGATGATTTTTCCATGTGTTTTTTATATGTCAATTTCATGATTTCTCTTATACGATATATACATACATGTGGCATCGTTTTAGTCATTCCTCATGCTCAAAATATAAAGATTTTATATCATGACATTATCAGCACGAAGATAGTATAGTTATCTACCTGCTTATATTATTGCCTTACTGAGCTGTTTATGCTCACCCTTTCATTTTTCACCCCACAGGGTATATTCAGTAGAAGAGAACGACAGTAGTCATATTCACTGCTTCTTATCAAGATCAGGTATACACATTTGTATAATTTGGTATCTAAACATATAGATGCACAGTACTGTACATGGATGTAATATTGGGGATGTATTTATTTAAAATAAATTGATATGTAAAATGAAATATGAAAATGGAATGATAAATAGGTGAGAGGTGACTAACACCGAATCATAGCGCAACTGTTTAGTAGTGTAACTGTTCACGACGGGTAAGGAAATTAAAAAGCGAAAAATTTATTTTGATTTTTAGGTAATTTGGGTCGTGACACTTAGAGAACCATGATATTAATCTATTCCCTAAGAATTGGCATGTTCCTGAATTGTTTTTTTTATCTATTTTACAACCTCCAAAATCTGCATCAGAATATGCATGAAGAGCAAAGGTGGAATTTTTAGGGTACCATAGTCCTAATGAAGGTGTGTCTTGAAGATACCTAAAGATTATTTTTGTAGCTAGTAAGTGTGACTCTCTAGGAGAGGATTGAAATCTAGCACATAAACATACACTAAACAAAATATCAAGTCTACTTGCAGTAAGATAAAGCAATGAACCAATCATAGACCTATATAGCTTAATGTCTACACACTTACCACTTTCATCTTTATCAAGCTTGATGTTGGTGCCCATTGGAGTTGCTTGAGGTTTGCAGTTATCCATTCCAAATCGTTTGAGCAAATCTTTAGTGTATTTAGCTTGATTGATGAAGGTTCCATCCTTAGTTTGCTTTACTTGAAGACCCAAGAAGTAGGTGAATTCTCCCATCATGCTCATTTCAAATTCACCTTGCATGATCTTAGCAAACTCTTGACATAGAGATTCATTAGTTGATCCAAAAATGATGTCATCTACATATACTTGAACAAGTAGTAAATCTTTATTCTTATTTTTGATAAACAAGGTTGTATCTACCTTTCCTCTTGAAAATCCCTTTTCTATCAAGAACTTTGAAAGTCTTTCATACCAGGCTCTAGGAGCTTGTTTCAAACTGTAAAGTGCCTTAGAAAGTTTGTAAACATGTTCAGGAAATTCAAGACTTTCAAAACCGGGGGGTTACTCAACATAAACTTCCTCATTGATGAAACCATTTAGAAATGTACTTTTTACATCCATTTGATATAATTTGAAATTTTTGTAGCATGCAAAAGCAAGTAGCATCCTTATTGCTTCTAATCTAGCTACCGGTGCATAGGTTTCATCATAGTCTATTCCTTCCTCTTGCCCATAACCTTGTGCAACTAGTCTAGCCTTGTTTCTTATGATCACACTATTTTCATCCATCTTGTTCTTGAAAATCTATTTAGTTCCAATTATAGAGTGATTACTAGGTCTTGGGACAAATTCCATACTTTGCTTCTTTCAAATTGATTTAGTTCTTCTTGCATGGCTAGAAACCAATTATTGTCATCTAAAGCTTCATTGACATTCTTTGGTTCAATTTGAGATACAAAGGCTATATATTGACATACATTTCTTAGAGAAGACCTTATTCTAACTCCAAGAGTTGGAGCACCTACAATTTCATAATCTTTAACATATCTCAGTTCTCTCGGTGCTCTAGACTCTCTCTCTAGTATTTCTACTTCTTCTTCATCTTCTTTATTAATGTTAAGTTTTTCTAGTAGATTATCTTCTATCTTTGAGGAATCCTTTAAGGTCTCATCAAATATTTCAATATCCTCATCATTGGTAGAACCTTTAGATGCATTGTTTGACTCATCAAATATTACATGTATTGATTCCTCTACCATCAAGGTTCTTTTGTTATACACTCTATATGCCTTTGAATTCAAAGAGTAGTCTAAAAAGATTCCTTCATCACTCTTGGCATCAAATTTTCTTAAGTTGTCTTTCCCATTATTTAAGACAAAGCATCTACAACCAAAAAGTGAAAAATAGCTAATATTTGGCTTCTTTCCCTTGTAAAGCTCATAAGGGGTTTTCTTTAAGATTGATCTAACCATGGCTCTATTTATGATGTAGCATGATGTATTTATAGCTCAGCCTAAAAATATTTAAGTAAATTATTTTCACACAACATTGTTCTAGCCATTTCTTCTAATGTTCTATTTCTTCTCTCAACTACTACATTTTGTTGTGGTGTCCTAGAGGCTGAAAAATTATGACTAATTCCTTGATCATTGCAATATTCATCAAAACCAATATTTTCAAATTCCTTGCCATGATCACTTCTAATACTAGTTAAGTGTAACCTTTTTCATTTTGAGCTACTTTTGAATAGACAATGAATTTTTCTAAGGCTTCATTCTTTACTCTTAAGAAAAATACCCAAGTAAACCAGTATAATCATCTACAATCACAAATCCATAATGCTTACCACTTAGGCTTGTAGTTCTAGTTGGTCTAAATAGATCTAGGTAAAGTAGTTTAAGAGGTCTAGTGGTTGATACACTATTTTTAGGTTTAAATGATGTCCTTTTATGTTTTCCCTTGACACAAGCTTCACAAATTTTGTCATAGTCAAAGGACAACTTAGGTAATGCTACTACAAGGTATTTTCTAGCTAGCTTAGATATTACATGCATGCTAGCATGACCTAGTCTCCTATGCCACAACCAAGGTTCCTTTTCTTTATCTACCATAAGGCATACATTTTCATTTCTAAGTTCATTTAGATATACAATGTATATATTACCTTATCTATGTCCTAGAAAGAGAACTTTGTTTGATTTAGAATCTACTACATGGCAATTTAAGCAGTCAAAAATTACTTTGTAACCTTTGTCACAAAGTTGACTAATGCTAAGTAGATTGTGCTTTAATCCTCTAACAAGTAAAACCGTTTCTATGGAGAAAGAATTATTACCGATAGTTCCACTTCACTTGACCTTTGGAGTTGTCCCAAAATGTGACTTCTCCACCAACCTTTGATTTGAACGAGTTGAAGTGGCTTCTATCACCGGTCTTATGTCTTGAGCATCCACTATCCAAGTACTAAGCTTCCATTATTTTTCCCTTGTAGCAATGCTCAACCACCTACAATCAACATTCAAACTTTTGTTTTAGATACCTAAATTTTATTAGGCCCTTTGGAGTTAGTGAGTTGAATTTTTTATCCTTTTGAGATCCATTTTAATATTACATTAATATCTTTTGAATTAACCCATCTTTTGGGACCCATACTCTTCTAACTATCCTTCCTCTAAATATGGTCATCTTCACATTGCAACTATATGATGCATGTCCCTTTTTATTACAATGTGAGCAAGTAGTAGAGGATTTATGCATATTCTTTCTAGCTAAGAAACTTTTGAGGTGAGTTTCTCTACTTTTGTCATCATATCCTAACCCATTTTTATCAAAGAAAGCCCTTTGAATCTCTAGCATGTGATCTAGTTTTTGTTGACCAATGTAAAATCTAGTAAATGAATTATGTAAGTTACTATTCTTTTCCTTTAGGTCATGGATTTCTAGATTTGTACTTTCTAATTTCTTTTCACATTCTATCTTATCATTTAGTATTAATTCATTTTCTTTCTTTAGTTTAGAAATCAATTTTTTGTACTTCAAATTCATGCACTTATATTCTATTGCAAGATCATCAAATGCATATTGTAATTCGTCAAAAGAATACTCATTGAGATTAGAAGTTACCTTCTCATCTTCAATAACTATGAAGCATAGATTGGCAATATCTTCATTTGAATCATCATCGGAGCTGTCACTATCGCTCCATGTTGCCATCATCGCCTTCTTTTTGTGATTCCTATCACTTGATTTTTTTAGAAGATGACAGTTAAATTTAATGTGTCCAAGTTTTTTGCATTCATAGCAAACAATAGTATCTTTTCTACCTAATTCTTCTTGTTCTTTCTTGTAGTTTCTCCTACCACTACCATTTGCTTTCATTCCCATAAATTTATTAAATCTCTTGGCAAACATTGCCATTTCAAAATCTTCTTCATTACCACTCTCATTTTTATCTTCTTTCAAATCCACCAACTTTCAAATCCCCTTGAGTGGTGGATTTTAGAGCTACTTTTACTTTCTTGGGTGGCTCTTCATTTCTCCTCAATTTCATTTTATATGTGAGCAATGACCCTATCAATTCATCTAACGATAGTGTGTGGGGGTCTTTGGACTCTTCAATTGCTGTTACCTTAGCTTCCTAAGATTTCGGTAAGCTATTTAGGATTTTCTTAACCATTTCTATATTAGAGTAGATTTTGCCTAAAGATTTTAGTCCATTTATTACATCAGTAAATCTAGTGAACATGTCACTAATTGACTCTCCTTCTTTCATCCTAAATAACTCATAATCATAAGTGAGCATTCCTACCTTAGTCTCCTTTACTTGAGTTGTGCCTTCATGAGTAATTTTCAATTTATCTCAAATTTGTTTGGCATTAGCACAATCGGAGACTCTATTATACTCATTAGGCCCTAATGCATAAAATAAGGTGTGCATGGCCTTTGCATTTAACTGAGCACATTTTATATCATTAGAATCCCACTCATCTTCTTCTTTTGGGATATCTCTTCCCTCTATCTTCTTAGTTGGAATTTGAGGACCATTAGTAATAATCCTCTATACCTCATAATCATTAGCTTGAATAAAAAGCATCATTCTAGTTTTTCAATATGCATAATGTTCACCATTGAACATGGGAGGCCTAACTATAGAGTGCTCCTCTCCTACTAGACTTGTTGCTACATTGCTATGAGACATTAGATCGTTTTAACTCTTAGTAAGTTATTCCTTAATGATCAAAGAGTCCGAACTCTGATACCAATTGTTGGCTCAACCGAGAGGGGGTGAATCAGTTTTCTAGTCTAATGTTAAATTTAAGCTTAATTGAATTTAACTGCAAGTAATCAAAGAATAAACAATAGACTATAGTGTAGTAAATTAAGGAGATAAGAGAGAAGCATCAAACTCAGCAATTTATAGAGGTTCGGTCAATCGCTTGCCTACGTCCTCTCTTCTTGACCTTCTTGTCAAGATTTTTCTTTCACTATAACAATAGTTGATACAACCTCCTTTTTGAGGTTAAGGAATAACCTCTCTACCCCTTTTTACAAAAATAAATATTCACCTCTTACAAAATTCTCTCACAGAGGAACTCTCCTCTTTTCTTTTGGATTAAGGATGAATACAAATAAGAACTCTCTTTTGTGGGTAGGAAGAATAACTTTAACTCAAGCTATTTAAGACAATACAATAAATATGATGTTGAAGACAAAGGGAATGTTAAGGAATGATCTCTTGAGAGTATTCAGAATTTTCAGCACAGGTCTCTTCTGTTCCCAGTGTCTTCAATTCTTGGTTTTATACAGCAGGATGGTAGGTAAAGCATTTAATACAATTTTTTCGTTGAAGATTTTACAGAGAGAGCCATTGGGAACCTCCAGTAGAGTACCAGATTGATATTCCATCATGACCAGATCGATCTTCTAGTTTAAATTCCTGCAATTACAAAGCAACTCAAAGCAAGGAGATCGATCTCATATTTGTAGAGATCGATCTTATAATTTGTAAAATGTTAGTGAAGATCGATCTGTCGAACCATTAGATCGATCTTCTAAACTCTCTGTTTGAAGTAAGATCGATCTCCAAATCGATCTAGCAAGCATTCTCGTAGAGGGGAGATCGATCTCTAATCACCCTAGATCGATCTCCTAAACTCTCTGACATTGAGGAGATCGATCTCTATCCATATGAGATCGATCTCATAAGCTCTCTGTTTGAACATAGATCGATCTACAGATCAATCTAAGACCTCTACCTTAGAGGAGATCGATCTCTTCCTAGACCAGATCGATCTCATAGGCATTCTGTAAGTAAAAGATCAATCTCATAACCCTTAGAGATCAATCTCTTCTTCCTTAACATCATATACATGTTCTTTGAGTCTTTAATCCTTTATCAGATCGATCTCATATTCTCATGAGATCAATCTCTCGTACTTGAAAACCTAGGAGATCGATCTCTCATCTCATGAGATCGATCTCTCAACCTTTAACACCCAGTTTCTGGTAATGACTTGTATCTCAATATATTCTAATTAAGCTCTTAACATGTTTTAAACATTTCTAGATTTATAATATCCATTATTGAATTACTGTTTTGTCATTTCAAAATATATTAACTTAACAGATTCACACTAAATCGGTATTATGCTCATAGTGCCTCTAGTTCATCATTTACTTCACTATGACAATTTATCAAACACCTCATATGTTTAATTTCATAACTTGACTAATCTCACAATGTAGCTTCATTCAATCATCTCAAAATCATACATATCACCTCACTAACACCTTTGTATAAGCCATTTATCATCACCTCCACCATATCACATTTTCTCACACTAACTCATTTTAGGTTATGCTTATTCCATTACATTCTAGATAATTTCAATCATCAATACATACACCAATCTACTTACAACAACAACTAGATAAATATACTTTGAGGTGGTGTATTAGAAACTCACATAGCTTGACTTTCCTCTTGCTCCAAATAAGAACACTCCTTTGCTCATTCAATCCAACAAATGAAGTGTTGATTCCAAGCTATGTTGTTCTTCTCTTCACAATGAACAACTTTGCTCTAGTAGCTTTTCCTCAAATCTTTATGGAAATGTGATGTTTTTTAGAGTGAGAAAGCTAGGTTAATGTTAAAAATGGAGGAAATGAACTTGTTCTCGTGAAATGCAGATCCAACTGCCCCGTTTTTATAGAAAATACCTTAGGAGATCGATCTACATAGGGTGGAGCTCGATCTGGCCTTGCTTGAATCCTTCAGAATTTTGACAATTTGCAGGCAGGGGATCGATCTATTTATTGCATGAGATCAATCTGCTCAAGGTGATGAGATTGATTTGTTTTAGACAGAAGACTTAGGAGATCGATCTGGCCTTAAGAGGAGATCGATCTGGCTTATTCAGAGACCAATGGAGATCGATCTGCCTAAGGGAGGAAATCGATCTGGTCCAACCCAAGGTAGCTTGAGATCGATCTCTCCTTGCATGGGATCGATTTGTCCTGCTTCCTGCAGCATTCTAGCTGCAAATTTTTCCAAAATTTCCAAGTTAAACTTCCATTCAATCCATTCAATATCTATTTTGCATTTCATTCACACTTAACCATCGAAAACATCCTATTCTTATGATTCATATATAATTAACTTGTTTGTACATCATGAAAATCATAAGATTACATCAAAATTTACGGGTCTTACAAAGTCTTTGACCATTCCTTTAAAAATCTATCAAGTTATCTCATCCAAGCAACTGACAAGGATCTCAAGTCGTTGACCTTTCCTTTCGGTAACTACTTATCTTTGTTTCATCGATCAGGCTCTCAAATTATTTTTTTTTGTTTTTAGGATATTGAATCGAAGAATTATTTCTTTTTGTACAGAAATACATACAAATAGTTTAACCTATTATTTTATTATAATAAAATTTTAATTTGAATCTTTATTTATTTCTTTTATTTTAAGACATGAAATTTGTGTATTCATGCACTACTTAGGTCCTATGCTTGTAGTTTAGTATAATCTTTTTAGTTTCTTAGGATGATTTTTGGTTTTGAATTGTCAATTGTTTTATGGACATAGTCAACATCTTAAACATTCATTTTATATGCACTTAGCGGATTTTCTTTCCTTTTTTTTTTCTTTTTTTAGTTTATCATTTTAGGTTTTTAGTATCTTTTATTGATGATTAATCATAGTAGCTACTATGTAAGCCACATAAGTAAATTACAGATGAAGCTAGTATTCTAATTTTATGCTACAATCCTTTCTACTTTCACTCTTTGTTCTCCCTTTGATTTTCGATGCAACAAATATTTTGCAATAACAAATTTTCTAGATTCAATTGTGGTAACATGCAGAAGTTTTCCTAATCTTAGTTTCTTGTTAATGGTGATTGATGACAATTGACTTTATTACTGGGATTGGATCCCTTCATATGCGGAGAAACCTATTTGGAGGAATTATTTGTGTTGATTGCCATTATGATAGTATAGTTGCATATTTGATCAATTGGGTGTGAAAGAGCTTTCGGTATTACTTCTGCTATTGCTTGATAAGCTCAATTTCTGCCTAATATTTATATGTTTTACATTGTTATTGTATATGTTACTACTACATTATAGTTTTAGTTTTGTTGGCATTGGTTGACTACATAATTGAAACCTAAATAAAAAGATGTATGGTTCTTGAGAATTATGGTTTTCATATTAAGAAGCTAAATGGCTTTTATGTGGATAATAATTTCGATGTTCTAAATTCCTATATATTCTAAGATTATACATAAGTATTATGTGTAGGAAACTTAATTAGATAATACACCTAAGATCTTATGTTCAATCAACAAGAAAATTATCACAGAAACATACTTGGATCCTTTAGAATTGATTGTCTTCTACATCTAAACTTTCTTTGTGAAAGAAAACTCATTCACTGATGGAATATAAGAATAAGAATATCTAGAGGGGTAAACAAGTCAAGTTTCTTTCGAACTATTCGAGCTCGACTCGATTATCACTCGAATTCGACTCGTTTATTTTTTAGCCAAACACGAACTTGAGCTATTCGAATAACAAGTCAAGCCAAATTCAAGCTTCTAAATACTCGGCTCGAGGGGCTTGCGAGCCTTTTCGAGCTTTTTTAATATATATTTCTTTAATATTTTATTATTAATTTACTATTTTACCCATAATGTACAGTTGAAAAATAATAAAATGAGCCTAACGAGTCAAGTTCGAACTCATCAAGCTGAGCTCTAGTTGCTCAAATATTCTGTCAAGCCGAGCTTGAGTTTTAAAAGCTAAGTTCGATTGAGCTCGAGTCGAGTTTGGAGCCTCGAGTTTTCGAGTCAAGGAGAGCTCAAGCTTGATACTAGATCATCTCGACCCAGTTCAATTATATCCTTAAGAATAACATATGTTTAGACTGAGGACCATAACCTATTTATACTTGTAGCATATTTTATTCCATTTAGACCCATCATTAAAATAAAATAAAATATTGGATCTTTACTCATTGTAAAACTCATACTAATTGAGATCTCTAAACTCCAATTACTCAAATCTTATATGATCACCTTTAAATGGACTAAACAAAGTAGATAACTTATAATATACAATTAATTGATATATGTAAGCCCACTTACAGAATTTCCCAATGACATTATGAGGTTTGTTAAAAACACCTTATTAATGCTTAATCTTAGTTCATTCACTTATCAAGCCAAAATATTCAACTTCAACTCATTCATTATGGCTATTATAGCCATTAGTATTTAAAGAATATAGGTAATTTTTTGAAGAAATACGAGTTTGACTAAATATTTGAATTCCATTAGAGACAAAAATAGACTAATTTCATCTCAAATGTAGAGCTGACAAAAGTTGGCCCGAGCCCGAAAACCTGCCCAAGCCTGCCCGAGACCAAACCCGAGACCGGACCGAATTGACCAAAAAGTCAAAGGCCCGAGCCAGAGAAAAGCCGGACCCGAAAAAGTTCGAACCCGAAAAAACCCGAACCCGACATAACCCGAGCCCGATACGACCCGAACCCGAAATCGACCCGATCCAAAACCCGAGAAAGCCCGAATTTATAACCCGAAAAACCCGAATTATAATTATATAATTATTATATTAAAAAATAATTAAATAAATAAAAACACTTTTTCTAATTAAAATTTATAAAATTTTAAAACAATTATTATTTATTTATTACATAATTATATCAATAATTTATTATCAACAAAATAAATATTAAATATTTACATTCAATTATTAAATAAAATTATTTTAAAACACAATATAATATTCAATATCAAATAATTTTCAATATTATGCTTATTATATTTGTAATAATAAATAATAAATAATAAATATATTATTAAATATAACATTTGATTTTATTATAAAAACAATTATTATACTATTTTATTTTATTTATTTCATATTAAAATTTTAATTTTAATACAATGATAAATTAAATATATATATAAATTATTATATAATTGTAACATTTATTTAAATTTGATATTTCATATAAAACATTGAATACATTATTAACAAAATTAGAATTTAAATTCTGACTCCTTAACTCGTAAATAGAAAAATAGTAATTTGTTTTTTAAATGGTAATTATGCTAAAAATAAGAATTGAAAGTTGAAAGAGGGGATTATACCCTTTTAAAGGTTGTAATAACTTTTTCACTGCAAAAAAATATTCAGACTCAACTATGACATGTTTGCATCCAAATTCTCATGCCATTAACAAGTCAATGATTGTTATGTTCTAAATTAGTCCAATATAGTAAAAAATAAACCAGCAAAGGAAACATCAAACACTCAAAGTTATGACATGTAATATTACAAGAACAACAACATAGAAAACATACAATCATTCTCATACACAGCCACCTAGTCATGGAGAAACCAATCCCTAGTCATACATTGCATGATGAACAAAACAGGAAAATACGATCATTTCATTTAACGCTAGCGGCTTGATGAATAACATACTCGAAAAGATTGTAAATGCAGGAAGCAACCAAACTCTCCAAGAGCGACACTGTCTTCAAATAAAATTAATGAGGCAATGATCAATCATAATTACTCTTAATAAAAAAATTTAATTTTTTAACAATATAAATAGTAATAAATAAAATATCAACATACATTGCAATTAGAACTCTTCATCCTCATCCATAAACCAACTAGTTCAATTTAATCCAACTTTCCTTCCAAATCTCATTGTTTCATCTTCTTCATATAATAAAATATATAAAAATAATCATCTAAGAATTTAAATAATAAAAAATTAATAAAATAATAATGACACTAAAATCTTTACATCTTTATCTATATTATATCCATACAGTCAATTACGAGTGGTAATCAAAATTTTTGCATTATGTGTTGTGAGACAATTTCTCCATTTGTTGATAACTCTACCACCCATACTAAATGCTAATTCAGATGCAACTGTGGTAATTGGAATACTCAATATATCCTTAGCCATAAGTGAAAGTATAAGGTATCGAAATTGATTTTTCTTCCAATAATCAAGAACATCAATTTGAATCTCATAATCTTCTCTTGGTTCATTCAAATATACATTTAACTCTGATATATATAAAAAAGATCCAGAATTGAAGTTTCTAAATCCCTACAATAACAAAATAAGTTCATATATGAAATTATAATAATAAATGAAAATTAAAACTCAAAAAAGAATTACTTAATATAAAAATAATAATAATTTAATAAGTTACTAAAGCAATTTATATTAAACTTTTGAACAAAAAAATTATATAAATATGTTATGAAATTAACAATAAATATTTATATGTTTCAAATTTTATTTCTAGCTAGGAAATTTAAGTTTTTTCCATGTCTTGTCTTTTGTATAAATTTTATTACTAAATTATATAATTTTTTTCCTCTTTAATTCATATTTCATCATTTTAATTATATTTTGTCTCATAATCACTGCGACTAAATTATATCAGCTTTTTGATTTACCTATTTTATTTAAACTCCTATATTATATTTAATAATTTTCTCAAATTTAAACTAATTGCATCTATCAATTGAGAATTTAGCTACAATTATAGAACTTTAATTAGATATAATTTAAACGAATTGACAACAATTAATTAGGTATAATTTTGTTAAGCATATATGATTAATTATTTATTTGTCCACCTTATCGGTTCATATCTATACCAGTCCACTAGAATAATATCAGTAGATATTTTTTCTTGTGCATTATGCAACGTGGCAATCAAGACAAACATGCATCATTACTTGATTGTGCAAAAATGATTATTTTAAGTTAATTTTTTTATTTAAATTATGTAACTAATTTATTAAAAATTAATAATTTGTTATACTTATATATGATAACTAATTAGTAAATATTTATTTTAATAATTATTTTGATAATAAATAATTAATTTCTTAACCATGTTATTATATAATATGATAATTCTGTTTGAAAATTATTAAATTAATTATATATATACATTAACATGCAATATTCATTTTATTCCATTTTATACAATAATTTAATAATTTATCATGAAATCATATCCTTTCTTTTCTTATTCTTTGAAAGCCTATCAACAATTTCAATTATTCTATAGATATATTATATTTGTAGTCCAGTCAGATTTTTTATGCTCTTCAATTTTTCTTGGCCAAGACCAAAGAAATAAGCAAAACATTCATTTAGAAAAGAAGTGAAGAAGATAACATCTAGAAGTTGGAGGAAATCTGTAAAACTAAAAACAAACTAACAAAGGAAATAAAAAAAATATTATGAAACTTTTATTAATCTAATTTTAGTGACTTCTGTTCAAAATTTAAAAATTTATTATTTTAATCATAATTATCTACTTTAATTTCATAATTATTTATATTATACTTTTTTTTAAGCTTACAAAGTTTTTTTGTATAAATATATTTTTTTAGTGTATTATATCAACTACAAAATATCACTCATATGGTAGTGTATAATTGTATATGATATAATTATATCGAATATTAAAAATATATAATTTTTTTATTTTAATATTCTAAATTTTTAATGAGACATTTGATTAATTAATATAAACGATTATATTTAATGCAATAATATTAGTTATGATTTATGTACAAATAAAAAACAAATTAGAAATAAAATAGAGCTAATTAATTGATCATTTATTCATATAAAGCATTTTTTTAGTAAATGATAATATTAATTGGTACTTTTCTTCCTATAATATCTATTTGTAATATTTTCTTTTGCATTTAATGAATATAATTATATCTACTATTTTATAGTAAATATTGTAGGAAATTAAAAAAGAGTAAATTATTTTTGTCAAATAATAAATATTAAAATATAAAAATTTGTTTTTATATAAATATTTATTAAAATATAAAATCATATAAAAATTAAATTAATTATCACATTCAAATTTTCTTTTAAAAAAATTATAACTAATAAAATTTCAAAATATTTCAAGCCGGCCCGCTAAACCCATCCGACTAGAACCAGGACCGAACCCGAAGAAGCCCGAATCCAAAAAAGCCTGAACCCAAAAAAGCTTGAACCCGAAAAAAATCGAACCTGAAAAATTTAGAACCCGAAAAAGCTTGAACCCAAAAAAAAACCTGAACCGAACCCGCCCGTTTGCCACCTCTACTCAAATGCCATCTATTCATGAAAGGGAAAAAAAATTGCTTTGTGCTTATCATAGAGTTGTTTCTCTAATTTCAAGTGTCATATTTTCTACTTTCCATCATATTGAGTTTCTATGTTAAAGACACCTTGTTTTTACCAATTATCTCTGGTGTTTTAATAAATTCCATTATTATTCTTTTCAAATTCCTTTTAATTCTAATATAGAATAAAAAGTTGATATATGTTTGCCAATCAAAATGCCCTTCTTTCATTTTGCAAGTTAATCGTACGGATCATATATAATTTACAACCTTATATTTTACTATAGTTACAACCACTTTGTTTTAACAGGTGCTAACTTGGATTTAATTAAAAATTTGTCATATTTTACTATTGACTCTTGAAATATGAAGTATGTAGGAAAATAATAAAATTTTATATATATATATATATATATATATATATATATATATATATAAGGAATTAAGTTATATAAGCACAAAACAATATTATATTACATCATTTTATATCTTTTTATACAATTAGGTTATGTATATAAATTTATTTAAGTAGATTATGCATATCGAAAATATTTAATTATTAGTTTGATAATCAAATTTTAATCATTAATATATATTAAAAAAATATGTAATTTTTTATCGAAATTATAAGTATTTCATATTGATCCAAAACTTTATGTGCATGATAATTTTGAATATATTATTAAATTTAATAATTAATTTATAAAATTATTAATCTCTTATAAAATTATAAAAATAATATAAAATAAAATTATTTTACGATAATATAAATAAATTCTCTTTTGTAATATATGTGAGGCCTAATATGCACCTGACTCGAACAAAGTCTGACAAAGGCTACAGCCCAACTCGGGAATAATGAAGCCCAGCTACTTATTTTATTTTATTACGTTGAAAAGTCAACGATAATCTTCAAACTTTGCCGCCACACTCCTCCACCATGATCACACCCTCCACCACCCATGCCAATGCCGTTCTTCACCGCAAACGAGCTAGCCTTTCTCTTGGAATCCGCCATCTCCACTCGCTCCCTCCTCTTCGGCCGAGCCACTCACGCGCACATTCTCAGAACTCTTCAGATTCCTCTTCCTTCTTTCCTCTCCATCCATCTCATCAACATGTACTCCAAACTTGACATTCACAACTCCGCCCACTTCGTCCTTTTACAAACCCCACCTCAATCCCGCTCTGTTGTCACTTGGACCGCCCTAATTTCTGGTCATGTCCAAAACGGCCATTTCACTTCTGCTCTCCACCATTTTTCCCGCATGCGAAAAGACGGTATTTCCCCCAATGATTTCACCTTGCCTTGCGCTTTCAAGGCTTCTGCCTTGATGCAGCTACCTGTTGTGGGAAAACAAATTCACGCGCTGGCTTTAAAGTCTGCCCAGATTTTTGATTCCTTTGTTGGGTGTAGTTGTTTTGATATGTACTCGAAAACGGGGCTTAGAGATGAAGCAACGAAATTGTTCGAAGAAATGCCTGAGAGAAGTATCGCGATGTGGAATGCTTCTATCTCCAATGCGGTGCTTGATGGAAAGCCGAGTGTTGCGGTGGATGTTTTCATTCAGTTTAGAAGGATTGGCGGCGAAGCTGATCCGATTACTTTTTGCGTTTTCCTTAATGCGTGTTCAGATGCTTCGTATTTGGAATTGGGAAGGCAGTTACATGGTTATGTGATTCGAAGTGGTTTTGATAGGAATTTGTCTGTCTGTAATGGGCTTATTGATTTTTATGGGAAGTGTAAAGAGGTGGAATCCGCGAGGATGGTTTTTGATGGGATGGAGAAAAGAAATGCGGTTTCTTGGTGCTCATTGGTGTCTGCCTACGAGCAAAATTATGAGGAAGAGAACGCTTGTAGAGTGTTTTTGGAGGCAAGGAAAAAAGAGGTTGAACCTACAGATTTTATAGTTTCGAGTGTTATCAGTGCTTGCGCTGGGATGACAGGGCTTGAGATGGGTAGGTCAGTTCATGCGCTTGCTGTTAAAGCTTGTGTTGAAGGGAATGTTTTTGTTGGGAGTGCACTAGTTGATATGTATGGTAAATGTGGAAGCATTGAGGATTCTGAGCAAGCCTTTTATGAGATACCTGAGAGGAATTTAGTTACTTGGAATGCTATGATAGGAGGATATGCGCATCAAGGGTGTGCTGATATGGCCTTGGCATTGTTTCAAGACATGATTTCTTGGGGTGAAGTTGTTCCTAATTATGTGACTATGGTTTGTGTGTTATCAGCTTGTAGCCGGGCAGGGGCAGTGAAAATGGGAATGGAGATTTTTGAATCAATGAAGGAAAGGTTTCATATTCAACCAGGGGCAGAGCATTATGCTTGTATTGTAGACTTGCTAGCGAGAGCTGGGATGGTTGAGCTTGCTTATGAATTTATAAAGGAAATGCCAATTCGCCCAACAATTTCCATCTGGGGGGCTCTTTTAAATGCTTGTAGAGTTTATAAAAAACCCGAATTGGGGAAGATAGCAGCTGATAACCTATTTGAACTCGATCCTAGAGATTCTGGCAACCATGTGTTGCTATATAATCTACTTGTATCTACCGGCAAGTAAGATTATTTCCCTCTCATAAAGCTTAATCTTCAGGAAATTTCTAGTCATTAAGATCTTAGACCTAAAAAAAAAATTACTTTAAGATTTTATTTCTGATTCCAAACTTGTGTTTGCATGTTCTCAAACTAATCTGGTTGACTAAAATGTAGGTGGGAGGAAGCTGATCGTGTGAGGAAGGAGATGAAGGATGTTGGGATCAAAAAGGGTGCAGGTTGCAGTTGGATCACTGTAAAGAACAAGGTCCACATCTTCCAAGCAAAAGATACTTCACACGAAATGAATTGTCAGATTCAAGAAATGCTGGCTAAACTCAGGAATGAGATGAAGGCCGCTGGCTACACTCCGGACACCAATTTTACCCTCTATGATTTAGAAGAAGAAGAGAAAATATCAGAGGTTGGGTACCATAGTGAGAAAATTGCACTTGCCTTTGGTCTTATAGTTGTCCCTCCTGGAGTACCTATAAGAATCACAAAAAACCTCCGAATCTGTGGAGATTGCCATAGTGCCTTCAAGTTTATATCAGGCATTGTTGGGAGAGAAATTATTGTGAGAGACAATAATCGGTTTCATCGCTTCAGGGACGGGCAATGCTCTTGTAGAGATTATTGGTGAATAATTTATATGATTAATCAACATTTTTTATTTGTCATTGTTTAACTTGATTCCCATTTTTCCGTCTTAAAATATTTTCTTGCAAGTTTTATTGCTAGGCAAATTTTCAAGTGGGAACTAGGCATATACTTAAAAGACACATCTCACATTACAACTATCTTTAAAATTAAATTTTACAATATTTTCCCATTCCGTAGTTGAGTTTGTTTGGTCGTAAGAAAATAAATATTGCTAAAATCTTATAAAGAAAATGCTATATTTTAATTTCATATAAATATGCTAGATGCAAATTTACCGAGCACTACAAATTACTATTGCGAATTAATAAAATCTATAAACCAAAGCGACGTCGTTGATGTTATCAGAGCATCCATGTAAAGCAGAACTGTGGCGAATTTTAGAGCATTGAAATAGAGTTCCAGAAAATGGCAGTGGCAAAAGCAGTTTACCTTAACCACATCTCCAGAGAATCCTCCGATATTAGACGTCTTGCTAACTTCTACAAAGAGGTTTTTTCTTTGCTCCCATGTTTTAAAGGTTTTAGCTTAATTTTTTTTTTTTCACGTTTAAAAGAGATCAAGTATTTGTGTTTTAGATCTTTGGGTTCGAGGAGATTGAGAGCCCAGATTTCGGGGAGTTTAAGGTAATCTGGCTGAATCTTCCCGGAGCCTTTCCGATGCACTTAATTGAAAGGAGCCCACATACGAAACTTCCAGAAGGTCCTTACAGTGCCACATCGGCCGTTGCTGACCCCAGCCATCTCCCCCGAGGTCACCATATTTGCTTCACTGTCTCCAATTTCGATTCTTTTGTCCAGTCTCTCAAGGTACGCTTTTAACTTTTAATTTTTTCCTATTAATTCTAGTTTTTCCGCTAAACTTTGCTTTCAGATTTAGATAACATGTTATTCTTAGCTCAAGTAACTAATTACAATTTGGTCTTGGGGTTGATAAAATCTTAGATATTTTATCTTATAATTTAAGATTAGAAATGTGGGAATGGAAGGTGGTATAGGATGAGAAGGAAAATTTCTATGTCATGAATTTTCAGCTCTGGCGATTGCCTTCAATAATGAGTCTTTTTATTTCAATAGTTGGTTATCCATTTCCTGTTGATATTATGGAAAATGGGATTGTGCAGGATAAAGGAATAGAGACTTTCCAGAGGTCCCTACCCAATGGAAAGGTCAGACAAGTCTTCTTCTTTGATCCTGATGGTGAGTTTTTGTTACTATAGTATTTTGTTAAGGGCTTATATTTACAGATGATCATGTATTCAGCACTGGTAAATGCAATTCTACCCAACCCCCCAAAAGAAAGTCCACCTTCGCCCTGTTTCATTTTCAAGCATGTAAAAATCTTTGAATATAAGTATGACTACTCCTAGGTTGTTTAATTAATATTTTGTAATGGTTTGACCTATTAAAACTTTCAGTTTTGTATTTGAGAATTGAACTTTAATGTGCAGGTAATGGATTAGAGGTTGCCAGTAGGGAAGCTCCATAATTGGGATGGGAAACTTGTGATCCTCGGCTAGACAATAAAATGCAACTGAAAATCTCCTGCTTGCTGTTGTAAGTTTTATAATATCGACGAGGTATAAGTGGATGTTTGTCTTAAACCTTTACACATACTTTTTGTCACGGGACTAATCTTGACTATGATTTTTCTCGCCTCGTGATGACACTAAATCGTCCACTTAGTCAGCCAATCCAACCACTCAATCGAACACCGTAGCAAGAATTCAATCTGTAAGAAAGAGCGCACAAGTATAAGAAATTTTCAACCTTTTTTTTGACACTCTAAAAAGGAATACAAGTTTGTTGTAGGGATATAGCAAACACACTCTCTTTGGAGATCTGTGTCTTCTATCTTTTACGACTTAATTATTTATAGGCAACCTTGATTGACACCCCAACTAAAAAAAGGAATCAGAGAGATAGAACCCGGACCCAGTTTACGCTCGAAACCTCCCAATTAGTGCCCTTGGGAGTTCCTGGCTAATCCACCAACAGCTGACCAACCTAGATTATCTTTCACAGAGGCTTCCACGTATAGTTTTATCGCATCCATGTCCGGAAACACCCAAGAAATCTTCTTCTATTGCTTCACATGGAGTGCCTGTTGCTGGGTAAGTAAATTTCTACTGTCATGGATAAATCTCAGAATCACCGAATTCGCATCCGTCGGCCATACAAATTCTTCATCAAAGTAACTCTTGTTCCTCCAAGACCACAAGAACCCACACATAACAGCAAATAAAGTTGACCAGCTGAAGTTATTTGCTCGAACAATTCTATGATTTTGCAAGTTTTGAACTAGCCAATGTTCTAGATGTAGACTAAGCGCTGAAGATCAGAACCATGAAGCCAACCGGACCACACCTGCTGTGAGGAGAAACGGTACCGCAACCGCTACAACGAGAACAACGTGTGGCTTGTAGTAAATTTCGTTTGCGACAAGATTCCTTAGTAAGTATCTTGTTATGTGCAACCAACCAAAGAAAGTATTTTACTCTGGGAGAAACTTCAAGCTGCCAAATACTTTTCCATGGGAACACCGAAGAGAGATTATCTAACAGAAGTTTGTACACAGAGCTAACGAAGAATTCCCCCGATGTGGAAGCTGCCCAGTATACACGATCGCTTACAGATGACGGGTGGTAATACCGATATTAATTGGACAGGTCCCTTGGTATCATTTGCATGTTCTGCCAATCCCATTGACCATCTGCAGGTAAAAGGTCACAAACCTTGTAGTTGGAACATTCTACAGGGACATTACCAAAACAAATTTCAGCAAGTGGTTTTATCTCCTATCCAACGCTCATGCCAAAATGATGTGCTACGCCCATCACCAAAAATTTTGGAAATTCCTTTAGAAAGAACAGGTATACAGGACTAAATGCTTCTCCATGTTTGAACGCAGAGGTTCTAGTCTTTGCTCAAACGAATCAGTTCGGAAATGTTTTTATTTGAGTAATTTAGCCCAAAGTCCGAATCTCCAATTTCTAGCTTTCACCCAAGCTTTGACAATAATGCAATATTCATATCACGCGCCATGCGAAACCCAAGCCACCCATATTTTTGGGCTCACAGACCCTGTCCCAATCAAGCAAATGGACCCTTCTCTTTCCTTCTATTGATCCCCATAAGAAATTCCTAGTTATCTTATCAATCTCCTTTGTCACTGGGTGGCGGGTAGTCTGCATATTATATGATGCAATTGTGTTAGAAAATTCCTAAAGTAGATTTATATGTATCAATTAATTATATATTATAGATTATTTAATTTGTTTAGTTCATTTAAAAGTGATCATACAAGGTTTTAAGTTATTAGATTTTAGAACATCTCAATCAGTATGAGTTTTGTATTGTGTAGAGAACTAATATTTTATTCTATTTTGATGATGGGTTAAAATAAAATAAAATATGCTATAAGTATAAATAAGCTATGGTTTCCAATCTAAACAACATTGTTTTCATTTTCATATTCTATCAGTGAGTAAGTAAAGTTTCTTTTTTTTAATAAAGAAAAGTTTAAACCGTTAATTCCAATTAATTAATTTCAATGAATTCAGGTAAATTTTCGTATTAATTTTTTTGATAATTGAATATGAAATCCTGGGCATATTATCTAATTAAACTTTTTAACAAGTGGTATCATGAACTGTTCATGTTTGATCGTTGAGAATTAAATTTTTTTGATTGAAAATGTTAAGACTTTTATTTCTTATAAAATAAAGATTGAAATCATGTAAACAATTTCTTGAAATTAGTTTCATGTTTCATGTAATCAAGACTTTTAATTTTTTAAAACCCAAATTGAAAATTTAACCAAAACATTTACAATCTATGTGTTTTGATTAAAATTTATGTATAATAATTATTTCTTGTGACTTCTATGGTTGAAACATAGTTACAAATTTGATAAATTTTCGTTTTGGTTGAAAGAAAATTTGTTTGGGCAATCCTAAAATAATTGTAAGACAATTATAAATTTAAAGAAATCCTGTAAATTTTGATGTAAGCTATGATTGAAGTTTTTAATATACTTATTAGAGTTGTTATCTAGGTAGTTGTCAAATCTGTTGTTGGCAAAAACTCTACAAGATTTGATCTAATGTTAAAACAGTTTCCAAAATAGTTGTTAACAAAAACCCTGCAAGTTTTGATCTAATATAGTTGATATTAGAGTAGTTTTCAAAATAGTTATCATAACTTTTTAAATACTGTTAAGTATTTATTATTTAATAATTAGTATTGTTTGAATTAAATTTTTATGTTATGCACATGATTATTATTGTTTTGCTTTATGATAATATATTTTATGATATTCTAAGTTGATTGATAGTATATACTCTCTTTAAAATTGTTGATAAATTTATGTACTTTTAGCATGTACACGTGTGCATATTTGATGGAAACTAAGGTTTCAAAATAAATTAAATTGATAAAAAAGGTCACCAAAGTGACATTTTTTATATTAGTTTGTTTATTTTGAAAAATAAGGTTGTTTTAAGGAATTTCAATAACAATGTTTTTAATTCATACAGAAAATAATCGGCTCAAAGGAAAATTAATTTTTAACCAGATTATTAACACATAAAGTACTAAATATTTGATAAAATTATTTTTTTACCATGTATGCAATATGTTATTCCAAAGAAAGGCATATTATTGGCAGGATTTTGTTATCAATATTTACTAATCAAATTTAAGGTACTGCTTACAAACTGATGTTTCTGTCCAAAAATTAAACATCAATATTGTGCTCGGTATCTTATATGACCCAAAATTATTAATTGTGAGCTTATTGAATGCTTTTTTCTATTTCTGCCAATTTGAATAACATTTCAATGCTTAGTAACATTAACTTCAAGAAATGGAAGGAGCACGTTACTATTATACTTTATGCTTAGGTGCATGGATCTGAACTATGCGATCATATCAGAATAACTTCTCACCCCTACTGATAATAATTCAACTATGAAAAGGGCACTTTATGAAAAATGAAAGCGTTCAAACCGCATGAATATAATGATTATGAGGCACTTTATTCTGGATGCCATCAGGGGTGCAATGCTTAAGGAAGAAAATGTTAAAAGTTTCCTAAAGCAAATTACAAACAGATTCGCTGCAAATGAAAAAGATCGAAACAAGCACTATTTTGACTTCTTGGTGGGCCAGTCAACTGCCTTCCTAAGGCAATCAATTGTCTATAGTAATTTAAAAACTGATATTGCATTTTGTATAGGTAGTTGACTACCCTCTATGGGCAGTTGGATGCCATAGGCTGCCTTTCTAGGGCATCCAACTGCCCAAGTGCAATTTCTAGACAGCATGTCTATTGCACAAGGGCAGTAGATTGTCGTATATGGGCAGTTAGTTGCCCTATAAAGTTGGTTAAAATCATTTTAACTCAATTTTACTTAACCTAGAATCATACCAAATACTAATTTCGCTTATTCATTGATTAAACAATATATTAATCAATCCCATTTCACTTTATTTTGAAATTTTCTAACATGTTCTAAAGAAACACATTTCCAATTATCTCCTCTTCAAACTATAGTTCCTTTTTTTTCTTTCTAAAAATAAAGTAATACTGCTAGCTTAATTTCACTATAAAAGAAACAAAAATAAGGGAAAATATCTTACTTATTAAAATTAATTTGTCAGTTTAATCCTAGATCCATTATGTATATCTTTTACTAACATCTTTTTATTTTTATTTATTTACTTCAAGTCCTTATTTTCTTTGCTTTTCTCTCGCTTACCATTCCACCAATGGGTATCCAATTAAACCAAAAATTTTCTTGAACATGAATACCTAGTGAGTATATCAAAGAGCATTTGTCATCAAGATGTATGAAATTTATTGACCTAGCAAGAAGCTGCGAATAGTTGTAAGCATAGTTATGGTACGATATTTGATGTGCATCATATAATACAATTCGATTTATGTCATAATGTATAGGTTAAGCGCTAGATGTAAAAATTAATGGAGTCATCACCATTTTTTTTTATTTAAATGTGCTTAGTTACCTATTTGATTATAAGTAAAAGCAATGATCTAGTTGTTGAAATTTGGGTTTGGGAGTACGGTTACGTAGAGCTGGCAAATGTTGGCTCGAGTTCGAAAACTCACCGAGCCTGGTTGAGATCGAACTTGAGACCAGTCCGAATTGATCAAAAAAGTCAAAAGCCCGAACTTGAAAAAACTCAATCGAACCCGAAAAAGACTGAATTCAACATAATCTGAGCCTAACACAATCCAAACCCGGGACCGATCCGATCCGAAATTCGTAAAAAATCGAATTTATAACCCAAAAAAATTCGAATGACAATTATATGATTATGTTATTAAATAAATAAATAATGATATATTTTTTTAATTAAAATTTATAAAATTTTAAAAATAATTATTATTTGTTACACAATTATATCAATAATATATTATCAAGTATTGAATATTTAAATTCAATTATTAAATAAAATTACTTTAAAGCACGATATATATGAATATCAAATAATTTTTAATATCATACCCATTATATTTATAATAATAAATCATAAATATATTATTAAATATAAATTTGATTTTATTATAAAATCTATTATTATACATTTTTATTATCTTTATATCGTTTTAAAATTTTAATTTTAATAAAATAATAAATCAAATTTATATAAATCATTATATAATTGTAACATTTGTTTGAATTTGATATTTTGTGTAGAAAATTAAGAATATCATTAACAAAATTATATTTGAATTATATTTTCTTAGAGTTTCAAATATATAAAAAAATTAAATTTACTTTAAAATAATTTATGTCTATTCTTCAACTTAAAATAATTATTTTTAAGTTATATAAATAATATATATTTTAATTTAAATAAATTTTATAAATTCTTATTATTATTATTAATTTATTATTATACAAGTGATTGAGAAAAAATATTTTATTATAAATTTCAAAATCACGATCTTAATTTTAAGTTCAAATCTCTTATTTCTATTATATATATCATCAATTTACATGTTGCCATATAATTTAAGATCAAGTATGTAAAATAAATCATTAATAAGTATATTAATAATTAATACCTTAAATGAAGTTGTCTATGTTATGTTTATTTTAAATAATTTAGGTCTACTTAAAATAATTTCTTATAAGTTATAAATTTATATATGATTTTAAAAAATCATATACATTTTAATTAAAAAATTTTTATAAATTCATATTGTTATTATACAAGTCATTTAAAAAAATGTTTTATTATAAATTTTAAAATTTCAATCTTAACTCCAAGTCTAAATCTCCAAGTCTTATTATATCATCAATTCATTGGTCAATGTCATCATATGATTTAAAATCAAGTATATAAAATAAATCATTATTAAATATATTAATAATTAATACCTTAAATATGTGATCTATGCTATGTTAATTTAAATTAATTTATATCTACTTAAAATAATTTAAGTTATAAACTTATTAGGATAACTAGTTGTGACTCGTGCGATGCACGTATTTTTTATTTAAATGTGTTTAAATATACAAAAGTTTAACTTAAAATATAATAATTTATATATTCAAAATAAAGTTAAAATAAATATAGTATAATAAAGTATAATATAAAATGAAGAGAAATATTTAACATGTTTGTGTTAATCATTTACATGAAAAGAAATTTAATACCGGTAAATATTAGTTTAAGAAGAAGAACAAACTTGATATTTGTGTTGATTCTTACTGTGAAGCTTTTTGTGATGTTATTCTTGTGCATTGCAATATACCGATTGTGATGCTTTTTTGTATCTGAAAATTAAATTTTTTGAGCTAATCAATTACATGAGAATGAAATTATTATTGTTAAATATTAGTTTAAAAAAATGAACAAATATTGAGATTTATGTGATACTTACTGAGATGCTTTTTGTGATGCCGTGTTTTTTGTTGAATGAAAAAAATTGTGTTATGTTTTGATGTCTATTGTAACAGCATACTATATATATATATATATATATATATATATATATATATATATATATATATATATATCATAATAGGCTGTAAAACATTATTTTTCAATCAATTATCCAATCGCCCAATTTCCTAATCTAAGTATCATAATTTTAGAGAATGTTATTAACTTCTACATTTAAGTAGTATATTTTTCAAATGGAAAGTTAATATTAGCTAGTAGTCTATCATCCAGACCAACTTTTGTAAATAGAAACATACAAAAGTTTAGATGTGACGTCCTTTAGGAATATAGTATTGATTATATTCATAATAATTTTTAAATGGAAAATTAATAGTAATTGGTAATCTGAAAACTTTTGAATATATAAATTAATATGTTTTATCATAAAACAAACTTTTGTATTTTAATCAATGAACTTTTAAAATTAATATTTTCAAAATTAAAATTTTGTATATACTTGCAAGTAATTAGTGAAGACTGCTGATTTTCTGTACCAAATTGTACGTAAATGTATATAAAAAATAAATTAAACATTGAATGTATAGTGGAGTGTACTATTTTTCGTAATAAAATTTAGAATTCGAGTTTTAGTTACCATGGATTAGAAATAACAGAAGATAACTAAGATTAATATATATATATATATATATATATATATCTGAGGGATATATTTATTAATTAAATATATATATATATATATATAATTGCATCTTAATTTAAATAAAGAAATATATATATATATAACTATTTTATAGCAAATATTGTAAGAAATTAAAAAAAAATAATTTTTGTCGACTAATAAATATCAAAATGTAAAAATTTGTAACTATATAAATATTTATTAAAAATTTTAAAAAAATGTTCATAATTTATAAAATTTTTAAATAATTTGAAGTCAACCTGCTAAATCCACTTAATTCGAATCAGACTAAACTCGAAACTAAACTGAACTCAAAAAAATTTGAATTCGAAAAATCCAAATGTAAAAAAGTCCAAACTAAAAAAATATTCAAATCCAAAAACACTAAAATCAAACTCGTCCATTTACCACTTCTCCCTTTACGAATGAGAAAATATTAACATTCCTACTACGTTTATCTTAAAAAAGCATTAATAAATCTTGTCTCATCTTTAAATGATCTTGATTAAAGTGGTTTTTTTTATTTCTTATTAAATTTTATTATTTCGATATTAAAAGACTACTTTAGACTTCTCCACCATTTTTAAAATTCTCAAAAAAATTTCTTACCTTTGTTATCCGAAGTAGCTTCGGGTGCCATTTCAAATGCTTTTTTATTTTATTATGCCATTTCAATTTTTAGTTTCTTCCACTTTACATTTAATTATCTCTCTAATTTTTATCTTTGTTTATAAATAAATGTCAACCATTGGTTGATGGTGGTTGTGTCACCAGAATCCACGTGTACAACCATCCGCCAACCATAGACTGCAACGTGTCAGAACAAGAATAAGCCACGTGACTGATGTTGCGACAGAGTTGCCACGCGACACAGTTGCCTGTTAAACGACAGAGTGTTCGGGGCGTTAGGCACTCTGTCGCCCGGTACGTGTGCCGCACAGTAGGCGCGACAGACCTCCATCGCCTCTATTGCGACATAGGTCTGCGCATTGCCCCCGCGGCAGAGGTCTCCCGCACAGCCGCGGTAGAGGTCTCCCGCACAGCCAGCGTCAGAGGTCTTCCGCATAGTCTGCGACAGAGGTCCATGGGTACTCTGCCGCCTGCCGACTCCCCCGCAAGCTGCTTGACCCGAAGCGCGACAGAGTGCTCTATGACTCTGTCGCGGCCCAGACACGCGCCTGGGCCTCAGCTCGAACCGACTTAGAGAAACCTATAAATATCCAAGTGAGCTCTCAGAAAAGGAGGACCAAGAACAAAAAGGAAGGGAAAAAACTTAAACTCTCTGAATTAAGCAATACATTCTCTTCTTCATTCCTTCATACACAACTCCCGATTTCTGACTTAATCATCAGAGTGCGCGTGCAGGGACAAATCCCTGCCCCCTCTGACTCCTGTTGTTTTTGCAGACTATACGAGGAATAAGTTGCATCGACGTCATCTCCTTGTCGTCAGTGCAATCCGAATACGTGGAAGGTATATTCCTATTGCTGCTTAGCCAGGTTAACATCAATTGGCGCCGTCTGTGGGAAGCTGACAAAAAGTCAGGTTCTCTATCCAAATGGTGAGGACACGCTCTACAGCAGAGTTGACAGGAGGGCAAAATTCTGTGAGTCCCCCTGTCAGACCAGAACAGAGACGAAGACATAGTGGAAGGGGTGACAGAGAAGCCTTGGTTTCTCTAGAAGAATTTGAGACCCTGAAACGCAAAAATGAAGAGACTACGACAGCATTGAAAGCTATGGTGAGCTTATTCAGAGACGCTCTCCCCCAATTCAGCTTGCCCCATGAAGTGCAGCAGTTAGTGGGGGAAAGCACGCCTAGGCAGACCTACGAGAGAGGTCAGCCCTCCACCCTCGTAAACGCTGGACAAGAGGCAGGAACACAAAATAATGCCATTGCAGATCCAGCAAGACAGAGTTCACCCACAGCACTTGTGCGGAAGGGCTCACCTGCAGACCTCGCGCGGCAGAGGTCTCCCCCAGCAGATAGGCGGCAGAGCTCAACCGCGGACCGTAGGCGACAGAGTTCGCCCACACACCTGTGCGGCAGGGCTCACCCGCAGACCTCGCGCGACATAGGTCACCCGCAACACTTACGTGACGGTGCTCTCCCGTCGCCTATAGGCGGCAGAGTTCCCCTCTGGCCGATAGGCGGCAGAGTTCCCCCGCGGCCCGTAGGCGGCAGAGTTTCTCCACATGCCGCAGCTCATCTCCCGTGGAGTTTGTACAGGAGTTAGAAGAATATAGGGCTGGGGAGCAACGAAGACAGAGGGGTTCTGACCCACAAGAAGGTCTCGAAATGTCAAGTCCCAGAACGAGAGGTGCTGGAAGGGGTACTTATCAGTCAGACTCTTCTAGACCCGAAGGGACGAGAGCATACTCAATTCGAGGGTCGAAAAACATGGAGAAGGTCGTCCAAAGGATCTTGGAGAAGAAAAAACTGGTGTCTCCTGATGATGGCCAAAGGAGGAGGATTCCATTCAGCCTGGAGATCATGAACAAACCTTTGCCGAAGAAGTTCAAGATGCCTTCTATGGCCACTTACACCGGCAAAGCAGACCCCTATGATCACATACAGAGTTATGAGTCCCTCATGCTGCTGCATGGGTGGGAGGACGAAATCATGTGCAGGGCTTTTTCTCTCACATTGTCCAAGCACGCTCTGAAGTGGTTCAACGGGTTGAGCGAAGGTTCAATCTCCTCTTTCGACCAATTGAGAAATGAATTCCTGAAAGTCTTCATGATCCACAGCCAGAGGAAGAAAGACGCTACTTACCTACTCACACTTAAGCAAGGGCATAAAGAATCCTTGAAGAGTTTTGTAGACCGCTTCCGAGATGCAACCTTGGAAGTGGAAGATCTACCGGTAGGGGTAGCCATGGCTACAATATTGCAAGGGACGAGGTCCGAAAAGCTGCAAGAATCTCTCTCTCTTGACTAGCCGAAGACAATCTTCGATCTTTTTGCTAGGGCCAATAAGTATGTGGCCTAAGAAGAGGTGATGAAGATGATACAGCCCAGGGAGGCGAAGGAAGGAAAGAAGAGAGAGAGATGCACCCGAAAAAAGCTCTCCAAGACCCGTGAGAGTAGACAAAGCTCCTAGGCTCAGGTATGAGGGTTATACCAGGTTGAACGAGCCTCGCACTGCGATACTGGTAGCAATCGAAGGGGCGGGATTGTTGGAATTCCCCAAGAAGAAAATTGGAGACGTAGGACGAAACTCTGAAGCCTACTGTGAATTCCATTGCGCTCACGGTCACCCAACAGAGAGGTGAAGAGATTTAATGGATCAGTTAGAAAGACTGGCCAGAGAGGGGAAGATCAACCGCTTCCTGTGGAGGAGCGAGAGACCCCGTTATCCTCCTCGTGACCAAAGGAATGACCGTCCGTGGACCGGGACAAATAATGACAACGGAAGAAATAGGCCAAGGAACGAAGCATTCAGGCCTACGATCTCCCGTACCATTCTGCCAAACAACGAACCTACAGCCCCAGCAATAAATGTTATTGCAGGCGGGGAATCAATGGTGGGAAGCTCCTCTACTTCCCGCAAGAGCTACGCAAGGCAAGCGTATCAGGTTAACGTTGTGATGGAAGAATAAGCGGATGAAGAACCCATCATGTTCACTCCGGCTAACAAAGGTGATATTGTCATGCCCCATGACGACCCCATGGTGATATCCACGGTAGTGGCCAAACACCCGGTGAGTAGAGTCCTAGTCGATAACGGGAGCTCAGTGAACCTAATCTATTGGAACTGCTTCGAAAAAATGAGCATATCCGAAGATAGGTTAAAGCCTGTTATGACGCCACTATACGGATTCACGGGCGAGCGAGTGAGGGTGGCCGGGTCCATAGAGTTGCCTGTGACTCTCGGAGAGCACCCGAAGGACGTGACCTGGCAAGTATTGTTCATGGTAGTCAGGTCAACCTCTGCTGCCTATAACATCATCTTGGGTAGACCAGTGCTGAACGATATGAGGGCGGTGATATCCTCTTGCTATCTATTGATGAAGTTCCCCACTCCCAACGGAGTCGGGCAAGTACGAGGAAACCAAAGGAGTGCCCGTACTTGTTATCTCGCTTCCACCGCCAACAAGGTAGCACAGAGGAAAGAAACCTTATGTATAGACGATCCGCCCAAGCCTCAGCCTATAGAAGAAACAGAAGCCATTGAGCTAACAGAAGGGGATGGAGAAAAAAAGGCATTCATCGGGACTCAACTGGGCGAACAACTAAAGAATGAGATAGTCGAGTGCCTGAGAAGAAACTCGGATGTCTTCGCCTGGAGCCCGACGGACATGCCCAGGATTAGTCCCGAAGTGATCTGCCATGAGCTTAACGTCATACCCGGGCACAGACCTGTCAAACAGAAAAAGAGGAGTTTCGCCCAGGAAAGACAGAAAGCAATCACTGAAGAAGTGAGTAAACTCCTGGGCGCCGGATTCATCCGAGAGGTCTACTACCCTGAGTGGTTGGCCATTGTAGTGATGGTAAAGAAATCTAGCGGGAAGTGGCGAATGTGTGTGGATTTCACCGATCTGAACAAAGCCTGCCCTAAAGATTCATACCCCCTACCCCGGATAGACAGACTGGTAGACGAAACATCCGGCTACGAATTCCTCAGTTTCTTAGATGCTTTCTCCGAGTATCACCAAATCATGCTTCACCCAGAAGACGAAGAAAAGACTTCCTTTATAACCGAAAACGGAACCTATTGCTATCGGGTAATGCCGTTCGGTTTAAAGAACGTGGGAGCCACCTATCAACGAATGGTGAGCAAAGTGCTCAAAGATCTTCTGAAAAATACCATGGAAGCCTACGTGGACGATATGATCATCAAGAGCCGCATAGGAGAGTCTCACGCTGATCAAATGTCCAGGGTATTCGAAGTATTGAGGAGATTCAACATGAAGCTAAACCCCGAAAAGTGCTCATTCGGGGTAAGATCAGGGAAGTTCTTAGGCTTCATGATCACTAACAGGGACATTGAGGCAAATCTTGAAAAGGTACAGGCGGTCATCGACATGAAACCCCCAACCACCGTAAGAGAGGTCCAGAGATTGACAGGCAGAATAGCAGCTCTGAATCGCTTCTTGTCAAAGGCAGCAGAAAGGAGCTTGCCGTTCTTCAAAACTCTACGAGGGGGAAAGAACTTCGAATGGATGAGAGATTGTCAAAAGGCCTTCGAGGACCTTAAGGAATACTTGAAACAGTTGCCTTTATTAATAAGGCCCCTGGAAGGAGAACAACTCTATATCTATTTGGGAGTCGGTGATTTCGCCGTCAGTGCGGTGCTACTGAAGAAAGATGAAATGGTGCACCGTCCCATCTACTACGTGAGCAAAGTGCTATTGGATCCTGAGACCCCCTACCCGCTAGCCGAAAAGCTAACATTAGCCCTTGTGATGGCGTCGCGAAAGTTGCGCCCTTATTTCCAAGCACACCCTATCACCGTCTTGACAGATCAACCGTTAAGACAAATCCTTCAGAAACCTGAACACTCAGGCAGGTTAGTAAAATGGGCAGTGGAACTTGGAGGCTACGATATCACGTTCCAACCCAGATAGGCCATCAAGGGTCAAGCTTTGGCAGATTTTATGGTGGAATGCACTAGCCCGAGCGACTGCGATGAAAGGGATGTTCAACCATGGTCGCTGTATGTCGATGGGGCGTCAAGTGCAAACGGAAGATGGGCAGGTGTAGTCCTGATATCACCAGAAGGGAAACCCCTGGAATACTCCTTACGGTTTGGGTTCCCTAGCTCAAACAACATAGCGGAGTACGAGGCTTTGATAGCCGGGATGAGGCTGGCTGAAATGCTGCAGGTTCACCACTTGGTAGCACGAAGTGACTCTCAATTGGTGGTGAACCAGTTCAACGGACAATATGAGGTTCGGGAATCGATGTTGGTCCCTTACCTGAAGAAAGTCCAATCTTTGGCACAAACCTTTAAAAGCTTTCAACTGATACAAATCAACCGGTCCGAAAACACACATGCTGATTCATTGTCTAAGTTAGCCTCTTCCACCGAAACAAGAGGAAGGATAGTGAAGGTGGAGAGGCTCGAACGGTCTAGTATTGAAGAGGTCGAGGTGTGTGACATTGAAACGGGAGACGACTGGCGATCCCCATTCAAGCAATATCTAGCTGAAGGTACAATCCCCCAAGATAAGGACGAGGCTCGTCGCTTAAGAATACAAGGGGCAAGATTCACACTCATCAACGGGGAACTGTACAAAAGGGGATACTCATTACCCTTGCTAAAGTGTTTGGGACCGGAGCAAGCAAATTACGCCTTAGTCGAAGTGCATGAAGGAATTTGTGACGAACACCTGGGAGCTAGAGCCCTTGCTGCTAAAATACTACGATCGGGCTTTTACTGGCCGACGCTGAAAAAAGATGCAACGGACCAAACCCGTAGGTGTGACAAATGTCAAAGGTTTGCGCCTATCACAACAGCCCCAGTGACTCCTTCTCAAGGCACGATACAGCCGATCCCTTTCGCTCAATGGGGGTTGGACATTCTAGGGCCTTTTCCTTTAGCTACGGGCCAACAAAAATTCCTATTAGTCGCCACCGACTACTTTACAAAATGGATTGAAGCAGAGCCCTTAGCTACGATCACAGAAAAGAAGGTCGAGGCGATGATATGGAAAGACATTATCTGTCGATTCGGAATCCCACGCATCTTAAATGTCGACCATGGAAAGCAATTCGATTGTAATGCTTTCCATGAATTTTGTAAGCGCCTTAACATTCAGCTAAGGATCTCTTCTGTGTCATATCCTCAAGCTAATGGACAGGCAGAGGTCAGTAATCGGACTATCCTTCATGGGCTGAAGACCAGGCTAGACAAAGCTAAAGGGGCATGGGTGGACGAATTGCCTAGTGTTTTATGGGCATATCGTACCACCAGTCGTGTGTCAACCAGAGAAACGCCGTTCAGCCTCGTATACGGCGCAGAAGCACTGATCCCCGTGGAAATTGAAGCGTTATCACCAAGAGTGGTGCCCTTAGTAGAAGAAGAAAATTCACAAGCTCTAAGGGAAGGCTTGGACCTACTCGACGAACATAGAGAAGCCGCAGCTATTCGATTGGCATCCTATCATCAGAGGGTGGCCAACTATTATAATAGCCGGGTGAGAGATAGGCCGATGTCTGAGGGAGATCTAGTGCTCAAAAAGTCGCATATCACGAATGCCCTAAAGGAGGATGGGAAATTCAGAGCCAATTGGGAAGGTCCATACAGAATCAGACATAAGATTGGGCCTAACACCTGTATTCTGGAGACCCTACAAGGGAAGAAAATAGGGAAAACATGGAATTCAAATCACCTAAAACTGTATTTGAATTAAGCGCCATATTTTCTTTCCCAAACATTATTATCATTTGTCTATACTATCACAAGATATTGTTATCAAATCATCAAGCAGAATGTCCTCTTATTATACATCTGCAACTTCTATGCATCTAAATCTTGTGACAGGATATCAGCCGAGCCGTAAGAGCCTGAGGCGCTATGCGTCACTGTGGCCAGGCGTACATACAGAAGAGCCGTAAGAGCCTGAGGCGCTATGCGTCACTGTGGCCAGGCGTACATACAGCCGAGCCGTAAGAGCCTGAGGCGCTATGCGTCACTGTGGCCAGGCGTACATATAGCCGAGCCGTAAGAGCCTGAGGCGCTATGCGTCACTGTGGCCAGGTGTACATTCAGCCGAGCCGTAAGAGCCTGAGGCGCTATGCGTCACTGTGGCCAGACGTACATTCAGCCGAGCCGTAAGAGCCTGAGGCGCTATGCGTCACTGTGGCCAGGCGTACATTCAGAAGAGCCATAAGAGCCTGAGGCGCTATGCGTCACTGCATACACTCCGATTAACCATAAGAGCCTGAGACGCTATACGTCACTGTGGCCAGGAAATAAAAATATCAAGGCTATAAAAACTAAAGACGCATTTACGCTATAGTAATCAAGCCTTAAACAGTTATACGTTTACACAAAAAATTCTTTCTGAAAGTATACCTTTCTATCAAGAATTGGGGAGCATACACGAATACATCCAAAGCGAATATATACAAGCAAAATAAACAAACAGACAAAGAATGATAAATGATAAATAGAGAAGTAATGCGATACGAAGCATGAACAAAAATCTCGATTTCATTTCATTCAAAAGTCATTACAAATAGATCTTTAATAGATCTTTACAATCACATTCAACAAAAGTACAAAGTTAAAACAAAAAGACAACAAAGTACTTGAAAAGAAAAACAAAAAACAGAAATAGCTATCTAATCTTCGAGAGAAAGCTGGGGATCAGCTACAGACGGACCTCCACTACCCAGGGACTGCTGACCCTCCTCGCTGTCCAAATCAAGAAGAGCGTCAATAGGCTCGGGAGCACCGCCCAAATCCGTGGGCTCCCAAGGACCAGTGAGGTTGGCGAGGTCATCTTGAGCGGTCCTCTTGAATAGTTCATCCGTGGGTTCAGCCCCAGGTTCATACTTGGTCCAGTCGGGGGCCTCGAATAGCATTGCCTCGTTCGTGTACTGGAGCTCGGGGAATTCCTCTCCTTCCCTATGCGCCTTTAACCATGATCGGCCAAGGTAGAATCCGTATTTCACATAGGGGTTTGAGAAATCCTCCTTCCGCCTCAAGCAGTCTTTGGAAAGGTGATACTACCTTACGGCTTCCGCCCGAATGCTATCGATCTCTTCTTGGGTCAGAATAGGAGCAGCTTGACCTTCTAACTCTGCAACGCGTTGTTCGAGCTCCTGATTCTGAGTAAGCAAAGACCCGTAGCTGGACTGCATACGGTCTAGTTCAGAGTGGGCCTCCTGAAGATCCTCCTGAAATTTGCCAGATCGGACCGTCTCAACGGTGAGATCCCCCTTGGCTTGGTTCAGGTCCTGGTGAACCTTGGCGAGCTGTTCCTCCAAGCTTCACACCAAATCCGAAAGTTTGGACAAGTTATTAACAGTGTTGGATAATTCCATAACCTTGTCCTTCAAATCCCGGATTTCTTTATCAGCTCGCTCTCGATAGGCCCGGTGCTGGGCATTGTTGGCCAGGGTCCTCTGAGCCAGCTGCAAAGGAATGCAAAAAGTTAGATTCAAAGAATGTAGCAAAAAGGAGTCAAACGAAGAGGAGTATGAAACTTACCCTCAATGCCTCCATGTCGGCTAAGTCCTCCCTCTCCGGGTAATTTCGAAATATTCTCGCCTCGTCCCGAGGAAGGATGGAAGACCAACTAATCCGGGAAGCCACCCCGGGAGTGTCCAAAGTATCGTTGCGCGGACCTCGGGTAAACTCAAAATTCGGCCCCTCTCATAATAAACCCCCCGTCCACGGGGTAGGACCTCTCGTCAGCAGGGCCTATCCTCGGTAGTATTGGCCTGTTTCCCATCGAACTCTCGATGTATAAGCGCCTTCGATTCTTCCGCTGCGACGGAATGATATTGCACTCCGCACGCTCCTCGGAGCGGGACAGCCCGGATGACCCGAAAGCCCCCGCGAAGATGAAGGGACTATCCCCCTATCCCGAGAGGGATCCCTTTGTTCCGGAGGGGGAGGCATCGTCTGCCTAGAAGCGGGTGGGGTCCGAGCACGAGGTAACGGAGAGGGGATCGGTGCCTCGCTTAGGACATCGTCGGCTAAACGACGCCTCTTCCTGGTAGGAACACTGGAAGGACCGGCCTCCGAGACCTGACGAGCCAGCGATCGTCGGAAGTGACTCATTTTTGCAAAAAAGGAAAAGAAAACAAATCAGTGGTCAAAAACTGATCAAAAACAGCAAGTAGTAAAAAGAATTAAAAGTTACCGTCAGGAGAATCAAGATGCTCCTGAAGGGACTCTATATTTATTGCGTCGTCATCAGGGAGCACCATGAAAGTGGAGCCGAACCCTTCCCAGCCAGTTAGGTCAGCTAAGGGTTCGCTACCAGAACTAGATTCTATGTTGGTACTCCCTATATCCTCCTGTAGCCTCAGAGGTTCAGGATTTAACTCGGGGGAAGTCGAAGGCGGAGGATCGGATGAAGGAACAGAAGGCCCGACAACAGGGGTCGAACTCACACCCCAGCCAGCTGATATCAAATTTTCATTTGATATAAGGCTGTCAAGGCTAATGGGATGATTGACTAACAGTTTGTTGACGTCTGAAGATAACTGCTCCCTAAGTGTGGAAATCCTGGGACCATTGGGGATTTCTCGCCTATTCTCCCAACGAGTGGGGAAATCCAGGCCCTCGGACACTTCCACAACAAGCCACTCCGTCTCAAAACCATGAAGCTTGTTAGCAGGTTTCTCGAATAACCTGTTCCCAAAACCGGGCTGATACACCCGCTGAAGCGAGTAAGGCACTAAGCCGGGGCTCCCTCGAAACCTAAAAAATACATCTAAGAGAGAAAGGGACGGAGGAACGCCCCTTAAATGGCAGTGCACGGTGAACCCTACTAATTGCATCCATGCATGAGGATGCAGTTGTCCCGGGGATACCCTGTGCGTCCTAAGGAAAGAAACCCCGAAGTCGGACAACAGGAAGCGGAGTCCTAATTCTAAGGCTGCCCTAAAAACGACTACCCCGTTGGACACACGACGTATGTCACTCTCCTGAGGGGTTGAGAGTCTATAGGAATATCCCTCGGGTAAAGGAAACCTAGATACTAGGTCTTGGACGTCGGCTTCCTTTAAAGTCGACTTAACACCTAGGTCTATTTGTTTTCCTACACCATGGCCAGTGATTTTAGGAGTCCAGAAACCAATGAGTGGGACTACGGATTATTAAATCACCTAAAATGAAGAAGAGAAGAACTGGCGACAGAGTCCCAAGAAGCTGCGACAGACTTGCGACACAGTGATGTGTACGCGGCAGAGTTACGGCAGAGTAGCTATGGAGTTGCGACAGAGTTGCGAGAGAGTGTCCTGAGAGTCCGGCAGAGTGTCTTTGCGAGAGAACTGAGTAGCGACAAGGACAACAAGGGCCCAGTATATATAGTGGCCCGACTGCGTCGCCTCACGCACGGAGATCCTACCCGACCCGAGAAAAATCCGGACCCAGATCCTCTTTCGCAGGAAAAATTCCTACCAAAGAGTGGGGAGCAATTGATGGTGGTTGTGTCACAAGAATCCACGTGTATAACCATCCGCCAACCATTGACTGCCACGTGTCAGAACAAGAATAAGCCACGTGGCTGATGTTGCGACAGCGTTGCCACGCGACACAGTTGCCTGTTAAATGACAGAGTGTTCGGGGCGTTAGGCACTCTGTCGCCCGGTATGTGTGCCGCATAGTAGGCGCGACAGACCTCCATCTCCTCTATTGCGACATAGGTCTCCGCATTGCCCCCGTGGCAGAGGTCTCCAGCATAGCCGCGGTAGAGGTCTCCCGCACAGTCGCGGTAGAGGTCTCCCACACAGCCAGCGGTAGAGGTCTTCCGCATAGTCTGCGGCAGAGGTCCATGGGTACTCTGCCGCCTGCCGACTCCCCCGCAAGCTGCTTGACCCGAAGCGCGACAGAGTGCTCTATGACTCTGTCGCGCCTCAGCTCGAACCGACTTAGAGAAACCTATAAATATCCAGGTGAGCTCTCAGAAAAGGAGGACCAAGAACAAAAAGGAAGGGAAAAAACTTAAACTCTCTGAATTAAGTAATACATTCTCTTCTTCATTCCTTCATACACAACTCTCGATTTCTGACTTAATCATCGGAGTGCGCGTGCAGGGACAAATCCCTGCCCCCTCTGACTCCTGTTGTTTTTGCAGACTATACGAGGAACAAGTTGCATCGACGTCATCTCCTTGTCGTCAGTGCAATCCGAATACGTGGAAGGTATATTCCTGTTGCTGCTTAGCCAGGTTAACATCAATTGAAATTTTTAATCCAAATTATCTATCGTTCTAGAAAATTTTATACTGATATTTCTTACAAAACAAAAATTATCTTAAGAAATCGCCCATTTGTGACCTCATTAAAATTTCATCTAATTTATTTATTCCAAAATGTTAGGGTGCCTAATTATCAATTATCTAATTTCAAATCCCTTTTTATCATTAATCTTTCTCTTACTTCATCATGCGTTCATTCTTTAATTATCACTTTGTATGTGCGTTATTATTTCCATTTAATGTTAAAAAATAAACATGTACTTTTGTATTGAAAATTGTTTTCCTTGTTTTCCAACATTTTGGAATAATTCGAAACAAATAATTTTCTTACCTGAAAATTTTAAAGTAAATCACCCTTTTAATACTTTTAGATAAAGATAAACCAGTGTGCATAAATTTATAAAATCTCAAACAAAATGGGTGTCTATACCTATTTTTGTAAGATGCACATTTTTTTTGTAATATGTAACCTTTATGAGATTCTGATATATGAACAAGTCACAAATTATATAAATTATGAGAATGAATGTTTTGGAATTATAGTTTGTGAGTATATTGAGTTTTGAGTGATGTGGTAAAATAGAATGAATTATGCATAAGTTGCATACATGGTTATACTCCATTTGGTTATAAATTGTATACTTTTGGCTATACAATGAATGCACACAAGTTTCGATGTGTATAAAGTATGAATGGATGTCATTTTCAAGCCTTAAAGGTGGTTGGATGAGAAAATGACCATGACAACAAAATAAGTGAAGTTTGGTGAGTGTTTACCGTAAAAAACTGCAGTAAAATTTGAAAAATATGAATGAGAGATCGATCTCATGGGATGAGAGATCAATCTGGAAGAGCAAAAAATGCTCTTAATTGAGCGATGGAACATGTCAGATCAATCTCCAAAGGGGCCAGATCGATCTGCTGAGCATTCTGTGTTGAAGGAATTGATCTCTATAGGGCTAGATCGATGTCCTTAAGTTACTGACTTGCAACAGATCGATCTCATGCAAGAGAAGATCGATTTCCTTAAGGTTTTGAGTTGATGCAGATCGATCTCATGCTAGGAGTAGATCGATCTCATTAAGCCTGGAAGGTCGGTTTCAAGAGGAAAAATGCAGAGCAAATAGATCTCCTAGGGTAGCAAATCGATCTCATAGAGACAATTCTATAAATACTAGACTTCTGCACTTCATTTTTCCTGAGAGTTACTATTTCATTCAAGAACAAAAGTGTAACCTAGCTAAGAAACACTAGAAAACTTCAGTTTGTGATCAGTTTTGAGTGAGATATAAGTGAGCAAAGTTGTTCTTAGCAAATAGGAGAACAACATACTTGGAAACAAAGGATTGAAATCAAGAGTTCAAGGAGCAAGGAGGATTTTACAATTTTTGGTGGAAAAGGAAGAAAATTTCAGTTAGGTAAGATTTAATACACCACTTTGATATATGTTAAACTAGGTGTATTGATGAGTTAAATGGTATATGTATGACTTGTTGGAAATGAAAGGATCATGTAAAAACAGCATGACATAGTTATTGGTGTGAAAATGAGAAAGTAATGAGGAAATGGTGTTAACGTTGATTTAATGATGGAATATGCATGTATGGAAGATTTTAAGGTAACCTTATGAAATGCATAAATTGGAAATGGAGAGAAATGAATATAAATACATGAAAATATGGTATAATGCCATATTAGGAGAAAATAGTTAGATAAATGAGTTTTATTGAGATTTGGCAAATGAAATGAGTATATAACGATATACTAACGCCAATAATTGTAACAGCTTCGAAAATCATCGTGGAAGCTGATCGAACTGCAAAAGTGAGCAGAATCGAGGAAGTGAGGTCACTTGACGTGATCCGAGGTAAGGGAATTTCGTGAGTAGCTAGAGATGGCTACATGTATTTTAAATAGAGTTTTGATAGTATACTCTATATGAATTCCCTGAAATAGGTGTGTTGTTGTTCTAAGGATTAATAAAATAAAGTATGTTTTATCCAAAAATAAGATAAAAAGCCTTAGAAGCATGTTGTGACCCAAAATGCATGAGCTGCATAATAGAATGGTTAATGTTTTCATGTATATGTGAAAACAAAACATTTAAGTGCTAATATGATTTGAAATTGAGAAAGTTGTGATTTAAGTGAGCCATCTATCTTGTTTTGTGTGAAAACCATAAGTGCTAGAGAATACTCGCACTATATTTTGAGATATGCATCACATAGTACTGGAGGATATACTCGTACTACATTTTAATGCTATTTTATGCATGTTGGAGTATTGAGAGCATTGCTCGTACTCAGTTTGTGATTGATGCATTATAGAGTATTAAGAGCTATGCTCATACTCAGTTTTACATGATAGAGTACTGGAAGCTTTGCTCGTACTTGACTTTTCATGATTTATACATGATATCGTACTAGAGCGATAGCTCGTACTTGATTTGAAAAGAGAATTATACATTAACCTAGTGCTAGAGGTTACTCACACTAGTGTTTGATATTTTGAAATGCATACACAGTGTTTAAGAGGCGGAGTGTTGATTGTGAGTCACACTTAAGACGCGCACTGTTGTTTTTACGTGATATATAAGACATGTTGGCAAAATCGTGACGATTTCCTCCGTGTAGACTGAGTGTCACACGGTTGAGATGATCGCACGTGAATTTAAAAACGTGGCATTTATTCCATAGTGTGTGGGCTAAGACTTATGGCAAGTACCTCGACTATGATGTATTTCCATAGTGTGAGGGCTAAGACTTATGGCAAGCACCCCGACTATGATGTATCTCCGTGGTGTGAGGACTAAGACCTATGGCAGGCATCCTGATCATGAGGAGAGGGTCCACAGGTGTACGTTGTACCGTGCGAGTGGCATGGAGTACATTGTACCATGTGTTGTGTGGAGTTATGAAGTTGAGGAGTATATAGCTGGCGGTTGAGATGGACTGACCCCCCTCCCATTGCAGTAGTGATACCCGCACACCGAGATCTGTGTTGCCTGGGATTTCTCATTATAGGATATGGCCATAGGAGAGTATTGCATTCAGCCACTGAGTCTAGCATGATATATCACTTGTTTTCATGATATGGTTAGACCTGAGAGAGATAGGTCGAAAACCGATTTGTGTTGTGTAACGACCTTTGACCTTACAAATATGGAAACTTTTTTTTGAAACTTTAAAATTCCTACTTATTCCTTCATTCACTTAAACTACATTCATGTTCAGTGCCATTTCCTTTATCCTACTTGTTTACCGATAATTATACTTAGATTAAATTTTTACATCTAAATGGCCGATAAAAATTTCGGCAGCATAATGGCTTATATATAAGCCTACCCACCTGCAAATCAAACGCTTTAACAATCCTAGATATCTACAACTATCAAGCATGCTTCTCAATTTGCATCGTCAAGCCAAAATAAATTCATTTCAACCAAGACTAGTACTCCAAGATCAATTCTCAAAAGAAATATTCTTTAGATTCGTTTTCTTACAAATTTCATCCTAACAACATCATCCCAATACATGTCTGTGCATATAAAACGTGTCTGGTAAAGGAATGTAATTGTATATCTTTACGTGTATAAAAAGTAGCCTAGTGTAGCTCTTTCCCACCAGCCTACGTCGTGTACGCCGTAGGTAGCACCCGTAGATCACTGGAGATAATTTGAAAGGTAGAGGGGTGAGCTTTTGGGGAAAAATGTGAGGTCTAAGAATTTCAGACATATTTAATGATGTAATAATAAATTGAAGTGTAATTTATTGAGCTAAGTGAATTGTGGGAATTATAATTGGAGATTTATGTGTTAAGTGTGTAAAATAAGCTTGATCCATGAGGACAGATCGATCTGGGAGAAGGAGAGATCGATCTGGTGAATTAAAAATGACGAGGAAGGGAAAATTTGAGGAGCAGATCGATCTCCAATGGAAGAGATCGATCTCCTTATGAATCTGTTTGAGAAGGGATCGATCTCATGAGGAAGAGATCGATCTCCAAATGCTTCTGTTTGGGAGAAGATCGATCTCCTCAAGGCACAGATCGATCTCATAAAGCCATAAAGAGATCGATCTCACCCCTCGACAGATTGATCTCCTAGGCATAAAATTGCCCAGATCGTCCCCAAAAATTCAAACGCAGATCGATCTCCCCAGGAGACAGATCGATCTCCTACCTCCAGTCTATACAAGGAACTCGTGTTTTCTCCTGAAATCTCACTTTCTCTCTCTTCCAAACCTCCATTTTTCCGAAAACCTAGTTTCTCACTCCTCTAAATCCCCCATTTTCGGCCAAATCAGCTGTTGTGGTAAGAAGGAAAGTTGTTCCTCATCAAAGGGAGAACAACATACTTGGAAATCAAAGGACGAATCGGATCGAGGCGTGAGTTGTGCGTCTCACAAACTTTAGGTAATTTCTAAACCTCGATCTTGATATTTGAGTGATTTTTGATGTTATTGGTGGTTGTAATGGTGTTGAAATAGTTGAGGAATGATTAGGGATTGATGAGATTGTATTGTAGTTGGGTTAATGTCGATAATTGGAAATTGTGGCAATTTTGAGGATTGTGCTATAAACGGAAATATAGACAATGTGGTAAATTAGCGTAGATAATGGGTATTAGAGATATTGGACATTGGGATATTGTGAATAGAGTTGTAGCTTAGGGTTGAGTTACGAGAAATCAAGAGAATTGAGGTGTTATGAGCGATGATGCTCGATTTTGAGAATTGAGGCTTATGTGATGTGGAGTATTGATGTTTTAACATCGTTTGGACAGCTCGGGAGTTTCAGAGTGGAATGCGAGACTAGTCCGTGGTACGGGGGAAACGATTGCACTATACGAGGTGCAAAGAGGTAAGGGAAATCTAAACCATTTGTGTATGTGAATTGCAAACTGTTTTAGCATGATTTACGATTATAAACAAGCATGTTGAGTATTTTGTGTTGAGATTTGAACTGCACACGATTTTATAGCCGGTTGGAGCCCAATGTTTTATGAGTTTATAACTGGGCTCTACGTTAAGGCAACATTGAGATTTGAGAAATGTGTGCGTGTGCTTTGCCGGTTAGAACTCGGTTTTATTACGTTTTGTGTTGAGTACAAAACGGTTTTCAAATGAGTTTTATGAGAGAAAAACCATTACGAGTTCTACGTGAAGGCAAACCCGTCTTATGTGATAAGACTTGGGTGTGTAGTTGTGAGTACACACCGGGCATTGCTCTGGTAGCATGTAAGCCCGATTTCTTCTCCGTTCTGGTAACGTGAGAATGACTTATTCGGTGGCAGTGCCACGTTGAGAAACCCCATTGGTGGCAGTGCCACGTTGAGAAACCCCATTGGTGGCAGTGCCACGTTGAGAAACCCATCGGTGGCTGTGCCACGTATACCCCATCGGTGGCTGTGCCACGTATACCCCATCGGTGGCTGTGCCACGTATACCCAATCGGTGGCTGTGCCACGTATACCCAATCGGTGGCTGTGCCACGTATACCCCATTGGTGGCTGTGCCACGTTGAGAAACCAATTGGTGGCTGTGCCACGTATACCCCATTGGTGGCTGTGCCACGTATACCCCATTGGTGGCTGTGCCACGTTGAGAAACTCATTGGTGGCTGTGCCACGTTGAGAAACCCATTGGTTGCTGTGCCACGTATACCCAATCGGTGGCTGTGCCACGTATACCCCATTGGTGGCTGTGCCACGTTGAGAAACCCCATTGGTGGCAGTGCCACGTTGAGAAACCCTATTCAGTGGCTATGCCACGTGAGAAAATAATTCAGTGGCTTTGCCACGTGTGTGTTGTGGCTATGCCACGTGTGATTTTAAATCAGTGGCTATTCCACGTTATTTGAGAAAGCGTTTAACGCGTATTTTCACATGCTTTGTTTTGCTCTAGAGTGAGCCTTTTTACTTCATGTTTTTACATGATTTGACACATGAGAGTGTCGTTTTGAGTATTTTCATGCTAGGGTTTTCAAATGAGTTTCACATACAAATAAATGCTTTGTGATGTGCATTTTGGTTTATGAAATGAGTCCCTTACCCCCCTTACTGAGCGATTTAGAAGCTCACCCTGTTTTTCTTTCCCCCCAGAGTTCTTCAAGTGAATAAGGACTTCCCTGCGACGTACGGAGTGGTGGCTAGTGGAGGATTCAAGCTCCAGGCTATATAATTTGTACTTTGAGATATATTATCTTTTCATGTACCCAGACTATTATTGTAATTACAGACACTTGATGTATGACATTATATGGGATGTATTAGGATTAATTAACTTGTAATCGAGTGATGGGTATAATACAATATTTATTATATCATGATGAGATCCTGAGGCATGATAATTATGATGATGTATGACACTGCACAGGAATGCACTCTTTATTTGGGAATTAACGAGTAAAAAGTTTTAAATTGGCCCTATTTTCCGCAATATTCGGGGCGTGACAGAGTTTTCTTGGTATCAGAGCTTAGGGTGTCTAGTACTGTCAGTGTCGGTTAAGTGAAATAGAATACATCCCAAGTGTCTGTAATAGTCTGGTCATGAACTGAAATTGAGGATTGAGATTTCAATCGATTGTGATATGTACGCGCAGGAGACGAGTTGAGATAGAGAATGAGTAAACGACGAGGTCGTTCGAGGAGGCAGGCAGAGTCCCCTCCGCCACCTGTCCCACAACCAGAGAGTCCTAACTCTCGATTTAATCGGATTGAGACCGATGTGAGGCAAGGTTTTGAGCAGATGGCGGCGCTATTCGCGCAACACTTTGGAGTTAATGCCTCGGATACTACCCCTACACCACCACCAGGACCTCCCATACCCCCAGTGCCTCCCGTCACTCAGCCTGAGGACAGAAGTAAGGTCCGACTAAAGGAATTTCTAAAGATGAATCCACCCGCATTTAAGGGAAAGAAGGATCCTACAGAGGCTGAGGAGTGGCTGACGGAGTTGAGAGTTATATTTGATTTACTGGGGTGCACCGATGCTGAGAGAGTCAGTATGAGTGCCTATATGCTGAAGGGGAGAGCTCGAGATTGGTGGAGTACTACCCAGGGTATCTTGATGTCCCACCAGGATGTGATTGGTTGGGAAGAGTTCCAGACAGCTTTTAGAACCCAATATGTACCACGAGCCGCTCAGAGAAGGAAACAGGCCGAGTTTTTGAGTTTGGTACAGGGTGACATGTCGGTGGATGACTATGAGAGCCAGTTCACCGCACTATTGAGATATGACCCAGAGACCTTCAAGAGTGAAGAGCTCCGCACAGAGAAGTTTGTGTATGGGTTGAAGCCTGTTATTAGAGATAGACTGATGGGGCTATGTATTACCGAGTTTGGAGATGCTCTGAGACGAGCACAAGAGGTTGAAAGAGGGATTGAGATGGTACAATCCCAGAATGAGCTCAGAGCGGTGAATAGAGATAAGGGCAAGAGGCCAGCACTTTTCCAGTCAGAGGCTCGGAGAGGTTCCTTCAGAAGAGGAAGGATTGAGGTGCAGAGGGACAGATTGGAGAGACCCCGAGCCTATCCTATTATCAAGGAGGCCCCTCGATATGTCAGGCCGGAGATGAGGATTTGTAGAGATTGTGGCCGATCGCATGAGGGAAGTTGTACTGGGTCGATCCATGGATGTTTCAGATGTGGTGACATGGGTCACAGAGTGAAAGACTGTCCCCAACCTCAGATACCACATGCTCCGGAGCCCGCTAGACAACATCCTCAGAGAGTGGATCCCCGGAGACGGGCCACTGCGGCAGAGAAAGGGAAGAAACCTGTGGCACAGGGACGAGTGTTTGCCCTGGATAAGGAGACCGCAGACGCTTCAGCAGAAACTATAAGAGGTACACTCTCTGTCTGTAATTATGAGGCTCATGTGTTGATTGATTCAGGATCCACGCATTCGTTTATTTCTGAGCATTTTGCATGTAGATTAAACTTGAAGTTTGAACCTCTAGAATATATACTACATGTAAATACCCCTATGCATGAATCTCAGAGAACTGAGTTAATCTGTAGAGGATGTGAAATAAAGGTGGGAGATAGAGTGATGTTAGCAGATCTAATCATGTTGAATATACATGGGTTTGATGTAATTCTGGGGATGGATTGGTTGGCAACCAATCGAGTGAGTTTAGACTGCTACACTAAGATTGTAACTTTCTCCCTACCTAAACCTTACAGTGTACGATTGAGATATTAAGGGAATAATTATGTGGAATTCTAGTAAGTAATTTGAGAATTTTAATATTATTTTGGAGAATATTAAATATGATTATTCATGTGAAGGTTATGAGACACTCATCTCAGACGATGAGCGGGAACATCCGAGGATTGAAGATATACCTGTGGTTTGTGAATTTCTGGATGTTTTCCCAGATGAATTGCCAGGTTTACCACCAGAGAGAGAGCTGGAGTTTACCATTGATTTGGTACCAGATACTCAGCCGATCTCTAAACCTCCCTACAGAATGGCATTAGTGGAACTTGAGGAATTGAAGAAACAACTACAGGAGTTATTGGATCAAGGGTTTATTAGACCCAGTGTTTCGCCGTGGGGAGCGCCAGTACTGTTTGTTAAGAAGAAGGATGGTAGTCTCAGATTATGTGTGGACTACCGGCTATTGAATAAAGCCACGGTGAAGAATAAATACCCACTGCCCAGGATTGACGATCTACTTGATCAGCTAAGAGGGGCATCAGTCTTTTCTAAGATTGATTTGAGATCGGGCTATCACCAATTGAGGATCAAGGAGGAAGATATTCCAAAGACGGCCTTTAGGACAAGGTATGGCCATTACGAATTTCTGGTGATGTCCTTTGGATTGACGAACGCCCCTGCAGCATTTATGAGATTGATGAACGAGGTGTTCAGAGACTGTCTGGATAAGTTTGTGATAGTCTTTATCGATGATATCCTGGTGTACTCTCGGTCGTATGAGGAGCATGCACAGCATTTGTGGTTAGTACTTCAGATACTCCGGGATAAGCAATTATACGGAAAGCTTAGTAAGTGTGAGTTTTGGCTGAACCGGATAGCTTTCCTTGGGCATGTAGTCTCAGAGGAAGGAGTATCAGTGGATCCGAGTAAAATAGCAGCTGTGCTTAATTGGGAAAGACCGAGGACAGTGACTGAGATACGAAGCTTCCTTGGTTTGGCAGGGTATTACAGGAGATTTGTGGAAGGATTCTCGAGGATTGCCGCTCCTTTGATTAAGCTCTAAGGAGACTCCGTTCATATGGAATGATCAATGTGAGCTCAGTTTTCAGGAATTAAAAAGGAGATTGACAGCGGCACCTGTGTTAACTATCCCTGAGGGATCAGGAGGATTCTCGGTGTATAGTGATGCATCTCATCAAGGATTGGGGTGTGTGCTTATGCAGCACGGAAGAGTGGTCGCATATGGATCGCGACAGCTGAAGGACCATGAGCGGAATTACCCCACGCATGATTTGGAGTTAGCCGCTGTGGTATTTGCTTTGAAGATCTGGCGACACTACTTATATGGGGAAAGATTCCAGATCTTCACTGATCACAAGAGTTTGAGATATCTCTTTGATCAGAAAGAGTTAAACATGAGACAAAGGAGATGGATGGAACTCCTTAAGGATTATGACTGCGAGATTCTTTATCATCCGGGTAAGGCGAATGTGGTTGCTGATGCCCTGAGCAGGAAGAGTATGATATCTGCTATGATGATCAGGGAATGGGATTTGTTAGAGCAGTTCGCCGAACTTCGGATCAGAGTTAAAGAGGTAGAGACTGGATTTTTGGCTAGCCTGCGGATAGAGCCCAGGATCATGGATCAGATTAGAACTGGGCAGCGCAGTGATCAGAGATTGATAGACATGGTTAGCCAAGCTGAGCAGAGTTCGCAGTCGGATCTCACCATCAGTGAGGATGGATTATTGAGGTTCAGAGGACGGATTTGTGTACCGGACGATGATACCCTGAAGAGACAGATACTGAGAGAATCCCACTGCTCGCGATACACCATGCACCCAGGAAGTACTAAGATGTACCGAGACTTGAGAAATGTGTATTGGTGGAGTGGTATGAAGCGAGATGTGGCAGAGTATGTGGCCAGGTGTTTAGTATGCCAGCAAGTGAAAGCTGAGCATCGGAAGCCCGGAAGACTACTACAGCCCTTACCTGTACCTACATGGAAATGTGAGCATGTCACTATGGACTTTATTATGGGTTTACCGAGGACCCGAAGAGGTTGTGACGCGATATGGGTCATTGTGGATAGATTGACCAAGAGTGCCCACTTCCTTGCCATCAAGAGCACAGATACTGTGGATGCCTTAGCTGAGCTATATGTCAGCGAGATAGCTAGATTACATGGGGCTCCAGTGAGTATTACTTCTGATAGAGATTCCCGATTTACTTCCAGATTCTGGACCCAGTTTCAGGAGTCCATGGGATCTCGATTGAGTTTTAGTACCGCCTATCATCCTTAGACAGATGGTCAGTCAGAGAGGACTATTCAGACCCTGGAGGATATGTTGAGGGCGTGTACGATGGATTTTAAGGGATCATGGGATGATCACCTGCCCCTAGCAGAGTTTGCGTACAATAACAGCTATCATGCGAGTATTGGAATGGCACCTTTTGAGGCTCTATATGGTAGGAGGTGTAGATCCCCTGTAGCTTGGGAAGAAGTCGGTGACAGAAAGATAAATGCTCCCGAGCTTGTTGAGCAAGCCGTACAGAGTGTGAAACTCATATGTGAGAGGTTACGGGCTGCACAGAGTAGACAGAAAAGCTACGCGGATGTGCGTAGACGGCCACTCGAGTTTGATGTTGGTGATGCAGTATTTCTGAGAGTATCACCGAGCAAGGGTATCATGCGATTTGGGAAGAAAGGGAAATTGAGTCCTCGATACATAGGACCATTTGAGATTCTTGAGAGAGTGGGAGAGGTAGCCTACAGATTGGCATTACCCCCACAGATGTCCGGAATACACAATGTTTTTCATGTGTCTATGTTGAGGAAGTACCGCCCGAACCCTTCTCATGTTATAGAGTATGATGAGATGGACATACAGGAGGACATGAGCTATACTGAGGAACCCGTCCGGATTCTCGATAGAAAAGAGAAGGTACTGAGAACCAAGAGCATCCCATTAGTGAAAGTCTTGTGGAAGCATCACTCAAGGGAAGAAGCAACGTGGGAACTAGAGAGTCTCATGAAGGAGAAATACCCCCATCTATTTTGATTAGTTGAGTTGAATTTGGAGGACCAAATTCTTTTAAGGTGGGGAGGATGTGAGGTCTGAGAATTTCAGACATATTTAATGATGTAATAATAAATTGAAGTGTAATTTATTGAGCTAAGTGAATTGTGGGAATTATAATTGGAGATTTATGTGTTAAGTGTGTAAAATAAGCTTGATCCATGAGGACAGATCGATCTGGGAGAAGGAGAGATCGATCTGGTGAATTAAAAATGACGAGGAAGGGAAAATTTGAGGAGCAGATCGATCTCCAATGGAAGAGATCGATCTCCTTATGAATCTGTTTGAGAAGGGATCGATCTCATGAGGAAGAGATCGATCTCCAAATGCTTCTGTTTGGGAGAAGATCGATCTCCTCAAGGCACAGATCGATCTCATAAAGCCATAAAGAGATCGATCTCACCCCTCGACAGATCGATCTCCTAGGCATAAAATTGCCCAGATCGTCCCCAAAAATTCAAACGCAGATCGATCTCCCCAGGAGACAGATCGATCTCCTACCTCCAGTCTATATAAGGAACTCGTGTTTTCTCCTGAAATCTCACTTTCTCTCTCTTCCAAACCTCCATTTTTCCAAAAACCTAGTTTCTCACTCCTCCAAATCCCCCATTTTCGGCCAAATCAGCTGTTGTGGTAAGAAGGAAAGTTGTTCCTCATCAAAGGGAGAACAACATACTTGGAAATCAAAGGACGAATCGGATCGAGGCGTGAGTTGTGCGTCTCACAAACTTTGGGTAATTTCTAAACCTCGATCTTGATATTTGAGTGATTTTTGATGTTATTGGTGGTTGTAATGGTGTTGAAATAGTTGAGGAATGATTAGGGATTGATGAGATTGTATTGTAGTTGGGTTAATGTCGATAATTGGAAATTGTGGCAATTTTGAGGATTGTGCTATAAACGGAAATATAGACAATGTGGTAAATTAGCGTAGATAATGGGTATTAGAGATATTGGACATTGGGATATTGTGAATAGAGTTGTAGCTTAGGGTTGAGTTACGAGAAATCAAGAGAATTGAGGTGTTATGAGCGATGATGCTCGATTTTGAGAATTGAGGCTTATGTGATGTGGAGTATTGATGTTTTAACATCGTTTGGACAGCTCGGGAGTTCCAGACTGGAATGCGAGACTAGTCCGTGGTACGGGGGAAACGATTGCACTATACGAGGTACAAAGAGGTAAGGGAAATCTAGACCATTTGTGTATGTGAATTGCAAACTGTTTTAGCATGATTTACGATTTATAAACAAGCATGTTGAGTATTTTGTGTTGAGATTTGAACTGCACACGATTTTATAGCCGGTTGGAGCCCAATGTTTTATGAGTTTATAACTGGGCTCTACGTTAAGGCAACATTGAGATTTGAGAAATGTGTGCGTGTGCTTTGCCGGTTAGAACTCGGTTTTATTACGTTTTGTGTTGAGTACAAAACGGTTTTCAAATGAGTTTTATGAGAGAAAAACCATTACGAGTTCTACGTGAAGGCAAACCCGTCTTATGTGATAAGACTTGGGTGTGTAGTTGTGAGTACACACCGGGCATTGCTCTGGTAGCATGTAAGCCCGATTTCTTCTCTGTTCTGGTAACGTGAGAATGACTTATTCGGTGGCAGTGCCACGTTGAGAAACCCCATTGGTGGCAGTGCCACGTTGAGAAACCCCATTGGTGGCAGTGCCACGTTGAGAAACCCATCGGTGGCTGTGCCACGTATACCCCATCGGTGGCTGTGCCACGTATACCCCATCGGTGGCTGTGCCACGTATACCCAATCGGTGGCTGTGCCACGTATACCCAATCGGTGGCTGTGCCACGTTGAGAAACCCATTGGTGGCTGTGCCACGTATACCCCATTGGTGGCTGTGCCACGTATACCCCATTGGTGGCTGTGCCACGTTGAGAAACTCATTGGTGGCTGTGCCACGTTGAGAAACCCATTGGTGGCTGTGCCACGTATACCCAATCGGTGGCTGTGCCACGTATACCCCATTGGTGGCTGTGCCACGTTGAGAAACCCCATTGGTGGCAGTGCCACGTTGAGAAACCCTATTCAGTGGCTATGCCACGTGAGAAAATAATTCAGTGGCTTTGCCACGTGTGTGTTGTGGCTATGCCACGTGTGATTTTAAATCAGTGGCTATTCCACGTTATTTGAGAAAGCGTTTAACGCGTATTTTCACATGCTTTGTTTTGCTCTAGAGTGAGCCTTTTTACTTCATGTTTTTACATGATTTGACACATGAGAGTGTCGTTTTGAGTATTTTCATGCTAGGGTTTTCAAATGAGTTTCACATATAAATAAATGCTTTGTGATGTGCATTTTGGTTTATGAAATGAGTCCCCTACCCCCCTTACTGAGCGATTTAGAAGCTCACCCTGTTTTTCTTTCCCCCAGAGTTCTTCAAGTGAATAAGGACTTCCCTGCGACGTACGGAGTGGTGGCTAGTGGAGGATTCAAGCTCCAGGCTATATAATTTGTACTTTGAGGTATATTATCTTTTCATGTACCCAGACTATTATTGTAATTACAGACACTTGATGTATGACATTATATGGGATGTATTAGGATTAATTAACTTGTAATCGAGTGATGGGTATAATACAATATTTATTATATCATGATGAGATCCTGAGGCATGATAATTATGATGATGTATGACACTGCACAGGAATGCACTCTTTATTTGGGAATTAACGAGTAAAAAGTTTTAAATTGGCCCTATTTTCCGCAATATTCGGGGCGTGACAAAAAAGCCCAGTAAGAAAGTGCATTTAAAACGATCATAGTGATTAAAATATACAGAAAACATAATAATACGAAAAATGACTTCTCTCTATAACTAATATAAAGAACCTTCGAATTTAAAGAAATCGAAAACATCATCAATCCAAACGTAAATCTTTAAGTACTTGAACTTAACAGTTATAACATAACCTTTAGTATATTCAGAATTTCAAAAACATATTTGCATATAAATCACAGAGTCAAATCTGAAAACAACGTTTAGTTTAGATAGAGACTACACTGGCCCATATAATTATCATGCATTAATAACAAAATCATCCTCCGTAGAGGGAATTTAGAACCTATGGCCATGGTAGGGCTGTAGACGTGATCAAGGTCGTACAGCGTTCAGAAACCTGAAGGTGGAATTCAGATGCCACAAAGGCGAAGTGCAGACGTCACAAAAGCAGAGTTCAGACGCCACAAAAACGGAGTTCAGATGCCACAAAGGCGAGCATGACAAGCGTTAGCATACAACATAAGTGGCCCTTAGTCTCAAAACATACTATTCAGAAGCATACACTTATTTGGAAAACAAATTCAGAAACATGCTTTTATTCTGAAAACCAATTCAGAAGTTCTTACTCAGAAAACAAAAGCAGAAAACATGTTCGAAAATCATAGTTCAAATTTTTATAAGTTTTCCTTAATCATGGTTCAGAAAGTAAACTATTACCATTTTAAATTACACCCACTTACCTCGATTTATCGAAAATTTTGAGTTCGAGTGGTGACGCCTCCAAGTACCTCCTTTAATTCCTTCTACGATTCTCCTACACCGAAATTGTATACTTAGTATCCTATTCATCCGAATTGTCCACAAAGCGTCAAAATCGTAACCTTATTCGCTACTACTTCGTGTGTGCATATAATTACACATACCTAGGCTAACACATGTGTGTTTATATATTTCCATTCCCCTTTTCTTTTGCACTTATACTAACACACATATTTATTTTATATATATATATATATATATATATATATATATATATATATATACACACACACACATACGTATAAACACACACACACATATATATATATATATATATTATTATTATTTATTATTACATATATTTTTGTGTCTACTTCTCATTTCTCCCCTTTTTATTTTACACCTATTTTAACTTACACATTCATGCTTATAATTACAAAAGCATATATATATATATGTGCATTATACACACACATATATATATATTTTATTTATTATTATTATTATTATTATTATTTTTATTATTATTATTATTATTTAACACTTACAAAGTCTAACCAACTTTAGCCCTCTTTGAAACTCTCGGGTATAGCCTCACAATCAACCCTTACAATCGGTTTTATAGCCAACCTTAGATAGCTTTAAAACAGTCTTAAAAAAAAATCACTTTAACTCACCTTAAAGGTCAGCTTCTTGACTCCACCGTGATTTCCTCTGTTATTGCCTAACAAGAAGTCTCCCTCCGGCCTTTCATCCTCAACTGTGAGCCATCATAAACAACCACCCAAAGCAGCAAAATTTTAGTTCTCAAGGCACCTCAAAATTGTTTTTTCTCCAGCCTTCAATCACACCATCGACCACTCTGTTTTTGAGGCACTGTTTTTATGCTTCACAGCCACCGATCACAACCTCTAAAGCAACTCTTTATAGCACCCAAAAACTTCCCTTCTTGTCCACTGTTGACGTTTCACGATCAGCTTTCGACTGCACTGCTTCTGTTCAGTTCAATCCCTTCCCTCTCGGTTTTGTTTTCAACTTTCTCCCTCGCGTTTTGCTTCCCCTTCAGCCCTCTCGGTTCCGTTTTCAACTTTCTCCCTCGCGTTTTGCTTCCCCTTCAGTCCTCTCGGTTCTGTTTTTCCTTCAACTATCGGGTTTGCTTCCTGCCTTCAGCTCTCGATTTGCTTCTTCCCTTCAATTCTCGAATCTGCTTCTTCCCTTCAATCCTCGGTCTGTTTCTTCCCTTCAGCCTCGGTTCTGCTCCAGCTTTCTCCCTCTCGTGTCTGCTTCTAGCTTCAGTCTCGATTTTGCCTCTCCTTCCTTTCTCCCTTTCTTTTCTTCTTTCTTTTCTTTTCTTTTCTTTCTTTTCTTTTCTTTCTTCCTTTCCTTTCTCGGCCAACCCAGCTTTCCTTTTTTTTTCCTTTGTTTTCCCGCTCAGTAGAGGTAACTCTGCCTTTGAAAGTAACAGAGTGCGGAATAGGCTTTCTTTGGAAGCTAATTCCGTACAAATACATATATATATATATTATATTATTTAATATATGTCACGACCCAATTCCATTCTCTTTAACCGAAATCACTGAAAATTTTTTCGCGTTTTACTATTACCTTACCCAGTCGTGAACTAAGCTAACCACACACTGTTGGGCTGTGAGTCAATAATAAACACCACATCTCATTCATTCTCAATTAATTAAAACGATGTCATACATGTGCATTTAATCGTGTACTTATACGAATACATGTTTTACTGACATCTACATCCCCCATAAGTACAACTCAAAAGAATACTGTGCTTTTACATTGTTTAGATACAAAAAGAATCACTGTGTATATACCTCTTAGCGATGGAGATGCAGCGGAGTCTAAAATAATACGCCTCAGTCCTCACTGGGCTACTATGCACGCTCTGTAGGGGGAAAAATAGAGTGGGATGAGCAACCACACGCTCAGTAAGGCAATAATGCAAGCATGGTAGATAACTACTCTATCTACATGCTGATAGTGTTATGCATAAATCGTTTATAGTAGGAGCATGAGGAATAAAACTATGCCATGTGAATATACATATATATCATGTATCAAATCATGTGCATCGGCATATAAAACATGGTAGAGACATCATGTATAAAACATCTCATGCTCAATCTCATTTAAATTCATAAAAGGGCAATTCATTTAGAAACTTCCTTTTTGAACCAACAACATAACACCACCAAATCAACTCACAATCACAACCATATTTACATTCCACAATTCACGCATGTGTATAAATCTAGGTCACTATATCAAAAGTGCCTATGTGAATCATTATATCATAAATCATCCCAGACCACACGCATCCAGGTGTGCGGGGTATCATGCTGGCACGAAGATGAATTATCCCTCGCCAGACTTTCTCATCACATAACCATCATGCGGTACATCGTACTCCATGTGATATACACGGAACATCGTACTCCGCAACTCATATCATGATTGGGGGTGCCATTCCTAGGTCTTATCTACCCCATACCAAGAGTTTTCCATATTCCGTGAAGGAGAGCCTTCCTGCCGAACAGAGCCTCCCCGCCTAACAGAGCCTCCCTGCCTTCTCGGGCTTAAGGATGTTAGCTTAAGGATGTAGGGCTTAAGGGTCCTTTCCGTAAGAGAGCCTCCCCACCGAACAGAGCCTCCCCGCCTAACAGAGCCTCCCTGCCTCCTCGGGCTCAAGGGTGTTAGCTTAAGGATGTAGGGCTTAAGGATCTTACCTTCACCCTACCCATGTAGGAGAGCCCCCCTGCCTAACAGAGCCTCCCCGCCTCTTTGGGCTTAAGGATGTTGGCTTAAGGATCCCACCGTAAGAGAGCCTCCCCACCAAACAGAGCCTCCCCGCCTAACAGAGCCTCCCTGCCTCCTCGGGCTTAAGGATGTTAGCTTAAGGATGTAAGGCTTAAGGATCTTACCTTCACCATACCCATGTAGGAGAGCCCCCCTGCCTAACAGAGCCTCCCCGCCTCTTTGAGCTTAAGGATGTTGGCTTAAGGATCCCACCGTAAGAGAGCCTCCCCACCAAACAGAGCCTCCCCGCCTAACAGAGCCTCCCTGCCTCCTCGGGCTTAAGGATGTTAGCTTAAGGATGTAAGGCTTAAGGATCTTACCCACTTTCACAACCCTTTACGAATCCCATTGTACAAACTTGTGCGAGCAAAGCTCTAGCACGACTCATGCATCATGCATCTTCTCATAAAGAGGCGCGTACAAGCATAGCTCTAGTACGGTTATACTCATAAGATAACCATTCACAATCCACGTACGAGCAGAAGCTCCAGTACGGTTTATAAACATCATCATAATTCAATTTCAAAGTGCGAGCTAAGCTCAAGCACGTTTCACACAAGTGAAAACATAGAAATCTCGCGCGAGAGCGAGGCTCTAACGCGAATTATATCACATACACGCGATAGGCGGCTTACGTGCATTCAAAACATCACATAATATGCTTAGTGCCTCGTATGGGCTATTTCACAACATCATTCGAGTACTAGCCAGCCTATCCTTTTATTTGCTCAAATCAAAGCATTGTGTTTTGTAAAAGCATTCAAAACACATGATTTATGCAATTATTAGCCTTACCATCCCTTTTTCATAACATCCACTTCGAAACCAAAACCACGCATATACCCATCATCTTTCACAAATACCATCAACATTTATTTGAGCAATTCATGCATTTCATACAACACCCAATATTCACCCAGTTCAAAATACGAGCAGCTATCTCTATATACTCACAAAATTCCCTTACCTGGAATTGCGATGCGTGATTCCACTTCCTTAAGCTGCTTACTCGTACTATTTGGTTCGCCTTCAACGAACTCTTCGGGACTGCACAAAATCGTATCCCGCATTATATTCGACCCATATATTGCAACCCTTGTGCTTGCTATAGTCACTTTAATCTATAGCCTCTATTAAAGCTTATTTGGCCTCGTTTCATTACTTTATCCATAACTCGAGTCTATGGATTTTCTTAGGCCTATTAACTCATTCAAAGTCGATATCAAATCGACATTAAACTCATAGTGTTCATACTTCATGAATTCCCTCATTATGGCATTTATCAAGCATATTCATACCCATTTCCACAATTCTTCCAAACTCACAATGTAATCTCATTTAACCATCTAAAATCATAAACAATACCCCAATAACAACTTTAGCATGCCGCAAATCATAAACTCATTCAATCCCACATATCCTCACACTATACCCATTTTAGATTTCTGGGTCACACCACTTTCACTACATTCTTAGGTAGTTTATCCATCAATACTCACACCAATCAACTCCAAAATCAATTAAATAGCTAATGCATTTAGATTGGAGTGTTAGAATCTTACCAATATGATTTCTCTTCTTGCTCCAATTGGTAAAGCCCTTAACTCCTTCAACTCTAAGAATGGGAAATTGCCCTCCCACTATGTTGTTCTCCTCTTTGATAGGAACAACTTTGCCTCTAATGATCTCTCTTCAAATCTCACTGAAAATGGTTGATTTTTAGAGAGGGAAAATTAGGTTTTTGGGGTTGAAGTTTTAGGGTTAAGTGTTTTCCGAGATTTCCAGATTTTTTAGCTCTCCTTATATAGAAATGACTTGAGGAGATCGATCTGGTCCAAGAGGAGATCGATCTGGTCCCTTAAAATCCCTCTTTTTCATGGCATTTTTAAGCCTGAGATCGATCTGTCGAAGCAATGAGATCGATCTGTTGAGGCATGAGATCGATCTGTCGAAGCATGAGATCGATCTGGTCCCAAACAGAGAGCTAAGGAGATCGATCTGGCTGCTTGAGGATCGATCTTTTCACTTACAGGATGCTTGGCAGATCGATCTGGCTCCATTGGAGATCGATCTGCTCCATTCGTTCACCCAAATAAGAGCATTCTGGCTCTTCCAGATCGATCTCTCATCCTATGGGATCGATCTGGACCTCATGTTTTCCAGATTTCCTGCAGTTTCATTGCTGCAACTCATACCAACACACCCTCAATCTATTGCCATGGCCATTTCCTCATCCATCCACCTCTATAACTTGAAAATGGCATCCATTCATACCTTATGCACATTGAAACTTGTGTGCATTCATTGTATGTTCAAAGGTATGCTACATACAACCAAATGGAAGCATAACTCCATTCCATTTTACCACACTACTCATTTTGAGTCTCAATCACATCCATCACTTGCCATATCTCATTTCTTCGCATTCATACTCAATGAAACTTGTATGTGCGTTACAATTTATATTACACATACATACATTAAATCCATGGACTTACATCAATCATACTTTACATCACAAGTCCATTCATATTATTTAATCCAAGTACACACATTACCCTTATACATATACGGGGTCTTACATTCTCCCCTCCTTCAAGGAATTTGGTCCTCCAAATTAGAACCAAGTCACTCTTCAAACAGTTGGGGGTATTTCTCCCGTATTAAGTTCTCCAATTCCCACGTGGCCTCTTCCGCCGTGTGGTGTTGCCAAAGCACTTTCACCAAGGGAATTGTCTTATTCCGCAACACTTTCTCTTTTCTGTCCAATATCCGAACCGGCTTCTCAACATACGTCATACTCTCGTGGAGCTCCAACGGCTCATATTTTATCACGTGTGCCGGGTCCGGGTGATACTTTCGAAGCATCGAGACGTGGAAGACGTTGTGGACATTTGCCAAGTCCGGGGGCGATGCCAATCTATACGCCTTTTCTCCCACTCTCTCTAAAATCTCGAAGGGTCCGATATACCTAGGGCTCAGCTTGCCCTTCTTACCGAATCTCATAATACCCTTCGATGGTGATACCCTCAGAAATACCGACTCACCCTCATCAAACTCCAGTGGTCTTCGTCTCTTGTCAGCATAACTCTTTTGCCGGCTCTGAGCTGTCCGTAATCTCTCACATATCAACTGGACGTCCTCAGATGCCTGCTGCACTAAGTCCGGAGCAAAAATTTGTCTGTCACCAACCTCTTCCCATCCAATAGGGGAACGACATCTACGCCCGTATAATGCCTCATAGGGTGCCATCCCGATACTAGCATGATAGCTATTATTATAAGCGAACTCGGCTAACTGCAGGTGGTCATCCCAGGAGCCTCTATAATCCAGCACACATGCTCTCAACATATCCTCGAGGGTCTGTATAGTCCTCTCTGACTGCCCATCTGTCTGAGGATGAAAAGCGGTGCTAAAACTCAGTCGGGTCCCCAGCGCTTCCTGAAAGTGTTCCCAGAAATGGGAAGTGAAGCGGGCATCCCTATCAGAAACAACGCTCACTGGTACACCATGTAGCCGTACTATCTCTCGGATATACAGGTTCGCCAACTGACTCAGTGTATCGGTAGCTCTCATAGCCAAGAAATGGGCGGACTTAGTCAACCGGTCCACAATAACCCATATGGCATCATGACCTCTACGGGTCCTCGGCAACCCCATCACAAAGTCCATGGTGACATGCTCCCACTTCCATGTCGGTATCGGTAGAGGCTGCAATAATCCTGCAGGCTTCTGATGCTCTACCTTCACTTGCTGACAAACGAGACACTTAGCGACATATTTCGCAATGTCTCTTTTCATTCCAGACCACCAATAAACCTTCCGAAGGTTTTGATACATCTTGGTACTTCCCGGATGTATCGTATATTTCGATGAGTGAGCCTCTGATAAAATCGTTCTCCTGATCTCAGGATCCCTGGGAACGCATACTCTGCCTCTGAACCTCAATAAGCCATCAGCACTCTGCTCAAAATCAATACCCACACCTATCTGTATCTGCCTCAGCCAATCGATACACCGTCGATCGCTCTGCTGGGCTTGCCGAATACGGCCAATCAACTCTGGCTCTAGTCTCAAACTAGCCATGATCTCAAGTCTCTCAGATCCAGGTGGGGTTACATCCAAACTGAGGTTCGCAAAGTGTTCTAACAATTCATGTTCCCGTACCATCATATAAGACACCAACCCAAGGTTCTTTCTACTCAAAGCATCGGCAACCACATTTGCCTTACCCGGGTGGTACATGATTTCACAATCATAGTCTTTCAGGAGTTCGAGCCATCTCCTCTGTCTCATATTCAGCTCTTTCTGCGAGAACAGGTACTTAAGGCTCTTATGATCTGTGAACACCTGAAATTTCTCACCATAGAGATAGTGGCGCCATATTTTCAAAGCAAATACTACGGCCGCCAACTCTAAATCATGTGTCGGGTAGTTCCTCTCATGATCTTTCAACTGTCTAGATCCATAGGCAACTACCTTCCCATCCTGCATAAGCACACAGCCCAGTCCCTGGTGTGATGCATCCGTATACACCGAGAATCCTCCTGAGCTGGTAGGAATGGTGAGAACTGGAGCAGTCGTCAATCGACGCTTAAGCTCCTCAAAACTCCTCTCACATGCCTCATCCCATGTAAACTTAACATCTTTACGCGTGAGGCGTGTCAACGGAGCAGCTAGTCTCGAGAAACCCTCTACAAATCTCCGATAATATCCTGCCAATCCCAAAAAACTTCTGATCTCAGTTACTGTTTTGGGCTGTTCCCACTGCATCATTGCTTCTATCTTGGATGGATCCACTGATACCCCATCCTTTGACACAACATGCCCCAGAAATGAGATCTGTTCCAACCAGAAGTTACACTTGCTGAGTTTGGCATACAGTTCTCTCTCTCGGAGGGTCTGCAGAACTATCCTCAAGTGCTCCTCATGATCTTCCCTGGACTTGGAATACACCAAAATGTCATCTATGAAAACAATCACAAACTTGTCCAGGTATGGCTTGAATATATCATTCATCAATGCCATAAATGCTGCGGGAGCATTCGTCAATCCGAATGGCATCACTAAAAACTCATAGTGACCATAACGGGTACGAAATGCTGTCTTGGGTACATCTCCACTCCTGATCCTCAACTGATGGTACCCTGACCGCAGATCTATCTTAGAAAATACCTCGGCTCCCTGGAGCTGATCCAACAAATCATCGATTCTTGGAAGGGGGTACTTGTTCTTAATGGTGGCCTTATTCAACATCCGGTAATCTATACACAGTCGGAGGCTTCCATCCTTCTTCCTTACAAATAGTACTGGTGCTCCCCAAGGTGAGACACTCGATCTAATAAACCCCTTCTCCAACAACTCTTGCAGTTGTTTCTTCAGCTCTTCCAATTCTATCGGAGCCATTCTATAGGGTGGCTTCGATATCGGCTCTGTACCAGGCACTAACTCAATATAAAATTCCATTTCCCTTTCAGGTGGTAGCCCTGGTAATTCATCCGGAAAGACATCGGGGTAATCTGCAATTACGGGTATGTCCCTCAATTCCGGGGGTGCCTCATCTATATCGACCACGTATGCAATGAACCCTTCACATTATCCTCTCCATCGTTAGTAACATAACCCATCACTCCACATTCAACATTTATCATAATAAATGATTTATCTCTCAAGCATTATGCCTTTAAAATCATACTCCTTTACTTACCACAAGTATACAAGTTTTCATATCATTTCTTTTCATCAAAATTTACAATAAGATTGTCTAGTCCTGAAAACATTAACGTTTTGGCATGACAATCCATCACAACACGATTGGTAGCCAACCAATCCATTCCCAAAATTACATCAAAATCATTCATATTTAATAAAATCAGATTGGCTATCATTTCCTTCCCCTCTATCTTTAATTTACAATCCCTACATACATGCTCAGTCAATTGACTATCATTCATGGGTGTGGAAATCATCAACATTTTATCCAACAATGTTGGTTTCACATATTTCAACAATTTATGTGCAAAGGAAGGTGATATGAAAGAATGTGTGGCACCAGGATCAAATAATACCAATGCTTCTAAATCAAAGATTCGGATGGTACCTTTTATCACATCCGTCGAAGCATCTGCGGTGTCCTGATCCAGTGCATGTACTCTTCCTCTGCTCACACCCGCAGCCTGTTTCCCTTTTTCCTCAGCTGTAGCCCTCCTCCTCGGGGCTGCTGTCTCAACTGGAGCTCCCTCAGGCTCCTTGCCCTTCTGTGGGGCAATCTCCATCTTCTTGGGACAATACTTAGCCATATGTCCTGGTCTCTCGCATCTAAAACACACCATAGGGGTCATCGGACAGGGTCTATTCCCATGGAATCTCCCACATCTCCTACACTGATCAGTAGTAGGTCGTGGTCCCCCAATATTCATGCCCCTCGGCGCAGTCAAGGCTGGGTATACGGGAGGTCTAGCAGCTCTCTCCCGCACCTCTTCAATCTTTGGCCTCTTCTCGAAAAATCTTTGGCCATCTCTCTTGGCCACTCTTCCAAACCCGGATCTCTTCCGATCCTTGTCCTTTTTAACACTGACTCTCCCAAGCTCGGAGGCATTTCGCTCAAAGTCTTGTTCACATAACTGAGCCTTATGTACCGCCTCCTCATAAGTCACAATATCGAAGGGAGCTAGCTTAGTCCGGATGGCAAATCTCAATCCATCCATGAACTTCTGAATCTTTCGGGTCTCACTACCCATCGTGTCCGGGTCATATCTCCCCAAGGACATAAACTTGGACTCACACTCGTCCACAGTACGGTTCCCCTGAACCAAATTCATAAATTCCATCCGCAGTCTCCTCTGTGCGGTAGCTGGAATATATTGCCTCCTGAAGGCCTCTAGAAATATCTCCCACGAGATCTCAGAATGTCTGGCCCTCAAAATAGTCTCGGTGGACCTCCACCAATGCTCGGCCTCGCCTTTCAGCATAAACACGGCGAAGGCAACCTTCTCACTTGAAGTGCATCGGAAAAACCTATACAGTTTCTCCATCTCATACACCCAATCCTCCGTAATCACTGGGTCCTTCACCCCTCTGAACACTGGGGGTTTCAGCGCTTGAAACTCTCGCAACCTGCTCAGGTCGCAGTCATAACCCACATCACTACCGCTCTGCTGTGGAGCGATAGGAGAATCTGTATCCTGGGCTGGAGGTGGTGTAACTGTAACTATCTTAGCAGTCTGAGGTCTCTCCGCCTCTGCAGCTGCCTGTTCAGTAGTAGGCTGTGCCGCGGGACCTCGTCTGTCATCGGCGCCCAAGGCCTGCGTGACTATCTCCACCAGACTCTCAATACTCCGCTCTAATCTAGCGAAGCGAGCCTCAGTATCACCTGCTCTCTCAGCAGGGTTCTGTGGAGCCTGCTCAGTCTGTGGCTCCGCACGGCTCTCAGGCCTACCTCTACGGCCTCTAGCACGTGCTCTCACCCCTCTACCTTTGCGTGTAACTGGCATAGTGCCTAACTCCCTGTATTATAGTAATTTATTAAGCTCAATCCATCACAGTATACACAGTTATATCTAAACAAAAGCACAGTACAATGGGGATGTACTTTCCTACATTTTATTAATGACTCACATCAGGCCAACACAGCTCTGATACCAATCTCTGTCACGACCCAATTCCATTCTCTTTAACCGAAATCACTGAAAATTTTTTCGCGTTTTACTATTACCTTACCCAGTCGTGAACTAAGCTAACCACACACTGTTGGGCTGTGAGTCAATAATAAACACCACATCTCATTCATTCTCAATTAATTAAAACGATGTCATACATGTGCATTTAATCGTGTACTTATACGAATACATGTTTTACTGACATCTACATCCCCCATAAGTACAACTCAAAAGAATACTGTGCTTTTACATTGTTTAGATACAAAAAGAATCACTGTGTATATACCTCTTAGCGATGGAGATGCAGCGGAGTCCAAAATAATACGCCTCAGTCCTCACTGGGCTACTATGCACGCTCTGTAGGGGGAAAAATAGAGTGGGATGAGCAACCACACGCTCAGTAAGGCAATAATGCAAGCATGGTAGATAACTACTCTATCTACATGCTGATAGTGTTATGCATAAATCGTTTATAGTAGGAGCATGAGGAATAAAACTATGCCATGTGAATATACATATATATCATGTATCAAATCATGTGTATCGGCATATAAAACATGGTAGAGACATCATGTATAAAACATCTCATGCTCAATCTCATTTAAATTCATAAAAGGGCAATTCATTTAGAAACTTCCTTTTTGAACCAACAACATAACACCACCAAATCAACTCACAATCACAACCATATTTACATTCCACAATTCACGCATGTGTATAAATCTAGGTCACTATATCAAAAGTGCCTATGTGAATCATTATATCATAAATCATCCCAGACCACACGCATCCAGGTGTGCGGGGTATCATGCTGGCACGAAGATGAATTATCCCTCGCCAGACTTTCTCATCACATAACCATCATGCGGTACATCGTACTCCATGTGATATACACGGAACATCGTACTCCGCAACTCATATCATGATTGGGGGTGCCATTCCTAGGTCTTATCTACCCCATACCAAGAGTTTTCCATATTCCGTGAAGGAGAGCCTTCCTGCCGAACAGAGCCTCCCCGCCTAACAGAGCCTCCCTGCCTTCTCGGGCTTAAGGATGTTAGCTTAAGGATGTAGGGCTTAAGGGTCCTTTCCGTAAGAGAGCCTCCCCACCGAACAGAGCCTCCCCGCCTAACAGAGCCTCCCTGCCTCCTCGGGCTCAAGGGTGTTAGCTTAAGGATGTAGGGCTTAAGGATCTTACCTTCACCATACCCATGTAGGAGAGCCCCCCTGCCTAACAGAGCCTCCCCGCCTCTTTGGGCTTAAGGATGTTGGCTTAAGGATCCCACCGTAAGAGAGCCTCCCCACCAAACAGAGCCTCCCCGCCTAACAGAGCCTCCCTGCCTCCTCGGGCTTAAGGATGTTAGCTTAAGGATGTAAGGCTTAAGGATCTTACCTTCACCATACCCATGTAGGAGAGCCCCCCTGCCTAACAGAGCCTCCCCGCCTCTTTGAGCTTAAGGATGTTGGCTTAAGGATCCCACCGTAAGAGAGCCTCCCCACCAAACAGAGCCTCCCCGCCTAACAGAGCCTCCCTGCCTCCTCGGGCTTAAGGATGTTAGCTTAAGGATGTAAGGCTTAAGGATCTTACCCACTTTCACAACCCTTTACGAATCCCATTGTACAAACTTGTGCGAGCAAAGCTCTAGCACGACTCATGCATCATGCATCTTCTCATAAAGAGGCGCGTACGAGCATAGCTCTAGTACGGTTATACTCATAAGATAACCATTCACAATCCACGTACGAGCAGAAGCTCCAGTACGGTTTATAAACATCATCATAATTCAATTTCAAAGTGCGAGCTAAGCTCAAGCACGTTTCACACAAGTGAAAACATAGAAATCTCGCGCGAGAGCAAGGCTCTAACGCGAATTATATCACATACACGCGATAGGCGGCTTACGTGCATTCAAAACATCACATAATATGCTTAGTGCCTCGTATGGGCTATTTCACAACATCATTCGAGTACTAGCCAGCCTATCCTTTTATTTGCTCAAATCAAAGCATTGTGTTTTGTAAAAGCATTCAAAACACATGATTTATGCAATTATTAGCCTTACCATCCCTTTTTCATAACATCCACTTCGAAACCAAAACCACGCATATACCCATCATCTTTCACAAATACCATCAACATTTATTTGAGCAATTCATGCATTTCATACAACACCCAATATTCACCCAGTTCAAAATACGAGCAGCTATCTCTATATACTCACAAAATTCCCTTACCTGGAATTGCGATGCGTGATTCCACTTCCTTAAGCTGCTTACTCGTACTATTTGGTTCGCCTTCAACGAACTCTTCGGGACTGCACAAAATCGTATCCCGCATTATATTCGACCCATATATTGCAACCCTTGTGCTTGCTATAGTCACTTTAATCTATAGCCTCTATTAAAGCTTATTTGGCCTCGTTTCATTACTTTATCCATAACTCGAGTCTATGGATTTTCTTAGGCCTATTAACTCATTCAAAGTCGATATCAAATCGACATTAAACTCATAGTGTTCATACTTCATGAATTCCCTCATTATGGCATTTATCAAGCATATTCATACCCATTTCCACAATTCTTCCAAACTCACAATGTAATCTCATTTAACCATCTAAAATCATAAACAATACCCCAATAACAACTTTAGCATGCCGCAAATCATAAACTCATTCAATCCCACATATCCTCACACTATACCCATTTTAGATTTCTAGGTCACACCACTTCCACTACATTCTTAGGTAGTTTATCCATCAATACTCACACCAATCAACTCCAAAATCAATTAAATAGCTAATGCATTTAGATTGGAGTGTTAGAATCTTACCAATATGATTTCTCTTCTTGCTCCAATTGGTAAAGCCCTTAACTCCTTCAACTCTAAGAATGGGAAATTGCCGTCCCACTATGTTGTTCTCCTCTTTGATAGGAACAACTTTGCCTCTAATGATCTCTCTTCAAATCTCACTGAAAATGGTTGATTTTTAGAGAGGGAAAATTAGGTTTTTGGGGTTGAAGTTTTAGGGTTAAGTGTTTTCCGAGATTTCCAAATTTTTCAGCTCTCCTTATATAGAAATGACTTGAGGAGATCGATCTGGTCCAAGAGGAGATCGATCTGGTCCCTTAAAATCCCTCTTTTTCACGGCATTTTTAAGCCTGAGATCGATCTGTCGAAGCAATGAGATCGATCTGTTGAGGCATGAGATCGATCTGTCGAAGCATGAGATCGATCTGGTCCCAAACAGAGAGCTAAGGAGATCGATCTGGCTGCTTGAGGATCGATCTTTTCACTTACAGGATGCTTGGCAGATCGATCTGGCTCCATTGGAGATCGATCTGCTCCATTCGTTCACCCAAATAAGAGCATTCTGGCTCTTCCAGATCGATCTCTCATCCTATGGGATCGATCTGGACCTCATGTTTTCCAGATTTCCTGCAGTTTCATTGCTGCAACTCATACCAACACACCCTCAATCTATTGCCATGGCCATTTCCTCATCCATCCACCTCTATAACTTGAAAATGGCATCCATTCATACCTTATGCACATTGAAACTTGTGTGCATTCATTGTATGTTCAAAGGTATGCTACATACAACCAAATGGAAGCATAACTCCATTCCATTTTACCACACTACTCATTTTGAGTCTCAATCACATCCATCACTTGCCATATCTCATTTCTTCGCATTCATACTCAATGAAACTTGTATGTGCGTTACAATTTATATTATACATACATACATTAAATCCATGGACTTACATCAATCATACTTTACATCACAAGTCCATTCATATTATTTAATCCAAGTACACACATTACCCTTATACATATACGGGGTCTTACAATATATATTTATTTATTGTTTGTTTTTGTTCTATTTATTAACACATATGTTCCATGACATATATTTGTTATATATATTACTATCTATTTGCTTTATTTATTTATTTATTTATTTTTATTTTATTTTGATTTGTCTTAGTGTATATATATATATATATTTAAAATAAAATTATTCAATTGTACAATATTCATGTTTTCATAAAATTTTCATTACTTTAAAATGAAATATTCTCGGGATCTCATCATTCCTTATAAATTCGTAATATAGGCTTTACATAAAATTTTCCAACTAATGAACCATTTTTTTTTAAATTTTTCCATGCTTGCATTTGCTCCTCACCTCCTGTATTTCGGTTTCTTTGTCATTCACGGGCTTCTCGACTCCCATACTTTTCGAGCCCTACAACGAATATTTGCACTTCCATTAAAAACATATTATTTTTATTTTTATATTGTCTAATTAAATATAGAAATTTTGTGGTGTTTTGATGTGTTGTGAATTGCCATATTTACTGTGATTTATGTGTAAATGGAAATGATTTCTATTAAGGCATTCCGAAATTATAAATATGCAATGTTTTGCATGAATGCCTATATTTGATAACTCAACATGATTTTAAGTACATGAAATTTATTTTGTACTATTATTATATCATTTTGATACATGCTTTGAGATGAGAGAAGGAAAGGCAAAGCCTTATTTTCAGTAGATAGTGTGGTTGTCTACTTGCTTGCTTGATTTCCTTACTGAGCGTGTTGTTTGCTCATCCCCCTTTATTTTCCACTTTCTACAGATCATACGCAATAGAGTGAGTTCGGCTGAGGTATAGCATTCATTGTATCCGCTGCATATCCATCTTACGAGAGGTATACACACTCGAACATTTTGTACTGAACAATGTATAAGCACAGTTATGTAAACTATTGTACGGTCAGGATGTATATGTACAAATACTGTATAACAGTTTATGTTATCGAAAAAAATACTAAATTCTATGTATATTGTGAATGAATGTGAGTGGGTGACTAATATCGAATCACAACCCAACTGTCGAGGAGAGAAAGGTAAGTAAAGTAAAAAGCAAAAAATTAGTAGTGATTTTTGGTAAGTCACAGAATGAGGTCGTGACAATTTTCGACACATAAAACGACACTGCTTCTCTTTAACCCAACGCCATACTAACAATCACCCTTTCTTTTCCTATCTACTACCTTTGTCAGTAAATATTTTTTTCCTTTATCTCCTAAAACCATGTATCAACACATTGTTGTTCCAAAACCATGTATCAACACATTGTTGTTCCATTATTAATTGCTTTAACTTAGATTATTTTCATCCATGGTTAAAACCCACCTTAAAATGTCCTTATCTGAAACTTTAGTTCTATCATTAGCTATGTCACGCTTTCAATCTCTATTATGTCTGTAAATGCCTTAAATTCAACTTATTTGGCATGAAGTATAGTACCGTGATAATATATGATCACTTATGATAACTGACATAAATGTTTCTCTTCGTCGTTTAAATTGACAATAATAGTTGTTATTTGTCGTTAAAAAGGTAAAGCTCATGGAACAATATAGGACTTGTAAGAGAATTGTAAAATATTACAATTATGATGATCTCTATACATCAAAAGTTTGTTTCCAAATAAGTTCCCGATAATTGTTCTATTGAGATAGGGCATTGATACTGTTTAAAAACTGACACATGTTAAGTCTCCTTACTTGTGAAGTAAGTAACCAATCTCATAAGTTGAAATAGGAATATTTGAAGATAACACATGAGTGTTTATTAGAGAATAAATTCACTAAACATGACCTGCTACAAAAACTCCATTTGGTATTATCGCTTGAGTTTTAATAAATATGTTCTCATTTGTTAGTAGTGTAAATAATCCTTTAACATGAAATGCTAGGTCATTATGTATAAATTGTCATACTTTGATTATGCCTTTACAAGTTTGAAAAGGACTAAATTCCTAAATATGGTGATTTCGGGTGTGTCATGAAGCACATAAAGATGGATGAGTAGTCAAAATGAGGATTCATCACTCCAACTAACTTAGAGGATACTATTTTGATAATCCTAGCCTATATTAACTCAATGTCTCTACCAAAGCAACATATGTGATGGAGTTTGCAAGCAGTTTCAACTCATAATCAAACAAGCAATCAGAGTTACAAAGCAGAATACAAACGAAATATAAATAGAGAAGCACCGAAACTACTACAGGCTTATTTTCATATAGCATTCAAGAAATTGATTTAAGGTGTCAAGCACATAGTGGAGTTTAAAAATTTTACTTTGTGTAGAGATAATGTAATATCAAGACTTTAACCTCATCTTGAACTTGTACACCAAGTGTAACGACCCGAATTTACAGACATTTCGGTTGGGCTACAAGTCGATATTAGATCAGAATCAATAAATCAGTTTGATTAATTTTATTTCTTAGTGGCAATTTAAACACGATATGTTCATATTCCCCCAAGCACATCTCATTTGCATTATTATACTTACAAAAATTTTAGATACAAAGAATTTCTCAAAAACTGGGTATACCTTCGACGCAGAAATATACTCCACGAAATCACAGCTGTTACGAAATGCCCTATTAACGGAAACGGTCCAAGTTACCGATGGGCTCTGTGGAGGAAAGTAAGGGGGTGAGCTCAACATGCTCTGTAAGAAAAACACGTGGCAGGTAGATAAATACACTACCTATATACTTATGCCACAAATAAGTTTCTCATAAAATATACTGAGAATTTACATTTTCAGCAATATCAAAAATGGAAATTGAAAATAGGACCATTTTCGGTAACAACATATTACTGCAAAGAATACATATTTCCAAAACTTCAAGCAGTGAAATACACAGTTCCAAATTACAACACAATTCACATTTTCATTTCAGTAATTCCCAATAGACGAGGCAAGGCATTTCATGCTATAACAGTATTCAGTAGGACAACTGGCCAATGTCAGTGGCTCCGGGCAATCACTGATCAGGTGTGTCAGGATGTGGTTAACTACCCAAACGGCTCACACAGTATACTATTTTCTAGTAACACGGTACATCGTACACACATGCATACAGCATTATTCACAATTCAGTATAATTTCATTATTCAGAATTCATATAATTTCACCGTTGAATTTTTGGCTCAAATCACGTGCGAACAGGTCAGTGCGAGACCACACATCAATACACGCATGACTAGCACAGTTTTATCATATAAACACTTTAAATCACGTGCAAGCATGTAGTGCAAGATCACACAAAAATACACGTCTAACTAGCACGATTTTAACGTTAGAACACTTAAATCGTTTTAGTGCATAAAATAGAGTAACAGGGGCTGGTCTTGCCATTTTTCAGTTAAAATCCACAAAACACAATTTTTCAGTATAATTTTAAAATTTTAGATTTTTCACAAATAATTTTAAAACTATTCAGATAGCTATTTAAATAAGCTAAATAATACTATACCGAAATCATTGTGATTTTCGGAGTTTAAAACTTTTTTCTAAAATTTCAGAATGGTAAAACTCGACCTAGGGTTTTCTACCGTTCAAGTGACTAAAAATTTCTATCCTAAAGTTCCCAGTCTCAGATACCCAGAAAATATACGCAGATATTTTTAGTAGTTCGTGAATATTTTTCTACAGTAGAAATACGACGTAAATTTATATCTACAAAGCATAAAAAAATACGTGCAATTTATCTCTAGCAGCATATGAAAATTTTCCTTACCTCGATGACTGTCTGTAGTCCTCGATTGTCTCAACGTAGCGAGTTGGCGGGTGCGATCCACTCAGGTTATTTCGGTCGAATTTTTTAAATAATTATTTTCGAACTATCATTCCCTCAGGTTTTCCCGAATTCTTTGAGCATTTTCTTCTCTCTTCAATTTTTTCTATTCTCTAATATATATATATATATATATATATATTTTACTTATGTTTTTTTTTTTAATTTCCTTTATCTTTTCCTGTAAACTTCTTTTTCTTCCTTTCTTCTTCCTCACTATCACTGACACCACTGTTCACCTTAATTCAGACACTACCCGTGACATCTACAATTATCCCTAAGCGCATATATAGGCGAAAAACGTTTTAAAGTGAATTAACATTGGCTAGTGTTTCTTATTATTTCTTTAGGATCTTTTTCTTGTAGTTTTGTGTCCGATATAGGTTTAAAACTTTTAGACTAATATGTGGAGGATTTTATTTAAGTCTTAAAATTTTCTAGAAATTTGGGCAGCATAACGGCTGCAATTGGACCTAACCCAACCTGCAAACAAAAGGAATATGGCAACCCAAATCCACAATTCATTGATTTCGCAAACCATAATTACTAATCGGCCTCAATTCAAACCACATCGGCAACCCTAGCTATCCACAACTAACAACCATTTAATCACATTGCAAAATCAGCAGCCACGACATCGTGTAATCCTAAGTAGCTAACTATTGACAATAGCCTAATCGCTAAAGTATTAAATCGATTTACAAAGTATTAACTATATGAGTACATAAATTCTATCATAGAAACAATACTCTAAACTCAGCTAATACATCCCAAGCGACTATTACTTAAATCCGTGCATACATACAAGTCTGAAATAAAAATTTTACAATTGTTGCGTAAACCTTAGCACAAAAGCCGCGCACTTAGCACGTGGAATTAGCAATTTTCTGAGCGCTTCACCCACAAGTTAATCTGAAATGTTTTAAAGAAAGGGGCGAGCAACCACATGCTTAGTAAGGAAAACATATAACTGAGGCTAATAAAATACCAAGTAAGCGACTATGTAAATTTTCTTCGTTTAGTAAAACATGCACTTTGTAGAACAATGCACAAGCTTTTATTTTAGTCATTAAACACAAAAAATACGTTAAATACAGATGAGTAAGATAAGTTAAATCAACACGCATTTCGAAACTGAAGATTTCACAAAGCTTGCTAATAATCCATAGTTTACAAATCTATAGTGTAGAATTCAAATCACAGAAACCTTGAAATCTGGAAGCATAACATTCATATTTAAAACAATTACAGTTAAGCAAACGCATACATGGGCTCAAATTTAATATTCGATACAAATGGGTGAGATGTGACACATTCCTTAACTTGTAATGGAACCAATTACAAAAGGAAAACACCTATGGCCATAGTGACTACTGCCCTATCCTAAACTGATCAGGTTTGGACTAGGGTATTGAAGACGGGATCAAGGTCTACAGTAGTAGGTAGCATAAAAATCTTGATGCCACGAAGGTGTCACAACCCAATTCCATTCTCTTTAACCGAAAATCACTAAAAATTTTTCGCGTTTTACTGTTACCTTACCTGGTCGTGAACTAACTCACCACACACTGTTGGGCTGTGAGTCAATAATAAACTCCCCATCTCATTCATTCTCAATTAATTAAAACGATGTCATACATGTGCATTTAATCGTGTACTTATATGAATACATGTTTTACTGACATCTACATCCCCCATAAGTACAACTCAAAAGAATACTGTGCTTTTACATTGTTTAGATACAAAAAGAATCACTGTGTATATACCTCTTAGCGATGGAGATGCAGCGGAGTCCAAAATACCACGCCTCAGTCCTGACTGGGCTACTATGCACGCTCTGTAGGGGGGAAAAATAGAGTGGGATGAGCAACCACACGCTCAGTAAGGTAATAATGCAAGCATGGTAGATAACTACTCTATCTACATGCTGATAGTGTTATGTATAAATCATTTATGGTAGGAGCATGAGGAATAAAACTATGCCATATGAGTATACATATATATCATGTATCAAAGTCATGTAAAATTGACATATAAAATATGGTAAAACATCATGTATAAATCATCTCATGCTCGATCTCGTTTAAATTCATCAAAAGGGCAATTCATTAAGAAACCTCCTTTTCAAACCCACGTCATAAAACTCTTTCTCATCACATACAATCACATCACATCAACTCACAATCACAACCTCATTTTCATTTCACAAATCAAATCCACGAGGCTCGACCCCTCCTTCGGGTCTACCTTAAACAATCACAAATCACACTTAGAGATTTAAAATCATGTGGTAGTAAGTAAATCAAGCAAGGAGACAGGTTACTATATCTCAAGTGACTACGTTGGCCAATCGTCACATATCATCCCAGACCACACAGATTCCGGTGTGCGGGGTATCATGCTGGCACGAAGGTGGGTTAGTTCTCCGCCAGACTTTCTCAAATCAAGTAACCACCACGCGGTACATCGTACTCCATGTGATATACACGGTACATCGTACTCCGCAGACCCATGACATGGTTGGGGGTGCCTGCCATAGGTCTTATCTACCCCATACCAAGTGTAACCTTTATAGTCTCAAGTAGCGCGTGGGAGTAACCTCAATACCAGGTCCTAGCCCCTCATGGCCTTGCTCGCCCCTGTTGGGTTCCCTGATCCAGGTCCTAGCCCTTCACCCTCACCCCACCTAAGAGGTCTGTCAGGCCTGTTGGGTTCCCTGGATGGATTATGTCAGGTCCTAGCCCCTCACCCTCACCCCACCTAAGAGGTCTGTCAGGCCTGTTGGGTTCCCTGAGTTAATCCGTATCTCTCACCACAGCCTCATACATACCACAATGTGAAAACCAGCGCGAGCTACACTCTTAGTGCGAATTCATGCATCAAAACCAATCACTTCGTACGAGCAACGCTCTGGTACGGCATTTATGCATAAAATATGAAGAAACCATGTACGAGCATAGCTCCAGTATAGTTATATGCATAAGAAAAACCACTCAAATCCACGTACGAGCGTAAGCTCCAGTACGGTTTATAAACATCATCACAATTCAAATTCAAAGTGCGAGCTAAGCTCAAGCACATTTCACACAAGTGAAAAGATAGAAGTCCAGCGCGAGCAAGTCTCTAGCGCGAATTAAATCACATACACGCGATAGGCGGCTTACATGCATTCAAAACATCTCATAATATGCTTAGTGCCTCATATGGGCTATTTCACAACATCATTCAAGTACTAGCCAGCCTATCCTTTTATTTGCTCAAATCAAAGCATTGTGTTTTGTACAAGCATTCAAAACACATGATTTATGCAACTATTAGCCTTACTATCCCCTTTTCAATAACCATTTCAAACAACCAAATCTCATACATCATCAAAACACATTTCTATAAGTCCATGCACATTTCCAAAGCCCTATATATACCCACGAGTTCAAAATACGAGCAGCTACCTCTATATACTTACAAAATTCCCTTACCTGGAATCGCCATGCGTGATTCAACTTCCTTAAGCTGCTTACTCGTACTGTTCGGTTCGCCTTCAACGAACTCTTCGGGACTGCACAAAATCGTATCCCGCATTATATTCGATCCATATATTGCAACCCTTGTGCTTGCTATAGTCAATTTAATCTATAGCCTCTATTAAAGCTTATTTGGCCTCGTTTCATTACTTTACCCATAGCTCGAGTCTATGGATCTTCTTAGGCCTATTATCTTGTTCAAAATCGATATCAAATCGACATAAAGCTCATAGTGTTCATATTTCATGAATCCCCTCACTATGGCATTTATCAAGCATATTCATACTCATTTCCACAATTCCTCCAAACTCACAATGTAATCTCATTTAACCATTTAAAATCATAAATATTACCCTAATAACAACTTTAGCATGCCATAAATCATAGGCTCATTTAATCCCACATATCCTCACATTATACCCATTTTAGATTTCTAGGTCACACCAATTCCACTACATTCCTAGGTAGTTTATCCATTAATACTCAAATCAATCAACTCCAAAATCAATTAAATAGCTAATGCATTTGGATTGGAGTGTTAGAATCTTACCAATATGATCTCTCTTCTTGCTCCAAATGGTAATGCCCTTAACTCCTTCAATTCCAAAGATGGTAAGATGCCCTCTCACTATGTTGTTCTTCTCTTTGATAGGAACAACTTTGCCTCTAATGATCTCTCTCCAAATCTCACTGAAAATGGCTGATTTTAGAGAGGGAAAGTTAGGTTTTTAGGTTGAAAATGGGAGGTTAATATGTTTTTCCGAGATTTCCAGATTTTCAGCTCTCCTTATATAGAAATAGCTTGGGGAGATCGATCTGGTCCAAGAGGAGATCGATTTGGTCCCTTAAAATCCCTATTTTTTACGGCATTTTTAAGCCTGAGATCGATCTGTCGAAGCAATGAGATCGATCTGTTGAAGCATGAGATCGATCTGTCGAAGCATGAGATCGATCTGGTCCCAAACAGAGAGCTAAGGAGATCGATCTGGGTGCTTGGGGATCGATCTTTCCACTACAGAATGCTTGGGAGATTGATATGGCTCCATTGGAGATCGATCTGCTCTATTCTTTCGCCCAAATAAGAGCATTCTGGCTCTTCCAGATCGATCTCTCATCCTATGAGATCGATCTGGGCCTCACGTTTTTCAGATTTCCTGCAGTTTCCTTGCTGCAACTCATACCAACACATCCTTAATCTATTGCCATGGCCATTTTCTCATCCATCCACCTTTATAACTTGAAAATGGCATCCATTCATACCTTATGCACATTGAAACTTGTGTGCATTCATTGTATGTTCAAAGGTATGCTACCTAAAACCAAATGGAAGCATAACTCCATTCCATTTTACCGCACTACTCATCTTGAGTCTCAATCCCATCCATCACTTGCTAGAACTCATTTCTTCGTATTCATACTCAATGAAACTTGTATGTACGTTACAATTTATATTACACATACATACATTGAATCCATGGACTTACATCAATCATACTTTACATTACAAGTCCATTCATATTATTTGATCCAATTATACACATTACCCTTATACATATATGGGATCTTACAGAAGGCATCTCCGTGAAGCACTTGACACTGCAGAGCAATCACATAGAACCTCCTACCGGTGCTAGAGGTGGCTCTCACAACCCATAAACTATCTCTGTGAAGCACTTGACACCGTAGGGTAATCACATAGAACCTCCTACCGGTGCTAGAGGTGGCTCTAACGACCTATAACCTTGATGCCACACAGGCATCCCTGTGAGGCACATGGCACCATAGGGAAATCACATAGAACCTCCTACCGGCGCTAGATATGGCTCTCACAGGACATGACTACCAGAAAGGCATTTTCGGGGATTGTCAGCATTCTAAAAAATAAACCACCACAACAGGTGTACAGTATAAGTACGCAATCACTTCAATTTAAAATAAAGGTTCGGGAAAGTAAACCATTGACTTTAAAACGTGTAATATCATTTCAAAACAGGCAACCATCAATTTGTTTAAAAAAAATTGCAATTTCCCAAATCACATTCAAAACAGCCCATGCAACCACTTTGTAAATATCATGCATAGATGCGCAAAACGATAAAATCAGGTAGTGAGACGTTTGTACTCATTTGGGTTTAACCATTTTTATTTGACTCTAAAATTTAGTTTATTTATATAATTATAAAATCATTTTGGCTAAGGTTTGTAACTATGAACAAACGTTATAGTGTTGGTGAAAATCGAGTAAGCTAGATAACTAGTTCAAAATAAATCCTAATAAACTAATAGCCTAAATGTTCCTAGTAAAATTTTAACTTAACCTAAGGTATCCTATTAGCGACAAATTATATAAATCCCTTACCACAAAAGCGACGTGCACCAATTAGCCTTATCGCCCTAGGCACGCATATATATGCCTAAGCTTCATTGGCACCTAACGAGGTAGTCGCTGCAATTTCCACAAGCAAGAACATTTGATTATTAGACTTTATACTTATTTATGTTTTTATACTTTAAACCAAGGATTTTCTAAATGTGTTACGAACCCAGTTCTATGCATAGGTACTAATGTCGACTTATTATCTAGTGCATCGATGCCATGACTTGAGATATTAAACCCATTATATACTTTACCAATTTCAAATATAAGGAAATTCATACGGGATTAATTCGCAACTGATGCGATTAATTTTCTATCTCGTATATTTATGCAAATTGTAGCAAGTGAGATTCACTTACTCGAGATTTCGTGATGGCACATAATTCGAGGCTGGATCGAACTCTCATTCATCGCGCTACACACATATTTAAACCGGTCAATTTCGGTTAAATATAAATTTAAATAATTTTCTAAAAATTCAAACGGTCAATTTTGACTACTTACCGGTCTATCGTTAAACTGAGGCATCTTTGAAATTTCTCACACTTTTTTTGGTTGAATCGGCCGGTCCAGTTCAGCCTACACCTATTTCACTTAACCGGTTCTGTACCGGTTCAGCCCTCCCTTCGTTATTTTCAACGTTATCAGCCGGTTCTCCGATCGTTTCTTTCACCCATCTCCTCGTCTTCACCTGGAGAGCATTCGATCGGTGGTGGTGTTGGCCAAATCGGTGCCACGTCGACGGATCAAAGGTCTCCCTCTCGATTTCTCTCTCTTGATCGTTTCTCTCGTCGGCCACCATTTTTTCACCGGATTTTGGCTGGGTTGATGTCGGTGGTGGTCGTCCTCCCTCTTGGCCTCACGCTTTTATCTCCTTCATCTATCTTTCTCGGATTTTCAGGAGGCGGCAGAGAGAGGGAATCAGGTTTTCCCGATTCCTTCTATTCGTTTTTTTTCCAATTTCAGCTTTCCTTTTTGTTTTTTGGCAACATTACTCTTTTTTTTTATTTGTTATATATATTTTCAGACTTTACCTCTATATAATATACATATATCCTCAAAATTTCTAAGGTAAATGGTTTTGTATATATACATATATTTCCAACTTACATATATTTTCCAAATTTTGTTACTAAATTATAAAACTTCTTTTTTAATTTATGTTTCATTATTAAGTAAATTTTATTACTTAATTAACATGGTTATATTATTTAGCTTTTAATTATCCTTTTATTATTAAATCCTAATACACTAAATATAATCTGTATAAATATTAAATTTTGATACATTATGTTGCATTACTTACATGAAATTTTAAATCTTATTTCAATATTCATGTAACCTTTAAGTTCATAAACTAAGTATAAATTACCTTAATTTATCCTAATTCTATGACTCGAACCTAATTATTTCAAATTAAATTTAATGCATGGATAATTTCCTGCATGAGCGTAATATTTAGCAACGTGTTGAGGTACAAAAGTTAGCGGTCTTACACTCTGCCTCCTTCCTCTCGACACTACAACCTTCTCTTCTACTATTTCTCACATTTATCATCCTCTCGATTCCATCATCATTCCAACACTCCCTTGGTTCGGTGTCATGCCCTGGAAGAATGGAAATAGGGGCTAACTTTTTCCTTTAAATCTTATTTTTCTACATAGGTTGCATTCATGTACAGTGTAGGTTACTTCGTTTCTTTCTTTACTTATTCTTTTAACCACTTAATTTTGCCAAAAATTTCGGCAGCATAACTTTTTATAATATATCCTATCCCTCTGCAGGTAAACGCAGTTTATATTCGTAAGATAGTTGATTTTATTTCTTAAACTTATTACTTTCAACTCTACATTTTTACTACTACAACTTCCATATCCATACTCAGTATCACCGACATTTCATTCACTTCCCAAAACACTTATATAATAATCCATAAAACAACTGATTGCATCCCAAAAGTATTTATATACAATCCAGTATTTGTACAATATACATGTCTGGGAATAAATATCCGATGATATACCTGAACGAGTACTGAAAGTAGTCTGGGAGGTACTAACTCCACCAACTACTCACGTACTTGTAAATAGCTGAATAATCTCACTGCAGGTACTCTGAAATGGGAGAAGAGAAGGGATGAGCTTCTGGGAAAAGCTCATTAAGGCATGCATTTAAAACAATTCTAACCATTTAAAAACAATTAGAAAATCAGAATAAACATACTTTCGTACATACATACTTAGGAAACCATTTTACATGCTTACTTTAAAATGCATCATACTTCATCAAAACGTTATACGTACTTTCATATACTAAAACATCATACATACTTTCTTCGTTAAAACATTATACATCAAAACATGGAGACTAGGCTATTTCAACATAGTCATCATGCAACATATCACATCATCCGTAGAGGTAATAATACCTATGGACATGGTAAGGGCTGTAGACTGGATTAAGGTCGTACATCGGTTCTAATATAGTATCTCAATCACACTAGCACACAACTAGGGCACGGGCACCAGTGGCACACACCATGTAGTCAAAAGATACTTCGAAAATAGACATCACATGTAGTGGAAAACAGCACCACTAAGGCGGAATAGACACTACACTGTTGAATCTAAACTAATACTACGTGTGGCGGAGCCAGGACACCACAAGTAACAGGCTTGATTATGCACTCATCATATACTAATAGTAGCTTGTCGTCTCAAAATCCTTACTTTCATACTTACTTACTTACTTACATTTATACGGAAACTTTAATCATCAAATCATGTCATAATTCATACAAAATATGTATATCTATTTTATTTATACAAAATAAGTGAAAACCATGATTTCAGTATCTAAAAACGGTTTATTATTCCTTTCAGACTTAAACTGAGAAAGTATGGTTTTTAAACAGATTTCTTTCTACGATTTCCAAGTCATTTATGAACAATAAATAGATATAGGAGGTTAGTACTATTTTAAATTGCATCCCTTACTTCAACGAAACTAAAACAGCGTTACTTTGTTGGGGTCCGAGTTTACCTCGTTTTGCATGTCGAATTCCCGAGCTGCCCAAAATGATACTAAATTATCAAATATTATTTGATTTCATCTCACCATATCCAAATATGTATTTATCTTCTTAAGAGTTGACTAATTTTGACCTTTTTATCAACTTTTCTTATTTTCTCGATTTTACCGATTTAAGTGCCAGTTTAAGCTATTTTATCCAATTTAATTATTCTAACTTCACATTCACTATCTTAATAACCTACATACTCATTCACATCCATAATCCACACTTTATCAATCCAATTCTTACCAATTATCATACCTTTCGATTTTTCACTAAACTAAGCTATAAACCAGACTTTTTTGGTATAAATTTAACTGTTAACAACCTTGAATTCATCCAAATTCATCATTTTCACAACTTAAGCATGTTTATCAGAACTACACACTTCCATATAAATTATTTCTTTAAATTCTACTTAACTAAAAATCCTTAAAAATCATCAAACATAAACATATCTCATTATCATCATTATCCATCAAGGTTCTCTTACCTTCGACCAAAGTTGACCAAGTTTTTTTTTTAATCTTAAAACAAAATCCTCAGCTATAATTAAACATGTATATAGCTTAGAATCATCAAAAACTACAAGAAAAACCAACTAAAAACTTTCAAAAATCAAACTTTCTCTCACCTAAGAACAAGGCAGATTCTGCCCCTGTTCTTCTCTCTAAGTTTTCACCTAGTAAATGAACTCCTTTATGATTGGATTTTTTATATGTTATAGAGTAATGAAAGGGGAAGATTTAATCCTTTTGGCTGGAGTCCAATTCGGCATGGAAAGGGGTTGAAAAAATTCAAGAAGGGGAGAGGTACAGTAACGCCTGCGAAACTTTCGGGAGGGAAGGGATGGCGCGTGGGAGACTTTTTTGGGGTGTTTTCAGAGCCCTCTAAAAGGTATATAAGTCTAGTTTCATGGTTGAGAAGGTGAATCCTAAAATCAATTTGTAGATGGGTTAAAATTGGGCTTTTCATTATGGGTATCCAGTTCACTGGAATGGGGCAGCCCACTAGTCAGTTTTAGAAAATCCATGAAAAATAGTTCTAGCCCATTTTCTTCCAAATTTCCACTTCTCAAGTGTGTTACTATGTCTCTAGTATCTCTCATAATAATTTGGGGCCCACTTGTTTAAGAGAATTTTCTTGATTGCGCCCATTTTGCACAACTTGGTCATTACCGAACAATGTAACTTAAGCTTTTCGGTTTACTTTAAAAATTCATTTGATCACCGAAACCTCCATATCTCCACTCAATTTTCATTTCTCATGTAAATTACGCCTTATAATAATTTCCTATAATCTCAGAATAATTTTCATGAATTTTTAGAATTTATTTTGAATTTATTTCTATTTCCAGGCTTATTTGCTCGGTTTAGTGTAAACCCGAGTTTTACTAACTTTTCCACTTCTAATGTTTTAGTTTCACTTTCTAATCATCATAACATACTTAAAATCATACTTTACCTCAAAACATGTGCCTCGAGTTTCGTGCCACTATTCAAGGCATCTCGATCTTTCTGGGTCCTATATAAACATTTACACAAGTCTTAAACTTCTCAATTTATCTTAAAGTGAACAATAGCATGAAAATTCGGGTCTCACATTCCTCCCAACCTTTTTAGAAATTTGGTCCTCCAAATTCAGCTCGATCCGTCAAACAACCGAGGGTACTTCCCCCTCATAAGACTCTCTAGTTCCCACGTTGTTTCTTTCATGGAGTGGTGTTGCTAGAGAACCTTTACCAATGGGATCTTCTTCATCCAAAGTACCCTTTCCTTCCTGTCGAGTATCCGGATAGGTTCTTCTACATAGCTCATATCTCCCTGGATGTCCAAAGCTTCATATTCCATGACATGGGAAGGATCCGGATTATATCTCCTCAACATTGAGACGTGGAAGACGTTATGTTTCCCAGAAAGCTGTGGAGGTAAAGCTAATCGGTAAGTAACATCTCCCACTCTCTTAAGTATCTCAAACGGACCGATGAAGCGAGGACTTAACTTCCCTTTCTTTTCAAAATGCATGATGCCTTTGCTCAAAGAGACCTTCAGAAACACAGAGTCCCCAACCTGAAAGTCTAGTGGCCGTCTACGCGCATCGACGTAACTCTTCTGCCAACTTTGAGCAGCCTAAAGTCTATCACAAATAATCTGAACACCCTTCATTGCCTGTTGCACTAAATCGGGAGCCATAATCTTTTGATCACCCACTTCTTCCCAAGCAACTGGGGACCTACATCTCCTGCCATAAAAAGCTTCATAAGGTGCCATCCCGATACTAGTATGGTAGCTATTATTATAAGTGAACTCTGCAAGGGGCAAATGGTCATCCCATGAACCCTTAAAATCCATTACACACACCCTCAACATATCCTTCAAGATCTGAATTATTCGCTCGGACTGACCGTCAGTCTGAGGATGATAGACGATGCTTAAATTTAACTGAGATCACATAGCTTCTTGAAAATGTGTCCAAAATCTGGAGGTAAACCTAGAATCCCTATCAGACGTAATGCTCACGGGAGCCCCATGTAAACGAGTTACCTCTCTAACATACAGTTCTGCCAAGGCACTCAAAGAATCTATACTCTTAATGGCGAGAAAGTGGGCACTCTTAGTTAATCTGTCAACTATTACCCAGATTGCGTCATAACCTCTTCGAGTCCGGGGTAACCCCTATAATAAAATCCATCGTAATGTGCTCCTATTTCCACGTAGGCACTGGCAAGGGCTTAAGAAATCCTGTGGGCTTCTGATGCTCAATCTTAACCTGCTGACATACCAAGCATTTGGCCACAAATTTTTCTACATCTCGTTTCATACCAACCCACCAATACACCTTTCGCAGATCATGATACATCTTGGTATTGCCTGGGTGCATGGTGTAGCGGAAGCAGTGTGACTCTCTCAAAATCTATTGTCTTTGGGCATCATCGCTCAGAAAACAGATTCACCCTTAAACCTCAATAGCCCATCATCACTGACCATAAAATCTGACTGCGAAGCTTACTCTGCTTGGCTAACCATATAAAGTAACCTCTGATCATTTCTTTGCCTCATTCTGATCTGATCTAAGATGCTGGTCTCAATCCGCAGGCTAGCCATAAATCCAACCTTCGCTTCTTCAACATTAATCTGGAGTCCGACGAACTGTTCTAATAGCCCTCATTCTCTGACCATCATATGTGACACTATACCCTTCCTACTGAGAGCATCTGCCACCACATTCGCCTTACCTGGATAATACACAATCTCACAGTCATAATCCTTAAGGAGCTCTAACTACCGTCTCTGTCTCATGTTAAGCTCCTTCTGATCAAAATATACTTCAAGCTCTTGTGGTCAGTGAAGATCTGAAATTTCTCACCATACAGCTAGTGCCGCCAAATCTTCAAAGCAAATACCACAGTGGCTAACTCCAAATCATGGGTGGGATAGTTTCGCTCATGGTCCTTCAATTGTCTAGAACCATAAGCTATAACTAGACCATTCTGCATCAGTACACATCCCAAACCCTGGTGAGAAGCATCACAGTATACCGTAAATCCTCCCAAACCACTCAGAATAGTCAGGACGAGCGCGGTAGCTAATCTTCGTTTGAGCTCCTGAAAATTTTGCTCACATGCTTCTGACCAAACAAAAGGAACTCTTTTACGCTTGAGCTTAGTCAGTGGAGCTGCTATTCTGGAGAATCCCTTTACAAATCTTCGGTAGTACCTTGCCAGTCCCAAAAAAGTCTGAATCTCTGTTATAGTCGTCGGCTGTTCCCATTGGAGTACTGCCTCAACCTTAGACGGATCAATTGACACCCCGTCCTTGGATATAATGTGACCGAAGAAAGCTGTCAGCTCCAGCCAAAATTCACATTTACTTAATTTTCCATACAATTGTTTCTCCCGAAGAGTCTAAAGTACTATCCTCAAATGCTGCTTATGTTTCTCCCGAGACTTAAAGTAAACTAATATATCATCAATAAAGACAATCACAAATCGGTCCAGATAATCCTGAAATACTTCATTCATCAGACTCATGAAAGTAGCAGGGGCATTGGTTAGGCCAAAGGGCATCAACAAAAACTCATAGTGACCATATCTGGTTTTAAAAGCTGTTTTGGCCACATCTTCCTTTCTTATTCTCAATTGGTGATAGCCAAACGTCAGATTAATCTTTGAGGATACTGAAGCCCCTCTCAACTGATCAAATAAATCATCGATTCTGGGTAGGGGGTACTTGTTCTTTACCGTAACCTTATTCAACAATCGGTAATCTATACATAACCGGAGGCTACCATGCTTCTTTCGCACAAACAAAATCGGAGCTCCCCAAGGTGACACACTGGGTCTAATAAAACCCTTGTCCAGTAATTCCTGCAACTACTTCTTCAACTCCTCTAATTTGACTGGTGCCATTCTATAGGTAGTCTTAAAGATTGGCTGGGTATCTGGTACTAAGTCAATAGAAAACTTCAACTCTCTCTCCGGTGGTAACCCCGGTAACTGATCAGGAAATATATCCAGAAACTCACAAACAACTGGTATATCCGTTATACTTGGATGTTCCTGGCTCGTATCCGAAACACAAGCTATATAACCTTCATCAACAATAAAACATCAAAAAAGTTCATGGAATTTCATATTTCAAAGCATTATATGTTTCATTTCTTAACTGTAAAATATATTTCAAATTTATCAAGTAGGGAGAAGGTTACAATCTTAGTATAGCAGTCTAAACTTATTCTATTAGCAGCTAATCAGTCCATTCCTAATATTACATCAAAACCAAACATATTTAGTAAGATTAGATCTGCATTCATTACCCTGTCTCCCACCTTGATTTCACAGTTCCTACACACTCTATCAGTTATTTGTGTCTCATGCATGAGAGTACTAATATGACATACAAAATCTAGGGGTTCACATTTTACATGCAGACATCTTACAAAGTGAGGTGAAATAAACGAGTGTGTGGATCTAGGATCAAACAAAATAGTAGTTTGATGATTATAGATAAGAAGATTACCTCTGATAACATCGGATGAGGTATTCGCTGTCTCCTGATCAAGCACGAAGACTCGCCCTTGGGTGACAAGCTTCTTACCTTCTCTTTCGTTGTAGCCTGTCTTTGGGGGCTTGTCTCTGTGCAGCCTGTATCTGTCTCTTAAGAGGTAGGTGTGGCTGATCTTGGGGCTGTGAGGTCGACAATGATGAATAATCCTTAATCAGATGTCCCTTTTGTCCGCAACCAAAATAGGCACCCGCTCACTAGTAACATGGCCCACTGTGCATCTTACCACAATCCTTACAACTTCTCATAGGTAACAGATGACTTCGAGTGGTTACAGGGGTAATAGTAGTAGTCCCAGGCCTATCAGCCCTTGCAGGAGCCTTACCAAGCTTTAGTCTCTTCGGTTGACCCCTTATCGGTTCTAATTTAGAGATCTCTACTCTCTTACCTTTACCCTTTGACTTCCCTCGAAATTCGTATCGCGCCTGAGTAACATTGAGGCATTTCTCAATATCTTGAGCACGCTTTAGTGCATCACTGAATTCTGTAATACAAAAATGAAGGAGTCTACCCCGAATGGCTGGTCGCAACCAGGACATAAACCTCTACGTGCGACACTGCTCATCTTTGACTGTCTCCGGGTCGTACCGCATAAGAGTAGAGAATCTGTTCTCATATTCATCAATAGTCGTGCTGCCCTATGATAACTCTGAAAACTCTGTCTGCATTCTCTGCTGGGCAGCAGGCGGTACATACTGACCTTTAAAAGCAGCTAGGAAAGTCTTCCAGGTAATCTCTGGGTGTCGAGACCTCAAATATGTTCTGGTAGTTCTCCTCCAAATACTAGCCTATCCAGTCAACGTATAGGTCACCATTCTAACTTTATCTGCATCTGCACACTCTAAACATTCAAATATCCTTTTCAAGTCTGCCAGCCATTCCTCAGCCCGTACTGGTTCATTCACACCCTTAAACTCTGGAGGGTGCATCTTCAGAAATCTTTCATTCCAACCTTATCTCTGTCATTTACTCCAATCTGTACCTGAGGCTGAACTACCGGAGGTGCCTGAGGGGCCTGTAGACGAGGAGGCAGTGGAGGAGGTGCGGGCATAGTAGCACCGATATCTGAAGCATGTGCCTCAAACTGCTGGGAAAGCATAGCTGTGAGGGCATTGAGCCCTTCTCTCATGCCCTAAACACTCTGCTCCAATCTTCTGATCTGAGAATCGAGACTCTCTGGCTGAGGGGGAGGAGGTGAAGGGTGTCGATCTTGCCTCCGTGGGTGACCTATTCTACCACTCATGGTAACTGATTAAGTATTACCTGCACCGATACCGATAATTATTTTAGCTATAGCTATAACAGGTATATACAATTTATAACCAGACAAGTACAGATACTTGGGATGTAATCACACGTTAAATACTGGCATTGACATTACTAGACAACCACCACTCTGATACCACGTTAACTGTAACGCCCCGAAAGCGTGGAAATAGGGGCTAACTTTTTCCTTTAAATCTTATTTTTCTACTTAGGTTGCATTCTGTGCAGTGTAGGTTATTTCGTTTCTTTCTTTAATTATTCTTTTAACCATTTAATTTTGCCAAAAATTTCGGCAGCATAACCTTTTATAATATATCCTGTCCCCCTGCAGGTAAACGCAGTTTATATTTGCAAGGCAGTTTATTTTATTTCTTAAACTTATTACTTTCAACTCTACATTTTTACTACTACAACATCCATATCCATACTCAGTATCACCGACATTTCATTCACTTCCTAAAACGTTTATATAATAATCCATAAAACAACTGATTACATCCCAAAAGTATTTATATACAATCCAGTATGTCACGACCCAAACTACCCAAAAATCAGAGTTAATTTTTCGCTTTTTATTATTTTCTTACTTACATTCTTACCTGTCCTCGAATCTTGACCAACACTCCACTAATAATTGGGCTGTGCGTCAATGCCAGTCCCACCATTCAATTACCATCTAACTTATTTCTTCTCCAGTCATTTATAATTGTTTACATTATTTATACATCCCCTAGAGACACTTACAAACATGTTACTGTGCTATGCTTATGTAGATACAATATGTACAAGTGTATATACCTTCTGTTGATGGGCAGCAGCGGATATCCGGAATGCAGTACTGAGTCGTCGCGACTTCAACTGGAGATTATCTGTGGGAGAAAATGAAAGGGGTGAGCACATCAAGCTCAGTAAGGCAATCCTACGAACAAGTAGGTAACCATACTACCTACATGAACGTGGTACCATGCATAAACCACCCTTTCTCCACACATTTTAAAACATATGATATGAAAGTTATGATGTTATGTAAATCAAGTTTGCATGGAAAACTCAACATGCAATTATTTTAAATCATTTCTTTCTCTTTAAAAATTTCACAATGAAGTCAGGACTCGACCCCTCCTTCGGGTGATCCTGACTCACACAAAACCATGGAAATTGAGTTTCTCAAAAGCATCGATATCGAAAACATACGTATATATATATACAAGATACGAGACTAGGCAATACTGTATATCGGTAATAACCAGGACTAGCCAATGTGTCCTCGTGAGTCCCTCTAGCTTCACGGATCCCAGTGTGTGAGGTCTCACCCTGATCGGGAACCGCCCGGGAGGTGGGTCAATCCAACCCGTCAGTCTTATCCGATCTCACGCATCCGAAGATGCCGTATCCGAAGATACCCCGTATCACAAAGATACCGTATCACAAAGATACCCCGTATCACAAAGATACCGTATCCGAAGATACCCCACGGTACATCGTACTCCATGCTACTTGCACGGTACATCGTACTCCATGGACCCACAGCCTTATCCCTCGTTCGGGCTCATCAGCTGGATCTCCAACCTTTATCCCTCGTTCGGGCTCATCAGGTGGATCTCTAACCCTTATCCCTCGTTCGGGCTCATCAGGTTATTTTAACATGCCATGTCTCAAAACGCATGTGCGAGCCTATTTAATCGGCGACACACAGTCTACCCGATGCTCCAAGCACGGCTTATCGTATGATCTCTGAAAAGTAGTGCGAGCGGTGCTCTAACACTGTCAGTAAATCAAATAAAACTAGTGCGAGCTAAGCTCTAGCACTTTGTATGCAAACCATATGAAAAGCTGGTGCGAGCGAAGCTCCAACACCCTGTCTCAAAATCACATAAAATCTGGTGCGAGTTAGACTCTAGCACCGTGTCACGAAAATCATATATATATGTATACAAATCTAGTGCGAGTTGGACTCCAGCATCTATGCATGTAAAACTCTAGTGCGAGCTCTCGCTCCAGCACTAATGCATGCATCACACAAATCAAACATCGTGCGAGCTGAGCTCTAGCACGTCACATGTAAATAAAACACGTAGGCGGCTCAGTTATCTCAAAATAGTTTTCACAGAAATCACATCGTTTAAGATATGCAATGCTATGCATTTTTCTTTAAAAGTGAGCCAGCCTACTCATGCATGTATTGAAATACCTCCAGAACGAGCAGGAACCTCTTGTCCTTGCTCCTCCCAATTTTTCCTAAATTTTTAGAATTTACCCTTAGCAAGGGTATTTTAGTAATTTGCCCATTCGGGGCACTAAAATTATTAATTGACCTCTAGACCCTTCAGATAAATTTTAAAGGACTGCATATGAATTTAAAATTACGTAAAGTTACCTCTAGCAGTCCGCAGAATTCCCTTACCTTATTTTTCCGTAGAGTCTGACCTTTTCTTTTCCACTGTTGTCTCGTCGCGCAGTCTGTTAAGCTCCCAATCAAATGCCCGGAACTGCGTATTAATATTTCTCAGGTCAGATATCATAAAATTTAATTGTATTTAATCTTTTCTGGGCTTAATTTAAATCGTTGGGCCCATTTACTCCTATTGGGCCCGATTGCACCTTAATGGGCCTTGATCGGCCTTAAGCCCGTTTACCACTTAATTTTCACCTTATCGAGGCCTATTGGGCTCATTGGGCCCACCAATAATTTATTGGGCCTCGTTCTAATTCTCGAATAGCTAAATCGATTATTTACGACAATTTATCTAAATTTCTATAATTTAATTCAATTTATGCGAAAATTAAATCAATATCACGCATAACGAGGTAATTGTCGTAAATAAGGGTCACTTACCCGAGATTCCATGCTAGTCCGCAAATCGAGGCTATCTCGAGCCCTCGGTGGATGCCAATCGTCGAGCTACACAATTAAATATATTTTCCGGGTAAACTTTCAGTCGATAATTTATTAAATAAAATATTCCAAATTTAAATCGGGTCAATTTGACCGCTTATCGACTTACCCGAAACTCGATTGCATCATAGGAATTTTCTCCAATTTTTTCTCTTTTTCTTTTTCCCTTTTTCTTCCTTTTTTCCTCCTCTTTTTGGCTGAACCGGTTCAGTCCGGTTCAGACCGGTTCAGACCGCCGGTTCTCTCCGGTTCGACCGGTTCACCGCCGGTTCACTACCTTGCCGGCCGGTTCTTCGCCGGCTTCCACCGCCAGTAGCTCCGCAAGGCTGTCCGCGTCTCGAATCTGCCCTCGGCTTGGGTCAAGCTCGCCGGAACGCCGCCGGTCCGGCTGTTCTCCTCCTCCGTCGGTACCCACTTTCCTCTCTTGCTGTTTCCGACGCCGTCCGTCGGTTTCGGTGGCTGCCACTACCGCCAATCTGCTCACCGTCACCTGGGCTTCCGAAATCGAGCCTTGGTGGGGCTCGAATCGCTGCCGTTCGCCGCCGGTGGCCATCTCTTCTCCCGCGGCTTCTCTTCCGTTTTTCACCGGATTCCGACGTTCCCACGGCGCGTCGTCGCAGCTGACAGGTCGCCTGAGGTCGGGCCATCTTCGCCGGCCCTCGCCTGGGGTCCCTGGCCGCCGGCAGCTCCTCGGTCGGCTGCTCCGTTTTCTGCTCCGCTTTCTCCTTCTCTCTCCCCGATCGAATTCTATTGTTTTTTTTTTCATTTCTTTTATTAATTATTTTTATTATTATTATTTATTTTAATTATTTTACTATTCATTAAAATACTCCAAAAATCCAAAATATCTTCTAAAATTATTATTTAATTCTAAATTTTATTAATTTAATTTTTATTTAATTTATTTATTATATTTTAACCTCTTTTCGGGTATAATTTCTCCGTATTTTCGGGATATTGTCCCGGGTGACTTTTCGGTATATTTTTCGATTATTTTCGGGATTATTTTTTCGAACTAAAAATCCCGATTAATCCCGATTAATTCCCATAAATTAATATCTTGATCAATTTAACCCGAAATAAATTTATTTCATCTTTATTGACCAAGATTTCTCAAATCCATATTTTAATTAAATTTTTCTTATCGAAATTATACCGACCTTTGGTCTTTTGACCATTTTTCCCTTACACGTGTTCGGGATTAATTTAACCCGACTTCCTTCATACTTTCCCCATCTTTTCTTATTTAATTTTCGTATTTTAATTAAATTCGGGTCTTACAACTCTCCCCCACTTAAGGAATTTGGTCCTCCAAATTAGAACCAATTCATATGAGTCCATATACAACTCCGGGTACATCGATTGTATCCTACTCTTAAATTCTTATGTGACCTTCTCCGGAGTGTTTTACTACCAAAGGACTTTAATTAGGGAGATCATCATAAACCTCAATATTTTCTCTTTCCTGTTTAATGCCCGAATCAACTTATCGATATACTTATATTTTCGTTATGCTGAACTGTTGGATCTCATATCCTATCACCTATGCTGGATTCTGAATAGTATTCCCGAAGCATTAAAAGCTGAGACACATTGTGGGTGCCTGTTAATTCAGGTGATAACACTAACCTACAGGTCTTATCTCCCACTTGTCTAATTTCTCAAAATATTCCATCCAGCGTAACTTATTTTACCTTCTTCCAAAAGTTCGCTATGTCCTTATTCTCTTAGGACAAGTAACTTTCAACCATACTTATTCACCAAGGATGAATTCCAATACTTGTCTATCTGCTCTGAGGTGTTCTTAATCTCTCATCCTTAACTAAACATCCTCAGAGACTTATTATCCAAAGTCGAAAATGATTCTATCTGTCACCCACTTTTTCTTATCCAATTTAGGGAACAACCCCTACAGCCATACACTGCCTCATATCTTGTTATCCCGATACTCAAGTGACAATTGTCACTATTGGCGAATTCAATTAGAAATCAAATGATCATTCCAGGAGCTCATAAAATCGATGGCACACGCTTTCATCGGATCCTCCAGAACCTGTACAGTCTTCTCTGACTGACCATCTGTCTGAGGATGGAAAGCTGTGCTAATATTCAGTCGGGTTCCCATAGCTTCCTCAAAATATCCTCAGAGGTGGGAAGTGAAGCGGGAATCCCTATATGATATCATGCTCACTGGAACGTTACTTAATGTTCCACAATCTTCCTTACACCTGAATCCTCATACACACTTTGAGTATTTAGGGATTTCATAACCAGAAGGTGGGTAGACAACTTAACGACTATCATCCAAATAGCCTCGTAATTCACCTGGGTCTCTGTAACCCATCATAAATTTATGAAGACTTACTCTCGTTTTCGTGTCGTGTCGATATAGGTAGGTGCTGCAATAACTCTGCAGACTTTTAATACTCTACCTTATCTCTTTCCACATCTGACCACCAATACCCTTTTTAGATATTTCATATATATAATCGTTACTTTTCGTATGCACTGTACATCCCGAAGAGTGAGCTTCTGACAACATTACTATCTCATCAACTGTGGTCCTGGGGAGCACTCATACTGTCTCTGAATCCTCAGTAACTCATCATCACCCACTGTGAACTCTATCACTGTACCCTTCTGAATCAGACCCAAACTATCGACATCCGGTCGATCATCACGCTAAGCCTGGCAAATTCGGGCACTCTCATCCGGTTCTAATCATCAGGCTAGCTGTCACACAATCACTGTCATCATCAGAAGGGATCACATCTATACTGAGGCTCACAACTGCATCTAGCAGCTCACGCTCCCTGACCATCATATGTAATACCATCCCAAGGCTCTTTATGCTCAAGGCATCAGTCATCACATTAGCCTTTCTTGGGTGGTACAATTTTTCACAAATCAAAACCTCTCAGAAGCTCTAACCCACTATGTATTCTCATGTTCGCCTCTTTCTATAAAAACAGATACTCGGGCTTTATGATCAGTGCATATCCACAATTTCTCACCATGTACATAATAGTACCATATCCTCGGTACAACTACTGTTACCAACTTTAAATCATGGGTATCTTCCCATTATACATCAATACACAGCTCATTCATAATTTTGAGGTATCCATACTCACTGAGAACCTATTGAGCTGTTAGGTATTGTGAAATTACTCACGGTGGTCAGGTTCATACTTTACTACACCGAAATCCATATCACATCTATCATCTTATTTATTATCTCATTCCAAGACCACGTTTTCTTAGTTAAACGTGTCAACCAAGTAGACCATATTGAGAACTCGCAACAACCTATTTGTAAAAGTAATTTCTCAATTGTTGCTTATAATTTGCCCTAGACTTAAACTACACTCAGCATATCACCGATACTGCTAGTTATAATTCGGTCCAATCCTTGACTTATTTACGCATAAGCGTATAAAATCCTTCAAAAGCACTTACGTTTTCAGGTACTAACCTGCGTCACTTCCTTTTCTTATCTTAACCGCTCTTATTAAATTTTTACTATGTTAACCTTTATGATTTGTCGAATTTTAATATTCTTATCGTCTTAGTAAAGGTATCCTAATGCTAAAGGTATTTATTACGACGATTGGTTTCACGTTATGGATATATATATACTTTTAGACGCTGTCAAGTCTTCAGGCGGGGAGGTATTTTGAAATACCTTTATTAACCTTCAGACTTAACCACAATTACTTTATATCTCAGTCTATGTGGTTACAATTTATATCCGCTACCACTTGCTTTAATCCTAATGACTTCATATCTTAAGGATGTTATTACCTAGCATACGCCTCTTACTCCATTACATCTTGTATTTATAATCAAGCATATCTTATCTCAAAGATTATCTCCTTAGTGTATCAATTATGACAAAACCCTTTTCATTATTCATTTCGTGAGTACAATCCTTTACTCCTTTAATTTCAACTGTTGCATCCCTTTTTATCACCTGTCAACACTTACAGTATACTTTTCAGGGATGTTTTCACCCCTGTTTTCAACTTAAAACCTCTATATCCATATTCCGTTACTTAATCCTCCTTTATTGGGGTACTCATTTATCTGTATTTGCCCAATGATGTAGGCATTCACGCCTTTTTACTCACTTATATGCGAATGAAGGCGGTATGAATAAATGTGTGGCACCAGGATCAATGAACATATGAACTTCATTATTCATAACAAGTGTGGTATCTTACACCACATCCATGAAACATCAATAGCATCCTGGTCCAAGACATCCTTTCACCTTCGTCCAACAACCTACTTTCCTTTTTCTCTTCGGCTATGGCCTCCCTTTACGTTGCAGCTATACCAATGAAGTTTTTCTCCGTCTCTTTACTTTTCTGTGGGACGATCTCGCCCAATTCTGTTCAAATCAAATCAATGGTCCGTCTTTACCACACTTAACAGCCATTTTCATCAATACCGTGTAGGTATAGACCCTCCTTTTGTGGTATCCACCATACATCTCACACTGCTTACAGTACTTACACTGCTACACCGCTTCGTAGCAGGTCGGGATTCTCCAATCACAATGCCCCTCAAGAGTGCCAAAATTAGTTGCACTGAGGCCTTACCAATTATCTTACTCCATGACTAATCATATCAAATCTTTTTACCAATTACCACTTTCCCATTTTTTAACATCTCTGTCATTTCTCGATTCTCTTTTCTGTCTCTATTTCAGCCCTCACTACCTTTCCAAATCTCAGAGGCGTGCAGTTCATGTTCTTATTTACCCAACTGCAAATCTGCGTACTGCCTCGATATAGGTAATATCTCACGGGTCAATCGGACTCTAATTGAAAATCGAGTCATTTCGTGGACTTTTAGACATCTCGACTATCACTGTTCATAGTGTCGAGGTAATATCTGTCAAAGAATATAACTGAGAACTGAGTTTCATACTCATAATCAATTTAGTATTCCTGGGCAGTGTAAGAAATTTTTCCTTTAAATCATGTCCGGGATATCCTGTCACCGGAATACATCCAATAAGATTTCTCATCTTAGCTATGGACGTTTAACACTTAAGATGGGTCGAGCGGGTTTCCACCAATGCTCCGCTGCGCCCTCTGATCTTATTCATAATCTGAGCAATTAGCTCCTCAAAATAATCTCCACACTCCGCTCCAATCTCGCGAAGCGTATCTCAATACTGTCCGATCTCTCTGTCGAACTCAGTGGGGCATGCTTAACATTAACCTCCATTTCAATTTCATCCTGGTTCTTACAGGTCAACTCAGCACGACTTAGCAGACTCAGGTCTACCTCTACGACCTCTGCCCGTGCACTATCTCATCTAACGCGACTCATATTAAGCATTCCTGCATTCTCAACCATTCCTTAGTCAAGCCCATCTCGATATACACTATTGTATCTAACTAAGCACAGTAACACGGGGATGTAATTTCCTAATTACTGACATTGACACACATCAGACCAATTGTGCTCTGATACCATAATAATTGTCACGACCCAAACTACCCAAAAATCAGAGTTAATTTTTCACTTTTTATTATTTTCTTACTTACATTCTTACCTGTCCTCGAATCGTGACCAACACTGCACTAATAATTGGGCTGTGCGTCAATGCCAGCCCCACCATTCAATTACCATCTAACTTATTTCTTCTCCAGTCATTTATAATTGTTTACATTATTTATACATCCCCTAGAGACACTTACAAACGTGTTACTGTGCTATGCTTATGTAGATACAATATGTACAAGTGTATATACCTTCTGTTGATGGGCAGCAGCGGATATCCGGAATGCAGTACTGAGTCGTCGCGACTTCAACTGGAGATTATCTGTGGGAGAAAATGAAAGGGGTGAGCACATCAAGCTCAGTAAGGCAATCCTACGAACAAGTAGGTAACCATACTACCTACATGAACGTGGTGCCATGCATAAACCACCCTTTCTCCACACATTTTAAAACATATGATATGAAAGTTATGATGTTATGTAAATCAAGTTTGCACGAAAAACTCAATATGCAATTATTTTAAATCATTTCTTTCTCTTTAAAAATTTCACAATGAAGTCAGGACTCGACCCCTCCTTCGGGTGATCCTGACTCACACAAAACCATGGAAATTGAGTTTCTCAAAAGCATCGATATCGAAAACATACGTATATATATACAAGATACGAGACTAGACAATACTGTATATCGGTAATAACCAGGACTGGCCAATGTGTCCTCGTGAGTCCCTCTAGCTTCACGGATCCCAGTGTGCGAGGTCTCACCCTGATCGGGAACCGCTCGGGAGGTGGGTCAATCCAACCCGTCAGTCTTATCCGATCTCACGCATCCGAAGATGCCGTATCCGAAGATACCCCGTATCACAAAGATACCGTATCACAAAGATACCCCGTATCACAAAGATACCGTATCCGAAGATACCCCACGGTACATCGTACTCCATGCTACTTGCACGGTACATCGTACTCCATGGACCCACAGCCTTATCCCTCGTTCGGGCTCATCAGCTGGATCTCCAACCCTTATCCCTTGTTCGGGCTCATCAGGTGGATCTCTAACCCTTATCCCTCGTTCGGGCTCATCAGGTTATTTTAACATGCCATGTCTCAAAACGCACGTGCGAGCCTATTTAATCGGTGACACACAGTCTACCCGATGCTCCAAGCACGGCTTATCGTATGATCTCTGAAAAGTAGTGCGAGCGGTGCTCTAACACTGTCAGTAAATCAAATAAAACTAGTGCGAGCTAAGCTCTAGCACTTTGTATGCAAACCATATGAAAAGCTGGTGCGAACGAAGCTCCAACACCCTGTCTCAAAATCACATAAAATCTGGTGCGAGTTAGACTCTAGCACCGTGTCACGAAAATCATATATATATGTATACAAATCTGGTGCGAGTTGGACTCCAGCACCTATGCATGTAAAACTCTAGTGCGAGCTCTCGCTCCAGCACTAATGCATGTATCACACAAATCAAACATCGTGCGAGCTGAGCTCTAGCACGTCACATGTAAATAAAACACGTAGGCGGCTCAGTTATCTCAAAATAGTTTTCACAGAAATCACATCGTTTAAGATATGCAATGCTATGCATTTTTCTTTAAAAGTGAGCCAGCCTACTCATGCATGTATTGAAATACCTCCAGAACGAGCAGGAACCTCTTGTCCTTGCTCCTCCCAATTTTTCCTAAATTTTTAGAATTTACCCTTAGCAAGGGTATTTTAGTAATTTGCCCATTCGGGGCACTGAAATTATTAATTGACCTCTAGACCCTTCAGATAAATTTTAAAGGACTGCATATGAATTTAAAATTACGTAAAGTTACCTCTAGCAGTCCGCAGAATTCCCTTACCTTATTTTTCCGTAGAGTCTGACCTTTTCTTTTCCACTGTTGTCTCGTCGCGCAGTCCGTTAAGCTCCCAATCAAATGCCCGGAACTGGGTATTAATATTTCTCAGGTCAGATATCATAAAATTTAATCGTATTTAATCTTTTCTGGGCTTAATTTAAATCGTTGGGCCCATTTACTCCTATTGGGCCCGATTGCACCTTAATGGGCCTTGATCGACCTTAAGCCCGTTTACCACTTAATTTTCACCTTATCGAGGCCTATTGGGCTCATTGGGCCCACCAATAATTTATTGGGCCTCGTTCTAATTCTCGAATAGCTAAATCGATTATTTACGACAATTTATCTAAATTTCCATAATTTAATTCAATTTATGCGAAAATTAAATCAATATCACGCATAACGAGGTAATTATAGTAAATAAGGGTCACTTACCCGAGATTCCATGCTAGTCTGCAAATCGAGGCTATCTCGAGCCCTCGGTGGATGCCAATCGTCGAGCTACACAATTAAATATATTTTTCAGGTAAACTTTCAGTCGATAATTTATTAAATAAAATATTCCAAATTTAAATCGGGTCAATTTGATCGCTTATCGACTTACCCGAAGCTCGATTGCATCATAGGAATTTTCCCCAATTTTTTCTCTTTTTCTTTTTCCCTTTTTCTTCCTTTTTTCCTCCTCTTTTTGGCTGAACCGGTTCAGTCCGGTTCGGACCGGTTCAGACCACCGGTTCTCTCCGGTTCGACCGGTTCACCATCGGTTCACTGCCTTGCCGGCCGGTTCTTCACCGGCTTCCACCGCCAGTAGCTCCGCAAGGCTGTCCGCATCTCTAATCTACCCTCGGCTCGGGTCAAGCTCGCCGGAACGCCGTCGGTCCGGCTGTTCTCCTCCTCCGTCGGTACCCACTTTCCTCTCTTGCTGTTTTCGGCGCCGTCCGCCGGTTTCGGTGGCTGCCACTAGTGCCAATCTGCTCACCGTCACCTGGGCTTCCGAAATCGAGCCTTGGTGGGGCTCGAATCGCCGCCGTTCGCCGCCGGTGGCCATATCTTCTCCCGCGGCTTCTCTTCCGCCGTCGGTCCGGCTGTTCTCCTCCTCCGTCGGTACCCACTTTCCTCTCTTGCTGTTTTCGGCGCCGTCCGCCGGTTTCGGTGGCTGCCACTAGTGCCAATCTGCTCACCGTCACCTGGGCTTCCGAAATCGAGCCTTGGTGGGGCTCGAATCGCCGCCGTTCGCCGCCGGTGGCCATATCTTCTCCCGCGGCTTCTCTTCCGTTTTTCGCCGGATTCCGGCGTTCCCACGACGCGTCGTCGCCGCTGACAGGTCGCCTGAGGTCGGGCCGTCTTCGTCGGCCCTCACCTGGGGTCCCTGGCCGCCGGCAGCTCCTCGGTCGGCTGCTCCGTTTTCTGCTCCGCTTTCTCCTTCTCTCTCCCCGATCGAATTCTATTGTTTTTTTTTCATTTCTTTTATTAATTATTTTTATTATTATTATTTATTTTAATTATTTTACTATTCATTAAAATACTCCAAAAATCCAAAATATCTTCTAAAATTATTATTTAATTCTAAATTTTATTAATTTAATTTTTATTTAATTTATTTATTATATTTTAACCTCTTTTCGGGTATAATTTCTCCGTATTTTCGGGATATTGTCCCGGGTGACTTTTCGGTATATTTTTCGATTATTTTCGGGATTATTTTTTCGAACTAAAAATCCCGATTAATCCCGATTAATTCCCATAAATTAATATCTTGATCAATTTAACCCGAAATAAATTTATTTCATCTTTATTGACCAAGATTTCTCAAATCCATATTTTAATTAAATTTTTCTTATCGAAATTATACCGACCTTTGGTCTTTTGACCATTTTGCCCTTACACGTGTTCGGGATTAATTTAACCCGACTTCCTTCATACTTTCCCCATCTTTTCTTATTTAATTTTCGTATTTTAATTAAATTCGGGTCTTACATAGTATCTGTACAATATACATGTCTGAGAATAAATATCTGATGATATACCTGAGCGAGTACTGAAAGTAGTCTGGGAGGCACTGAATCCACCAGCTATTCACGTACTTGTAAATAGCTGAATAATCTCACTACAAGTAATCTGAAATGGGATAAGATAAGGGGTGAGCTTCTGGAAAAAGCTCAGTAAGGTATGCATTTAAAACAATTCTAACCATTTAAAAACAATTAGAAAATCAGAACAAACATACTTTCGTATATACTTAGGAAACCATTTTACATGCTTACTTTAAAATACATCATACCTCATCAAAACGTTGTACATACTTTCATATACTAAAACATCATACATACTTTCTTCGTTAAAACATTATACATCAAAACATGGATACTAGGCTATTTCAACATAGTCATCATGCAACATATCACATCCTCCGTAGAGGTAATAATACCTATGGCTGTAGACTGGATTAAGGTCGTACAACGGTTCTGTAGACTGGATCAAGGTCGTACAACGGTTCTAATATAGTATCTCAATCACACTAGCACACAGTTAGGGCACGGGCACCAGTGGCACACACTGTGTAGTCATAAGATACTTCAGAAATAGACACCACATGTAGTGAAAAACAACACCACTAAGGCAGAATAGACACTACACTGGTGAATCTAAATTAATACTACGTGTGGCGAAGCCAGGACACCATAAGTAGTAGGCTTGATTATGCACTCAACATATACTAATAGTAGCCTGTCGTCTCAAAATCCTTACTTTCAAACTTACTTACTTATTTACTTTCATATGGAAACTTAATCATCAAATCATGTCATAATTCATACAAAATATGTATATATATTTTATTTATACAAAATAAGTGAAAACCATGTGTGAGATCCCATATATGTATAGCTTTGTATATAGGTGGATGGAATGGTAAAATGAATGATTTTAGACCAAGTAAATATGAATTCACAAGAATGGTGATGTACTTGGAATGTGAAGTATAAGTGATGTAAAGTCCAAAAATTCAATGTAGACACTTGTAATAAGAGTTTGTGATGTACGTACAAGTTTCATTATGTATGAATTTAAAGAAATGGACTTTTGTATGTGACAAATGTGACTGGAATGGAATATGAGTAGTGTGGTAAAATGGAATGAAGTTGCATAAGTGGTATAATCCTTGTGCTTCTATTTAGCTATGTAATGTATACCTTTGGTTATACGATGATTTCACACAAGTTTTAATGTGTATAAGTATGAATGGATGTCATTTTCAAGCCTCAAATGTGACTGGATAAGAAAATGACTATGATAGCAAATTAAGGATTGTTTGGTATGAGTTGCTGTAGAAAACTGCAGAAAATCTAAAAAATATGAGGGTCAGATCGATCTCATAGGATGAGAGATCGATTTGGAAGAGCCAAAATGCTCTTATTCGAGCAATAGGAATAGGGCAGATCGATCTCCAATGGGGCCAGATCGATCTGTCAAACATTCTGTAATGAGAGGATCGATTCTTAGTGCAAGCAGATCGATTTCCTTAGCTCTCGGGTTAGAGAAGATCGATCTTCTCCCTAGCCATATCAATCTCCTCAACTCTCTGCCTGAGACAGATCGATCTCAAGGTTTCGACAGATTGATCTCCTGCCGTTAAAATGTCAAGAAAAATGAGAGATTTAAGAGGACCAGACCGATCTCCTTCCAATGTAGATCGATCTCATTAAGCAAATTCTAAAAATAGGAGCAGCTAAAATCTACATTTCACGAGAGCAACCATTTTCTTCCATCTTTCAATCCCAAAACCTAGTTTTCTCTCTCTAAATCATCCCACTTCCAGTAAGATTTGAGGGAAAGCTATTAGATACAAAGTTGTTCACATCAAAGAGAAGAACAACATAGCTTGGAGGCATTTCCCCATTTGTTGTCTTGAAAGAGTTAGGAGCATTTCCACTTGGAACAAGAATGAAATCCAAAGAGGTAAGTTTCTAGTGCACCAATCTAAGTACATTTGTTTAGTTATTGATGTTGAAGTTGATTTGGTGTGCATATTAATGGTAGAACTACCTAGGATGCCAAGAAACAATTATAACCTAGAAATAGGTTAGAGTCAGAAAGTGAAATGTAGTGGTATTAATGAAGAATAGGAGATCTTAAGGTGATAATGGTGTTGTGGGTATGAATTTAAGATGGAGTTATGGAATGAATTGTGAGGCTTACTCAAAAAGGGTAAAACGAGTATTGAGGCATTGGGTAAATACATAGTTGAATGAGAATTAGCAACATTGACTCAAGTGTTTAGATGAATGAATTGCAGCTCCCGAGGATACACCGGAACAAGTTGAGCAAAAAATGCGAGAAGCTAAGAGGAAGAGAGTCGCACCTCGAGTAAATCTAGGTAAGGGAATTGTGTGGACTCTTAGAGATATCTGTGCGTAATTTGGGCGCATAATGTTTTGCTAGAGTGCATGTGATTGACCTGGCAATCCGTATTGTGTCGACACGACACGAATTAAAACACGATACGAATTTATGAAACACGAACATGATACGAATTATAAAACGTGTCTGAAACGTAAACACGAACGCGACACGTATTTTATATGTGTGACATGTGACATGACACGATTGACATATTATAATTATCCGTGTCACACGACATGACACGACATGAATAGACACGAATGACACGGTTAAAAATAAAACATAATCAAAAATGAAAAAAAATCATAATATTTACTGATTTACAGCAATAATTTTATTTACATACAACAAATATAGCATAATAATAAGTTTCAATTCATACCATCCATAATATTTATTTAAAATTACAAAAAATACAACAAAACATAAAGAGTTAACATTAAGTCATAAAACATAAATAGTCAACAAACATTAAATTCACAGATACCAACTCAATACAATGCAAGAAACAACAATTTAAGAAAACGTGTTTCTTGTGTCGTGTACGTAATAACCCTGTATTTATGTGACATGATTTAATAAAATGTGTTTTCGTGTCTTATACGTGTTTAGCCGTGTCTGACATGGCTAAATACGAAAATTACAGTATCAAAATTCGTGTCGACACGACTAAACATGAAACACAAATTTTTCAAACACGTACACGATTTTTTTGTATTGTGTTCGTGTTGTGTCACCCTTGTCGTGTCTACATCTGTCGGGTCTACATGTGATACTAGGAAATAAAATTGGGTGATTGAAGGGCAAAGAGTTGGGTTTTGAGAAATGTGCATGAAAATAAAAGCATGATGCTTTGAAAACCTTGTTTTATTGTTTTTTAGCAAGTGTTGGGTAGGATGGCTAACATTTGAAATGATTTGCATAAGAAATAACTTGATTTTGTTTTATAACCATGCTTTGCAAAGAATTGAGCCACCTACATGATTTTCGTGAGAATGAAAGCATGCTAGAGTATGACTCGCATGAGATTTGCTGTGTTTTTACACACATGAGTGCTAGAGTTTAGCTCACACTAGTTTTCACATGGATTTCTATAATGTTGTGCTAGAGTTGAGCTCGCACAAACTTATACTGGTTTTGGCATGGTGTTGGAGCATAGTTCGCATTAGATGCCCATTATACTTGTTGCCGTGCTTGAGATTACTCGCACGTGATTTTATAACATGATTGATAACCGTGCTAGGAGCTTCGGGTAAACTGGGTGTCGTACCGATTAAATAGGCTCGCACATGCATTTTGAGATGTGGTGTGATATGATGTGTTGATATGGGTCCACGGAGTATGCTGTATCGTGCAAGTAGCATGGAGTACGTTGTACCATGTTGAGATCTGTATCGTGCAAGTAGCATGGAGTACGTTGTACCATGTTGAGATTGTGATATACTGTCTTCAGACGATGTTGAGATCTGCTATGGATCGGATGGCTGGACGTGATCCACCTCTCGTGTGTAAGTAGATAGTGGTCATACCCCGCACACCTGATCAGTGTAGCCTGGGATCACAGGATATGGCCATAGTCCTAGAGGAGATTTCCCTTATTATGTTGTCTATCTCACATGTCTATTATTTTATGAAAAAATCCATGTTTGAAATGATTTGTGGGTCAAGACAGTCCGAGGGAGGGGCTGAGTCCTGACAAGTGTTGATTTTATTGAGATGAGAAAGCATGCTAATGGCTTTAAAGTGCACTTATGCATGATGGTTTTTCCATGCCTTATTTATGAAATATGCATGATGATTTATGCCATTCTTTGAATTTGATTTGTGCACTGAATTAAATAACATGATTTGCTTTACATGCCATTAACACAAGCATGAACTAATGCTTTTAAGGTGTGAATGAGAAATTATATGGTTTTGAGCATGGCATCATGATCACGTAGATAGTACAGTATCTACCTGTTCGCCTGATTGCCTTACTGTGCGTGTTGTTTGCTCACTCCCCTTATTTTTCCCTCTCTACAAAGCTTGGAGTATAGATTGAGAGCGACTGGAGGCTTTCCCTTTTGGTATCTGTTGCATTCCATCACGTAAGATATACACACTTGGATAATTTTGTATCTAAACTTTCTATAGCACAGTATCGTTTTGAATGTAACCATTGGGGATGTAAAGCAATGTAAACACATGTAAACAACAACTCTGATTTATTTATACAAGTGTTTACTTTTAAATTTTAATGCAAATGAAATTGTTATGGTTGGATGAGGTAGACATTGACACACAACCTAACTGTTGAGAGTGTAGTTGATCACGATCGTGATAAGGTAAGAATCGAAAAAGAAATGATGTATGAAAAGCAAAAATTTGTAACAATTTTTTGTAAGTTGAAGTTGGTGATAGAAGTTAGTATCAGAGCTGAGTTGGCCGGACGTGTGTCGATGTCTAAAATACTTAATAAGTTGAAAAATTACATCCTCATGTTACTGTGCTTGTTTAGATACAAATTGTGTGTGAGTCAATGGGTTGACTAAGAATTGATGTGAATGTAGGGAATTGAGCATAATGCCTAATACCAATCGCGGTAAAGGGGCAAAAGCGTAAGCTAGAGGCCGTAGAGGTAGGCCTGGGGGTAGTGTTGAGCCGAAAACACACGAGACTCAGGAGGAGATTGAGGTAGAGGCTGAGGTTAGGCATGCTCCACAGGGTCTAAAGGAGAGACCCGAGAGTACTGAGGCTCGCTTCGCTAGGATTGAGCGTAACATAGAGATGATCTTGGAATTGGTCACACAGACGTTACCTGGTGTTGGGGGCAAATAGAGTTTCGCTATAGAGGGTGATGCCGAGCAGGCGACAGCTCCTGAGGCACTAGCACAGCCAGCCTAGAGACCTCAGACGACAGATACACCTATAGCCTCACCCGTACAGGATATGCCTACACCTGCTGCAATACCACAGAGCAGTAGAGGCTGGGGTTACGGTTGTGATTTGGATAGACTGCGGTAGTTTCAAAAGTTTGGACCCTCATCTTTCAGTGGATTTAAGGACCCAGTAGTTGCATAGAATTGGATAAATAAAATTGAGAAGTTATATGGGTTCTTTGAGTGCACTACTACCGAGATGATTGCTTTTATCGCATTCATGCTGAAGGCATCAGCAGAACCTTGGTGGAAATCCACCATGCCTATTTTAAGAGCTTGGCATATAGAGATCAGTTGGAATGTATTTTTAGAGGCTTTTCAGAGACAGTATGTTTTGGATACTGCATAGCAAAAGATAAGGATGGCATTTTTAGGACTGACCCAAGCAAGTAGGACAGTGGATGAGTATGAGATGACTTTTATCTCCCTGGGTAGATATGATCTTAATACGATGGGTAATGAGGTCAAGAAGATCCAAAAGTTTATGGATGGACTGAGACCCACTATCAGGTCCAGATTAGTCCCCTTGGATATACCGACCTATGAGGATGTAGTGCGTAAAGCGTAATTGTGTGAGCAAGATGTTGATAGAATCGCTTCTGAGTTTGGAAAGGTTGGTAATGTGAGGGATAGAGATAAGAAGAGACCAGTGCTGGATAGAGGCTTCAATTATAAGGGAATCAATAGATTTTCTGGGAAGAGGCTGAGGATTGAGAAGATCTGGGAGAGGACAATTAATCCTCCCATGTATCCGACCATAGCTCCAACTAAGAGAATTATGATTGGAGGGCCACGGCCTACTACAGAGCAATGCAGTAAGTGTGGTAGGTACCATGGTACTCGACCATGCTATGGACCTCTAGCAGTATGCTTCAGATGTAGGAAACCAGGGCACATAATTTGGGATTGCCCAGATATGACAGAGAGAGCCCCACAGAAGGGCAGAGAGCCAGAGAGAGCTCTAGTTGGGATAACTACTTCAAGGAGGAAGGTTACAACTGAGGAGAAGGAGAAGCAAGCAGTGGGTGTGAGCAGAGGATGAGTGCATGCACTTTACCAGGACACTGCAGATCACTCTTTAGATGTGGTTAAAGGTACCATCTAAATATTTGATTTAGAAGCATTTGTACTGTTTGATCCAGGTGCCACGTATTCTTTTATATTGCCATCCTTTGCACATAAATTGTTGAAGCGTGTAAAACCCACATTGCTAGATAAGATGTTAATGATATCCACCCCTATGAATGATAGTCAATTGACTGAGCATGTGTATAGGAATTGTAAGTTGAGGATAGGAGATAAAGAAATGGCATCCGATTTAATTTTATTAAGTATGGATAATTTTGATGTAATCCTAGGGATGGATTAGCTGGCTGCAAACCATGTTATTATGGATTGTCGTGCTAGAACATTGACTTTTCCAGAGATAGAAAATCTTGTTGTAAATTTTGTGAAATAAAATGAAGGACATGTTAAATATAAATAAAAGAGGATGATCTTAATACGTGATATTGAGAGATGAATTTGTTTATCGATTATATATATGTATGTGATGACTTGTGTTACTAACGGTGGAAAGGATAATGTGTAGGGTTCATTGCTTATGTGATTGAGACGGATAAGGCACATCCAGAGTTGATAGACATCCCAATGGTAAAGGAATATCCAGATGTCTTTCGGGATGAATTATCAGGGTTACCTCCAAATAGAGAGATGGAGTTTAGTATAGATTTGGCACCTGGTACGGAGCTGACATCCAAGCCACCGTACAAAATGGCTCAAGTTGAGTTGGAAGAATTAAGGAAGCAGTTACAGGAGTTGTTAGAGAAGGGGTTCATCAGGCTGAGCATCTCACCTTGGGGAGCACCGGTTCTGTTTGTAAGGAAGAAGGATGGAAGCCTCTGACTGTGTATAGATTATCGGTTGTTGAATAAGGCCACTATTAAGAATAAGTACCCCCTTCCACGCATCGATGACTTATTGGATCAGCTTAGGGGAGCGCAGGTTTTCTCCAAGATAGATCTGAGATCTAGGTACCATCAGTTGAAGATACGGAGTAGAGACATACCCAAGACAGCTTTTCGCACCCGGTATGGACATTATGAGTTTATGGTTATGCCATTCGGGTTGACAAATGCTCCCACAGCTTTTATGTCGTTGATGAATGAGGTATTTCACCAGTATTTAGATCGATTTGTTATTTTGTTTATTGATGATATATTGGTGTACTCAAGATCTAGAGAAGAGCATGAACAACATTTAAGGATAGTTCTACAAACCCTCCGAGAGAAGAAATTGTATGCTAAACTCAGTAAGTACGACTTTTGGTTGGAACAGATCTCTTTTCTGGGTCATATAGTATCGAAAGATGGTGTGTCAGTGGATCCATCAAAGATTGAGGCAGTGATACAGTGGCAGAGACCCTAGACAGTAACAGATATTAGAAGTCTCCTGGGATTAGCTGGGTATTACAGAAGGTTTGTGGAGGGATTCTCAAAATTAGCTACTCTTTTGACACGTCTCACGAGGAAGAGTGTTCAATTTGTGTGGGACGAAAGGTGTGAGGAAAGTTTTCAGGAGTTGAAGCGTCGTTTGACTACAGCTCCTATTCTCATCATTCCTATAAGCTCAAGAGGTTTCTCAGTGTATATGGATGCTTCACACCAAGGACTGGGCTGTGTATTGATGCAGGATGGGAAGGTAGTAGCCTATGGATTAAGATAGTTGAAGGAGCATGAGAGGAACTACTCGACCTATGATTTAGAGTTAGCGGCCGTGGTGTTTAAATTGAAATTATGGCGCCACTATCTTTATAGAGAGAGATTTCAGGTTTACACCGATCATAAGAGCCTTAAGTATCTGTTCTCGTAGAAAGAATTAAACATGAGACATAGGAGATGGCTCAAACTTTTAAAGGATTATGATTGTGAGATCTTGTACCTCCCACGTAAAGTAAATGTAGTTGCTGATGTAATGAGTAGGAACCATCTCGGGATGGTGTCATTTATGATGATCAGGGAACCCGAGCTGTTGGAACAGTTTCAGTTTGAATATGACCCCGCTTGACGCTGATAGAGGATTTATAATAGCTAATCTACAGTTGGAACCGGATATGGTGGATTGAATTCGGCAGGCTCGGCGAATGGATCAGCTGTGCAGTGATATTATCGGACAGATACAGAAGGGTGCAGAGTCTGATTTTGAATTGAGTTCAGATGGATTATGAGGTTCAGAAACAAGATATGTGTTCCTGATGATTCAGAGATCAGAAGGTTGATCTTGACAGAGGCTCACTCATCAAGGTATACGATACATCCAGGGAGTACTAAGATGTATCAAAACCTTTAAAAAGTTTATTGGTGGTCTGAGATGAAGAAAGATATTGCTGAATATGTCACTAAGTGTCTTATTTGTCAGCAGGTGAAGGTAGAGAATCAAAAGCCTATAGGATTATTACATCCTCTACCAATACCGACATGGAAGTGGGAGCATGTCACTATGGATTTTGTGATGGGATTACCAAGGACTCGCAGAGGTCATGATGCGATATGGGTGATTGTGGATCGATTGACGAAATTAGCCCATTTCCTAGCGATGAGAGCTACCGATACTCTGAGCCAGTTAGCGAACTTATATATGCGCGAGATAGTGAGGCTACATGGAATTCCAGTGAGCGTTGTTTCTGATAGGGATGCCCACTTCACGTCCCATTTCTGGGAACGTTTTCAAGAAGCAATGGAGACCCAGTTGAGTTTTAGCACCGCGTTTCATCCTCAGACAGATGGTCAATCAGAGATGAGTATACAGACCGTGGAGGATATGTTGAGAGTGTGTGCATTGGATTTTGGATGCTCCTGAGATGACCATTTGCCACTTGCATAGTTCGCCTATAATAACAGTTTCCCCGCGAGTATCGGGATGGCACCATATGAGACATTTTATGGGCGTAGATGTCGTTCCCCTATTGGATGGAAAGAGGTTAGTGACAGACAGATTTTTACTCCTGACTTGGTTAGATAGGCCTCTGAGGATATCCAGTTGATTTGTAAGATTTTACGGACAGCTCAGAGCAGACAAAAGAGTTATGCTGATAGGAGACGGAGACCACTAGAGTTTAATGTGGTGAGTCAGTGTTTTTGAAGCTTTCTCCCTCGAAGGGGATTATGAGACTCGAGAAGAAGGGGAAGTTGAGCCCTCGATATATAAGGCCATTTGAGATACATGTTAAAGTGGGAGATAAGGCATACAGGCTAGTATTGCTACCCGAGCTAGCGAGCGTACATAACATCTTCCACGTATCCATGTTATGGAAGTACCACCCAGACCTGACGCATGTGATAAGGTATGAGCCTTTGCAGCTCAATGAAAGCATGGCATACATTAAGAAGCCGGTTCGAATATTGGATAGAAAAGATAAAGTGTTGAGGACAAAGACAATTCCCTTGGTGAAAGTTCTTTGGCAACATCACACTGTGTAAGAGGCCACATGGGAATTGGAGAGTTTGATGAGGGAGAGGTATCCTGAGTTGTTCACGAAATGATTGGTTCCAATTTGGAGGACTAAATTTTCTAAGTGGGGGAGAATGTGAGACCCCATATATGTATAACTTTGTATATAGGTGGATGGAATGGTAAAATGAATGATTTTGGACCAAGTAAATATGAATTCACAAGAATGGTGATGTACTTGTAATGTGAAGTATAAGTGATGTAAAGTTCATAAATTCAATGTACACACTTGTAATAAGAGTTTGTGATGTACTTACAAGTTTCATTTTGTATGAATATGAAGAAATGAACTTTTGTATATGACGAATGTGAGTGGAATGGAATATGAGTAGTGTGGTAAAATGGAATGAAGTTGCATAAGTGGTATAATCCTTGTGCTTCCATTTAGCTATGTAATGTATACCTTTGGTTATACAATGATTTCACACAAGTTTTAATGTGTATAAGTATGAATGGATGTCATTTTCAAGACTTAAAGGTGATTGGAAAAGAAAATGACTATGGTAACAAATTAAGGATTGTTTGGTATGAGTTGCTGCAAAAAACTACAGAAAATCTGAAAAATATGAAGGTCAGATCGATCTCATAGGACGAGAGATTGATCTGTAAGAGCCAAAATGCTCTTATTCGAGCACTAGGAACAGGGTAGATCGATCTCCAATGGGGCCAGATCGAATGGGGCCAGATCGAATGGGGCCAGATCGATCTGCCAAACATTCTGTAATGAGAGGATTGATTCTTAATGCAAGCAGATCGATTTCCTTAGCTCTCGGGTTGGAGAAGATCGATCTCCTCCCTAGCCGGATCGATCTCTTCAACTTTCTGCCTGAGACAGATCGATCTCAAGGTTTTGACAGATCGATCTCCTGCCTTCAAAATGTCAAAAAAATGAGGGATTTAAGAGGATCAGACCGATCTCCTTCCAGTGCAGATCGATCTCATCAAGCAAATTCTATAAATAGGAGCAGTTAAAATCTGCATTTCACGAGAGCAACCATTTTCTTCCATCTTCCAATCCCAAAACCTAATTTTCTCTCTCTAAATCATCCAACTTCCAGTAAAATTTGAGGGAAAGCTATTAGATACAAAGTTGCTCACATCAAAGAGAAGAACAACATAGCTTGGTGGCATTTCCCCATTTGTTGTCTTAAAGGAGTTAGGAGCATTTCCACTTGGAAAAAGAAAGAAATCTAAAGAGGTAAGTTTCTAGTGCACCAATCTAAATACATTTGTTTAGTTATTGATGTTGAAGTTGATTTGGTGTGCATATTAATGGTAGAACTACCTAGGATGCCATGAAACAGTTATAACCTAGAAATAGGTTAGAGTGAGAAAGTGAAATGTAGTGGTATTAATGAAGAATATGAGATCTTAAGGTGATAATGGTGTTATGGGTATGAATTTAAGATGGAGTTATGGAATGAATTGTAAGGCTTACTCAAAAAAGGTAAAACGAGTATTAAGGCATTGGGTAAAATGGACAGTTGAATGAGAATTAGCAACATTGACTCAAGTGTTTGGATGAATGAATTGTAGCTCCCGAGGATACACCGAAGCAAGTTAAGCAAAAAATGCGAGAAGCTCAAAAGAAGAGAGTCACAGCCCGAGTAAATCGAGGTAAGAGAATTGTGTGGACTCTTAGAGATATCTGTGCGCAATTTGAGCGCATAATGTTTTGCTAGAGTGCATGTGATACTAGGAAATAAAATTAGGTGATTGAAGGGCAAAGAGTTGTGTTTTGAGAAATGTGCATGAAAATAAAGCATGATGCTTTGAAAACCTTATTTTATTGCTTTTTAGCAAGTGTTGGGTAGGATGGCTAACATTTGAAATGATTTTCATAAGAAATAACTTGATTTGGTTTTATATCCATGCTTTGCAAAGAATTGAGCCACCTTCATGGTTTTTGTGAGAATGAAAGCGTGCTAAAGTATGACTCGCATGAGATTTGCTGTGTTTTGACACGCATGAGTGTTGGAGCTTAGCTCGCACTAGTTTTCACATGGATTTCTATGATGTTGTGCTAGAATTGAGCTCGCACAAACTTATACTGTTTTCGGCATGGTGCTAGAGCATAGCTCACATTAGATGCCCATCATACTTGTTGTCGTGGTTGAGATTACTCGCACATAATTTTATGACATGATTGATAGTCGTGCTAGGAGCTTCGGGTAGACTAGGTGTCACACCGATTAAATAGGCTCTCACATGCATTTTGAGATGTGACGTGATATGATATGTTGATATGGGTCCACGGAGTACGCTATACCGTGTAGGTAGTATGGAGTACGTTGTACCGTGTTGAGATTGTGATATATCGTCTTTAGACGATGTTGAGATCTGCTATGGACCGACGGGCTGGATGTGACCCACCTCCCGTGTGGAAGCAGATAGTGGTGATACCCCGCACACCTGATCAATGTAGCCTGGGATCACAGGATATGGCCATAGTTCTAGAGGAGATTTCCCTTATTATATTGCCTATCTCACATGTCGATTGTTTTATGAATAAATCCATGTTTGAAATGATTTGTGGGTCAGGACAGTCCGAGGGAAGGGTTGAGTCCTGACAAGTGTTGATTTTATTGAGATGAGAAAGCATGCTAATGGCTTTAAAGTGCACTTACGCATGATGGTTTTTCTATGCCTTATTTATGAAATATGCATGATGATTTATGTCATGCTTTGAATTTGATTTGTGCACTGAATTAAATAGCATGATTTGCTTTACATGCCATTAACAAAAGCATGAACTAATGCTTTTGAGGTGTGAATGAGAAATTGTATGGTTTTGAGCATGGCATCTTGATCACGTAAATAGATTAGTATCCACATGTTCGCATGATTACCTTACTGAGCGTGTTGTTTGCTCACCCCCCTTATTTTTCCCTTTCTACAGAGCTTTGAGTATAGACTAAGAGTGACTAGAGGCTTTCCCTTTTGGTATCCGCTACATCCAATCACGTAAGGTATAAACACTTGGATAATTTTGTATCTAAACTTTCTATACCACAGTAGCATTTTGAATGTAACCATTGGGGATGTAAAGCAATGTAAACACATGTAAATAACAACTCTGATTTATTTATACAAGTGTTTACTTTTAAATTTTAATGCAAATGAAATTGTTATGGTTGGATGAGATAGACATTGACACACAGCCCAACTATTGAGAGTGTAGCTGAACACGATCATGGTTAGGTAAGAATCGAAAAAGAAATGATGTATGAAAAGCGAAAAATTTATGATGATTTTTGGTAAGTTGAGGGTCGTGATACCATGAATTCAGTATCTAAAAACGATTTATTATTCCTTTTAGACTTAAACCGATAAAGTATGGTTTTCAAACAGATTTCTTTCTACGATTTTCAAGTCATTTATGAAGAATAAACAGATATAAGAGGTTAGTACTATTTTAAATTGCATCCTTTACCTCAACGAAGTTAAAGCAGTGTTACTTTGCCGGGGTCTGAGTTCACCTCCTTTTGCGTGTCGAATTCTCGAGCTACCCAAAATGATACTAAATTATCAAATATTGTTTGATTTCATCTCAGCATATCCAAATATGTATTTATCTTCTTAAGAGTTGACCAATTTTGACCTTTTTATCAACTTTTCTTATTTTCTTGGTTTTACCGATTTAAGTGTCGGTTTAAGCTATTTTATCCAATTTAATTATTATAACTTCATATTCACATCCATAATCCACACTTTATCAATCCAATTCTTACCAATTCTCACACCTTTCGATTTTTCACTAAACTAAGCTATAAACCAAACTTTTTCGGTATAAATTTAACTGTTAACAACCTTGAATTCATCCAAAATTCATCATTTCCAAAACTTAAGCATGCTGATCAGAACTACACACTTCCATATAAATGATTTCTTTAAATTCTACTTAACTAAAAATCCTTAAAAATCATCAAACATAAACATATCTCATCATCTTCATCATCCATCAAGTTTCTCTCACCTTTGAACAAAGTTGACCAAGTTTTTGATCTTCCAAACAAATCTTCAGCTGTAATTAAACATGTATATAGCTTAGAATCATCAAAAACTATAAGAAAAACCAACTAAAAACTTTCAAAAATCAAACTTTCTCTCACTTCAGAATAGGGCAGATTCTGCCCCTGTTCTTCTCTCTATGTTTTCACTAGTAAATGAGCTCCTATATGATTGGATTTTTTATATGTTATATAGGACTGAAAGGTGAAGATTTAATCCTTCTTGTCTTTAGTCCAATTCAGAATGGAAAGAGGTCGAAAAAATTCAGGAAGAGGAGAGGTACAGTAACGCCTATGAAACTTTTGGGAGGGAGGTGAGGGCGCGTGGAAGACTATTTTGGGGTGTTTTCAGAGCCCTATAAAAAGTATATAAGTCTAATATCATGGTCCAGAATACGGAGCCTAAAACCATTTTTTAGATGGGTCAAAATTGGGCTTTTCATGATTGGTATCCAATTCACTTGGTTGGGGCAGCCGACTGGTCAGTTTTAGAAAATCCATGAAAAATAGTTCTGGCCCATTTTCTTCCAAATTTCCACTTCTCCAGTGTGCTACTATGTCTCTAGTATCTCTCATAAAAATTTGGGGCCACTTGTTTAAGAAACTTTTCCCGATTGTGCCCATTTTGCACAACTTGGTCATTACTAAACAATGTAACTTAATGTTTTCGGTTTACTTTAAAAATTCATTTAGTCACCGAAGCCTCCATATCTCCACTCAATTTTCATTCCTCATGTAAATTATGCCTTATACTAATTTCCTATAGGCTCAAAATAATTTTCATGAATTTCTAGAATTTATTTCTATTTCTAGGCTTAGTTGCTCAGTTTAGTGTAAACCCGAGTTTTACTAACTTTTCCACTTCTAATGTATTAGTTTCACTTTCTATTCATCATAACATACTTAAAATCATTCTTTATTGAAAAGAACTTAAATTCGAGATCTTACCTCTAAACACGTGCCTCGAGCTTCATGCCACTATCCCGGGCATCTCGATCTTTTTGGGTCCTGTAGAAACATTTACACAAGCCTTAAACTTCTCAATTTATCTTAAAGTGAACAATAGCATGAAAATTTGGGTCTCACATTCGGCCATCATCATCACCGCCTTGCCAGCCCATGTCTTATTGCTTCCTCTGTTTTGCCACTACAAATAGACCAATCCCTCTTACATGCTGTAGCTGTTCCCGATGCCTTATCCCTAGCCACGACCAATGTTAACTACGTTCAGCCACCACCATTGTCATCCTCAGCATTTCCCTTCTGCCATCTCCGGTTCCCAGCTACCTCAGCTCTCTTTTTTTGACCCTAGTCAAACCATTAAGATTAGCTCTGAACTCTCCCAAAAATCCTCTACACCTCAACTTGTTTTTCTTCCCTCTTTTATCAGTTTGAACCGTGACTCATCAGCCCTCTTAATTGCTTTTTGTCAACCATTTCTTCCTCCATTCATGCATCTCACTCTCTTCCTTCCAACCTTTGACACATTCAGTCTTTAAGTCTCCCTTTAGATCTCGTTTCCTTCTTCCTTTCTAGTGCTTCTTTTTCTTTCTAAAATGATCATAACCTTCTACCCATGTGGCTCCCACTTCATTGGCCTTGTTTCTGAAATCGAGGGAAGTCCATGTTTGCTCAGTCTTTGCTTTTTCTCAACCTTATTTCCTAGCCTCCATGATCAACCCCTACACCACCGTGAACTGCCTCTGTTTACTACATTTAAACCAGTCACCATTCAGCACTTCATCCGTCGGCAAAGAGAGCCGCATGAACAGCCATAAAAAAATGCAGCCAACAAACCCCTATATTTTTCTCTCAATCGACTCCCTCTTATTACAGCGGATAAGCACACTAGTAGGCTTAAGCTCTATCTCATTTTCAGTTTAACTTTTCTATTGTAGCTACAACATTATCTATCTATCAATCTCACATATTTTCAGCTGGCCCTACATTCTCTACTCCTTAATCATTTCGGTTCAGGCAAATCAGTTTTCAGCCTTTAGCAATTTGCTTTAAATTTTATTTTCCTTTCTTTTCATTTTAGACTTTCAATTCCTAGGCTGAATAGACATTGTGCTATACTTCAGTATAGTTGTTATATTTTTTTTCCATTAGCCAAACACATTTTCTGCTCTCCTTTCTTTTCATTCTTCAGGCCATTCACACCTTCCTTTTTTCTCTCCATTCCTGATTTTGTTTTCCTTTCCATGCTGCAGCTTCCATATATGGTGTATATATATACACCATATATATTGTCTTCTTTCCTTTAACAATAGACTATTAGCATTAATTGTCTTAGAGTAAACTTTACTCCACTACCTACTGCTATTATTTTCAGTCGTAACTTGGTAAAGATTTTCAAGTCTTGAACCTCATTATCTGTTGTTATTTCCAGCATCAAATTTGGTGGATAGTTTGGGCATTCATGTAGACTGCCTGTCCCCTTATTCTTCTCTTCCTCTTCGGTTATTTCAGATTCATCACTACTTTAATTAACATCATTTTACTTGTTTTATTTTCAATTGTACCTTCATTCACTCTATGTCAGCTCTATTATGGTTCGGTTTCTCTTCTCTTTCTCTCTTTCAATCCAGCCTGCACATGTAGCTTCAGTTTGCTTCGATTTTTTTTAATCACATTCAGGCATAATTAAATCCCAATGGTATTACTTAAAATCAAGTACCGAAAATTTTGTGGGTTTACAGTTTCCCCACCTTAGGAAAATTTAGTCCCCAAATTTAAAAGTACCTCAGTTCTTAAATAATTGTGGGTACGTTTCTCGCATTAGACTTTCTAATTTTCAAGTTACCTCTTTCGAAGTGTGATATTGCCCCAAAACTTTGACCAAAGGAATTGTCTTAGACCGTAATACCTTCTCTTTCCTATCTAGTATCCAAACCGGTTTCTCCATATACATCATATCCCTTTTCAACTCCAGTGGTTCCTACTTTACCACATGCATTGGATCTGGATGGTATTTGCGAAGCATTAAAGCGTGGAAAACGCTGCGGGTACTCGATAATTCTGGCGACAACATCAATCTATTAGCTCATCTCCCACTCGGTTTAAGACCTTGAAAGGTCCAACGTATCGAGGACTCAGTTTTCATTTCTTCTAAAATCTGGTTATACCCTATCAGAAGGAGAAACTTTCAAAACATCAATTCTCCTACTGAAATTTTCAAGGATCCTCATCTTTGGTTAGCACAACTCTTTTGCTTACTTTGAGCTGTTCCCAATCTTCCACCAACTAATTAAATATCCTCAAAAGCTTGCTTAACCAAATCGAAAACAATTCTCTTCCTTTCACCCGTTACTTCCATCTAATCGGTGAACAACATTTTCGACCATACTACACTTCATACAGTATCATATCGATACTTGAGTGTTATCTGATATTATGTGCAACTTCACTAATTGTTAATTTGTCATTCCAGGAGCCTTTAAAATCCTGGCACATGCTTCCAATTCCATATAGGTATGGGTAATAATCTCATAGGTTTTTGGTGCTCTACATTAACCTGCTGACCTATTTGACATTTAATCCCAATTTCAGTTATTTCTCTCACCGTACTTGATTTCCAATGTACTTTTAGGAGATTTGATAAGTCTTTAATATTCTCCGGATTCAAAGTATATCTCTATAAATGAGCTTATGACTACCTCAATTTCTTTAACTATAGATCATTTGGTACATAATTCTGTTTTTAAATCTCAATAAATTATCAGTACCAATACTCAAGCTAGTTGCAGCACCCATTTGGGTCTGATTAGCTACATCAATACGTTGAGCCTGCTCGATTCGATCAATCAAGTCTAGTTTTCCACTCTCAAGCTCACTACCACGAAATAAATATTAGTATCAGAAAGGAACCACATCCAGTTGAGGTTCACTAAATATTTCAATAACTGATGTCCTTGACCAATATACATAACACCATCCCGTAATCACTTCTGCTCAAAGCACTAACTCGAGTCATTCTCTTTTTCTTGTATTTGACAGCTTTTGTAAAATTTATTACTTAAACCTTCATGATCAGTAGAATTCCATAATTCTTCACCGCACAAGTAATGGTATCCTGACTTCGAACGCATATATGACGACTGTCAATTTCAATTTATAGGTTATAGGTACTTCTAGACGTTGTCATATCTCTCAGGTGGAGAGTTATGTTGAAATACCTTTATTAGCCATTAGACCCCACCACATAACTGGTTATGGATATAAGAGTTGAAGGTTCGATCTCAATAGAAGGTAGGATACCAAAACTTATCGCAATTTCACATTTATTCTTTATTCACAATTCATATTCAGTTCACATCACTAGATCCGAATCGTTTCACATATCAGAGATTTTCTTACCTTGCATACATCTCTTATTCCTATATAACTTGTATTCAGGATTTGTCCCATTTCAACATTTGTTTCATTTCATTTATCAATTATAACAAAACCTTTTTCTTATTCTAATTAAGTCTTGCATCCCAAAACATTAGCACACCTAAATTTCAATCCTTAGATTTGAAATGTACTTCATACTCCAAAGTCTCTTTATATCTCAAAATTTCGAACCTTCTTAACAGTTTTGGGTTTTTTTCACTGATTTATAATCCTTGTTTGGGGGAATCCAATTGAAACCCATTATTAATACAACGTGTCCCAGAAAACTCCGGGTCTCCTTAAAAATTAACGTCAGTACACTCCAAAGTGGATCACTTGGTCCGATAATCTCCTTTTCAAGTAATCCTTGTAATTACCCTTTTTTCAGCATTTCTAATTTAATCAAAGCGATTCAGTACAGTGATCTGAATAATTAATTCGATACCACAGCTAAATCAATTTTAAACTTCCTTTTTTCAATTTAGTGGTAATTTTGATAGATCATCCAAATATGTGTCAAAAAATTCTATATCTACAGGGGTGTCTCTTTACTCCGAACACACCTTATCTTTATCAATCATATAAATAGTGTGACCTTCACTTATACTTTTTGTTCTGTAATTCATCTTTTCAATTACAGTGACTTTACTCTATCACTCTCACTACTTCCTTAGTACATCTCTTTTCTGTCACTCTCTTTACCCTTTCATTTTCGTAATAACCTCGAAATATACATTTCACATCATCATAGTTGCGCCTTGCGTACAGCTTCCTCAAAATAACATCCAATGGGGCTAATTTAACTCGATTGAGGATCTTAGTACCTCCTACGAGTTTCCTGGACTTCCTTTGTTTCACATCTCAACTTATTCAGATTATACTCCTTTCAAATCTATTTAATTTCATATTCACTCTCGAACTTGTTTCCTTATGTCTTATTCACTCATTTCATCTATAATTGCCACTTTATTTCATCTGGAATGTGTTGTCCCTAAGGGCCTTCAGAAATATATCTCATGTAATTTTCTAATGTCGACTCTCGGATTAATTCGGGGGACTTCCCTTTGAGTTCGACTTCCCATTTTGATGCTGATGCCACTAAAGCTACCTTTTTTTATAGTAGTGCACTTCAAAGTTCGTATAACTTTTCCAATTCTTTACCACAAAAGTTGCAAAAGCAACTTTCTCGGTAGAGTTACTATAAGATTTCCATAGGGTTTTTCTGTCTGATTTATCCAATCTTCTGCAATCATTGAATTTCTTAACTCCACTGAAAGAAGACGGAGGTTAAAACTTTTAAATTTGCCTCAATCTATTAAGTTCACAGTCATACCCTACGAATCCATATAAATTTTTTCCAATTTATTTATTCCAGTTTTTCTATTACAATGAGATTCTTGCCTCTAGTATATATAATAGGATACATTCTACAGAAATTTTCTCAGTCTTTCTCATAATCATACCTAAATCACCATCATTATTAATGTACTGTTATCACTTGACCAAACAATACTATCATTGTTTCCATGTCCCGCTTAAATCTTACAAAACGGACTCCAAAATTTCCAGTTAAACTATGAGGTGTACACTTAGACGAGGGTTCATTAAACCTTTCGGGCCTATCTCTACGGCTTCGAGGAACAGTTCATTTCCATTTACTAGCATGGCTATGACACCGTCCAACCATATCTATGAGTTTTTTTTCATCATTTGAGGTCACAATTTCTCAAATAAACATAGTCAGGTATACCCGTTTGTATCTAATTAATGTACAGTAGTGCTGAGGATGTGAGCTTTCTAAGTCTTTTTCACTTTAAATATCGACTCGTATCAGGCCAACCTTGCTCTGATACCAATTTCTGTAATGACCCGAATTTATAAACATTTTGGTTGGGCTACAAGTCGATATTATATCAGAGTCAATAAATCAGTCTGATTAATTTTATTTCTTAGTGGCAATTTAAACAAAATATGTTCACATTCCCCCAAGCACATCTCGTTTACATTATTGTACTTATAAAAATTTTAGATACAAAGAATTTTTCAAAAACTGGGTATACCTTCGACGCAGAAATATACTTCGCGGAATCACAGCTATTACAAAATGCCCTATTAACAGAAGCGGTCCAAGTTGCCGATGGGCTCTGTGGCGGAAAGTAAGGGGGTGAGCTCAACATGCTCTGTAAGAAAAACACATGGCAAGTAGATAAATACACTACCTATATACTTATGCCATAAATAAGTTTCTCGTAAAATATACTGGAAATTTGCATTTTCAACAATATCAAAAATGGAAATCGAAAATAGGACTATTTTCGGTAACAACAGATTACTGCAAAGAATACATATTTCTAAAACTTCAAGCAGTGAAATATACAAATCCTAAATTCACAACATAATTCACTTTTTCATTTCAGTAATTCCCAATAGACGAGGCAAGGCATTTCATGCTATAATAGTATTCAGTAAGACAATTGCCCAATGTCAGCGACTTTAGGAAATCACTGATCAGGTGTGCTAGGATGTCAGGTGCCGTGGGAGTGGTTAGCTACCCAAACGGCTCACACAGTACATTATTTTCCAGTAACATGGTACATCGTACACACATGCACACAACATGGTACATCGTACTCTATGGTCCTCGGCATCATTCACAATTTAGTATAATTTCATCATTCACAATTCATATAATTTCAACATTGCCTTTTTACCTCGAATCATGTGCGAGTAGGTTAGTGCAAGACAACACAACAATACAAGCCTGACTAGCATGGTTTTATCATCAAAATACTTAAATCTCGTGCAGCAGATCCGTGCAAGATCACACAACAATACACGTCTGACTAGCACAGTTTTAGCATCAAAACACTTTAAATCACGTGTAAGTAGGTAGTGCAAGATCACACAGCAATACATGCCTGACTAGCACGATTTTAACGTCAGAACACTTAAATTTCGTTTCAGTGCATAAAATAGAGTAAAAAGGGCTGTGGTCTTACCATTTTTCAGTTAAAATCCAGAAAACACGTTTTTTCAGTATAATTCTGAAATTTTAGATTTTTCACAAATAATTTTAAAACTATTCAAATAGTTATTTAAATAAGCTAAATAATACTATACCGAAAATCAGGGTGATTTTCAGAGTTTAAAAGTTTTTCTTAAAATTTCATAATGGTAAAACTCAGCCTAGAATTTTCTACAGTTCAGGTGACTAAAAATTTCTATCCTAAAGTTCGTAGTCTCAAATACCTAGAAAACATACGCAGATATTTTTAGCAGTTCATAAATATTTTTCTACAGTAGAAATACAGCCTAAATTTATATCTATAAAGCATAAAAAAATACGTGCAATTTATCTCTAGCAGCACACGAGAATTTTTCTTACCTCGATGACTGTCCGTAGTCCACGATTGTCTCAACGTAGCGAGTCGGCGGGTCTGGTCCACTCGGGTTATTTTTGTTGGATTTTTCGATTAATTATTTCTGAATTATCGTTCCCTCGGGTTTTCTCGAATTCTCTGAGTATTTTCTTCTCTCTTCAATTTTTTTCTATTCTCTAATATATATATATATATAATTATGAATATATATGTATATATATTTTACTTACTTTTTTTTTCAATTGTACCTTCATTCAGTCCATGTCAGCCCTATTATGGTTTGGTTTCTCTTCTCTTTCTCTCTTTCAATCCAGCCTGCACATGTAGCTTCAGTTTGCTTCGATTTGTTTTTTAATCACATTCAGGCATAATTAAATCCCAATGGTATTACTTAAAATCAAGTACCAAAATTTTATGGGGTTTACACCAAGGCTAGGTAGTGGTAAACTAAAGCCATCAAATTGTCTGGTCTCTAATGGTATCTACATAAGCTGTGAATGGCACCTTCCCAAAGGTTGGGTTGAATTACAAATTTATAACTGTTATCGTGCTAACAGCTCAAGTATCAATATATTCACCACCAAGATTCACAATTTGAAAAACACAATCCCAAGGAAGAACACTTTATTCCAAAGTAAGAATATAATCCTTAAACCACTTAAGAAATTTGGCACACATAGGTACAACTCTTGTGCTTGTCGACTTCTCAGAGCAAGCTCTCAGGGTTTGCTTCAAGCCAAACTGGAATGCTTTAAGTGTTGGAGTTAGCCTTTCAAGAATATTAAAATAACTAGAAGGAAACTGTATCAGGGAATGCTACCCTTGGTTTGGGTAGTCAGAAAGGTATCTCTTTGAGCTTTAGAAAGGAGATGTCTGTAAAGGTTTCTTCCTTGAGCTTTGAAAAAGAAAGTGTAAGGTTTCTCCTTTAGCCTAGAAAATGAAGATGTATAAAGGTTACTCTTGAGCCTTGAAACTAAATGCGTAAAGTCCATCTTTATAGTGAATTTGACAACTTCTTGAAAGGAAGCTCAAGGAAGAGTATGTAAGCAAGTATGGTTGAACCTCTTTAAATAGTGCATGTACTTTTCTTTTCACTATCTCTTTATTTATCATCAATTCTATAATTGTTTTAATTGAATTAAATTTGTGGTAGGTTTTAAAATCCATTACTTTATTAAGTTAGAATTACAAATTTAGAGTAAATAATCGATTCATCTCCCTTCTCGGTTTATATTTGAGCCAACAAATATAAAAGATAAAAAATTCATTTAATAAAAATATTGAAATTTATTTAAAGGAAAAGGACAAAAATGAAATTGTATGGGATTATTATCCCTATAAGAGGTCCAATGACTCCATCAGACCCCCCTCCTCCAATGAGCCACTAGATGAGCCTTAATGCAGTTGAAAAAAGTTTAAAGGGGCCTTAGTGTAGTTGAAAGAAGTTCTAGCCTCGGATCCCATCGTAGCAGTAGTGCAATGAGATCTAAATAAAGCTTAATTAAATCAAGATTTCTATTTTCTTTGTTTAGAAATATTTGGATTTTATTATATATATTTTGTATTATTATGATATAACTTGTTATGAAAGGACAATTTTACATGTTTAAATCTGAGCTCTATTTCTGGTAATGGAGCTCATTTTTAGATAAGGGAGCTTAATCGTTCAAGCTCGAGCTTGAGCTCAAGTTAGAAAAATGAAACTTGATTGAGCTCTTAGAGTTTCAAGCCTTAAGATTGGAATCGGGCTCAAACTTGAGCTTGTAATTATATCGACTTGACTTGGCTTAAGTGCAGCTCTAATTGTAGTAGTAATATTGATTCTAATGAGATTGAAAACATTGGTGTTGATGAGATTAATTATTGTAGCAGTGTCGTTAATGGATATTAGATTAATATTCCTATAAACAAAATTCATAATATATATTTGATATTCGCGAAATTAATAAATAATTAAAAATTATTAAAATTTTGATTTTAAAAATAGTGATATGTTATTTTATATTAAATATATCTAAAGTTTAAATAATAATTATATGTCATAAATATTAAATAATAATTTATATATAATTTATTTATACCTTATATAATTAAAAAAATTTCAAATAAAATATTATGAAATGAAAAAATAACCTTAAAATAAAAATAAGAAAAATAATTTTAAAAAAAATGAAAGAGACACGAGGCAAAATGATGGCTCTCTAACTAATTAAGGGTTCAGGGAAAAAATAAGATGTGATACAACGAGAGTTATTTAAACCGATCACACCAATGGGATTAGGATAAAAAGTACCCTATTCTCAATGAAACATGCCAGCTTAAATCCAAACGGAGCCCAAAACGATGAAGCAGCAATTCCGGCAGCAAAGGTAAGAACAATAGGCTCAAATGTTATACGTCATTGCAATGTGCAAAAGACCTGTGAGACCCGTATTTTTGTATGACATTCCTTATGATTCACATGTTGTATGACATTATTATATGTAATGGAATCATAAAACGGATGATTTTGATCATATAAATGTGAATGAAGTAGTTAGACATGTACGTAAAAGGCGAAAAAGGGTAAATCGATCAAAAGACCCAAAATTCGGTATCAATTCAGTAAGAAATTTTCATTTTAAACATGGATTTAGGAAATCTTGATAAATAAAGAAGAAATCATTGAATTCCGAGTCCAATTGATCAAGATACGAATTTATTACGATAACCTAAAATTTTCATCCCGGGAAATTATCTCGAAAATGTGGGAAAAATACTCCGAAAAATAAAAATAAAAATAAAAATAAAATAAGATAAATATATATTTAATTAATTAAATATATAAATATATTGGTGTAGAAGATATTTTTGCAAAAATAATATATTTTATTCTATTAAAATAATAATATAATGTATTATATATATAATAATAATAAAAAGGAAATTGAAAAAAAAAAGAAGAAACGAAAAACAAAAAATTGGAATGCGAGGAATAGGGAGGAACCCGATCCTCCCTGATTTCTTCATCCGCGGCAGCGAACGGCGAGGACCACGGGAGCGAGATGACAGGCGAAGGGACGATCAGCACCGGGAGAACGTCTGAGCACCACCACGCGCATGGATTCGTCGTCGACGAAGAGATCGACGAGGGAGACTGCTGAGGAGAGAAGGGAGAAATCCGACAGTACCAGCGCCAATCGGTCCGATCCAAGGCCAGCCGAACGTTCCTCGGCCAGAGCTGAGCCCCGCGGTGGCATGAGGGAGTCGGGAACTGACCGAAAATGCCACGAACGACAAAGGGACGACTAAACCAGTACGGACTGGTTCAGTGAAGTGAAACTGTCATGAATCGGACCGGACCAGTTCGGTCAAGGAAGAAAGAGAAAAAAGAGAAGAAAAAGAGGAAAAAAATGGGGAAAAAGAATTCGATGATGCACCGGACTATGGGTAAGCTGATAAGCGGTCAAAATTGATCGATTTAATTTTTGAGAAATTTATTTAAATTTATATTTGACCGAAATTGACTCAAGTTGAATATATATTTGTGTAGCTCGACGATAGACGACGAATGTGAGCTTAATCGAGCCTCACATTTCGTACCCAAGTAAGATCTCGGGTAAGTAAATCTCACTTACGATAATTTGTGTAATGATGCGCGTTAGAAATTTATTTTATAAGTTAGGGATTAATTTTCGTCTAAAATGAACTATTTTTGGAATTTTGAAATCGATTGTCGTGAATGATAGTACAAGCTATCTAAAAAACTTAAAATGAGGCCTAATAAGTGTTGAAGGGTCCAATGAGCCCAATAGGCCTTGATGACGTGAATAGCAACTCGAAAAGAGGCATAAAACGAATTAAGGCTCATTAAGATGTGATCGGGCCCAATAAGAGTAAATTGGCCCAATTAGTTAAATCAACTGTAGTAAACGCGAGAATTATATTTATTGGGTTAAATTGATGTGATAAATAATTATCTGCAATTCCAAAGACTAGATTAGGAGCAAATCGGATTAGACGAGCCTCTGACAGTGGAATTTAGCTACGCGCTCGACATGATTCGAGGTAAGAGAATTTTGTAAGTGCTTAGAGATATCTATGCATACTTTTGAGGGGATTTATAGGGCCTATAATTTCCTAAAGTATCTAGAAATGAAATAATAATTTTTACAAAAATTGAGGCATCGGTGGAAAAAGATAATTTTGCCCATGGGAATAAAATTTACGAAAAGGGTAGTAAGGCTAATAAATTGTATGATTATCATGTTTTGATGTTTTATATGAATGTATTGCTTTGATTTAAGCAAATTTACGCATAGGTTGGCTGTTGATTTCATGATTTATACGAAATAATAGAGGTTAGGTACCAGTTGCGATTTTAAATAAGTTTTATCAAAATTAAGCCACCTATCATATTTATACGAGTAAAAAGAGTGCTGGAGTCTTACTCACACTAAAGTTTACTGATTTATTACTCATAAAAAGTCGTAATGGAGCATTGCTCGTATGAGAATTTTTGTGTGTACAAAATCGTACCGGAGCTTCGCTCGCATGAGATTTAGATATCATGATATGCATAGCGTCGTACTGGAGCTTCGCTCACACTATACGTGATGTGACATGCATAAAGCAGTGCTGGAGCCTCATGTAGACTATGTGTCACAGAGAGATGATATGCTCACACGTGTACCTTGAGACATAAGTTGGTTATCGACATAGTATAGGGTGGATAAGACCTACAGCAGGCACACCCAAACTATGATATGGGTTCACGAAGTACGTTGTACCGTGTATGTCACACGAAGTACGTTGTACTGTGTAGTCATGACGACTAGCTGATGTGACTTGATATTTTGGCGGGTCGGATTTGACCCCACCTCCTGTTGCAGTTGTGATATCTCGCACATCGGGATCTGTGTAGCTTGGGATCATAAGGACATAATATGGCCATAGTCCTTAATTTTTCATACACTAACCTACATGCCTCACATGATATCATACGGTCTGAATAGACCAGGGTAGACCCAAAGGCGGGGTGATACCCCGATTTATGGTTTTTAAATACGATCTGATTTAATGGATCAAGGCATTCCCAAAGGATGGGTTTAGCCTTGACGGGACTGTTTTATGATGCAACTGATAAGTTTTAATATGACAAGCATGAGATGTCATACATGATGATTTTTTCATGTTTGTTTTATATGCCTGATTTCATGATTTCTCTTATATAATAGATATATACATGTGGCATCGTTTTAGTCTTACCTCATGCTCAAGATGTAAATGATTTTGTATGATAACATTATAAGCACGTAGATAGTATAGTAATCTACCTGCTTACATTATTACCTTAGTGAGCAAGTTATGTTCACCCTTTCACTTTCCACCCTCTACAGAGCATCCACAGTAGTTGAGAGTGGGTAGAGACTGCATTCATGGTTGTCCACTGCTTTCCATCGCGAATCAGGTATACACATCGTACAGTTTTGTATCTAAACAGATATAGCACAGTTTTGTAATGAATGTAATTATGGGGAATGTAAATATATGAAAACGTATGTACATACAATTTTATAACATGTGTAATTATTATTACACTGCCTGAGATTCTAGCATTATTACCATGGTAATAATGATATGGTTAAATGGGATAAGCGTTGGGATTATTACTGGCTCATAGACCAACTCGTACAAAATGAAATTGTCACGAGGAGGTGAGATGTATAGAAAAAAAAGTGAAAAATTTATAGTGATTTTTGGTAGAACGAGTCGTGACAAAAAGTGGTATCAGAGCTAGAGTTGGTCGGATATGAGTCGGTAGTAATAGTTAAGAAATTAAATTTGCATAGTACTGTGCTTTGTTTAGATATAATTGTGTATATTAAGATGAGATTAGACTAGTAGATGGTTATAGATGCAGGAATTTAGGCATTATGCCTATCACCCATTGTGGTAGAGGGGCGAGTTCACGTGCTAGAGGTCGTAGAGGTAGGCCTGAGAACCATGTAGAGCCACAGACTAGTCAGGCTTCGCAAGACCCTGTTGAGAGACCAGGGGATACTGAGGCACACTTCGCTAGGATTGAGCGGAGTATAGAGAGCCTTGTTGAGATAGTTACGTAGATGTTAGGGGCTAGTGATAAACGAGGTCCAACCGGGCAGCCTACTGCTACTGGATAGACAGCTGCAGAAAGACCTTAGACTATAGAGACCGTTACACTACCACCTGTTCAGGATATAGCTTCTCTTGTCGCTCCACAGCCGAGCGGTAGTGATATGGGTTATGACTGTGAGTTGGATAGATTATGACAATTCTAGAAGTTTAGACCTCCAATTTTCAGAGGGGTGAAGGACCCGGTTGTTGTAGAGGATTGGATATATGAGATAGAGAAGTTGTATGGGTTCTTCAGGTGTACATCGACTGAGAGAGTTGTCTTTGCAGTATTTATATTGAAGGGTGAGGCAGAGCATTGGTGGATATCCACTGTGTCTATCCTGAGAGCCCGACACCCATAGATTACTTGGGAGATATTTTTGGAGGCTTTAGGAGGCAGTATATTTCGGCCACTGCACATAGAAGGTTACAGATGGAGTTTATGAGTTTGGTTTAGGGGAACCGCTTCGTTAATGAGTATGAGTCGAGGTTCATGTCATTGGGGAGGTATGACCCAGATACATTAAGCTAGTGAGCTCATCCCTTTCATTTTCCCCCTCTACAGAGCGCACACAGTAGTTAGTGAGTGGCTAAGGACTTGCATCCTGGTATCCGCTGCTTCCCATCACTGAGAGGTATACACACTGGTATCATTTTGTATCTAAACATGTAATAGCACAGTAATCATTTTGGAATGTAATATGGGGGATGTAAATATTAGTAAACACGTACAAGTATAGAACCTCAATTATAAAGTATATGTGTTTGTTTTTTAATAAATTAAAAAGATAGATAGCATGTAGATGGTAAAGGGTGACTAATATTGACTCATAGCCCAACTATTTGGTGGTGAGAATGTTCACGACTGGGAAAGGAAAGGAAAAAGTGAAAATTTTGTAGCTATTTTTGGTAAAATGGGTCGTGACAAGACCAGTGTCAATGAAATTTTAACATTAGATAATTACTTGGTGTATGTCATATAATAAAAAATTTTGATTGTTCAAAAGGTTTGTATTTAAGAGTTAGGCTAATTTGCTAATATGCAGATTGCAACAGCCAAATTGCTAGCAAATAAGGCAATGACAAGGCAAGATGCTGAAGGAGTGCAAAACTGAGAAACAATCCGAATGTAGCCACTTCCATTGCTACAGCTGCTAGGCTTAATGAGAACATCAACGTTTAATAATGGTTGCATCTATAGGTGAAAATATTAGTCGACTCTCTAGCTATAAAATGGAGCATCTTTTTGTAAAATATCGGACTAGCTGAAATGAAATATAGATGCTTATATATATATATATTATATGTAGCCACTAGCCAGCAAATTTAGGCTCAATATAAATGGTCAAAAAAATGGGTCTCTAGTGGGCAAACTTCTGAATTGTGACCTGTTGCTTAGTCTTTAACTCTATATTTGAATGGGGTAAAATTTCTTTCTTGGGTAAAATTTAAGAAATTAATAAAGGAAGGAGAGGGGTTGAAAATATCTCATTTTCCCTCAAATATTTCTTTTTTTCATTTACCAAAAGTTGAAGGAAATAGTAGGGAAAAGAAATGAGTAAAAAAAATTAATTGTAAAATAACTTTTATATCCATAATTTTTTTAATTTTTAAATAATCATTATTATAATTTATCTTTTACAATTTATTTATCAATTTTTGTTTTAATTTCTACTTGGATCACATGTACGATTTTATCATTTTATTATTATTATTTCAAAAATATGATTTATTTTATTTTATTATTTTCAAATATTGTTGCTTAATGCTCAATAAATACGTTGACTTTAATGTAATAATTATCACTTGAACCAAGTTGAAGACAAAAATAAATTATTTTTTTATGAGTACCCTAAATTTTGGTTTTTCCTTCTCTAAATTAATTTAAGAATTTATATGATATTTTATTTGAATGATTTTTGGGCTGAGCCAATAGCTATGTGTAACGACTCGAATTACACACATTTTGGTTAGGATACAAGTCAATAATTGATCAGAACAGTAAATCAAACCGATTTATTTTTAGTTCTTAGTGACAAATTTAAACATAAAACTATTCCATTACAATGTGATTGTGTTTACATCCTTAGACACATCTCGTATACATTATTGAACTTACAAAAATTTTAGATACAAAAGAATTTCTTAAAACTGGGTATACCTTTGACGCAGGAATATACTCCGCGGAATCACAACTATGCGAAATGCCTTACTAACGGAAGTGGTCCAAGTTATCGAGGGGCTCTGTGGAGGAATGTAAGGGGTGAGCTTAACATGCTCAGTAAGAAAAACCCCATAGTAGGTAGATAAATACACTACCTAAAAAATATATATATTTGTCAAAAACCAGAAAATTTTCATAAATGTATACAGATAATTTGGCAAATTCTCAATTATCAGAATCGAAATTTAGAAAATAGAAACAATATCGGTAGTCTAATTAGTTACTGTAGTAAATACAGAAATCCCAAAGCTTTCAATAGCAGAAATAAATAGTTCCAGATAACATAGTCCATGTAGATAATTCAGAAAGATTTTCAAATAATCATAAAGCCACTACCAGTTCTGAAAAATCAGAGTCAGAAAATCCATAGCAATTTCAGTATAAACATGGATATGAAATCAACATTGTTTCTCAAACTTTAACCAGCTTTTAAAGCGACAACTGTGTGACACTTTGCTACTACAAGATTCAAGAGGTGGCCCCCACGGTGTTCTTATGCAATAGAAAAGCACAATTCTATACAGTCAAACCAATTTATACGATCAGATCCGAAAATAAAATGGACGCGACAAGGCAGAGCATGCTATATCAGATATTAGAAATGACAATTGGCCAATATCGGTGACTTCGAGCAATAACGGGCTAGGTGTACCGAGATGTCAATTGTCGTGGGAGTGGTCAGCTACCCAAACGGCTCACAGATCAGAATGATCGAAGAATCCGAATAAAAAACACAGTACATCATACTCATGTGCACTGCACGGTACATCGTATACCATGGACCACGGAAACAGATATAGAACAGACAGAAGTGCAACATGATTTAATTATCGTCTGTCTCAAATCAGTACAAGTCGGACCGTGCGACATAGAATCTACACGCGCTCAAGCACATCTCATCAATACGAGTCAGGCTATGCGACACACAGTCAGCACGCGCTCAAGCACATCTCATTAGTGCGAGTCGGATCGTGCAACACAGTAAGCATGCGCTCAAGCACATCTAGTTAGTGCAAGTTAAGCCGTGCGACACACAGTCAGTACGCACTCAAGCACATCTCGTCAGTGCTAGTCGGACCGTGCGACACAGTCAGCACACACTCTAGCACATCTCATCAGTGTATCTTTATAAATAGATCATTTCCATCAAAACAATTTTGAAACTTGGTACGGTGTATAAAACAATTTAAAAGGGGTTGTCTTGCCCGTTTTGGGTCAAAATCCTAGTAAATGGTCTATTGTAATTAGATTTGGAAATTTCCAGTCAAAACTATAATTCATGATATTTCAGTGCCTTTGCAAGCAATTTAGATTCACACTGATAAGGCTAGGCTGTCTAACTAAGGCCAAAATTTTATAATTTTCAGACTTATAAAATCGGCCTAGTATTTATATAATTTCGATAACTATGAAATTCAGCCTAGAATTTTATATCTACAAACACAGAGAAATTATATATATTCATCTCTAGCAGCATACGAGAATTTTCTTACGGTAAATTATTTCCTAAAATTCATATCTACAAATCGACAGAATATACGTGCAATTTATCTCTAGCAGCACACATGATTTTTCTTGTGGTAAAATATTTTCTAAAATGCATATCTACAAATCGACAGAAATACGTGTAATTTATCTTTAGCAGCACACAGAATTTTCCTTACGGTAAAATATTTCCTAAAATTTATATCTACAAATCGACAGAAAATACGTGCAATTTATCTCTAGCAGTATACAGGATTTTCCTTACAGTAAAATATTTACTAAAATTCATACCTACAAATCGACAGAAAATACGTGTAATTTATCTCTAGTAGCACACAAGATTTTCCTTACCTTGGTGTCTGCTTGCAGTCCTAATTGCCTTAGCTTCTGGAGTCAGTGGACCCGGTCCACTTGGTTAATTTTCTACCTGTAGCTCTTTTTTTTGGACTTTCTAATTTTTCCTTGTGCCTCTTTCTATATATATATATATATATATATATATATATATTGTAAATATAAAAATATCTTCTTCTTTTTTGAATTTGGCGTCTTCGCGCCAATTTCTCTTTTCTTCCTTTCTTCTTCTTCTTCTTCTTCTTCTTCTTCTTCTTCTTCTTCTTCTTCTTCTTCTTCTTATTCTTCTTCTTCTTCTTCTTCTTCTTCTTCTTCTTCTTCTTCTTCTTCTTCTTCTTCTTCTTCTTCTTCTTCTTCTTCTTCTTCTTCTTCTTCTTCTTCTTCTTCCACTGGTCACCCAAGGAGGCTGCTCACCACCTCCTTCCTCCCCTCACTGGTCACCCAAGGAGGCTGCTCACCACCTCCTTCCTCCCCTCAACACGACCACCATCCTCATCACCTCGGTTTCTTGCTCCGGCCAGCACCATCATCACCCTTGTTTGCCTCTATTTTTCCCTCTCTTCTCTGTTTCCTCACTAGCCAACCTTCCCTCTCTTTGTTTTCATTTTATTTATAGCCATCAGTGGCAGAGGTGTGGGGGGTGCAGGGCTGGGGCACGTATGGTTCAGGACTTGTAAACCCCCATAAATTATTGTACTTGGGTTGATTATGTACTGTAATTCAATAAACAAAGTTGAGGATATGTACTATTGGAGGTGAATTAACAGGAAATATAATCGTGGCAAGGGAGTGGCTCAAAAGAATTAATTTAATTAAATTATATTAGTTTCAAGAATGAATATCAATGGAAATGGAAATAAAGTCAGTGTACGTATGAACTACAGAAATATCTATACAAAATAATAATTAATCAATAAATTCATTAAAGAAATTTGCCAAGTGTAAAAGTATAGAGATATGTACATATACATGTGGTTGAGAAATATTGCATCCATTCTTTAAAATCAAGCATATGGGTACATGAATAAATAAATAATTATATGTATCAATACCTATACCTAGGTACATATATATATATATATATATACATACATATATGTATGCAATATGTATACAAAGAGGGACATGTAACCCCTACATGCCGAGCCCTCCAGGATTTATGTATAAACATTATATATAGAAGTTAAAAAAAAAATCTCGAGGACAGCCTTTTACAAGGCCTATAAAAAAATAATGGTACAAATGTGCATAAATACATGAGGAAAGAATAATCGAGAGTCCTAAGACTGTCTGGCAAGCATTGTCCATTGGTAGGAGATGTGATATGGGCATGAGTGTCTCCTTAAACATGCTGAGTTGGTGAAAGCAGGTTAACAATTGACATTGCAGCAAGAAAAGATAGAAGAAGCAGAGACTTTGAGAGACGTAACCATCGATTCAGTAGAGAAGGTAAGTAAAAGTCTAAAGACTGGCAAAAAAGGTAGCCAACCGAGGCAACCTGTGCCTGCTACAGTTTTATTATACTGCAGCAGAAGGAAGTAAGAAAGAAAAACAGATTGGAGCAGTTGGAAGGCTGCTGAACCAAGAAGAAAAGAGAGCAAGAAATGTGAATTATGGCTGAAGACTGAGAGGGGAGCTGAGGTAGTATATATTGATACAAGCTGAAGCAAAAATTGAAACGAAGAAAGGAGGACAAAACGTAACAAAGTGAAGAGGGCAGAAGACAGTGACAATCGAGGGATGCTGCAGGCACTAGGAAAACCATGGACCAAAAAAATTCGAAATGCAACGAATTCTGTCTGACCTTAAGACAGAACTGAAGCAGTAAAGGAGCAGGGCAGAGGCATGTTGTTGATAGCTTGCTGAGAAATTGTAAGATAGCCAAAGAAGATAGGGGATGCGAGATGAGGAGAAACAATAGAGACAAAGAAGGGAAGCTGGAAACCGAGAGGGGTGCAATAGAAATAGAGGACATAAGTCCTCTGCAACTTGGAAAACCAAAGAGCTATAAGGGTGATGATGACAATGGTGGTGGTGGAGGTAAAAACGAGGGATGCAAGTGTGAGACCCCCTATATGTATAGTTGTAACGTGTGTAATTGGATCAATGAATGCTGATGGACTTGTAATGTAAAGTGTAATTGATGTAAGTCCATGGATTCAATATACATATGTGTAATACGATTTGTAATGTACATACAAGTTTCATTATGTATAAATATGAAGAAATGAGTTCTTATAAGAGATGAATGTGATTGGAACTCAAAATGAGTAGTGTGGTAAATGGAAGGAAGTTGCATGAATATAAATGCTTCCATTTGGTTTTATATAGTATACCTTTGGATATACAAGGAATGCACACAAGTTTCTATGTGAATAAGGTATGAAGAGATGCAATTTTCAAGTCATAAAGGTGGATGGATGAGAAAATGGCCATGGTAGCAGATTAAGCATGTTTTGGTGTAAGTTGCAGCAAGAAAACTGCAGAAAATCTGAAAAATATGAAGGCTAGATCGATCTCGTAGGATGAGAGATCGATCTGAAAGAGGCAGAATGCTCTCATTTGAGCAATGGAATAGAGCAGATCGATCTCCAATGGGGCCAGATCAATCTCCTAAACATTCTGTAATGAAAAGATCGATCCTTAAGCATACAGATCGATCTCCTTAGCTCTCTGTTTGGGAGCAGATCGATCTCATGCTTAAAATGTCATGAAAAAAAGGGATTTAAGGGGACCAGATTGATCTCCTCCTAGTACAGATCGATCTCCTTAAGCTATTTCTATAAAAGGAGCGCTAAAATCTGAAGATTTCGAGAAAACAACATCACCCTTCCATTTTTCACCCAAAACATAAGTTTATCTCTCTAAAATCAGCCATTTTCGGTAAGAATTGAGGGGAGGCCATTAGACACTAAGTTATTCATCTTAAGGAAGAGAACAACATAGTTGGAACCCAAAATCCCATTGTTGGTATTGAAGGAGCTAAAGGCATTGTCATTTGGAGCAAGAAGAGAAATCAGATTTGGTAAGCTTCTAATACTCTAGCCTAATTACATTGTGTATTTAATTGATTTTGGAGTTGATTGGCATGTATATGGATGATAGAAATCATCTAGAAAGCAATGGAACACATATAACCTAGAAAATGGAATAAGTCTAGAGTAAAAAAGTGTGATTGAGTATGTTAATGATTTATGGATTATGGTAAGCTGTTATAGAAGTAATATGAATGATGTGGAGTGGTTAAATGAAGCCACATTGTGAATTTGGATCAGTTAGAGATTTGTGGGAATTGCTAAGTTGTCAATTGAGTAATGTGGATGATTTGTAATGGGTAAATGAAACTACAATGTGGGTTTAGTGGAATTTGGAAAATGAGCACATGTAGTGTTGATGGAACAACCATAGTGAGGAAATATATAGGCATAAAGGAACACTATGAACTTAATATCGGTTTAATACCGATTCATTATGAATAAATAGGCCTAAAAGAATCCATAGACCCGAGATATGAATAGAGAAAAGAAATGGGGCCTTATATGAGATGATGAAGCTATAGAGTGAATTGACTATAGCAAAACCCAAAGGTTGCATTAATAGATTGAAATAATGCGAAATATGAATTTGTGCAGTTTCGGAGAGTCGTTGGAGACGCAATCGAACTACGCACACGTAAGCAGCTTTAAAGAAGTGGAATCACATGTCGCTATTCTAGGTAAGGAAATTTTATGAGTATCTAGAGGTAGCTGCTTGTATTTTATGGGTATATAGGGTGTTATAAATTTGCATGATGGTTTGGAAAAGTGGTTGATGATGTATGTGAATAATTATGAGTACGTATATGATTTGGTTTATATGGATGTATAAAAAGGGATAGTAAGGCTAATAATTGCATAAATCACGTGTTTTGAATGTTTTCACAAAACATAATGCCTTAATTTGAGCAAATAAAAGGATAGGCTGGCTAGTACTTGAATGATGTTGCGAAATAGCCCATGTGAGGTGTTAAACATGTTATAAGATGTTTTGAATGTATGTGATCCGCCTATCGTGTGTATGTGATTTAATTCGCATTGGAGCCTCGTTCGCGCTAGATTTCGATGTTTTCATTTGTATGAAATGTGCTAGAGCTTATCTCGCAACTTGATTTGAAAACTATGATGATGTTTATAAACTGTACTGGAGCTTCTGTTCGTATATGGCTTTTGAGTGGTTTTTCTTATGAGTATAACCGTACTAGAGCTATGCTCGTACGTGGTCTCTTTATGGTAGGATGCATGAGTCGTACTAGAGCTTTGCTCGCACAAGTTTGCACATTGTGATACATATGAGGTCGTGAAAGTTGGTAAGATCCTCAAGCCCTACATCCTTAAGCCCAAGGAGGTGGGGAGGTTCTGTTAGGCATGGAGGCTCTGTTCGGTGGGAGGCTCTCTGACGGTAAGATCCTTAAGCTAACATCCTTAAGCCCGAGGAGGCGGGGAGGCTCGATTAGGCGGGGAGGCTCTGTTCGGTGGGTTTGCTCTTTTACGGAAGGATCCGTAAGTCAACATCCTTAAGCCCTGGAGGGGGGAGAGGCTCTGTTCGGCAAGGAGGCTCTCCTACATAGGTACAGAAGGATCCTTAAGCCCTGGAGGGGCGGGAAGCTCTGTTCGGCAGGGAGGCTCTCCTACATGGATATGAATAATTCTTGGTATGGGGTAGGTAAGACCTAGGAATGGCACCCCCAATCACGATATGAGTCCACGGAGTACGCTGTACCGTGTATATCACATGGAGTACGATATACTTCGCGATGGTTATGTGATGAGAAAGTCTGGCAAGGGATAATCCACCTTTGTGCTAGCACGATACCCCGCACACCTGGATGCGTGTGGTCTGAGATGATTTATGACTTAGTTGGTCCACATAGGCACTTTTGATATAGTGACCTGATTTTTATTACATATGTGTGATTGTGATTATCCAAGGTAGACCCAAGGGAGTGGTCGAGCCTCGTGGGATTTGATCTGTGAAATGGTAATGATGTTTGTGATTGAGAAAATGGTTTGTGATGGGATTGTATGTGTTTGAGAAAGAGCTTTATGATGTGATTTAAAAAGGATGTTTGAAGTGAATTTCCCTTTTTATTATGTGATTTGACAATTGAGCACGAGATGGCTTATACATGATGATTTACCATGTTTTATTATGCCAATTTACATGATTTAAATACATGATATATGTAAACGCATATGGCATAGTTTTATTTTCCTCATGCTCCAAAACATAAACGATTTATGCATAACACTATCAGCATGTAGATACAGTAGTTATCTATCATGCTTGCATTATTGCCTTACTGAGCGTGTGGTTGCTCATCCCTCTCTATTTTCCCCCTCCTACAGAGCGTGCATAGTAGCCCAGTGAGGACTGAGGCGTGGTATTTTGGACATCCGCTGCATCTCTATCACTCAGAGGTATACACACAATGATTCCTTTTTGTATCTAAACAATGTAAAAGCACAATAGTCATTTGAAATGTAATTATGGGGGATATAGATGTCAGTAATCATATTTTGTATAAGTAAACGATTAATTTCGAATGTATGACATCGTTTCATTAAATTGTGAATGAATGGTAAGTGGTGGTTATTATTGACTCAGAGCCCAACTGTATGTGGTGAGTTGTTCACGATCGGGTAAGGTAACAGTAAAACCCAAAAAATTTATTGAGATTTTCGATAAAAGGGAATGAAAAAGGGTCGTGACAGAGATTGGTATCAGAGCTGAGTTGGCTTGATGTGAATTAGTAATAAAACATAAGAAAAGTACATCCCTATGTTACTGTGCTTTTGTTTAGATACAACTGTGTATACCATGATGGATTGAGCTTAATAAATTATTTTAATACAGGAAGTTAGGCATTATGCCAATTACGCGCCACGGTAGAGGGGCAAGAGCATGTGCTAGAGGCCATAGAGGTAGGCCTGAGAGCCGTGCGGAGCCACAGACTGATCAGGCTCCACAGAATCCTGTTGGGAGAGCAGAAGATATTGAGGCTCGCTTCGCTAGGATAGAGCGGAGTATTGAGAACCTGGTGGAGATAGTCACGCAGGCTTTGGGTGCCGGTGATAGACAAGGTCCCACAACACAGCCTGGTGCTACTAGACAGGCAGCTGCAGAGGCGGAGAGACCTAGGCTACTGAGACGATGACACCTCCAGTATAGGATATGGATTCTCCTATCGCTCCACAGCAAAGCGGTAGTGATTTAGGTTATGACTGCGACTTGAGCAGACTACGAGAATTCCAAGCATTGAAACCCCCAGTGTTCAGAGGGGTGAAAGACCCGGTTGTCACGGAGGACTGTGTGTATGAGATGGAGAAATTGTATAGGTTTTTTCGATGTACTTCAGCTGAGAAGGTTGCCTTTGTCGTGTTTATGCTGAAAGGAGAGGCAGAGCACTGGTGGAGATCCACCGAAGCTATTTTGAGGGCCAGACATTTTGAGATCTCATGGAAGATATTTCTGGAGGCCTTCAGGAGATAGTACATCCCAGCCACCGCACAGAGAAAATTGCAGATGAAATTCATGAATCTGGTTTAGGGGAACCGTACTGTAGACGAGTATGAGTTCAAGTTTATGTCTTGGGGAGATATGACCTGGACACGATGGGTAGTAAGACCCGAAAGATACAGAAGTTCATGGATGGATTGAGATTGGCCATCCGGATAAAGCTAGCTCCCTTCAACATTTTGACCTATGAGGAGGCTGTACATAAGGCTTAGTTATGCGAGCAAGATTTTGAGCAGAATGCCTCCGAGCTTGGGAGAATTGGTGTCACGAAGGATAGAGATAGGAAGAGATTCGAGAGGGATAGAGTGGCAAGGAAAGGAGGCTCAAGGTATTTTGAGAAAATACCTAAGATCGATGAGGTGTAGGAGAGAGCTGCTAGACCTCTCGTGTACCCTGCTTTGACTACACCGAGGGGTATGGCTATTGGAGGACCACGACCTACTACTGATCAGTGTAGGAGATGTGGGAGATTTCATCGGACCAGACCTGATCTGATGACCCCTATAGTGTGTTTTAGATGCGAGAAACTCGGACATATAGCTAAGTATTGTCCCAAGAAGATGGAGACTACCCCATAGAAGGGCAAGGAGCCAGAGAGAGCTCCAATTGAGATAGTTGGCCCGAGAAGGAGGGCCACAGCTGAAGAGAAGGGGAAACAGGCAGTGGATGTGAGCAGGGGAAGAGTGCACGCATTGGACCAGGACACTGCGGATGCATCGACGGATGTGATTAAAGGTACCATCCGAATCTTTGATTTAGAAGCATTGGTATTATTTGATCCTGGTGCCACGCATTCCTTCATATCACTTTCCTTTGCATATAAATTATTGAAGTATGTGGAGCCTGTATTATTGGATAAGATGTTGATGATTTCCACACCCATGAATGATAGTCAATTGACTGAGCATGTATGTAGGGATTGTAAACTGATGATAGAGGGAAAAAAATGGCAACCGATTTAATTTTATTGAATATGAATGATTTTGATATAATTTTAAGAATGGATTGGCTGGCTGCCAATCGGGTTGTGATGGATTATCATGCAAAAACCTTGATGTTTCTTGAGATAGAAAACCATGTTCTAAGACTTATGAAATGAAATGAAATCACATAATTATGATGAATGAAATGAGTATGATTTTAATTTATAATGTTTGAGAGATGAATTCACTGTTTATTTTGAATGTGGATGTGATGACTTGTGATACTAACGGTGGAAAGGATAATGTGAAGGGTTCATTACCTACGTGATCAATACAGATGAGGCACACCTGGAATTGAGGGACATACTCGTAATTGTGGATTACCCTAATGTCTTTTCGAACGAATTACCAGGACTACCACCTAAAAGGGAAATGGAATTTTGTATAGAGTTAGTGCTTGGTACCAATCCGATATCGAAACCATCATATAGAATGGCTCCGATAGAGTTGGAAGAGCTAAAGAAGCAATTGCAAGAGTTGCTGGGGAAGGGGTTTATAAGACCGAGTGTCTCACCTTGGGGAGCAACGGTACTATTTGTAAGAAAGAAGGATGGAAGCCTCCGACTGTGTATAGATTATCGGTTGTTGAATAAGGCCACCATTAAGAACAAATACCCCCTTCCACGTATAGATGATATGTTGGATCAGCTCCAGGGTGCCCAAGTATTTTTTAAGATAGATCTGCGGTCAGGGTATCATCAGTTGAGGATCAGGAGTGAAGATGTAGCCAAGATAACATTTTGTACTCGTTATGGCCACTACGAGTTCTTGGTGATGCCATTCGGATTGACGAATGCCCCCACAACATTTATGGCGCTGATGAATGATATATTCAAGCCATACCTAGATAAGTTTGTGATTGTGTTCATTGATGACATATTGGTTTATTCCAAGTCTAGGGAAGGTCATAAGAAGCGCTTGAGAGTAGTTCTGCAGACCCTCCGAGAGAAAGAGTTATATGCCAAACTCAGCAAGTGTAACTTTTAGTTAGAGCAGATCTCTTTTTTAGGCCATGTTGTATCGAAGGATAGGGTATCAATGGATCCAACCAAGATAGAGGCAGTTGTACAATGGGAACAGCCTAAGACAGTTATTGAGATCAAAAGTTTTCTGGGATTGGTAGGTTATTATTAGAGATTTGTAGAGGGTTTCTCCAGACTAGCTGCTCCGTTGACACGCCTCACACGTAAGGATGTTAAGTTTGTTTGGGATGAGGCATGTGAGAGGAGTTTTGAGGAGCTTAAGCGTCAATTGACCACTGCTCCAGTTCTCACCATTCCTACTAACTTAAGAGGATTCTCGGTGTATACGGATATATCACACCAGGGATTGGGCTGTGTACTTATGCAGGATTGGAAGGTAATTACCTATGGATCTAGACAGTTGAAAGATCACAAAAGGAACTACCCGACCCATGATTTGGAGTTGGCGGTCATGGTATTTGCTTTGAAAATATGGCGCCACTATCTCTATGGTGAGAAATTTTAGGTGTTCACAGATCATAAGAGCCTTAAGTACCTGTTCTAACAGAAAGAGCTGAATATGAGACAGAGGAGATGGCTCAAACTTTTAAAGGACTATGATTGTGAAATCATGTACCACTCGAGTAGGGCAAATGTAGTTGCCGATGCTTTGAGCAGGAAGAACCTTGGGTTGGTGTCTTATATGATGGTACGAGAACATGAATTGCTGGAACAATTTACGAACCTCAGTTTGGATGTAACCCCACCTGGATCTGAGAGACTTAAGATCATGGCTAGTTTAAGACTGGACCCAAAATTGATTGGCCATTTTCGGCAAGCCCAGTAGAGCGATCGACGGTGCATCGATTGGCTGAGACAGATACAGACAAGTGTAGGTACTAATATTGAGCTGAGTGCTGATGGGACATTGAGGTTCAGAGGCAGAGTATGTGTTCCCGAGGATCCTGAGATCAGAAGGTTAATTTTATCAGAGGCTCACTCATCACAGTATACGATACATCCGGGAAGTACCAAGATGTATCAAAACCTTCGGATGGTTTATTGGTGGTCTGGAATGAAAAGAGACATTGTTGAATATGTCGCTAAGTGTCTCATTTGTCAGCAAGTGAAGGCAGAGTATCAGAAGCCTGTAGGATTATTGCAGCCTTTACCAATACCGACTTGGAAATTGGAGCACGTCACCATGGATTTTGTGATGGGATTGCCGAGGACCCGCAGAGGTCATGATGCCATATGGGTTATTATGGACTGGTTGACTAAGTCCGTCCATTTCTTAGCTATGAGAGCTACTGATACTCTGAGTCAATTGGCGAACCTGTATATTCGAGAGATAGTACGACTACATGGTGTACCAATGAGCATTGTTTCTGATAGGGATGCCCACTTCACTTTCCATTTATGGGAACATTTTGAGGAAACGCTAGGGACTCGACTGAGTTTTAGCACCGCTTTTCATCCTCAGACAGATGGGCAGTCAGAGAGGACTATACAAACCCTCGAGGATATGTTGAGAGCGTGTGTGATGGATTTTAGAGGCTCTTGGTGTGAGACCCCGTATATGTATAATAGTATATATGTGCATAGAAATGTAATTAAGTGACGTATATGTGATGTAAGTCCATAAGTTAATGTACACGCTTGTAATAAGAGTTGTGATGGTACATACAAGTTACATTATGTGTGAATGTAAAGAAATGGACTTAAACATGTGGAGAATGTGAGTAGAATGGATTATGAGTAGTGGGGTAAAATGGAAGTAGAATTGCATAAGTTGTGCACTTTCATTTGGTTTATATCATGTAATTTTGGATATACAAAGATTCTACACAAGTTTTAATAGGTATGAAGTATTATGGGATATCATATCCAAGTGTCCAAGATGATTGAATGAGAAAATGATCATGGTAGCAAATTAAGGATGTTTGAGTATGAGTTGCTACAGAAGAACTGCAGAAAATCTGGAAACTATGAAGGGCAGATCGATCTCATGGGATGAGAGATCGATCTGGAAGAGCCAGAATGCTCTTATTTGGGTAATGGAATAGAGCAGATCGATCTCTAATGGAGCCAGATCGATCTCCTAAGCATTCTGTAATGAAATGATCGATCCTCAAGCACCCAGATCGATCTCCTTAGCTCTCTATTTGGGAGTCGATCGATCTCATGCTTCGACAGATCGATCTCATGCTTAAAATGCCGTGAAAAAGAAGGATTTAAGGGGACCAGATCGATCTCCTCTTGGACCAGATCGATCTCCTCAAGCTATTTCTATATAAGGAGAGTTGAAAATCTAAAAATTTTGGGAAAAACACTAACCTTCCACTTTCAACCCAAAAACCTAACTTTCTCTCTCTAAAATCAGCCATTTTCAGTAAGATTTAAAGAGAGACCATTAGAGGTAAAGTTGTTCCTATCAAAGAGGAGAACAACATAGTTGGAAGGCATTTTCCCATTGTTGGTATTGAAGGAGCTAAGGGCATTGTCATTTGGAGCAAGAAGAGAAATCAAATTGGGTAAGATTCTAACACTCCAACTATGGTACATTGTCTATATAATTGATTTTGGTGTTGTTTGGCATGAGTATGGATGGTTAGAAACTATCTAAAATGCATTGGAATGATTATGACCTAGAAATGGTCTAGAGTGAGAAAGTGAAATGTATGGAGATTAATGATGAAAGTAGAAGTTATTAATAGTGTTGTGGTATGATTTTAAGATGTGGCTAGTGGATAAATTGTGAGATTTACCTAAAAGAGGTAAAATATGGATTAAGGCATTTGTAAAATGCATAAGTGAATAATATTGACTAGTGAGGTCAATTATGGGTTAAAAACATTAACTCAATTGATTGAATGAATGAATTGCAGCTTCCGAGGATACGCCGAGGCGAGTTGAGCCAAGAGCGTGAGAAGCTAAAAGGAAAGGAGTCACACCAAGTAAATCGAGGTAAGGGAATTGTGTGGACTCTTAGAGATATCTGTGTACAATTTGGGCGCTTAAATGTTTTGCTAGAATGCATGAGATTAGGAAATGATGTTGGGTGATTGAAGGGCAAAAGTTGGGAGTTTGAGAAATGTGCATGAAAACAAAAGCATATTGCTTTGAAAATCATGTTTTATTGCTTTTTAGCAAATGATTGGTAGGTTGGCTAACATTGAAATGATTTACAAAAGAAATGAGTGTGTTTTGGTTTTGTTAACCATATTTTGCAAAGTTTTGAGCCACCTACATGATTTCGTGAGTATGAAAGCATGCAAGAGTATGACTCGCACGAAATTTGACGTTTTTTATACACATGAGTGCTAGAGGCACTAGTTTTCACATGGATTTCATAATTGTTTTGGCATTGTGCTTGGAGTTTGTCTCGCACTGGATGCCCACCTTGCATGTTGTCGTGTTTGGAGCTTCGAGTAGACTGGGTGTCACATCGATTAAATAGGCTCACACGTGCATTATTTTGACATGATTAATTAGCCATGTTAGGAGCTTCAGGTAGGCAAGAGGTCGTGCCGATTAAATAGGCTCACACGTGCGTTTGAGATGTGGCGTGATATGATGTGTTGATTGAGTCCACAGAGTACGTGTACCGTGCATGTAGCATGGAGTACATTGTACCGTGTTGAGATGTGACGTGTCATCTTCGGATGAGATCTGCTATAGACAGACGGGTAGGATTTGACCCACCTCCCGTGTGGAAGTAGATAGTGGTGATATCTCGCACACCTGATCCGTGTAGCAGGTATCACAGGTTATGTACATAGGCCTTGAGGTTATTACCTGTTGTTGAACTGCCTATCTCACATGTCTATTGCTATTTGAGAATAAATCCATGTTTGAAATGATTTGTGGGTCAGGAAAGTCCAAGGGTGGGCTGAGACCTGACCAATGTTGGATTGATTTGTTAATGGTTTTTAAAGTGCACGAATGCATGATGTTTAATGCCATGCTTTATTGTGAAAATGCATGATGGTTAATGCCATGCTTTTATTGTGAATTATGCATGATGATTTATACCATGCTTTGAGTTGAAATGTGCACTGGATTTTAACAGTATGAATGCTTTACATACCATTAACACAATCATACACTCATGTTTTGAGATAAATGATGAATTAAATGCTTTTGAGCATGGCATCACGATCACGTAGATAGTGCAGTATCTACCTGTTCGCATGATTGTCTTACTGAGCGTGTGGTTTGCTCACCCCCCTTATTTTCCCTCTCTCTACAGAGATTTGAGTATAGAGTGAGCGTGACTGGAGGTGTTCCCTTTTTGGTAATCCGCTGCATCCCATCGCTAAAGGTATACACACTGTTGAAATTTTGTATCTAAACTTACGATAGCACAGTAGCATTTTGTATGTAACTATTGGGGATGTAAAACAATGTAAACACATGTAACTACTCTGATATATATACATTTATACAAGTGTTTACTTACGAATAATATAGAAATTGAATTGGTATGGAGTGAGTTAGACGTTAACACATAGCCCAACTATTGAGAGTGTGGTTGTTCACGATCAAAGAAGGATGACTAATAATTGATGCATGAAAATGCGAAAAATTTATACGTATTTTGGTGAGTTGAGGGTCGTGATAGAAGTTGGTATCAGAGCTCGAGTTGGTTTGACGTGTGTCGTGTCTAAAATACTTAATAAGTTGGAAAAATTATATCCCCATGTTACTGTGCTTGTTTAGATACAATTGTGTGTGTGTTGATGGGTTGACTAAGTAATTAGTTGTGAATGTAGGGAATTGAGTAAATATGCCTAATACCAGTCACGGTAGAGGGATGACAGCACAGGCTCGAGGCCGTAGAGGTTGGCCTAGGGGTCGTGTTGAGCCGAAAACACACGAGGCTCAGGATGATGTTGAGGTCGAGGCTGATGTTGAGCACGCTCCATAGGGTCCAGAGGAGAGGCCCGAGAGTACTGAGGCTCACTTCGCGAGGATCGTGCGAAGCATTGAGATGATTGTGGAGTTGGTCACCCAATCTTTATCTGGAGTTGGCGGTAGACAGAGTCCCGCTACATAGGGTGATGCCGAGTAGGCAGCATCTCCTGAGGCACGGGCAAGGCAAGCCCAAAGACCTCAGACGACAGATACCCCACCCACATAGGATGTGCCTACGCCGGTTGCTACGCCAGGCAGTAGAGGTTGGGGATATGGATGTGATTTGGATAGACTGCAGTAGTTCTAGAAGTTTGGACCGCCGTCTTTCAATGGAGTAAAGGACCTAGTAGCGACGGAGGATTAGATCAGTGAGATCGAGAAATTATATAGGTTCTTTGAGTGCACTACTACCGAGATGGTAGCATTTGTCGCTTTTATGCTGAAGGGATCAGCAGAACATTGGTGGAAGTCCACCAGGCCTATTTTGAGAGCCCGATATACTTAGATCAGCTGAGATGTATTTCTAGAGGCCTTTCGGAGACAGTATATCTCGGATACCGCATAGCGAAAGCTAAAAATGGCATTTTTGGGACTAACCCAAGGGAGCAGGACTATGGATAAGTATGAGACTGCTTTTATATCCCTGAGCAGATATTATCCCAACACGATGGGTAATGAGGTCGAGAAAATCCAGAAGTTTGTGGATGGATTGAGATCGACCATCAGGTTGAGATTGGTTCCTCTGGATATACCGACCTATGAAGAGGCAGTGCGCAGGGCGCAATTGTGTGAACAAGATATTGATAGAATCGCCTCAGAGTTTGGAAAGGTTAGTAAGATGAGGGACTGAGATAAGAAAAGACCAATGATAGATAGAGGCTTCAGTTATAAAAGATGCAAGAGATTCTCTGGAAAGAGGCCGAGAATTGATGAGATCCGGGAGAGGACAGTTAATACTCCCATATATCTGGCCATTGCTCCAGCTAAGGGAATCGTGATTGGAGGGCCACGGCCTACTACGGAACAGTATGGCAAGTGTGGTAGGTACCATAGTACTCGACCATGTTATAGACCTCAGGTTGTATGCTTCAGATGTGGGAAGTCAGGACACATAATCAGAGATTGCCCAGAGATGATAGAGAGAGCCCCACAGAAGGGCAAGGAGCCAGAAAGAGCTCCAGTTGGTACAGCTGCTCCGAGGAGAAGGGCTACAGCTAAGGAAAAAGGGAAGCAAGCAGTGGGTGTGAGCAGAGGACAAGTGCACGGACTGGACTAGGACACTGCGGATCAGTCATCGGATGTGGTAAAAGGTACCATCCAAATCTTTGATTTAGAAGCTTATGTACTGTTTGATCCTGGTGCCACGCATTCTTTTGTATCACCATCCTTTGCATGTAAATTGTTGAAGCATGTAAAACCCACACTGCTTGATAAGATGTTGTTGATATCTACCCCTATGAATGATAGTCAGTTGACTGAGCATGTATATAAGGGTTGTAAGATGAGGATAGAAGGTAAAGAAACGGCATCTGATTTAATTTTATTAAATATGAGTGATTTTGATGTAATCCTAAGGATGGATTGGTTGGCTGCCAATCATGTTGTTATGGATTGTCAAGCAAAAACTTTGATGTTTCCAAAGATAGACAATCTTGTAGTAAATTTTGTCAAATGAAGTTAAAGAACATGATTTTTATTAAGTGTAATGAGTACAATCTTGATACATGATGTATGAGAGATAAATTTGTTTATCAATTTTATGTGTGACTATGATGATTTATGATACTAATGGTGGAAAGAATAATGTGAAGGGTTCATCGCTTATGTGATTGAGACGGATAAGGCACGCCCAGAATTGGGAGACATTCTAGTGGTTAAGGAATTTTCAGATGTCTTTCCGGATAAGTTACCAGGGTTAACTCCAGATAGGGAAATGGAGTTTGGCATAGATTTGGTTCCTGGTACAGAACCAATGTCCAAGCCACTGTACAGAATGGCTCAAGTTGAGTTGGAGGAGTTAAGGAAACAGTTACAGGAGTTACTGGAGAAGGGGTTCATTAGGCCGAGCGTCTCACCATGGGGAGCACCGGTTCTGTTTGTAAGGAAGAAGGATGGAAGCCTCCGACTGTGTATAGATTATCGATTGTTGAATAAGGCCACCATCAAAAATAAGTACCCCTTCCACGCATCGATGACTTGTTAGATCAGCTTAAGGGAGCGCAGGTCTTTTCCAAGATAGATTTGAGATAAGGGTACCATCAGTTGAAGATACGAGGTGGAGATGTACCCAAGACAGCTTTTCGTACCCAGTATGGACATTATGAGTTTATGGTTATGCCATTCGGGTTGACGAATGCTCCCGCAGCTTTTATGTCTTTGATGAATGAGGTATTCCACCAGTACTTGGATCGCTTTGTTATTGTGTTTATTGATGATATACTGGTGTATTCAAGGTCTAGAGAGGAGCATGAACGGCACCTAAGGATAGTGCTGCAAACCCTCTGAGAGAAGAAGTTGTACGCTAAACTCAGTAAGTGTGACTTTTGGTTGGAACAGATCTCTTTTCTGGGTCACATAGTATCAAAGGATGGAGTATCAGTGGATCCATCTAAGATTGAGGCCGTAGTTCAGTGGCAGAGACCCCAGACAGTGACAGAGATCAAGAGTTTTCTGGGTTTAGCTGGATATTATCGAAGGTTTGTAGAGGGATTTTCGAGGTTAGCTGCTCCTTTGACACACCTCACAAGAAAGAATATGGAGTTTGTATGGGACGATAAGTGTGAAGAAAGTTTTGAGGAGCTGAAAAGGAGATTAACCACAGCTCCGACCCTCACCATTCCTACCAACTCAGGAGGTATCTTGGTGTATGCGGATGATTCACATCTGGGACTGGACTGTGTATTGATGCAGGAGGGAAGGTAGTAGCTTATGGATCAAGACAGTTAAAGGATCATGAGAGGAACTACCCGACCCATGAGTTAGAGTTGGCAGCGGTGGTGTTTGCGCTGAAGATATGGCGCCACTACCTCTATGGTGAGAGATTTCAGATTTATACAGATCATAAAAGCCTTTAGTACCTATTCTCATAGAAAGAGTTGAACATGAGACAGAGGAGATGGCTCGAGCTGTTAAAGGATTATGATTGTGAGATCCTGTACCACCCGGGTAAGGCAAATGTGATTACTGATGCATTGAGTAGGAAGCATCTCGGGATGGTGTCATTTATGATGGTCAGGGAACACGAGCTGTTGGAACCGTTCATGAACCTCAGTTTGGATATGACCCCGCCTGACGCTGATAGTGGATTTATGATAGCTAGCCTGCAGTTGGAACCGGATCTGGTAGATCGAATTTGACAGGCTCAGTGAGTTGATCAGCAGTGTAGTGATATTGTCAGGTAGATACAGAGAGGTATAGACATGGACTTTGAGTTGAGTTCGGATGGGCTATTGAGGTTCAGAGGTAGGATATGTGTTCCTGATGATGCAGAGATCAGAAGGTTGATCTTAACAGAGGCTCACTCATCGAAGTATACGATACATCTAGGGGGTACTAAGATGTATCAAAACCTTCAAAAAGTTTATTGGTGGTCTGGAATGAAAAAGCACATTACTGAATATGTTGCTAAGTGTCTCGTTTGTCAGCAGGTGAAGGTAGAGCATCAGAAGCCTGCAGGGTTATTGCAGCCTCTACCAATACCGACATGGAAGTGGGAGCATGTCACCATGGATTTTATGATGGGATTACCAAGGACCCGCAGAGGTCATGATGCTATATGGGTGATTGTGGATTGGTTGATGAAATCAGCCCATTTTCTAGCTATGAGAACTACCGATACTATGAGCTAGTTAGTGAACCTATATGTACGCGAGATAGTGAGGCTACATGGAATTCCAGTGAGCGTTGTTTCTGATAGGGATGCCCACTTCACTTTTCAGGAAGCGATGGGGACCTAGTTGAATTTTAGCACCGCATTTCATCCTCAAACAGATGGTCAGTCAGAGAGGACTATACAGACCCTAGAGGATATGTTGAGAGCATGTGCATTGGATTTTGGAGGCTCCTGGATGACCATTTGCCACTCATAGAGTTCGCGTATAATAACAGTTTTCATGCGAGTATCGGGATGGCACCATATGAGGCATTATATGGGCGTAGATGCCGTTCCCCTATTGGATGGGAAGAGGTTGGTGACAGACAGATCTTTGCTCCCGACTTGGTTAGACAAGCCTCTGAGGACGTCCAATTGATATGTGAGAGGTTACAGACAGCTCAGAGCAGGCAAAAGAGTTATGCTGACAGGAGACGGAGACCACTAGAGTTTAATGTGGGTGAGTCAGTGTTTTTAAAAGTTTCCCCTTCGAAGGGAATTATGAGATTCGGAAAGAAGGGAAAGTTGAGCCCTCGATATATAGGGCCATTTGAGATACTTGATAAGGTAGGAGATAAGGCTTATAGATTGACATTGCCACCAAAGTTGGCAAGTGTGCATAACGTCTTCCAGTATCCATGTTGAGGAAGTACCACCCAGATCCGACGCATGTAATAAGGTATGAGCCATTGGAGCTCAACGAGGGTATGACATACGTCGAGAAGCCAGTTCAGGTACTGGACAGAAAAGAGAAAGTGTTAAGGACAAAGATAATTCCCTTAGTGAAAGTGCTTTGGCAACATCACACTGTGGAAGAAGCCACATGGGAATTGGAGAGTTTGATGCGGGAGAAGTATCCCGAGTTGTTCACAGAATAATTGGTTCTAATTTGGAGGACCAAATTTTCCAAGTGGGGGAGAATGAGAGACCCCGTATATGTATAATAGTATATATGTGCATAGAAATGTAATTAAGTAACGTATATGTGATATAAGTCCATAAGTTAATGTACACGCTTGTAATAAGAGTTGTGATGGTACATACAAGTTACATTATGTGTAAATGTAAAGAAATGGACTTAAACATGTGGAGAATGTGAGTAGAATGGATTATGAGTAGTGTGATAAAATAGAAGTAGAATTGCATAAGTAGTGCACTTCCATTTGGTTTATATCATGTAATTTTGGATATACAAAGATTCTACACAAGTTTTAATAGGTATGAAGTATTATGGGATATCATATCTAAGTGTCCAAGATGATTGAATGAGAAAATGATCATGGTAGCAAATTAAGGATGTTTGAGTATGAGTTGCTACAAAAGAACTGCAGAAAATCTGGAAACTATAAAGGGCAGATCGATCTCATGGGATGAGAGATCGATCTGGAAAAGCCAGAATGCTCTTATTTAGGTAATGGAATAGAGCAGATCGATCTCCAATGGAGCCAGATCGATCTCTTAAGCATTCTGTAATGAAAAGATCGATCCTCAAGCACCAGATCGATCTCCTTAGCTCTCTATTTGGGAGCAGATCGATCTCATGCTTCAACAGATCGATCTCATGCTTAAAATACCGTGAAAAAGAGGGATTTAAGGGGACCAGATCGATCTCCTCTTAGACCAGATCGATCTCCTCAAGCTATTTCTATATAAGGAGTGTTGAAAATCTAAAAATTTTGGGAAAAACACTAACCTTCCACTTTCAACCCAAAAACCTAACTTTCTCTCTCTAAAATCAGCCATTTTCAGTAAAATTTGAAGAGAGACCATTAGAGGCAAAGTTGTTCCTATCAAAGAGGAGAACAACATAGTTGGAAGGCATTTTCCTATTGTTGGTATTGAAGGAGCTAAGGGCATTGTCATTTGGAGCAAGAAGAGAAATCAAATTGGGTAAGATTCTAACACTCCAACTATGGTACATTATCTATATAATTGATTTTGGAGTTGTTTGGCATGGGTATGGATGGTTAGAAACTATCCAAAATGCATTGGAATGATTATGACCTAGAAATGGTCTAGAGTGAGAAAGTGGAATGTATGGAGATTAATGATGAAAAAGATATGTAGAAGTTATTAATAGTGTTGTGATATGATTTTAAGATGTGGTTAGTGGATAAATTGTGAGATTTACCTAAAAGATGTAAAAAGTGTATTAAGGCATTTGTAAAATGCATAAGTGAATAATATTGACTAGTGAGGTCAATTATGGGTTAAAAACATTAACTCAATTGATTGAATGAATGAATCGCAGCTTCCGAGGATACGTCGAGGCGAGTTGAGCCAAGAGCGTGAGAAGCTAAAAGGAAAGGAGTCACACCAAGTAAATCGAGGTAAGGGAATTGTGTGGACTCTTAGAGATATCTGTGCGCAATTTGGGCGCTTAAATGTTTTGCTAGAATGCATGAGATTAGGAAATGATGTTGGGTGATTGAAGGGAAAAAGTTGGGAGTTTGAGAAATGTGCATAAAAACAAAAGCATATTGCTTTGAAAATCATGTTTTATTGCTTTTTAGCAAATGATTGGTAGGTTGGCTAACATTGAAATGATTTACAAAAGAAATGAGTGTGTTTTGGTTTTGTTAACTATATTTTGCAAAGTTTTGAGCCACCTACATGATTTCGTGAGTATGAAAGCGTGCAAGAGTATGACTCACACGAGATTTAACGTGTTTTATACACATGAGTGCTAGAGGCACTAGTTTTCACATGGATTTCATAATTGTTTTGGCATTGTGCTTGGAGTTTGTCTCGCACTGGATGCCCACCTTGCATGTTGCCGTGTTTGGAGCTTCGAGTAGACTGGGTGTCACATCGATTAAATAGGCTCACACGTGCATTGTTTTGACATGATTAATTAGTCGTGTTAGGAGCTTTGGGTAGACAAGAGGTCGACCGATTAAATAGGCTCACACGTGCATTTGAGATGTGGTGTGATATGATGTGTTTATTAGGTTCACGGAGTACATGTACCGTGCATGTAGCATGGAGTACATTGTACCGTGTTGAGATGTGATGTGTCATCTTTGGACGAGATCTGCTATGGACCGACGGGTAGGATTTGACCCACCTCCCGTGTGGAAGCCGATAGTGGTGATATCTCACACACCCGATCCATGTAGCCGGTATCACAGGTTATGTACATAGGCCTTGAGGTTATTACCTGTTGTTGAACTGCCTATCTCACATGTCTACTGCTATTTGAGAATAAATCCATGTTTGAAATGATTTGTGGGTCAGGAAAGTCCAAGGGTGGGCTGAGACCTGACCAGTGTTGGATTGATTTGTTAATGGTTTTTAAAGTGCACGAATGCATGATGTTTAATGCCATGCTTTATTGTGAAAATGCATGGTGGTTAATGCCATGCTATTTGAGAAAATGCATGATGGGTAATGCTATGCTTTTGTTGTGAATTATGCATGATGATTTATACCATGCTTTGAGTTGAAATGTGCACTGGATTTTAATAGCATGAATGCTTTACATACCATTAACACAATCATACACTCATGTTTTGAGATAAATGATGAATTAAATGCTTTTGAGCATGGCATCACGATCACGTAGATAGTGTAGTATCTACCTGTTCGCATGATTGCCTTACTGAGCGTGTGGTTTGCTCACCCCCCTTATTTTCCCCCTCTCTACAGAGATTTGAGTATAGAGTGAGCGTGACTGGAGGCGTTCCCTTTTTGGTAATCCGCTGCATCCCATCGCTAAAGGTATACACACTGTTGGAATTTTGTATCTAAACTTACGATAGCACAGTAGCATTTGTATGTAAATATTGGGGATGTAAAATAATGTAAACACATGTAACAACTCTGATATATATATATATATATATATATACATTTATACAAGTGTTTACTTACGAATAATATACAAATTGAATTGGTATGGTGGAGTGAGTTAGACGTCGACACACAGCCCAACTGTTGAGAGTGTGGTTATTCACGATCAAGGAAGGATGACTAATAATTGATGCATGAAAATGCAAAAAATTTGTACGTATTTTGGTGAGTTGAGGGTCGTAACACTTGGGATGATCACCTACAGTTAACCAAGTTCGCCTATAATAATACCTATCATGCGAGTATCGGGATGGCACCCTATGAGGCACTGTATGGACGTAGATGTCGATCCCCCATTGGATGGGAAGAGGTTGGTGACAGACAGATTTTTGCTTCGAACTTAGTGCAGCAGGCATCTGAGGACGTCTAATTGCTATGTGAAAGATTACGGACAGCTTAGAGCCGACAAAAGAGTTATGCTGATAAGAGATGGAGACCACTAGAGTTTGATGTGGGTGAGTCTGTATTTCTGAGAGTTTCACCTTCGAAGGGTACTATGAGGTTTTGTAAGAAGGGCAAGCTGAGCCCTAGATATATCAGACCCTTCGAGATTTTGGAGAAAGTGAGAGATAATGCGTATAGGTTGGCATTGCCACCGGACTTGGCAAATATCCACAACGTCTTCCACGTCTCTATGCTTCAGAAGTATCACTCGGACTTGACACACGTGATAAGATATGAGCCGTTGGAGCTCAATGAGAGTATGACATATGTTGAGAAGCCGGTTCAGATATTAGACAGAAAAGAGAAGGTGCTACGAAATAAGACAATTCCCTTGGTGAAAGTTCTTTGGCAACATCACATGGTGGAAGAGGCCACATGGGAATTGGAGAACTTGATACGGGAGAAGTACCCCTAGCTTTTTGAAGAGTGACTTCGTTCTAATTTGGAGGACCAAATTCCTTGAAAGAGGGGAGAATGTGAGACCCCCTACATGTATAGTTGTAACGTGTGTAATTGGATCAATGAATGTTAATGGACTTGTAATGTAAAGTGTAATTGATGTAAGTCCATGGATTCAATGTACATATGTGTAATATGATTTGTAATGTACATACAAGTTTCATTGTGTATGAATATGAAGAAATGAGTTCTTATAAGAGATGAATGTGATTAGAACTCAAAATGAGTAGTATGGTAAATGGAAGGAAGTTGCATGAATATAAATGCTTCTATTTGGTTTTATATAGTATACCTTTGGATATACAAGGAATGCACACAAGTTTCAATGTGAATAAGGTATGAATGGATGCCATTTTCAAGTCATAAAGGTGAATAGATGAGAAAATGGCCATGGTAGCAGATTAAGGATGTTTTGGTGTAAGTTGCAGCAGGAAAACTGCAGAAAATCTAGAAAATATGAAGGCCAGATCGATCTCATAGAATAGAGCAGATCGATCTCCAATGGGGCCAGATAGATCTCCTAAACATTCTGTAATGAAAAGATCGATCCTTAAGCATACAGATCGATCTCCTTAGCTCCCTGTTAGGGAGCAGATCGATCTCACGTTTCGACAGATCGATCTCATGCTTAAAATACCATGAAAAAGAGGGATTTAAGGGGACCAGATCGATCTCCTCCTAGTGCAGATCGATCTCCTCAAGCTATATCTATAAAAGGAGCGCTAAAATCTAAAAATTTTGATAAAACAACATCACCCTTCCATTTTTCACCAAAAACCTAAGTTTATCTCTCTAAAATTAGACATTTCCAGTAAGAATTGAGGGGAGGCCATTAGACACTAAGTTGTTCATCTTAAGGAAGAGAACAACATAGTTGGAACCCAAAATCCTATTGTTGGTATTGAAGGAGCTAAGGGCATTGTCATTTGAAGCAAGAAGAGAAATCAGATTTGGTAAGCTTCTAATACTCCAGCCTAAGTACATTGTGTATTTAATTGATTTTGGAGTTAATTGGCATGTATATGGATGATAGAAATCATCTCGAAACCAATGGAACACATATAACCTAGAAAATGGAATGAGTCTAGAGTGAGAAAGTGTGATTGAGTAGTTGATGATTTATGGATTATGATAAGCTGTTATAGAAGTAATATGAATGATGTGGAGTGGTTAAATAAAGCCACATTGGGAATTTGGATGAGTTGGTGATTTGTTGGAATTGCTAAGTTGTCAATTGAGTAATGTGGATGATTTGTAATGGGTAAATGAAACTACATTGTGGGTTGAGTGGAATTAGGAAAATGAGCACATGTAGTGTTGATGGAAAAGCCATAGTGAGGAAATATATAGGCCTAAAGGAACACTATGAGCTTAATATCGGTTTAATACCGATTCATTATTAATAAATAGGCCTAAAGGAATTGATAGACTCGAGATATGAATAGAGAAATGAAATGGGGCCTTATATGAGATGATAGAAGCTATAGAGTGAACTGACTATAGCAAAACCCAAAGGTTGCGTGTAATAGATTGAAATAATGCGGAATATGAATTTGTCCAGTTTCGGAGAGTCGCTGGAGACGCAATCGAACTACGCACATGTAAGCAGCTTTAAGGAAGTGGAATCACACATCGCGATTCCAGGTAAGGGAATTTTGTGAGTATATAGAGGTAGCTACTCATATTTTGTGGGTATATAGGGTGTTATAAGTTTGCATGATGGTTTGGAAAAGTGGTTGATGATGTATGTGAACGATTATGAGTACGTATATGAGTTGGTTTATATGGATGTATAAAAAAGGATAGTAAGGCTAATAATTACATAAATCACGTGTTTTGAATGTTTTCACAAAACACAATGCTTTGCTTTGAGCAAATAAAAGGATAGGTTGGGTAGTACTTGAATGATGTTGTGAAATAGCCCATGTGAGGCGCTAAACATGTTTTGAGATGTTTTGAATGTATGTGAGCCGCCTATCGTGTGTATGTGATTTAATTTGCGCTGGAGCCTCGCTCGCGCTAGATTTCAATGTTTTCATTTGTATGAAACGTGCTGGAGCTTAGCTCGCACCTTGAGTTGGAAACTATGATGATGTTTATAAATCGTACTGGAGCTTCTGCTTGTACGTGGCTTTTGAGTGGTTTTTCTTATGAGTATAACCATACTAGGGTTATGCTCGTACGTGGTCTCTTTATGGTAGGATGCATGAGTCGTACTAGAGCTTTGCTCGCACAAGTTTGCACATTGTGATACATATGAGGTCGTGAAAGTTGGTAAGATCCTCAAGCCCTACATCCTTAAGCCAACATCCTTAAGCCCGAGGAGGTGGGGAGGCTCTGTTAGGCGGGGAGGCTCTGTTCGATGGAGAGGCTCTCTTACGGTAAGATCCTTAAGCCCTACATCTTAAGCTAACATCCTTAAGCCCGAGGAGGCGGGGAGGCTCTATTCGGTGGGGAGACTCTCTTACGGAAAGATCCATAAGCCAACATCCTTAAGCCTTGGAGGGGCGGGGTGGCTCTGTTCGATAGGGAGGCTCTCCTACATGTGTACAAAAAGATCCTTAAGCCAACATCCTTAAGCCCTGGAGGGGCGGGGTGGCTCTGTTCGATAGGGAGACTCTCCTACATGGGTACAAAAGGATCCTTAAGCCAACATCCTTAAGCCCTGGAGGGGCGGGGAGGCTCTGTTCGACAGGGAGGCTCTCCTACATGGATATGGAAAATTCTTGGTATCGGGTAGGTAAGACCTAGGAATGGCACCCCCAATCACGATATGAGTCCGCGGAGTACGCTATGCCGTGTATATCACATGGAGTACGATGTACTGCACGATGGTTATGTGATGAGAAAGTCTGGCGAGGGATAATTCACCTTCGTGCCAGCACGATACCCCGCACACCTGGATGCGTGTAGTCTAGGATGATTTATGACGTAGTTGGTCCACATAGGCACTTTTGTTATAGTGACCTGGTTTTTATTACATGTGTGATTGTGATTGTCCAAGGTAGACTCGAGGGGGGGTCGAGCCTCGTGGGATTTGATTTGTGAGATGGTAATGATGTTTGTGATTGAGAAAATGGTTTGTGATGGGATTGTATGTGTTTGAGAAAGAGCTTTATGATTTGATTTAAAAAGGACGTTTCAAGTGAATTTCCCTTTTTTTTATGTGATTTGACAATTGAGCATGAGATGGCTTGTACATGATGATTTACCATGTTTTATTATGCCAATTTGCATGATTTAAATACATGATATATGTATATGCATATGGCATAGTTTTGTTTTCCTCATGCTCTGAACTATAAACGATTTATGCATAATACTATCAGCATGTAGATAGAGTAGTTATCTACCATGCTTGCATTATTGCCATACTGAGCGTGTGGTTACTCATCCCTCTCTATTTTTCCCCTCCTACAGAGCGTGCATAGTAGCCCATTGACGATTGAGGCGTGGTATTTTGGACATCTGCTACATCTCCATCACTCAGAGGTATATACACAGTGATTCCTTTTTGTATCTAAACAATGTAAAAGCACACTAGTCATTTGAAATGTAATTATGGGGGATGTAGATGTCAGTAATAATATTTTGTATAAGTAAACGATTAACTTCGAATATATGACATCGTTTCTGTAAATTGTGAATGAATGGTAAGTGGTGGTTATTATTGACTCACAACCCAACTGTATGTGGTGAGTTGTTCACGATCGGGTAAGGTAACAGTAAAACGCGAAAAATTTATTGAGATTTTCTGTAAAAGGGAATGAAAAAAGGTCGTGATAGCAAGAGAAGCCATTAGGGAAGAAAAGTGGAAGCTGGAGGATTTGGCTATGAGCAGGAGCAAATAACCGACGAAGGTGCAGCGCTGGAGTCAGAGACAAGGATGAAAAGGTACAGAACAACAGAGGCAGGAAGAGGAATAAGGTGGTGGCAGCGTCGAGGATGGTGATGATGATAAATAGTGCTCGAGGATGAGCAGCGCCGAGAGATGATGGAAGAGAACGAAAACAGAGCAGGAGGTCGGGTAGGAACAATGAAGAAGAAAGGAAAAGAAAAAAAATGGCGGGAAGGATAAAATGATTAAAAAAAAAAGAAAAGAAAATAAGGGAATTTTTTTTATATATAATTATATATACATACATACATACATATATATAAATATATATATATATATATATATATATATATATACTTGGGATAGAGAAAAGACATAAAGAAATTGGGAAAAACTCGAGAAAAGACAGTAAAAAATATCGGTTCGAAAATTCGAAAATATTGGTACAAAATTTTGGGGAAATAAACCGAGCAGACCGGACCCGCCGACTCAATTGAGGACAGCGAACAGACACCGAGGTAATTACTAGTAGAGATAAATATGCGTAATTTTCGTATATTTGTAGATATCAAATTTAGGCTGAATTTCGTAGTACCGAAATTATCGAAAAATCTAGGTTGAATTTTATGACTTTGGAAATTAGAGATTTTAGCCTAGTTGAACAACCTAATTTTTACGGATTGAATTTAAATAGTTTGCATAGATTCTGATGTGGCTTGAATTTTGTTTTAAATATCAAAAATTTCAAATTTTGAATCTTCATAGACTGTTTTCTGGGATTTTATCCGAAAAATGGCTAGTGTAACGACCCGCAACCCATGGAAATCTGGAGATTTTTTTTCAGCTTATTCTTTTATCAATTTAGAATGCATTCCTGTACATTGTCAATCCTTTCAGCTTTCTTATTTATCTATGATTATATATTTAAGCTTAAAATTTAAATCTATATGATCGATAGAAATTTCGGCAGCACAACGGCTTATATATAAGTCTGCCCACCTGTAATCAAGGTGATTTAACAACTCTAGTTATCCACAACTATCAGATATGCTTTACAAATCATATCATCTAATCATTCCATATATTTCAATCACATTTAGTTATTTCAAAAACCAATTCCCAGGATATCTCATTTCATTCGTCCTTATATAGATTACATCCCAACATATTGTTTACAGGAGGTGTTTGTACTACACAAAAAGTGTCTGGTGAAGAGATATGAATGTATACCTCACACGTGTACAAAAGGTAGCCTGGGGAAGCTCATATCCACCAGCCTACGTCGTGTACACAACAAGTAGTAGTTATAGATCACTGCAAATAATCTGAAAGCTAAAGGGGTGAGCTTCGGGAAAAGCACAGTAAGTAATGCATTTAAAATGATCATAATGTCTAAAACATATAGAAATCAGGTTAATACTAAAATGTGGCATTTGTTTACAAACCTTACATAACTTCCAAAACGCGTAAAATGAAAAACGTATTTAACAGAACATTGTTTCGAAATAAGAAACCTTAACAGACAGATCCAAATCTTTCAGAATATACAGAACTTCAAAAGTATTGCTGAGTATAAAACATATATCAAAAAGTCAACATCTTAAAAACAGAGATCATATTGGATGGAGACTATGCTGCCTATATAGCTGTCATGCAGTAATAACAGAGTCATCCTCCGTAGAGGGAAACAAAATCAGATACCTATGGCCATGGTAAGGCTGTAGACATGATCAAGGTCATACAGCAAACAGGCACACCCGAAGGCGGTAACAGACACACCCGATGGCGGTAAACAGACACGCCACAAAGGCGAAAATCATTTACGCCACGAAGGCGAGCATGACATGTGAAAACTTATAACATAAGTGGCCTTTAGTCTCAAAACGTGTGATAATTTCATACATAAATAAAACATCAGAACATCTTATTCAAAAGACAGATTCATAAAACATGCTCAGAAATCTTGCATTTAATTTCGTAAAGTTTTCCTTCAATTCAAAAATTATGACCAAATGAAACATAGTCTTGATAGCTGTGAAGCTTGATTTTCATTTGAGGGTTAGTTTGAACTAAAGAAACAATCTCTTAATAAATTCTAACCATTTATTGAGAAGTTGAGTAAACTTGAACGTTTTCATAAATCAAGGTTTGAGCAAAATGAATACTATTACCATCTTAAATTACACCTCTTACCTCTACTGGGTTTAAGTGGCGTTATTTTCCCGGGACCCAGTATCTCCTCGTAAATAGTATCAATTTCTCGAGCTGTCAAAATAACTGCAATTCATCACACATAGGTAAAATTTATTTAAATACATTCAAACATGCATTTACATCCTTAAATTAACCATTTTCGACCATTTTTTCTAACTTTGTTCATTTCCTTGATTTATCGATTCAAGCCCTGATTAAGCTTCCTATACAAATTTTTTTATCCTACTTCCATATTCACTCTCAAAATTACTTAATTACAACATCCACATATCCTTTCTATACTTATCGTCAACTTACACCATTAAAATTTTTATCTTTCGATTTTTTGCTATACCAAACTTCAAACCAAAATTTTCGGTATCTTCTTTAATATATTTGCACTTAAAAATAACTCACATACATCATAAACACAATAAATTCCTTGTTGTCCGAAACCCTACATCTCCTCAAAATTAGTTTCTATCACTCTTACACAATAACAAATAAATACATACTTAGTTTATCATCTTCAACACTCATCATTTTTCTCTTACCTTCAATCCAAACAAATCACTTCAACAGTACACCAAATAAGTGCGCAGCTGTAAATTAACAAACATTCAACTTATATTTACTCAAAAACACAAGAAAAACCCAATAAAAATAATCAAAAATCCAAATCTCTACTTACCATGAACATGATAGTTTTCTATCCAACACTTCTTTCTAACTTTTCCCTTAGCAAATGGACTTGGTTTTCGTTGAAATTTTTATATGTTGAAGGTTAAGAGAGGAATATTTTTTTTCTTTTGGCTATCGCTTGAATCTGGCCAGAAGATCGCCGAAAAATTAGTGCAAGACTAGTACTACAATACCGCCTGCAGTAGTGAAGAAGAGGGGATAGCTCTCAGGTTTCACAAGGTTTTCAGGTGTTTTAGGCTTCTATGGGAAGCTTGTTAAGTGGTCTTGATATCTGGAAAAGATGGGAGCCGTTGGATGAGGAAAAGATCTTCAAATCCAAGGGCTAATACCAGCAAGTCAGCTTGACTATGCAAGATAGATATTCTGCCCTATTTTGTAAAATCCCAAAAAAAAAAATTCTAGTCTAATTTCTCCTAAATTTTCACTTTTCAATATTCTATCATGTCTCTAGTATCTCCCATAAAAATATGGGGGTCACTTGTTTATGAACATTTTCCCAAATCGAGCTCATTTTCTTGACTTGGTCAATACCAAGCTAAATGGTTTAAGCTTCCTAACTCACTTTAAAAATTCATTTGACCATTCAATCCTCATTCTTTCCACTTAATTTTAATTTTACCAAATCAATATGACCTTATATTAACTTCCTACTATCTCGAAAAAATTTTCACAAATTTCTATAATTTATTTGAATTTATTTTCTTAACTAAGCCCATTTTCCCGATTCAATATAAAACTCGAGTTAACTAACTTTTTCACTTCCAATGACTAAATCTTCACTCCTAGACATTATTTCATGCTAGACTATATAATTCTTAATGTATTCTCAGGCTTAAGATCTTACCTCGATTTACGTGTCATCGGGCCCCACGCTATTGATCCGAGTGCTTTGGTCTTCTTTAGGCCTACATAATATTATTTTGAGTTTTCTTAGTCACTTCACAATACTTTAATAATAAGTAGGGTGGAGAAATTTGGGTCTCACAGCTAGTCAATCCGTTTTGAATGATTTCATGAAACAAATGAATTTATATGTGATTTGAGGTGAAATGATTTGCTTATAAAGCTATTCAGATGATATGTGCTTGAGCGCGTACTATGTGTCATACGGTCCGTCTCGTACTGATTTTGAGATAAAGGCATTGGTGAGATCATCCTGCATTTCTGTCTGTTCTGTATCTGTTTCTGTATATGTGGTCAACGAGTACGATATACCTGTTTTTATTCTGTTTTTGGTCTTCAGACATTCTGATCTGTGAGCCGTTTGGGTAGCTGACCACTCCCACGACGATTGACATCCCGACACACCTAGCCCGTGAATTACCCGGAGTCACCGACATTGGCCAATAGTCATTTTTGATATCTAATATAGCATGTATGCCTTATCTCGTTTATTTGAAATATATTTTTCTGAATTGTCTGCTTGAACTGAGATATCTAGAATTCTATTTGTTTTGCTACTTGACAACTTTGAACTTTCTAGATTTACAATAGTAGCTAAATTTATTACTGATACATGTTTTGTTTCCGAAAAATCTGTTCTTGGTATCTGTGCTTTTGTCGATACTAAATATGTTTTTCTGAATTTTGACTCTGATATATGAGAAATTACCAAATCATCTGTAAACTCTGTGAAAATATTTTGGATTTGCCAAATATATATATATATATATATATATATTAGATAGTATATTTATCCACCTGCTATGGGGTTTTTCTTACTGAGCATGTTGAGCTCACCCCTTTACTTTCCTCCACAGAGTCCCTCTATAGCTGGGATCGATTCCGTTAGTAAGGCATTCCGCATAGTTATGATTTCACGGAGTATATTTCAGCATCGAAGGTATACCTAGTTGTAAGAAATTCTTTTGTATCTAAAATTTTTGTAGGTACAGTAATGTATACAAGATGTGTCTGGAGAATGTGAATATATTTTACTTATAATTTGTTACTAAGATAGAAAATTAATCAAACTAAGTGTTATTCTGACCTAATATCGACTTGTAGCCCAACCGAAATGTCCATAAATTCGAGTTGTTATAGAATTGGTATCAGAGTAAGGTTGGCCTGATATAAGTCGATATTAAAAGTGAAAAAAAACTTAGAAAGTTCACATCCCTAGCATTACTGTACACTATTTAGATACAAACAGGTATACGTGGTTGTGTTTTAAGGAAAACTGATAGATATAGCTGGTAGGTATTACAGCTATACTGATGGACGAAAATGAACCGTTCCTCGAGGCTATAGAGATAGGCCCGAGAGGTGTAGTGAATCCTCGTATGAGTTTACACCTTATAATTTCATTAGAAATTTTTGGAGTCCGCTTCATAAAATTTGAGTTGGACACGAAAACAATGATGATATTGTCAGGTCAAGTGATAATGACTCCGTGATAATGATAATGATTAAGGCGTGACTGAGAGAAAGACCGATCGAATTTCAGAAGATAGTACATTATTATATACTACAGTCAAGAATCACATTGTAATGGAAAATTGGATAACTGAATGGGAAAAAAAACTTATATGGATTCTTAGGGTAAGATTGCAAACTTAATAGACTGAGGCAATTTCAGAGGTTTAAGCCTCTGTTTTTCAGTGGAGTTAAGAAATCCAATGATTGTGAAAGATTAGATAAATGAGACAGAGAAACCCTATGGAATTTTTGTAGTAACTCTACCGAGAAAGTTTATTTGCAGTTTTGTGGTAAAGAATTGGGAAAGTTATACGGACTTTGAAGTGCACTACTAGAAGAAGTAGCTTTTATAGCATCAGTATCGAAATGAAAAGTCAAACTTGGAGAAAGTTCCCCGATTTAATCTGAGAGCTGACATCAAAAAATTACAAGGGATATGTTTCTGAAGGCTCTTAGACGGCAACATATTCTGAATGAAACAAAGTAGCAATTATGGATGAAACGACTAAATCAAACATAAAAAAACAAGTCCGAGAATGAATATGAAATTAAATAGATTTGGGAGGAGTATAATCTGGATAAGTAAAGATGTGAAATGGAGGAAGTCCAGGAAACTCGTTGAAGGTACTAAGATCCTCAATCGAGCTAAATTAACTCCATTGGATGTTATTGGGAGGAAGCAGTGTGCAAGGCGCAACTGTGATGATATGAAATGTATATTTCGAGGTTACTAAGAAAATGAAAAGGTAAAGAGAGTGACAGAAAAGTGATGTACTAAGGAAGCAGTGAGAGTGATAGAGTAAAGTCACTATAATGGAAAGAATGAATGACAAGACTAATTACGTGAATGAACTTAAAGGTCACACTGCTTACATGATCAATAAAGATAGGGTGTGTTCAGAGTAAAAAGACGCCCTTGTAGACATAGAATTTCTCGACACATACTTGGATGATCTGTCCGAGTTACCGCTAAATTGAATGGTGAAGTTCTGAAATTGATTTAGCACCTGCTGTCAAATTAATTATTCAGACCACTATACTTATTAGCTTTGATTAAATTGGAAATGCTGAGAAAGCAATTATAAGGATTACATGAAAATGAGATTATTGGACCAAGTGATCCACTTTGGAGTGTACTGGCATTAATTTTAATGAGACCCAGAGACTTCTGGGTCGCTTTGTATAAAAAATGGGAGTTAATTGGATTCTCCCAAAACAGAGGCTAGAGATCTATGTGAAGGACCTAAAACTGTTATGATGATTCAGAGATTAAGATATAAAGAGACTTTGGAATATGAATTACGTATCGAATCTAAGGATTGTAAATTGTATATTCTTACGTTTTGAAAGCAAAACTCAATTTGAGTAAGAAAATGATTTTGTTATAATTGATAAACGAAATGAGACAAGTGTTGAAGTGTGACAAATTCTGAATGCAAGTTATATTGGAATAAGAGGTGTATACAAGGTAAGAATATCTCTGGTATGTGAAATGAATTCGAATCAAGTGAAATGAACTGAAAATGAATTGCAACCAAGGATAAATGAGAATATCGATAAATTCTAGTATCCTACTTCTTATTGGGATTAAACCTTGAACCCTTATATCCATAACCAGATTATGTGGTCAAGTCTGATGGCTAATGAAGGTATTTCAAAATAACTCCCCGCTTGAGAGACTTGACAGCGTCTAGAAGTAACCTAATCTATAACCCATAAATTGAAATTGACAATTATAATATTCATGTTTGAAGTCAGGATACCATTAATTGTGCGAAAAAGAAGTATGGAATTCTACTGATCATGAAGTTTAAATATTAAATTTCACAAAAACAGTTTAATACAAAAAAAAAAGGAAATGACGAAGGTTAGTACTTTGAACAGAAGTGATTTTGGAATAGCATTATATATATTAGTCAGGGATATGAGTTATTAAAATATTTAGTGAGCCTCGACTTGAATGTGGTTTTCTCATGATACTGACATTTATTACATGGTGGCTAACCTGAGAGTTGAAAACTAGACTTGATTGATCGAGTCGAACAGGCTCAGCATAATGATAAGTATCGTACTGAGGTAACTAGTAAGATCTAGATGGGTACTATAACCGAATTTGGTAATGGTACTGATGTTTGTTGAGGTTTAGAGATAGAATGTGTACCCGATGATTCGTAGTTAAAGAAAAAGATTTTATGAGAGGCTCAATCATCGAAATATACTCTATATTCGAAAAATAGTAAGATATAGAAAATCTTTGAAAGGTATATGGGTAATCAAGTACATTAAGAGACATGATTGATTTGGTGACTATATGTCAGCAGGTTGAGGTTGAGTAGCAGAAGCCTATGAGATTGTTACAACCTTTACCGAAGGTAATATGGGATTGAAAGCATATACCTAGTATATTAAAGGCTCTTGGAAGGACCATTTGCCAATTAGAAAAGTTACGCATAATATCAGATACCACTCAAGTATCGAAATGACATCGTAAGAGGCGTAGTATAAAAAAATGTCGTTCACCGATATGATCGAAAAAGTGGATGAAAGAAAGATAATTGTTCTCGATTTGGGTTAAACAAGTTTCTGCGGAAGTATAATTAAGTTGTGAGAAACTGAGAACAACACAAGCAGGCAAAAGAGTTATTCTGACCAAAGATGAGAGCATAATGAGATTTTGGAAGAAGGAAAAATTAAGTCCCCGTTATATGGGACCTTTCGAAACCTTAGACCAATGGAAGACAAGTTAATGGATTGGCGTTACCGCCAAGATTCTCGAGTATCCGCAACGTCTTCCCCCTTTTTGATGTTTCACAAGTATCATCCAAATCCCATGCAAGTGATAAAATATGAACCACTAGAGTTGAAGGAGGATATGACGTATGTCAAAAAGTCGATTAGGATATTGGACAGAAAAGAGAAAGTGTTACGGTCTAAGACAATTCCTTTGGTCAAAGTTTTGTGACAGTATCACACCTCGGAGGAGGTTACATGGGAATTGGAGAGCTTAATGCGAGAGAAATATCCACACTTGTTCGAAGATTGACACAATTTTAAATTTGGGGACCAAATTTCCTAAGGTGGGAAGGATGTAAACCCCCACAAATTATTGTACTCGGGTTGATTATGTATAGTAATTCAATAAACGAAGTTGAGGATATGTACTATTGAAGGTGAATTAACCTTAAATATAATCGTGGCAAGAGAGAGGCTCAAAAAAATTAATTTAATTAAATTATATTAGTTTCAAGAATGAATATCGATGGAAATGGAAATAAAGTCAGTGTACGAATGAACTACAGAAATATCTATATGAAATAATAATTAATCAATAAATTAATTAAAGAAATTTGCCAAGTGCAAAAGTATAGAGATACATACATATACATGTGGTTGAGTAATATTGTATCCATTCTTTAAAATCAAACATATGGGTACATGAATAAATAAATAATTATATGTATCAATACCTATACCTAGGTACATATATATATACATACATATATGTATGCAATGTGTATACAAAGAGGGACATGTAACCCCTACATGTTGAGGCCTCTAAGATTCATGTATAAACACTATATATAGAAGTTAAAAAAAAATCTCGAGGATAGCTTTTCACAAGGCATATAAAAAAAATTAAGGGTACAAGTGTGCTGGAATACAAGATGAAGGAATAACCGGGAGTCCCAAGACTATTTGGCAAGCAGTGTTCATTGGTAAGAGATGTGAGATGGGCATGAGTGTATCCTTAAACCTGCTGAGTTGGTGAAAGCAGGTTGACAATTGACATTGTAGCAAGAAAAGACAGAATAAGCAGAGACTTTGAGGGACGTAACCATTGATTTAGTAGAGAACGTAAGTAAGAGTCTGAAGACTGGCGAAAAAGGGAGCCAATCGAGGCAACCCGTGCCTGCTGCAGCTTTGTTATACTACAACAGAAGGAAGTAGGAAAGAAAAACATATTGGTCCTGTTGGAAGGCTGGTGAACCGAGAAGAAAAGAGAGCAGGAAACGTGAACTGTGACTGAAGACTGAGGGGGGAGCTGAGGTAGTATATATTGATACAAGCTGAAACAGAAACTAAAACAAAGAAGGGAGGGTGGAACGAAACGGAGCGAAGGGGGCAGAAGACATTGACGATCGAGGGATGCTGCAGGTACCAGGAAAACCATGAATCAGAAAAATTGGAAAGGCAAGGAAAAGAGGGAGGTCGATTCTGTCGGACCTCGAGACAGAACTGAAGCAGTAAAGGAGTAGGGCAGAGGCATATTGTCGATGTCTTGCTGGGCAATTGTAAGATAGCCAAAGAAGACAGGGGATGCGAGATGAGGAGAAACGACAGAGGTAAAGAAGGGAAGCTGGAACCCGAAAGGGCTGTAATGACCTGGAAACCGATAGGGCTATAATGGAATTAGAGGACATAGGTCCTCTGTAACCCAAAAAACCAAAGAGCTGTAAGGGTGATGATGACGATGGTAGTGGTGGAGGTAAAAATGAGGGATGCAAGAGAAGTCATGAAGGAAGAAAAGTGGAAGCTAGAGGAGTTGGCTGTGAGCAGGAGCAAATAACCAACGAGGGTGCAACGCTGGAGTCAGAGACAAGGATGAAAAGGTGCAGAACAACGGAGGCAGGCAGAGGAACATGGTGGTGGCAACGCCGAGGATGGTAATGACTATGAATAGTGCTCGAGGATGAGCAACGCTGAGAGACGGTGGAAGAGAACGAAAACAGAGTAGGAGGTCGGGTAGGAACAGCGAAGAAGAAAGGAAAAGAAAAAAAATGGCGGGAAGGATAAAATGATTAAAAAAAAGGGAATTTATATATATATATATTTGGGATAGAGAAAAGACGCAAAGAAATTGGAAAAAATCCAGGAAAAGACAGTTGAAAATATCGATTCGAAATTTCAGAAATACTAGTATAAAATTTCGGGGACCTAGTGGACCGGACCCGCCAACTCGCAGCATCGAGGCAATTGAGGATAGTGGGCAGACACCGAGGTAAGAAAAATTCTCGTTGCTACTAGAGATAAATATGCGTAATTTTTGTATATTTGTAGATATAAAATTTAAGCTAAATTTTGTAGTACCAAAATTACCGAAAAATCTAGGTCGAATTTTTTGACTCTAGAAATTAGAGATTTTAGCCTAGTTGAACAACCTAATTTTTACGGATTGAATTTAAATTGTTTGCATAGATTCTGATGTTGCTTGAATTTTGTTTTAAATATAAAAAATTTTGAATTTTAAATTTTCATACACTGTTTTCTGGGATTTTATCCGAAAAAGGGATAGCCAACCTGTTTTGAATGATTTCATGAAACAAATGAATTTATATGTGATTTGAGGTGAAATGATTTGCTTATAAAGCTATTCTGATGATATGTGCTTGAGGGCGTACTGACTGTATGTCGTACGGTCCGTCTCGCACTGATTTTGAGACAAAGACGTTAGTGAGATCATGCTGCATTTCTGTCTGTTCTGTATCTGTTTCTGTATCTGTGGTCCACGAGTACGATGTACCGGGTTTCTAATTCTATTTTTGGTTTTTGAACATTTTGATCTGTGAGTCGTTTTGGTAGTTGATCACTCCCACGGCGATAGACATCCCGGCATACCTGACCCGTGAATTGCCCTGTGACGCCTCGGAAGCATGAAAAACAGGGCAAATTTAAAACTTTTTCACATCCATTCACAATTAAGGGTGCATTCTTGTGCATTGTCATATACCATCATACATATCATACCTGAGGATCTCATCATCTCATAAATATAATTCATACAATATACATTACTCAATTCAAGGTTAATTAATCCTAATACATACCATACATCATTGTTTGTCAAGTATCCATAATTACAATATTAGTCTGGGTACATGAAATGATAAATTATACCTCAAAGTATGATATATGACCTGGAGATCAAGTTCTCCACTAGCCACTACTCTGTACGTCGCAGGAAAACTCTCTTCACTTGAAGAGATCTGGGGGGAAGAGAAAACAGGGTGAGCTACTAAATCGCTCAGTATGGGGTAAGGGATTCATTAATAAGAAAATGATTTGCATAGCATAATCATTTTATTTCACAGGTTAAACTCAATGGAAAATGTAGCATGAATAATTAAAACATCATCTCAACTCATTTCCTCAAAACTCATGTAGAAACGTGATAATCAATGGCTTAACAGAAAACCATGGTCACAAGTAATTACAAGCATGTGAAACAGCATGTATAAAACATAATGCGATAATGACTTTTTTCTCATAAAACGTGATGAAAATCACCACAATAGTAATGCACGTGGCGCAGCCACAAAACACATCTCATGTGTAAAACGAGACTAGGCAATAAAACTCATATAAAACTCGTCATGGCACATCAAAATAATCTCCTCTAGGTGCGCATCCCAGGCATCCTCAAAAGAGGGAACGTCGACAATATGGTCATGTACATGGTATATTGGACTTACGCGTTACCAAAACAAGGCCCGGCCTTACATGCTACCAAAGCAATGCCTCTCCTCATGTACACTATCGGTCTTACATGCTACCAAAGCAAGGCCTCCTAGCACTACCAAAGCGGGGGAAATTATCGGTCTTACATGCTACCAAAGCAATGCCTCCCAGCGCTACCAAAGCGGGAAAAATATCAGACTTACATGCTACTAAAGTAATACCTCCTATCGCTACCAAAGCGGGAAAAATATCGGCCTTACATGCTACCAAAGCAACGCCTCCCATCGCTACCAAAGAGGGGAAAATATCAGCCTTACATGCTACCAAAGCAATACCAAATGTGTATTCAACATGACATGTAAAAGTCTTAGTAATAGCCATTATCAAATAAAACGTTTTTCCTTCCGGTAGCGCTCATATGGTTTTTCTCATAAAACTCATTTCACAACAGTTTTGTACTCAACAAAACCAGGGCAAAATCGAGCTCAAATCGACAAAACAATGCACACATTTATCAAGTCTCAATACGCCTTAACATAGAGCCCAAATCGCATTTTCTTTCTTTTTAAACTCAAAACAATTGTAAAACAATTTCATATTTAGTTTACAACTCATAAAACTGGGCTCTAACCGGCTATAAAATCGTGTGCAACAACTCATCAAAACGTGCTTGTTTTCTCAAATCACATTTCATGCTACAATATTATCACAAAAAAATACACAAATGAGTTTTAAGTTTTCCCTTACCTCATTGTATCTCGTATAGTGCAATTGTTTCCCCGTATCACGAACCTCGCATTCCTCTTTGAAATTCTCGGGATCTCCAAACGATGTTAAAATATCAATAAACTATCTCAATCACATCATCGAGCACATATTTGCTCATATTCTCGTTAAATACTCAAACGACTCGATTCTCACAATTTTATCATAATTCACCTCATTGCTTCAATTCCAAACTTATAGTCATAAATCTCAAAATTACCACAATTACATAATGTTATCTTTACTCTAACAAAATCATAGTTTCATCAATCCCTAACCATTCCTAGCTATTTCATCACAATGCCTACAACCATAATCACTAAAATCACTTAAAAATCTAAGATCGAAGCTTATAAATTTTACCCAACTTTTGGAGTGCTCAACTCTTGCCTCGACTCAATCCATCTTTCGATTTCCAAGTATGTTGTTATCCTTTGGATAAGGAGTAGCTTTTCTTCTTACTACAACCTTCTATTTGGACAGAAATGGGCGATTAAGAGGAGAGAGAAAGCTAGGGTTCGATTGAAATGGAGGTTTGGAAGAGAGAGAAAAGATGAACTATAGGAAAACACAAGGGTCCTTTTATAGACGGAGGGTAGGAGATCGATCTGGTCCTTAATGAGATCGATCTGCATTTGAATTTGGGAACATTTTGGGGCAATTTTATGCCTAAGAGATCGATCTGTCGTGGGGTGAGATCGATCCCTTAATTGCTTCATGAGATCGATCTACTCCTTGAGGAGATCGATCTCATGATTACAGAAAGCTTCATGAGATCGATCTTCTCCTTGACGAGATCAATCTTCACCTTACAGAATGCTTCATGAGATCGATTTCTTCCTCATGAGATCGATCTATTCATTACAGAATCATAAGGAGATCGATCTTCTTCTATTGGAGATCGATCTGCTCGCTTGAATTCCTCAATCCATATCACTTTGGCCTACCAGATCGATCCTCTCTTCTCCTAGATTGATCTGGCCTCATAGTTTCACACTTTGGTTAAACACTTAACATAAAATCTCCCTATAATATTGTCATAGTTTACTCCATTGATTATTTCTCATTCATTACTCATTCATCACTTAGAAATTTCATTCCATACCACCTCAATATATGAGTACATCACATTTAGCTTAATCAATTACACTTTATGTTCTCATTACATAATTTAGATATGTATAAAATTCTCAGATCTCACATCATCCCCACCTTAAAAAGAATTTGGTCCTCCAAATTCAACTCGACTCGTCAAATAGATGGGGGTACTTCTCCTTCATGAGGCTTTCCAACTCCCAAGTTGCCTCTTCCATTGAATGATGTTTTCATAAAACTTTCACTAAGGGGATGCTCTTAATTCTAAGTACCTTCTCTTTTCTATCAAGAATCCGGACGGGTTCTTCAGTATAGCTCATGTCCTCTTGTATGTCCATCTCTTCATACTCTATGACATGAGAAGGGTCCGGGTGGTACTTCCTCAACATAGTCACATGGAAGACGTTGTGTATTTTGGACATCTGCGGGGGTAATGCCAACCTATAGGCTACCTCTCCCACTCTCTCAAGAATCTTGAATGGTCCGATGCATCGAGGACTCAATTTCCCTTTCTTTCCAAATCTTATGATACCCTTACTCGGTGATATCTTCAGAAATACTGCATCACCAACATCAAACTCAAGTGGTCGTCTATGTACATCCCCATAGCTTTTCTGTCTACTCTGTGCAGCTCGTAATCTCTCACATATGAGTTTCACACTCTGTACCGCTTGCTCAACAAGCTTGAGAGTATTTATCTTTCTGTCACCCACTTCTTCCCAAACTACAGGGGATCTGCACCTCTTACCATATAGAGCCTTAAAAGGTATCATTTCAATACTTGCATGATAGCTATTATTGTACGCAAACTCTGCTAGAGGCAAGTGATCATCCCATGATCCCTTAAAATCCATCGTACTTGCCCTCAACATATCCTATAGGGTCTGAATAGTCCTCTCTGACTGACCATCTGTCTGAGGATGATATATGGTACTAAAACTCAATCAGGATCCCATGGACTCCTGAAACTGGGTCCAAAATCTGAAAGTAAATCAGGAATCTCTGTCAGAAGTAATACTCACCAGAGCCCCATGTAATCTAGTTATCTCGCTGACATATAACTCAGCTAAGGCATCCACAGTATCTGTGCTCTTAATGGCAAGGAAGTGGGCACTTTTCGTCAGTCTATCCACTATGACCCATATCGCATCACGACCTCTCCGGGTCCTCGGTAAACCCATAATAAAGTCCATGGTGACATGCTCTTATTTCCATGTAGGCACAGGTAAAGGCTGTAGTAATCCTTCAAGCTTCCGATGCTCAGCTTTCACTTGCTAGCATACTAAACATCTGGCCACATAATTTACCACGTCTCGCTTCATACCACTCCACTAGTATACCTTTCTTAAATCTCGGTACATCCTAGTACTCCTTGGGTGCATGGTATATCGTGAGCAGTGGGACTCTCTCAATATCTGTCTCTTTAGGGTATCATCGTCCAGTACACAAATTCATCCTCTGAATCTCAAAAATCCATCCTCGTTGATTGTGAGATCCAACTGCGAAGTCTGCTCAGCTTGGCTAACCATATCAATCAATCTCTGATCACTGCGCTGCCCAGTTCTAATCTGATCCATGATTCTGGGTTCTATTCGCAGGCTAGCCAAAAATCCAGTCTCTACCTCTTTAACTCTAATCCGGAGTTCGGAGAACTGCTCCAATAGATCTCATTCCCTAATCATCATAGCAGATATTATACTCTTCCTGCTCAGGGCATCAGTAACTACGTTCGCCTTACCTGAATGGTATAGAATCTTGCAGTCATAATCCTTAAGGAGTTCCATCCATCTCCTTTGTCTCATATTTAACTCTTTCTTATTAAATAAATACCTCATAAAGGTTGCAGGGGCGTTCGTTAATCCAAAGGGCATCATTAAAAATTCATAATGGCTATACCTTGTCTTGAAGGCCATCTTCAAAATATCTTCCTCCTTAATCCTCAATTGGTGATAGCCCAATCTCAAATCAATCTTAGAGAAGATTGAGGCCCCTCTCAGCTGATCAAGTAGATCATTAATCCTCGGCAATGGGTATTTATTCTTCACCGTGGCTTTATTCAACAGTCGATAGTCTACGCTTAACCTGAGACTACCATCTTTCTTCCTCACGAATAACACTGGTGCTCCCCATGGTGAGACATTGGGCCTAATAAATCCTTGATCCAAAAACTCCTGTAGTTGCTTCTTTAATTCCTCAAGTTCCACTAATGCCATCCTATATGGAGGTCTAGAGATGGACTGAGTATCTGATACCAAATCAATGGTAAACTCCAGCTCTCTCTCTCTGGTGGTAAACCTAACAACTCATCTGGGAAAACATCCAAAAATTCACACACCACTGGTATATCCTCAATCCTCGGATGTTCCCGATTGTCACTTGAGATGGGTGTTTCATAACCTTCACAAGAACAATCATATTTAGTACTCTTAAAAGCAACATCAAAATTTAACTTTGCTTACTAAAATTCCACACATTTACTTACTCAATATTTCAAACGTACACTGTAAGGTTCAGGTAGGGAGAAGCTTACAATCTTAGTGTAGCAGTCTAAACTCACTCGATTGGTTGCCAGTCAATCCATTCCCAAAATTACATCAAACCCATGCATATTTAACATTATTAGATCTGCTAAAATTACTCTATCTCCCACCTTTATTTCACATCCTCTACAGATCAACTCGGTTCTCTGGGATTCACGCATGGGGGTATTTACATGTAGTATATACTCTAGAGGTTCAAATTTCAAATTTAATCTACATGCAAAATGCTCAGAAATAAACGAATGTGTGGACCCTGGGTCAATCAACACATGAGCCTTATAATTAAAGATAGAGAGTGTACCTCTTATAGTTTCTGCAGAAGTGTCTGCTGTCTCTTTATCCAGAGCAAACACACATCCCACTCTAATGGGCTTCTTTCCTTTCTCTGCAGCAATGGCCCGTCTTGGGGGATTCAGTCTCTGAGGCTGTTTTCTGGTAAACTCCAGAGCATGTGGTCTCTGAGGTTGAAGGCAGTCTCTTAGTCTGTGACCCATGTCTCCATATCTGAAACATCCACAAATCAACCTAGTACAACTTCCCTCTTGAGGTCGACCATAGTCTCTACAAACCCTTATCTTAGGCCTGACATCTCGAGGGGTCTCTCTGATGATGGGATAAGCTCTAGGTCTCTCAAGTCTGCCCTTCTATACCTCAATCCTTCCTCTTTTGAAGGAACCTCTCTGAACATCTACCTGGGAAATCGCTGACCTCTTGCCCTTATCCCTAGTCATAGCACTAAGCTCATTCTGGGATTCCATAATTTTGATTCCTCTCTCAATCTCTTGTGCTTGTCTCAGAGCATCTCCAAACTCAGTAATACATAGCCCTATCAATCGATCTCTGATGATGGGCTTTAATCCATACACAAATCTCTCAGTGTGGAGCTCTTCATTTTTGAAGGTCTTTGGATCATACCTCAATAGAGCGATAAATCGACTCTCATAATCATCCACAGACATATCGCCCTGTACCAGATTCATAAACTCTGCTTGTTTCCTTATCTGAGCAGCTCGTGATACAAATTGGGCTCTAAAGGCTGCCTGAAATACTTTCCAGCTAATCACATCCTAGCTGGACATCAGAATACCCTGGGTAGTACCCCACCAATCTCGAGCTCTCCCTTTCAACATATAGGCACCCATACTGACCCTATTAGCATCAGTGCATCCCAAATAGTCAAATATGACTCTCAATTCAGTCAGTCATTCCTCAGCCTCTGCAGGATTCTTTGTCCCTCTGAATGCGGGCAGGTTCATTTTTAAAAAGTCCTTCAGTCGGACCATACTCCTATCATCGGGCTGAGTAACAGGAGGCACCGGGTCCATCTGTACTAGGGGTGCAAGAGGTCCTTGTGGTGGTGTGGGAGTAGTACTAGAGGCATTAACTCCAAAATGTTGCACGAATAGCGCTGTCATTTGCTCAAAACCTTACCCCACATCATGCTCAATCCGGTAAAATTGAGAGTTAGGACTCTCTGGTTGTGGGACAGGTGGCGTAGGTGGCTCTGCCTGCCTCCTCAAACGACCTCATCGTCCACTCATTCTTAATCTCAATAAGTTTCTTGCGCATACACATTCAACTTGATTGAAATCTCAATCCTCAATTTCAGTTCATGACCAGACTTATACAGACACTTAGGATGTATTCTATTTCACTTGACTGACACTGAAAATACTAAACACCCTAAGCTCCGATACCAAGAAAACTCTGTGACATCTCGAAAGCGCGAAAAACATGGTAAATTTAAAACATTTTCACATCCATTCACAATTAAGGGTGCATTCCTGTGCAGTATCATACATCATCATACATATCATACCTCAGGATCTTGTCATGTCATAATTATATTTCATACAATATACATTACCCAATTAAAGGTTAATTAATCCTAATACATCTCATACATCATTGTTTGTCAAGTGTCCGTAATTACAATATTAGTCTGGGTACATGAAATGATAAATTATACCTCAAAGTATGATATATGGCATGGAGCTCAAGTCCTCCACTAGCCACTACTCCGTACGTCGCAGGAAAACTCTCTTCACTTGAAGAAATCTGGGGGGAAGTGAAAACAGGGTGGGCTTCTAAATCGCTCAATAGGGGGATAAGGGATTCATTAATAAGAAAATTATTTGCACAACACAATCATTTTATTTCACAGGTTAAACTCAGTGGAAAATGTAACATGAATAATTAAAACATCATCTCAACTCATTTCCTCAAAACTCATGTAGAAACGTGATAATCAATGGCTTAACACAAAACCATGGTCACAAGTAATTACAAGCATGTGAAACAAGCATGTATAAAACATAATGCGATAATAGTAATGCACGTGTAAAACGAGACTAGGCAATAAAACTCATATAAAACTCGTCATGGCACATTAAAATAATCTCCTCTAGGTGCACATCCCAGGTATCCTCAAAAGAGGGAACGCGGACAATATGGTCCTGTACATGGTATATTGGACTTACGCGTTACCAAAACAAGGCCCAGCCTTACATGCTACCAAAGCAATGCCTCTCCTCATGTACACTATCGGTCTTACATGCTACCAAAGCAATGCCTCTTAGTGCTACCAAAGCGGGAGAAAGATATCGGTCTTACATGCTACCAAAGCAATGCCTCCTAGCGCTACCAAAGCGGGAAAATATCGGCTTTACATGCTACCAAAGCAATGCCTCCCATCGCTACCAAAATAGGGAAAATATCGGCCTTACATGCTACCAAAGCAATGCCTCCTATCGCTACCAAAGTGAGAAAAATATCAGCCTTACATGCTACCAAAGCAATGCCTCTCATCGCTACCAAAGCGGGGAAAATATCGGCCTTACATGCTACCAAAGCAATATCTAATGTGTATTCAACATGACACGCCTAAGTCTCAGTAATAGCCATTATCAAATAAAATATTTTGCCTTCACGTAGCGCTCATATGGTTTTTCTCATAAAACTCATCTCAAAACAGTTTTCTACTCAACACAAACAGGGCAAAATCGAGCTCAAACCGGCAAAACAATGCACACATTTCTCAAGTCTCAATACGCCTTAACGTAGTGTCCAAATCGCATTTTCATTCTTTTTAAACTCAAAATAGTTATAAAATAATTTCATATTTAGTTTACAACTCATAAAACTGGGCCCCAACCGGCTATAAAATCATGTGCAACAACTCATTAAAACATGCTTGTTTTCTCAAATCACATTTCATGCTACAATATTATCACAAAACACATGCATAAATGGGTTTTGAGTTTTCCCTTACCTCATTGCACCTCGTATAGTGCAATTGTTTCCCCCGTATCACGGACTAGCCTCGCATTCCTCTCTGGAACTCTCGGGCTATCCAAACGATATTAAAACATCAATAAACTATCTCAATCACATCATCGAGCACATATTTGCTCATATTTTCGTTAAATACTCAAACGAATCGATTCTCACAATTTCATCACAATTTCATCACAATTCACCTCATTGTTTCAATTTCAAATTTATAGTCATAAATCCTAAAATTACCACAGTTGCATAATGTTATCTTTACTCCAACAAAATCATAGTTTCATCAATCCCTAACCATTCCTAGCTATTTCATCACAATGCTTACAACCATAATCACCAAAATTACTTGAAAATCTAAGATCGAAGCTTAGAAATTTTATCCAACTTGTGGAGTGCTCAACTCTTGCCTCAACTCAATCCTTCTTTCGATTTCCAAGTATATTGTTCTCCTTTGGATGAGGAATAACTTTCCTTCTTACTACAACCTTCGATTTGGATGAAAATGGGCGATTAAGAGGAGAGAGAAAGCTAGGGCTCGGTTGAAATGAAGGTTTGAAAGAGAGAGAAAAGATGAAATGCAAGAAAACACAAGGATCCTTTTATAGACGGAGGGTAGGAGATCGATCTGGTCCTTAATGAGATCGATCTGCATTTGAATTTAGGAACGTTTTGGGACAATTTTATGCCTAGGAGATCGATCTGTCGTGGGGTGAGATCGATCCCTTAATTGCTTCATGAGATCGATCTACTCCTTGAGGAGATCGATCTTTTGTTTACAGAACGCTTCATGAGATTGATCTTCTCCTTAAAGAGATCAATCTTCTCCTTACAGAATGTTTCATGAGATCGATTTCTTCCTCATGCGATCGATCTCTTCATTACAAAATCATAAGGAGATCGATCCTCTTATATTGGAGATCGATCTGCTCGCTTGAATTCCTCATTCCTTGTCACTTTGGCCTACCAGATCGATCCTCTCTTCTCCAAGATCGATCTGGCCACATAGTTTCACACTTTAGTTAAACACTTAACTTAAAATCTCCCCGTATAATTGCCATAGTTTACTCCATTGGTTATTTCTCATTCATTACTCATTCATCACTTAGAAATTTTATTTCATACCACCTCAATATATGAGTACATCACATTTAGCTTAATTAATTACACTCTATGTTCTCATTACATAGTTTAGATATGTATAAAATTCTCAGATCTCACATGCCCGGAGTCATCGACATTAGCCAATAGTCATTTTTGACATCTGATATAGCATGTATCCCTTGTCTCATGTATTTGAAATATATTTTTCTGAATTGTTTGCTTAAACTGAGATATCCAAAATTCTGTTTGTTTTGCTACTGGAAAACTTTGAACTTTTTGGATTTACAACAGTAGCTAAATTTATGACCGATACATGTTTTGTTTCTGAAAATCTTTTCTTGGTATTTGTGCTTCTGCTGATACTAACTCTATTTTTTTGAATTCTAACTCTGGTATCTAAGAAATTATCAAATCATCTGTAAACTCTATGAAAATATTCTGGATTTTGCAATTATAAAAATTTATATTTTTTAGATAGTATATTTATCTACCTGCTATGAGGTTTTTCTTACTGAGTATGTTGAGCTCACCCCCTTACTTTCCTCCACATAGTCCCTCTGTAGCTGGAATCGCTTCTGTTAGTAAGGCATTTCGCATAGTTTTGATTTTACGGAGCATATTTCTGTATCGAATGTATACCCAGTTGTAAGAAATTCTTTTGTATCTAAATTTTTTGTAAGTACAATAATGCATATAAGATGTGTCTGGGGAATGTGAATATATTTCGCTTATAATTAGTTACTAAGAAAGAAAATTAATTAGACTGAGTATTATTCTGACCTAATATCGACTTATAGCCTAACTGAAATGTCTATAAATTCGGGTCGTTATAGGACTGGTGCAGCAGGGGTGCAGGACAGTGCAACGGGGTGTGCAGGCTGGCATGGAGCAGACTAGTGCACTGGGGCATGGTGTTTTGCACGTTGGGGCTAGCAATTGGGATATACTACGCAGGCATAGGCAGACTGAGTGCGCTGAGGCTGCAGCTAGTGCAACGGTGATGATTGTGGGGAAGAAAAGAACCAACACTTGTGGCTATACAATGCAAGACCGAAGATGTAGGGGACCACGGTGGCGATATGTAGAGTATAGAGAAGGAACAAGGTCAGGAACTGGGGCGACGAGCAGCAGCGATGATGGTTTAGACGTTAGATAGTGGAGATGACGGTTATCTAAGGATTAAAGGCAGAAGATGAAGATGGTGTTATATAACTTGAAGATGGCTTTTCTATTAGTCCTCCCAGCTCTCTCAATAGTTTAAATGAAGTAGGCAAGGGGTTCGGGGAGGATGTTAATCATGGGACAGTGATGGTGCGAATGGGCAGAGCATGGGGGTTGGTCCTGTTTCGTTTTTTCTTGTTTTTCTTTATCTCTTCTCATTAACTAATCTGCTAAGTATCCTTACCTCATTTCAGTGCAAAGGATAGCGTGAGGGAGTAAGGAAGTTGAGGGATGGGAGGTGGCGTGAGGGAATGGAGAGGAAATGAGAGTGGTTCAATCACTGACTCTCTTCCTCCCCTCACCACTTGTTTAATGGTCATATCCTTTCCTTGTACAATTTGTTGTATATCCTATCAACCATCAAGACCATCACTCATTCCCATCATTCACCTATCCCCATCACCTCTATTTATTTATTTATTTATTTATTTATTTATTTATTTACTTGTTTATATATATATATATATTATTATCATTATTATTATTACTATTATTATTATAATTTACACTTCATAATTATCACAACTTCAATTTATAAAAATCTAAATGAATTAACTTATTCTCAGTCTCTCACATTGAAATTTAACATAAAATTTTAAATTGATTATCCTAAATTAAGCATGCTTAATTCAATTTTATTTCACTCAAGGCCAAATGCCGAACAATTTTGCGGGGTTTACACTATGAGGAGCAAGGAGATGAGCTCGAAGCCTGAAATGGTGGAGTAACCCGATATTTTCTTATTTGTAAACTTTATGTATTAAGTAAGAACAAATAATAGTTTTATATAAGTATTGATTAAGGAAGGATGCTATATGAATTGCATTTGGATGAATGGAAACAAGTGTTTAAGATTTATGGATGACAAGAATAAGAAATAACTAAGTTATGTTAGCTAACAATGTAGAAAGTTGAGAGCTACCTTAAGGAATGATGTTTAAGCATGCAAAATGCTAACTCTATGCCATCCAAGAAATAGCCATCTTAATGTATATTAAGCCTACAAGGTTTTAAGAGTTATTAAGGAAGAAAAATAGGATGATTAAGCATGATTAAGAGCTGATTTTATGTCAGACCCGAGTTCTTGATTTACGTATGTAGCTTGTACCTTATGATTCCTGTGTGTACGAACACTATATTTGCATAGTTGAATCATAAGAAGAGTATTTACTACCATGCAATCGATTAATTTAAGAAATTAAAAAATGCATGTAAGCTACATAATAGCGAGATAAGGGTTAAACTGATTTTCGAGTAAGTATAGGGGTAAAACGATCAAATGAACAAAATTCGATATAAATCCGATGGAAAAATTTCATTAAAAATATGAATCGAGCGATCTTGATCAATAACGAGGAAAATATTGAATTTCGAGTCCAATTGATCGAGATATGAATTTAATTACTATTTTTGAAATTTTTATCTCGAAAAATGAGCCCGAAAATAGTGGAAAAATATACCGAAAAGGTAAAATCGGACTGATAAATTCATTTACAGACTAAATAAATTTAATAAGAATTTTTGGGATATTTTTGAGATATTTTAAGATTTTTAATATTATTTTAAGGATTAAAATAATATTAAAAATATATTATAAAAAAACAGAAAAACGAAATTCTGAAAAAAAAGGAAATCAGAAATCTGAAATTTGGAATTTTCGGGGAGAGAGAATGAAACAGAAATACGCAAACCGACGAGGAGAAGAGCTTGCCGGACCAGCCACCACCGACGACTAGCAGCCGAGCCAGCTACCGGAAAAGGAAGCCACTCACCCCGCGACCTCCCAGCCACCAGGACGCGCGCCACCGGAGTCGGAATCTGGCGAATCGAAGGGAGAAAGCCGCGGAGGAAAAGAGGGCATTCGGCAGCCATCGACGAGAGTTGGCTCCGATCGAGGCCAACCGAGAGGTCCCCTGTACAAGACCCGTAGAACGACGGCAGCGGCACGTCGGGAACCGACCGGACGATGTCGGCACGGCTAAATCACCCCTAAACCGATCGGCGGTTTAGGGCAGAACCTTCTAAACTGAACCGGACCGGACTGGTTCAGCCAAGGAGAAAGGGGAAAAAGAGGAAAAAGTAGGAAAAAGGAAAAGAAAAATTTTTGAGATTTCACCAGACTTCGGGTAAGTCGATACGAGGTTAAAAGTGACCAATTTAATTTTTGATAAATTTATTTAAATTATATTTAATAGAAAATTGACCCGGAGTTAAATATACGAAATTGTGCAGTTCGATGATTAAATTCGAACGGAGCCCGATCGAACTCTGATTCGCGCACCATCGCACAATCTCGGGTAAGTAAAGCTCATTTACGACAAATTATGTGATTTATGCGTATTTAAGATTTAATTTACGCATTTCGGATTAAATTTCAGATTTAGTGAATTATATTCGAAAAATTGAAATAAATGTCGTAAATGATATACGGGCTATCCAAAGAGCTTGGAATAAAGCCCAATGGGTATAGATAGGCCCAATGAGTCGATAGACCCTGATGAACGAGCTTAATACGGATTAAGGCCCGATTAACGTGATTAAGGCCCATTAAGCGTAAACGGGCCCGTTTTAGTGAAATAAACTGTATTAAATGTGTAATACAGTAGGAAAAGTGTAATTAACTCAGTGAATGATTTAAATGCAACTCTAGAGTCATATTGAGAGTTGACCGGACTGCGAGATTAGACAGCACAGAGAAGAGAGGTCACACGACGTGATCCGAGGCAGGGGACTCTTGCAAGTAGCTAGAGATATCTGTGCATATTTTCGTTGGATTTTACATTCACTGAAATTGTTTGAGGGTCAAAGAAAATCGATAATATTATAGGGACCCGATATGGGTAAATTACGATTTTGCCCCTAGTTAGGTAAAAAGTGAAATTTTGGGAAAAGTGGTAAACAGCATGAAAATAATGTTTTGAGTGGTTTTTACTACTGTGTAGCAGAAGAGTAGGTGGATGAGCTAATGTTTTGAGGTCGATGTAAACTAAGCACACTTTATAGTGCTGATTTTAATGATTTTAAACATCCCTATTTTTAAAGAGTCATCTACCGAATTATGTGGAAACAATCGTGCTAGAGCACAACTCGCACTTGATTTCAGATGTTTTTCACATACATAAGTGCTAGACGTTTACTCGCACTGCATTTATTTGACATGCATGATAGAGTACTAGAGCATTGCTCGTACTCAATTTTTATGTGATTTGTGCATGATAGAGTGCTGGAGCGATTAGCTCGTACTCGAGTTTTACATGAGATGCATGACAGAGTGCTAGAGCGTTGCTCGCACTCGATTTTTCATGATTTGTACATGACAATGTACTTGAGCGATTTGCTCGTACTTGATTTGTAATGAGAACTATGCATGAGCTGGTGCTAGAGGTTTACTCGCACTAGTGTTGATATTTTGACATGCATATATAGTGTTTTGAGGCGGAGTGTTGACTGTGTGTCACACTCAAGACGCGCACTGTAGTTTTTCGTGATATATACACATGTTAGAAAAATCATGACGATTTCCTCCGTGTAAACTGAGTGTCACACTGTTGAGATGTTCTCACGTGGATTTAGAGATGTGGCATTGATTCCATAGTATGAGGGCTAAAACCTATGGCAGGCACCCCACTATGATGTATTTCCATGGTATGAGCGGCTAAGACCTATGGTAGGCACCCCGACCATGATGTATGGGTCCACGAGTGTACATTGTACCGTGCGTGTGGCATGGAGTACACTGTACCGTGTTTTGTGTTGTGGAGTTGTGGAGTAGAGTTGTTGATAGCTGGCGGTTGTGATAGACTGACCCCCATCCCGTTACAGCAGTGATAACCCGCACATCGAGTACTGTGTTGCCTGGGATTTCACCACATGTTAGGATATGGACATAGTTTGGAGATGCTCTTTTACAATAAGATCCTTAAGCCCAACATCCTTAAGCCAGAGTATGCGGGGAGGCTCTGTTCGGCGGGGAGGCTCTCTTACATAGTCTAGAGAGATTGCATTTAGCCACTAAGTCTCGCATGATATATCACATGTGTTTTATGATACGGGTAGACCTAAGGGATGGGTCGAAACCCGATTTGTTTGTGTTGTGATGAGAAATGCCATATTTACTGTGTTTTGAATGTAAATGGCATATTTTATATAAAGGCATTCTTAAATGATTAAATATGCATTGTTTTGCACGAATGCCTCTGATTGATAAACCAGCATGTGTTTAGTACATGGGATTTTAAATCTGTACTATATTATATATATTTTAAACATGCTTTTGAATTGAGAGAAGGAAAAGAAAAGCACTATTTTCAGTAGATAGTATGGATGTCTAGTTGCTTGTCTGATTTCCTTACTGAGCGCGTTGATAGCTCATCCCATTCATTTTCCCCCCATCTCTACAGATTCTCGTCAGTAGATCGAGTCGACCAGGGTATTGCATTCCTTTGATCTGCTGCCACTCCCCATCTAGCAAAAGGTATACACATGCGTACTCTTTTGTATCTAAACAATGCATAAATACGATGATGTACACGTTTTAATATGGGGGATGTAATGATATAATTATATTTAAGTATACGAATTTACTTATGATATAAATGTCATGTATGTATGATACGAAAAAGAATGGTAAGGTATGTTTGGATGAGGAGACTAATGCCTATTCACAGCCCAACTGTTGAGGAGATAAAGGTAAGTAAAAAGTAAAAAATTTATTGTGGTTTTTGGTAAAGTCGCGTGTGGGAGGAGGGCGTGACAAAGTGGTATCAGAGCGTAGTTGGTATGATGTGAATAGGTGTTAGTAATTAGGAAAATGTACATCCCCAAATCACTGTGTTTTGTTCAGTTACAATTGTGTATACAAGATGGGAGTTGACAAATTAATGTTTGTGAATGCAGGAATCTAGCCATTATGGCAATTACCCGCCGTGGTAGAGGGACGAGGGGTAGGGCTGGAGGTCGCAGGGGTAGGTCGGCTAGCCAGGGTGAGTCTACGACTACCCATACACCCCGAGGTACTACTGAGGTACCGGATACTTCTGAGGTACCAGATACTACTGAGGCATGCTTCACGAGGATAGAGCGTAGCCTAGAGGCGATAGTAGGGTTGTTGGCACAGACTTTGCCAGGTAGACAGAGGCAGGATGCGGAGACTGTGACAGGGGAGGCAGTTGCACCTGATACACCTGCGCAGCCTGTACAGAGGCCACAGACTATTGATACTCCTATACCCCCACCAGTTCAGGTTGGTAGAGGATATGGGTGTGATCTGGATCGATTGCGACAGTTCCAGAAGCTTGGACCTCCATCTTTTCGAGGGGTCAAGGACCCAGTTAGTACAGAGGAGTGGATTAGCGAGATGGAGAAGTTGTACGATTTCTTTGAGTGAACGACTTCTGAGAGGGTCGCATTTGCTGCGTTCCTACTGAAGGGAGCGGCAGAGCATTGGTGGAAGTCCACCAGGCCGATATTGAGAGCCCGACATGCTAAGATTAGTTGGGAGATGTTTCTAGAGGCCTTCAGGAGGCAGTTTGTTCCTAATACTGCGCAGCGTATACTGCAGGCTGAGTTTTTGGGATTGAGCCAGGGGAGTCTCACAGTGGATGAGTACGAGACTAGATTTTTGGCCTTGGAGAGGTATGATCCCGATACCATGTACAGCGAGACCAGGAAGGTCCGCAGGTTTGTAGACGGATTGAGACCGGTGTTGCAGTCTAGATTGGTACCACTAGACATTGGTACATATGATGAGGCAGTGCGCAGAGCGCAGCTTTGTGAGCAGGATTACGAGAGAAAAGCCTCTGAGTTTGGGAAGTTCAATCGGAGCCGAGATAGAGAGAGGAAGAGGCCGACTAGAGATAGAAGGTTCAGTTATCGAGGAGGGAGGAGACTCTTCGGTAAGGGACCACGGATAGAGGAGGTGCGAGAGCGACCAGTTAGACCTCCTACATACCCGGCCATAGCTCCGACGAAGGGCATTGTGATTGGAGGATCAAGGCCTACTACTGATCAGTGCAGTCGATGTGGTAGACATCATGGCGGTAGACCTTATCTGTTGAGCCCTGTTGTGTGTTTTCGATGTGGGAAACAGGGGCATATTGCTAGAGAGTGCCCAGAGACATATGTGACTGCCCCACAGAAGGGCGGGAGCATGATAGAGCTTCAGCTGGTACGTCTGCTCAGAGAGGCAGATGGACGGCAGAGGAGAAAGGGAAGCAGGTGATGGGTCGAGGGCGAGTACATGCTTTGGACCAGGACACAGCTGATGCTTCTGCGGATGTGATTCGAGGTAACATCCTGATTTATGATTTAGAAGCATATGTTTTAATTGATCCTGGTGCCACACATTCATTTGTATCGCCATCATTTGCATGTAAGTTAGAAAAGCATGTAAAGCGTACTCCTTTAAAGATGATGATGTTGATTAGTACGCCTATGGATTCCAATCAGCTAGTTGAGCATGCGTATAACGATTGTAAGTTAAAAGTAGGGGAAAAGGATATGACAGCCAATCTAATATTGCTAAGTATGAGTGACTTTGATGTAATATTAGGTATGGATTGGTTATCTGCAAACCATGCTGTTTTAGATTGTTATGCTAAGACGGTTATGTTTCCTAACCCTACGAAAATTATTGTAAAGTTTGATGGGAAGAAATGAAAGAAATAAATATGTTGCTAATAAATAATAAATATTTTACTGACTGAGAGATAAATATCTTGAAGGTTTCATTGCGTACGTAGTGGATATGGATAAGGTACATCCGGAGTTGGTAGATATTCTTATGGTCAGTGAGTACCCAGATGTTTTCCCGGATGAGTTGCCAGGATTACCACCAGACAGAGAGATGGAGTTCTGTATAGATTTGGTGCCTGGTACTGAGCCTATTTCGAGACCACCGTATCGCATGGCCTTAGTTGAGCTGGAGGAGCTCAAGAGACAGTTGTAGGAGCTGTTGGATAGGGGTTTTATCAGACCGAGTGTTTCACCGTGGGGAGCACCGGTTCTGTTTGTGAGGAAGAAGGATGGAAGCCTCCGATTGTGTATAGACTATAGATTGTTGAATAAGGCTACCATCAAGAATAGATATCCCCTTCCACGCATTGACGACTTACTGGATCAGTTTCGGGGAGCGCAAGTCTTTTTTAAGATTGATCTGAGGTCTGGGTATCATCAGTTGAGAGTTCGGAGTGGAGATGTACCCAAGACAGCATTTAGGACTCGATATGGCCACTATGAGTTCCTAGTTATGCCATTCGGACTGACGAATGCTGCCGCAGCTTTCATGGCTTTGATAAACGATGTATTCAAGCCATATTTGGATCAATTTGTTATCGTATTCATCGATGACATATTAGTATATTCGAGATCCGAGGAGGAGCATGAGGAGCACCTCAGGATTGTATTGCAGACTCTACGAGGGCAGTAGTTGTATGCTAAACTCAGCAAGTGTTATTTTTGGTTGACAGAGATCTCATTTTTAGGACACATAGTGTCGAGGGATGGTGTGTCAGTAGACCCATCCAAGATTGAGACTGTAGTTCAGTGGGAACAGCCGAGGACAGTTACCGAGATCAGGAGTTTTTTGGGTTTAGCAGGGTACTATCAAAGATTCGTTGAGGGATTTTTGAAGATGGCTGCTCCGTTGACACGTCTCACTCGAAAGAGTGTTGCATTCGTGTGGGATAAGGATTGTGAGAGGAGTTTTCAGGAGTTGAAGAGTCAATTGACCACCGCTCCGATTCTCACTATTCCTACCAGCTCAGGAGGATTTTCAGAATATACCGATGCTTCACATCAAGGACTAGGCTGTGTGTTGATGCAGGATGGGAAGGTAGTTGCTTATGGATCCAGACAGCTGAAAGACCATGAGAAGAACTATCCGACCCACGATTTAGAGTTAGCAACAGTAGTGTTTGCGTTGAAGGTATGGCACCACTACTTGTATGGTGAGAAGTTTCAGATATTTACCGACCACAAGAGCCTCAAGTACCTGTTCTCACAGAAGGAGCTGAACATGAGACAGAGAAGATGGCTAGAGCTTCTGAAGGATTATGATTGTGAGATGCTTTATCATCCGGGTAAGGCTAATGTTATAGCAGATGCTTTGAGTAGGAAGAGCCTTAGGATGGTATCGTATATGATGGTCAGGGAGCACGAGCTGCTAGAGCAGTTTGCTAGCCTCAGTTTGGGAGTTGTGCCTTCGGATATGGATGCAGACAGTATGATTACGAGTCTACGCTTAGAGCCAGATCTATTGGACAGGATCAGACAGGCTCAGCAGACAGATCTGCAGTGCATCGATGTGATTGGTCAGATATAGAGGGGCACAATGACAGATTTTGAGTTGAGTCCTAATGGACTACTAAGGTTCAGAGGTAGATTGTGTGTTCCCGAGGACCCAGAGCTCAAGAGATTGATATTGTCGGAAGCTCATTCATCGAGGTACATATTGTATCCGGGGAGTGGCAAGATGTATCAGAACCTCCGAAAGGTGTACTGGTGGTCAGGTATGAAGAGAGATGTAGCAGATTTTGTGGCGAGATGTCTCATATGTCAGCAAGTGAAGGTAGAGCATCAGAAACCTGCAGGATTGTTGCAGCCTTTACCTATACCGACATGGAAATAGGAGCATATCACCATGGATTTTGTGATGGGTTTATCGAGGACCCGGAGGAATCACGATGCTATATGGGTGATCGTTGATAGACTGACGAAGTCAGCCCACTTCCTAGCTATGAGAGCTACCGATACTCTGAGTAAATTGGCAGGGTTGTATGTACGTGAGGTAGTGAGGTTGCATGGTGTTCCAGTGAGCATTGTTTCAGATAGGGATTCCCGCTTCACTTCCCATTTTTGGGAATATTTTCAGGAAGTTATGGGAACCCAGTTGAGTTTGAGCACAGCTTTCCATCCTCAGATAGATGGTCAGTCAGAGAGGACGATACAGACCCTGAAGGATATGTTGAGAGCATGTGTGCTGGATTTTAGAGGCTCCTGGAATGATCATTTGCCACTAGCCGAGTTCGCCTACAACAACGTTATTATTCGAGTATCGGGATGGCACCGTATGAGGCCTTGTATGGCCGTAGATGTGTTCCCCTATTGGGTGGGAAGAAGTGGGTGACCGTAAGATTTTTGCTCCTGATATGGTTACATAGGCTTCTGAGGATGTTCGGTTGATAGTTGAGAGATTGAGGACAGCTCAGAGTCGACAGAAGAGTTATGCTGACAGGAGACGTAGGCCACTTGAGTTCGCAATTGGTGAGTCCGTGTTTCTGAAGGTTTCTCCTTCCAAGGGTATAGCGAGGTTTGGGAAGAGAGGTAAGCTGAGTCCTCGCTACATTGGACCCTTTGAGATACTTGATCGAGTGGGAGATAAGGCCTATAGGTTGGCATTGCCACCAGATTTGTCAGGCGTGCACAACGTCTTCCACATCTCAATACTTCGGAAGTATCACCCAGATCCGGCACATGTGATTAGTTATGAGCCTTTGGAGCTTAGTGAGGACATGTCATACGTTGAGAGGCCGATTCGGATACTGGATAGGAAGGAGAAGGTTTTGAGATCGAAGACTATCGGGTTGTGAAGGTACTATGGCAGCATCACACTTCCGAGAAGGCTACTTGGGAGTTAGAGAGCTTGATGCGAGAGAAGCACCCCCAGTTGTTTGAGGATTGATTTGGTTCTAATTTGGAGGACGAAATTCTTTTAGTTGGGGAGGATTGTCAGACCCGAGTTCTTGATTTACGTATGTAGCTTGTACCTTATGATTCCTGTGTGTACGAACACTATATTTGCATAGTTAAATCATAAGAAGAGTATTTACTACCATGCAATCGATTAATTTAAGAAATTAAAAAATGCATGTAAGCTACATAATAGCGAGATAAGGGTTAAAGTGATTTTCGAGTAAGTACAGGGGTAAAACGGTCAAATGACCAAAATTCGATATAAATCCGATGAGAAAATTTCATTAAAAATATGAAATCGAGAGATCTTGATCAATAACGAGGAAAATATTGAATTTTGAGTCCAATTGATCGAGATATGAATTTAATTAATATTTTTGGAATTTTTGTCTCGAAAAATGAGCTCGAAAATAGTAAAAAAATAAACCGAAAAGGTAAAATCAGACGGATAAATTCATTTACAGACTAAATGAATTTAATAAGAATGTTCGGGATATTTTTGGGATATTTTAGGATTTTTAATATTATTTTAAGGAATAAAATAATATTAAAAATATATTATAAAAAAACAGAAAAAAGAAATTCTGAAAAAAAAAGAAATCTGAAATCTGAAATTTAGAATTTTCGGGGAGAGAGAAGGAAACAAAAAAGCGCAAACCGACGAGGAGAAGAGCTTGCCGGACCAGCCACCACCGGCGACCAGCAGCCGAGCCAGCTACCGAAAAAGGAAGCCACTCACCCCGCGACCTCCCAGCCACCAGGACGCACGCCACCGACGCAGGAATCCGACGAATCGAAGGGAGAAAGTCGCGGAGGAAAAGAGGGCATTCGGCCGCCACCGGTGAGAGTTGGCTCCGATCGAGGCCAACCGAGAGGTCCCCTGTCCAAGACGCGTCGAACGGCGGCAGCGGCACTCCGAGAACCGGTCGGACGATGCCGGCACAGCTAAATCACCCCTGAACCGGTCGGCGGTTCAGGGCAGAACCTTCTAAACTGAATCAGACCGGACTGGTTCAGCCAAGGAGAAAATGGGAAAAAGAGGAAAAAGAAAGAAAAAGGAAAAGAAAAATTTTTGGGATTTCACCGGATTTCGGGTAAGTCGATACGAGGTCAAAAGTGACCAATTTAATTTCCGATAAATTTAAGTAAATTATATTTAATCGAAAATTGACCCAGAGTTAAATATACGAAATTGTGCAGTTCGACGATTAATTTCGAACGGAAGCCCGATTGAACTCCGATTCGCGCACCATCGCACAATCTCGGGTAAGTAAAGCTCATTTACGACAAATTATGTGATTTATGCGTATTTAAGATTTAATTTACGCATTTCGGATTAAATTTTAGATTTAGTGAATTATATTCGGAAAATTGAAATAAATGTCGTAAATGATATACGGGCTATCCAAAGAGCTTGGAATAAAGCCCAATGGGTATAGATAGGCCCAATGAGTCGATAGACCCTGATGAACGGGCTTAATACGGATTAAGGCCCGATTAACGTGATTAAGGCCCATTAAGCGTAAACGAACCCATTTTAGTGAAATGAACTATATTAAATGTGTAATACAGTAGGAAAAGTGTAATTAACTCAGTGAATGATTTAAATGCAGCTCCAGAGTCATATTGAGAGTTGACCGGACTGCGAGATTAGACAGCACAGAGGAAGAGAGGTCACACAACGTGATCCGAGGTAGGGGACTCTTGCAAGTAGCTAGAGATATCTGTGCATATTTTCGTTGGATTTTACATTCACTGAAATTGTTTGAGGGTCAGAGAAAATCGATAATATTATAGGGACCCGATATGGGTAAATTACGATTTTGCCCCTAGTTAGGCAAAAAGTGAAATTTTGGGAAAAGTGGTAAAAAGCATGAACATAATGTTTTGAGTGGTTTTTACTGCTGTGTAGCAGAAGAGTAGGTGGATGAGCTAATGTTTTGAGGTCGATGTAAACTAAGCACACTTTATAGTGCTAATTTTAATGATTTTAAACATCTCTATTTTTAAAGAGCCATCTACCGAATTATGTGGAAACAATCGTGCTAGAGCACAACTCGCACTTGATTTCAGATGTTTTTCACATACATAAGTGCTAGAGGTTTACTCGCACTGCATTTATTTGACATGAATGATAGAGTACTAGAGCGTTGCTCGTACTCAGTTTTTATGTGATTTGTGCATGATAGAGTGCTGGAGCGATTAGCTCGTGCACGAGTTTTACATGAGATGCATGACAGAGTGCTGGAGCGTTGCTCGCACTCGATTTTTCATGATTTGTACATGACATTGTACTTGAGCGATTTGATCGTACTTGATTTGTAATGAGAACTATGCATGACCTAGTGCTAGAGGTTTACTCGCACTAGTGTTGATATTTTGACATGCATATACAGTGTTTTGAGGCGGAGTGTTGACTGTGTGTCACACTCAAGACGCGCACTGTAGTTTTTCGTGATATATACACATGTTAGAAAAATCGTGACAATTTCCTCCGTGTAGACTGAGTGTCACACTGTTGAGATGTTGTCACGTGGATTTAGAGACGTGGCATTGATTCCATAGTATGAGGGCTAAGACCTATGGCAGGCACCCCACTATGATGTATTTCCATGGTATGAGCGGCTAAGACCTATGACAGGCACCTCGACCATGATGTATGGGTCCACGAGTGTACGTTGTACAGTGCATGTGGCATGGAGTACACTGTACCGTGTTTTGTGTTGTGGAGTTGTGGAGGAGAGTTGTTGATAGCTGGCGGTTGTGATGGACTGACCCCCTTCCCGTTACAGCAGTGATAACCCGCACACCGAGTACTGTGTTGCTTGGGATTTCACCACATGTTAGGATATGTACATAATCCGGAGATGCTCTTTTACAGTAAGATCCTTAAGCCCAACATCCTTAAGCCAGAGTAGGCGGGGAGGCTCTGTTCGGCGGGGAGGCTCTCTTACATAGTCTAGAGAGATTGTATTTAGCCACTGAGTCTCGCATGATATATCACATGTGTTTTATGATACGGGTAGACCTAAGGATGGGTCGGAACCCGATTTGTTTTTGTTGTGATGAGAAATGCCATATTTACTGTGTTTTGAATGTAAATGGCATATTTTATATAAAGGCATTCTTAAATGATTAAATATGCACTGTTTTGCACGAATGCCTCTGATTGATAAACCAGCATGTGTTTAGTACATGGGATTTTAAATCTGTACTATATTATATATATTTTAAACATGCTTTTGAATTGAGAGAAGGAAAGGCAAAGCACTATTTTCAGTAGATAGTATGGATGTCTACTTGCTTGTCTGATTTCCTTACTGAGCGCGTTGATAGCTCATCCCATTCATTTTCCTCCCATCTCTACAGATTCTCGTCAGTAGATCGAGTTGACCAGGGGTATTGCATTCCTTTGATCCGCTGCCACTCCCCATCTAGCGAAAGGTATACACATGCGTACTCTTTTGTATCTGAACAATGCATAAATACAGTGATGTACACGTTTTAATATGGGGGATGTAATGATATAATTATATTTAAGTATACGAATTTACTTATGATATAAATGTCATGTATGTATGATACGAAAAAGAATGATAAGGTATGTTTGGATGAGGAGACTAATGCCTATTCACAGCCCAACTGTTGAGGAGATAAAGGTAAGTAAAAAGTGAAAATTTTATTGTGGTTTTTGGTAAAGTCGCGTGTGGGAGGAGGGCATGACATTTTAAGCTTGCAAACAGCCAAGCATTTTAGGATGGAGTTTAGGTGCATGAACTTGGCCAAATGATGATCGAAGGAAATTTAAATGTAATGAAGAAAAAATATGATGCAAGTAAGTCAATTAAGTGATGAAATGAAGTTTCAAAGTGATTAAATAAGATTAATAAAGTGGCCAAAATTAATTTACAAAATAAAGGCCAAAACCATGGAACTTAAGTGAGTTAGGCTAAGAAATGCACCTAAATTATATGAAAATTAATTATATTAAAATTTGAGGTTAATTTAGGCTTAAAGTAGACTCAAAATGGAACAACTTTGCTGAAAGAAATCATGGTGAAAATAGGATGGTAAGGCTAAGAAACAAATTGCCCAGAATAATGTATAAGCTTACCTAACCCTATTGCATAAAATCCAACAATGTTCCATGATTTAAGGGCTGAACTTTATCTGATTTTAGATCAAGATCAGATCATGGACCTCAGCTTTGTATTACAATATATTTAAACATTATTTAGGGTCCATGTTCCCCTATTTATTCCTACAAAAACCAAACGAAAAATAGCCTCAAGTTCTGAAAGCTTCATATCCAACGCATCCTATAGCACTTCTTCTTCTTGATTTTTTTTTCAAAACCAGAACAACATTATTTGGCTTGGGTTCTTAAGACCAATTTTACTACTAGAAGTCCTCTACAATATGTATTTTGGTGGGATTCAAAAAGCTCATTTTGAAGGTGTTTTCTAGCCTAGAAGATCAGGACACAAAAACTACCCTGCACTTAAATAAGCCAAGTTTTGAGGTTTGTTTTCTATGGTTTCTTTACTGTAAACACCACAAATTTCCTGCATTTAAATTAGATTATATAAAAAACAAAAATAATATATTTTAATGGAAGTGAGAATATTCGTTGTAGGGCTCGAGGAGTATGGGAGCCAAGAAACCCGTGAATAACAGGGAACCCGAAAATACAGGAAGTGATAAAGCAAGTGCAAGCACGGAGGGATCGAAAATAATTTTGATGTAAAAACTTGTATCGGGAATTTATGAGGAATGATGAAATCTCAATAATATTTCATTTTCGAAATAATGAAAATTTCATGGAAGGCATAGATATTATGTCTTTGGATAAATTATACAAGAAAATGTATATATATAGATATATACATAGGTGTATATGTGTGTGTGTGTATATATATATATATACTAGACATTTAAATAGATGAATAATAATATATATAGCAAATATATATTATGTAATGTATAGTATTTAATATATAAGCATTAATAAATAATAAATAAAGCATGAGATAAATAAAAAATAAAAATAAAAAAAGAAATGAAATGGAACACAAAACAATAAAACAACAAATAATAAAACAAGACAACAAAAAAAATATATATATTAATACACCAAACAAAAATAAATAACATATATATATATATATATATATATATATCTATATATTAATATAACATATATACATATATTAGTATAATATATACATATTAATATAATATGTATATAGTTGTACGGAATTGGCTTTCAAAGAAAGCAAATTTCGTAACTCTGCAATGGAAAATCAGAATAGAGAGAGAGCTGGGCGGGAAAAGCAAAAGAAAGAAAGGAGAAGAAAAGAGGGAAGCTGCTCAGCTGGAGAAGAAGGAAAGGAAAGAAGAGAAAGAAGAGGGAGAAAAGAAGAGAAGAAAAGAAGAGAAAGGAAAGGAAGGAGGGCTGATCGGGAAAGGAAGAAAGGAAGAAAGAAAAGAGGAAAAGAAAGAAGAAGGATCTGATCGGGAAAGGAAGAAAGGAAGAAAGAAAAGAGGAAAAGAAAGAAGAGGGAGCTGATCGGGAAAGGAAGAAGAAAGAAAGAAAAAAAAAGAAAGGAAGGGAGGATAAGAAAAAGAGAAGAGGGCTGAAAAAACAAAGCAGAATCGGGGCTGGAAATAGAGGCTGGAACCGAGAGGAAACAAGAGAAAACTGAGAGGAAGGGCTGGAAAACAGCAACAAACCAAGACTGAAAAGAGGAAGAGCAGACCGATAGGCAGGGGAGAAGGAGAGGGAGACCGAAGGGGGTGAAAGCAGGACAAAACCGAGGAAGAAGGAGGAGAGGATGGAACCCAGGCTTCAATTGAAGCAGGACCTAGAAACCAGAAGCAAAACCGAATGAAGATGATAATGATGGAAGGCTGGAAAGAGGCAGTCACGGTAGGCTGAAGAAGTGGCAAGACCGGGAGCTGAAGGAGGAAGAAGAAGAGCAATCGGGGCTGGGCTAACCGAGAGGGAAGAAAGGAAAAGGAGAAAAGAAAAAAAAAAGAAGAAGAAAAGAAGAGCTGGAAAATTGAAAGGAAAAAGAGGTAATATATATATATATATATATATATATACATGTATGTATATTTAATGTACATGTAGATATATGTGTTGAGATATAAGAATGTTAGTGTGAATTAAGGTGTATCTGAAATAAAAATGGGAGAGATGAAAAATAGACAAAATATATATATGAATTTATATATATATATATATATATTTATGTGATGATGAATAAGGAAATTAAAGGATAAAAGGAATATATGTATATACTTAGGTGTATATACAAAAAGGTGTACAAGATAAATGTGTGTGTTAATATATGTACATATAAAGTATATATACATGTGATAAGGAAAAATGGAAACAAATAATAATATATATATATATATAGGAGTATATATATATGTGTGTGTGTGTGTATGTGTGTGTGTGTATATGTGTATACATGTAGATGTATATAATAAATGTGTATGTTAATATTTGTATGTACAAAATATATAAATGGTAAAGAAAATATATAAACGTGCGTGTTGGCCTAGGTATGTACAATAATACGTACACACGAAGTAGTAACGAATAGGTTACGATTTTAACGCAATTCGGACAATTCGCATGAATAGGGTGCTAAGTATACAATTTCGGTGTAGGTGATTGTAGAAGGAATTAAAGGAGGTACTAGGAGGCGTCACCACTCGAATTCGAGATTTTCGATAGATCGAGGTAAGGGGTACTATTTAACTTAGTTCTGATAATGCATTCTTGTTGCACCGATAAAAGATTTTATGAAGGTGCATATGATTTGAAATAATTTATCAATGCTTTCATACTTGTGAAATTGTTTACGAAGCATGTTTTAATTTGTCGAAATATTCCCTGAGTACCTTCCATGATATGAAATGAATTTTCCTAAGGTATGAAACGTATGGATGTTTTACATTTATTTATGATTTTATATCCTTATCGTTAAAGAAACTTTTGACAATTTCAAAAGCATAGAAAAAGGGAAAATGGGGAAAAAGAAAAGATGTTTTGAGACTATAGGCTTCATGCATGGTTACTTCTTGTGGTGTTCCGGCTCCACCACTTGGGTGCCGATACGTAAGGCCCCTTTAGCAGTTGACTCAACATGTGTGGAAGATGTCGTGCTACTGGTGGTTTATGATGATGTTTTCGGTAGTATCTCGTCTCCGCGCAGCACGCAATTATGTTGCCCACATGAAGAGTGCCTTTGGTGCTCGTGTCCTAGCGAGGTACTAGTGAAAGTAAGTAAGATAGATACTACCCATATTTTATGAAAGTGTTGTACGCCCTTGATCCAGTCTACAGCCCCCTTACCATGGCCATAGGTATGATGACTCTCTACGGAGAATGACACGTATTGCATGACTTAGTTATAGTCTAGTTTCCTCGATTTGATTATGAATATTGACTATGATGAATGAATATGTGTTTTCATGAGATATACGATAATTGGTTACGACCGATATGCTTCATGAAATGTTATGAAAGGTTTATCAAATAAGTATGAAATGTTTATGAAAGGTTTATGAAATGTTTATGAAACGTTTATGAACCCGATGGTTTTAAGAACTCATTCATGAACAATGAAAAGTTGTAAAATGGTTAAGCATGTTATTTGTTTTAAAGACACGCATGCTTTATGACTTTTTATGATGATTATGCATGAAATGGCAATTTATGTATTTCATTAAAGTTTCGTTCTATGAACAATTTCACATGCTTTTATATATCAGAACTGCTTTAAGAGTATTATCTTACTGGGTTTTTCCCCAAAAGCTCACCCATCTACCTTCAGACCACTTGCAGTGAATCTATAGGTTTTACCTGTCGCGTACACGACGTAGGCTGGTGGGAAAGAGCTACCCTAGGCTACTTTTTGTACACGCGGAAAGGTATACAATTACATTCTTGTACCAGACATACTTGTATGCACAGACATATATTGGGAATATTTTGTTGGGATGTAATTTGTAAGGAAACGATGTAAAGAATATTATTTTTGGGATTAGGTTTCAAGAAGATTGGTATTTAATCGAAACGGATGTACTGAGTTGTAAATGTGGATTTGGAAAGTATGCTTGGTAGTTGTGGATATCTAGGATTGTTGGAAAGCATGCTTGGTAATAGTGGATATCTAGGATTGTTAAAACAATTTAAATGCAGGTGGGTAGGCTTATATATAAGTTGTTATGCTGCCAAAATTTCTATAAGCCATATAGGTTAAAGTATGGAAATTAAATATAATTACAAATAAAGAATTAGGAAAAGTGTTTTGACACTGCACAGGAATACAACCTAAGTGAATAAGGGAATAAGTGGGTAAATTAAGTTTAAAAAAAATATCCCCCAAATTTCAAAGGTCAAGGGTCGTTACACTTACTTGATAATTTCTGAGGTTTTAAGGCTGATTTTGAGTGATATTTTATAGCTGAAATCATGAGAAGAAAAATGTTCTAAGCTAGTCCAAAGATAAGACAAGGGTAAGGAACTTTGATCACTCATTTTGGATGATTATTTGGTGGTTTTGGCATGCTTTATTGTTGTTTTGAGTTGTGGTTGTGAAATGGCAAGCATGGATGTTAAATTAGGGTTTCATCCAAGGTAGACTTTATGGTAACTTGGGGTTTATTATGTTGGTGAAATTTTAAAATTTAAGTAGGTTGATTTATGATGAATGAGTGATGACACAAATTGAAAACCTAGTGAGCCCACATTTTGGGGTTTCGCGACCTTGAAGTTTTCGGTTTGAAATTTTAATTTGGTTTTATCAAGGAGTATTAAATTAAGTAAGATTAAGTTAAGGTGGATTTTGGGGTTAAAGGTTAAAAAAAGAAAGACTATAAGATTATGTGACACAACTAAGGCTTTAGTAAAGAGTTTAAGAAAAATAAATCAATATGGATGAAATTTTAAGGATACTAAGGATTTGTTTAGCTAAGAAAAATGAGCTATGATAATGATGATGAAGTATAATAGAATTATGCATCATGGGCCAATTGGCTAAGTTAAGGAAATTAAGGAATTAAAATATGGAAAATAAGTTATATAAGTATTATGTTAAGGAAAATAATAAGTTATGGTAAATATATTTGGAAAATATATTTTCAAATAAGAAAAAGAAAGAAAGTATTTAAGTATTGAATTCATTAAGTATGTCTAAGGAGAAATTAAGGATAATAAATTATTTAAGAAATTTGGTTCGACAATGCAGATTAGATCTTTTAAGGAAGTTGATGGAGTATGTTATATATATGCACAACCAAAAGTAATCTTGAAGGTCAGATCGACTATCTGCACTACAAATTTAGGTAAGGGACGTGTGCATGAAACATCTTTGTCTTAGAAACATATAATTTTCAACTAAGTATTCTAGATTTAAATTAATTCGATTTATGAAATTTCCGCCAACTTTTGATTATGTTTCCTATGTTATGATTTAAGACTTAAGCTATGCTCTATCTACATGAATCATGCATAAGCATAAGAAATTATTTTAAGTTACATAAGAGTTTAAGAAACTCGATCCATAAGAAAACCGAAAATCTCACTAAGTGCATTAAAATATTTATATTTTAATAAATTGCATAATTTTAAATAAAATTATATAAATTATAATTTTTAAATCGATTTCAAATAAATGAAATTAATGTTTAATTTCCTTATTTGATTTTAGAATTATTTTTCTTAGTGGGGCTATCGAAATACGATTACGACTTAAGCTATGATTTAAAGGAACAATGATCTCGATTTTTAAGTTTTATGTTATGAATAAGTTTTTGCTAAGGGGATGAAAATTTCAAGTTTTCAAGTATTATGATTTAAGTATAAATCATTAAAGGGATAATAATCTCAACTTTATGAATTATAATTTTAAGTAAGTTTTGACTGAAGTATTATACTTTAAGCTATGTTTTAAACTATGTTTAAATTATACCCAAGCTATGTTTTGAGACTGTCAGCTTCTCTGGTACATGCACAGTTGATGATGCACAGCCAACCCCTATGTTATGATTATGTTAAGCTAAGTTAAATACCTACTAGACTTGGACATGTTTTTAGCCTTCTCAGTACTCACCTTGTCTAGTGGGACTACGGACCCTGATCATGGTCATTAGATCACTTCCCTACTTGGGACCTATGTTATAATTGCATATTACTGCTTAAATATATGCCTCGTCTCACCTATGCTATGATGATGATTTATGGTTTTTGTAAATATGATTCATGACTTTATGATCATGATTTATGATTTTATGAATATGTTTTATGTTTAAGTATGAAACTTTTATGATATCAATTATATTAAGCTATGTTTTAAGCATGCTTTATGAAATTAAGAAAATACAATTTTGAATTTTGCTAAGTTATGTTTTACGCTTTCTTATCATATTTTAAAGAAAGTTTTGATCAGATTTAGATTAATAATCATATAAATGATTTGATCTGGATTTGTCACAATGCATAGCATGATCTCTACATTTTTCAAGCTTGCCCCCTTTTTAAGTTATTTTATTTGGTATACATACCTTACTGGGTATAAGCTCACCATTTTTCTTTCCCTTCAAACTGTCTGCAGTAGATTCAGGTGTCTATTGGAGTAGGGCATCGAAGGGGTGTCTTCCACTTGCCACTTCTTTTTTTGTATAGAGGTATAATTATTCTCTTGTTCAGTTCAATTTACTATATTCAGACATTTGCAATGCATAGTATTATGCATTTATGTTGGGATGTGAACACTATATTATTTTGGATGTACTTAGGTTATAATGGATATCTAATGCAATATGTTTAACTATATTAGATGTCAATTATAGTCTCATTAAGAGGTGATGTGATATGTATAATATTTTGGAATTATGACTCCATGAGATATACATATTTTATGAATTGAAGTTTTAAGTTTAAATTGAAAAGAAATTTTGAAAATTTAGAAATGATACTACAACATCACACCATACACTATGACTAGGACCTAAGTAATAGTGAGTTCATAAATAAATTGACTAGGTAACTATCTACATTATACGTAGGCAAACCTAAGTAAGGAAAAATGAAAAATTTTGTTTGAAAAGTTTAAAGAAATCCAAACGTGTCATTTTTTAATAAAAAAATACCCTAATATATATATATAGCAAAATTTTATTTTCAGTCAAATGAATAACCAATATAAATTAATACATGTTATTTCTAAAAAAAGGTTATATTTAAAAACAATATCATAATAAATCATTTCTTTTTCTTTCATCTCTTAAAGAAAACAGTAGGTTTTAGTATTCATTTACAATTTTTTTATTAATTTTAACAATTCAAATAAAGGATATCCTTTCCTTTCTTTTACTGTTTTTTTTTTTCACTTTACTTTCTTTTCTTTATTAATATCTGTTAAAAAATAGCTCAAGTCTCAAAAATATGATGTTCTTGAGGGAATATTTCCAGTCCCAGCCTCTTCCAAACTAGAGACTTCAATTATTTTGTTCAAGTGACCCTTACATTCATAAGATTTGCAAAGCCAAAGCTGTGACAACCGACTCAGTTGTTTTTTCGAAAGATAATAATCCATTCTATCATCATCAGGATGATTCTCATCATAGTCAAACAAATGAAGTGGACCTAAACGAGTGGATGACAACCCTTGATAGTAACCCCACTTAATTTGTATAAGATTCCAGCTCCATTTTTGAAGTAAAAGACAAAACATATGCTAATCATAAATGAAGTCACAAAGGAAACCTGTTAGGCTTTTTCCAACTAGGAGGACATAACTACCAATGCCCTTGTGAGCCTCTTTTCCCCCGGTATTGACAATCATGGCGTACATAAAAAGCCTTCATAAGCTCCCGTGCAGAGACAGAGGGATGACGCTGAAGCCCACCCACAAAAAGCAAGCAGTTCGGTTTTGAATCACGTTTGCATACGCTGCCATAACCTTGTCTTTCTCTACCTCTAAAGATAAGATGCTTTGGGCCCTTTTTACAACCAAGCTTTTTCTAGCAATCTGCAACCAACGAACATGGCTGTGGCAAACTGGGGGTGAGCTTTAGCATGTTGCACTACTGAATAGCGCATATGGCATATGGGGTCTCAGACTCGCAGGATTTTTACATCAGATTGGACAGGTGCTGATGTGATTTGAAATGTATCTGCTAGATATTGTTATATGCGCTTTGACATTAAGCTAAACAAAAAAGTTGAGTCCTGAGTGAATGTGCTCTGTTGAGCATATACAAATTCGGTGTGGAAAAAATTATATTAGGGAGGACATTCACATTGCTGAAATGACAGTAAAGAAATTTCCTTGGTTAGAAGTTAGAGGAAATTTCAGAACTATATTGCAGATGGCATGTGAAGTTTCTGTACGCTATGCTGCTGCTGCTTTTCCCTGTCTGATCACTTTCCTTTTTACTATTATTTATCACAAAATGAATCCAATTATGACTGGTGGAGATGAAAGTGAAATATTAATGTAGTTGTGAAAGAGTGAGGATTGATTTGAATTTGGATGGGTGGTGGCAGTTCCTCTTTCTTACTGTGCCGTTATGATTGGGATCTCAAGCATTCAAACTGATCCTAAACTAGAAAGCAAGTCAGAGACATTTGTTTTCTTTCTTGACAGTTACCTTTTGTTTGTATAATTTTCCTTTGTGACTGGATCTTTCTTACCCTATAATGAGTACGGTGATAAAACTTTGTTTTTGGTAAAGTCAGATACACGCCCGTGATGTTCGAGTTTCCCATATTCATCTCGCAAAAATTAAAAAATAATAATAATAATAATAATAATAATAATAATACATACATACATACATACATACTTATTCAAAGTTACAATAATTAATATATTATGTTTGATGAGTCCGTAACTTGAAAAAATGATAGATATAAATACCAATAACAAATTATATAAATAATAAAACAAATTCATTCTTACACTTAGTGAGATTCAAACGTTAAACATCAAAGTTTTAGTACCTGCCATTTGCCACAAAGCAAAAGTTTCATTGTCTCCAACAACTTTTTTTTTATCATTAATAACTTGCCGTAACTATTTTTTTCCATTGGCTCAAACAATTTTTTTATCATTAATTATCTACCTAAAATAACTATTTATTTCAATTTCTTAAAAGAAAATTTATATATATTAAAATTAAATAAAAATCACACATCATTTGTCTCTAACTATACTAATTTTACAAAACATAACTGCAATATTAATATAACAACATTTTAGGTAAATATATTAAAAATAATACAATAAATAAAAAATATAATTTTTTACAATTCATTTATCCATTTATATTAAAATTGAAAACACAAATCAATAACCTTTAATTGATTATTTTACCCGTATATCTATATATATTAAATTAAAACAATAAACAAATTATCTTTTATCAATTCATTTATTTATTCAAAAAACAAATCAATATTATCTTATTTATTGCTTTACCTATCTCTTTTAAAATTTAAATAAATAACCATTATCTTTTTTTTTTCAAATTCTTTATCCATTTAATATTACTCTTAACTAATTATTGATTATAAAATATACTTACTATTGGATTATATCTCACTGTTTCTTTCACTTTTTTTTTCCTTTTCCTCTCAATTGATTTGCTCATTTATTCAATTTTATTTTTTCATTCTTTTGCTTCATACTCATTTTTGTTCGAGATTATCTGCTTTGTATGCGAAATAGCAGTGGTATGGTAGAGTTTTTAGCAAAAGGCTTATATAAACAGTAAGTGTTGCTTGCTACATTGATTAATTATTTTTTTTCTTATTAAACATTTGTTTCATAATTTCGTTATCCAAATTTGGTAGCTTTAAAGAGAAACTATACGACCTTAACTATGCAAACTAAATGTACATTAACATAGAAAGTCCATGCTTCATCAATATTTTTCTTTATTTTGTAATTTAGGATGTTTGATTTTTCTTAAAGGAACCAATTCAATTAGAAGAGCAAGAAAGACTCGGGGCAATCGTGCCTCATAACTTGTGTTTAGATATCTTCAATCATAAACTTCGAAGGTCTGTTAGTAAGATTCCATCATAAATTTCCACTTATGATTAGTATTTGTATAACAGAACTTCGAAATTTTTTATTTTTTACAGAAGATATCTAACACAACACGTGTTTAGACACGGTTGCCCTAGGTTTTTCTTCTTCTTCTAATTGATTGGTTCCTTGTAGAAAAGTCAAACATCCAAAGTTACAAAATGCAGACAATACAGAACAACGTTGATCAAGCATGTAATTTCTATGTTAATGTACATTAATTAAAGTGTGATAGTTAGCGTAATTAAAGTCGAATAGATTGTCAGGTTCTGGTGTAACGACTCGTGAACTATAAAAATTTAGAAAAAAAAAATTTTTGAAACTTAAATTTTTCACATATTCCTTTATTCACTTAGGTTGTATTCTTGTTTAATGTCAATCATCTTTCTTACTTTTTTTTATCCGTAATTATATTTAAGTTCAACATTTGGATTTATATGGCCGATAGAAATTTCGGCAGCATAACGACTAAGACATAAGCTTACCCACTTGCAAACCAATTGTTTTCAACAATCCTAAATATCCACAACTACCAAAACATGCTTTCCAAGTCATATCATCAAATCATTATACATATTCCAAACACGTCTAGTTACCCATAAAAATCAATCTTTAAAATATTTCATTTTACTTATCCCTATACAGATTACATCCCGACACATTACTTTCAATAGATGTCTGTGCATACTAATGATCTGGTAAAGAGATGAAAATGTATACCTTATGCATGTACAAAAGATAGTCTGGGGAAACTCGTATCTGCCAGCCTACGTCGCCTACGCAGCAATTATCAACTGTGGTTTCATTGCAACACATCTGAGAGGTGAAAAGGTGAGCTTTCGGGGAAAAGCCCAGTAAGAAATGCATTTAAAATGATCATAGTGTTTAAAACATACAGAGTACATAATAATACCAAAGGGTGACATTTTTTTACAATTATTACATCGTTTTCAAAATGCATATCATAGGAAACACATTTAACAAAAATATTGTTTCGAAATAAGAAAACCTTAACAGACCGATCAGAATCTTTCATGATATACAGAACTTCAAAAAATATAGCTGAGCATGAAGCACGTATCGAAAGATCAAATATTCCAAACAAAAATCATATCGAACGGAAATCAGAACCTTTTAGATCATACAAAACTTCAAAGCATTGCTGAGTATAAAACATATCTCGAAACTTCAACATCTTAAAACAGAGATCATGTCAGATGGAAATCAGAACCTTTCAATTCATGCAGAACTTCAAAAGCATGCTGAATGTAAATCACATATCAAAGAATCAAATCTTAAAACAAGGTTCGTTTCGGATGGAGACTAAGCTAGCTCATGTAATCGTCATGCGGAAATAACATATCCATCCTTCGTAGGGAATATCATAAACATAGCTATGGCAAGGCTATAGACGTGATCAGGGTCGTATAGAAAAACATACGCACTTGGGCCCTTTGGCTACCTCACCCCACTTAAAAGGTCTTTCTAGTTAGCTGGTCCTTTTAGCGACCTCACCCCACTTAAGAGGTCTTTCTGGCTCGACCTTTTGGCTACCTCACCCCACTTAAGAGGTCTTTCTGGTTAGATCGGCCTTTTGGCTACCTCACCCCACTTAAGAGGTCTTTCTGGTTAGCCTCATCTCAAGTGGCAATCATACACACCTGGACCTTTTGACTACCTCACCCCCACTTAAGAGGTCTTTCTAGTTAGCCTCATCCCAGGTAGCAAACATATACACCACGAAGGCGAGCATGACAATTATGCATTGACCGTGTGGCACTTTGCATCTGTAGGACCCAAGAGGTGGCCCCCATAGTCACACAGACTTGTGTGGCACTTTGCTCCTACAGAACCTTATGATCGCATATCATTAAACATTGTCTTTGTCTCAAAATAGAGTTTTCAAAATCTTTCCTGGGCTTCATAAGCTTTATGAGGGCCTAGGCCTTTTGACTACCTCACCCCACTTAAAAGGTTTTTCTGGCTAGTCTCATCCTAAGTGGACCTCACTCACATATTTAAAATTCATAAACCGGATTTCAAATCAACTCTCTTTTGCGGTTTAAAACTCTTTCATAAAACAGAGAAACTGTGCTCATATCACAGATTTCATTTCTCGCAAAATATGTAACAAGTTCATGCATAAGTCAAAATCACATCATTTTATTCAAGAAACAAAATCAGAAAACATGCTCACAGAGTTGAAAACATGCTCAAAACTCATGTATTTAAATTCATAAATCTTTCTTTCAGTTTCAGAAACATGACAAGATAAAGCTGGGGCTCAATAAAAGTTGGGCTTGGTTTTGTTTAAAAGTTAACTTAGACTAAAGAACGAACGCTTGGTATAAATTCTGATCATTTACTAAAATATTGCGTAACTAAAATATTTTCATAAATCCAAGTTAGAGGGAAAGGAGGATACTATTACCATTTTAAGTTACACCCTTACCTCATTCACCTAATGGTAGCAAAATTCTACCAGGTATCGAAAATGCCTCGATAAGCGTGCTAAGTTCCCGAGCCGAACAGGATAGTTTTCTGTCCAGGACTTCACTTCGACTTTTTCCTTAGCAAATGAGCTTGGTTTTTGCTGAATTTTTTATATGTTGTCAAGGGTCGAGTGGGAAGATTTTTTACTTTAATGGCCATTTCCTAATTCTGCCTGGAAGGGCCCCGAACAAATTGCACAATCTCAATGAACAGTACCTCTTAGGGGAATGAAGAAGAGAGGAAGAAGTGGTTGGTTCTCTCGGGCTGGATGGGAAAATTGAGTGATTCCAGAGGCATTGGTTAGCTGACTTAATGAACTTATGATCTAGATCAGATGGGAGGCGTTGGATGAGAGGAAGGTAATCAAATCCAAGGATTCTTATGAGTGGTCTACTGACTTGGACTGGTAGATTTCATGCCCTGTTTTGTAAATTCCCAAAAAAATATTTATAGTCCAATTTCTCTCAAATTTTCACTTCTCCAAAATTCTATCATGTCTCTAGTATTTCCCATAAAAATTTTGGGGTCACTTATTTAATAAAGTTTTCCAAAATCGAGCCCTTTTCCTTGATTCCGTCAAAACCGAGTTAAACGGTTTAAGCTCACTAACTCACTTTAAAAATTCATTTAAATACCTAAACCGCCATATTTCCACTTGATTTAATTTTTCCAAGTTAATTTCACCTTATACTATCTTCCCATGGTCTTAGAATAATTTTCTTGAATTTCTATAATTTATTCCAATTTATTTTCTTAACTAGGCTCATTTTCCCGGTTTAATACAAAACCCGAGTTTTATTAACTTTTTAACTTCCAATGACTTAGTCTTCACTCCTAGACATCATTCCAAGTATAACCATATAATTCTTAATATAATCTCAAGCTTAGGGCCTTACCTCGAATTGCGAGCCACCGACCCCACGCTACTAATCCAAGTACCTCGGTCTTAGTTGGGCCTACATAGCATTATTCTGAGTTTTCTTAGTCACTTTTAAATTCTTTAATCACAAATATAGTGAGAAGATCTAGGTTTCACACCTGGAAACATGAAAATATGAGCTAATTTTTCTTTTCTTAATTCCTTATTTAAGTTGCATTCATATCAGTACCGATTACTTAACCTTTCATTTTACAAAAATTCACCGGCATATCGGCTTATTTATAAACTTATCTCCCTACAATGTTTAAAACACAGTTTGTATCCGCAACCAGTTGATTTTAACCTCTTTTCATAATTAACAGCGATTCTCATAACCATTACGTTTTATTATACAAACTGTGAGTTAATAACTTTACATACATATTTGCCTAGATTACGTCCCAAAATATTCCTTACAATCAATTATCTATTCTATACAGGATGTCTGGCAATAAATACAAAAGTAGACCTTTTCGTGTACCGGAGGTAGCCTGGGGAGAGTATCGTGTCCACCAGCCTACGTCAACTACACGGCAGGCGTAAAAAGTGACCATTGCAAATAGTCTGAAAAAGTAGAGAAAGGAATGAGCTCTTCAAGCCCAGTAAGAAATGCGTTTAAGGCGGTCTTAGTATAATAACATGCGATAACTAAATGCTTTTGTACAAAAGTTTTGGGTAACCAAATATATATAATTATGTATACCAACATATGTTTAACCTTTATAGGTCAAACAGTCTTCAAATCACATAAGTTACATGTCACAAACTTATCATTTTTCTTTCGAAGTCATACAAAATCTATTATGGAGACTAGGAAAATACACATAGCAAACATAAGTCATGTTCATACAAACTCAACCTCCGAAGAGGGAGACAAATAAACAGAGTACCGCTGGCCAGGATAAGGGGACTGTAGCCTGGACTGGGGTTGTACAGCGCCTTACGCCACTAAGGACCAAAACGAACAATGCACGAAGTGGCGAAAGATAAGGCATCGAGTGGGAAACACATGCACAACGTGGTTACACATGTACCACAAAAGACTGAACATGCGCAATGTGGTATAAGGCATGTACCACAAAGGACCAAACTCTACACGGGCCATGCATGATAGATATTATGGACTACATGTTGCCTTAGTCTCAAAACGAAACTTACAAATCCTTTTTCGGATTTATTAACCCCGCATACTAATAAAACCAAGTTTTATATTTCAAAACTGCGTATTTATGAAAACTTATTCATAAAACTCGTTTCCATAACAAAACTTGCATTTTCCAAAACATTTACAATTGTCAGAAAGTACATTCGGAAGGCTAAGTAAAGTTAGTTTTTCTTTCGATTTTCGATTTATGCATGAATAGTGCTTTCCCGGCTATCGATTACATTCTACATACGAATTCTTACTTTAAGCATAATTGTATCTTAAAAATAAGATAACGGGATACCAATACTTGCTTTAAATTACATCTCTTACCTATTGAATCGTGGGCCAATACTAAATCGTCGGGCATTGGGCTTGCCTTGATTTACGTGTCAGTACCCAAGCTGCCCAATACAGTTCCAAAATAATCAGATGATGCTCAATTCCATCTCAGTATACTTAAATATACATTTACTTTCATAAATTTCACTAAATTTGACTATTTTGTCAACTTTTCCTACTTTCTCTGTTTTACCGATTCAAGAGCCGGTTTAAACAATTTCGATAATTTCTTTTCTTTTAACTTCAAACTTATAAACTTAATAACCTAAACACTTATCCAAGTCTAAAATCAACACACACAACTTGTCACATTATCAAACTTTCATACTTTTACAGTTCTCCACTAAACTGAGTTATAAACCGAACTTTTCAGTATTAAACAATCATTCTACAACATCAAATTCAACCAAATTTCAGCATTTCCTTAACATTTCAAGGCTGGCCAAATTCACACTTATCTCTGAAATTATTTCATCAATTTCTACTTTAGCCAAAATTAAGCAAATTCATCAAACATAAACATATATCAAACTCATCATCTTTCAACAACTTTACCTGGGGTTTGACCAAGTTTGACCCAAGATTCTTCCTCCAAAAATCATTCTCAGCTATAGATAAACATGTATACAACTTAGAATAATCAAAAAACAAGCTCAAAAACTAATCAAGAAACTATAAATTTCAAATTTCTCTCACCATAGAAACAGGGCAGATTCTGCCCTTGTTCTTCTCACTAACTTTTCACCTAGCAAACGAGCTTATTCAAAGCTGGATTTTTTATATGTTGTAGAGGACTTAGGAAGGAAGATTTGAACATTTTGACTGAACTCTAAAAGTGGCCAGAAGGTGGTCGAAAAAATCGTACAAGTTCACCTTGCAGAGGATGCCTGCGGCGACTTTATGTTGTTGGTTCTCTCTAGTTCCAGCTGGTTTCGGGGTGTTCTTTACCATTCCAGAAAGAACATGAAGTGCTCTTTTATTATGGAGAAGATTGGGCTTAAAATCTTTCTGGATGGGCTTCAAATTTTGCTATTTTTTGGGCCAGCAGATGTTGGGCTTACCAGCAGCCAAGTTTTTGTAAAATCCATAAAAAATATTTCCATCCCATTTTTATCCAAATTTTCACTTCTCAAGTGTTATAATAAGTCTCTAGTATGTCTCGTACAAAATTTGGGGTCCACTTGTTTAAGAAAAGTTCCCCGTTTGAGCCTGGTGGCTGTCGAAACCAACAATAATAATTCCTACTCAAAATAGATTAAAACTGTAGCATAAATGAGTAGGGTCATTTCCCAAGAGATTGGTTAGATTTATTTTTCTGCAAAAGATTTAAAAAGAAAATATAATTGGGGGATTTGTGAAAATGAAAATTAAATTAAAATATAGGTAAAGAAATTGCTATATAAAAATTGAGAGAAAATCAATATAATGAAAACATCTAACCAAAGGAATAATCTTAGAATGGGTTCAGGGAATTGATCATTGATACAAAAATAATTTCTTTTAATCTTTACCAAATTGGTTATGGTTATTGGTACGACCTAACAACCTATCCCTCCTTACTTCTTCGATAATCAGGATACGATCTCTAATTATTTCTCTTGCCAGTTAAACAACCTTAGATACGATCTTAAGATTTAATTTACCAACAGCATTGAAAACTAGAGAGACTACCAATTCTAACTAACAAACACACATGTAGGTTCATTTAAGCTAGATTATATATCTTCTTAACAGAGAATTGAAATCCTGTCTGAAATCAATTATGTTATTTACCACTTATATTAGAATGCCTAAACAATTACGGATTCAGGTTTCTAATTGGCGATATATTATCCCGACAATTGAACAAAGGGCCCTTTTTGCACAACCAATCAAAACAATAATTTAAACAAGAACAGAAGACATATAAATAATAAAGATATAAAAGAACAATATAAAACTAATTAGATCTCACAATTCTTGAAGAACCCAAACTTTAATTATCCTTTGGCTAGACTAAAAACTTAGCAAGCCATAAGTTCAGAGAAAAACACAAAAGAAAAATAAAAATATATGAAGATTCAAGAAGATGAATTCAGATCCCTCTCCCTAGCCACTCTTAGTCTATATATACTAAATATCCTAGCTCCAGAATCTGTTTCTAAAGGAAAGTTCTCTGATTGAGTTTGATTACAATTAAACTTCTTTCCTTTTTCCACCACTTTGCATATCTCTTCTTTAATAATTAAAATCTTCCACTTGCCATCTTTGGACTGATTCAGTCAACTTCAACTACAAGTGATAGATCTTGACTTGAATTCCAAGATTTCTTCTGATTTTGTGATTTGAGCAGAATCTGCAGCTTTTAATCCATTTTGTCCATTTTCCTTCATTCTCAATACAAAATAGAAAATATAAATCAAATCCAAAAATTAAGCATATAAAAGAATTTAAATCATAGGAAAATATGACAATTAATATGTATAATATGCAACTTATCAAATTCCCCCACACCTAAACCTTGCTTGTCCTCAAGCATACACTAATCTAAATTTATAATCTCTTCTCATCATTCCTTCATATTCTTTCTATGCTCATCCAAAACACATTCCTTTCAAGAATTAAAACATAATTTTTTTTTTTTTAAAGCGAATTCTCATAACACACATGAATAGCACTTTAATAATTCAATTAAATTCATAAAGTACACAAAATCCAACACCCTCACAATTGGATTTCACTCATCACACTCTTAGTGTTTAAGGTATATATCAATAAACTCTCAAGTCACTGCATAGAAGATTTCTTACCATAGGCTTGCAAATTTATCATATCTCTTCCACCAATAAATGAATTAAGATGCAAAAATCTAAGGGTCTAAAAGGGTTGTAATGGGGTTTAGGTAAGGTATGACAAAGAGATTTTTTGGTTAAAGGAATTGAAGAAATCATACAAAACTTTTCACATAAAACTCAACTTAATGATTTCAAAAGACTGCTTCAATCACATGATTTTCAGAACGAACTTCCAAGCAATAAAAATTACACTTCTCTTTCTCTTTTTCTTTTTTTTTTCTTTTTCATTTTTTTTTATTTTTCATTTTTTTTTTCAACTTTTTTTTTCTCGATTTTCTTTTTCAAAAGAGAAGAACTCAATGAAAGCAATAGCTTGAAATACTAAATTTTCAACATATGCAATCTTTCCAAAAATATTTTGAAGTTTCATGTGCATAAGTCTATATGATTCATCAATTCAAGGTTCAAAAAGAGAGAAAATCAACAAAAAAGGTTTATTATGGCTTGTAATATGGTTTAATCCAAATAAAAGGTCAGGCTCAACGTGGTTTCTCTAGGGGTTAATTATAATAAGGTAGGCTTGAAAAGAAAGGTATAATATTAAGAAAGAGGGTTTAACCTAATTGCCCTTATTTGATTTATTACATCATATTCATCAAAGGGGTTGATTGAGACATGTATGATAGAGCAAGTTCTAGAATAATCAACTATGCATGACAATCACACAAACAAGAAATGGAGCATGATGTAATGAATGCTCATAGGCTCAAATCTCACCAAAAAGGGTTATGTGTGCTAGATCTTATACACTTTTTCATCTAATGAATTAAAAGTAACTAATCAGTGTTTTAATGAGAATTCAAAACTGTGTAAATCAATTTTTTTTTTTTTTTTCATGGGATAAGCATTGGAAAAATCTAGAATTCAAAGAAATTACAAACATTAACTAATGTACCTTTTGGAACAAAATTTTTATGGATTTGCAAAAATTTTCATGAAAATTAATCAAGAATGAAAGGAAAATGAAGCAAACATCCAAGTCACAATTAAATACTCTCCCCCACATCTAGACTATACATTGTCCCCAATGTATCAAAATAATTGTTCATTAACTGTAAAAGAATTAAGAGAAATTAAGAGACTTCCCTGAAAAATATTGAGCACCGCCAAGTATTGCGTTGATTTTCATGACTTATTCAATCTTGGCACGTTCACGAGCGAAAGAAGCTTCTGGATTTCCACTTCTAACCAAAAAAAAAAAAATTTTGCACACTGCACTATTGTTAAACATAAGCAAGATTAGTAAAATTACTACACCAAATCAAATAATGTTAAGGATAAAAATGGTATAGTTGAACTAGTCGACCACCACAACAAATTTTTTTTTTCTTTTTTTTTTTTTTTAATAAAGCAAAAAAAAAATTTAAAATAAAATAAAATAAAAATTAGATATTGTCCGGTGCTCCTGTGTGAAGCTCTGGATACTGCTGAAACTGTTACCGAAGATGGGACTGCTGTGATTCTGCGTGAAGCTCGAAGGGGTCGGGGAGAAAGGAGTGCAGCTGCTGGAAATTGGGACTGGTGCGCCGGAACCGCGATGGAGCTTGGAGAAGGGATTCGCAGGCTCGATGAAGCTCGGGAAGATGGGAGAGCGCGGGTCTGCAGTGGAGATTGTTGCTGAAGCTGCCGGAATTGTGTATTTCAGGGAGAGAGGCGATGGAGAGCTGTCGGGAAGGGAGGTCGCTGTTGCTGTTGCTGATTGAGCTGGAAACTCCAAAAATTGGTGGTGCCAATGCTGCAGAGAGGTGAGGGAGCTCGAAATTTCACTGGTCTGTTGCTGTAGTTGTGGAGACGCGATGGGTTGATTGGTGCTGCCGGTCTCAATTCTGGTGGCAGGGTCTCGACAGTCTGGGCATGCTGTCGGTCCTGGGGAGAGGAGGTCGGGTTTGCTGCTCGGTTCTGTGTGGTCTGCTGGGTGCTGCCGATGGAGCTGGGGAAGACGCGATGAAGCTGCCGGAGTTGTGGGAGTTCGGGCTTGGCCTTGTCGCCGGAACTGCAGTCGGAAGTGCTGTGAGGTGCGATCACGGCTGCTTGGTTCTGTGCTGAGTGCAGAGAAGAGGGTTGGAATCTGCAGAAGAAAGAAAAAATAAATAAAAAAAAGTAATAAAAGCTAATATGAAAAGAAGAAAAAAAAAATCTATGTTGGTGGCAGAAGGGATGTTTTGATAGGGCGTGGGCACGCCCTATCAATAATGCTCTTCTGCAATAAATTTAAATTTTTTTTTTTTAATTATATATATATATATAATAAATATATGTATATTTTTGGGACAGAAGAGATCTCTTCATAAGGCGTGGGCACGCCTTATGAGAGATTTGCTTCTGTAAATTTTTTTTTTTTTTGTTTTTTTTTTTTTGACAAAATAAATCTTACTCAATATTAATAAAATAACAAAATTAAAAAAAAATATTTGCTAAACAAAAATAAAGAAAAATTTTGGGTTGCCTCCCAAACAGCGCCTTTCTTTAAAGTCTTTGGCTAGACATAGTCATGCTCAGTTATACGTTGGACATTCCAACCCAATTCGTTCAATTTCATGCACTTGTAAACCTTCATAACAAGGCTTTAAACGATGACCCTTGACCTTAGAAATTTGACCTGTATCCAAACTTTGAATTTCAATTTTACCACGAAGAAACACGTTAGTAACAACATAAGGGCCTAACCATCTAGAACGAAATTTACTAGGAAATATTTTTAATTTAGAATGAGATAATATAACTTTCTGACCAACATAAAATTTTTTCTTGGAAACCATATGATGAAAAGCCTTTATCTCTTCCTTGTAAATCACAGAGCTTTCATATGCATGATTAATATTAAACTTAATGATTTCATCATCAAATTCCATTGTGAGTGTACCATCATGCACATCAATTTTAGTCCTAGATGTTTTTAAGAAAGGTCTTCCTAACAAAATTAACGATCTAGATGAGTCATCATCCTCCATATCAAGCACATAAAAATCAGCAGGGAAGATCAATCCATTTACTTGCACCAGAACATCCTCTAGAACACCTTCAGGATAAACGTTAGATCTATCAGCAAGTTGAATAATCACACCAGTCTCTTTTAATGGTCCAACATTCAAAGATTTATAAATAGACAGAGGCATGACATTAATTGAAGCTCCTAGATCTAACATTGCTCTTTCAATTTTAAGATTACCTACCTTACAAGGGATAGTAAACATACCTGGATCCTTGCATTTAGGAGGTAACTTTTTCTGAATGACAGCTGAAACATTTTCCCCCATGCTCACAAATTCATTACCTTTTAATTTCCTTTTGTTGATGCACAACTCCTTGAGAAATTTGGTATATCGAGGTACCTGTTTAATTACATCAAGTAAAGGAATATTTACCTCAATCTTGCGAAATATGTCAAAAATTTCTTTTTCCTCCTCCTCTTTTTTAGATTTGGATGATCTAAAAGGAAAAGGAGGAATTGGTGCCAAAACTTTTTGTTGCATGACATTAGGTTCCTTAAGGTGATCGAACTGTGGCTTGGATGTAGTAACTTCCTTTTCAGCTTCTTCTGGAATGTGCTTTCGGGTTGTCTTGCTAGACTCCCCTACCTCAGTTCCACTCCTCAAGGTCATTGCACTAACATTATGTTTAGGGTTGATAATTGTTTGTGAGGGCAATTTTCCTTGAGATTCCAGTCTATTCACAGAAATGGCTAGCTGACTCATTTGATCCTCCAGCTTCTTGATGCTTGTCCTTGTCTCCTGTTGAAATTGTTGTGTGTTAATTGCAAGTGATTTAACAATTTCTTCAAGAGACGAACCTGAACTTGAGGATGGCTGATGTTGCTGTTGTTGTAGAGCAGGCTGGCTATATTGAGAATTCTGAAATTGAGGTCTTGCTCCGTAACTAAAGTTGGGATGATTTCTCCACCCTGGGTTATAAGTATTTGAGTATGGATCGTAATTTCCTTGAGGTGGACCCGAAAATCCTCCAACTGCATTTGCGTGCTCATTAGGTTCATCTTGAAGAGTGGGGCACATGTCGGTTGGGTGGCTAGTAGCAGCACAGATTCCACATGCTTTAGCTTGTTGTACATTTCCCATTCCTATAGCCAATTGTTGAACAACAAATGTTAGATTAGCTATTTGATTTTCAAGAGAATGTGTATTTACCTCATTTACTCTTCTGTGAGATGTATCTTGTCTGAATCCAAACTGCTGAGAGTTGGCAGCCATAGTGGAAATTAAATCTCTAGCCTCTCTAGGAGTCTTATTCACTATTGCACCTCCACTGGCTGCGTCCATCATCCTTCTTTCCATGGGTAACATTCCTTCATAGAAGTATTGAATTAAGAGCTGTTCAGAAATCCCATGTTGAGGACAACTTGCACAGAGTCGCTTAAACCTTTCCCAGTATTCATGAAGAGTCTCAGTGTCTTGCTGCCTGATTCCACATATCTCTCTTCTAATGCTAGCAGCTCTTGAAGCAGGGAAAAATTTATCTAAGAATAATCTCACCAATTCAGTCCACGTGGTTATAGAGCCAGGAGGTAAATAGAACAACCAATCTTTTGCTCTATCAGCTAATGAGAACGGGAAAGCTCGCATTTTGATTTGTTCTTCAGTAACTCCTTGTGGTTTCAGGCTTGCACATACCACATGAAATTCTTTTAAGTGCTTGTGAGGATCTTCATTCTCAAGACCATGAAACTTGGGAAGCAAATGGATCAAACCCGATCTTAACTCAAAATCTGCTTGCAGTGTTGGGTAACGAATGCAGAGGGGCTGTTGATTGACAGGTGGTGCAGCCAACTGTCTTAAAGTTTGTTCATCTTCAGCCATTATTTCTTCAGTCTCAGAATCACTAGATGAATTGGTCAAATCAAGTGCTAAATTCAATTCAGGGGATGAAGATGTACCTTCTTGTGCCTTTTGAATTTTAGTTTCCTTCCTATTCCTCTTAGCTGTCTTTTCAATCTCAGGGTCGTACGGGATTAATTCACCTGCACGAAAAGAACGGGGCATCAAAATAAATCTAATTAAAAACCAATCCCCGGCAACGGCGCCAAAAATTGGTGGCTGTCGAAACCAACAATAATAATTCCTACTCAAAATAGATTAAAACTGTAGCATAAATGAGTAGGGTCATTTCCCAAGAGATTGGTTAGATTTATTTTTCTGCAAAAGATTTAAAAAGAAAATATAATTGGGGGATTTGTGAAAATGAAAATTAAATTAAAATATAGGTAAAGAAATTGCTATATAAAAATTGAGAGAAAATCAATATAATGAAAACATCTAACCAAAGGAATAATCTTAGAATGGGTTCAGGGAATTGATCATTGATACAAAAATAATTTCTTTTAATCTTTACCAAATTGGTTATGGTTATTGGTACGACCTAACAACCTATCCCTCCTTACTTCTTCGATAATCAGGATACGATCTCTAATTATTTCTCTTGCCAGTTAAACAACCTTAGATACGATCTTAAGATTTAATTTACCAACAGCATTGAAAACTAGAGAGACTACCAATTCTAACTAACAAACACACATGTAGGTTCATTTAAGCTAGATTATATATCTTCTTAACAGAGAATTGAAATCCTGTCTGAAATCAATTATGTTATTTACCACTTATATTAGAATGCCTAAACAATTACGGATTCAGGTTTCTAATTGGCGATATATTATCCCGACAATTGAACAAAGGGCCCTTTTTGCACAACCAATCAAAACAATAATTTAAACAAGAACAGAAGACATATAAATAATAAAGATATAAAAGAACAATATAAAACTAATTAGATCTCACAATTCTTGAAGAACCCAAACTTTAATTATCCTTTGGCTAGACTAAAAACTTAGCAAGCCATAAGTTCAGAGAAAAACACAAAAGAAAAATAAAAATATATGAAGATTCAAGAAGATGAATTCAGATCCCTCTCCCTAGCCACTCTTAGTCTATATATACTAAATATCCTAGCTCCAGAATCTGTTTCTAAAGGAAAGTTCTCTGATTGAGTTTGATTACAATTAAACTTCTTTCCTTTTTCCACCACTTTGCATATCTCTTCTTTAATAATTAAAATCTTCCACTTGCCATCTTTGGACTGATTCAGTCAACTTCAACTACAAGTGATAGATCTTGACTTGAATTCCAAGATTTCTTCTGATTTTGTGATTTGAGCAGAATCTGCAGCTTTTAATCCATTTTGTCCATTTTCCTTCATTCTCAATACAAAATAGAAAATATAAATCAAATCCAAAAATTAAGCATATAAAAGAATTTAAATCATAGGAAAATATGACAATTAATATGTATAATATGCAACTTATCAAATTCCCCCACACCTAAACCTTGCTTGTCCTCAAGCATACACTAATCTAAATTTATAATCTCTTCTCATCATTCCTTCATATTCTTTCTATGCTCATCCAAAACACATTCCTTTCAAGAATTAAAACATAATTTTTTTTTTTTAAAGCGAATTCTCATAACACACATGAATAGCACTTTAATAATTCAATTAAATTCATAAAGTACACAAAATCCAACACCCTCACAATTGGATTTCACTCATCACACTCTTAGTGTTTAAGGTATATATCAATAAACTCTCAAGTCACTGCATAGAAGATTTCTTACCATAGGCTTGCAAATTTATCATATCTCTTCCACCAATAAATGAATTAAGATGCAAAAATCTAAGGGTCTAAAAGGGTTGTAATGGGGTTTAGGTAAGGTATGACAAAGAGATTTTTTGGTTAAAGGAATTGAAGAAATCATACAAAACTTTTCACATAAAACTCAACTTAATGATTTCAAAAGACTGCTTCAATCACATGATTTTCAGAACGAACTTCCAAGCAATAAAAATTACACTTCTCTTTCTCTTTTTCTTTTTTTTTTTCTTTTTCATTTTTTTTTATTTTTCATTTTTTTTTTCAACTTTTTTTTTCTCGATTTTCTTTTTCAAAAGAGAAGAACTCAATGAAAGCAATAGCTTGAAATACTAAATTTTCAACATATGCAATCTTTCCAAAAATATTTTGAAGTTTCATGTGCATAAGTCTATATGATTCATCAATTCAAGGTTCAAAAAGAGAGAAAATCAACAAAAAAGGTTTATTATGGCTTGTAATATGGTTTAATCCAAATAAAAGGTCAGGCTCAACGTGGTTTCTCTAGGGGTTAATTATAATAAGGTAGGCTTGAAAAGAAAGGTATAATATTAAGAAAGAGGGTTTAACCTAATTGCCCTTATTTGATTTATTACATCATATTCATCAAAGGGGTTGATTGAGACATGTATGATAGAGCAAGTTCTAGAATAATCAACTATGCATGACAATCACACAAACAAGAAATGGAGCATGATGTAATGAATGCTCATAGGCTCAAATCTCACCAAAAAGGGTTATGTGTGCTAGATCTTATACACTTTTTCATCTAATGAATTAAAAGTAACTAATCAGTGTTTTAATGAGAATTCAAAACTGTGTAAATCAATTTTTTTTTTTTTTTTTTCATGGGATAAGCATTGGAAAAATCTAGAATTCAAAGAAATTACAAACATTAACTAATGTACCTTTTGGAACAAAATTTTTATGGATTTGCAAAAATTTTCATGAAAATTAATCAAGAATGAAAGGAAAATGAAGCAAACATCCAAGTCACAATTAAATACTCTCCCCCACATCTAGACTATACATTGTCCCCAATGTATCAAAATAATTGTTCATTAACTGTAAAAGAATTAAGAGAAATTAAGAGACTTCCCTGAAAAATATTGAGCACCGCCAAGTATTGCGTTGATTTTCATGACTTATTCAATCTTGGCACGTTCACGAGCGAAAGAAGCTTCTGGATTTCCACTTCTAACCAAAAAAAAAAAATTTTGCACACTGCACTATTGTTAAACATAAGCAAGATTAGTAAAATTACTACACCAAATCAAATAATGTTAAGGATAAAAATGGTATAGTTGAACTAGTCGACCACCACAACAAATTTTTTTTTTTCTTTTTTTTTTTTTTAATAAAGCAAAAAAAAAAATTTAAAATAAAATAAAATAAAAATTAGATATTGTCCGGTGCTCCTGTGTGAAGCTCTGGATACTGCTGAAACTGTTACCGAAGATGGGACTGCTGTGATTCTGCGTGAAGCTCGAAGGGGTCGGGGAGAAAGGAGTGCAGCTGCTGGAAATTGGGACTGGTGCGCCGGAACCGCGATGGAGCTTGGAGAAGGGATTCGCAGGCTCGATGAAGCTCGGGAAGATGGGAGAGCGCGGGTCTGCAGTGGAGATTGTTGCTGAAGCTGCCGGAATTGTGTATTTCAGGGAGAGAGGCGATGGAGAGCTGTCGGGAAGGGAGGTCGCTGTTGCTGTTGCTGATTGAGCTGGAAACTCCAAAAATTGGTGGTGCCAATGCTGCAGAGAGGTGAGGGAGCTCGAAATTTCACTGGTCTGTTGCTGTAGTTGTGGAGACGCGATGGGTTGATTGGTGCTGCCGGTCTCAATTCTGGTGGCAGGGTCTCGACAGTCTGGGCATGCTGTCGGTCCTGGGGAGAGGAGGTCGGGTTTGCTGCTCGGTTCTGTGTGGTCTGCTGGGTGCTGCCGATGGAGCTGGGGAAGACGCGATGAAGCTGCCGGAGTTGTGGGAGTTCGGGCTTGGCCTTGTCGCCGGAACTGCAGTCGGAAGTGCTGTGAGGTGCGATCACGGCTGCTTGGTTCTGTGCTGAGTGCAGAGAAGAGGGTTGGAATCTGCAGAAGAAAGAAAAAATAAATAAAAAAAATAAATAAAAAAAAGTAATAAAAGCTAATATGAAAAGAAGAAAAAAAAAATCTATGTTGGTGGCAGAAGGGATGTTTTGATAGGGCGTGGGCACGCCCTATCAATAATGCTCTTCTGCAATAAATTTAAATTTTTTTTTTTTAATTATATATATATATATAATAAATATATGTATATTTTTGGGACAGAAGAGATCTCTTCATAAGGCGTGGGCACGCCTTATGAGAGATTTGCTTCTGTAAATTTTTTTTTTTTTGTTTTTTTTTTTTTGACAAAATAAATCTTACTCAATATTAATAAAATAACAAAATTAAAAAAAAATATTTGCTAAACAAAAATAAAGAAAAATTTTGGGTTGCCTCCCAAACAGCGCCTTTCTTTAAAGTCTTTGGCTAGACATAGTCATGCTCAGTTATACGTTGGACATTCCAACCCAATTCGTTCAATTTCATGCACTTGTAAACCTTCATAACAAGGCTTTAAACGATGACCCTTGACCTTAGAAATTTGACCTGTATCCAAACTTTGAATTTCAATTTTACCACGAAGAAACACGTTAGTAACAACATAAGGGCCTAACCATCTAGAACGAAATTTACTAGGAAATATTTTTAATTTAGAATGAGATAATATAACTTTCTGACCAACATAAAATTTTTTCTTGGAAACCATATGATGAAAAGCCTTTATCTCTTCCTTGTAAATCACAGAGCTTTCATATGCATGATTAATATTAAACTTAATGATTTCATCATCAAATTCCATTGTGAGTGTACCATCATGCACATCAATTTTAGTCCTAGATGTTTTTAAGAAAGGTCTTCCTAACAAAATTAACGATCTAGATGAGTCATCATCCTCCATATCAAGCACATAAAAATCAGCAGGGAAGATCAATCCATTTACTTGCACCAGAACATCCTCTAGAACACCTTCAGGATAAACGTTAGATCTATCAGCAAGTTGAATAATCACACCAGTCTCTTTTAATGGTCCAACATTCAAAGATTTATAAATAGACAGAGGCATGACATTAATTGAAGCTCCTAGATCTAACATTGCTCTTTCAATTTTAAGATTACCTACCTTACAAGGGATAGTAAACATACCTGGATCCTTGCATTTAGGAGGTAACTTTTTCTGAATGACAGCTGAAACATTTTCCCCCATGCTCACAAATTCATTACCTTTTAATTTCCTTTTGTTGATGCACAACTCCTTGAGAAATTTGGTATATCGAGGTACCTGTTTAATTACATCAAGTAAAGGAATATTTACCTCAATCTTGCGAAATATGTCAAAAATTTCTTTTTCCTCCTCCTCTTTTTTAGATTTGGATGATCTAAAAGGAAAAGGAGGAATTGGTGCCAAAACTTTTTGTTGCATGACATTAGGTTCCTTAAGGTGATCGAACTGTGGCTTGGATGTAGTAACTTCCTTTTCAGCTTCTTCTGGAATGTGCTTTCGGGTTGTCTTGCTAGACTCCCCTACCTCAGTTCCACTCCTCAAGGTCATTGCACTAACATTATGTTTAGGGTTGATAATTGTTTGTGAGGGCAATTTTCCTTGAGATTCCAGTCTATTCACAGAAATGGCTAGCTGACTCATTTGATCCTCCAGCTTCTTGATGCTTGTCCTTGTCTCCTGTTGAAATTGTTGTGTGTTAATTGCAAGTGATTTAACAATTTCTTCAAGAGACGAACCTGAACTTGAGGATGGCTGATGTTGCTGTTGTTGTAGAGCAGGCTGGCTATATTGAGAATTCTGAAATTGAGGTCTTGCTCCGTAACTAAAGTTGGGATGATTTCTCCACCCTGGGTTATAAGTATTTGAGTATGGATCGTAATTTCCTTGAGGTGGACCCGAAAATCCTCCAACTGCATTTGCGTGCTCATTAGGTTCATCTTGAAGAGTGGGGCACATGTCGGTTGGGTGGCTAGTAGCAGCACAGATTCCACATGCTTTAGCTTGTTGTACATTTCCCATTCCTATAGCCAATTGTTGAACAACAAATGTTAGATTAGCTATTTGATTTTCAAGAGAATGTGTATTTACCTCATTTACTCTTCTGTGAGATGTATCTTGTCTGAATCCAAACTGCTGAGAGTTGGCAGCCATAGTGGAAATTAAATCTCTAGCCTCTCTAGGAGTCTTATTCACTATTGCACCTCCACTGGCTGCGTCCATCATCCTTCTTTCCATGGGTAACATTCCTTCATAGAAGTATTGAATTAAGAGCTGTTCAGAAATCCCATGTTGAGGACAACTTGCACAGAGTCGCTTAAACCTTTCCCAGTATTCATGAAGAGTCTCAGTGTCTTGCTGCCTGATTCCACATATCTCTCTTCTAATGCTAGCAGCTCTTGAAGCAGGGAAAAATTTATCTAAGAATAATCTCACCAATTCAGTCCACGTGGTTATAGAGCCAGGAGGTAAATAGAACAACCAATCTTTTGCTCTATCAGCTAATGAGAACGGGAAAGCTCGCATTTTGATTTGTTCTTCAGTAACTCCTTGTGGTTTCAGGCTTGCACATACCACATGAAATTCTTTTAAGTGCTTGTGAGGATCTTCATTCTCAAGACCATGAAACTTGGGAAGCAAATGGATCAAACCCGATCTTAACTCAAAATCTGCTTGCAGTGTTGGGTAACGAATGCAGAGGGGCTGTTGATTGACAGGTGGTGCAGCCAACTGTCTTAAAGTTTGTTCATCTTCAGCCATTATTTCTTCAGTCTCAGAATCACTAGATGAATTGGTCAAATCAAGTGCTAAATTCAATTCAGGGGATGAAGATGTACCTTCTTGTGCCTTTTGAATTTTAGTTTCCTTCCTATTCCTCTTAGCTGTCTTTTCAATCTCAGGGTCGTACGGGATTAATTCACCTGCACGAAAAGAACGGGGCATCAAAATAAATCTAATTAAAAACCAATCCCCGGCAACGGCGCCAAAAATTGGTGGCTGTCGAAACCAACAATAATAATTCCTACTCAAAATAGATTAAAACTGTAGCATAAATGAGTAGGGTCATTTCCCAAGAGATTGGTTAGATTTATTTTTCTGCAAAAGATTTAAAAAGAAAATATAATTGGGGGATTTGTGAAAATGAAAATTAAATTAAAATATAGGTAAAGAAATTGCTATATAAAAATTGAGAGAAAATCAATATAATGAAAACATCTAACCAAAGGAATAATCTTAGAATGGGTTCAGGGAATTGATCATTGATACAAAAATAATTTCTTTTAATCTTTACCAAATTGGTTATGGTTATTGGTACGACCTAACAACCTATCCCTCCTTACTTCTTCGATAATCAGGATACGATCTCTAATTATTTCTCTTGCCAGTTAAACAACCTTAGATACGATCTTAAGATTTAATTTACCAACAGCATTGAAAACTAGAGAGACTACCAATTCTAACTAACAAACACACATGTAGGTTCATTTAAGCTAGATTATATATCTTCTTAACAGAGAATTGAAATCCTGTCTGAAATCAATTATGTTATTTACCACTTATATTAGAATGCCTAAACAATTACGGATTCAGGTTTCTAATTGGCGATATATTATCCCGACAATTGAACAAAGGGCCCTTTTTGCACAACCAATCAAAACAATAATTTAAACAAGAACAGAAGACATATAAATAATAAAGATATAAAAGAACAATATAAAACTAATTAGATCTCACAATTCTTGAAGAACCCAAACTTTAATTATCCTTTGGCTAGACTAAAAACTTAGCAAGCCATAAGTTCAGAGAAAAACACAAAAGAAAAATAAAAATATATGAAGATTCAAGAAGATGAATTCAGATCCCTCTCCCTAGCCACTCTTAGTCTATATATACTAAATATCCTAGCTCCAGAATCTGTTTCTAAAGGAAAGTTCTCTGATTGAGTTTGATTACAATTAAACTTCTTTCCTTTTTCCACCACTTTGCATATCTCTTCTTTAATAATTAAAATCTTCCACTTGCCATCTTTGGACTGATTCAGTCAACTTCAACTACAAGTGATAGATCTTGACTTGAATTCCAAGATTTCTTCTGATTTTGTGATTTGAGCAGAATCTGCAGCTTTTAATCCATTTTGTCCATTTTCCTTCATTCTCAATACAAAATAGAAAATATAAATCAAATCCAAAAATTAAGCATATAAAAGAATTTAAATCATAGGAAAATATGACAATTAATATGTATAATATGCAACTTATCAGAGCCCATTTTGCCCGATTTAGTCTTACTTAAGGTTTTCGGTTTCCTTTAAAATTTAATTCAACTACCGAGACCTCAAGATTTCCACTCAATTTTCATTCCCCAAGTCAATTATACCTTATGTTAATTTCCTATGGCCTCAGATATTTTTGACAACTTTATAGAATTTATTCCGAATTTATTTCACTTACTAGGCCTAATTGCTCGGTTTAATGTTAACTCGAGTTTTTACTAACTTTTTCACTTTCAATATCTTAGTTTCACCTTTTAATCAGCAAAGCATACTTATATTTACAATCTTTGAGAGGTACTTAAACTTAAAGCCTTACCTCGATTTTCTTGCCCCGAGCTCTGTGACATTATTTCGAGTGCTTCGGTTATTCTAAGCCTGCATAGTATTATTTCGAGTATCTTAATTGCTTTCTAGTTTCCAAATAAATAATGAAATAAAAAATTTTGGATTTCACATTTCTTCTCACCGTTTAGGAATTTGGTCCTCCAAATTCGGGCTGGTCCATCAAACAATTGAGGGTACTTCTCTCTCATGTTGTTCTCTAGCTCTCACGTAGTTTCTTCTGTCGAGTGGTGTTATCAGAGAACCTTCACTAAGGGAATTATCTTAGATCGAAGTACATTCTCTTTTCTGTCGAGAATTCGAACCGGTTGCCCCACATAACCCATATTTTCTTGTATGTCCAACGATTCATACTCTATAGTATGAGAAGGGTTCGAATGATACTTCCTTAAAATAGAAACATGAAAAACATCATTCCCTAGACAACTGTTGAGGTAAGGCAAGTCTGTAAGCAACTTCTCCCACTTTTTACAATATTTTAAATGGACTAATAAAACGAGGACTTAACTTCCCTTTCTTTCCGAAGCGTATGACACCCTTCATCAAAGACACTTTCACAAATACAGAGCCCCCAACTTGAAATTCTAGATGACATCTTCGCACATCAACATAACTCTTTTACTCTATGTTGTCCTCAATCTATCACAAATTTGCTGAACACCTTGAGTTGCTTGTTCCACAAGATCAAGAGCGGATATTTTCCTATCACCCACTTCTTCCCACGCTACAGGGGATCTACATCTTCTGCCATATAGAGTTTCGTGTGGTGCCATCCCAATACTGGTATAGTAACTATTATTATAGGCAAACTCTACAAGAGACAAATGATCATCCTATGAGCCCTTAAAATCTAATGCACATGCCCTTAACATGTCTTCTAGGGTCTGAATAGTCTGTTCGGACTGACCGTCGGTCTGAGGATGGTAGGCAGTGCTCAAATGTAACTGTAATCCCATAACTTCCTGAAAATGAGTCTAAAATCTAGACGTGAACCTGGAATCCCTATCAGATGTAATACTCACGGGAGCCCCATGCAATCGTGCAATCTCTCGAACATACAAGTTTACCAAAGCATTAAGGGAATATGTGCTCTTGATGGAGAGGAAGTGGGCATTCTTAGTCAATCTGTCCACAATCACCTAGACTACGTCATGACCCTTCTGGGTCCTCGGTAATCCCATAATGAAATCCATAGTAATATGCTCTCATTTTCATGTAGGCATTGGTAATAGCTTAAGTAGTACTGCCCGTTTCTGGTGCTCAACCTTAATCTGCTGGTAGACTAAACATCTAGCCACAAATTATGCCACATCACTCTTTATTCCAATCCACCAGTACACCTTACGTAGGTCATGGTACATCTTAATACTTCTCGGGTACATAGTGAATCGAGAACAATGAAACTCTCTTAAAATTCTCTGTCACAGGATGTCATCATATGGCACACAAATACGACCTCAAAACCTTTGCAGTCCATCATCACTGACCAAGAAATCTGACTGCAATCTCTCTTCTATCTGGTTAACCATATCCAATAACTTTTTATCATTTCTCTGTCCTGACTTGATCTGATCCAAGATATTGTGCTCAATCTGTAGGCTAGCCATAAATCCATCATCAACTTCCTCAACACTGATATTAAGCTCGGTGAACTGTCCCAACAATTCTCATTCTCTGACCATCATATAGGACACCATACCCTTCCTACTGATGGCATCTGCTACTACATTCGTCTTGCTAGGATGGTACAAAATGTCGCAGTCATAATCATTCAGGAACTCTATCCATCTCATCTGTCTCATATTCAGCTCTTTATAATCAAAAAGATACTTAAGACTCTTGTGGTTAGTGAAGATCTGAAATTTCTCACCGTATAAATAATATCACCATATTTTCAGAGTAAAAGCCACTGAGGCTAATTCAAAATTATGAGTGAGATAGTTTTGCTCATGGTCCTTAAGTTAGCAAGAACCATAATCGACCACTCTACCATTCTGCATTAGCCCACAGCCCAGACTTTGGTGGGAGGCCTCACTATATACTGCAAACCCTCCTGATTCACTTGGGATGGTTAAGATTGGTGCGGTAGTCAACCGATGCTTGAGCTGTTGGAAGCTTTGCTCACACTGATCAGACCACTCAAATGGGAGATCCTTACGTGTCAATCTAGTCAATGGAATTGCAATCCGGGAAAACCTCTCAACAAATCTCTGGTAGTACCCTACCAATCTCAAGAAATTCTGAACCTCCGTCACTGTCCTCGGTCTCTCCCACTTCAGTACTGCATCAATCTTGGACAGATCGACACACACCCTGTCCTTAGATACAATATGCCCGAGGAAAGCAATCTGATTCAACCAAAATTCACATTTACTAAATTCCTCATATAATTTCTTCTCACGGAGAATCTGGAGCACAATCTTAATGCTGCTCGTGCTCCTCTCGGAACTCATAATAGATTAAAATGTCATCAATAAAGACAATAACAAATCTATCTAAATACTCCCGAAAGACATCATTCATCATATTCATAAAAGCAGAATGGAGCATTAGTCAGTCCAAAGGGTATCACCAGAAATTTAAAATACCCGTATCGGGTCCTGAAAACTGTCTTCGGTACATCAGCCTCCTTAATCCTCAACTGGTGATAACTCGATCTCGAATCTATCTTAGAAAATATTGAAACCCCTCTCAACTGATCAAACAAATCATCTATCCTTGGCGGGGGATACTTATTCTTTATTGTCGCCTTATTAAGAAGTCGATAGTCTATACACAGACAGAGACTCTCATCTTTTTTTCTTACAAATAATACCGGAGCACCCCACGGAGATACATTTGGTCTAATAAACTCCTTATCGAGCAACTCGTGCAACTGTTTCTTTAGTTCTTCCAATTCAATCGATGTCATTCGATAAGGTGGCTTAGAGATAGGCTGAGTGTCGGGCACTAAATCAATGGTAAACTCAATTTCCTTCTCCGGTGGTAACCCTAGCAATTCATCCGAAAAAATATCGAAAAACTCACATACTACCGGAACATCCTGAATACTTGGCAGTTCCCGATTACTATCAGAAATAAAAGCAATGTAACCTTCACAAAAATTTATGTCATCAGAAATATTTTTAAACATATCGACGCCTTATAACTTCACAAAACTTCAAACTATATGTTTTATTTCTTATTAACAAAACATCCATCCAATTTATCAAGTAAAGGTTACGGTCTTAGTGTAGCAATCTAGACTTACCCGACAATTCACCAGGGTAAGGAAAATTTTGTGACCAGCTAGGGATATTTACACGTATTTTCTATTGAACTGTAGATATAAATTTTAGGCTGATTTTATAACTATGAAAATTATAGAATTTTAGCCTTAGTTATATGGCCTAACCTTACCGATAAAATTTGATTTATTTATATAAGCATTGATACGGCTTAAATTATTGTTTTAAATAAAAAAATCCTTAGTTTTAATTACCACATACTGCATACTAGGATTTTTAACCGAAATATGATGAGTCGGCTTCTTTTTAAATTATTTTATATACTGAATTGAGTTTAGAAATATTTTAATGAAAATGAGCTGTTTATCAATCTATATTGGATAAATATGCTTGATCCGCGTGTCGACTATGTGTTGCACCACCTGGTTCACACTTACTGGAGACAAAAGGCTTCATTAAACATGTTACACTGTTACTGTTACTGATACTGTTACTGTTACTATTACTGTGATCCATGGAGTATGATGTACCATGCGATACGCACGTAAGTACGTTGTACCGTGTTTCTGTCTTCGGACGTACTGTACTATGAGCTAGTTGGGTAGCTGACCACTCCCACGACGATTGACATCCCAGTACACCTGATCAGTGATGCTCAAAGTCACCGACATTGGCCATTTGTCATATTGTCTATAGCATGTACTACCTTGTCTCGTCTATTTGTTTTACTGAACTGACTGAATAAACTGTATTATCGCATGAAAATTATTATATCCTACTATGTAAAGCTTTTAGAACTCATGATGAATTCAACATAATGTTTGCTCAACTGAGACTGATACTGTTATCATTTTTTCGACTCTGATTTTTACTACATGCCAAAAGCTTGATATTTTCTACACGATAAACCTTTTAAATCATGTAGTTAGTGTATTTATCCACCTACCACATTCTTTTTCTTACTGAGCACGTAGAGCTCATCCCTTACTTTCTTCCAAAGATTCTCATCAGTAACTAGGACCGCTTTTATAAGTAGGATTTCTTTTACACGGTCATATTTTCGCGGAGTATTCTTTTGTGTTAAAGGTATACCTAGATTAGGCATTCTTTTGTATTTAAATTTTTGTAAGTACAGTAATGTTTATAAAATGTATCTAAGGATGTAAATGTAGTTATTTTGTAATTGAACGATAATTTTGATTAATTGGAAAAAATGTCCTTCTAATTTTAATCGAAGATGTTAATATTATGTTATGTTTGCATATAAATGATAAGAAAATTTATTGTATTGATCTAGTAATGACTCATAGCCCAACAAAATTGTACGAAATTTGAGTTATTACAGCTTATGGATTCCCAAGCCCATAGTAGTTCCATCCTATTAATCTCATGGCGACCGACGGGGCTAGTAAACAACCTTTACTAATGTATTTACCTTACCATCATCTTTCCGTTCTTTTTTAAATATGCCTTCGATCTCCATAAAATCCCCCATTTCCTTATCCTCCTTATTCTTCCTATGCATATCTTCCTCTTTGTGTTCCCTTGCAATGGACTAAAACCTTCGTGTAAGCTTTTCCCATTTATGTGGTTGCATATTACTTTATAATGGGCTATGCATGTCCCCTATGGTTGGTTTGCCCTTCTCATACTCCTTCCTATCTTGATTTCTTAAATCATTTTCATTATTTTCTACACCATTCCCGTTGTTCCCTTCATTATTGCTATTCTTAAACAAATCTCTTATATTATGGCTATCAATGAGTTGATATTGTAACTAATTTGTCATAATATTCACCCTTGTCTTAACCTTCATTTCTTGTCCCTGCATTCACATGATAAATCTCTTAGTAGCGTTCATCTTCTTGGATGTCTGCTTCTTTGCTAATAATTTTCTTAATAAAATTTCTTTCAATATTTAATTTTCTTGCTATTTTTATGTCGGTCGATGCCAACTTCCCCTCTTTCCTCACTTTGATTATGCTATCTACCACTTGTCAGACCCGATGTAGCTTGTACCTTATGATTCCTATGTGTACGAACTTTATATTTCATAGTTAAATCATAAGAAGAGTATTTACTATCATGCAATCGATTTATTGAGAATTAAAAATGCATGTAAGCTACATAAAGCAAGATAAGGATTAAATTAATTTTCAAGCAAGTACAGGGGTAAAACAGTCAATTAATCGAAATTCGGTATAAATACGATGAGACAGTTTCATTAAAAATATGAAATCGAGAAATCTTGATCAATAATGAGGAAAATATTGAATTTTGAGTCCAATTGATCGAGATATAAATTTAATAAATATTTTTAAAATTTTTGTCTCGAAAAATGAGCCCAAAAATAGTGAAAAAAAGATACTGAAAAAGTAAAATCGGACTAATAAATTTATTTACGGACTAAATGAATTTAATAGGAATTTTTGGGATATTTTAAGATTTTTATTATTATTTTAAGAATAAAATAATAATAATAAAAATATATTATAAATAAAAAATGAATGAAAAAAAAAAGAGAGAAATCTGGAAATTGGAAAAACACGGGGAGAGAGAAACTGAAGCGGACCAAAATCGAAGGACGCAGACCCGAGGAAGAGACCACCGGACGGCCACCAATCTGGGGACCCAGCGGCCAACGAACTACCGAAAAAGGAAGAGGGGAACCCCGCGACCTCCCAGCCACCGGTAACGCGTTCCACCGGCATCGGAAAGAGGAGATCAGCGAGGTTGAAGCCGTGGCGGAAGAAAGAGGAATTCAGTGGCCATCGGCGGTGCTTAGCCTCAATCGAGCACAGCCAGACGTTCCTTAGGCTGTGGCGCACAGAACGGCGGCAGCGGCACCCGGAGAACCGGTCGGACGACGTCGGCACGACCAAATCATCCCTAAACCAGTGGTGGTTCTGGGCAGAACCTTCTAAACTGAACCGAATCGGACCGGTTCAGCCAAGGAGGAGAGAGAAAAAGAGAAAAAAAGAAGAAAGAAAAAGGAAAGGAAAATTTTTGGAAATTCACCGGATTTCGGGTAAGTCGATACGAGGTCAAAAGTGACCGATTTAATTTTTGATAAATTTATTTAAATTATATTTAATCAAAAATTGACCCGGAGTTAAATATACGAAATTGTGCAGTTCGACGATTAATTCCGAACGGAAGCCCGATCGAACTCCGATTCACTCACCATCGCACAATCTCGTTTAAGTAAAGCTCATTTACGACAATTAAGTGATTTATGCTTATTTAAGATTTAATTTACGCATTTCAGATTAAATTTCGCAATTAGTGAATTATATTCGAAATTTTGAAATAAATGTCGTAAATATTATACGAGCTATCCAAAGAGCTTGGAATAAAGCCCAATGGGTATTGATAGGCCCAATGAGTCAATAGACCCTGATAAACGAGCTTAATACGATTAAGGCCCAATTAAAGTGTTTAAGGCCCATTAAGCGTAAACGGGCCAATTTAAGTGAAATGAACTATATTAAATGTGTAATACAGTAGAAAAAGTGTAATTAACTCAGTGAATGATTAAATGCAGCTCCAGAGTCATATTGAGAGTTGACCGGACTGCGAGATAGACAGCACAGAGGAAGAGAGGTCACACGACGTGATCCGAGGTAGGGGACTCTTGCAAGTAGCTAGAGATATCTGTGCATATTTTCATCGGATTTTACATTCACTGAAATTGTTTGAGGGTCAAAGAAAATCTATAATAATTATATGGACTCGATATGGATAAATTACAATTTCACCCCTAGTGAGGCAAAAAGTGAAATTTTGGGAAAAGTTCCAAAAAGCATAGAAATGATGTTTTGAGTGGTTTTTTTCGCTATGTAGCAGAAGAGTATGTGGATGAGCTAATGTTTTGAGGTCGATGTAAACTAAGCACACTTTATAGTGCTGATTTTAGTGATTTTTAACATCCCTGTTTTTAAAGAGCCATCTACCGAATTATGTGGAAAAATCGTGCTAGAGCATAGCTCGCACTTGATTTCAGATGTTTTTCACATACATTAGTGCTGGAGGTTTACTCGCACTACATTTATTTGACATGCATGATAGAGTATTGGAGCGTTGCTCGTACTCAGTTTTTATGTGATTTGTGCATGATAGAGTGCTGGAGCGATTAGCTCGTACTCGAGTTTTACATGAGATGCATGACAGAGTGCTGGAGCGTTGCTTGTACTCGATTTTTCATGATTTGCACATGACATCGTACTTGAGCGATTTGCTCGTACTTGATTTGTAATGAGAACTATGCATGACCTGGTGCTGGAGGCTTACTCGCACTAGTGTTTATATTTTGCCATGTATATACAGTGTTTTGAGGCGAAGCATTGACTGTGTGTCACATTCAAGACGCGCACTGTAGTTTCTCGTGATATATACACATGTTAGAAAAACTGTGACGATTTCCTCCGTGTAGACTGAGTGTCACACTGTTGAGATGTTCTCACGTGGATTTGGCATTGATTCCATAGTATGAGGGCTAAGATCTATGGCAGGCACCCCGACTATGATGTATTTTCATGGTATGAGAGGCTAAGACCTATGGCAGGTACCCCGACCATGATGTATGGGTCCACGGGTGTACGTTGTACCGTGCATGTGGCATGGAGTACACTGTATTGTGTTTTGTGTTGTGGAGTTGTGGAGGAGAGTGTTGATAGCTGGCGGTTGTGATGGACTGACCCCCCACCCGTTACAGCAGTGATTGCCCCGCACACTGAGTACTGTGTTGCCTGGGATCACCATTGTTAGGATATGGCCATAGTCCGGAGATATTACATTTAGCCACTGAGTCTCGCATGATATCACATGTGATTTATGATACGGGTAGACCTGAGGGATGGGTCAGAACCCGATTGATTTGTTTGTGTTGTGATTAAAAATGCCATTTTATCGTGTTTTGAATGTAAATGACATATTTTATATAAAGGCATTCTTAAATGATTAAATATGCACTGTTTTGCATGAATGCCTCTGATTGACAAACCAGCATGTGTTTAGTACATGGAATTTTAAATCTGTATTATATTATATATATTTTAAACATGCTTTTGAATTGAGAGAAGGAAAGGGAAAGCACTATTTTCAAGTAGATAGTATGAATGTCTACTTGCTTGCCTGATTTCCTTACTGAGCGAGTTGATAGCTCATCCCATTCATTTTCCCCTATCTCTACAGATTCTCGTCAATAGATCGAGTCGGCCGGGGTATTGCATTTCTTTGATCCGCTACCACTCCCCATCTAGCGAAAAGGTATATACATGCGTACTTTGTATCTGAACAATGCATAAACACAGTGATGTACATGGTCTTAATGTTGGGATGTAAATGTAATGATGTAATTATATTAAGTATATGAATTTACTTATGATATGAATATCATGTATGTATGATACGTGAAAGAATGTTAAGATATGTATGGATGAGAGGACTGATGCCTATTCACAGCCCAACTGTTGAGGAGAGAAATGTAAGTAAAAAGTGAAAAATCTATTATGGTTTTTGGTAAGTCGCGTGTGGGAGGAGGGCGTGACAGAATGGTATTAGAGCGTAATTGGTCTGATGTGAATAGGTATTAGTAATTAGGAAAATGTGCATCCCCCCATATCACTGTGTTTTGTTCAGTTATAATTGTGTATAAAAGATGGGAGTTGACAAATTAATGTTTGTGAATGAAAGAATCTAGCCATTATGGCAATTACTTGCTGTGGTAGAGGGGCGAGGGGTAGGGCTGGAGGCCGTAGAGGTAGGTCGGCTAGCCAGGGTGAGTCTTCGACTGCCCATACACCCCCAGGTACTGTTGAGGTACCAAATACGACTGAGACACGCTTCACGAGGATAGAGCGTAGCCTGAAGGCGATAGTAGGGTTGTTGGCACAGACTTTGACAGGTAGACAGAGGCAGGATGCAGAGACTATGACAGGGGAGGTAGTTGCACCTGATACACCTGCGCAGCCTGTACAGAGGCCACAGACTACTGATACTCCTACACCCCCACCAGCTCAGGGTGGTAGAGGATATGGGTGTGATTTGGATCGGTTGCGCTAATTCCAGAAGCTTAGACCTCCATCTTTTCGATGGGTCAAGGATCCAACTAGTGCAGAGAAGTGAATTAGCAAGATGGAGAAGTTGTATGACTTCTTTGATTGTATGACTTCTTTGATTGTACGACTTCAGAGAGAGTCACATTTGCTGCGTTCCTATTGAAGGGAACGACAGAGCATTGGTGGAAGTCCACCAGGCCGATATTGAGAGCCTGACATGCTGAGATTAGTTGGGAGATGTTTCTAGAGGCCTTCAGGAGGCAGTTTGTTCCTGATACTGCGCAACGTAGACTGCAGGCTGAGTTTTTGGGATTGAGCCAGGGGAGTCTCACAGTGGATGAGTACGAGACTAGATTTTTGGCCCTGAGGAGATATGATCCCGATACCATGTACAACGAGACCAGCAAGGTCCGCAGATTTGTTGACAGATTGAGACCGGTGTTGCGGTCTAGATTAGTACCACTAGACATTGGTACATATGATGAGGCAGTGCGCAGGGTGCAGCTTTGTGAGCAGGATTACGAGAGAAATGCCTCTGAGTTTGGGAAGTTCAATTAGAGCCGAGATAGAGAGAGGAAGAGGCCGACCAGAGATAGAGGGTTCAGTTATCGAGGAGGGAGGAGACTCTTTGGTAAGGGACCATAGATAGAGGAGGTGCGAGAGCAACCAGTTAGACCTCCTACATACCCGGCCATAGCTCCGGCGAAGGGCATTGTGATTGGAGGATCGAGGCCTACTACTGATCAGTGTAGCCGACGTGGCAGACATCATGGCGGTAGACCTTATCCATTGAGCCTTGTAGTATGTTTTCGATGTGGGAAACAAGGGCATATTGCTAGAGAGTGCCCAGAGTCATATGTGACTGCCCCACAGAAGGGCAGAGAGCATGATATTGCTTTAGCTAGTACGTCTGCTCAAAGAGGTAGAGCGACGATAAAGGAGAAGGGGAAGCAGGTGATGGGTCGAGGGCGAGTACATGCATTGGACTAGGACACAACTGATGCTTCTGCGGATGTAATTCGAGGTAACATCCTGATTTATGATTTAGAAGCATATGTTTTAATTGATCTTGGTGCCACGCATTCTTTTGTATCGTCATCATTTGCATGTAAGTTAGAAAAGCATGTAGAGCGTACTCCTTTACGGATGATGATGTTGATTAATACGCCTATAGATTCCAGTCAGCTAGTTGAGCATGTGTATAACGATTGTAAGTTAAAGGTAGGGGAAAAGGATATGACAGCTAATCTAATATTGCTAAGTATGAGTAACTTTGATGTAATATTAGGTATGGATTGGTTATCTGCAAACTATGCTATTTTAGATTGTTACGCTAAGACAGTTATGTTTCCTAACCCTACGAAAGTTGTTGTAAAGTTTGATCGGAAGAAATGAAAGTAATAGTTATGTTGTAAAAATATATATATATTTTGCTAACTAAGAGATTAATTTCTGGAAGGTTTCATTGCGTACATGGTGGATACGGATAAGGTACATCCGGAGTTGGTAGATATTCTTGTGGTCAGTGAGTACCCAGATGTGTTTCCGGATGAGTTGCCAGGGTTACCACCAGACAGAAAGGTAGAGTTCTGTATAGATTTGGTGCCTGGTACTGAGCCTATTTCGAGACCACCATATCGCATGGCCTTAGTTGAGCTAGAGGAGCTCAAGAGACATTTGCAGGAGCTATTGGATAGGGGTTTTATCAGACCGAGTGTTTAACCGTGGGGAGCACCGATTTTATTTGTGAGGAAGAAGGATGGAAGTCTTCGATTGTGTATAGACTACAGATTGTTGAATAAGGCTACCATCAAGAATAGATATCCCCTTCCACCCATTGACGACTTACTAGATTAGCTTTGGGGAGCACAAGTCTTTTCTAAGATTTATCTGAGGTCTGGGTATCATCAGTTGAGAGTCCGGAGTGGAGATGTACCCAAGACGGCATTTAAAACCCGATATGGCCACTATGAGTTCCTGCTTATGCCATTCGAACTGACGAATGCTCTCGCAGCTTTTATAGCTATGATGAACGATGTGTTCAAGCCATATTTGGATCAGTTTGTTATCGTATTCATCGATGACATATTAGTGTATTCGAGATCCGATGAGGAGCATGAGGAGCACCTCAAGATCGTATTGCAGACTCTACGAGGGCAGCAGTTGTATGCTAAACTCAACAAGTGTGATTTTTGGTTGATAGAGATCTCATTTTTGGGACAAGTAGTGTCGAGAGATGGTATATCAGTAGATCCATCCAAGATTGAGGCTGTAGTTCAGTGGGAACAGCTGAGGACAGTTACCGAGTTTAGGAGTTTTTTGGGTTTAGTAGGGTACTATCGGAGATTCATTGAGGAATTTTTAAAGTTAGCTGCTCCGTTGACACGTCTCACCCGGAAGAATGTTGCATTCGTGTGGGACGAGGATTGTGAGAGGAGTTTTCAGGAGCAGAAGAGTCGATTGACCACCGCTCCGATTCTCACTATTCCTACCAACTCAAGAGGATTTTTAGTATATACCGATGCTTCGCATCAGGGACTGGGTTGTGTGTTGATGCAAGATAGGAGGATAGTTGCTTATGGATCCAGACAGTTGAAGGACCATGAGAAGAACTATTCGACCCATGATTTAGAGTTGGCAGCAGTAGTGTTTGCATTGAAGGTATGGCGTCACTACTTGTATGGTGAGAAGTTTCAGATTTTTACCGACCACAAGAGCCTCAAGTACCTGTTCTCATAGAAGGAGCTGAACATGAGACAGAGAAAATGGCTAGAGCTTCTGAAGGATTATGATTGTGAGATACTTTATCATCCGGGTAAGGCTAATGTTGTAGCATATGCTTTGAGTAGGAAGAGTCTTGGGATGGTATCATATATGATGGTCAAGGAGCACGAGTTGCTAGAGCAGTTTGCTAGCCTCAGTTTGGGAGTTGTGCCTTCAGACAGAGATGCGGATTGTATGATTACGAGTCTACATTTAGAGCCAGATCTGTTGGACATGATCAGACAGGCTCAGCAGATAGATCTGCAGTGCATCGATGTGATTTGTCAGATGCAGAGGGGCACAGTGACAGATTTTGAGTTGAATCCTGATGGACTACTAAGGTCTAGAGGTAGATTGTGTGTTCCCGAGGACCCAGAGCTCCGGAGATTGATATTATCGGAAGCTCATTCATCGAGGTACACGTTGCATCCGGGGAGTGGTAGGATGTATCAAAACCTTCGAAAGGTGTACTGGTGGTCAGGTATGAAGAAAGATGTCACGAATTTTGTGGCGAGATGTCTTATATGTCAGCAGGTGAAGGTAGAGCGTCAGAAACCTATAGGATTATTGCAGCCTCTACCTATACCGATATGAAAATGAGAGCATATCACTATGGATTTCGTGATGGGTTTACTGAGGACCCGGAGGAATCACGATACTATATGGGTGATCGTAGATAGACTGAAGAAGTTAGCCCCCTTCCTAGCTATGAGAGCTACCAATACTCTGAGTACATTGGCAGGGTTGTACGTACGCGAGGTAGTGAGGTTGCATGGTGTTCCAATGAGCACTGTCTCGGATAGGGATTCCCGCTTCACTTCCCACTTTTGGGAACATTTTCAAGAATCTATGGGAACCCAGTTAAGTTTGAGTACAGCTTTCCATCCTCAGATAGATGGTCAGTCAGAGATGACGATACAGACTCTGGAGGACATGTTGAGAGCATGTGTGCTAGACTTTAGAGGCTCCTGGGATGATCATTTGCCACTAGCTGAGTTTGCCTACAACAACAGTTATCATTTGAGTATCGGGATGATACCGTATGGGGCCTTGTATGGCCGTAGATGTCGTTCCCCTATTGGATGGGAAGAAGTGGGTGACCAAAAGATTTTTGCTCCTGATTTGGTTACACAGGCTTCTGAGGATGTTTGGTTGATAGTTGAGAGCTTGAGAACAGCTCAGAGTCGATAGAAGAGTTATGTTGACAAGAGACGTAGGCCACTTGAGTTCGCAATAGGTGAGTCCGTGTTTCTAAAGGTTTCTCCTTCCAAGGGTATAGCGAGGTTTGGGAATAGGGGTAAGCTGAGTCCTCGCTACATTGGACCTTTTGAGATACTCGATCGAGTGGGAGCTAAGGCCTATAGGTTGGCATTGCCACCAGATTTGTCAGGCGTGCACAACGTCTTCCACATCTCGATGCTTCGGAAGTGTCACCGGGATCCGACACATGTGATTAGTTATGAGCCTTTAGAGCTCAGTGAGGACATGTCATATGTTGAGAGGTCGATTCAGATACTAGATAGGAAGGAGAAGGTTTTGAGATCGAAGACTATCGGGTTAATGAAAGTTTTATGGCAGCATCACACTTCCGAAGAGGCTACTTAGGAGTTAGAGAGCTTGATGCGAGAGAAGTACCCCCAGTTGTTTGAGGATTGATTTGGTTCTAATTTGGAGGACCAAATTCTTTTAGTTGGGGAGGATTGTCAGACCCGAGTTTTTGATTTACGTATGTAGCTTGTACCTTATGATTCCTATGTGTACGAACTTTATATTTCATAGTTGAATCATAAGAAGAGTATTTACTATCATGCAATCGATTTATTGAGAATTAAAAATGCATGAAAGCTACATAACAGCAAGATAAGGGTTAAATTAATTTTTGAGCAAGTACATGGGTAAAACGGTCAATTGATCGAAATCCGGTATAAATACGATGAGACAATTTCATTAAAAATACGAAATTGAGAAATCTTGATCAATAACGAGGAAAATATTGAATTTCGAGTCCAATTGATTGAGATATGAATTTAATAAATATTTTTAGAATTTTCGTCTCGAAAAATGAGCCCAAAAATAGTGAAAAAAGATACCGAAAAAGTAAAATCGGACTGATAAATTCATTTACGGACTAAATGAATTTAATATGAATTTTTGGGATATTTTAGGATTTTTATTATTATTTTAAGAATAAAATAATAATAAAAATATATTATAAATTAGAAAAATGAATGAAAAAAAAAAGAAAGAGAGAAATCTGGAAATTGGAAAAACACGGGGAGAGAGAAACTAAAGCGGACCAAAATCGAAGGACGCAGACCCGAGGAAGAGACCCAACGGCCAGCGAACTACTGAAAAAGGAAGAGGGGAACCCCGTGACCTCCCAGCCACCAGTAACGCGCTCCACCGGAGCCGAAAATGGGAGATCGGCGAGGTTGAAGCCGCGGAGGAAGAGAGAGAAATTCGGCGGCCACCGGCGGTGCTTGGCTCCGATCGAGCATAGCCGAACATTTCCTAGGCCGTGGCGCACCGAACGGCGGCAGCGGCACCCAGAGAACCGGTCGGATGACGCCGGCATGACCAAATCATCCCTGAACCGGTCAGCGGTTCAGGGCAGAACCTTCTAAACTGAACCGGACCAGACCGGTTCAGCCAAGGAAGAGAGAGAAAAAGAAAAAAAGATGAAAGAAAAAGGAAAGAAAATTTTTTGAGAATTCACTGGACTTCGGGTAAGTCGATACGAGGTCAAAAGTGACCGATTTAATTTTTGATAAATTTATTTAAATTATATTTAATCAAAAATTGACCCGGAGTTAAATATACGAAATTGTGCAGTTCGACGATTAATTCCGAACGGAAGCCCGATCGAACTCCGATTCGTGCACCATTGCACAATCTCGGGAAAGTAAAGCTTATTTACGACAATTAAGTGATTTATGCGTAATTAAGATTTAATTTACGCATTTCGGATTAAATTTCGCAATTAGTGAATTATATTCGAAATTTTGAAATAAATGTCGTAAATATTATACAGGCTATCCAAAGAGCTTGGAATAAAGTCCAATGGGTATTGATAGGCCCAATGAGTCAATAGACCCTGATAAATGGGCTTAATACGGATTAATACCCAATTAAAGTGTTTAAGGCCCATTAAGCGTAAACGGGCCAATTTAAGTGAAATGAATTGTATTAAATGTGTAATATAGTAGGAAAAGTTTAATTAACTCAGTGAATAATTAAATGCAACTCCAGAGTCATATTGAGAGTTGACCGGACTGCGAGATAGACAACACAGAGGAAGAGAGGTCACACAACGTGATCCGAGATAGGGGACTCTTGCAAGTAGCTAGAGATGTCTGTGCATATTTTCGTTGGATTTTACATTCACTGAAATTGTTTGAGGGTCAGAGAAAATCTATAATAATTATAGGGACTCAATATGGGTAAATTACGATTTTACCCCTAGTGAGGCAAAAAGTGAAATTTTGAGAAAAGTTTCAAAAAGCATGGAAATGATGTTTTGAGTGGTTTTTCCTGCTGTGTAGGTGGATGGGCTAATGTTTTGAGGTCGATGTAAACTAAGCACACTTTATAGTGCTGATTTTAGTGATTTTTAACATCCTTGTTTTTAAAGAGTCATCTACCGAATTATGTGGAAACAATCGTGCTAGAGCACAGCTCGCACTTGATTTCAGATGTTTTTCACATACATTAGTACTGGAGGTTTATTCGCACTACATTTATTTGACATGCATGATAGAGTACTGGAGCGTTGCTCGTACTCAGTTTTTATGTGATTTGTGCATGATAGAGTGCTGAAGCGATTAGCTCGTACTCGAGTTTTACATGAGATGCATGACAGAGTGCTGGAGCGTTGCTCGTACTCGATTTTTCATGATTTGTACATGACATTGTATTTGAGCGATTTGCTCGTACTTGATTTGTAATGAGAACTATGCATGACCTGGTGCTGGAGGTTTACTCGCACTAGTATTGATATTTTGACATGCATATACAGTGTTTTGAGGCGGAGCGTTGACTGTGTGTCACACTCAAGACGCGCATTGTAGTTTTTCGTGATATATACACATGTTAGAAAAACTGTGACGATTTCCTCCGTGTAGACTGAGTGTCACACTGTTGAGATGTTCTCACGTGGATTTAGAGACGTGACATTGATTCCATAGTATGAGGGCTAAGACCTATGGCAGGCACCCTGACTATGATGTATTTCCATGGTATGAGAGGCTAAGACCTATGGCAGGCACCCCGACCATGATGTATGGGTCCACGGGTGTACGTTGTACCGTGCATGTGGCATGGAGTACACTGTACCGTGTTTTGTGTTGTGGAGTTGTGGAGGAGAGTGTTGATAGCTGGCGGTTGTGATGGACTGACCCCCCACCCGTTACAGCAGTGATTGCCCCGCACACCGAGTACTGTGTTGCCTGGGATCACCATTGTTAGGATATAGCCATAGTCCGGAGATATTGCATTTAGCCACTGAGTCTCACATGATATATCACATGTGTTTTATGTACTGGTAGACTTGAGGGATGGGTCAGAACCCGATTGATTTGTTTGTGTTGTGATTAAAAATGCCATATATACCGTGTTTTGAATGTAAATGACATATTTTATATAAAGGCATTCTTAAATGATTAAATATGCACTGTTTTGCATGAATGCCTCTGATTGACAAACCAGCATGTGTTTAGTACATGGGATTTTAAATCTGTATTATATTATATATATTTTAAACATGCTTTTGAATTGAGAGAAGGAAAGGCAAAGCACTATTTTCAAGTAGATAGTATGGATGTCTACTTGCTTGCCTGATTTCCTTACTGAGCACGTTGATAGCTCATCCCATTCATTTTCCCCCATCTCTACAGATTCTCATCAGTAAATCGAGTCGATCGGGGTATTGCATTTCTTTGATGCGCTGCCACTCCCCATCTAGCGAAAAGTATATACATGCGTACTTTTGTATCTGAACAATGCATAAACACAGTGATGTACATGGTCTTAATGTTGGGGATGTAAATGTAATGATGTAATTATATTAAGTTTATGAATTTACTTATGATATGAATATCATGTATGTATGATACGTGAAAGAATGGTAAGATATGTATGGATGAGAGGACTGATGCCTATTCACAGCCTAACTGTTGATGAGAGAAAGGTAAGTAAAAAGTGAAAAATTTATTGTGATTTTTGGTAAGTCGCGTGTGGGAGGAGGGCGTGACACATCCAAGCAGTCTTTTTTATTTCATCTTACCTTCTGGCCAGAGTATATCTTTCTTCCCAGGCATTCTGCATCTTCCTCTTTTTATCTTTATTGGTGATACTTGGAGCCATTCACCATACTGTTTCACTCTCTTCCCCAAATCTCCTTTTACATTGTCTTTCACCTCACAATCTATGTGTATATTACCTAGTTTTCCACATTCATGGCAGGAAAGAGGTAGTCTCTCATATTTCAGCATCCCCCAACTATTGCCATTGCTCAATAACCATCTCAACATCAACTCTTTACAAAGGCTTATGGATGTTGATCTCTACTCTTAACTTGGTGAATCTTCTCCATCCATCTCCTTCCATACTCAGCCAATTCCTTTCAACTTACTAATTCTCTTTCCCTAATGCACTGCCACTTTCTATGTGTACTGTCCTTGCTATAGATTGTACACTTTAACCCAAAAAAGGTTGTGTCAAAAGTTTGATCACTTACTTTAAGTCTAGCATCATATTGTTTTAGTAACAATAAACATTTATCAAAGACCATGGACTTCCTTCTATTACTCTTTCTTTGTCTATTTCAGATGCAAACTTGAATAAGAATTTGTTGGAATCTAAACACATAATCTACACCTCTTTTGCCACCTTCCAAATGATTTTGAAATTGGCTATCATTGCTTCTTTATTGAAATACCTTTTTGTCCACAGTTTTTGTCCTCACCATCTTGAACAACATCAATGACAACTTCATCTTTCTCGTCCTCCATAAAGCTTATGGTCTATTTGGTTTAAGAAAATATTTTTATTTTTAGTTTTATTTTCTAAAAATAACTTCCATTTTCTAGTTTCTGAATTTTGAAAAATAAGTTTGGTACTAGAAAATGAAAAATTGTTTTCAAAAATGAAAATTATGAAATTATGTTTGGTATCCTCATTTTCATTTTTATTAACAAAATTGTTACGTACAATTTGTTGCATAACAAGATGCAACCACACTTATATGCTAATTTATTGACACTTGGTTTCAATCAAAATCAATTTTCCTTTTCGATACACATTTTGAAGTAGACAGAAAAAACAACATTATATATGTTTTTATTAGTAGTACAAATTAGTAATAGATGTTTATCTTTTCACATATTTTATTAGTAGTAAATTGATTTAAGATAATAAATTGAAAAAATAAATTAAAAAAAAAAACAATTTTACTTAAAGGGTTGTTCTTAGAACGCCTATTGCTATTCTGCCAATTACCACCACTCTATGAGTTCTTATCACATTCATATTATATTCTTCAAATTCAATTTACTTAATAAATAAAAAATCGAGAGAAAAATAAGATAGTGAAAATATAGTGCATTGTATTGAGTATGGGTCATTATGGTTTTTTAATTTTAACCTATAGAAGTAAAGAAATTAAAAAAGATAATTAATTTTTTAATTTCTTTACTTGTTTATAAAATAAAATCTATATCATTTTAGGATATTTTATTGATTTATACATTAATTTAAGAAAAGACATTGAAAAAATATATTTTTTTATTTTAATCATATGTAATGAAATTCAAAAAATAATCATTTTTTTAATTTAATATATATTAGTAATTTATGTGATGGTAATTTCATCTCGGTGATAGTAATTTAGTTTGTTAATCTTTATTGATGTTAAATAGAAAAAAATGAAAAAATTAAAATAGATAATTGATTTAAAAAGATAATTAATTTATTTTATAATTTCAATATATATAGATATTTATATAATTTTATAAGAATGAAAAAAATGATCATTGTTTTTTTTTTTTAAATAATACATATGTTAAACATTTAAACTATCAGATAGAATATTTTACTTTTAGCCAAATTTTGACCAAAATTTTGACCAAAGATCCTCCGGACTCGTTTTCATCTGATTCTGTACGTGAATTGTAAAGAAAATGCTACAAACCGCCAACACCACAAAAAACCTGCTACAGACTATTGAATCCCGCAGATCTCCTAATGAAAACCTTGAGAAATGGAAAAGCTTAGCTTAGACAAGACTTGACATGCCTATCCCTTGAGGAGAGGACTATTATTGGTACTAAGTATTTTTATCATTTTCCGTTAAATGTTACCGTCGTGGTATTAAATATTAATCAATAACTCATAAAGCTTATTGTCATAATACAAATACCCCATATGTCTCATCAATATTATTTTATTTGCGTATCTTTAATTCTTCCAAGATAGTGTATTTCATTTGAAAATTCAAAGAAAAATCGTTCTTACTTTCTTTTATTTTTTATAGATGATATTAGCCTTTTCCTTAGTCGAGTTTCTGGCTATTACTTTCCTTTGTTAACTTCAAATATAATTACAAACCTTTTTTTTTTTTTCTGTTTCTTTCAAAGTAAAAGTAATTTTTTAACTAAAAATACCTTATAATGAATGAAAATAGAATATTCTAATTTAAAATTTTTTAAACTCGGCGGTTCAAAATCAGAATCAGCATTATGTTTTATATATGGGACAAAAGGAAAAGCAAAGTAATGTAAACGACAGAATACAAATACAAGGACAATGGTCAAGCGTTTGTCCTATTTCTAAATTTGACAAATAATATCTCTATTTTAATTTGGTAACTAACTGTCAGGGTCAAAACTAAAACAATTCTGGCATAAGTTTGGATACCTCAAGAGTTACTTCAAGTCCAACCGACCGAGAGAAAGGCGTGAATCCAACAATGTGTGTTGAATAGCTGTTAGCTATGGTTAGCTAGGAAAGCAAAGGTGTAGAAAAGCGAATTCTCTTGGTCCTATGAAAATTCAATCTTTGGTGGTCCAACAAAACCTGAATCTCTATCAAAAAGTGCATAAAAGAAGGTAGGGGAGTGCAAAAGAAATCTAGAACTGAATTTTACCTTTTTCTCTGCTCAAAAGATTTACGAAAATGATCGATTTATGTTTCTCTAATATTAGTAGGTTAAGATTTTTTTTTTTTTTAATTTTAAAAATGTATTATTTTAAAATATCTTTTTTTTAAAATATTCTTACCATTGAACTAACTCATGAGAAATACCCCACTTGTCATCACGGCTTACATTACTGCCTTGGGTGAGAGGGTAAATAAAATTTCTCTCCATTCAAAGAGTTGGTTTAGTGTGTAATCGTAATATTGATTTTTTAAATAAAAAATATAAATAACGAAAAATTTTATATTTAAATTTTTATTAAATCAATTTTTTTAATTAATATAATTACAAAACACAAATAAAAATTAATTCAATACATAATATACTATGATAAACACTTTTTGTGATTTAAAAAAATTAATAATAATAATAAAATTCCCTTCTTGTCATCTATGACCTTTCCCTTATATAAATATATGCAAAGAGCAATACGCAACCGTAGTCTAATAAAAACGCCGAAAGAGAAAGCATTCGGGGCCATCCTGGCTTGGCTTTTTCTCTGAATAAAAACCTCAACGCCCTACATCTTTCTCTTCCTGGTTTCTTGTTTTTAATTTATATTCATATCTCCCCTGTTTCTTCAGAGTAAAATATGTCAAATTTATTCTGGAAAAAATTTCATCTCTGCTTCGCAAAACTGAAATCGGAGCATGAATCTTCAATCTTACCACCATCACCCGCAAAACGAGATGACACCACTTCATCAACAACGCTTATGCTCAAGAACTTCAACTCTATTTATGACATGTCTTCATCAGCCTCAACCTCCAAGTCCCTTTTGACTCCCTCTACTGACACCGACTTTCTGTCCTCCGACTCAGACTCTGATGCCGAGCCGCCCCCTGATTTCGCCACCATATTTGCTTCCCAGCGTTTCTTCTTCTCTTCTCCAGGTAGTTCCAACTCCATCATCGAGTCACCTGACACAAGACCCAAAGCAGAGTTTATTACGGAGACACCACCGCTGGATGGAGGCGTTGCAGTCAAGAAATACTCACCGGATCCATTCAAGGATTTTAGGTTTTCTATGCAAGAAATGATCCAAGCAAGAAATTTAACTGACGTGAAGAAGGACTGGGAATTCCTGCATGAACTACTCCTTTGTTACCTTACTTTGAACCCCAAAAACACCCACAAGTTTATTATTAGTGCTTTTGCTGATATTGTTATTTGCTTACTGTCATCATCACCAGAATCTGATAGGCACCCCAGACCTGAAAACCACCGCCGGTGATACTCTCTTTTCCTTTTAGATTTTTCCTAGTGGAAATTGTTAGAAATTAAAAAAAAAACAACGAAAATATTGGCGGTTGTTTTTGTTTTTTGCGCTCTTGCGCGGGGAATTAACTGCTTTTTCTTTGGTAAAAGACCGCAAGTTGGATGCAAAAGGACAAAGAAATTAATGTTTTTGATATAATTGTAAAATCAAGGAAGCATTGGATGTTGATGTCTCGAGACATGTTACTATGTTTTTGTACATTGGCCGTGTACATGTAAAAAAAAATGTGTTGGTTAAGGCCCATAGGCATGCAATAATAATAATAATAATAATAATAATAATAATAATAATAATAATAATGGTGTAATTTCTTGTTAAATATCGTTCCTCCTTTGTTGAATATTGGGAATGATGATTTCTTGGGGAGACAAAGTTCGTTTCTTTTTCTTAAGCCTGTTTGTGGTCCTTAAGCCTGTTTGTGGTCCACGGGCGCATTGAGCTTGTTGAGAAGCTTTGCACATATAATCACGAGGTTGGCGACCTTTATGAGTTGGAGGTTCGAGTAAGTTAGTATTCATTTGGATGGATACTACTATTAATTTTGATAAAATTGAATATAAAATGGTAATTTGATTAATTATCATATTAGTGAAGTTAGTATAGTATTTGAAAGATTAAAAATAAAAATAAAATATATCTTTGGATATAAATGCAATCTTAATAGTAGGATGACTAGAAATGAAAAGAAAAAATAACAATTAAAGTAGTTTATATTTGATGCATAGATAATATATATATATATATATATATATATATATGCCATTAGTCAATTACAATGTCACGTTATTAATAAGTAAAATTAAAAAATATGACTCTTAAAAATATATATTTAAATTTATAAAATTTGTAAGAAAGTATGCGATTTTTTTAATGTTTTGTCTGTTTTTTTGTTTTAATCGATCTTTTTGTGTATTTGAAACTGAAAATTTTTCTTTCATGATTTTACATTTATTTCAATTCTTGTATGCAATTCCTTATCTAATGATATCGTGCATGATCTTAAGGGTGCATATGTTTTCTTGATCATTGTTAACTTTCATTATTCACATCAATATCTATCCAATGATTTTGCTCATTAATGTATAGCAGATTTAAAGACACCAACAACTCTATACTTAAGAGGTCCACTAGGCATTCCATTTTATATTGGAATTAAGCAAGTTTTACTATTAGAGGTGTCTTCATTGTGGTTGGATTCACTTTGTCAAGGAACGTTACATTAAATTAAAAGATTATGTTGCAATCACCTTGAATCAAAATAATACTTTTGATGTTTGTCTATATACAAACAAGGATGGCTTATAACACCTAGTGAAATTGAAACCTAAAAATGTTCTCCTCTTAATTAGACACATAATTTTCTTTGATTTTTACACTATGTGACCACTAAAATGGTGCTCCTTATATACATGTGGTAAGAAAGAATAAGAACAACCTCTTGTCTTATTAAAAGGTTCTTCTTTTCATTTAAAGTTGAAATATTCAAACTCAAATCTAGTACCAATGAAAGCCTAAAGCATTCATATTGATACCCATTTTTTAGATATTTTGAGCTCTACTAATGTTCAATTATGTTACATCGTGGTAAAAACATACTTCTTCAAATATTTTCTTATGTATTTGATTATTGGTTTTAGCAATAAATGTTTAATAAATTCTTTGTTCATACAACATGAACTGGCAAAATTTCATAATAGATTTGTCCCAAAGCATTGAGTGAATTCACGCTCTATCTCCGAGGAGATAATAGAAGATGGAATGTTCATTATGTTAGCTTTAAAGTGATATATTTTAAAATGATGAAACCAAAGCCTAATTATTTGAATGATCCATATTAGAATTTCCAAACCATAATTCAATTTAAATCCTAAGTAATTTTCGTATAAAGTTATTCAAAATATTTTTAAAAATTACTTGATTATTTTCAAGGCTCAATTTCATGCACATAATGGTAAATCATAAGTAACTGAAATTCAAAATTATTTTGAACTCGATTTTTGCCAGATAATATGTTTGAAAGCCAAAGGATCGATCCCAAATGGCAGTAAGCTTTTGAATTTTAAAAATGTTACAAAGGATCGATCTCCTAAGGAGTGGAGATCAATGCCAAAAAGACAATAAGTCTTTGGAACTTAAAATGTTACAGAATGATCGATCCCTTAGCAATAAGGATAGATCCCCTAATTTTTTAGCTTTCTGTTTTGCAGGTTACATAAAAGAAAAGATCGATCCCTTAAGAGACGGGATCGATCCCCCAATGTGTTGAAAGGCTCCAATTTCTACTTTTTGATTTCAACTAGAAGATTTGTAATTAATACTTCACGAACCCAATAACCATATAAATACCAGGATTGAAGATGTTGGGACCAAGAAACTGATTTGATTTACTTAAGCAAAGCAAAAACATTCCCATTATACTCAAAGCTTGATATTCTTTCATCTAACTCTTGTCATTCTCATTGATTGTAAATACCAACCTGCAAATGGTCTTTACTGTTTACACCAAACTTTTTCACCGCACTAAATTCTATATTCAAGAAGAGTGTTACTCTTATGAGGTTTACTTGTGAGTGTTTGAGTAGTCTCTTATTAAGAGGGATAGAAACGTTTCTCCTAATCCTAGTCAAAAGAAGTGTAAGAGGTTTCTTCCTAAACCTTGAAAAGAAAGTGTATTGATTTCAAGAATAGTGGAATCTACTCATTGACTAAAAGGTCAAGAAAAGATAACACAGGCAAGAGTTTACCTGAACCTTTATACATCTTTTATTTGCTTCTCTAAACCTTTTACTATTTACTTCATTGTGCATTGGTTCATATGTGTTAATTGTTAAATTGCAAAATTGGGACCATTAAGTTAGAGAATTAGATAAAAACTTATTCACTCCCTCTTGATTGAGCCAACACATTACATCTATACTGCTTAGAAAAAATCTTTTTCATGAGATTGAAAAAATATTTATTCTAACAATCAACTAAAGGTTAGTGAAACCTACATCTTCAACAAAATTGGACCAACCATGTTAGAAGTGATGATCCAATGTTCTCAGAAATTAATGGAGAGATAATATTATGTTCAAATCCTATAAAACGCTACTTTCTTTTAAACTTTTAAGCATGTTATACCCTTAACAAAAGGCCCAAGGGCCCAAAGGATTATGAATAGGCCTTGGGGCCCAAATATCAGCACTACACATAGACTAAGATAAAAGTCTTAAAAAGATAAGAGTTATTTGTATGGCTAACTTCTAAATGAACATTCCTAATCAAACGCAAGAACCAAAAAGGTATAAATAAGGTACGTACCTAGACTAAGAAGATATATATTTCTATCATCTTATACCTTCTTTTCCAAATATTCAGACTTAAGCATTGGAGCACGCTCCGGAGATCAACCTCCAGCACCCTTTTCACCATCTTTCTTTTGAAAGTTCTAGCATAACTTTTATACTCAACATACAGGTGAGTTATCACCAAATTATCATCAACAATTGGTATCGTTTGCGAGAAAGTCTTCTCTTTAAACGAACTGATAGCCATGTCAGAATCTACTGATATGACCCTGTAAACCACATCATCAACCCTATTAACCACACCTCCACTGTTAACAACCCACCTAGGAACTTATACCCCCTAAACAATAATAATTAGCCCTTCATCCATCACTGGACCATCCTTTAATAATAACAACTACCCCTTCATCCATCGCTAGACCATCCACATGAGATATTCACCCAAAAACTAGCCTCACGCAGCCTTATTTTCAACCTAGATAACACATGTGCCCCAATACTTTCAAAACCTAATGTCTCAATTTCAACATGCTAACAGCACCATATGTTGTTATACCCACTACCGCTAACCAATCTTCTCTAAGAATGACCATCCCACCACCTACTACTATATACGAGTGAAACCCTCTACAACCGGAGTATCTCTTTCTTTGAGCACTTTCCCATTACCAACCATACCACCAATAATTCCACTAGCCGCAACTACTTTAAACATTCCTCTTCTTGTAGTGCACTATTGGCAATCAAATTTTCCTTCCTTAGAATAGTATAACCAACTCTTACAAAAAGTTCAGTAACTTGAAGAACAGTTCACCAATCGACCACAAAATAACCCCCTACCTCAACTTGCCAGAAATGTTAATTGGTGTCCGCAAAAGGAAAGCTTAGCAGGATTAGCAAGAGGAGTTAGAATATTGGAAGAAAATATGACCACTTCAAAATTAAAAATATGAGAGGATAACGGAAGAAGGGCGGAGATAGATGTTATCTGGAAAGAACTCAAAATGTTAACAAAAAAAAGGTTGAGACGAAATGGAGTGGTTGTACAGTGGTAACAACCACCTCTTTTTGGAAATCAGGTAAGAAGAAATTTCATCTTGACTAAAGCTTCCAAAAGAAACATATGATGGCACAAAAGACCCGATCGATCACCTCGATGTATACAAGTCACGGATAGACATACAAAGAATGTCGGACACTGTAAAATGCAGAGTCTTTATTACTACATTAAGAGGGCTAGCTAGATCTTGATACTATACCCTACTCTTAAGATCCATTACTAATTTTCATATGCTTGCTATGGAACTTGTGGCCTACTTCCTTAACAGTCGACAAGCAATTAGGAGTAATAATAATTTGATTGCAATCAAGTAGAAACCTCATGAAACACTTAGGGATTATATAAAAAGGTTTAGTGAAACATCATTAGCAATCAGGGATCTTAATGTGAAGTGGGTTATTTAGGCTTTCACAAATGGAATTAGGCATAAGCACCTAAAATATTCAATCGGTGATAATAAGCCTGAAAAATTATACCAACTGTATGAAAGAGCACAGAAGTATGTTGAAACAAAAGAATTGGATATGGTTGATAAAGGTTCTGAAAAATATGAAAGACAAAGGGGCAGACGTATGTGAAATGAGGGAAGGAGTCCAATTAGGCAGACAATTGAAGGAAAATCAAGCTCTGGGAAAGACGAAGGTAAGAAAGATTGGAATCTTCCAAGGTCTAAATTTGAACCTACACCCCTTTGATTATTTCTAGAAGGGACATCTTGAACACCATTCCAAATATACTGATTAAGCATCAGAGTACGCCTTGGAGATCAACCTCCGGTGCCTTTCTCACCATCTTTCTTTTGCAGGTTTTGGCGTAGCTCTTATACTTAGCATATATGTGACTTATCACCAAACAATCGTCAACAGAACCCTTATTGTTTTTAATATTAAATTATATATGTTGTTGAACCTTTATATACAATCTCAATTCTTTTAATAGTATATTATTTTTTAACTTTGAAGCATGTTTGCTTTAAATTCAAATTCTACATAAGGATATTTAAATACATAAGAATATATTTGAATTTTCTACAATAGTTTATGAATTGGATAAAACCTACACATGTATATATGGGATGTACATATATCTAATACTGGGTGTACCTATTCTTTAATAGGCTTTGGGATTTAAAGGAATTCAAATACCTAATAAAGATATTCAAATTCTTATAGTTATTTTCCGTTCTCAAGCAAGAAACAATATTCACATTCTCATATTATATGTATCTGAATTATTAAGATTATTTCTTAAATTAGAAGTAGTGTACTTCTGTTAATATCATATGTACATATCTTTATAACAGAAGTTCATGACTTTTCAAAAATTTGTACTTAATGGTATTTGAGTTCCTAGTATTATTTCAAATCTTTTCATAATGCTTCCTATATAAAGGTATTCGAATTATCAATACGATTTTCTAAATTTGAGGTAACATACAAATGTTCAAGATGTGCAAATCTTTATCACTCATGTACATATATTTTCTTCCTTTATACAAATAGTATTTAATTTCTTGTTATAGGGCATTCGAATTCTATATATTTTCTTTATTTTCTACACAAGGGTTTGTTGTGTTCATGTATTTCGAATTCATCAAAATAGTAATTCAAATTCTCTTAATAATTTCCTAAATTGAAAAAAATGTACAGATTTATATATATATATATATATATATATATATATATATATATATATATAAAAGAATCATAAAATATACATATCAATTATGAACAAAAAAAAATGTACATAACAATTTATAGCTTTGTAGAGAATGTTATTTGATTTCCTCTTTAAGGCTATTCAAGTACTTTTATTTTTCTCACTTCTCTTACCAAGACTTTGCCCGAATATGTATTCAGATTCATACTTTAATGTAATCGAATACCTGGAGTAAGTTTCAAAATTTACATATCTTAATACATGATGTATATATGAAAATCAAGAATTGTACATGTTCTATATAGCTTTGTTCCTATAAATAATCAATTACCTTTTCTCCGGCATTTGAATGTCTAAAATTTCTGACTCATTCTTCCAAGATTGGTCATACATATTTTTCTGGGTTTGTGACTTTTTTCATCCTGCTTTGATGCACATAATAGTTGGGAAAAAATAGAAAATGAAGACTAAATAAGGGGCTATTGGATGTATAAATAAACAATAAAAATAATGAATTTAAAAAAAAAAAGAGAAATGAAGAAAATGAAAGACGCCCTTAATGTTTCATTGAGCCTGAAATGATCGATCCTATTTTCTTTATAATAATTTTAAAATTTTTCATTTCCTCTTCAATAAGTAAAATGCGCATTTAACCAATACGTAAAAAAAAAAAAAAAAAAAAAACATTTTTTTGTAATTTCTCCCATTTTTTTCCGTTGACTTTTAAACGAAAAAACTTTCGGTAACTAATCACGATTGCAGTGCCGTGAAAATAATTTCATCGTATCACAGTCATGTCTCCATAAATGCGATGAGAACTATCATCGCACCTTCACCCCTCCGATACCGAGACTAAAGCTGTGTTTGGAAACAAATGCGGCCTTAATTCGGTACAATAAAATTTTTTATCTTATTGTATTTATAATTTTATATATATTTATTTATTTTTTAATATAAATATAATATTTTTAATAATAATTTTATCATTTATCTCATAATTATTATTATAATGAAATCTAAATACATCACATGATATTTATAATTTTATTTTAATTTATTTATTTTTTATTTTAATATAATATCTATAATAATAATTTTAATATTTATCTCACGATCACCGTTATTATTGAATCTAAACGTATCATTTTTTGACATCAATCTTATTATATTTTTATTTTCAATTTCATTAAAACTAATAACAATTAACCATATTAATCATTAATCAGACTAACGCTAAAACATCATTAATCAGACCCTTAGAGCGTCTACATGCATGTCTAGTGATAATTATTTTTGTAATAATTCAAGTCGAATTCTAACTATATTTGTGCAGTTTTGTAACTATTCAATGCCAATCATGGGCAGAAAAGTATTTCAGTGATAAAACAGAAGACAAATAATTAATGATTACGCAAACAAAGCCTGCAAATGATACAAGTGAAGAGTTTCATTTTTATTTTTTTCCGAAACAGCGAAAAGGTCATCAGAAAAGACAAGTTCAAGTGCTAAAGTTCAATCTTAATTAAAGCATTCACTGCTCAGGAGAAGTAGGTGAAATCAGGCTAGAGATATGTCCAGTCTCATATTTATTTCAATAAGACAGAAGAAGGTTAAAAATACATGAGCAGAACTATGAGGCAGTCGCCCCTCAAAATACTTAAAATTTTCTTATTTTTACTTAGATTTTAGTTTTGGTACATTTATACTGTTAAAAAAATTATAATTTTACTCTTGAAAATTAAATATAAATTTTTCATTCTCTCAAACTGATAAACCCTATTTTGTTACCTGGAGTTAATTAAAAGAAACAGAAGTAAATTTTTTTTCAAATATTTAGATAAAATTTAAATTTTGAAATCATTATTATTAAAAAAATTACCTAAATATCACCCTCAACTCAAATAATATTAATCTCAAAGTCGTAAAAAAGAGATAAAATACCTATGAAAAAAAAACTCTTTTTGTTATTATTAAAATTGTTGTTGTCAAGTATAACGATGATGTATTGGTGACGTCTTCACTTCGATCTTTTTGTCACGTATTACCAAAAGTTCTGCAAGAACAGGAATAATCAGAGAGACATAGGGGTTGTTCTCTGCGTAAGCACTCCGATGGTTAAGTCAAAATAAAATTTTGACAGAATTTCAGTAAAGTAAAAAATAGAGAATTAATTGGTTTCATAAATCATACATGGTCCCTATTTATAGGGATCAATTTCATCCTTAATTACGTATTTGTTCATCTACATTAGTCAGAGATACTCAAGGATAAAATCGTCCAGATAAATTTTGATGCAAAATCTCCTCTCATCTGTATTCAATTTTTATGTGGCACGTGACGTATTGTGATGGTGCCACGTGGCGTATTATGATGATATCGCGTGGCGTATATTTTTTTTCTCTTTTTTCTTATTTCATTTTACTCGTAACAATTGCTCCCCACTCTTTTCCTAGTCATACTTTGCGGAAGAGTATATTGTTTTTCGCGATCCCCCACTGGCATATATATACCGGGAGGACATTGATTCAAACTTCATTTTCCTCTCGCAGAGATCGGGTTCTCACGGCTCACTCTTACGGTAGACACTCACGGCATTCATTCTCGCGGCATTCACAACACTCACGACATTTTCTATTTGCCTGAGACCCTCGCGGCATCAACAGACTCTCGCGACATTTCTTTTCGCGTGAGACCCTTACAGTATAGACAGACTCTCACGGTATTTATATTAGTGCGAGGCCCTCGCGGCATCAACAGACTCTAGCGGCATTTTTTAGCGTGAGACTCTTGTGGCATCAACAGACTCTCGCGGCATTTCTTTTAGCGCGAGACCTTCACGACATAGACAGACTCTCACGACATTTTTAGTGTGAGACCCTTGCAACATCAACAGACTCTCGCGGCATCAGCTACTTCTCACGGCAGTACCCTCGTGGCATCAAACCCTCACGGCACTATCCTCACGGCAATTCTGCTGCTGAAGGTAGACTTAGTCTCTTATTCTTTAAGTATCGATTGTATTGATCCGTTTCTAAATGGTTGGGTAAGGCAGTGGTAAACAAATAATTCTATATCCTTATTCTAGACTTAGAGAGTGAGATCTCGAGTTTATTCGTAATACATTTCCTCTTCCCGAGGGTTATTATTATAGGCTCCCAACCACTGTAGAATGCGCTCCTCAATCTGTCAGTAGCGACGTTCCTATTCATCGGGCTTCATTAGAATTTGGGTTCCGTTTTCCCTTACCTGACTTCGGAGTTATTTTTCTTCAACATTATGGCATAATCCCTGCCCAACTTCACCCTAATGGATGGGCACAAGTGGTAGGGTTTACAATTATATGTCATAGATTTAATGTCAGACCCACTATTCCTTTGTTCAACTCCTTCTTTAGAGTCCGTAATATCCGTAACTTGACTCGTTTTTGTATACAAAAAGTATTCGGGAGGGGATAGAGTAATAAACGTTTTGGAAGGCCTCCATCTAAATTACATAATTATGTTTTGGACTGGCTCGTTGTTGAGGTTCCTTCGTCTTTAAATATCTCTACCCGATGGAGTTGTCACAGACCCTCCAACCTTAGCTCTCTATCTAATTTAAGGGATGTATACAATCCTCTTATCTCTCAGTTGCAAGTAGATGATGATGACGCTTTTTATCCTTATTAACTTCGGAGAATATAATTGCTGCTGGCTGGGGATGTGTTCCTATTGATTCAGTTCTCGCACTCGAGCCCACCTCACCCTCTAGTTTCCCCGGAGGAAGTTAAGGTGTGGCAAATCCCACTGATCCCTCAGATGAAGACTTCGAGGAAAACTTGGATTGGGGCCAGGGCGAGGCTTTTAGGAGCCCCTTTCTAGACTTTCCTTCGGATGAGAGCTTAGCTAACATCCATTCTCTTGATGATTACTTGAATCCGAGTGATTTCATATTGTATTTTATTACGTAAATAATTGTTTACTTTCCTCTTGTTTGTTCTGACTTTTGTTTTTCTCTTTTTCTTCTAGGAATGGACTCACTTCGAAGAGCTTTCGTTCGACGGGAAGGCGACGAGGATGCTACTAGAGTCACTCGTCCTCATAAATGTAGACGTCAGAGGGATCATGCTCAAGAGTCTCGAAGTCATGCTCGTACTTCTACTCCAGCCTCTGGAGATGAAATATCAGGGTCTCTTCAAGCTCCTCTTCCTTCTCATCCTAAAGGGTCCAACTCTCAAAGTCAAGATAAGGGAAACAGCTCGCCGTGGAGCCCCAGCTTCCAGATCCCAAACTGGAAGAGTATCATCGGGCTAATTGGGCAGAGTGAAACACTGCTCGCCTTTCTCGCATTGGGAGGCGATATCTGTATATTGAGTTGGCCATGAGGGATAAACCAGCGTTCCCTCCAATCGTCGAGCTTAACACTTCCAGATACTCAGTGGACAACGGCAAGACGATCCATGGACAGAATTTTGTGGTCTACCCAAGTGTCAACGACAACGATTCAATCCATGACCATGGAGTGGCATCTCGCCTAGGTTGGTCGACTATACTCCCATGAGACGAGGCTAAATTATTTAAGAGTTTTCCTCAACCCGAAGATTGGGCTGATTACTTAGCAATGATGGTATTCTTTTTTTCTTGTTTTCCCTCTTTTTTATTTATTTATTTTTTATTTTGACCTTTTAATTTCTATGCATTTTCAGACGGCTCAGCAAGTAATCGCTTGCAACGTGCGATATCGGGCATATAAGACTCAGGCTGATGCTGAGCTCCACTAACTGAAGGCTGAAAAATTAGAGTAGCTCACTGAAAAGAACCAGTACATGAGGCTTCTTGAGCAACTCAACCGGTTGAAGAGAGAGAAGAAGGATCTGAACCTCAACTATTCTCGCCTTCAAGAGGATTTTGCTAAGGAGTAAGAAAAGTTTGAACAATATAAAGAGTCTTATACCGCGACTCAAGAGGAGCTAAGTTCTTTCAAGTCTAACTACGATTTAGTTTTGTCAAAGCTGCAAAACCTCCAAACTAACTATGATGAGCTGATGTCTGACCACAGGAGGTTGGAAGAGGAAATTTCTAGCCTGCGTAGAGAACCTTCGTCTTCATCAGTTAGCCAAGATATGCGAAACGAGATTCGTTTCGAAGCTGTTAAAGAGTATCGTTTATCCTAAAACTGTCACGACAGGAAACTTTTATTCTCTACCGGCTTCGTGAAACATGATTTTTACATGGCATGTTCTTGTCTACAAAAGGAGATATCAGGAGAAAGTTTTCCTGAGTTGCAATGGTCAAGACAATTGGAGGACTATACCAGTGAATTTCGAGGTTGGACAGGTTATGAGCCTAATAACGAGGATTTTGAGACTTATCTGGAGAAGGGGGCCTATGACGATCTTTCAAAACTTTCAGGCCCTTGGGAACCTTGTCAATAATCGGGATTGATTGACGCTATAGGCGATTTGGATTGCGACGAGTCAAATTCTTCAGGAGAGGGCGCTTCTCCACCAGCTGAGCAATAGTTTTAGTTTTTTCTTCTTAATGTTTTCTTGTTGCCAGCATTCTTTTATTTGTATTAAGAATCTGAATTTATCATAAATATATATGTATATGTATAGGAAGTTTTGTTTCTTCTTTGAAGTATCGATTATTTCATGTACTTTCTCATATTACTAAGATGACTTATTTTGCATATTCTCGTTTTAGGTTTCCTTTATGGCTTGTCTTGCATATTCTTTGCTTTAAGTCATTTATTTTTTATTTGTGGCTTACCTCGCGCACTTTTCGTTTCAAGCCCCTTAATTCTTTGGGTGCATGGCTTACCTCACACATTTTTCGCTTCAAGCCCTTACACAATTCTTCTGTGGCTTACCTCACGAATTTTTCGCTTCAAGCCCTTTAATTGTTTGGGTGCGTGGCTTACCTCACGCATTTTTCACTTCAAGCCCTTGCACAATTCTTCTGTGGCTTACCTCGCGCATTTTTCGCTTCAAGTCCTTTAATTTCTTAGGTGCGTGGCTTACCTCGCGCAATTTTCTCTTCAAGCTCTTGCACAATTCTTTATGGCTTACCTCTCGCATTTTTTGCTTCAAGCCCTTGCACATTTCTTTATGGCTTACCTCGCGCACTTTTCGCTTCAAGCCCTTTTTATTTGGGTGCGTGGCTTACCTCACACATTTTTCGCTTCCAACCCTTGCACATTTCTTTATGGCTTACCTCGCGCACTTTTTACTTCAAGCCCTTTTTAGTTGGGTGCGTGGCTTACCTCGCACATTTTTCGCTTCAAGCCCTTACACATTTCTTTACGGCTTACCTTGCGCACTTTTTGCTTCAAGCTCTTTTTATTTGGGTGTGTGGCTTACCTCGCACATTTCTCGCTTCAAGTCCTTACACTTCAAAAAAGTATGACTGAAAACCTCAATAGGCAATAAAATATTAATAAATCATAATTCAATAAATGAAATTTCTATCCATAGTTCAATAATGACATTAAATAAATAAAAGTTTTATTGCCAATATGGTTTCAGATGATTGGTATTCCACATCTTTGCTATCTTCTTACCTTGTAAATTTTCCAGGGTGCATGTGCCAGGCCCAATCATTCTCCTAATTCTGTAAGGTCCTTCCCAATTTGTTCTGAACTTCCCATATTCTTTCAAGGCGTTGGTGATGGCTGACTTCTGCAACACTAGTTCTGTCTTTTACGCGGGAGTTGTAATAACGAGCGACTCTTTACTGGTAGGCAGCTAACCGTATAACAACAAGATCTTGTTGCTTATCAAGTAAATCTAAGTTCTCTCGTAGGCCCTGGGAATTCACTTCTTGCACATAAGGAATTATTCTTGGTGAGATGGCTCTGACCTCTACTGGTATTAAAGCTTTGGTTTCGTATACTAAGCTGAACGATGTTTCCCCTGTCGGTACCCGACTTGTGATCCTATACGCCCATAAAATACTAGGCAACTCATCTACTCAAGCTCCTATTGCCTAGTCTAGACAAGTCTTAAGACCGTAAAGTATGGTCCTGTTACTGATTTCAGCTTGGCCGTTAGCTTGTGGGTACGATACCAAAGATATCCTGAGTAGGATCCTTAGTCCTTCACATAAATTTCGAAAGGCATCATAATCAAATTGCTTCTCATGATCCGCATTCAAAATTCTCAAAATTTCAAATGGATAGATTATCTCTTTCCAAACCATTGCTTCAACCTTTTTCTTTGTAATTGTGGCTAATGGCTCTGCTTCTATCTATTTTGTAATATAATCTGTCGCTACTAACAAGTACTTCCTTTGGCCCGTGGCTACCGAGAATGACCCTAGTATATCCAAACCCTACTGGACGAACGACTTAGGTTGGAATGTACTTTGAAGGGCCGATACTAGGCAGTCATCAAGGGAGTAAATCTTTTACACTTATCACACCTTCGCACTTTATCGAGGCATCTTGCTTAAGTGTGGACTGGTAGAATCCTGCACTGAGTATTTTTATTGCTAAGGCTCGGGCTCCTAAATGCTCTTCACATATCCCCTCATGAACCTCGGCTAATGTGTAGTTGGCTTGTTCTGGGTCTAAACATTTCAACAGTGGCATAGTATATTCCCTTTTATAGAGCTTCCTATTCACTAGAGTGAATATTGCACTTTGAATTCTCATTCTCCAAGCTGTTTCTTTATCATTAGGAAGTGTTCCCTCCATTAAATATTGTTTAATGAGTGTACTCCAGTCAGTACCGATTTCAATTTCTAGCACCCCTTCTTCTTCTATGCTCGGCTTCACCAACCTTTCTACTTTTACGGACCTCCCAATGGCTTCTTTAGAGGATGCTAACTTAGATCGGGTGTCGACATGACTATTTTCAGATCGATCAATTTGAGTTAGCTAAAAATTATCAAATGATTAAGCTAACCACTGGACCTTTTTCAAGTACGAAATGAGAGTAGATTTCTGAACTTCATACTGCCCGCTGAACTGGTTAACAACAAGTTGGGAGTCGCTGTGAGCTAACAAGTTTCGAACTTGGAGCTCCCTTGCAAGTTTCATGCCATCAATTAAAGGTTCATATTCGACCACATTGTTGGAACTAGGGAAATTAAAGCGTAGAGAATACTCCAACATTTCTTTTTCTGGCGATACTAGTATAATGCCAGCTCTGTTTCCTCTGATGCTTGATGCTCCATCAATAAACAATTTCCACCATTCCAACTCTTCCATCTTGGGATCTTCTCGACATGTGCACTCAACAATAAAATCTGCCAGTGCTTATGCTTTGATAGCTTGTCGAGGTTGAAAAGAGATATCGTACTCTTCGAGTTCGACAGCCCACTTCACTAACCTCCCGAAATACTCAGGCTTTTGGAGTATCTGTCTCAAAGGTTGATCTGTTAATACCGTTATCGAATGTGCCTAAAAATAAGGGTGTAGTTTTCGTGCAGCCATGATAAGTGCTAGAGCTACTTTCTCAACTTACGGATACCTTGTTTCTGTCTCCAAAAGCACTTTGCTCACATAGTAAACTGGTTTATCTCCTTCTACGGTTCTCAATAAGACTGCACTAATCGCTTTATCGCCTACCCTAGATACACAAACATATGCTTCCCAGTTAAAGGCTTTGACAGTAACGGGAGTTCTTTCAAATATTCCTTCAACTCCTCAAAGGCCGCTTGACATTCTTCGGTCCATTCGAAGTTCTTCCCGCCTCGGAGTGTCTTGAAGAACGGTAGGCTTCTTTGAGTAGATTTTGACAAGAAAAGGTTTAATGCAGTTATTCTCCCTATCAGCCTTTGCACCTATTTAAAAGTAACCGGAGGCCTCATGTCCAAGATGGCTTGGACTTTCTCGGGGTTGGCCTCGATCCCACGATTGGTTATCATGAATCCCTAAAACTTCTTGGATTGGACTCCGAACGAACACTTGTTGAGATTTAGCTTCATGTTATACTTCCTTAAAACTTCAAAGACTGTAGATAACCACAAAGTATGAGATACCCCTTCTTTACTTTCACGATCATATCATCCACGTAGGCTTCCATTGCGTTGCCAAGAAGATCCTTAAAAATTTTGTTCACCATACGCTGATACGTAGCACCCACGTTTTTTAAGCCAAATGACATCACTCTGTAGCAGTAAGTTCCTTTATCAGTAATGAAATACGTCTTCGGGGTGCAATAGGATCTGATGATAAGCGGAGAATGTGTCCAAGAAACTAAGAAACTCGTATCTTGAAGTGTCATATACTAGCTTATCTATTCGAGGCAATGGCTACGAGTCTTTTGGACATGCCTTATTCAAGTCGGTAAAGTCCACACACATTCTCCACTTTTCGATGACTTTCTTTACCATCACCACATTCGCTAGCCATTCTGGATACAAAACCTCTCGGATGAATCCAGCCTCAAGCAACTTATCTATCTCTTCTTCAATGACTTGTTGTCTTTCAGTGGCGAAGTTTTTTTTTTTTTGACAAGTTTTACCCTGGGCAACACGTTAAGCTCATGACAGATAACTTTTGGATCAATTTCAAGCATGTCAGCAGGGGTCCATGCGAAGACATCGACGTTATCTCTTAAGAATTTTATCATCTCCCTCTTCACTTCGAGCCTCAACTGACCCCCGATGTACACTTTCTTCTCTTCATTGTCAGTTTTCGATGTTATTTCTTCCATTTCTTTGACAGGTTTCGACTTATGTGGTTCAATAATAGTAAGGGTTTCTTTCCTCTGAACCCCTTTACATGTAGTTGATGCAACATTACATGTTCTTATTATCTTTTGATCTCCTCTTACCTACCCCACACCTCTGGGAGTTGGAAACTTCATTAGTAGATAACACGAGGAGAGTACGGTTCTCATGTCACTCAACAATGGCCGTCCAAGAATAACATTATAGGCCAGAGATGTTGATTTGACCACCATAAATAAGACCTGTCTCTTAACACTCTTAGGGTCTTCTCTCAAAGTAATTGGTAGTTCAATCGACCTTGCCACCCTTACTTTCTCTCCTGTGAAGCCAAATAGGAGGTAGTCACGGGCTTCAATCTGTTTTCACTTAGATTCATTTTTTTGAAATAATTTCAATAGATAGGGTTTACCGAGCTTCCATTATCCACTAGAATTCGACCTATCAGATGTTTAGCCACGACTATCGATATAACCATAGGATCATCATGCGGGACAATAACATCTCCTTGATAAGTAGGCATGAAGGTAATCGTCTCTCTGTCTTTGGGCGTTTTCATCACAGAATGGATCAGGTATGCCTATCTAGTGTAAGCCTTCCATGAAGCAGACGAGCTACCAACTATGTATTCTCCATCAAAAATGATATGAATGACGGGTTCTGTAAGTTCATTATCTATCTATTGATTCCTACGTTCTCCTTGCCTTGCCCCATTTCTCTCTCTTTGTTTCTCCTCATATTTCCTCTATTATCATTATGTCTATCTTGCAGTGTGTTGCCTCCTCGACCGTACATAGGATATGGGTTCCTTTCAGTTCTCTGTATGAAACGGTCTAATAGCCCTTCTCTAGCTAATTTTTCAAGCTGATTCATCAGATCCCGATACTTCTTAATTAAATGACCAAAGGCATAGTAAAAACTACAATAGGACCTAAGGTCTCGTCCTAGATTTCCCTCACCTCTCCTAGGAAATTGAAGCATCCTAGTTCTTTCAATTGTCGCTAGGATCGAAGCACGCGGTTCGATAAACTGCGTGTAATTAGCATACTTCAGCTTTGGGGCTTTGCCTAGTTTGTCTGATCTTCTGATGTTCTTCTCATCAGGCTTTCTTTCTCGTTACCTTCCTTCTTTAAGGTCCCGCGTTGGTATCATTTTCATCACCTCCTCTTGAGTGATATACTTATTTGCTCTAAAAAATAAGTCTGAAATTATCGTTGGCTGATCTAAAGATAACGATTCTTGTAGGTTTTCTGACCTTGTCCCCTGTAGCATAGCTGTTACCGCTACCCAAACTTGTAGATCACGTACCTTAAGAGTAGCATTACAAAATCGATCTACATAACTTTTCAGTGATTCTTTGTTCCCTTGTCTTAGGGTGAGTAGATAGGTGGTCTCCTTCCTCTTCTGGCTATTTATCACAAAAGCCTTCAGAAATTCATTTCTCAATTGATTGAAATATGAAATAGACCCTTCGGGTAAGTTGTTGAACCACTTTAATGTGTGACCAGTTAAGGTTAGGGAGAATGCCTTACACATAATCTCATCCTTCGATCCATGTAGTATCATTATTGACTCATAATTGTCAACATGGTCATAAGGGTCAGTCTCTCCGACATATGCTGTTATCTGCGGCATCTTGAATATTAGGGGCAGTGATTTTCCCATGATCGTTGTACTGAATGAGATTCTTCTTCATTGGTTCTTGTTGGCTCTACCGAGAGGGGGTGAAACGGTATTCTAAGGTTAATGGCAAATTCAAACTAAATTAAGTCTAATTGCAAATAATAAATAATCAATGAAATGTAATACAATGAACTGAAAGAAGATAAGGGAAAGAAATATCAAACTCAGTAGTTTATAGAGGTTCGGTCAATCTCTTGCCTACGTCCTCTCTTCTTGACCTCCTTGTCAAGAGCTTTCTTTCACTCTTTCAATGAATGTTACACACTCCCTTTTACATGTTAAGGAATAACCTCTCTACCCTTTTTACACAAAGATATATTCACCCTTTTACAAAGTTTATCTCACTAAGGAACACTCCTATTCTCTCTTGAAATAAGGATGAATACAATATCAAGCTTTTCTTATGTGGGTAGGATAGATATAGCTTTTACACAAAGATTTATACAACAATATCAATAAATGAAGATTGAAGACAAATGAAATGTTGGAATGAAATTATTGAGAATGTATAGAATTTACAGCAATAGTCTCACTAATCCCAGTGTCTTCAATGCTTGATTTTATACTGGAGGTTGGTAGTTGGAGCATTAAATGCTGTTTTTTTCGTTGAAGGTTTTGTAGAAAGAGACGTTGGAAACCTCCAGTAGAGTGTCAGATCGATCTCCAATCTTGACCAGATCGATCTCTTAGTTTGATTTCCTGCGATTACAAAGCAACTTGAAGCATGGAGATCGATCTCATATATGTAGAGATCGATCTTACAATTTGAAAATATTAGTGAAGATCGATCTGTTGAACCAGAAGATCGATCTTCCAATCTCTCTGTTTGAGGCAAGATCGATCTCCAGATCGATCTAGCAAGTATTCTCGTAGAGAGGAGATCGATCTTTAATCAACCCAGATCGATCTCCTTAGCTCTCTGACTTTGAGGAGATCGATCTCTTCCTATACCAGATCGATCTCATGAACTCTCTGTTTGAGCATAGATCGATCTACAGATCGATCTACTGCCTTTACCTATTGTTTTAGAGGAGATCGATCTCTTCCTAGACCAGATCGATCTCATAAACATCCTGTAATAGACAGATCGATCTTATAACCCTTATAGATCGATCTCTGCTTCCTCAACACCTTGTACAGATCCTTTGAGAATTCAATCCTTTAGCAAATCGATCTTATAGTCTCATGAGATCAATCTCTCATACTAGAAAACCCAGGAGATCGATCTCTCATCTCACCAGATCGATCTCTCATCCTTAAACACTTAGTTTCTGGTACTGATAACCTCTAAACATGTTTTAAATCATTTCTATATTATTGAATTTACTTGTTTTGTCATTTCAAAATATATTAACTCAACAATCTCCCCCTTTTTGATATGACAAAACTTATTCAATAAACATGTTTAGTTACTCATTTGCATTATGCACAAACTGTGTTTTGCTTTCACAAACTCCCCTTTTTTGTAAGCTCCCCCTTACTTTTAGCCTCTTAACTCCCCCTTAATTTAATCATTCTTTTAAACCATTAAACATGTTTTCTTAACGTTCTTCTCCCCCTTTTTGTCATATCAATGGCAATAAAGATATAGAGGCAGTTAACTTTCACAAGAAATGTCATGCCATTTCAAAATGGAAACTCATTATAACACATTTCAAAAGAAACTATCATGTCATTTCATAAAATAAGCATTCAAGCAAATGACGTTTCTAACAACAAATAGTAAACATGAAAAACTATCTAAACTATTCCTAACATTCATGTCCTACAGCTGAGGAGGAAATCGCTCCAAAAGTTCCTCGACGCGAGTGCAAGTAACCTACAGATCATCAAACATCGACTACTGTGTGGCATGAAGGTTTGCAAAACCTTCATCCACCTTTCGGTTAAGTACCATAATCATCGTCACAATCGATTCCATCCCATCGGATGATGGTGCAGATGCAGTGGGCTGAGCAGTCTACAAAGATGGAACCTCAGTAGGTGCAGTAGGTGGATCAGTAGGCTCTGCTGATGGGTCTTCTTCCATGGCTGCCTCAGACTGCTGTTCTCGCTTCTTCCTCTATTCTCCTCAAAAGTCCTTATAGTGCCCCATGTGGTGAAGTGTGCCAATGTTTAATATGCTCTTTGGGGAAGACACTTCACCATTCTCACAGCTACAATCGACCTCGAGTCATTGTAGTAGGTACGCCAGCGGTTGTGGAAAAACTATCGTGGAGGCTTGGTCGCGTACGATCTTCAGCCAATCTTCGTATATGAAGTGGACCAGATTGGGTTTTTGACTTGAGGAGTGGAGGTGGTGGAGCCAAAATAGATCTAATCTCCTAACCATGGAATGACGGGTACCAAAGGGTCTAAGATTCCACGAGATGATAAGGTGGAGTAACCTCGGGTGCATCGGTAGGTCACTCGCCTTATCCTCGGGAAGGTCAAATTCTAAAGGGACTTCTTCCTCTTCATTAGTCAACCCTTCATCTTTTATTTTGAACACTTGGGCTAATATAGATGTGTCTATAGGGATTGATTTAGACATGACATACGTTTTAAAACCTAGAATTTTACAGTCATCATCAGGGTCGTAGATGAGTTCAGCGTTAGAAAAGAATGCCCTGATGATGTTTGGAGGTACGGGGGTATTGATTTTAAGCAATGGAAGCCAATCAAATTCTTCCATTTTTGATAGGTACGAAAAGTCAATGTGATTTAAAAATGAGAAATCAAATGTTCGCCAATGTTTAATTGGCATAGTCGAGAAATACTCTTCATATCGTTTCCTTTGTACAGGTGTTTGAAAACACCTGTTAAAGGTAGTGACAGAAGAGGTAGAGGGTGGTTGTAAGGAAGAGGGTCTAGGCTCTCTATTGGCCGCTCTCTTAAGACGAGGCATAATTGTATACTAAGAGATGACCTAGACACACACAAGGATTGTACTAAACACACCTACGCACTAGTTTGAAGAGTTCTCTAAAACCTAGGCAATGAAACAGTGTTAGAATTGCCCTAATGAAGATTTCAGCAAAAAATAAGAAATTTTTGAAGAAAAATTCAGTAATGTAGGTTACTAGAACACTAAACGATGAAGAGATTTGACAAAAACCTTACCGAGATCAATCTGGGAGGGAGAATCAAAGGTTGAGGTGCGACAGGGGGTTAGGTATTTGAAAATTTGGGTTTTTGAGATTTGGAAATTTTGAAGCAGTTTTTATAGTCCAAGGCTAAGGAGATCGATCTGTCGTGGCAACAGATCGATCTGTTATTTTCAAAGACTTGAAGAGATCGATCTGCTGAATCAAATGATCGATCTTCAAAACACAGAAGCTCAAGGAGATCGATCTGCCAAATGCATAGATCAATCTGCTGTTTTATATAGGCTTAATGAGATCGATCTGTCAAATGCATAGATCGATCTGCTGTTTTACAGAGGCTTAAGGATATCGATCTTATAGTAAAGAAGATCGATCTGCCTAGCTTAACCTTTCTGCTTTAGGCCAATTTGGTGCATGAAGATCGATCTATGGTGATAGGAGATCGATCTCTCATACTTTTTACCCAAAAAAATCATTGAAAAATTCGTTTAAAATCATTTTAAAATCAAGGTTTTAAAGCAGATAAATCTTAAGGAACATTCATGAGTCCTAATTCACCTCTGAGAATACAAAACTTATCTCTATCAAGAGGTTTGGTGAAGATATCAGCTATTTGATGTAAAGTATCAATATACTCTAGAATTATATCTCCTTTTTGTACATGGTCTCTAAGAAAATGATGTCTAATCTCAATATGCTTAGTTCTAGAGTGTTGAATAAGATTCTTAGATAGATTGATGGCACTGGTATTATCACATTTGATTGAGACTTGCTTCATGTCAATAACATAGTCTTTCATTTGTTGTTTAATCCACAGCACTTGAGCACTACAACTACCTGCTGCTATATATTCTACTTCAGTTGTGGATTGAGCTACACTATTTTGTTTCTTAGAGAACCATGAGATTAATCTATTCCCTCAGAATTGACATGTACCTGAAGTGCTCTTCCTATCTATTTTACAGCCCCCAAAATCTGCATCAGAAAATGTATGAAGAGCAAACGTGGAGTCCTTAGGGTACCAAAGTCCTAGAGAGGGAGTGTCTTTAAGATATCTAAAGATCCTTTAAGTGGCTAATAAGTGTGACTCCCTAGGAGAGGATTGAAATCTAGCACAAAGGCATACACTAAACAGAATATCTGGTCTACTTGCAATAAGGTAAAGCAATGAACCAATCATAAACCTATAGAGTTTAGTGTCTACACACTTACCACTTTCATCTTTATCAAGCTTGATGTTGGTGCCCATTGGAGTTGCTTGAGATTTGCAATTATCCATTCCAAATCATTTGAGCAATTCCTTAGTATATTTTGCTTGATTGATGAAGGTTCCATCCTTAGTTTGCTTCACTTGAAGTCCCAAGAAGAATGTGAGCTCTCCCATCATGCTTATTTCAAATTCACCTTGCATGATCTTAGCAAACTCTTGGCATAAAGATTCATTAGTTGATCTAAAAATAATGTCATCTACATACACTTGAACAACTAGTAAATCTTTATTTTTATTTTTGATAAACAAAGTAGTATCTATTTTTCCTCTTGAAAATCCTTTTTCTATTAAGAATTTTGACAATCTTTCATACCATGCTCTAGGAGCTTGTTTCAAATCATAAAGTGCCTTAGTAGCTTGAAGACATGTTCAGGAAATTCATGACTTTCAAAACCTGGAGGTTGCTCAACATAAACTTCCATTAATGAAACCATTTAAAAATGCACTCTTTACATCCATTTGATATAACTTGAAATTTTTATAACATGCAAAGGCAAGTAGCATTCTTATTGCTTCTAATCTAGCTACCGGTGCATAAGTTTCATCATAGTCTATTCCTTCTTCTTGTCTATAGCCTTGTGCAACTAGCCTAGCTTTGTTTCTTATGATCACACTATTTTCATCCATATTATTCTAGAAGATCCATTTAGTTCCAATTATAGAGTGATCACTAGGTCTAGGAACTAGTTTCCATACTTTGCTTCTCTCAAATTGATTTAATTCTTCTTGCATGGCTAAAAACCAATTATTGTCATCTAAGGCTTCATTGATATTTTTAGGTTCAATTTGAGATACAAAGGCTATATATTGACACACATTCCTTAGAAATGATCTAGTTCTAACTCCAAGAGTTGGATCTCCTACTATTTCACAATCTTTTACATATCCTAATTCTCTTGGTAAACTATATTCTCTTTCTAATATCTCTAGTTCTTCTTCATCTTCTTTATTAATGTCAAGTTTCTCTAATAGATCATTTTCTAAGTTTGAGATTTCTTTTAAGTTCTCATTAAATATTTCTATATCCTCATCATTGGTTGAACTTTTAGATAAATTATTTAACTCATCAAATATTACATGAATTGATTCTTCAACCATCAATGTTCTTTTGTTATATACTCTATATGCCTTTGAATTCAAAGAGTAGCCTAAAAAGATTCCCTCATCACTCTTGCCATCAAATTTTTCTAAATTGTCTTTTCCATTATTTAAGATAAAGCATTTACAACCAAAGGGGTGAAAATAGCTAATATTAGGTTTCTTTCCCTTGTAAAGCTCATAAGGGGTTTTCTTTAAAATTGGTCTAATCATAGCTCTATTGATGATATAGCAAGATGTATTTATAGCTTCAGCCCAAAAATATTTAGGTAAATTATTTTCACACAACATGGTTCTTGCCATTTCTTCCAATGTTTTATTTCTTCTCTCAACTACCCCATTTTGTTGTGGTGTCCTAGGGGCTGAAAAATTATGACTAATTCCTTGATCATTGCAATACTCATCAAATCCAATATTTTCAAATTCCTTACCATGATCACTTCTAATACTAGTTATAGTGTAACCTTTTTCATTTTTAGTCACTTTTGTATAGGCAATGAATTTTTCTAAGGCTTCATTTTTTACTTTAAAAAAGAACACCCAAGTGAACCTAGTGTAATCATCTACAATTACAAACCCATAATGTTTCTCACCTAGGCTTGTTGTTCTAGTTGGTCCAAATAGATCTAGATGAAGTAATTGAAGGTGCCTAGTGGTTGATACACTATGTTTAGGTTTAAATGTTGTTCTTTTATGTTTTCCTTTAACACAAGCTTCACATATTTTGTCATGGTCAAAGGACAACTTAGGTAATCCTATAACAAGATCTTTTCTAGCCAACTTAGATAACACATGCATGCTAGCATGACCTAGTCTTCTATGCCACAATCAAGGTTCTTTTTCCTTATCTACCATTAGGCATATGTTTTCATTTGTAAGTTCATTTAAATAGACAATGTATATATTACCTTGCCTATGACCTAGGAAAAGAACTTTATTAGATTTAGGATCTATAACATTACATTTCAAGCAATCAAAAGTTACCTTGTAACCTTTGTCACAAAGTTGACTAATACTTAGTAAGTTATGTTTTAGACCCCTAACAAGCAACACTTTTTCTAATGAAAAGTAGTCATTACCTATTGAACCACTTCCTTCAACTTGGCCTTTGGAGTCGTCCCCAAATGTGACTTCTCCACCAACTTTTGATTTAAATGAGTTGAAGTGGCTTCTATCACCGGTCATGTGTCTTGAGCATCCACTGTCCAAGTACCAAGCCTCCTTTATTTTAGCTTTGTGGCAATGCTCAATCACCTATAATCAAAATTCAAGCTCATGTCTTAGGTACTTAAATTCTCTTGGGTCCTTTGGGGTTAGTGAATACAATTCTGGATCCCTTTGGGATCCATTTTACTAAAGCATTAATATCTTTTGAATTAACTATTTCTTTTGGAACCCAAATTCTTTTTACTATTTTTCCTCTAAGAGTGGTTATCTTCATATTGCAATTACATGATGCATGCCCCTCCTTATTACAATGTGAACAAATAGTTAAGGGTTTATGCATGTTCTTTCTAGCTATGAAACTTTTGAGATGGGTCTCTCTACTTTTTCCATCATATCCTAATTCATTTTTATCAAAAAAGGCCCTTTGAGTTTCTAGCATGTTATCTAACTTTTATTGACCCATATAAAATCTATTAAAAGAATTATGTAAGTTACCATTTTTTTTCTTTTAGGTCACAAATTTCAAGATTTGTAATTTCTAGTTTCTTTTCACATTCTAACTTATCCTTTAGTATTAACTCATTTTCTTTCTTCAATTTAGATATTAATTTTTTGTACTTCATACTCATGCATTCATATTCCAATGCAAGATCATCAAAAGTATCTTGCAATTCATCAAAAGAATATTCATTGAGGTCTGAAGTTACCTTTTCATCCTCAATAGCCATGAAGCATAGGTTGGCATTATCCTCATTCGAATCATCACGGAGTTATCACTGTTGCTCCATGTTGCCATCATTGCCTTCTTTTTGTGGAACCTATCATTAGATCTTTTAAGAAAAGGGCAGTTAAATTTAATATGTCCAGGTTTTTTACATTCATAGCACGCAATGGTATCTTTTCTACCTAACTCTTCTTGATCTTTCTTGTGGTTTCTCCTACCACTACCACTTGCTCTCATTCTCATGAATTTGTTAAATCTCTTGGCAAACATTGCCATCTCAAGATCTTCTTCACTACCACTCTCATTTTTACTCTCCGCTTGAGTAGTGGATTTCAGAGCTACTCCCACTTTCTTGGGTGGCTCTTCATTTCTTCTTAACTTCATCTCATACGTGAGTAGTGATCCTATTAGTTTATCTAGTGACAGTGTGTGGGGATCTTTAGACTCCTCTATTGCAGTTACTTTAGCTTCCCATGATTTTGGTAGGTTATTCAATATTTTCTTGACCATTTCTATATTTGAATAAATTTTTCCTAAGGACTTTAACCCATTTATTACATCAGTGAATCTAGTGAACATGTCACTAATTGACTCTCTTTCTTTCATCCTAAACAGCTCATAATCATGTGTGAGCATTCCTACCTTAGTCTCATTTACTTGAGTTATCCATTCATGAGTTATTGCCAATTTGTCCTATATTTGTTTGGCATTATCACAACTAGAGACTCTATTATATTCATTTGGCCCTAAAGCACAAAATAGGGTATGCATGGCCTTAGCATTTAGCTGAGCACATTTTACATCAGTTGAATTCCACTCATCTTCTTCTTTAGGGATGTCTCTTCCCTCTATTCTTTTAGTTGGGATTTGAGGTCCTTTAGTTATAATCCTCCATACCTCATAATCATTTGCTTGAATGAAAAGCATCATCCTAGTTTTCCAATAAGCATAATGTTCACCATTGAACATAGGAGGCCTAACTGTAGAATGCTCCTCTCCTACTAGATTGGTTGCTACATTGTTGTGAGCCATTAGATCGTTTCTAACTCTTAGGAAGTTATTCTTATATGATCAAAGAGTCCTTGCTCTGATACTAATTGTTGGCTCTACCGAGAGGGGGGGTGAATCGGTATTCTAAGGTTAATGGCAAATTTAAACTAAATTAAGTCTAATTGCAAATAATAAATAATCAATGAAATGTAATACAATGAATTGAAAGAAGACAAGGGAAAGAAATATCAAACTCAGTAGTTTATAGAGGTTTGGTCAATCTCTTGCCTACGTCCTCTCTTCTTGACCTCCTTGTCAAGAGCTTTCTTTCACTCTTTCAATGAATGTTACACACTCCCTTTTTCAAGTTAAGGAATAACCTCTCTACCCTTTTTACACAAAGATATATTCACCCTTTTACAAAGTTTATCTCACTGAGGAACACTCCTATTCTCTCTTGAAATAAGGATGAATACAAGATCAAGCTTTTATTATATGGGTAGGATAGATATAGCTTTTACACAAAGGCTTATACAACAATATCAATAAATGAAGATTGAAGACAAATGAAATGTTGGAATGAAATTATTGAGAATGTATAGAATTTACAGCAATAGTCTCACTAATCCCAGTGTCTTCAATGCTTGATTTTATACTGGAGGATTGGTAGTTGGAGCATTAAATGTTGTTTTTTCCATTGAAGGTTTTGTAGAAAGAGACGTTGGAAACCTCCAGTAGAGTGTCAGATCGATCTCCAATCTTGACCAGATCGATCTCTTAGTTTGATTTCCTGCGATTACAAAGCAACTTGAAGCATGGAGATCGATCTCATATATGTAGAGATCGATCTTACAATTTGAAAATATTAGTGAAGATCGATCTGTCGAACCAGAAGATCAATCTTCCAATCTCTCTGTTTGAGGCAAGATCGATCTCCAGATCGATCTAGCAAATATTCTCGTAGAGAGAAGATCGATCTCTAATCAACCCAGATCGATCTCCTTAGCTCTCTGACTTTGAGGAGATCGATCTCTTCCTATACCAGATCGATCTCATGAACTCTCTGTTTGAGCATAGATCGATCTACAGATCGATCTACTGCCTTTACCCATTATTTTAGAGGAGATCAATCTCTTCCTAGACCAGATCGATCTCATAAACATCCTGTAATAGACAGATCGATCTTATAACCCTTATAGATTGATCTCTGCTTCCTCAACACCTTGTACAGATCCTTTGAGAATTCAATCCTTTAGCAGATCGATCTTATAGTCTCATGAGATCGATCTCTCATACTAGAAAACCCGAGATCGATCTCTCATCTCACCAGATCGATCTCTCATCCTTAAACGCTTAGTTTTTGGTACTGATAACCTCTAAACATGTTTTAAATCATTTCTATATTATTGAATTTACTTGTTTTGTCATTTCAAAATGTATTAACTCAATAGTTCTCTTCAGTCGAAACCAACCTTTTCTCCTTTAAGATTCGTTCAACCATTCTCTTCAAGTCTGTGGCATCTTGTGCCATGGGTGCAGGTCGATCTTGGACCTTTTCGGTGTTACATGAATAAACTTGGTCGCAATCAACAACCTCTTTCCCCTTACTATGTAGGTTATGAGTTCGGTTTTGATGAGTCCGAAATGAAAAGTTTACCATTTCAGTTCTAGGGTTCCTCGTTAGATCTATTTTCGAGTCTCTCTTCCATGTATGGGATCTCGTCATTCCAACACCTCCTATACCATCCATATATCCAGCATCCATCCTAGTTGAACTTTCAAGAGTTTCAACATTCGGGCGTCGCATGCCCTAACAATCTCCCGTTCAGAGTCTCGCGTACCTTGACGCCTCAAGCCTTCTGCAGCCTCACGCGAGGGATCTTCTGCGCCTCAGATATTCTACATTCTCGTGCAAGGGGCCTTGCATACCCTGGTGCCCCAAGTCTCGCATATTCTCACGCATGGGGTCTCGCGCATCTTGGCCCATCAGTTCTTCCACAGGGTCTCGCGCACCCTGGCGTCCCAAGTCTCTCACACCCTCGCGCATGGGCTCTCGTGCACCTTGGCGTAAAAGGTCTTCCGCAGGGTCTCGTGCACCCTGGCGCATCAGGTCTTTCGTAAGGTCTCGCGCACCCTGGGGCACCAAGTCTCTCGCACCCTTGCGCATGGGGTCTCACGCACCCTGGCGCATCAGTTCTTCCGCAGTTAGACGTATAGTGTTTCTAGCACCCTAACGCCTCAAGCCTTCCCCAGTTTCACGCTCGAGCTCTTCAGTTTCCAAAGTACTCATTCTCTATGTTTTTTCTCCCACCAAGTTTTGAACAGCAGATGGCAGATTTACTTGCGGGAAGGCATCCTTGAACAAATCAACCATAGCGCGTAAGACTTGGGTGGTTTCTTCTCCCTGTTTCCTCATAGCTTCAAATTCTGCTATAGGGATTGTCATCATATTTGACTCTCTCTCCCCCTGAGCTTCATCCCCAAAGTAGCCCAATGGAGAGCTCACCATATCCTTATTCTCATCACTCCTCCTTGCTACTGAACGTGTCAGTACCATTATTGTAGAGCAAAAAGCTTTTCTTTCGGTTCCCACAGACGGCATCAATTGTTGTTGCCAAGCACAACGATGATGTATTGCTGACGTCTTCACTTCGATCTTTTTGCCACGTGTTACCAAAAGCTCTACAAGAACAGGAATAATCAGAGGGACACATGAGTTATTCACTGCGTAAGCACTCCGATGCTTAAGTCAAAACAAAATTTTGGCATAGTTTCAGTAAAGTAAAAAATAGAGAATTAATTGGTTTCATAAATCATACTTGGTCTCTATTTATAGAGATCAATTTCATCCTTAATTACGTATTTGTCCATTTACATTAGTTAAAAATACTCAAGAGTAAAATTATCCAGATAACTTTTATTGCAGAATCTCCTCTCATCTGTATTCAATTTTTATGCGTCACGTGACGTATTATGATAATACCACGTGGCGTATATTTTTTTTTCTTTTTTCTTATTACATTTTACTCTTAACAAAAATAAAAGGCGTTTTCGACGTTAAAAAAAAGATTTTATTGATAGTAATGGAAGACTAGGTAGGTGCTAGAAGAATTCTATCATCGACGGAGACGGGATCCAAGATTTTTAGTTAGTGGAGACAAATTTTAAGTCAAGTTATTAAAATTTTCATTGGAATGCAAATTAATATAAAAATTTTCAAACAAAAATTAAAACATAATTTCTTTATAAAAATAGTTTTTTTTTACAAAGAAATAATATTTGTTTAGCTAAAATTAACTATATGGTTTTTGATAAATGTAACCTAAGTATAATTATATTATAAATAAATCATCTTTTAAAACACGAAAATAAATATACATATATATATATATATTAATTTAATGAATTTTTACTTATAAAATTCTTAAACATAGATAAAGTATGAAAAAAATAAAAATCAAATATGTCCAATTTTATCATTTACCGTTTTATAGTAAATGATATTTATTTCTTATTTATTATAATATAGAGAATAAAAAATGTCTATTTTCTTATATATTGAAAACAAGAATGAAGACATAAATATATGTTCATTATAATGGTCTTTTAAAAAAAATAAATTAACACTTTATATGTTATCTATATGAACTCTAAAAGTACTTTAATTGTTTCATACAAAATTAATATGTGTGTATATGTACATCATTTATAATAAAATCACTTATCTTACAGAGGTTAAATTGTTTAATTACTAGATAAACAATGAAAAGTTTCATTGGTGACTGAAGGCAAATATGATCGATGAGGATTTTAAATGGGGCAAAACTATAGCTTTCATGAAATTGTTATATTTTCTTTTAACAAATTTAAGAAGTTTAATGTTAGCTGCCCCCCCGCCCCAATAGGTAAATTCGTCCTGATAACCGACCTTCATAAGGTAAATCCAAAGAGAGCTCTCAATGCTTAAGGGCAGGAATTTTATAAAGTCCAAATCTTGGACTCTGGCGTTAATTATACGTACGTACATATCCTAGACAATAAGGAAAGAACTATCATTGAACAGCCCAAAAAAAAAGTTGCATGGAGGAGAAAATTGAGAAGGTGGTTTGCTCTTTACATATTTTGTGTGTGATTAGAAGCTAGAGGGGGAGACAAACCAGAAGTATCCGAAGAGAGATGCTAACAACTGCAAGAAAAGAATGAATTAATGCTTTAATAATCTATTTAATTAATTAATATTTAGTCATCTCTAAAAGTTTGTTTAGGTAAGCTTAACACCAGACCATTTGTCCGTAAGTATCTTCATTATTAAATTTAATTAAGTTGTTAGGTCTTTTGACATTTGGTGGGATGTGACATGCCAGGGTACCCCAAATCCACTGTCAAAATGTACCTTTATTTTATATATAGATATATTAATTAATTAATTAATTAATTAATTAAATTATCTTTATTTGGATTCTGATAGAAGAGATATTGATATATGAGGCCGAAAGTAGAGTTTATATATAATTAAGCAAGTAATCCCAAATACTAATGGTTCATTTGCATTTTATCGTATGTTTGGTACAGTGATATTTTGCTATAGAAGATAAAAAGTAAAAAGGTAAAATTAATTTTTTATTTTTCGTTTTTTAATTATTTTATTAAAAATATACATTTTTAATGGTTGTTTTTTTTTTTTTTAATTTTATCAGATCAATTTCATAGTATATCTAAAATTATTCTTAAAAAACTGTGCGGAGAATTTTAATATTGATTATGGTTGCTATTTAGTATAAAAGACATTGTTTTGAACCAAGAGGCAGAACGGGAAAAGAGTAACTAACGTGGCTAGAGCATTCAGTTTTCACCCACTCAAAACAAAAATTAATCAGCCAATTCTATAAATACCTAAATGGCTTAGTTTGTTTGCGCATAGTTTTTAACCCTGGTATAATTTCTGTTTTAGTCTCAAACATTTTCTCCGAAATCTCATATTTTTTAATAATATATTTTATTTAAAATTATAATTATAATCGAGCTAATATGTATGTACATTAATCTAATAAATTCGTATATATAAATAACAATAATAAATTATACAAATAACAAATTAAATTTAATCTCATATTTGATGAGACTTAAATTTAAAATTATAAAATTACAAAACTTTCTCCTTACTATTAAACCATTACGTCGTTTAGCACTTTGAATCACACATTTTATCTAACTCTTCCTATAAATCCAAATTAATACAAAGAACATACCTCCAATATGATTATTGTATTACAATTAATCAATTACGATTTATAATTGGGTAGGGTCTATCAAAATTTTATATACAATCCACAATTATAAGTGATGAATACTATATAATTCTTTGTTGTGATTGGTTAATTGCAGGAATATTGTAGTAAAGAAGGTAAAATGCTCTCATTAATTCTAATTATATTTGAATAGGAGAAGCAAGTTGGGAAAATAAATTAAAGGGTGAAAATGTAAAAAATTCATGTTTAATATTGAATTTTTTTAATGTCAACGGTATGAGTTTTTTAGATTTCATCCCATCTTTTCTTCAAATCAAATCAAACAGGTTTATTTAAATAGAGTCTAACGAATTTATTACAAATTATCTTCCTACATCCTCCCACAAAATTATATTAATTTATATATAATTTTACAAAAAAATTTACAGTTTTAAGTTCAATTCCACAGCTATCGGTTTTTCCCAATTATATATATATATATATATATATATATTAATTTATAGGTTATTCATTTTCTTATTCATTAGTTTTTTAAACATATTTAATGTTATTTGATTAACAATGTAATATATATATATATATATATATATATATATATATATATATATATATATATATATATATATATAAACATCGCACATAAGGTCAAGTTCAGAAGGTAGGACCAATACACATGAATAAGAACAAGAACACAGGGAATTTAAATCCAATAAATCCAAACCTTGCTGACAAAAAGATTTGAAATTTTGAGAACGAACACCATTTATGTTGTAATGAATGAAACTTTGTATAGCTGTGGCCAGACTTTGATTTTACGTGCTAACTACCTTGAAAGTTGAAATTCAATTCCCATTTTTTAGAAGATCTTTGAATGCGTTGAAAAAAAAAACCATTTTGATTGATGTTAGATTTAATAATTTGTATATATAATTTTTTTTATCATATAAAATATGAAAATTTTATGTTAAAATTTATGTCAATAAATAAAATTTTATTCTTAATTTTTTTTTATATATAATTTTTACTTAATTTTAATTGTGTTAATTTTATGTATATTTTATTCGTATCGTTTTATTGTTTTATGTGTAGAATTAACGAATTTACTCAAATAGCAAGAGAATATTAAAAGGAAAAAAAAAAAGTAAAAAGAATTTGAGCTTTGGTGGCAAGGATAACGTGAAAATTTGAGTCAAGGTTCTAATTTAGAACCATATTAATGTTATCGCTTCCACTAAACAGCCAAAATTGGCTAGAATGAGCAATTAATAAGCCAATCACCATGTACCATGTATAAGAAATCAAATTAAAAATGCAGATGAACAAAAAAAAAAATTCAAAATACACAAGTCTACGTCTTCACATCATAGTCATATCAAATCGATGCAGGTAACAACAAATGTTGCCCTGTTTACTCCATGATCATATATCATGATGAGTTAAATTATTTACTTTCTGTCTTGGCATTGCTAACCCATATCAGTGTAGTGAAATATAGGAAAGTTAGTTACATGAATACGGTAGTTGGGACCGGCCTCAGGTGTTGACTGTTAGTTCTTCTTTTTTTCTCGTTTCCGATCAAAACGAAACCGTAAGCTACTAGAAAAATGCAATAGCCTCAATGAACTGTTGGCTTAGTGAAAATACGTTGATTCTAAATGAATTTGATCTGTTAAAAGAAAAGAATTCAAAACTCGACGAGGAAAAGAAAAAAATTCTTGTTTCTCTATTCAAAATAATTATTTATATATGTTACTAATTTTTTTGATATTCAATGATTATATTAAACTTTAATTAATTTATAATCGAATAAATTTCATAAAAAAATATTTTTTTAATACTATTTATTTTATTTATAAAATTTTGATTTAAAATTTTACTAAAAAAAAAAAGTTAAATTTTTTATCGATTGAATCAATAAACGTTGAATGTTTAATAAACAGTGCCAATATAACTTGATAAGACCTGTTGACATATATCAAATAATTGAAAATTAATGCAAGACAGAAAACACATACAATTCCAAAAGCGAATGGTTTGATCATGTCAATCAACTCTCTCTAAACTGATTTGTTGGACCTAGTGATCTTTTCTTTGGGCCCTATTGGACATGCTGCATTTTTGGGTGTCCCATAGCAGAACCGACCCCACATTACATATTATAAAGCATCAACGCAGGGTTAATAGTAAAATGCAAGCTTAATAATCAAATATGTCTAAATAAATTGTAAAAAAATGGATATAAATTTTAATATTTTATTGTATGTAATTTAATTTGTAAACTTTTTTCTAATATGAATAAATTTTTATTTTTTAAGATTAATGTAATTATGTTTAAATTTGTTAAATGATTGTTTATTGATGTTGATAGATTTGTGAATTACCAGTATATAACGTATACAATAAAAGTAAAAATTAATATTATTTAATATATTTATATTTAATTATATAATTTTAAAAAATAAATTTATTTATAATAAAATATAAATTTATAAATTAATTTGCATGAGTAAAACATTGCGGTATTCATTTTATACAAATATATATATATATATAACTATTAAATTTACAATGCATTTCAAAGTTTGAAATATGTGAAAGAAAGATTAAACAAGGAGCTTTGAGGTTGAAGGAATTACTTGTTTTGTTTTTTATTAATTCGTTTTTCCTTCAATTATATGCACTGCAAAGCGTCTGTCAAAATTGTATGCATATGAGATTTGCTGCCTGTTCTTTTTCTGGATTAGATACTGTTTGTTTCGTGGTTTAATTTATCTTCCTCGTGGAATTGGGTTGATATTTGAATAATTGAATTGCTTTTTCTTTGTGGACAATGGAATGTATTAGTATAGCTAGCCATTGGTCATTGTTTGGATATGATATGGCATTGAACGGTGCACGTTTGCACGCCAAAATTTTAAATCCATTTGCGCATTGTCTTCATCCCGAATGATGAAATAGTGACCATATGTAAAATAAAGAGGTTGGATTTGGATCGTCTTAGACCTTTTGAAGACTTGATGGACTGTTCATTGCCTGAACACTCATTGCTACCTCATTGGACATGAAATCCTTAAAAGTTAAAAATCCATTTTCTATTTTCAAACTTTATATATATACACAGAAACACATATACCAAGTAAGACACTATACAAATAAAATATATAGGTTAAAAATTAATAAAAATTATATAAAAAAACAAAAAAAATATTTTATATTTTATACATCGACATAAATTTTGATATAAAATTATTTTATTTTACACAATAAAACACAAACATAATTTTACGTTAAACAAACACAAATTTTATATACGAATTATCAGTTTTACATACAAACATACAACTAGGTAAGATTGGATTTATATTAATAATTTTTGTTTTGATTAAAATCTGCAATTATTAAATCTAAATTATCCATAATATGCAGCCAAGGACAACATGCCAACGGGATTTATATAGAGATCCCATAAATCTCATTTAATTCACATGGAAAAAATTCCATTTGTAAATGATTATGTTAATTTTTACATTAATTTTTGTAAAAAATAATTAAAAAAAGGTTTAACTTAGAAACATATTGTTTGGATCATTTAGTCTCTTTAATTAGTTTCCATCATTTTTTTATGTTATCATCCTTATTTAAATGGTTAAGCTAAACCAATAAAAAGAGCACATTTAATCTAAGAAAAAAGTCCTTTTTTATTTTTGGCAAATGCATTTATTACATATTTTTCTTATAATAACAATATTGCTGGTATTTTTTTTTTTTATATCTACAACTAAATCTACATAGTTGAACAAATAATTAAGAGTAATTTGACTTTTAAACTGAGGAGGTAGGAAGTTGGAGAAATAAAAGCAAGTACAGAATGAAAAGAAATAATGATACATACATACATGCATGCATGCATAGACACACGGATAAAGCAAATATATAACACACACCTGCGGCTGAGGTTCGAGCATTAAATCCAAATCATTTAGATTCAAATTGCCATGATCTTTTTTTACTAAGCTATTTATAAATTTCAAAAAGATCTCTGTATAAAAATTTAATAAATTTATAAATTTCAATAATAAATTGACAATTTAATTTGATTTTAAAAATAAATAATTTTCTTTACTTTTAACTTTTTCTAACCAAAAAATTAGTTAAAAGATAAAATTGAAACGCTCCGCTTCATGTACCAAAAAAAGGTTGAAACATTTCATTGAGAGTTTATTTTTGGAATAGGAGTAATAAGGTTGGAGATAGTTAAGAAAAATAAGAGATTAGAATCCTTGGAAGATCAAAATGAGCAGGAAATTATGCCATTACGAAGACAATGAGTGAGTCCCTTTGTTTATTTACAATAACTGGATTATTTTAACATATTTAAGGTAAAAGCATGCCTTGATAATATTGCAATACATGTTTTTGGAGACAAAATGTTGAAATGAATTAAAATAACAGTTCTTAAAGATGTTCAAGGGCTGGGTTTGATTAGGTTATGTCCGAATGGATCCAATAATATTTAAAATGATATATTAATATTTGAAAATTAAAAATAAATTTAAATAGAAAATAAATAAGAGATTAGATTTAAAAATTTTTATCCAAAGTCTGACCCAGGATATAAAGAATATCCCAACTCGTTAATGGATAGGTCTAAAATGACATTATGTTTTGTCATTTAAGCTGAAATTGATATATAACCCAATAAAACTCCATGACTAGGAACTATTTAGGTTACTATGAGATTGATTGAGAGTATGAGTCTTGGAAATAAAGTCCAACCCAAAACATTGACACAAGCCCAAGGATTTTGGGTTGATGGAGGCCTAATGAAAATGTCCAAGCCCACATATGACCAAAATGAAGTTTGATATGGGCTTAGACATTTTTTTTTTGGTTCAAAGGCTTCGTCTTTTTCATTCATTAAGCCTCAATCAATGAAATTCAAGATCCTACGTATAATCATTTGAAAAGGATCGAATTTCACCTAAAAGTATTTGACCAATATTATTCACTAAAACTTGTATTCTTAGATAAAAAATTAATCTAAAATATTGAAACAAATATTTAAAATTTTCAAAATTCTAGAATAAATTTTTGTTATGAAAAATATTAGTTTTCATTTAAAATTAACTCAAAAAAGATTAGGTTTATTGCATAGCATAAATGGCATTATAATTTGAAGAACTTGTATTAAATAAAACTTTGTCAAAATACTTAACCAAGTTATTCTTAAAGTTGAATGCATCTTCTTTTTCAAGAACAAAAGCTCTAGTCAAGTACGTCAAAATAATTTTTATTTCTTGAAATGAATAATGTAAGTCTAAGACAAACAAGTTTACTTTGAACATCATTAAACTTACCTTTTCAAATTAATCTTGGCTAACTGCTTAATTTAGTCCTAAATATTTGTAAGAATGATCGAATCAAGACCTAACTTTTTAGTTTTAACGCATACTGGCCTCAAATTATAGGAATGTAACAAATACAAGTATTTTTGGATGAATATTAAACGTATATTACACACAGTGAAATGAGTTGAATGAGGCTATTCTTATATGTAATAAAATGGGTGATATGACATTTTTAAAATTTTAGTAAAATCAAATTTTGATTTTTGATTTTGATTCATAGAAAGTATAAGGTGGGAGAACCATAACAATTACTAAGCTGAACCCTGATTATTATACATAAAAAAACACACCCACTGCAGTTCGAAAACTACATGAAACTTGGATTTTTTTATTTTTTTTTATGTTTTAAGTAAAACACTTAAGATGAAGACAACAAAAAAATATTAATATCATAAGCAAAAATAAGAAGAAATCAAACACCCCACAAAAAAAAAAAAAAAAACTTTACAAAGATATACGTTCTTCTATAAATAAAGAAAGGAGAAATATAAGGGGAATGGAATGCCCTTGGGAATCATCGAAACATGCCTCCTTGGGAAGAATTGCTACTTAAACAAAACATTCCATTTGATTGTTCATCCTAAAGAGCCTATTCATATAATTTTGTAATAGCTTCAATCTCTCTTTCTCCCTTTTTTTTTTTTGGGGGGAATATTAATTTCTTCTATGTCTATATGTTCTTAGAACACCAAAAGTTAGATGCCAGTCTGATATCAATTTTCGTAAAGTATGAGTCCCGGAGCCCGAAAGCTTGACTCGAACATTAAAGTTTGAAGGTAAGGGGAATCACTACTAATCTTTTTTAACTTAGATGAGATTGGACACATAATTAATTTTAGAGGATAAGATTTGTGTCTACATTCCAGAATTTTTAGTTCAGGAGTAGTGCTATTTGTGAGAAAGGACTAGACCCCCATAAAGCCCGTCTAGAAGATTGTTGCACTTAATCTTGTGTTGTCTTAAATTGTTTTCATGATTAAGGTGATCTTTTTATTTATTTTTGTTTAAATTTCCCTTATTTAAATATTGGAAAACATCTCAAAATTTCTCTATCATTTAGGTAGAAACTCGAGAAAATTTCTACATTTCGAGAGTATTTGAGGAAATCTGTTTGTTTTCCCCCAAAGTGGTTGCATTGTCAAATTAAATATCTTAATATTTCTTTCTTCTAACTTTATAATTGTCATTTTTTTTACTTCTTATTTTCTTATCTTGATTATATATTTTTATTTATTTCTAATTTTTTTATTATTAATTTTATTAATTGTTAATATTAAATAAATTTCTCAATTTTTTTCATCATTCTAAAAAGAATATGAGAAAAGTATCCTTACCTAGAAAATTTCAAAATATCAATCGTTTTTTAAATTTTGAAATTTCATCATGGGTGTAAAAGGTTTCAAAAGTTTATTACAAAAATGGTTTTTTAAGATTGTAATACTTACAAATGTTGCATTTTTAGTTTGAATTTAATTCTTTGTCTTGTTTTTAGTTTGAGTAGTTATTTCAATTATTAATTATTTTATTATATTTTGAGGAACAAGTGGTGACTTTTATACCAATTCATCTCCGTAGATTCTCTATCATTCTAGTAGAATTTTAGAGAGAGTCCTAAGAGTTTTCAGGTAGATTGTACATTTACTATCACTTCGAGGTTTCATCATTAGAAAGTCACCATTTATGTGTCCTTTTATTAATTTTTTTTAGGATTGCATAATTATTAGGTCATTATTTATAGTCTTAATTCCTCACTAAATTCACCATCATTCTAGTGGTATTTGAAAGAGTTTTTCTTTTCTAATATTTTGTAGAAAATTGCTCGTTCGCAATGATTTTTTTAATTATTATTTTGATTCTGGAGTAAACTTAAGTTGGACTTTTAACAAAACGGGTTTAGAGCCCAATTTGTCAAGTTTAGTAAATGACTGTTTAAGCCTTTTGGTTGAGATTAGTGGGTTTGGACTAATTAAGACAAGGGCTTTAAGCCCAGGTAACTCGATTGTGAAAACAAATGATCTCAACACGAAGTTAAATTAGGCTCGAACACATTAGCCCGAACTTCACCAATTCAATATTGAAAGTAAATAATAACTAAGATTAAAATAAATTAACTTATCATCCTATTATGGGCTCACTTGGTTGAATCAAACTAAGCTAAAGACTTTGAGATTAGTTTGCTATTTTCATTACATCACATTTATTAGTAGTTCAAATTGAGCCCTTAAACTCTAAAAATTAAAACTAAAATTAATTTGGATTAATTTATTAACCCAAACAAAATTGGGTGTCTAGATAAAGAATAACGTTTAAACATTGAGAATGACTTTTTTATATAGCAAATTGGGTTAATAACCAAATATGACCCCAACCAGTAGTGCAAAATGGATTCAAACTGTGAGACCTGTGAATTCTATGTACTTTAACTATGAGGTTTCAATGTGAGATTTATAATTTGGTGAATGCAATTATGATATTTCGATATACACGTAAGTTTTAAATCTAATGAAGTATAAAAGGATGGAGTTTTTAAGTCTTAAATGTGTATAGATTGAAATATGGTCTGTGGAGTAGATAACGGTAAGTTTTGTTTTGAGTTTCCTGCAAATTTATACAGCAATAGTGAAATTTATGAAGGCCAGATCGATCTCAAGAGACGACAGATCGATCTCATAGGGATGAAAGATCGATCCCATGACTCCAGAATGCAATAAGTATACTATAGCAGACAGGCATATCGATCCCATAAGGGAGCAGATTGATCTCCTACTTTCTCTGCCTAGCAAGAATTGATCCTGTCACAAGAGCAGATTGGTCTTCAATTACCTCAGCCTGGAAGAGATCGATCCCTCCTTAGAGAACAGATCGATCTCCATTTGATTCTGTAAAGAAGAGATCGATCCCTACCCTCTACCAGATTGATCTAGTAGTTGGTAATTGAGTTGTTGGAGTGGTTGGAAACAAGCAGAGATCGATCCCCATCTAGTGGCAGATCGATCTCACACACTCTGTGTGAGACCCCGTATATGTATAGTTGTAATGTGTGTAATTGGATCAAATAAATGTGAATGGACTTGTAATGCAAAGTATGATTGATGTAAGTCCATGGATTCAATGTACATATGTGTAATATGATTTGTAATATACATACAAGTTTCATTGTGTATGAATATGAAGAAATGAGTTCTTATAAGTGATGAATGTGATTGGAACTCAAAATGAGTAGTGTGGTAAATGGAAAGAAGTTGCATGAATATAAATGCTTCTATTTAGTTTTATATAGTATACCTTTGGATATACAAGGAATGTACACAAGTTTCAATGTGAATAAGGTATGAATGGATGCCATTTCAAGTCATAAAGGTGGATGGATGAGAAAATGACTATGGCAGCAGATTAAGGATATTTTGGTGTAAGTTGCAGCAGAAAAACTGTAAAAAATCTGAAAAATATGAAGGTCGGATCGATCTCATAGGATGAGAGATCGATCTAGAAGAGCCAGAATGCTCTTATTTGGGCAATGGAATATAGCAGATCGATCTCCCAACCATTCTGTAATGAAAAGATCGATCCTCAAGCCTACAGATCGATCTCTTTAGCTCTCTGTTTGGGAGCAGATCGATCTCAAGCTTTCACAGATCGATCTCATGCTTAAAATGTCGTGAAAAAGAGGGATTTAAGGGGACCAGATCGATCTTCTCCTAGTGCAGATCGATCTCCTCAAGCTATTTCTATAAAAAGGGCGCTAAAATCTGTAATTTTTGGGAAAAACATCACCATTTTCATTTTCAACCCAAAACCTAGATTTTTCTCTCTAAAACCCACCCATTCCAATAAGATTTGAAGGGAGGCCATTGGACATTAATTTGTTCATCTTGAGGAAGAGAACAACATAGTTGAAATTCAAAATCCCATTATTGGTATTGAAGGAGCTAAGGACATTGTCATTTGGAGCAAGAAGAGAAATCTGATTTGGTAAGTTTCTAAGACTCCAATCCAAGTACATTGTCTATTTTATTGATTTTGGAGTTGATTGGCATGTAAATGATGATTGAAACCATTTAGGTAGTATTGGAACTTATGTAACCTAGAAAATGGAATGCCTCTAGAGTGAGAAAGTGTGATTTGGAGAGTTGGTGGTTTATGGGTTATGATAAGTTGTTATTTATGTAATGTGGATGATTAGAAATGGGTAAATGAATCTACATTGTGGGTTTTGTGAATTGATAAGAATGAGCACATGTAGTGTTTGATAATATGTCATAGTGAAGAAAATTTATGAAAAATGAACATTATGAGCTTAACATCGATTTAATATCAATTTGGAATGAGTTAATATACCTAAAACAATCCATAGACTTGAGTTATGGGTGAAGTAATGAAACGAGGCCTCATAAGCATTAATAGAGACTATAGGTCGAATCGACTATAGTAAACACAAAAGTTGGATTATAATAGACTATAATGGTGCGAAATACGTTTGTGTACAGCTCCGAAGAGTTCGTTGGAGACGAATTGGGCCTCACGAGTAAGCAGCTCTAAGGAAGTGGAATCATGCATCGCGATTTCAGGTAAGGAAATTCTGTAAGTATATAAAGGTAGCTGCTCGTATTTTGTGGGTATATAGGGCTTTGAAAATGTGCATGAGTTTGTGAAAATGTGGTTGACAATGTATGAAAATTATTACGAGTATTTGCGTGAGATTTGGTTGTTGAAGTGGTATTATAAAGAAATGGGATAGTAAGGCTAATAATTGCATAAATTGAATGTTTTGAATGATTCCACCAAACATGTGTTTTGTATTGAGCGAGTTGATAGATAGACTGGCTATTGTTGTTTGATGTTGTGTGATAGCACATGTAAAGTGCTAAATATATTTTGAGATTGGTTTTGAAAACTCATGAGCCGCCTATCATGTTTATGCGAATTAAACCGTGCTGGAGCCTATATCGCACTGGGTATTGATGTTCTCACATGTTTGAACTTGCTACAACTTAGCTCGCACTTTGATTTGGAACTATGATGATGTTTTATAAACTGTATTGGAGCTTTTACTCGTACGTGAATTTTGAGTGGTTTTCTTATGCATATAATCGTACTGGAGCGATGCTCGTACATGGTTTCTTCATATTTTTATGCATAAATGTCATACTAGACCGTTGCTCGTACGAGGTGATTTATTATGATGCCTGAATTCGCGCTAGAGCGTATCTCGCGCTGGTTTTCACACTGTGGTATGTATGAGGCTGTGGTGAGGATAATACAGATTGGTGTTCAGGGAACCCAACATGCCTAACAAACCTCTTGAGTGGGGTGAGGGTAAGGGGCTAGGACCTGGTACTAATCCATTCAGGGAACCCAACAGGCCTAACAGACCTCTTGATTGGGGTGAGGGAAAGGGGCTAAGACCTGAATCAGGGAACCCAACAGGGGTGACCAAGGCCATGAGAGGCTAGGACCTGGTATTAAGAGTACTCCCACGTGCACTTGAGACTAGAGGTTTAACTCGGTATGGGGTAGATAAGACCTAATGTAGGCCCCCCAACCATGTTATGGGTCCGCGGAGTACGATGTACTGTGTATATCAAATGGAGTACAATGTACCGCGTGGTGATTACTTGATTTGAGAAAGTATGGCGGAGAACTAACCCACCTTCGTACCAACATGATACCCCGCACACCGGGATCCATATGGTCTGGGATGATATGTGACATAGTTGGCCAACGTAGTCAGTCGAGATATAGTGACCCGTCTCCTTACTTGATTTACATAATACCACATGGTTTAAATACTTGAGTGTGATTTGACTGTCGAGGGTAGACCCGAGGGAGGTGTGAGACCCCGTATATGTATAATGGTATATATGTACATAGAAATGTAAATGAAGTTGTATTATGAAGTCATAAGTTTGATGATACAATTGTAATGTGGAGTATATGTGATGTAAGTCCATAAATTAAATGTACACACATGTAATAAGAGTTGAGATTGTACCTACAAGTTACATTATGTGTGAATGTAAAGAAATGAACTTAAACATGTGGAGAATGTGAGTAGAATGGATTATGAGTAGTGTGGTAAAATGGAAGTAGAATTGCATAAGTTGTGCACTTCTATTTGGTTTATATCATGTAATTTTGGATATACAAAGATTCTACACAAGTTTTAATAGGTATGAAGTATTATGGGATATCATATCCAAGTGTCCAAGATGATTGAATGAGAAAATGATCATGGTAGCAAATTAAGGATGTTTGAGTATGAGTTGCTGCAGAAGAACTGCAGAAAATCTGGAAACTATGAAGGGCAGATTGATCTCATGGGATGAGAGATCGATCTGGAAGAGCCAGAATGCTCTTATTTGGGCAATGGAATAGAGCAGATCGATCTCCAATGGAGCTAGATCGATATCCTAAGCATTCTGTAATGAAAAGATCGATCCTCAAGCACCCAGATAGATCTCCTTAGCTCTCTGTTTGGGAGCAGATCGATCTCATGCTTCGACAGATCGATCTCATGCTTAAAATGCCATGAAAAAGAGGGATTTAAGGGGACTAAATCGATCTCCTCTTGGACCAGATCGATCTCCTCAAGCTATTTCTATATAAGGAGTGTTGAAAATCTAAAAATTTAAGGAAAAACACTAACCTTCCACTTTCAACCCAAAAACCTAACTTTCTCTCTCTAAAATCAGCCATTTTCAGTAATATTTGAAGAGAGACCATTAGAGGCAAAGTTGTTCCTATCAAAGAGGAGAACAACATAGTTGGAAGGCATTTTCCCATTGTTGGTATTGAAGGAGCTAAGGGCATTGTCATTTGGAGCAAGAAGAGAAATCAAATTAGGTAGGAGTCTAACACTCCAACTATGGTACATTGTCTATATAATTAATTTTGGAGTTATTTGGCATGAGTATGGATGGTTAGAAACTATCTAAAATGCATTGGAATGATTATGACCTATAAATAGTCTAGAGTGAGAAAGTGGAATGTATGGAGATTAATGATGAATGAGATATGTAGAAGTTATTAATAGTGTTGTGGTATGATTTTAAGATGTGGTTAGTGGATAAATTGTGAGATTTACCTAAAAGAGGTAAAATGTGGATTAAGGCATTTGTAAAATGCATAAGTGAATAATATTGACTAGTGAGGTCAATTATGGGTTAAAAACATTAACTCAATTGATTGAATGAATGAATCGCAGCTTCCGAGGATACGCCGAGGCGAGTTGAGCCAAGAGCATGAGAAGCTAAAAGGAAAGGAGTCATACCAAGTAAATCGAGGTAAGGGAATTGTGTGGACTCTTAGAGATATCTGTGCGCAATTTGGGCGCTTAAATGTTTTGCTAGAATGCATGAGATTAGGAAATGATGTTGGGTGATTGAATGACAAAAGTTGGGAGTTTGACAAAATGTGCATGAAAACAAAAGCATATTGCTTGAAAATCACGTTTTATTGCTTTTTAGCAAATGATTTGGTAGGTTGGCTAATATTTGAAATGATTTGCAAAAGAGTTGAGTTGTTTTGGTTTGTTAACCATACTTTGCAAAGTTTTGAGCCACCTACATGATTTCGTGAGTATGAAAGCGTGCTAGAGTATGGCTCGCACGAGATTTGACGTGTTTTATACACATGAGTGCTAGAGGCACTAGTTTTCACATGGATTTCATATTTGTTTTGGCATTGTGCTTGGAGTTTGTCTCGCACTAGATGCCCATCTTGCATGTTACCGTGTTTGGAGCTTCGAGTAGACTGGGTGTCATATCGATTAAATAGGCTCACACATGCATTGTTTTGACATTATTAATTAGCCGTGTTAGGAGCTTCGGGTAGACAAGAGGTCGTACCGATTAAATAGGCTCACACGTGCGTTTGAGATGTGGCGTGATATGATCTGTTGATTGGGTCCACAGAGTACATTGTATCGTGCATGTAGCATTGAGTACGTTGTACCGTGTTGAGTTGTGATGTGCCATCTTCGGACGACATCTGCTATGGACCAGTGAGTAGGATTTGACCCTCCTCCCGTGTGGAAGCAGATAGTGGTGATATCCCGCACACCTGATCCGAGTAGCAGATATCATAGGTTAAGTACATAGGCCTTGAGGTTATTACCTGTTGTTGAACTGCCTATCTCATATGTCTATTGCTTTGAGAATAAATCCATGTTTGAAATGATTCGTGGGTCAGGAAAGTCCAAGGGTGGGCTGAGACTTGACAAATGTTGGATTGATTTGTTAATGGTTTTTAAAGTGCACGGATGCATGATGTTTAATGCCATGCTTTATTGTGAAAATGCATGATGTTTAATGCCATGCTTTATTGTGAAAATGCATGATGGTTAATGCCATGCTATTTGAGAAAATGCATGATGGGTAATGCCATGCTTTTATTGTGAATTATGCATGATGATTTATACCATGCTTTGAGTTGAAATGTGCACTGGATTTTAATAGCATGAATGTTTTACATACCATTAACACAATCATACACTCATGTTTTGAGATAAATGATGAATTAAATGCTTTTGAGCATGACATCACGATCACGTAGATAGTGCAGTATCTACCTGTTCGTATGATTGCCTTACTGAGCGTGTGGTTTGCTCACCTCCCTTATTTTCCCCCTCTCTATAGAGTGTTGAGTATAGATTGAGCGTGGTTGGAGGCGTTTCCCTTTTGGTAATCCGCTGCATCCCATCGCTAAAGGTATACACACTTGGATTATTTTGTATCTAAACTAGACATAGCATAGTAGCATTTTGTATGTAACTATTGGGGATGTAAATCAATGTAAACACATGTAACGACTCTGAGATATATACATTTATACAAGTGTTTACTCATAAATAATATTCAAATTGAATGGGTATGGTGGAATGAGTTAGACGTCGACACACAGTCCAACTGTTAAGAGTGTGGTTGTTCATGATCGAGGAAGGATGATTCACAATTGACGCATGAAAATGTAAAAAATTTATATGTATTTTTGGTAAGTTGAAGGTCGTGACAGAAGTTGGTATCAGAGCTGAGTTGGTCTGACGTGTGTCGTGTCTAAAATACTTAATAAATTGGAAAATTATATCCCCATGTAACATGGGCCATGTTACTGTGCTTGTTTAGATAAATTGTGTGTGTGTCGATGGGTTGACTAAGTAATTGGTTGTGAATGTAGGGAATTGGATAAATATGCCTAATACCAGTCAGGTAGAGGGATGAGAGCGCAGGCTCGAGGCCGTAGAGGTAGGCCTGGGGGTCATGTTGAGCCAGAAACACACGAGACTCAGGATGATGTTGAGCACGCTCCACAGGGTCCAGAAGAGAGACTCGAGAGTATTGAGGCTCGCTTCGCGAGGATTGAGCGGAGCATTGAGATTATTATGGAGTTGGTCACCCAATCTTTATCTGGAGTTGGCGGTAGACAATGTCCCGCTACACAGGGTGATGCCGAGCAGGCGGCAGCTCCTGAGGCATGGGTAAGGGAAGCCCAGAGACCTCAGACGACAGATACCCCACCTGCAAAGGATGTACCTACGTCGGTTGCTACACCAGACAGTAGAGGTTGGGGATATGGATGTGATTTGGATAGACTGCGGCAGTTCCAGAAGTTTGGACCGCCATCTTTCAAAGGAGTAAAGGACCCAGTAGCGGCGGAGGATTGGATCAATGAGATCGAGAAATTATATGGGTTCTTTGAGTGTACTACCACCAAGATGGTAGCGTTTGTCGCTTTTATGCTGAAGGGGTCATCAGAACATTGGTGGAAGTCTACCAGGCCTATTTTGAGATCTTGACATACTGAGATCAGCTGAGATGTATTTCTAGAGACCTTCCGGAGACAATATGTCCCGGATACCACGCAGCGAAAGCTAAAGATGGCATTTTTGGGACTGGCCCAAGGGAGCAGGACTGTGGATGAGTATGAGACTACTTTTATCTCCCTCGACAGATATGATCTCAACACGATGAGTAATGAGGTCGAGAAGATCCAAAAGTTTGTGGATGGATTGAGACCGATCATCAGGTCTAGACTGGTTCCCCTGGATATACCGACCTATGAAGAGGTAGTGCGCAGGGCGTAATTGCGTGAACAAGATATTGATAGAATCGCCTCAGAGTTTGGAAAGGTTGGTAAGATGAGGAACAGAGATAAGAAGAGACCAATGATGGATAGAGGCTTCAGTTATAAAGGAAGCAAGAGATTCTCTGGAAAGAGGCCGAGGATTGATGAGATTAGGGAGAGGACAGTTAATACTCCCATGTATCCGACCATTGCTCCAGCTAAGGGAATCGTGATTGGAGGGCTACGGCCTACTACGTAACAGTGTGGCAAGTATGGCAGGTACCATAGTACTCGACCATGCTATGGATCTCCTATAGTATGCTTCAGATGAAGGAAGCCAGGGCACATAATCAGAGATTGCCCAGAGATGATAGTCAGAGCCCCACAGAAGGGCAAAGAGCTAGAGAGAGCTCCAGTTGGTACAGCTGCTCCGAGGAGGAGAGCTACAGTTGAGGAAAAGGGGAAGCAGGCAGTGGATGTAAGCAGAGGAAGAGTGCACGCACTGGACCAGGACACTACGGATCAATCATCGGATGTGGTAAAAGGTACCATCCAAATCTTTGATTTAGAAGCTTATGTACTGTTTGATCCTGGTGCCATGCATTCTTTTGTATCACCATCCTTTGCATGTAAATTGTTGAAGCATGTAAAACCCACACTGCTTGATAAGATGTTGTTAATATCTACCCCTATGAATGATAGTCAGTTGACTGAGCATGTATATAGGGATTGTAAGATGCAGATAGGAGGTAAAGAGATGGCAGCCGATTTAATTCTATTAAATATGAGTGATTTTGATGTGATCCTAGGAATGGATTGGTTGGCTGCCAATCATGTTGTTATGGATTATCATGCAAAAACCTTGATGTTTCCAAAGATAGACAATCTTGTAGTAAATTTTGTGAAATGAAGTTAAAGAACATGATTTTTATTAAGTGTAATGAGTACAATCTTGATACATGATGTATGAAAGATAAATTTGATTTTCATGTATGTATGTGATGTGATGATTTATGATACTAATGGTGGAAAGAATAATGTGAAGGGTTCATCGCTTATGTGATTGAGATAGATAAGGCACGTTCGGAATTGGGAGACATACCAGTGGTTAGGAATTTTCAGATGTCTTTTCGGATGAGTTACCAGGATTACCTCCAGATAGGGAGATGGAGTTTGGTATAGATTTGGCACCTGGTATAGAGCCGATGTCCAAGCCACCTTACAGAATGGCTCAAGTTGAGTTGAAAGAACTAAGGAAACAGCTGCAAGAGTTGCTAGAGAAGGGGTTCATCAGACCGAGCGACTCATCTTGGGGAGCACCGGTTCTATTTGTAAGGAAGAAGGATGGAAGCCTCCGACTGTGTATAGATTACCGATTGTTGAATAAGGCCACCATCAAGAATAAGTATCCCCTTCCACGCATCGATGACTTGTTAGATCAGCTTAAGGGAGCGCAGGTCTTTTCCAAAATAGATCTGAGATCAGGGTACCATCAGTTGAAGATACGAGGTGGAGATGTACCCAAGACAGCTTTTCGCACCCGGTATGGACATTATGAGTTTATGGTTATGCCATTCGGGTTGACGAATGCTCCCGCAGCTTTTATGTCTTTGATGAATGAGGTATTCCACCAGTACTTGGATCGATTTGTTATTGTGTTTATTGATGATATACTGGTGTATTCAAGGTCTAGAGAGGAGCATGAACGGCACCTAAGGATAGTGCTACAAACCCTCCGAGAGAAGAAGTTGTATGCTAAACTCAGTAAGTGTGACTTTTGGTTGGAACAGATCTCTTTTCTAGGTCACATAGTATCGAAGGATGGAGTATCAGTGGATCCATCTAAGATTGAGGCTGTAGTTCAGTGGCAGAGACCCCAGACAGTGACTGAGATCAGAAGTTTCCTGGGTTTAGCTGGGTATTACCGAAGGTTTGTAGAGGGATTTTCGAGATTAGCTGCTCCTTTGACACGTCTCACGAGAAAGAATGTGGAGTTTGTGTGGGATGATAAGTGTGAAGAAAGCTTTGAGGAGTTGAAAAGGAGATTAACCACAGCTCCGATCCTTACCATTCCTACCAGCTCAGGAGGTTTCTCGGTGTATACGGATGCTTCACATCTGGGACTGGGCTGTGTATTGATGCAGGATGGGAAGGTAGTAGCTTATGGATCAAGAAAATTAAAGGATCATGAGAGGAACTACCCGACCCATGACTTGGAGTTGGCAACGGTGGTGTTTGTGCTGAAAATATGGCGCCACTACCTCTATGGTGAGAGATTTCAGATTTATACAGATCATAAGAGCCTTAAGTACCTGTTCTCACAGAAAGAGTTGAACATAAGACAAAGGAGATGGCTCGAGCTGTTAAAGGATTATGATTGTGTGATCCTATACCACCCGGGTAAAGCAAATGTTGTTGCTGATGCATTGAGTAGGAAGTATCTCGGGATGGTGTCATTTATGATGGTCAAGAAACACGAGCTGTTGGAACAATTCACGAACCTCAGTTTGGATATGACCCCGCCTGATGCTGATAGTGGATTTATGATAGCTAGCCCGTAGTTGGAACCGGATCTGGTAGATCGAATTCGGCAGGCTCAGTGAGTTGATCAGCAGTGTAGTGATATTGTCGGGCAGATACAGAGGGGTATAGACACAAACTTTGAGTTGAGTTCGAATGGGCTGTTGAGGTTCAGAGGTAGGATATGTGTTCCTGATGATACAGAGATCAGAAGGTTGATCTTAATAGAGGCTCACTCATCGAAGTATACGATACATCTAGGGGTACTAAGATGTATCAAAACCTTCGAAAAGTTTATTGGTGGTCTGGAATGAAAAAGCACATTGCTGAATATGTTGCTAAGTGTCTCGTTTGTCAGCAGGTGAAGGTAGAGCATCAGAAGCTTCCAGGGTTATTGCAGCATCTACCGATACCGACATGGAAGTGGGAGCATGTCTCCATGGATTTTGTGATGGAATTACCGAGGACCCAGAGAGGTCATGATGCCATATAGGTGATTGTGGATCGGTTGATGAAATCAGTCCATTTTCTAGCTATGAGAGCTACCGATACTCTGAGCCAGTTAGTAAACCTATATGTGCGCGAGATAGTGAGGCTACATGGAATTCCAGTGAGCGTTGTTTCTGATAGGGATGCCCGCTTCACTTCTCACTTCTGAGAACGTTTTCAGGAAGCGATGGGGACCCAGTTGAGTTTTAGCACCGCGTTTCATCCTCAGACAGATGGTCAGTCAGAGAGGACTATACAGACCCTGAAGGATATGTTGAGAGCGTGTGCATTGGATTTTGGAGGCTCCTGAGATGACCATTTGCCACTCGCAGAGTTCGCATATAATAACAGTTTTCATGCGAGTATCGGTGTGAGATCTGAGAATTTTAGACATATTTTAATGATGTAATAAGAATTTGAAGTGTAATTTATTGAGCTAAGTGAATTGTGGGAATTATAATTGGAGATTTATATGTTAAGTGTGTAAAATAAGCATGAAGTATGAGGACAGATCGATCTGGGAGAAGGAGAGATCGATCTGGTGAGTTAAAAATGACGAGGAATGAGGAATTTAAGGAGCAGATCGATCTCCAATGGAAGAGGATCGATCTCCTTATGAATCTGTTTGAGAGAAGATCGATCTCATGAGGAAGAGATCGATCTCCAAATGATTCTGTTTGGGAGAAGATCGATCTCCTTAAGAGCAGATCGATCTCATAAAGCCATAAAGAGATCGATCTCACCCCTCGACAGATCGATCTCCTAGGCATAAAATTGCCCAGATCGTCCCCAAAATTCAAACGTAGATCGATCTCATCAAGAGGCAGATCGATCTCCTACCTCCAGTCTATATAAGGGACCCGTGTTTTTCTCCTGCAAACTCACTTTCTCTCTCTTCCAACCCCCATTTTACCGAAAACCTAGCTTTCTCACTCATCCAAATCCCCCATTTTCGGCCGAATCAGCTGTTGTGGTAAGAAGAAAAGTTGTTCCTCATCAAAGGGAGAACAACATACTTGGAAATCGAAAGACGGATCGAATCGAGGCAAGAGATAAGCTCTCCACAAGCTTTGGGTAATTTCTAAACCTCGATCTTGATATTTGAGATGATTTTGATGATATTGGTGGTTGTCATTACGTTGAAATAGCTGAGAAATGATTAGGGATTGATGAAATTGCAATGTGGTTGGAGTAATGTAGATATTTGGTGATTTTGGTAATTTTGAGAATTGTGCTATAAATGAAAATATAGACAATGTGGTGAATTAGCATAGATAATTGGCATGAGAAATGTAGGACGTTGAGATATTGTGAATGAGGTTGTAGTTTAGGGTTGAGTTACGAGAATAAAGAGATTTGAGGAGTTATGAGCAATTATGCTCGATTTTGAGAATTGAGGTTTATGAGATAATTGAGTATTGATGTTTTAACGTCGTTTGGACAGCTCGGGAGTTCCAGAGTGGAATGCGAGACTAATCCGTGATACGGGGGAAACGATTGCACTATACGAGGTGCAAAGAGGTAAGGGAAATCTAAACCATTTGTGTATGTGAATTGTAAACTATTTTAGCATGAATTGTGGTTTATAAAACAAGCATGTTGGGCTTTGTGTTGAGATTTAATTGCACACGATTTTTATAGTCGGTTGGAGCCCAATGTTTTTATGAGTTTATAACTGGGCTCTACGTTAAGGCAATATTGAGATTTGAGAAATGTGTGCGTGTGCTTTGCCGGTTGGAACTCGGTTTTATTACGTTTTGTGTTGAGTACAAAACGATTTCAAATGAGTTTTATGAGAGAAAAACCATTACGAGTTCTACGTGAAGGCAAACCAGTCTTATGTGATAAGACTTAGGTGTGTAGTTGTGAGTACACACCGGGCATTGCTCTGGTAGCATGTAAGCCCGATTTCTTCTCCGTTCTGGTAACGTGAGAATAACCCATTCAATGGCTGTGCCTCGTATACTTAGTGGCCGTTGCCCCGTTGAGAAACCCCATTGGTGGTTGTGCCACGTTGAGAAACCCCATTGGTGGCTGTGCCACGTTATACCCCATTGGTGGCGGTGCCACGTTATACCCCATTGGTGGTTGTGCCACGTTGAGAAACCCCATTGGTGGCTGTGCTACGTTATACCCCATTGGTGGCTGTGCCACGTTGAGAAACCCCATTGGTGGCTGTGCCACGTTATACCCCATTGGTGGCTGTGCCATGTTGAGAAACCCCATTGGTGGCTGTGCCACGTTATACCCCATTGGTGGCTGCGCCACGTTGAGAAACCCTATTCTGTGGCTATGCCATGCGAGAAATTAAATCTGTGGCTATGCCACGCGAGAATTTAAATCAGTGGCTTTGCCACGTGTGTTTTGTGGCTATGCCACGTGTGAATTTAAAACAGTGGCTATGCCACGTGTGTTTAGTGGCTGTGCCACATGCATTACTATTTCAGTGATTTTATCACGTATTTGAGAAAGCGTTTATCGCATTGTTTTCACATGCTTTGTTAATGCTCTAGACTGAGCCTTTTTACTTCATGTTTTTACATGATTTGAGATATGAGAATATCGTTTTGAGTACTTTCATGCTATGGTTTTCAAATGAGTTTCACATACAAATAAACCTTTTGTGATGTGCATTTTGGTTTATGAAATGACTTCCTTCCCCCCTTTACTGAGCGATTTAGAAGCTCACCCTGTTTTCCTTTCCCCCCAGAGTTCTTCAAGTGAAAAAGGATCTCCCTGCGACGTACGGAGTAGTGGCTAGTGGAGGACTTGAGCTCCAGGCCATATATTGTATCTTGAGGTATATTTTATCTTTTCATGTACCCATACTATTATTGTAATTGCAGACACTTGATGTATATCATTGTATGGGATGTATTAGGATTCATTAACTTGAGATGGATTAATGTATTTGATATGATATATAAATTCTAGTGATGAGATCCTGAGGAATGATAATTATGATGATGTATGACACTGTACAGGAATGCACCTTTAATTGTGAATTAACGAGTAAAAAGTTTTAAATTTGCCCTATTTTTTGCATTTTCGGGGCATGACAATCGGGATGGCACCATATGAGGCATTGTATGGGCGTAGATGCCGTTCCCCTATTAGATGGGAAGAGATTGGTGACAGATAGATCTTTGCTCCCGACTTGGTTAGACAAGCCTCTGAGGACGTCCAATTGATATGTGAGAGGTTACAGACAGCTCATAGCAGGCAAAAGAGTTATGCTGACAGGAGACGGAGACCACTAGAGTTTGATGTGGGTGAGTCAGTGTTTTTGAAAGTTTTCCCTTCGAATGGAATTATGAGATTCGAGAAGAAGGGAAAGTTGAGCCTTCGATATATAGGGCCATTTGAGATACTTGATAAGGTGGGAGATAAAACTTATACATTGGCATTGCCACCAGAGTTGGCAAGTGTGCATAACGTCTTTCACATATCCATGTTGAGGAAGTATCACCCGGACCGGCCCATGTGATAAGATATGAGCCTTTGGAGCTCAATGAGGGTATGACATACATTGAGAAGCCAGTTCAGGTACTAGACAAAAAAGAGAAAGTGTTGAGGACAAAGACAATTCCCTTAGTAAAAGTGCTTTGGCAACATCACACTGTGGAAGAAGCCACATGGGAATTGGAGAGTTTGATGCGGGAGAAGTATCCCGAGTTGTTCACAGAATAATTGGTTCTAATTTGGAGGACAAAATTTTCTAAGTGGGGGAGAATGTGAGACCCCGTATATATATCATGGTATATATGTACATAGAAGTGTAAATGAAGTTGTATTATGAAGTCATAAGTTTGATGATACAATTGTAATGTGGAGTATATGTGATGTAAGTCCATAAATTAAATGTACACACATGTAATAAGAGTTGAGATTGTACCTACAAGTTACATTATATGTGAATGTAAAGAAATGGACTTAAACATGTGAAGAATGTGAGTAGAATGAATTATGAGTAGTGTGGTAAAATGGAAGTAGAATTGCATAAGTTGTGCACTTCCATTTGGTTTATATCATGTAATTTTGGATATACAAAGATTCTACACAAGTTTTAATAGGTATGAAGTATTATGGGATATCATATCCAAGTGTCCAAGATGATTGAATGAGAAAATGATCATGGTAGCAAATTAAGGATGTTTGAGTATGAGTTGCTGCTGAAGAACTGCAGAAAATCTGGAAACTATGAAGGGTAGATCGATCTCATGGGATGAGAGATCAATCTGGAAGAGCCTGAATGCTCTTATTTGGACAATGGAATAGAGCAGATCGATCTCCAATGGAGCCAGATCGATCTCCTAAGCATTCTGTAATGAAAAGATCGATCCTCAAGCACCCAGATAGATCTCCTTAGCTCTCTGTTTGGGAACAGATCGATCTCATGCTTAAAATGCCGTGAAAAAGAGGGATTTAAGGGGACCAGATCGATCTCCTCAAGCTATTTCTATATAAGGAGTGTTGAAAATCTAAAAATTTCGAAAAAAACACTAACCTTCCACTTTCAACCCAAAAACCTAACTTTCTCTCTCTAAAATCAGCCATTTTCAGTAATATTTGAAGAGAGACCATTAGAGGCAAAGTTGTTCCTATCAAAGAGAAGAACAACATAGTTGGAAGGCATTTTCCCATTGTTGGTATTGAAGGAGCTAAGGGCATTGTCATTTGGAGCAAGAAGAGAAATCAAATTGGGTAAGATTCTAACACTCCAACTATGGTACATTGTCTATATAATTAATTTTGGAGTTGTTTGGCATGAGTATGGATGGTTAGAAACTATCTTAAATGCATTGGAATGATTATGACCTAGAAATGGTCTAGAGTGAGAAAGTGGAATGTATGGAGATTAATGATGAATGAGATATGTAGAAGTTATTAATAGTGTTGTGGTATGATTTTAAGATGTGGTTAGTGGATAAATTGTGAGATTTACCTAAAAGAGTTAAAATGTGGATTAAGGCATTTGTAAAATGCATAAGTGAATAATATTGACTAGTGAGGTCAATTATGGGTTAAAAACATTAACTCAATTGATTGAATGAATGAATCGCAGCTTTCGAGGATACACCGAGGCGAGTTGAGCCAAGAGCGTGAGAAGCTAAAAGGAAAGGAGTCACACCAAGTAAATCGAGGTAAGAGAATTGTGTAGACTCTTAGAGATATCTGTGCGTAATTTGGGCGCTTAAATGTTTTGCTAGAATACATGAGATTAGAAAATGATGTTGGGTGATTGAAGGGCAAAAGTTGGGAGTTTGACAAAATGTGCATGAAAACAAAAGCATATTGCTTGAAAATAACGTTTTATTGCTTTTTAGCAAATGATTTGGTAAGTTGGCTAATATTTGAAATGATTTGCAAAAGAGTTGAGTTGTTTTGGTTTGTTAACCATACTTTGCAAAGTTTTGAGCCACCTACATGATTTCGTGAGTATGAAAGCGTGCTAGAGTATGACTCGCATGAGATTTGACGTGTTTTATACACATGAGTGCTAGAGGCACTAGTTTTCACATGGATTTCATATTTATTTTGGCATTGTGCTTGGAGTTTGTCTCGCACTGGATGCCCACCTTGCATGTTGCCGTGTTTGGAGCTTCGAGTAGACTGGGTGTCACATCGATTAAATAGGCTCACACGTGCATTATTTTGACATGATTAATTAGTCGTGTTAGGAGCTTCGGGTAGACAAGAGGTCGTACTGATTAAATAGGCTCACACGTGCATTTGAGATGTGGCGTGATATGATGTGTTGATTGGGTCCACGGAGTATGTTGTACCGTGCATGTAGCATGGAGTACGTTGTACCGTGTTGAGTTGTGATGTGCCGTCTTCGGGCGAGATCTTCTATGGACCGACGGGTAGGATTTGATCCACCTCTTGTGTGGAAGCAGAGAGTAGTGATATCCCGCATACCTATCCGTGTAGCCGGTATCACAGGTTATGTACATAGGCCTTGAGGTTATTACCTGTTGTTGAACTGCCTATCTCACATGTCTATTGCTTTGAGAATAAATCCATGTTTGAAATGATTTATGGGTCAGGAAAGTCCAAGGGTGGGCTGAGACCTGACCAGTGTTGGATTGATTTGTTAATGGTTTTTAAAGTGCACGGATGCATGATGTTTAATGCCATGCTTTATTGTGAAAATGCATGATGTTTAATGCCATGCTTTATTGTGAAAATGCATGATGGTTAATGCCATGCTATTTGAGAAAATGCATGATGGGTAATGCCATGCTTTTATTATGAATTATGCATGATGATTTATACCATGTTTTGAGTTGAAATGTGCACTTGATTTTAATAGCATGAATGCTTTACATACCATTAACACAATCATACACTCATGTTTTGAGATAAATGATGAATTAAATGCTTTTGAGCATGGCATCACGATCACGTAGATAGTGTAGTATCTACCTGTTCGCATGATTGCCTTACTGAGCGTGTGGTTTGCTTACCCCCTTATTTTCCCCCTCTCTACAGAGTGTTGAGTATAGATTGAGCGTGATTGGAGGAGTTTTCCTTTTGGTAATCCGCTGCATCCCATCGCTAAAGGTATACACACTTGGATTATTTTGTATCTAAACTAGACATAGCACAGTAGCATTTTGCATGTAACTATTGGGATGTAAAACAATGTAAACACATGTAACGACTCTGATATATATATACATTTATACAAGTGTTTACTAATAAATAATATTCAAATTGAATGGGTATGGTGGAATGAGCTAGACGTCGACACACAGCTCAACTGTTAAGAGTGTGGTTGTTCACGATCGAGGAAGGATGATTCACAATTGACGCATGAAAATGCGAAAAATTTGTACGTATTTTTGGTAAGTTGAGGGTCGTGACAGGAGGGGTCGAGCCTTGTGGGATTTAATTTATGAGATGGTAATGATGTTGTGATTGTGAAATGATTTGTTTTTGATTGTGAAATGACTTTATGGGATTTTGATGTATTTCAGAAAGAGATGAGTTTTAAAAAGGATGTTTCCAGTGAATTTCCCTTTTTATTATGTGATCTGACAATTGAGCATGAGATGGTTTGTACATGATGAATTACCATGTTTTATTATGCCAATTTACATGATTTTAATACATGATATATGAATACGCATATGACATAGTTTTGTTTTCCTCATACTCCGAAATATAAATCTACCATACTTGCATTATTTCCTTACTGAGCGTGTGGTTGCTCATCCCTCTCTATTTTCCCCTTCCTACAGAGTGTGCATAGTAGCCTAGTGAGGACTGAGGCATTATGTTTTTGGACATCCGCTGCTTCCATCGTCGAAAGGTATATACACATGATTCTTTTTGTATCTAAACAATGTAATGGCACAGTAATGATTGAGTTGTAATTATGGGAGATGTAGATGTCGGTAAACATGTTCTGTATGAGTAAATGATTTAATTTCGAATATATGACATCGTTTTTATTAATTGTGGATGAATGGTAAGTGGTGATTATTATTGACTCGCAGCCCAACTGTTTGTGGTGAGTTTGTTCACGACCGGGTAAGGTAACAGTAAAACGTAAAAAATTTATAGTGATTTTCGGTTAAAGGGAATAAAAATGGGTCGTGACACTGTCTATATAAGGATCACGAGATTTTACCCGAAGATCAATTTTCTCTCACTTGCAAACACCAACACTCAACATTTTCACCCATACCAAGCTTTCTCTCTCTAAGATTCACCACGTTCTGGACAGAGTTAGAAAAAGAGGTAAGAGGTAAAGTTGTTCCTCTTGGTAAAGAGAACAACATACTAGAAAATCAAGGGTTGGTTTGAAGAAAAAGGGAAAAGACAAGCATTCTACAAGTTTGGTCAAAAGAGGACAAGCTAAGTGAGCTCACAAGACCCTTGTTTTAAGCATTATCATTTTATATAATTGGTGAATAAATATATATGTTTGGTTGAAAATGTTTAAGTAATGAGGAAACCAATAAAAAGGGTTTAGTTAGAAGAGGGAATGTGGATGTCTTGTGATGGTCATGAGCTAGCTAAGGAGTTGATAAAGATGTAGGAAAAGTTTTGAGACAATATATGTATTTAAGATTTTGTAGCTTGGATGTAGTTTAGGGTGTATAGGTATAAATAGAATGAAAAGGGAAATGTTGAATTAGAATGAATAAGAGAAAGAATTCGACAATGAGGATGATGTATATTGACGATTTGATGATGTTTGGATAGCTCGGGAATCTGACATGGGAAATGAGGTTGATCCGAGACTCGGGGGACATTACACCACTCATGGTGTTAGAGGTAAGGGAAATAAAATGTTTGTGCTTGTGAATTTCTAAATGATGAAAATACCTTGATATCATGAAAAAAGTTTGATGAAAGAGCATGTTTATGAGAAATGAGTTGATTTGATGCTTTGATGAATGTGTGAGTGTTTTGCCGATTTGAGCTCGATTTTGATGAATTTTTTGTAATTGTGAACACAATGTTTTATAACAGAAATGAGTTTTCAAGATAACCACTATGAGCTCTACGTGAAGGCAAAACGATTTTAATACAATAATGGCATATTTACTGAGAATAAGGCTTGTCGTGAGATGTACATCGATACTCCGCTTTGACAGCGTTGAGTGGCCTTACTTTGGTAGCATGTAAGACCAGGTCTTGCTTTGGTAGCAAGTAAGATCGGGCCTTGCTCTAGTGGCATGTAAGACTGATACCTCCATTCTGCTAACATGAGATGACCCCGCTCTGGTAGCGATGGGTGGCATTGCTTTGATAGGATGTAAGACCGAGCCTTGCTTTGATAGCATGTAAGACCAAGGCTGTACGACTCTGATCAAGTCTACAACGATATCATGACCATGGATAGATGTCGACGTTTTCCCTCTTTTGAGGATGCCTTCCTTGAGGATGATTGATGTGATGTGATGTGCTTATGACGTTTTATCCGAGTTTTATTAAATGCCTAGTCTCAACTATTTTGATGAATGACGTGTTTTGATGACTGTGATTTCTATCACGTATTGAGATTTGATGTTGTGATGAAAATGTGAATTTTAGCATGTAAATTATGATGATACAAACTGATGCCATTATTACTATCATTATTACCATAACATTTTACATGTTCGAATACTTCTATCATATTTTTACATGACCAAATGATGAGTTGTGATGTGATGATGATTTTATAAATCTCCCTTATCCTCCTTACTGAGCGATTTGAGAGCTTACTCTTTTTTCTTCCCCCTCCTGATTACTTACAGTGAGCGAGCTAGTGCCTGCCTCGTACGTGATATAGGCTGATGGATAAGATCCCCCCAGGCTATCGCTTGTACATGCACAAGGTATAAATTCAATTCATTTTTGTATCTAGACAATGATGTAGTACAAACATTTGTGTTAAGTATTATTGGGATGTAATTAGGACAATATGAAGAAAATGAATTGAGTTTTTGTGGGTTAACCCCTTTTGGGATATTATGTTTTTAATTTTATGAAATAGAAATTGTGCGATCTTGGGGATAATGATATGTTATAAACGTAAGTGATTAAATGACACTGTACAAGAATGCAACTTGAGTAAGAGATTTAATGTAAGAAAATTTTAAATTAACCATATTTTTCGTGCTTCCGGGCTATCACAGAATTGGTGGTATTAGAGCAAAAGTTGTCTAGTACTGTCAATATCGAGTAATTGGAAATAGATTACATCTCAATAGTTTGTATTGTCTGGTAATAAATTGAATTTAATGGGTAAAATTATGATCGATGCTTAACGTATACGCCCAGGTACGTAAGAGATAAGATATGAGTGAGACGAGGTCGTCCCGGGAGGCAGGCACAGCCACCTCTACCACCTGAACCACAGTCGAAGAGTCATAACTCTCGAATTAATCGGTTGGAACATGATGTGTGACATGGGTTTAAACAGATGGCGACACTGTTTGCGCAACATTTCGGGGCAAATGCCTCAAGTACCACACCTACCCCAACCCCCACACCACCACAGGATCCGCCCCTACCTCCTATACAGACTGACCTAGTACCACCCATCATGCAACCTTCGGCATAAACCAGGCCCGATGATTGAGGTAAGGGTCGGTTGAAGGACTTTCTTAAAATGAATCCCCCGGTATTTAAAGGGATGAAGGGTCCAGCAGAGGCGGAGGAGTGGTTAACCGAGATGAGGGTCATTTTTAACTTTTTAGGATGCACCGATGTGAAGAGGGTTAATATGGGTACCTACATGCTTAAGGAACAAGCCCGATGTTGGTGGAATACCACCCAAAGTATATTGGCTGCCATTCATCCAGTGATCAACTGGGAGACTTTTCAGTCGGCTTTTAGAACCCAGTATATCCCTCGCATTGCCCAAAGAAAGATGGAAGCAGAATTTTTGAATCTGGTACAAGGCAGCATGACAGTTGATGAATATGAAAATCAGTTCACTGCTTTGTTAAGATATGATCCGTAGACTATTAAGGATGAGTAGCGCCGAACAGAACGGTTTGTTTATGGGCTAAGACCAGCTATTCAAGATAGATTGATGAGACTCTGCATTACTGAGTTTAATGATGCTCGGAGGTGGGCACAAGAGGTTGAGAGAGGACTAGAGTTGATACAGTCCCAGTCTGAGTCCTGAATGATAACCAGGGACAAGGATAAGAGACCTGCAGCTTCCCATACCGACTTAAAGAGGGGTTCTTTTAAGATCGAGGGACCAAAATAGAGGGTTGATAGACCCAGAGTTCCTCCCATTACTATGGAAACCCCTCAAGATGTCAGGCCAGAGGTTAAAATTTGCAAAGATTGTGGCTGACCACATGAGAGAAGTTGTTCCAGAACTATACAAGGATGTTTTAGATGCGAGGACATGGGTCATAAAGTGAGAAATTTCATGTAGCCACAAAAGCCACATTACCAAGAGCGTACTCGACAGCAGCTTCAAAGAGTGATTCCCTAGAGACAGGCCATAATTGCTGATAAGGGTAAGAAGCTGGTCACAGAAGGATGTGTGTTTGTTTTGGATAAAGAGACCACAGACACTTTGTCCGAGACCATACGAGGTACGCTTCTTGTCTGTAATCATGAGGTTCATGTGTTGTTTGACTCGAGATTCATGCATTCTTTTTTTGATGTACACTTTGCATGTAAACTGAGTTTAAAGCATGAACCCCTGGATTTTATTTTACATGTAAATACCCTTGCGTGAGTCCAAGAGGACTGATATGGTATGTAAAAGGTGTGAGATCAAGGTGGGAGATAGGGTAATATTAGCAGATCTAGTTTTGTTAAGTATGCATGATTTTAATGTGATTCTATGGATGAATTGGTTAGCGGCCAATCATGTGAGTCTAGACTGCTACACTAAGACTGTAACATTCTCCCTACCTAAAAATTTAGTGTACGTTTGAATGTTAAAGAATGAAAATGTGTGAAGTTTATTGTGAGAAAAGTTTAGAATATAATGATGTTACCATGAAAACACTAATTAAATTATTAATGTGAAGGTTACATCGCACTCATCTCTGATATGAGTTGGGCACATTCAAGGATAGAGGACATACCGGTAGTATGTGAGTTTTCAGATGTATTTTCAGATGAATTACCTGGCTTACCACCGAAAAGAGAGCTGGAGTTCACTATTGATTTAGTGCCAGATACCCAGCCAATCTCTAAACCTCTCTATAGGATGACATTGGGTGAATTGGAAGAGTTAAAGAAACAGTTGCAAGAACTGCTCGATCAAGGTTTTATTAGACCCACTGTGTCACCATGGGGAGCTCCAATTTTTTTGTGAGGAAAAAGGATGGTAGCCTCAGGCTGTGTATAGACTACAGATTACTGAATAAGGCTACGGTGAAGAACAAATATCCCCTGCCAAGAATAGACGATTTGTTTGATCAGTTGAGAGGGGATTCCGTCTTTTCTAAGATTAACTTAAGATCAGACTATCACCAGTTAAGAATCAGGAAATAAGATATTTCAAAAAACGGCTTTCAGAACGAGATATGGCCACTATGAGTTCTTAGTGATGCCCCTTGGTTTAACGAATGCCCCTACTGCTTTCATGAGTTTGATGAATGAGGTATTTAGAGACTATTTAGATTAGTTTGTGATAGTCTTCATTGATGATATCCTTGTGTATTCTCGGTCTCATAAGGAACATGCACAACATTTGAGAATGGTGCTGCAGATACTTAGAGATAAGCAGCTTTATGGAAAGATCAGTAAGAGTGAGTTTTGGTTAGATCAAATAGCTTTCCTTGGTCATATTGTATCTAAGGACGGGGTGTCAGTTGATCCGTCTAAGATAGAGGTTATACTTAAGTGGAAGAGACCGAGGAATATTACAGAGATTCAGAGTTTTTTGGGGCTTGCAGGGTATTATAGAAGGTTTGTTGAAGGATTCTCTAGGATTACCGCTCCTTTGACCAAGCTCACACGCGAGGAGATTCTTTTTATATGGTATGAGCAATGTGAGAAGAGTTTTCAAGAATTAAAAAGGAGATTAACGACAACACCTGTGTTAACTATTCCAAATGGACCTGGAGGGTTCGCAGTGTACAGTGATGCCTCTCAACAAGGATTGGGGTGTGTACTCATGCAGCATGGGAGAGTAGTCGCTTATGGTTCGCGGCAGCTGAAGGATTATAAGTGAAACTACCCCACATATGATTTAGAGTTAGTCGCAGTGATATTTGCATTAAAGATCTGGCGGCATTACTTATATGGAGAAATGTTTCAGATATTTACTGACCACAAGAACCTGAGGTATATATTCGATCAGAAGGAGTTAAATATGAGACAAAGAAGATGGATGGAACTCCTTAAGGACTATGATTGCGAGGTACTCTATCATTTGGGGAAGGCGAATGTAGTTGCTGATGCCCTAAGCAGGAAGAGTATGGTATCTGCTATGATGATCAGAGAATGAAACTTGTTAGAACAATTCGCCGGACTCAGGGTCAGAGTTGAGGAAGCAGATGCCAAATTTATAGCTAGCTTACGGATAGAACCCAGTATTATGGATCGGATTAGAACCGGGCAACGAAATGGTCAAGGGCTACTGGATATGGTTAGCTAAGCTGAACATACCTCGCAATCAGATTTCATGGTTAGTCACGATGGGTTATTGAGGTTTAAGGGTCGAATTTGTGTTCCAAACGATGATACCCTGAAGCAACAAATACTGAGAGAGTCTCACTGTTCGCGATATACCATGCACCCTAGAAGTACCAAGATGTACCAGGATTTGATAAGGGTGTATTGGTGGAGTGATATGAAGCGAGATGTGACAGAACATGTGGCCAAATGTTTGCTATGCTAACAAGTGAAAGCTGAGCACCAAAAGCCTGGAGGATTGCTTAAACCTTTGCCTGTGCTTACATAGAAATGAGAGCATATCACCATGGACTTTATCATAATCACTCTTACTGCTTTCTGTACATTTGAATCCTTTAGGAAGGGATTCTTCATAAACATGTCAATATATAGTTCAGCTAAGATGACCTGAGTGTACCTTAGATTTCGATAAACCTTGTTGCAATCACGACTATTCCAATAAGTCTTTACTTGAAATGATTACAACTTCTTGTTAAAAGATGCATATATTAACCAAGGGCAATTTTAGCCCAAATAATGGCCTTATTAGCCAATAATGACATAGCATGCTTAAATTGTTTTGAATTCTCAAACAACATGCCTAAATCAATATAAGGTACACTGCTATTAGGATCATATACTGGAACTTGACTTCTCCTCCTAATAGCATCATCTACAATTTTTCCATCATCACTAACATCCTCACCATATTCATCAAAGTCAAAATAGTCAGGATGATATGTCACGCCCCGGAAACGCGAAAAATAGGGCAAATTTAAAACTTTTTTACTCATCAATCACAATTAAGGGTGCATTCCTGTGTAGTGTCATACATCATCATACATATCATACCTCAAGATCTCATCATTAGATAGCATGTATCGTATCATATGCATTACTCAATATTAAGTTAATTAATCCTAATACATCTCATACAATGTTATACATCAAGTGTCTGTAATTACAATAATTGACTGGGTACATAAAAAGATAAATGATACCTCAAAATACAATATATGGCTTGGAGCTCAAGTCTTCCACTAGCCACTACTCCGTACGTCGCAGGAAAACCCTTTTCAATTGAAGAAATCTGGGGGGGGAAGAAAACAGGGTGAGCTTCTAAATCGCTCAGTAAGGGGGCAAGGGACTCATTATATAAACCATAATGCACATCATAAAATATTTATTTGCATGTGAAACTCAGTATACTCATTTGAAAACCATAGCATGAAAGTTCTCAAAACAACATTCTCATATCTCAAAATCATGTGGAAACATGAAGTAAAAGGCTCAATATAGAGCAGTAACGAGCATGTGAAAATAATACGATAATGGCTTTCTCAATAAATGTGATAAAATCACTGTAATAATAATGCACGTGGCGCAGCCACCAAACACACGTGGCATATCCACTGATTTAGATTCACACGTGGCACAACCACAGAATAGGGTTTCATGTGGCAACAACCACCAAATATACGTGGCACAGCCACAGAATGGGGGATCTCACGTGGCAACAGCCACCAAATATACGTGGCACAGCCACAAAATGAGGGATCTCACGTTACCAGAATAGAGAAGAATCAGACTTACATGCTACCAGAGCAATGCCCGGTGTGTACTCAAAATTACACACCTAAGTCTTTATCAATAGCCATTATCATATAAAACTGGTTTACCTTCACGTAGAACTCATAGTGGTTTCTTTCTCATAAAACTCATTTAAAATCGTTTTGTACTCAATACAAAATATATTAAAATCGAGTCCCAACCGGTAAAACACGCACACATTTCTCAAATCTCAATATCGCCTTAACGTAGAGCCCAATTCATTTCTCACACAAACTCAACGGTTTATAAAGCGGTTTCACACGTAACTTATAAACTCATAAAAACATTGGGTTCCAACCGGCTATAAAAATCGTGTGCATTCTCATCAAAACACAACACATCAAACATGCTTGTTTTATAAATTGCAAATCATGCTAGAATAGTTTACAAATCACATACACAAATGGTTTAGTTTCCCTTACCTCTTTACACCTCGTATAGTGTAATTGTTTCCCACTTGTCACAGACTAGTCTCGCATTCCACTCTGGAACTCCCGAGCTGTCCAAACGATGTTAAAACATCAATACTCATCATCACAGTAACCTCAATTCTCAAAATCGAGCATAATTACTCTTAACACCTCAAATCTCTCAATTCTCACAACTCTATCACAATCCACAATCTCATTCACAACATCTCAACATCCTGCACTTCCCATGCTACAATATCTATGCTAATTCACCACATTGTCTAAATTTCCATTTATAACTCAAAATTCCCAAAATTACCAAAATTGCTAAATATCATTATCACTCCAACTACATTGTAATTTCATAAATCCCTAATTATTTTCCAACTATTTCAACTCAATACCAACAACCATTATCACCAACATCATTTCAAATATCAAGATCGAGGTTTAGAAATTATCCAAAACTTGTGAAGAGCTTATCTCTTGCCTTTATTCAATCCGTCTTTCGATTTCCAAGTATGTTGTTCTCCCTTTGATGAGGAACAACTTTCCTTCTTGTCACAACCTCTGATTTGGACGAAAATGGGTGCTTTGGATGAGTGAGAAAGCTAGGGCTCGGGTGAAAATGGGGTTTTGAAGAGAGAGAAAATGAAATTGCAGGAGAAAGCAGGGGTTCCTTATATAGACGGAGGGTAGGAGATCGATCTGGCTCTTGATGAGATCGATCTGCATTTGAATTTGGGGACGATTTTGGGTAATTTTATGCCTAGGAGATCGATCTATCGAGGGGTGAGATATATCTCTTTATGACATTATGAGATCGATCTGCTCCTTAAGGAGATCGATCTTCTCCCAAACAGAAACATTTGGAGATCGATCTCTTCCTCATGAGATCGATCTTCTCTCAAACAAAATCATAAGGAGATCGATCCTCTTCCATTGGAGATCGATCTGCTCACTTACTATCCTCCTTCCTTGTCATTTTTAACTTACCAAATCGATCTTTCTTCTCTAAGATCGATTTGACCTCATAGCTTCCCACTTGGTTAAGCACATACACATAAATCTCCAAATATAATTTCCACAATTCACTTCGCTCAATAAATTACACTTCAAGTTCTTATTACATAATTAAAATACGTCTAAAATTCTTAGATCTCACATCCTCCCCACCTTAAAAGAATTTGGTCCTTTAAATTCAACTCAACTAGTCAAATAGATGGGAGTATGTCTCCTTCATGAGATTCTCCAGTTCCCACGTTGCCTCCTCCATTGAGTGCTGTTTCCACAAAACTTTCACTAATGGGATGCTCTTGGTTCTAAGTACCTTCTCCTTTCTATCGAGAATCCAGACAGGTTCTTCAGTATAGCTCATATCCTCTTGTATGTCCATCTCGTCATAGTCTATGACATGAGAAGGGTCTGGGTGGTACTTCCTCAACATAGACATATGAAAAACATTGTGTATTCCAGACATCTGTGGGGGTAATGCCAATCTGTAGGCTACCTCTCCCACTCTCTCGAGAATCTCAAATGGTCTTACATATCGAGGACTCAATTTTTCTTTCTTCTCGAATCGCATGATACCCTTACTCGGTGATATTTTCAAAAATACTGCATCACCAACATCAAACTCGAGTGGCCGTCTATGCACATCCGCGTAGCTTTTCTGTCTACTCTGTGCAGCTCGTAACTTCTCACTTATGAGTTTCACACTTTGTACAGCTTGCTCAACAAGCTCGAGAGCATTTATCTTTCTGTCACCGACTTCTTCCCAAGCTATAGGGGATCTACACCTCTTACCATATAGAGTCTCAAAAGGTGCCATTCCAATACTCGCATGATAGCTGTTATTGTACGCAAACTCTGCTAGGGGCAGGTGATCATCCCATGATCCCTTAAAATCCATCGTACACGCCCTCAACATATCCTCCAAGGTCTGAATGGTCCTCTCTGACTGACCATCTGTCTGAGGATGATAGGTGATACTAAAACTCAATCGAGATCCCATGGACTCCTAAAACTGGGTTCAAAACCTGGAAGTAAACCGGGAATCTCTATCAGAAGTAATACTCACTGGAGCCCCATGTAATCTAGCTATCTCGCTGACATACAGCTCTGCTAACGCATCTACAGTATCTGTGCTCTTGATGGCAAGGAAGTGGGCACTCTTGGTCAATCTATCCACTATAACCCATATAGCGTCACGACCTCTTCAGGTCCTCGGTAAACCCATAATAAAGTCCATAGTGACATGCTCCAATTTTCATGTAGGTATAGGTAAAGGCTATAGTAGTCCCCCGGGCTTCCTATGCTCAGTTTTCACTTCTGGCATATCAAACATCTGGCCACATATTCTGCCACGTCTCGCTTCATACCACTCCACCAGTATACCTTTCTCAAATCTCGGTACATCTTAGTGCTCCTTGGGTGCATGGTGTATCGTGAGCAGTGGGATTCTCTCAGTATCTGTCTCTTCAGGGTATCATTGTTCGGTACACAAATTTGTCCTCTGAATCTCAACAATCCATCCTCACTGACTGTGAGATCCGACTACGAACTCTGTTCAGTTTGGCTAACCATATCTATCAACCTCTGATCATTGCGCTGCCCAGTTCTAATCTGATCCATGATCCTTGGCTCTATCTGCAAGCTAGCCAAAAATCCAGTCTCTACCTCCTTAACTCTGATCCAAAGTTTGGTGAACTGCTCAAGTAAATCTCATTCCCTGATCATCATAGCAGATATCATACTTTTCCTGCTCAGGGCATCAGCAACTATGTTCGCCTTACCCGGATGGTATAGAATCTCGCAGTCATAATCCTTAAGGAGTTCCATCCATCTCCTTTGTCTCATGTTTAACTCCTTCTGATCAAAGAGATATCTTAAACTCTTGTGATCAGTGAAGATCTAGAATCTTTCCCCATATAAGTAGTATCGCCAGATCTTCAAGGCAAATACCACAGCAGCTAACTCCAGATCATGCGTGGGGTAATTTCGCTCATGGTCTTTCAACTGTCGCGATCCATATGCGACCACTTTTCCGTGCTGCATAAGCACACACCCCAATCCTTGATGAGATGCATCACTATACACCAAAAATCTTTCAGATTCCTCAGGAATAGTTAACACAGGTGCCGCTGTCAATCTCCTCTTTAACTCCTGAAAATCGAGCTCATACTGATCAGTCCATATGAACGGAGTCTCCTTGCACGTGAGTTTAGTCAAAGGAGCGGCAATCTTAGAAAATCTTTCCACAAATCTTTTGTAATACTTTGCCAAACCAAGGAAGCTTCGTACCTCCGTAACTGTCCTCAGTCTTTCCCAATTAAGCACAACCTCTACTTTACTTGGATCTACTGATACCCCTTCCTCTGAGACTATATGACCAAGGAAAGCTATCTGATCCAGCCAAAACTCACACTTACTAAGCTTTCCATATAATTGTTTATCTCGGAGTATCTGAAGTACTAACCACAAATGCTGTGCATGCTCCTCATACGACTGAGAGTGCACCAGGATATCATCAATAAAGACTATCACAAACTTATCTAGATAGTCTCTGAACACCTCGTTCATTAATCTCATAAATGCTGCAGGGGCGTTTGTCAATCCAAAGGACATCACCAAAAATTCATAATGGTCATACCTCGTCCTGAAGGCCGTCTTTGGAATATCTTCTTCCTTGATCCTCAATTGGTGATAGCCCGATCTCAAATAAATTTTAGAGAAGACTGAGGCCCCTCTCAGCTGATCAAGTAGATCATCAATCCTGGGCAGTGGGTATTTATTCTTCACTGTGGCTTTATTTAATAATCGGTAGTCTACGCATAATCTGAGACTACCATCATTCTTCTTAACAAATAAAACTGGTGCTCCCCACGGTGAGATACTGGGTCTAATAAACCCTTGATCTAATAACTCCTGTAGTTGTTTCTTCAATTCCTTAAGTTCCACTAATGCCATCCTGTAGGGAGGTTTAGAGATCGGCTAAGTATCTGGTACCAAATCAATGGTAAACTCCAGCTCTCTCTCTGGTGGTAAACCTGATAACTCATTTGGGAAAACATCCAAAAATTCACATACCACAGGTATATCCTCAATCCTCGGATGTTCCCGATCATCATCTGAGATAAGTGTTTCATAACCTTCACATGAACAATCATATTTAATATTCTCCAAAATAATATTGAAATTCTCAAATTGTTTACAAAATTCCATACGTCTACTTACTCAATATTTCAAACGTACACTGTAAGGTTCAGGTAGGGAGAAAGTTACAATCTTATGTAGCAGTCTAAACTCACTCGATTGGTTGCCAACCAATCTATCCCCAGAATTACATCAAACCCATGTATATTCAACATGATTAGATCTGCTAACATCACTTTATCTCCCACCTTTATTTCAAATCCTCTACAGATTAACTCAGTTCTTTGAGATTCACGCATAGGGTATTTACATGTAGTATATACTCTAGAGGTTCAAACTTCAAGTTTAATCTACATGCAAAATGCTCAGAAATGAACGAATGCGTGGATCTTAGGTCAATTAACACATGAGCCTTATAATCACAGACAGAGAGTGAACCTCTTATAGTTTCTGCAGAAGTGTCTGCGGTCTCCTTATCTAGGGCAAACACACGTCCCTGTGTAACAGGCTTCTTCCCTTTCTCTGCAGCAGTGGCCCGTCTCTGGGGATTCACTCTTTGAGGTTGTTGTCTAGTAGGCTTCAGAACATGTGGTTTCTAAGGTTGAGGGCAGTCTTTCACCATGTGACCCATGTCTCTACATCTAAAACATCCATAGATCAACCCAGTACAACTTTCCTCATGCATTCGACCATAATTTCTGCAAACCCTTAGCTCAGGCCTGACATCTCGAGGGGTCTCCCTAATGTTAGGGTAACCTCTAGGTCTCTCTAATCTACCATTCTGCACCTCAATCCTTCCTCTTCTGAAGGAACCTCTCCGAGCCTCTATTTGAAAAATCGCTGGCCTCTTGCCCTTATCTCTATTCATCGCTCTGAGCTCGTTCTGGGATTGTACCATTTCAATTCCTCTTTCAATCTCTTGTGCTAGTCTCAGAGCATCTCCAAACTCAGTAATACATAGCCCTATCAATCTATCTCTGATGATGGACTTCAATCCATACACAAACTTCTCTGTGCGGAGCTCTTCATTCTTGAAGGTCTCTGGATCATATCTCTATAGCGCGGTGAATTGGCTCTCATAGTCATCCACAAACATACCACCCTGTACCGAACTCAAAAACTCAGCATGTTTCTTCCTCTAGGAGGCTCGTGGTACATATTGGGTCCTAAAGGCTGTCTGAAACTCTTCCCAACCAATCACATCCTGGCGGGACATCAGAATAACCTGGATAGTACCCCACCAATCTCGAGCTCTCCCCTTCAACATATAGATACTCATACTAACCCTCTCAGCATCGGTGTACCCTAGATAATTATATATAATTCTCAACTCCGTCAACCACTCCTCAGCCTCTGCAGGATCCTTCTTTCCCCTAAATATGGGTGGATTCATCTTCAAAAAGTCCTTCAGTAGAACCATACTTCTGTCATCAGGTTGAGTGACGGGAGGCATTGGGTCCATCTGTACTGGGGGTACGGGAGGTCCTTGTGGTGGTGTAGGAGTAGTACCCGAGGCATGAACTCCAAAGTGTTGCGCGAATAGCGCTGCCATCTGCTCAAAACCTTACCTCATATCGGTCTTAATCCGATTAAATCGAGAGTTAAGACTCTTTGGTTGTAGGGCAGGTGGCGGAGGGGACTCTGCCTGCCTCCTCGAATGACTTCGTCATCCACTCATTCTCTATTTCAACTCGTCTCCTGCGCGTACATATCAAAATCAATTGAAATCTCAATCCTCAAATTCAGTTCATGACCAGACTATTACAGACACTTGGGATGTATTCTATTTCACTTAACCGACACTGACAGTACTAGACACCCTAAGCTCTGATACCAAGAAAACTCTGTCACGCCCCGAAAACGCGAAAAATATGGTAAATTTAAAAACTTTTTTACTCATAAATCACAATTAAGGGTGCATTCCTGTGCAGTGTCATACATCATCATACATATCATACCTCAGGATATCATCATTAGATAGCATGTATCGTATCATATACATTACTCAATATTAAGTTAATTAATCCTAATACATCTCATATAATGTTATACATCAAGTGTCTGTAATTACAATAATTGTCTGGGTACATGAAAAGATAAATGATACCTCAAAATACAATATATGGCTTAGAGCTCAAGTCCTCCACTAGCCACTACTCCGTACGTTGCAGGAAAACCCTTTTCACTTGAAGAAATCTGGGGGGAAAGAAAACAGGGTGAGCTTCTAAATCGCTCAGTAAGGGGGCAAGGGACTCATTATATAAATCATAATGCACATCATAAAATATTTATTTGCATGTGAAACTCAGTATACTCATTTGAAAACCATAGCATGAAAGTTCTCAAAACAACATTCTCATATCTCAAAATCATGTGGAAACATGAAGTAAAAGGCTCAATATAGAGCAGTAACGAGCATGTGAAAATAATGCGATAATGACTTTCTCAATAAACGTGATTAAATCACTGTAATAATAATGCACGTGGCGCAGCCACCAAACACACGTGGCATAGCCACTGATTTAGATTCACACGTGGCACAGCCATAGAATAGGGTTTCACGTGGCAACAGCCACCAAATATACATGGCATAGCCACAGAATGGGGGATCTCACGTGGCAACAGCCACCAAATATACGTGGTACAGCCACAGAATGGGGGATCTCACGTGGCAACAGCCACCAAATATACGTGGCACAGCCACAGAATGGGGGATCTCACGTGGCAACAGCCACCAAATATACATGGTACAGCCACAGAATGGGGGATCTCACGTTACCAGAACGGAGAAGAATCAGACTTACATGCTACCAGAGCAATGCCCGGTGTGTACTCAAAATTACACACCTAAGTCTTTATCAATAGCCATTATCATATAAAACTGGTTTGCCTTCACGTAGAACTCATAGTGGTTTCTTTCTCATAAAACTCATTTAAAACCCTTTTATACTCAACACAAAACATATTAAAACTGAGTCCCAACTGGTAAAACACGCACACATTTCTCAAATCTTAATATCGCCTTAATGTAGAGCCCAATTCATTTCTCACACAAACTCAACGGTTTATAAAGCGGTTTCACGCGTAGCTTATAAACTCATAAAAACATTGGGCTCCAACCGGCTATAAAAATCGTGTGCATTCTCATCAAAACACAACACATCAAACATGCTTGTTTTATAAATCGCAAATCATGCTAGAATAGTTCACAAATCACATACACAAATGGTTTAGTTTTCCTTACCTCTTTGCACCTCGTATAGTGCAATTGTTTCCCCCTTGTCACGGACTAGTCTCGCATTCCACTCTGAAACTCTCGAGCTGTCCAAACGATGTTAAAACATTAATACTCATCATCACAGTAACCTCAATTCTCAAAATCGAGCATAATTGCTCTTAACACCTCAAATCTCTCAATTCTCATAACTCTATCACAATCCACAATCTCATTCACAACATCTCAACATCCTACACTTCCCATGCTACAATATCTATGCTAATTCACCACATTGTCTAAATTTTCATTTATAACTCAAAATTTTCAAAATTACTAAAATTGCTAAATATCATTATCACTCCAACTACATTGTAATTTCATCAATCCCTAATCATTTTCCAACTATTTCAACTCAATACCAACAACCATTATCACCAAAATCATCTCAAATATCAAGATCGAGGTTTAAAAATTACCCAAAACTTGTGAAGAGCTTATCTCTTGCCTCGATTCAATCTGTCTTTCGATTTTCAAGTATGTTGTTCTCCCTTTGATGAGGAACAACTTTCCTTCTTGCCACAACCTCTGATTTGGACGAAAATGGGTGTTTTGGATGAGTGAGAAAGCTAGGGCTCGGGTGAAAATGGGGTTTTAAAGAGAGAGAAAATGAAATTGCAGTAGAAAACAAGGGTTCCTTATATAGACAGAGGGTAGGAGATCGATCTGGCTCTTGATGAGATCGATCTACATTTGAATTTGGGGACGATTTTGGGCAATTTTATGCCTAGGAGATCGATCTGTCAAGGGGTGAGATCGATCTCTTTATGGCTTTATGAGATCGATCTGCTCCTTGAGCAGAAACATTTGGAGATCGATCCCTTCCTCATGAGATCGATCTTCTCTCAAACAGAATCATAAGGAGATCGATCCTCTTCCATTGGAGATCGATCTGCTCACTTACTATCTTCCTTCCTTGTCATTTTTAACTTACCAGATCGATCTTTCTTCTCTAAGATCGATCTGACCTCATAGCTTCCCACTTGGTTAAGCGCATATACATAAATCTCCAAATATAATTTTCACAATTCACTTAGCTCAATAAATTACACTTCTAGTTCTTATTACATAATTAAAATACGTCTAAAATTCTTAGATCTCACATGATATCCTTCTTCATTCACAACCCCTCTTTTACTGGCTTTTTTCATTTACAGTCCTTTTTTTCCTCAATCTCAACCCCTCTACTACTAGCTTCTTCATTCATAGCTTTTCCTCCCTTAGGCTCAACTCTTCTTCCACTAGCTTATTTATTCACAGCTCCTCCTCTTTCAGCCTCTACCCCTTCTCCACCAGCTTCTTCATTTATAGCCCCTTCTCCCACAGCTTTTTCATTCAAATACCCTCTTTCCTCAACCTCTTCTCCATCAGCTTCTTCATTCACAGACCAACCTCCTTCAGCCCCTCATTGCCTATTACTTTCCCTATTTTGAAACTTAAACCTAGCAACAACTATTTCCTCATCATCACTACCACTTAAATATTTGATATTAACAGAATAAACAAGATCTCTATTTACATCATTATCTGCATTTAAGTCTACCTCAATATCAACCCTATCTGCCCCTCCTAAATCATCATTCACTGATTCAACAAGCACATTATCTACTTCATTATGTTCGGCCTCGTTTGATGGCTGACTTAACATTTAAGGAATTATTTGAGGTTTATCTACGTCTTGTTCTATATAGACATCTATTATTCTCTGATCCATCATATATCCTATCATATTAAGAGTGGTTTCATCATCTCAAACTAACCTAAGTCTATCATGTAGTTTTCTCTTAGGCTTAAAATAATAAATCCTCCTAATGTTTATAAACCCAGCATTTTCACAAACATTTATCAACTTAAAGTAACTAACCTTATCAGGATCAAATGTCAAGTCTTTAACTGTCTCATGTATATATATATATATATATATATATATATATATATATTTCTAAGACTGGGACCTTCACCAACAAATATTTCGACATAGTAAAACCTTATTGTACACAAATGAAAAGTTATATCTGCACTAAATGAAAAACAAATTGTAAGAACAATTCTTAATCAATCAGCAAAATAATGTAACACAATATTCACAATATCACAAACCCTAAATCTGTCTACAAATCTACATTACCAACAAATTCAAATAAACACAAGCAGGAAATGAAATCATCAATTTCACAAAATCATTAGTAGGAAATGAATCACATTATTCAAATTAACAGAAGCCATAATATTAGCATCACCAAATCATTAACAACTAAATAAAAGATCTTATTAAATATCCCCAAATCGTGAAATCAATGCATTATACCCAAATTAAGAAATTAGTTATCCTAAGCAATAATACCATAAGTTTTATAAAAAAAATTCAGTAAACTAATTTACCTCAATCATAGACCATTGCATTTGAATAAACCCCAAAACCAAAAACATTCAATTTTGACTAAACCAAACAACTAACCTGCAACAAACGATTTCGAAATGGAAACTTCGCTTAAATTGCTTCATTATGCAACAGAGTAGCTTGGAATCAATAATATAGAAGATCACGATCAATTAATCCTAAAGATTTTGGCAGTTTTTCAGTGAATTTGGTTGTTCCCAGTTTCTGTCAATGCAAAACCCTAAATCTTGAGACAAAACGCAAACTACAAAACTAAAAAAAAAAAAAAAAAAACCAATTTTACTTTCAGTTAACCCTTTAACCCAATTTTACATTTATTTTTTATATTTTAACCTTTGTTTTATTTTTATTTCAATAGATAAAAAACTTTTATTCATTACTTTAACCATTTGATTAGTATTTAGCAAACTTTTATTTAGTACTTTAACAATTTATTTTTGGCATTTTTACTGTCACTCTCTTGTATGGCGTGTGTATTGCACACTTGTCAAAAAATCCCATATTGTTTAAAATAAAAAAGTTTAGTCATTAATTGGGCAAAATTAAATATTGTATCCTTAATTGAAAATTTCACCAAATGTTATATCCTTATTTGAGTATTTTGCCATCCAATCCATGGTGGAAGTTTTTGGCCAAAATCAGATTATACACTACTGCCTCCTAATGTTCAAAAGAAATAGCCTGGTAGATCAAAAAGTTTAAAAAAAAAAAAAATGAATAAACCTAATGAAGTTAATAAAGGAAATCAGGACCCAAGCAAACAAAAGAGAAATGGAAGCACAATGACATGTTCCAAATGAGGTAAAAAGGGGTAAGGTCTTTTAAAACAACAAATTGAGTTAAGTGTTTGTTTATGGAGTTTAGTAGTTTTCTAATAGTTTATATGTTTAACGTTACCATTTATAAAATTTTGTTAATTGTTGGCTAGGGTAGAGCATTTGTTCAAAAACCTCATGTGTATTAAGAAGGCCCATCTGTTAGCAAGGAGGATAAAGACTGCTCAACCAAACCCCTACTCCTACTCAGATTGAGGTACATAATTAATATCTAATAGTTTTATTTTATTTTATTTTATTTTATTTATATTCATATAATAGTTATAGTTTTTAATTATATGTAGAACACTTTAAATGGAGCAAATCAGTAAAATCCTAATGTAGCCTTGGACAGAGGAAACCAAAGGCCAACCTTGCCATTAACTCTATATGAATGTCAACAAAAGTAAGACTATTACTTCGAGGTACATGAACCATCCACGAACAACTCTAGCAGTTGCTAAAAACAAAATTGGTTAGAGAATTGGAATCACAATGACGTGTTCAAAATGCGGTAAAAAAAGGACATATTTAAGGTCTTATCAGAACAGTAGAACTAAGGTAACTGTTTGTTTATGAAGTTTAATGTTTTTTTTTTAATATATAGTTTATATGGTCAATGAAAAAACTTCTAAAGTTTTGTTGATTGTTGACTTCCTGGTTATAGAGCTAATGTTCAAGGACAAGGATCATCATCTAAACTAGAAATATCATTTGTGCATCAAGGAGGAAACCTGTTCAGCAAGCAAGACCATCTTCACTGAGTAAAGTCACTGTGAGGTGGATGTTTGATGTAAGTTTTTTTTTTTTAATTTTGAATTCAAAATAATAAATTTGTTTGCATGATGACGTTGCTGAATATTTAGTTTTTCTATTTCCAAGGGTTCAAGTCAGACAGTTATTCATACCTAAATAGAGATGCAGAGAGGAATGGTGCTTAACCAAACTCTTACTCTTACTCTAAACCCATCAGTTGCTACAAACCAAGTTGGTCACAGGAAAATTGCTGTAAAACATATTGTGCAAAAGAAATTCAACTGAACGAAATGAAGAAACTTGTTTTCATGACATTTTTTTTGTATTTTGTGTTGATTTTTTATAAACAAGTTTGGTTTAGGAAGAACCAGAATGGATGTTTAGGCATTAACTCTTTTTGTTTGCTAAATTCTTTAGGTTTAGGGTTTTGTTGCTTTAGAATGATCAAGTTGTATATTTTGCACATAGAGTCATATGTGTAGTTCATTTAGCAAAGTGTAAACTTCGTTGAGCAAAATGTAAATATTATTAAGATATTTATAAAATATTCTTTTTCTTGCTAATCCTTGCTAATTCAATAAGTGTTTACTGATAATTCTATATTTTCGCTGTGTAAATTTCTTGACTTACACAAAACAATTAAGGCAGGCATACCATATTCTGTTCCTGAACGGGGACCAATTTCATTGATGTGTACAAAAGTCTGATACATAAATCAAGTTGGTTATCTACAGAAATAACCAACTTAACAAAAAGGTGCATTGTTCAACTTAAAGCCCATACATAGTTATACTTTTTAGCTTAACCAGATCCATTTCATGACTTAAACATCATAACAACATCAAAACGTAAAGCTACATTCTTCATATCAATGCATTTCAGTTTGGTTCATTTCATTCCTAACAACAACATCACAATAATAATGAACAAAAATAGAGAAATTGACTTCCACCGCCCATTCTTATCATTGTTGGCGTTTGTATTATTTATCGAGAATTCCAAATGTTGCTTCATTTCGCACACCTTCCTCAATAAATCGATAATAACCAATTTCAAATGCTTATCAACTGGAGGATCCAACCATTGAAAATATCCACATGCTTCATTATGCTGCAAAAAAAAAAAAAAATTAAACCTATACAAAAAAGCAATTAAATGAAAATCCATAAACAAATCATAATCCATAATTGTTGTTATCCAAAAATCTTCGACCTGGGTTATTGTTCGTTCATTATGTCTTTGTCAAAGATTGTTCACCACAATGGCAAACAAGAATCACCCCAACGTAAGGCATTGTTGCTTTCCCCTTCTTCGTTTTCTCCTTTCTTCAAGTCTTTTTTTATCTGCTAAGTCTTCCCTCTAATGAAATCTTCTTCCTACTATCCTTTCTTCCTTCTCTGTTTAACAAGAGCTCAATGAGAATAAATTTTTTTAAAAAAAAATTATTGCATATAAATGAATTTAGAGGGAATTATTATTATTTATTTTATGTCAACATTTGAAGAGAGTCAGCTGGGCACATGTGTCGTTCATATATAGCCTAACAACATTTAATAGCGAATTGACAATTTAAGTGATGGAAGGATTTATTTGTTACAATTATGTAATGTTAAGAATCAATTTGTTACGTTTTAAAGTTTAGAGAATCAATTTGTTATAAGGTCCAAACTATAAAGATCACGGGTGTAATTTATTATTATTATTTTTTTTTACAAATAATAGGATTGTATATTACTACATTCCCATGTCAAAACTTTAAAGAACAAATTTTTTGTAACAAAAATAAGGGAGATAAATAAACTCTTTGGTAAGGAGATGTGCATATCCTTGGAATCCTAAACCTAGAGCTCCATGGGACTAACTAGCTGAAACGGGACCAAAATGGGCAACCCATTGTCCGATATCCTCTTTTGTTCCACCAACTCATTTTCAACCCTGAGACTAGTTAGCTCTTCTAGCCTAACAATGAGCAAATCAACATATGCCCATTGATTTACGTCCTCCAAAAGCTTAAAAGAAAAACTTACGAGGATGACTTTAGGATAGGGAGTTGAAACCAAGGCGTTGGAAGATGATAAAGTCGCAAATAAAACGAAAATCGATGGCAAGGTTTAAGATGAAGATTTGGCAACCATCATCTTCATCATCAGCTGTCCACCAACACCGTCGAGGAAGAGAGAGAGAATCAAATTTGGAGGCTATCTTAAAACTACCATTCAAAAAGTTTTTTCCATGAGAACGATTCAAAGTGTTTAGCGATGACGATTTTTTTTCTTTTTTACTTTATGTATTGCAAGTATCATGGATTTGTTAGCCAAGGCCTAAGAGTTAAAAAAAAAAGGAAAAAAATGAAAGATGGACATAGTTATTGCACATATAGACTTACCCAACTACAGGGAAGACGAGAAGATTTTTTTAATGTAACCACAAATATTTTCGTTTATTTTACAATTCAAGACTAATCATGTTTGCATTGAAAGTAATATATGGTAAAACTCTTAAAAACGACGACTCCGTAATTTGAACCTTGTTCAAATGTTCAGAGAATAAGTTCACTCTCATCTCTTTCAACTAACCATCGGTAAAAGAGAGGAGGATTGGAAGTAAGTTGAGCAACGTTAATTTTTATGCTGTTGTGGAGTTTAATTGTATAAGACTATTACTGTTTAGAAATAACGTTTGACAGTACTCCGCTTAAGGAAATAAGTATATAAACTACCTCGTCAGTGTCCAAACGAACTCAAAATATGTGACAAAATAAAAATTTAGATATCATATTATCAACATTAATTTTTTTATGCGCTGTCAACGCAACAGCCTCTTGACTTAAATATTTACCTTGCAACAAAAGGAAAAAAAAATTTAGGCACATTTCATGGCTATTTTTGACATCAACCCTTAAAAATTTATACAGGTAGAAGGGTTTTTTTTTATTTTTTATGGATTATTTAGCAAAAAAGGCAAGTACTAACAATAGAATCAAACAATAAATTAAAATTTGTTTGTAATTAATGTTAATTTCCAATGCAAAAATCTCTAAGACACGGCACATCTTCCTCCATCGGAATTATTATACCAAAAATTGGGGGCCATTCGGCCACAAGAGATTGGGCCGCCAGGCCTGCAACCCATCATGAATTTTCTCATGAACCCAATATTTTGACTCAATTACAACAGTAAATCCCCCGTATATTATCCACCCTTCCCCCCCACCCAAAAAAAAAAAAAAACACTTTCAATCACTCACCTTGCATAAAATGGCGATGTCGCTGCAATTTCCAGTCTCAACTTCAACAAAAACAGTTGCTCCTTCTCCAATCTCAGTTCAATTGAAGCTGGCAACTGTCAGTCACCGCCTCTTCTTATTCCCTTCCAAAACCAGGCCTCTTCTCAAAATCAGCCGCAAGTTAAACAAAGACAGATTCTTTTCCGTCAAGGCCATCGAAGAAAGCAAAGAGAGCGTGGAAGAGCAAGAGTCCGCAAATGAAACGGAAGCAGAAACTTCGGCGAGTGAATACAGCGAATTGAGCGAGATAGGAGCGGAGATAAAGAAGGCGTTGAAGGAGAGAGAAGGAAATAATAACCTTGCCATCGGAGTGGCGGAGGAGATAAGGGAAATCGAGTGGCCTGCGTTCGGCAAAGTGTTGGGGACCACAGGCGTTGTGCTTGGGGTTATTGCTGGGTCTAGTGTCGTTTTACTTACTGTTAATGCCGTTTTAGCTGAGCTTTCTGATCGGGTTTTTGCTGGCAAAGGTGTCCAAGATTTCTTCAGCTGATGATATTTATTGGAATGAAACTTTTATATTTTTTTTTCACCATTTTTTTTAATTACAGCTTTCAATGCAATTTCTTATTTCTGCTAATTTAGGCCAAAAGTAAACGAAATCGGGATAACAAGAACTCAAATAGAACTGCCGAATACACTGACTTGCAGCAAATCCATGGAGAAATTTGATGTTGCAAACAAAGGGTCTGAAGGTACTTGATAACATAGCTACAACGTTAAAATCCTGACTAAAGTTGACGGCATTCAGGATCAGCCAAGGAAAATTCCTTTCTTACTGATCTTTGTCCAAATTTAGCGGATAGCTCATGGCTCAAAAGTCATGCTCTCTGCCTCCTTTCTTACTGATTCAAACAGCACTGACGATAAATACCTTTCCCCGAAGCTTGGAAATATCGTCTGCATAAATTTATAGATATATCAGAGGCAGAGAACTTTAGAGTGAGAGAGAGATGTTCAAATTCTTGAGGCTGTAGTATTGCTTTTCAGGTCAAACAAGACCAAGAATTGAACTTACAACAATGAGTTTTCCAGCATTCTCGGGTCTCTTTGCAATTTTAATTGCAGCTGCTGTGGCGGCGCCCGATGATATTCCCACCTGTAACAAATGCTTCCACAATTAGGCAATCGCAGGGACAATAGAAATGCATGAGATCAATCCATTTGAGATGTGTAGTTGAGAAAGCATTGTTTTATAAGTTCATGCTTAGAGCTTTTGAAAGACTGAGAAACTTACGAGTAAACCTTCCTTCAGAGCAAGAAGCTTTGCGGTTTCAATAGCTTCATCACTTGATACCTTCAAATTTACAGAAATAATACTTATGGATGACTCGACAGTTGTGGCTTATTAATATTCATTATAGTAAGCTTCCAAAATCAGATCAAGAATATAAATGAACCATCTGATATTTAATCTTCTTCATCAATAGTTTAGAAGAAAAACTTTACAAGAGAATAAGAGGATAACTATTAATCATGATTAACATTTCGGCCTTACTTGAACAACTTCATCAACGATATTGACTTCCAAAACACCAGGGATAAAACCAGCACCTATTCCTTGGATCTTATGTGGACCTTGATATTGATACATAATCATGAAGCAACAAACAGTCAGCAAACCAATAAACTTTTCTGCTTACAGTAATATCTTAGAAAGCTCCAAACAATAAGTTCAAGGAAGGCAGAATCATGGTGTGACAATGAAATTTCATGTACATAATTTCAGGTTGTATAGTCCAAGGCCAATGTGCAAGAGATAGAGGAATCATTCAATGATTTATATGAATTCTTTTTACCAGAACATAGAGAATTTGCAAAACACACCACTACACACTTCCATTCTCCCATTTGATTTTTTTTTTTTTTTTTCCAAAAGGAAATGTGTTATGGCCCAGCACAAAACTAATTAATTTGTACTTCAATCAATTTGCAGAAAGATGCCAGCTGCAAGTAAATTATACTCAAGGATGACGATTTCTAACTTACCAGGCTTTCCTCCAGAGAGAACAGAACTTTCAACTGGTTCAACACCATAGAGCTATCATACACAACAAGAAAACTAATGAGAAAGTTAGACTGTATAAGGAACCAGATATCAGAAACAGATTACCACTATCTGCTTGACCACTGTATACTAAGAAATGATTTAACTGTGAATTAGCAGTAAAAATAGAAGATTTTCATACCTTTATGTTGGGGTTCTGCTCTTTCAGATATTTGCCTGCACCTGTTATGGTACCACCAGTACCTATGCCAGAAACAAGTGCATCAATTTTACCACCTGAGCCTATCCATATCTCTGGTCCAGTAGTCTCATAGTGTATCTATATCAAAAAGAGTATATGTTAATTGACTTTCCCAGCTAACATTCGGATCCATTAACTACTGTTTCAGAAAATACCTTTGGGTTGGCCGGATTTTCAAACTGTTGGAGCATGTATGCATTGGGTGTCTTAGCTAATATCTCTTCTGCCTTCTGTACAGCCCCTTTCATGCCCTTAGCAGGATCAGTGAGAACCAACTCAGCCCCAAATGCTCGGAGAATGATCCTTCTTTCAAGACTCATAGAAGCAGGCATTGTAATAATAAGCCTGTATCTCTTGGCAGCAGCCATAAATGCTAGCCCTATCCCAGTGTTTCCACTTGTAGGTTCAATGAGGACGCTCTACAGCAACCATTCATAAAACAAAGTTAATCACAAAATCAAGGGATATTTTACTTTTAAGTATTCTGCCTTCAGGAACAAACTAAAATTCAAAATTTAGTATTAGTTCACAACAAAAGGTACTAACCGTTCCCGGGGTAATAAGACCCTTTGCCTCAGCATCTGCAATCATGCTATAACCAATCCTGTACCATCAGAAAAGAACTGTTAGTTTATGCAGCAATTTAAAAAACACAGATATATAGATAAGAAGATGAAATATTTGGTGAAACAAGGCAATTTTAGCATGATAAATACACTAATCATGGAAGCAATGAACCAAAAAGGATTTAAAAAATGGGTACCTGTCTTTGACACTAGAACAGGGTTCCATCATTTCAAGCTTAGCAGCAATGCGAGCAACACAACCATCCACCATATTATTCAGATATACCAATGGAGTTTTACCAATCAACTGTACACATAAAATTAGTACAAAAAAAAAAAATGGACAGTAGTAAGTAAGTCACTCTACCAAGAAAACAAAAAACAAATCAAAATAAAGCCCACTCTAAAGAAAAAAGAAAAGGGGAAAAAAAACACTTACTTCAGTAACATCTTTGGCAATCCCAACACTCACTTGCGCCATTTTCCGGATAACTGAACCGGTAAATAAAAATAAGTTCAAAAGTTCTTCTTTTGTGTACTTCAATAAGTAAAAGGTATAGCGAAATTGAATTTTTATTCAACAAAATGTGAGGAAAAAAAATTCAAAATTTATTTATTTTTTTCCTTTCTCTCAATTTTACTGATAGCCAAACAAGTTCTTATTTAAGAGAATAAATTCAATAAACCTAATAAAATCTCTTTGAAATCAGGATAAGAATAGAAGCTTATTTAGATTTCATTGAAATGGGGATGTGATTAAAAGTTAATAATATAAATAGAGGATTAGAATAAAAAAAATCACCTTTCACAATTGACTGAGTCCTAAAGCCGATGAACTGTATTGGACGCTGCAGAGGAAGAGATAGAATCAAATGGGCTTTATATACGGAATATAAGTCAAGATAACTATATTAAAACATTGCTAGTTTTTCAGAACAGAAAGGAGGGATAGGCAGTAGATTCTGAATCAGCTGGTGAGAATGCGTCCAAAAAGGAGTCATAAAGATGGGACGGTAGAAATGGCCATTATCTGAATCTAACCTCATTTTAGGCTCAATTCAACAGTGAACTTAAAATGCAACCAAATTTGGAAAATGACTCTTGCTTTGACGTTTCAAAAATCTATAAACCGTTATATAAAAGGAATCCTCGTGCTGACATGTGTTCAAAGAATTACAAATTAGAATGGTTAATAGGTTGCATTTAAAAAAAAAACCGTCATAGCTATGACAAAAATTATTTATTAGAAAGAAAATGCTAAATTGAGAATTGGTAAAGTGAATTTTTTTAATATTAGTAAAAATGGTTTGGTTAAAATAACAATTGGTTACAACTATGACCAAAAATATTTATTAGTGATTTGAGTAAGAATAAAAAAACATTGGATTCAAAGGTAGATTGAGCCCAAAAAAAAATGATTCAAAGGATCAAGAAGACCTAATAAGAGGATGCTATGTGGTGTCTTCTTATAGTGCCATGTGGCAAGTTGCTTGCCTTCTCGCAGAACCCCACTGTGTGGGAGACTTTCCCGCAAGTTGGGGCCTCTCGCCATGTGCGAGAGAGTCCTCTGCCCTATGCGATAGAGGACTCTGATGCACCCACCGGGAGATTCCCTTACAAGGGCAACAAGCAATGGAGAGAAAAAGGAGGACTCTCACGAAGATTCACCTCTTGGATGTTGATCATGTCAGATACTACTCCTCTGGCAGTATTTTCTCCTAAAATACATGGTACTGATTTAATTTAATGGGTCCATAAGCTTATTCAAATTACGTGATTAACTTTTGGTCTTAACAGTAATTAGATGCTAAATAACTCCAATAAATATGTTACAAGAATCATCTTTACACAATTAATCTTAATTGGCTTATTAAGACTCTGCAGAATTTTCTATCTAACTTAAGCATTGAAGTGCGTGTGCAAGGAAACATCTCTGCACCCTCTGATTGTTCTCTTTTTTCAGAGTGTTTAGAAACACACTAACACGAAGATCAAGATTTTTACGTCATCAAAATCTCATTATTGTATCAGGCAATAACAATTAGTAAGAAAATGCTAAATTGAGAAATTGGTAAAATAGGAATATTTTTTACTATATTGGTAAAAATGTAGAGAAATGTATATATAGACACAAACTATGTAATGATTGAAATCACATGCACAATGAGCATAGTTTATCGGTACATTTTATTTTATTTTCTATTTTGAAAAAATATTACTTTGGAAAAGCTTTTTATTCTAATTATAGAAGATTTTCACATTATTTTGAATCTTATTTTAAAATATAAGATTTTAAAATTATAAATATAATCTTAAAATAAATATATACATAAAAATAAAACACATGTGCATTTAACAAAAAAATTGTACAAGACAAATTATAAGGATATCAATAAAACTTAAAATGTAGATGATCAGTGATTGGTGTTAAGGATTAGAGGAGTTCTGTGTGCATAAGGTAGTTTTTATGACACAAGGAAAATAAAGAGGTAAAGAATGGAGCAATGTGGTGCTCCGATGTAGTATCAATTCTCAGGAGGTAGAAAATGTAAAGAATATGGTTTTAGGGGTTAGGAGTATACCAGCTCTAGAGAGCTGAGCAGTGGCTGCTTGGGAAAGAAGAGTTTCGATCCTTTCTTCATCTTTGGTGGCTCCTTTTATATTCATGCTCTAGGGACATGACAAGTTAGGCTGCCCAAGGGGACATTCTTTTTAGCAGTATTCATGTCCTCCAAGTGTAGCAGGTGATGCCCTTGATCCTAGCAGATGACAGGTGCTCCTCTCACAAAGTGACAAGTGTCTCTCTTATCTGCCAATAGGTGGTTAAGCCATCTTAAGCGAAGTGGCCCTGCTGACCTAATGAGGCATGTTTGTCACCATTGGGACTCGCAAATTGGGCCTTCTAGACATGGCCTAAGAATTGCCCCTTTTAGCTCGAGAGCGAGAATAAAATGCTCAACAAAAAGCTAACCAATGACAGTGTGAAGCCAAATATGGCGAAGAGAGAGATGTGGGGCAAGTAAATAAATGTGATGTCCGATGTAACGTAATCGCCCTTTGATTGTTGGCAAGTGGGAATGGATGTAATCGCCAACTATATGTTCGCCATTTCTCTATTATTTGCTATCATGGATGAGTAAATAAATGTGATGTCTGATGTAACGCATTCGCATTTTGATTGTCGACAAGTTGGTATTGTACTCGTCAACTATCTATTCGTCATGTCTCTATTATTTTCTATCATCTTGGCTTTTGAGTTCGCCCCTAGAGGGTCAGGTTAAAACCCGGTAACGAGGTGATGCCATGAAGTTGGGAAGTGAGGCAAAAATTCAAACCCTAGAGCAAGAAATAATGGACTGTTGTTTGTAGCACGTGTAAAGAAAAAGGCGGTTCGTATTCGTTGTGACTGTTGGCTGTCAGGTATTTAATAAATGAGGTGTCATGCGTCTGCATGGAGATGGTTGACCCTTCGTGTCAAGTACAGGGCCCAATGACTATTTTTTATATTTTGACACTTTTGCTCATAGCAATTCGTAGTATAAATGTGACAATTTGCTTTTTGTACATATTGTATCTTGCTTAGTTGAGTATAGTGGTTGTTTCATTGTTCTTAGGTGTTACTAGTGTTGGTTGTGTAGTGTCTATGGTTAGAAAATACGTCGGAAGCATTTCGAGTGTTGTCTGCAATTAGTAATGGTAAGTAATTTTGGTATTGTTGCTATTGGTTTAGAATTGATGTTATGGCTTTAAGGAAAACTATCTACGCGAATTCGAAATTGGAAGCCAACAACGATTCTATGGTGGTGTATAGGATGAAGGGTGCTCAGGCTATGGCCTCTGATAGTGGATCTTTTCTAGACTGCCATCGGTTTGAGAAAAACGGAGATGGAAGAGGTGAAGGAACGAGACTTGTCGAGGGGTAGAAGGTTGAAGGAGCTAGGGCCACTAGTGCTAACATTGCAAGTGGTGTTGTTGCTATGACAGTAAGTTCAAGTTTCTATGAAAATTTGAAAAATGAATCCGACCTAGAGTCTAGTAGTGATGATGATACTAATGGTGAGGAGGAAGAAAGTGAAGTTGCAATCGAAGAACTGGGCAAAGAGGATACCCTTGAGGGAGAATCCAATGAGAAGGATGATGAGGGCGCTGGCGAGGTGTTGCCGTTCTTATTGCCTTCGTTGCTTCCTGGTCATGGTTGGGAATAAGACAAAGTGCGTAGTTCAATGGATGCTGAGGCCATTAGGGTCTTTATGAACCATTTGGGAGGAAGGTTAGACCTTAGTTAGTTCAGGTTCTTCATGCCAGAACCCAACTGTCGTGTCAGCATGGTAAATAATCAGAAAGAGTGCTTCTATACTTAGCAATTCAAGGCAAGATTTCATCTATCGTTGCATCTTTTTTTTGCTACATGTCTGGAAGGTTGGGGTGTAGCAGCTGCCCAACTTGGTGGGAATGCTTGGGCTTGCCCAGTGACGTACTTTCTCACTTGCAAATGGCATGTGTGGCCTTTATCCATCAATATGATCAAAAAATTATACTCTTTACGTGTAAGGTAAGCTAGCTTCTATTATCTCCACAAAAGGAAGAAGGAAGTGACGCAAAAGGTGAAGTCAAACTTCCATCAGGTGAAAGAAAATTTTTTTTTTTGGCGTTTAATGCTTTGATAAATGGTATTTTCACGTTAAATGGAGCTTGGTTAGAAAGGAACGGAATACGAAGGTTCCTTTGATAGCATTTGAGAAAAAGCAAGTGAAATGCTTTAGTAAGCATACTGTGAATGTGCTAAAGTTGGAAATGGAAAGATTGCTAAGAAATATTGCTTCACGAGAAGGTCTCCACCATAAGGTGAATTTGTTTGTTCGAGCACGTTAGCTGGCAACGAGGCTAGCAGAGCCACTATCGACATAGAGGCTGGGGGAGTTGGCAGAGGTAGTAAGTATATTTCTTTCTTTTCCTTTTGTTTTGAGTGGGGTTTAGGTTTGGCAAGATACTGAGTGTTCTTATTACAAGTGTGGTAGATTTTGGAGGGAGCTACATAGCATGTCTTGAGCTTGGGTTTAGGGTGTTTGAGGTAGATTCTTGGCGAGAACCTTTTGATGTTTTGTTTTCATTCCTATACAGGTATGGTGGACAAGCTTAAAGAGGTGAGGAAAAGAATGAGGTTGAAGCTTTAGCCGCTTATGTAGCTGCTAGGGCAACTAAAGCGAATGATAAAGCCAAAGATATAAGGAAAGAGAAGGATAAGGTTAGGCGACTTGGTAAGGGTAAAAGGCCTGCTACAAATTTGTCTATGCTTCTACCTAAAAGAAGCAACAAACAGAGCATAATGGTTGGGAAGAGAGCTGTTATTATTACCAGTACCATTTTGTCTACTACTTTAGTGATTACAAGAACCGCTCTAAGCTCTATAAAGATTCCTCTTTTGGCCACTTCCCCTTTAGCCGATGAAGGTGTGACCCTTTTGACTACAACGTTATTTTCTCATCCACCTATTCGCCCAAAGGTCCTTCAAATAATGATTGCCACAACTGTATTATCAATTTTGATTATAGTTTTAGTTTCTCATCTACCTACTCCAAGTTCTCGAAGTGAGAGTCCAAGTGCTCCAATGTTACAAGGTCAAGAGGGCTTGGGTTCCACTTGTCGCTAAGATTCACCTCATCGAAATTCTAATACTGGGACTCCAAGGCCATCAAAGTTCACTTCAAAAGGTATTTGCTTGAATCGTTTAGAGAGTATGTTATGAGCGAATCAACATTTCTTAAAAGATGATCCGAAGGTGCTGCGGGGACTTTCTACTATGGGCTTAGCAAGAGATCAAATGACATCTCTCGCCATAATGAGTGTTAAAGGGTATGTCTGCGTATTTGTATTCCTCATTTAGGTATTGGATGTTTTAACTTATGTTTTGTTGTTGTAGGCCATTGGCATGCAAACTATCCTTTGTGGTCGGGTTAAGGAGTTTGATGGGAAGACACGATGGCCTAGTGAGGAGAATAAGAAGTTGTCAGAAGATTACAAGAAGTTAGGTAAGGTCTACGAAAGATAAGGGGAAATAGCGATGAAGCTAGACGAAAAGAATTTGAAACTGAAAGAGGCGTTAAGAGTGCAACTGACAAATTAGCTCATTCAGAGCAAGAAATGTCTTCTTTGTTTCTTTTTCATTCTCTTGCATGATTTCTTTGATTGTTTCAAGCATGTCTAGTGAGTAGTTAGTTAAATTCAGTTAGTATGCAATCTTGATCAATCTTAGATGATTATTTGTTGTGAGAAATAAGAACTAATAATATATCATTAGTTAAAGTATCCAAGATTTTCCATATTAAGTTTGAATGATTGTTAGTTTAATTATTTAAGAAGCATACTATTTAATTAAATATAATGGTCTAATACTAAAGTTAAATTTTTAAGTTCTTAATAGTTTAATTCACAAGAGTTAGAGAAAAATCTAAGTTTAATTAGATAATTCAAGTTATTATTTTTATCAATTAATTTCAATCAATATCTTTCACAGATTCTAATATAGCTACAAAAATATGTCTATGGAGTTCTTTGCTAGATAATTTAAGAAGTTAGAGATTAATTATGAAGTTTTCTTACAATCAACAAAGCAGTAAGGGAAGATGGTCTTGGTATGGTTTTGTTGCAACCCTATGTGAAATCCAAAATTTTTCGTTTCACTATTTATTTGGAAACTAGAAAGCAATTAAGATACTCAGAATAATATTATGCAAGCTCGAAACAACCGAAGCACTCAGGTTAATAACACGGAGATCGGGACACAAAAATTGAGGTAATGTCTTAATTTTAAATAATTCTCAAGATTTCATGTATAAGTATGTTTTGGTGGTTATGATTTGAAACTAAGGTATTGAAAGTGAAAAAGTTAGTAGGAACTCGAGTTAGCACTAAACCGAACAATTGGGCCTATTAAGTGAAATAAATTTGGAATAAATTCTAGAAATTCACAAAAATTATTCTGATTCCATAGAAAATTAAAGTAAGGTATATTTAACTTGGCGAATGAAAATTGAGTGGAAATCTTAAGGTTTCGACAATCAAATCAATTTTTAAAGTAAACCGAAAAAATTAAGCCAATTCAATCGGTAATGACTAAATCGCACAAAATGGGCTCAATCGGAGAACTTTTCTTAAACAAGTGGGTCCCAAATTTTTATGAGACATACTAGAGACCTTGTAGAACACTTGAAAAGTGGAAATTTTGGAAGAAATGGGCTAAAACTAATTTTTATGGATTTTACAAAAACAGGGTTGCTGGCAGGCCTAGGCCTAACATCTGCTGGTCCAACAAAATGGCCCAATTTGAAGCCCAACCTTCTCCAGAATAAAAGAACACTTCATGCTCTTTCTATAATGGTAGAGAACTTCTCGAAATCAGTTGGAACCAGAGAGAACCAATCCTCCCAAGTTGTTATTAATGTCATCCATAGGGTAGACTTGTGTGAATTTTTCGACCACCTTTCGGCCACTTTTAGACTTTGGTCAAGAAGGATCAAATCTTTCTTCCTAATTCATATACAACATATAAAAAATCCAGTCAGGTGAAAAATTAGAGAGAAGAACAGGGACAGAATTTGCCCTATTTCTGGGTAAGAGAAAACTTGAATTTATGAGTTTTTGATTGGTTTTTGACCTTATTTTTTATGATTCTAAGTTGTATACATATTCTTCTACAGTTGAGAATCACTTCTGGAGGAAGAATCTCAGGTTAAACTTGATCAAACCCGAGGTAAAGTTGTTGGAAGATGATGAGTTTGATATATGTTAATGTTTGATGAATTTAAATGATTTTTGCTTAAGTAGAAATTGATGAAATAATTTGTAAGGATAAGCATAGGTTCGGCCAGCCATGGAAGGTTAAGGAAATGCTGAAATTTGGTTGAATTTGATGTTGTAGAATGATTGTTTAATACCGAAAAGATCGGTTTATAGCTCAGTTTAGTAGAGAACTGTAAAAGTATGAAAGTTTGATAATTTGACAAGTTGTAGTTTGTTGAATTTAGACTTGGATAAATGTTTAGGTTGTTAAGTTTATAAGTTTGAATTTAAGAGAAAAGAAATTATTGAAATTGCCTAAACCGACCTTTTAATCGGTAAAATCGAGAAAGTAAGAAAAATGGACAAAATAGTCAATTTTAGTGAAATTTATGGAAGTGATGTATGTTTAAGCATACTAAGATGGAATTGAGCATCATCTGATGATCTTGGAACTATTTTGGACAGCTTGAGGTGTCGACACGTAAAACGAGACAAATTCGACACCCAACGATTTTGTGCTATTCCAAGATTCATTAGGTAAGGGATGCAATTTAAAGTGGTTTTAGTATTCCCATTACCTCTTTTTTAATAAATAAACATGTTTGAAACTGTGTTCAAATTTATTAAATGTATTTTCAATATTTGAAAAAACACTATTCATACTTAAACCGAAAAAGCAAAGGAGAAGACACCTTTCGAGCTCCCCGAGTGTATTTTTTTGACATATGTGAAATGTTTTGAAAAATGTAAATTGAAAAATGGAAATGGACTTTATGAATTTGTTTTATCTATACGAAATTTGATTATAAGCTCAGTTTTGTTACTGTCCGGGTTAATAAGCCCGAAAAAAAAATTCATAAGTATCGTTTTGAGACTAAGGTAACATATAGACCATGATATCTATCATGCATGGCCCGTGTGGAGTTTGGACCTTTGTGGTGCATGTCTTATGTCACATTGCGCACATTTAGTCCTTTGTGATGCATGTTTAACTGCGTCGGGTATGTGTAGCCACTCGGTACCTAATCGCCCGCCACTTCATGCATTGTTTGTTTTATCCTTAGTGGCGTAGGGTGCTGTACGACCCTGATCCATTCTACAGTCCCCTTACCATGGCCATCGGTACTCTATTTGTTTGTCTCCCTCCTCGGAGGTTGAGTTTATGTGAACATGACTTATGTTTACTATGTGTAATTGCCTTGTCTCTAGTGTATGTTCTGTATGACTTCGAAAAAAAGAAATAAACTTTATGAAAATTGAATTATGCCATCCGAAATGTGTTCGATTTACTTATTTTAGGATAAGTTTGTTTTCGATAAATATATATATATATATGCTCATCAGTGTTTGTATAAAAGCATCATGTTTTCGTACGCTTTGATATTAAGACTGCCTTAAACGCATGTCTTACTGAGCTTGAAGAGCTCATCCATTTCTCTACTCTTACAAACTATTTGAAGTCATCACTATCTGCGCTTGTCGTGTAATTAAAGTAAGCTGATGGACTCAATACTCTCCCCAGGCTACCTCGAGTACACGATAAGGTATACTTTTGCTTTTATTGTCAGACATCCTGTATAGCATGGACGATTGATGTAAAGAATATTTTGAGATGTAATCTAGGCAAGTATGTATGTAAAGTTGTAAACGTACATTTTATAGAATAAATGTACTTTCAAGAGTATTACAGAAGTCACTATTAATTATGAAATAAGAGTAAAAGTAATTGTTGTGGGATATAAACTGTGTTTTTAAACTTTGCAGGGAGATAAGTTCATAAATACGTCGTTATGCCGACGAAATTTTGTAAAATGATAAGGTAAAGAATCAACATCGATGAAAATCCAACTTAATTAAGAAATTAAGAAAAAGAAAAATTACCTCATATTTCAACGTTTTCGGGGCATGACACCCTACGATTGAATGCCTAACTTAATGAGATCTTTAGAAATTCAATGAACAACATATATGAAATCCAAGATAGTCAAGATGCATGCTAGATGAAGTTCTTTGCATATTATCTTTAAAACTGTTTCTTTGCATTCTTACTAAATGATTGTCGATTTCTTTATAGTTAGATTAATATTTTAGTTAGTTAAAATTAGTTTCTTTAATAAAAACCCTTATTTGTCTACTTTCTTGTTTTCTTGAGCTGTTGATTAACTTGATTCAATTTTCCACAATCTCTATTGGATCGACCTCTACTTCCCTAGTTACTAGTTAGTGGACTTAAAGAGTAGAGAATACAAGCAAGTAGCACTAAGGACTTGAGTCCTTAGCATTTTCTGATCTAAGTGAAGAAGAGAAATAGGATAAGAGGTAACCGAGAGTGAAAGAGTGCAGAGGTGACTTGCGTGCAGGGGAAGCCCGACTGTTTAATGCAAATGTAGTGGCCGTTGAGAGGATTTAGGAGCTGGGTGAAGTTCAAAAATACTATGATGGTTCTGTTGCTTTATATATTTATTTCGTCTATGATTCAGCAATCCCAAAGTTTCTTTTTTTGGAAAAAAAAAGAAAGTAAAATTTGAGTCATTTTTCATACTTTTTTCTAACAGAAATATTGTTAATAGCCTCTGATGTGAAAAGAAAAAAATGTTTGTGACGCTGAGATGGGCCCACGACAGCTAAGATAAAAATGGAATTGCCCTTTCTCTCATACTACTCATTCGATACATAATCTTATTTTATTTTGAAAAAAAAAATCATTTCAAATTCGAAAGAGCAAAAAAAGTGGTGGTCTTTGAGGCTGAAACAGCTGCCAGTAGAAGAGCTTAAAAACCAGCAACAATGCGCTTGGAACAGAGGGCTTTTGAGGTGTGAAAAGCATGAGCAAATGTGTTGATTGAGAGCCTCTAATGGTGTGGCTTCAGATTAGAGTTGTTTAAGAAGTGGCTTTGAGTTGTAAATTGAATGAGAAGGCACCGTTTCAGTCAAAGCTAAAATAAAGGGCTTATTATCCTCCGGATTTTTGAAGAAAAAGAGAGTGACTGAGGGGAGGCTGGGATTGGAAACAAGAGTTACCTTATTAGTGTTTGAGAGTGATAACTCTATGAAAATAGAGTTATTTTGTACTTAATTTTTCTAATTAATTTAATTAATCCCCTTATCATTTTATTAATTATCCCCTCATTTTAATTAAAATTTTCATGTTTTGCAGATAAATAAATTCCCGATGACTTTCAGTCATTTCGATTGAAAATAGATTGAAAATGGGCCAAAAAGAAGGTTGGCCCACTACACTTTTGTCCTATAGCATGAGTTACTATCTTTCTCTCTCTCCATGACACCTAGCATTTCACATATCTACATCTTATTCATTCTTGAAGCATAAGAACAAGGGACACTTTGGCTAAAAAATAGAGGACACATGCCCTTGCCACCTTGCATGCTTAGGTGGAAAAAAGACAAAGGAATGTGCTAGAAGATGGAGAGGTGTCCATGGCTGGTAAGAGGTTTTAATGACATGGAAATATCTTTACCAAGGAACCAATGACATGAAGATAAGTGGCCAATAATTGCCAACTCACCTAGGATAGGAATTCCCCTTCGTGCCCCTTATTTTAATGACTATTTAAACAAAAAGATGGGAACTTTAGGGGGTGTCAGCTGCCATTGTATTCTTAGGTTTATTTTTATGTTCTTTCAATGCTTTCCATAAGTTAGTAGTAGTCGCCATTTTTTTTTTACAAGTTCATTCATTTCCCTCTTGTTTTTGCAACTTTGATCACCGTTTTAGCTATGTTAATGCAAGTTTTCATTTTCTTTCTTAAGTTTTAAAGTTCATTTTACTTTTTCTATAACTTCAATACTCATCTCCCTTTTCTTTTTCTTTTCATTTGAATAGTGATTGGGTTCCATGAGAATTTTAAAAGCTTGAAAGATTGCAAAACTACCTTCAAAGCTTTTTTTCTTGAGCTTGATCTATACTTGTTTTCTTGATTTTATTCTTCTATTTTGCCGCTTTATTTTTGGTGTTTGTAGTTTTTTATTTACTAATTTATAAGTCTCTATTGATGTTATATTTTTGTTTTCAAAGTTTTGATATAAAAGGAAATCTAAAAAAAAATTATTCAAAATAAGATAGCTAGTTAGGCATTAACCTCCTAAATTTGTCCTCTTTTAGGCGTTATTTATAGGATATTTTGTGGTTTTTCCAACATTTTAAGCTTTATTTAGTCAGTTTAAGGTCATAGCTATGTCATATAAATTTTAGGGATTTTTTAAAAGTCATTTAGAGTAATTTAAGGTTAGTTTAGAGTTAGGGTATGTAGGAACCGATTTTTCTAGACTGTTTGTCAAGGTTGTTTGGTATTATTTAGCTGTTATGTTGCATCATTTTAGAATATATTTAGGTTGTATTAGGTCATTTAGGTCATATAATTATTAGAAAAATTTAAGATTAGGTTACCATGCATTTTTAAGTCATTTTGCTTCTTAGAAATTTGACTAATGCTCCCTAAATTAATTTAACTATATAAATGATATGTAGAAATTTTAAAATGATATGTAGAAATTTTAAAACAGCCTAAAGGATGTCTATATCTAGTTTTCTCATGAAAATGAATTTTCTCATACAACTTAGTCTCATTGCATTATGTTCAGCCTAGTAGTGTTTAGTAGTATGGTTTAAGTGTTTTTTAGGGTGTTTTAAACTTCCTTTAGGTCATATACATCATCATTTAGGGTTAGATAAAATTTTATAATTTTAGAATATCATTTGCATATTTTTTAGAATTTTTATTTTTTGTACATTGTTTACTGTCTAGATTTGATGTTACGACTGTTTGGAAATTATTAGTAGACTGTTTTGGGGTTAAGTTAGTGTCTTTAAGTTGTGTTCATGAAAGGTTAGGTTTAAGGTTAACATAGTTTAGGGTTAATTCATTTTTCCTTGCATTTTCATGCATTAAATTAGAGTTATGTGTATTTTCATTGTAGGCATTTCCATTTGTTGTTTTTGTTTAGGCTCACATTTTCTTATATTTACATTTTGACTCATTTTTATTTTTAATTCTAATTTTATTATTTTTCTTTTACAAATTATTTTGCTAAACTATTTGGACCTCTATAAGTATTTATACTTTACTTTATTTTATTATTTAATTTCTAGTATTTTTTATTATACACCTAGTAGATCGCACTTAAAAATTATTCATAATTGATTAGGATACATTTAGGGTAAGACTAACAGATACTTAGTTATGCTTAGTGTCTTCTTCGTGTGATGATAATATGAGACTTAAATCCCTTTATTACTTGTGTGCTTGTGGTGTAGACATCTAGGATGCATAAAGTTTTTGGCGTTGTTGTCAGGGATGACACCGAGCCATTAGTTGATATTAGTGAAATTATGCTTAGGTATGTTTTTAGTTTTGTACATATTTAGATTGTAAATACTTAAAGCCTTTATCTAGGATTAGTTGAATTTTCTCTCTCCTATATAAAAAATTTCAAAAATATCTTTAAGGGCTTCTGAATGTCTATATGCGTAGAACAAAGAGTTTTGATTGCTTTTCTCTAGATCTTGAGATAGAAACACTTAGGAAAATCAGAAAAGATTCTAGGAAAATAGTAGCTTTGTTATAAGACACGATGGATAAAAACAAAGAGATCGGGACCATAGGAGATGATGTAGTCCGGACCATTGGAGGGTATTATATGGCATCAAGCCACTGGCTATCCCAGCCAACAATTTTGAAATTAGGCCAGCGATCATCTAAATGATTTAAACCTCTCTTCAATTCAGTGGGCTTCCCCATGATGACCCATGTGCTCATTTAGGGAGTTTCTTAGAACTGTGCAATACCTTTAAGCACAATGGGCCAACGGATGACACGCTTAGGCTTTGACTATTCTCTTTCTCACTTAGGGATAGAGCTAAACATTGGCTAACTACTTTATCCCCCGATTCCATCTCTACATGGGATAGTTGGCCCATCAGTTTTTAGCAAAGTTCTTTCCTCCTTCTAAAATGGCCAAGTTCCATAGTGATATATTCTCTTTCTCTCAATTTAACTTTGAGTCCCTTTATAAGGCTTGGGAGAGATACAAGAACCTTTTGAGGAAGTGTCCTCATTATGGCCTACCCTTATGGCTGAAAGTCCAAACCTTTTGTAATGGACTTACTATCCAGAATAGAACTATTGTCGATACTATTACTGGAGGAGCCTTGATGTGTAAAACGAAGGGGGAGGCATACAGTTTGTTGGATAAGATGACAACCAACAATTACCAGTGGCCATCGGAGAGACAACGGCCTAAGAAGTTGCAGGAATATATGAGTTGGATGCACTATCTACCTTAACCTCTCAGGTTGCTAATCTTACGAAGAAGGAAGAGTCTTTTGATACCTAGGCTAGTTCTAACCTTGATCCTAGCCCTATTTTAGCTATCTAAAGTCTCTTTATCTCATGTACTTTGTGTGATGGTACACACTTTATTGATAGGTGCCATATGAACTTAAAGTCTATTCAATATGTTGTCCCATCTCAATGGCAACAAACAATCCATATTCAAGCACTTACAATCCAAGGTGAACTTACAATCCAAGGTGAAGAAGGAATCATCCTAATTTCTCTTGAAGCCAAAATCAGGGGCAATCATATGTTTTTAGACCTTTAGGACCACCTAGTTTTCAGTCTCGACCCTCACATGTGCCACCACCTCAGCAGCTTCCATTTCATCAGTCTCACAACTACTTCAGTTTCAGCATCATCCACCATCACCACTTGTGTAGCCCCAGCACATACCTCATTCTCAATTACTTTCGGTCATTTTTTTTTTATCTAGTACCAATTAGTTTGATGAGGTGGTAGGAAAGGTCAAATTGTCAACTAACAAATGCTATGAAGGCAAAATTGGTGAAAGAGAGTATAGGCAGAAGAAGTTAGGGAGGAAGTGAAGCAATTGAACCCGTGTAAGGCTCTTGGACAGGATGGTTATTTTATCAGCAGTATTGGCAACATTGGAGTTTTTTGGGGGTGCGTCTTCTTTAAACGGGTTGAATCATACAAATATTGTTCTTGTTCCAGAAGTGAATGCTCCATGTACGGTAATGGACTTTAGACCCATAAGCTTATGCAATGTTGCGTATAAAATTATATCCAAGGTTCCTGCAAATAGACTGAAAAAAGTTTTGAATGTTCTGATTAGTAAAAGTCAGAGTGCTTTTGTGCTGGGGAGGATGATATTCGATAATGTAATGGTTGCACACAAAATTATTCATTATATGAAGCTCTTGAGGGTTGGTAAGGAAAGGTAATGGCTATCAAATTAGATATGGCTGAGGCTTAGGATAGATTCGAATGGGATTACCTAGAAATGATAATGCAAGAGATGGAGTTCCCTGAACAATGGATTTCCTTGGTTACGACATGTGTGCGTAGTGTAACTTATTCGCTGATGATTAATGAAAGTCAATGTGGAAAGCTAAATTCGACTAAAGAGTTTAAGTCAAGGGGACCTGATTTTGTCGTATTTATTTCTTCTGTGGAAGGCTTGTCTAGCCTTATATTAGAAGTTGAGAGGGAAGGATTAGTGAAAGGCATTCCGATTAGACATGGTGCACCGATTGTTTCTCATCTTCTTTTGACGGATAATAGTCTGTTGTTCCTAAAGGCAACTAGTTGTGCTACAGTATGCAAATGTTAAAGCAGTATGAGATGGCTTCCGGACAGATGGTTAACTTTAGTAAATCGGCCATTTGGTTTAGTGCAAATACAGAATCAGTTAAGAAAGCAGAGGTGACGCAACTATTGGGGATTTCAAGGTTACTAGACAATGGAATTATCTGGGCGTGCCAATGCATTTTCGCCGGGGCAAAGCACGGGAGTTGAAGTTCATAAAGGATCGAATGAGGCAGAGATTGCAGGGGTGGCAAGGTAAACTGTTATCGAAGGCTGGGAAGGCTGACTCATTCAGGCGGTCGCACAAGTTATACCGGTTTATTGGATGAGTAGTTTTAAATTTCCGAAGGGTTTTATTCATAAGCTTAATATGATGGTGTGGCTGGATATTGGTGGGGAGGTGGCCGTGAGGGTAGAAAGATTCATTGGTTGAAATGAGACGAATTGTGCTGTTCTAAGATAGATGGGAGTTTGGGTTTTAGAGATTTTGAAGCGTTTAACTTGTCATTACTTGCGAAGCAGTGTTGGCGATTGGAGCAAAACAAGTATTCTCCAAGTTAACTGGTGTTAAAGGCTCGTTATTTCCCACGTAGTTCTTTGTTAAATGCTGAAGGCGGAAGACAACCATCTTTTCTTTTGACTAGCTTACTTTGTGGTACGTGGAAGGAGCAGATGATAACAGAAATATTTTCACCTGTGAATGAGGCTTATATACTAAAAGAGCCATTGTGTAGAAGAACGGAGGATGTACTTATATGGAATGATTCTTTAGTTGGAAACTTCACGGTAAAATCTGCATTTTCTTTAGCGAGGTCAGAGCTGGGGAGAACTGTCATTCCAAGCTCACAAAGGGACCCCGTTCGGAGGAAGATTTGGAAGGCAAAGCTGATCGCAAAAGTGAAGATCTTCTTGTGGAGATTGCTTCGGGGTATACTTCCAACATCTGATGATTTAGGTATGAGAGGTCTTCCTACTAAGGTTAGATTTCCCAGCTGCAGTGAAAGTGATGAGACATGGAGTCGTCCTGTTTTCTTGCTGCCTTAGTAAACAGGTATGGCAGCAAGGTTTTCCTGCGGTTTAGCTTGCCTTAGAGGGGGATGGTGTTATGCTAGGTTCTTCATGGCACTGTTTGTTGGATTTGGAGTTGGAATGCTATGTACTATGGTTGATATGAATGAATGGAAACATGTGTTTGTATGAGGGATTCTGTAATACACCAGCAAATATTTTACAAAGGGCCATACAGAGGGTGGAAGAGGGTGGGATCGAGGCGCAGTTGACGAGGGTGATGGATAGGATTCAGCCCCCAAGATGGAATCCTCCACAGGGTGACGTGGTAAAGGTGAATGTCGATGCTACGTTTCGGGGTGATGATAACACAGCAGGGCTGGGTTTAGTAGTGAGGGATCAGAATGGCTCAGTTTCAAAATTGGCAGCTGTGACTAAAGCAGGACACTCGGAGGACACGTTATATGCTAAAGCGAAGGCAATCTTATGGGGCATGGAAGTAGCAAGGGATAAAGGCTTTAATCGGGTGATGATAGAGAGTGATTCTCTGTTGACCATTAATGAAATCACAAAAATAGGGCCATCCTTTTGGGCAGGGTGGAAATCTTGTGGAGTCTATTAAAGATCTAGTTATGCATTTCGATTTATGTTCGTTTCATCATGTTGGTGGACAGGCAAACACCCTAGCATATGAGATGGCAAAGGTGGGTTGTCAGGTAGGAGTCCAGCAGCTTTGTTTGAGCTCATTACCTCCTTTGGTTTGTAATTGTGATGTTCATTTTTTTTATGAAAGTGATTTCCATTTGCATTCAAGAAAAAAAAAAAAAATTGATTTTTAATCCTTGTCTTACAAATTAATTTGAATTCTTTTTCATTTTTAAATATTTTTCTAAAATATTAATATTACATATCAAATATTTTAATTATCTTTTTATAAATATTACACTTACAAGAAAAAATTGTAATTATCGCAAAGTTCAGGTTCAAATTTAAATGACTAGATTTTTAATTCAAAATGAAATAAAAAAAATAAATTCGGCTTGAATTACATCCCAATCCACCACTTAAAACTGATGGATAGAATGCATCCGCCGTCCCCATCTTTCACTTCCCCTCTTCTTCCTCTCTCCTTTCTCTTAGCCATGTGCACTAGCATGCTACAATAGCCCATATAAAACAATGTCCTCGCGAAGACAGATCATAGATATCTCATAACAAGGCTGTATGGTGGGCTGGACACCAATTTCTAAGTTAAAACCTCATCGAACAACCAAAAAGCCTTCACCGATGGCATTTGGTTCTATTTGAAGGAAGCTAAAAACCATGGATGTAAAGACTCAGATAAACAGAACATCTTTCTACAACTAGTCCTACATGGTTGTCTAGAGTTTAGACATTATCGTGATTACTTCAAAATCACCTAGTACTAAAGTTTGATCAACATTAGAAATACAGCTTCTCACTATGACAAAGCAAGAAGCAGAACAGTTATAATTAACACACAGACATCGCTACCATTAAAACGGTTAGTGATTACAAACAAACCATTTAGAAAGGAACTTAGACTGGTTGGTAGTCATCGTATCAGTGGTTACCATCACCATAGTAGTCATTGTCTATCAGTAATATGCCGGCTGATAAGCTGGTGCCAAACCATTACCATAACCCCCATATGCAGGATAGTTCATGGGAGCTCCAGGGTAAGAACCAGCAAGGGGAGGGGCTGCTTCTGGCGAGTAAGCATATGGATTGGTGGGTGGGCTCCTGCTTCCGTACATGGCAGGTAGGGATGGGTATGTTGGGACTGCAGCAGGGTACTGGGTGTGTGAGGGAGACCTGACAAATGTAGGAGGTGCAGGAAAGGAAGAGACATATGCATTCATCAAACGGCCAGCTTTAGCTGGAGGCATTGGACCAGCATTAGCCCGGGTTCGCTTGTTAGCAGGGACTGTAGCTGGCTTTCTCTTCTCAGTCTTGGTCTTCTCTAGCTGCTCAAGGCGTTTCTTGAGGTTTTCAGGTGAAAACTCAGCCTCCAGTTTGTACTCTTCAATGCACTTGATGACTGCCCGCAGTGCTGATTGCTCTTTGCGCACTGCGAGTTGCTGCAAAAATCAAGATAAAGACATTACTTAACACTGAAACGACGATGTGAAGAAAAATTTAAGAAAAAGGTAGTAACGGCCGATCAATCTCATCATCTTATTAGTCAATAGTTGATACCGACTATGGTATTACAGCACTAGTTGGGAAATGAAAAGGAAAAAAATAATTTAGATAGCTTTAATGCATGTTTCCTCGGATCTAATGCAGAGAAAATTTCACATCCCTAATGCCCACCACAGAAGGGAAACATGAAATGACAATATCATCCAGTACAAAAACATCACAGTTTAATTTTATCTCAACAAATAGGCAATAAAACAATAGAATAAAACATTCTGCTTAAAGCAAGCTGTATGAGCAAAACCAAGATCATAAATAGTAGAATAAAACAAATCATCAATATGAGAAAAGTGGGGTATACCGCAGCCCGGCCAGCATTATTGGGATCTTCTAAAATAGAAGATGCAGCCTTCTTTGCATCCCTCAAGAAAGCTTTCAGCAGGGGTGCAGGGGGGAACTTGTCCACAAGGCCAACTTCATAAGTGAAATGAACTGCATCAAGCTGCTGTCCCTTGCTGATCAGTTCTTCAATCATCTCTGTATAAAAGATTTAAAGGAATCAGAAAACCTATAGAAAAAACCCATAAAAAGCATCCGCAGAAGGACAATAGTCCGTTAAAAGCAATGTTTTTCAATGAAATGTTGACCATGTTTAAGGACTAAATTATGATATAGACATAAAAATACATTGCAAATTAGACACTGAATCTTTAATGATTTGAGTTATGAGAGCTACATCTATTTGATTCAATACCAACACCTCTAAATTCGCATTTACTCAGTAACAAACCAACAAAACTCTTGACTTCAACAAAAAACTTGATACAAATCCAATCCCATGAACATTTAGCTTCACCTATCCCAACATAAAGTTCTAGTTCTTATGCCATTTAAACAACTAGTAGGTACACTCTTTAAAATATGCAGTAGAAATCCCCAAAATGATTAAATTGCATCGATATATTAGTTCCCAAAAAGGTGCATTTAAGACATACCATATATCTTCCAAAAACACTAAGCAACAAAATGATATATATTATATTGGCAAATCTCCTACCAGTTAAATCACCATGAACAAATTACAGACGAGCATGAACCATCTGAAAAGCATGTACGCTTACAAAAGAAAAGGAACATGCTTTACCAACATCCTTGGGTATAAGTCACTAAATTATACTTGGCCAACTATCGCTCCTAGCTCTTCATTTTTGCTGGAGTACCTATGTCCAGCATACATCAAACCGGCATGCCTGTGGAGTTTTGAATCCAACCCGTCACCCGTGTAGGATGCACAAGGGTTTTTAACACTCACTACCAAATACAAAAAACAAATGAAATGCCCTAAAATTCTTATCTTTACAACTCTTAAGTTAGTTCCGACAGTTCTGCTTCGAGTTCTGAAATAAGCAGTTTGGACGCAATATCTTAGTGAGAGAAGAAATCCAGTGCTAAAGTTAAAAACCTGAGTCCTGAAACATATAAATTAAGCTACACAACGTCTGAAACTCTATCATACTCTCAATAACAGGAATTAAAGAAACAAAAACATTTATAAAAATTAAATGTAATTTAATCTAAAAAAAAAAAAAAATCCCCCTACCAGGCATCTTATCACCGAGACCAAGCGAAACTGCAAGTTTAGGCATTTGCTTCCTCCAAGCAGAACCAACAACAAGCTTCCTATAAAGCTCCAGATCCTCTTTCTTAACAATCCCAAATGTAACCAAATGTTGCAAAAATGTATGAACATCCGGAGTCCTAACATTCTCAATTCCTCCTCTCTCTTCAAGGCTCTTTTTCCACGTTTCTGCGATTTCTTTCGCCTTCTCCTTCACACTCGGCGTAACCAGCATCCTCGATTTTCCCATCACCGGATCAACCACCACCGGAATCAAGCTTTCCAGAATCAAAACACAAGCCCATCCTAAATCATTTCCTTTCTCATTCCCTCTTTTATCCACTGGAAATACCTCCGATATGGCCTCTATAACGAACCTCGCCGGATCGACGCATTCCGATAAAGCTGCCGGAATTTTTTCCCTTAGCAAATCAATTTCTTTCTTTTTGCCACTCACGAAATTCCAGAACTCTCTAGCTTTCATTTTCAAGCATGTTGATTTTAGGAGTTGCAAAAGGCCGTCTCCGTCGTCGACTTCGCCGTCGGGATTGTCTTCGTCGTCTTCGTTAAGGGTTTTCATGGCGGTTTTAGTATGGAACTCGACTCGATTGAGTGCGATCTTGACGCTGTCCTCGATGCTGAGTTCGCGCTTCTTGAGTGAGTCGAGTGAGGCCTTGGTCTCCGAGTCTAGCGTTTCAATTTTGCGTTTCAAGGCCTCCGATTTTCTCATCAGGTTTTGCTCGATTGAGTTTATGTGATCGGAGAGTTCTTTCCAAAGGAGAGTGCAGCTCGTCATCAGAGACGTTTGACGCTGGAATTCGTCGAAACTCGGCTGAGTTAACTCGGTCAACTCGCCTGGATCGGGGATCGACCCCATGGTTGTTGAACTTCTCTCTTTCTTTAACTCGTCCGGTGACTCAGTGGCTAAAACGAAAGAAAGAAAGAAAGCAAGAAAGAAAGAAGTGATTGGAAGCCCTAGCGATGGAGAAAACAGGAAGATAAAAGCTTAAACAAATGCTGACGTGGATATTTCAGAACAAGACACGTGTGACGGCGACTAGAAAATGATGGTAATGGTTCTCCCAACCTGACGCAGTAGGTGTGTGGGATAAGGGGTGAGCACTCAGGATGACGGAGCTAAAATGCACGGGAGGGTGAAGGTGCGTAGGATAAGAATAAGGGGGTGTTCGGTGGTGTTAAAAAAACAAGAGATTGAGTCAGGAATGCTTTCCCGGAAACCGAAGTCAGATCAGAAAAGAAAAAGAAAAGCAAACAAGGAAGAGAAAGAGGAAGAGAGAGAAGGGGGAAAAAGCTGGGGAAAGTAAAGGAGAGGTGGCCCGGTGGGCCGGTGGGAAGGGGAACTAAACATAACCACATGGGAAGAGTCAGAAAAAGTAGATAAGAGGAGAAAAAAATAGAAAAACTATTCAAGGTGAACGAGACAGAGAGGAAAATGGGGGAAAAGGAGAGGAAATTCTCTGCTGAATTCTGAATATGGGATTATGTGAACAGGGCAGGGCATGCGCATTTGTTTGTGTTAGGAGCAAAATAAAATAAAAATAACATCGTTAAAATAAGGTGACATGTGTCTCCAGTTAATATTAATAGGTGAATATGTCATTAAAAAACGAATTATTTCTTATAAATAGGGTTCAGGTATGATTTATAATTTAATTTAGATTCTACTTTTTGACTGAACTGAAATTCTGCCGAAATTTCGTTCTGACTTAAGTATCAGAGTGCTTACGCAGGAAAAGCCCTGCGTTCTTTTGATTATTCTGATTTTTACAGAGTTACGTGACCAAAGGATCAAAGTATTGACGTCAGTAATTCATCATTGTTGTGCTGTTCAACAATAATTGAAGTCGTCTGTGGGAAGCGAAAGAAAAGCTGGTGACTTTACAACAATGGTACGGACACGTTCGACAGCAATCAGAAATGAAGAAAGTGAAGATATGGCAAGCTCTCCACTGGACCGTGGAGAAGAGGTTCGGGAGGAGAATCTCATGATGATTATCCTTGTTGCAGAATTTGAGGACATGAGAAAACAGGAAGAGGAGACCGCCCAAGCCTTACTCGTGATGGTCGACCTGTTCAAAGGTGCCTTCCCGTATGTGAATCTTTCACCGGCTGTTCAGAACTTGGCGAAGCCAAGAACACAGAGAAGGAGTGCTTCGGGGGCTGGAGATATTGGGTGTGAGACTGCGGAGAGTTTAAGGTGTCAGGGTGCTGGAACCCCTGTGAGTATGGCTGCGGAAGACTTGTTGCCCGAGGTTGCGGAAGACTTGTTGCGCGAAGCCGTGGAGGGCCAGGATGCGCGAGACTCTGTCCGCGAGGTTGCGCCAGACCCATGCTGCCAGGATGCGAGAGAGTCTGTTGAAAGATTGGAGGGCCAGGATACACGAGACTCTGTCAGCGAGGTTACGCGAGACCTATGCCGCCAGGATGCGCTAGAGTCTGTTGAAAGATTGGTGCGCTAGGATGCGCGAGACTCCGTCCGCGAGGGTGCGCGAGACTCAGTTAAGGAATTAATACGCCAGGGAGCGCAAGATATTGGCTGCCAAGGTGCGCGAGGGTCTGTTCGCGATGGTCCGCAAGATTATTTCCGTGGGAGTACGGGACAAATGGACCGCCAGGGTGCGCGAGACCCTACTATGCGCCAGGGTGCGCAGGATTCCATTTGTGAGAATCCGCAAGATGATGACCGCCAAGGTGCGCGGGACCCTACGCGCGAGAGCATAGAATATCTGAGGCGCCGTAACATGGACTCACACGAAACTGCAGAAGGTTTGAGGCGTCCAGGTACAAGAGACGCTGCGCGGGAGATTGTTAGGGGCCAACAACACCCGAATGTAGGAGATCCTGAAAGTCCGACAGAGATAGATGCTGGACATATGGATGGTATAGGAGGCGTTGGGATGACGAGATCTTATATGGCAAGGAGAGGCTCAGAGGTAGATCCAACATGGAACCCCCTACTGAAATGGCAAATTTTCTATCCCGAACTGAGAGAAACCAAACTCATAATCTATACAGCAAGGGGGAAGAGACTGTTAATTGTGATCAAGCTGATTCGTGTAATACTGAAAAGATCCAAGATCGACCTACGCCTATGGCATAAGATGTTGTGGACATGAAGAGAATGGTTGAACAAATCTTAGAAGAGAAGAAGTTGGTTCCGATTGAAGATAACCAAAGACGAAGAATCCCATTCAGCGCAATGATCATGGGGAAACCACTACCTCCAAAGTTTAAAATGCCGCAAATAACAACATATGCCGAAAAGGTTGACCCTTCCGATCATGTCGAAAGTTATGAGTCATTAATGCTACTACATAGATGGGAGGATGAGATTATGTGTAGGGCATTCTCTCTAACCTTAACGGGCCACGCACTGAAGTGGTTCAACAACTTACCAGAAGGGTCTATTTCTTCCTTCAATCAGCTAAGAAGCGAATTTTTGAAAGCTTTTGGGTTAAATAGCCAGAAAAGAAAGGAACCCACTTATCTGCTCACCCTAAGGTAAGGAAACAAAGAATCGTTAAAGAGCTATGTAGATCGATTTCGGGATGCTACTCTTGATGTACGTGACCTAAAAGTGGGGATAACAGTGACAGCCATGTTACAAGGGACAAGGTCTGAAAAACTCCATGAATCATTATCCTTAGATCAGTCGACGACAGTCTCAGACTTATTCTCCAGAGCAAACAAGTACATCACTCAAGAGGAGGTGATGAAAACGATTCTGACAAAGGACTCTAAAGAAGGAAGGAAGCGGGAAAGAGAGCTTGAAGAGAAGAATATGGGGAGATCAGACAAATTCGACAAAGCCCCGAAGTTGAAGTATGCAAACTACACACGGTTTTTTGAACCGCGTGCTTCGATCCTAGCAGCGATCGAGAGAATCGAGATGCTTCAATTCCTTAGGAGAGGTGAGGGAAACTTGGGACGAGACCTCAGATCCTATTGTAGTTTCCACTCCGCTTTTGGTCATTCGACGGAGAAGTGTCGTGATCTGATGAATCAACTTGAGAAATTAGCTAAAGAAGGGCTGTTAGACCGATACACACAGAGAAACGAGAGGAATCAGTATCCTATGCATGATTGAGGAGACAATAGACCACGGGATAGACACAATGATAACAGAGCAAACAGAAGGAGGAATGAAGAAAGAGGAAATGGGGCAAGGCAGAGGGAACGTAGAAATCAGCAGATTGATAATGAGCATACAAGAGCCACAATTAATGTCATCTCTGGTGGGGAATACGTAGCTGGTACCTCATCCGCCTCACGGAAGGCTTACGCTAGGCAGGCATACCAGGTTCATTCTGTGATGAAAGTAGCTGAAGATGGAGAGATGATTACTTTCACGCCTGCTGATCAAGGAGATGTTATCATTCCACACGATGACCCTATGGTCATATCGACAATCGTGGCTAAGCATCCGATAGGTCGAATTCTAGTAGATAACGGGAGCTCGGTGCACCTCATCTACTGGAATTATTTTAAAAAAATGAATTTAAGTGAAGACAGGTTGAAGCCCGTAACTACTCCCCTCTTTGGCTTCATAGGAGAAAAGGTGAAGGTGGCAGGGTCAGTTGAACTACCTGTTACTCTGGGTGAAGACCTCAAAAGTGTTACAAGACAAGTCCTGTTTATGGTGGTCAAGTCAACCTCTTTAGCTTACAATGTTATCCTCGGGCATCCATTGCTGAGTGATATGAGAGCCATACTTTCCTCGTGTTATTTGTTGATAAAGTTTCTAACCCCCAGAGGTGTGGGGCAAGTAAGAGGAGATCAAAGGAGAGCGAGAACATGTAATGTCGTATCAACTACATGTAAGGGGGTTCAGAGGAAAGAAACACTTACTATCACAGAGCCATCCAAGCCAAAGCTTGTTAAGGAGATGGAAGAAATGAAGTTGGGGATTGATGGCGGAGAGAAGAAGGTGTGTATTGGAAGCCGATTGGAGCCCGAAATGAAGGAAAAAAATAGTGAAGTGCTTAAGAGATAATGCTGATATTTTTGCATAGACCCCTGTTGATATGCCTAGAATTGATCCGGAGGTTATTTGTCATGAACTCAACGTGCTGCCTGGGGCAAAACCTGTTAAACAAAAGAAAAGGAATTTCGCCCCTAAAAGGCAGCAAGTCATTGAAGTAGAGATAGATAAGCTGCTTGAGGCTGGATTCATTCGGGAAGTCTTGTATCCGGAATGGCTAGCGAATGTAGTAATGGTGAAGAAAGCCACCGAAAAGTGGAGAATGTTTGTGGACTTTACCGATTTAAATAAGGCATGTCCGAAAGACTCATATCCACTGCCTCGAATAGACAAGCTAGTTGATGAAACTTCAGGATATGAGTTTCTTAGCTTTTTGGACGCGTTCTTCGGTTATCATCAGATCCTAATGTACCCCGAAGATGAAGAAAAGACGTCTTTCATCACTGATAAAGGTACTTACTGTTACAGAGTGATGCCATTTGGCCTGAAAAACGCAGGTGCCACATATCAGCGTATGGTAAACAGAGTTTTTAAGGATCTACTTGGAGATACTATGGAAGCTTATGTGGACGACATGATTGTGAAAAGTCGGAAGAGGAATCTCATGCTTTGCAGCTATCTAAAGTTTTCATAGTTCTAAGGAAGTACCGCATGAAACTAAATCCCAACAAGTGTTCGTTCGGAGTCCAATCTTAGAAGTTTCTAGGATTCATGATAACCAACCGTGGGATCGAAGCCAACCCCAAAAAGGTCTAAGCCATTTTAGATATGAGGCCTTCAGTCACTTTTAAAGAGGTGCAGAGGCTGACGGGGAGGATAGCCGCACTAAATCGCTTCCTGTCAAAATCCGCCGAAAGGAGCTTATCGTTCTTCAAGACACTCCGAGGCTGGAAAAACTTTCAGTGGACTGAGGAATGTCAAGCGGCCTTTGAAGAATTAAAGCAGTATTTGAAAGAACTCCCATTGCTGTTAAGGCCTTTAACCGGGGAGCAGCTGTTTGTGTACCTTGGGGTAGGTGATAAAGTGGTCAGTGCAGTTTTACTGAGGAGAACCGCAGAAGGAGATAGGCCAGTTTATTATGTAGGCAAAGTGCTCTTGGAGGCAGAGATAAGATATCCGCAAGTTGATAGAGTAGCCTTAGCACTTGTCATAGCAGCCCAAAAACTACGCTCTTATTTTCAGGCACATTCTATAACTGTATTAACAGATCAACCGCTGAGACAGATACTCCAAAAGCCTGAGCATTCTAGAAGATTAGTGAAGTGGGTCGTCGAACTCGGAGAATATCATATTTCTTTTCAGCCTCGACAAGCTATCAAAGCACAAGCACTGGTGGATTTCATTATTGAGTGCACATGTCGAGAAGATACCAAGGAGGAAGAGTTGGAATGGTGGAAGCTATTTGTTGACAGAGCGTCAAGCGTCAGGGGAAGCGGAGCTGGCATTGTACTAATATCAGCAGAAGGGGAAACGTTAGAATATTCTCTACATTTTGATTTCCCTAGTTCCAACAATGTGGCTGAATACGAAGCGTTAATTTGTGGCATGAAACTTGCAAGGGAGCTCCAAGTTCGAAATTTACTAGCCCATAGCGATTCACAACTTGTCGTCAACCAATTCAAGGGGCAGTATGAAGTGCGGGAATCTACTCTCATTTCGTACTTGGAAAAGGTTCAGTGGTTAGCTCAATTATTTGACAATTTCCAGATAACTCAAATTGATCGATATGAGAATGGCCATGCTGACGCCCTATCTAAGTTAGCATTCTCCAAAGAAGCTACTGGGGGGTCCGTGAAAGTAGAAAAATTGGTAAAGCCGAGTATAGAAGAAGAAGAAAGGGTGTTAGAGATTGAAGTCGATTCTGGTTGGAGGACGACCATGAAGCAATATTTAATGGAGGGAACACTTCCTAGTGAAAAAGAAGCAGCTCGAAAAACGAGAATCCAAAGTGTAAAATTTACTTTGATCAACGGGGAGCTCTACAAAAGGGGATATACCATGCCACTGTTGAAGTGTTTAGGTCCAAAATAAGCCAACTACACATTGGCTGAAGTTCACGAGGGGATATATAGAGAGCATTTAGAAGCTCGAGCTTTGGTAACGAAAATACTCAGGGCAGGATTCTATTAGCCCACGCTCAAGCAAGATGCACTTGATAAGGTGCGGAGATGTGACAAATGCCAAAGATGTGCCCCCTTGACGACTGCCCCAGTATCAGCCCTTTAAAGTACATTTCAACCCACACCGTTTACCCAATAGGGCTTGGATATACTCGGACCATTCCCAGTAGCTACTGGTCAACGAAAGTACTTGTTGGTAGCAACAGATTATTTTACTAAATGAATAGAAGTAGAGTCACTGGCCATAATTACTGAGAAGAAGGTTGAAGCAATGGTTTGGAAAGAGATAATCTGCCGATTTGGAATTCCAAGGATCTTGAACATAGATCATGGGAAGCAGTTTGATTGTGATGCATTTCGAAATTTCTGCAAGGGGCAAAGATTCAACTCAGGATATCCTCAGTGTCATATCCACAAGCTAATGGTCAAGTAAAAATCAGTAACAGGACCATACTTCATGGCCTCAAGACTCATCTGGACAAAGCAAAAGGGGCTTGGGTGGATGAGCTGCCTAGTATTCTATGGGCATACAGGATGACGAGTCGGGTGCCGACAGGGGAAACACCGTTCAGCCTAGTATACTGAACTGAAGCTTTGATACCTGTAGAAGTCGGAGCTGTCTCGCCAAGGATAATTCTCTATGTGCAAGAAGTGAATTCCCAGGGGTTACGAGAGAATCTGGATTTGCTTGACAAGCAACGAGATCTTGCCGCTATATGGCTAGCTGCTTACCAACAAAGGGTTGCTCGTTATTACAACTCTCGTGTAAAAGACAAACCCCTACGTGAGGGAGATCTGGTACTGCGAAAGTCGATCATCACCAACGCCTTAAAAGAAGACGAAAAGTTCAGAGCAAATTGGGAAGGGCCTTACAGAATCAGGAGAATGATCGGACCTAGTACATGTATCTTGAAAAGTTTGCAAGGCAAAAAAATAGCAAAGAGCTAATCACCTGAAGCCATACTGGCAATGAAATTTTTATTTTTATTTTATGTCATTGTCAAAACTATGAATTGAAATTTCACTTATTGAATGATGATTTATTAAATATTTTATTTCATATTAAGACTTTCAGCTATATTCAGTGTATAGGCTTGAAGTGAAAAATGCGCGAGGTATGCCACGAAGAAAATGTGCAAGGGCTTGAAGCGAAAAATGCGGGAGGTAAGCCACGCACTAAAGATAAAGAGCTTGAAGCGAAAAATGCGCGAGGTAAGCCACGAAGAAAATGTGCAAGGGCTTGAAGCGAAAAATGAGCGAGGTAAGCCACGCACTCAAGATCAAGGGCTTGAAGCGAAAAATGCGCGAGGTAAGCCACGCACTCAAGATCAAGGGCTTGAAGCGAAAAATGCGCGAGGTAAGCCCCACACTCAAGATCAAGGGCTTGAAGCGAAAAATGCGCGAGCTAAGCCACGCACTCAAGATAAAGGGCTTGAAAGCGAACAATGCGCAAGGTAAGCCACCGGTATAAAAAGAACATGTAAAAACAAGCTATAAGGGAAACTTAAAACAAGAATATGCAAAGTAAATTGACTTATCAATATGTATTTCATAGAAAAAGTAAAACTTCCTATGCATATAGTCTCAAAGTTCTTAGTACAGATAAAATAACGTTGGCAACAAAAGAAAAGAAGAAAAGAACTAAAATTATTCATTAGCCGATGGAGGAGTGCCTTCGCCCGAAACATCTAATTCATTGCTGTCTAAATCACCTAGTGCATCAATTACTCCTGATTGCGGACGAGGTTCCTAAGGGCCCGATAGATTGAAAAAATCGTCATGGGCCCCCTTCTCAAGATAGGTCTCGAAATCCTCATTACCGGGCTCATAATTTGTCCAACCGCGAAACTCGCTGGTATAGTCCTCCAACTGTTTCGACCACTGCAGCTCAGAAAAAGTTTCTACCGATCTCTCTTTTTCTAGCCAAGAACGCGCCATATAGAAACCATATTTCACGAAGTCAGTAGCGAATAACAACTTCCTGTCATGGCAGTCTTGTGATAAACGGTACTCCCTAACAGCTTCGAAACGAATCTCGTTTCGCACGTCTTGGCTAACTGAGGAAGACGAAGGTCCTCTATGTGAGCTAGAGACTTCTTCTTTTAACCGCATATGGTCAGACTTCAGCTTGTCATAATTAGTTTGGAGATCTTGTAACTTTAGCAGAACTGAGTTTAGCTCCTCTTAAGTTACAGTTAGGGACTCTTTGTATTCATTAGACCTCTCTTGCTCCTTGGCAAAATCCTCTTGAAGGTAAAAATGGCTGAGATTCAGATCTTCTTTCTCCTTCTTTAGTCGATCGAGTTGCTCGGGAAGCCTCTTGTATTAGTTCCTCTCAGTGAGCCACTCAGCCTTCTCAGCCTTCAACTGGTGGAGTTCAGCATCCGTCCGAGTCCTATATGCCCGATATCGAGCATTACAAGCAATCACTTGCTGGGCTGTCTGAAAATGTAAAAAAGATCAAAAGGTCAGTTAAGAAAATAAAGAATAAAAAGAGAGACAGAGAGGGAAGATAGACTAAGGAGATACCATCATGGCCAAATAATCGGCTCGGTCCTCGGACTGAGGAAAACTCTTAAACAACTCCGCCTCATCTCTAAGGAGTATGGTTGACCAACCTATCTGAGATGCCACACCAGGGTCATGAATTGAGTCGTTATCATTAACGCCTGGATATACTACGAAATTTTACCTATGGATCGCCACGCCACCGTCAACCACATATCTGGAAGTGTTAAGTTCCGCGACTGGAGGGAACACTGATGTATCTCTCATGGACGACTCGATGAACAAACATCGTCTCCCAATTCGAGACGGGTGAGTTGTGTTGCACGCGGCTCGATTAGCTCGATGATGCTCTTCCATCTCAAGATCTAGAAGCTGGGGATCCACGGTTGGCTATTTCCCCTATCTTGACCACGAGAATCGGATCCCTCAGGAAGAGAGGGAAGTAGAGCTTGAGAAGACCCCGACCTTTCACCTCAAGAATCTGGGACAAAAGCGTCAGCATGGCTTCGGGACTCTCGAGCATGGTCTCGTTGACGTCTGTGCTTAGGAGGACGGGCAACTCTAGTAGTATCCTCATCACCTCCTCGCCGACCGAAAGCTCTTCTAAGTGGGTCCATTCCTGGAAAAAGAACAGAAAAATAAAAGTCAAAACAAACAAGAAGAAAATGGACAGTAATTTATGCAATGAAATGCGATATGAAATCACTCGAATCTAAATAATCATCAAGAAAGTGGATGTTAGCTAAGCTCTCATCCGTGGGCAATTCTAAAAAAGGGCTGCCAAAAGCCTCACCCTGGCCCCAATCTAAATTCTCCTCGAACTCTTCCTCCGAAGGGTCGGTGGGATTACCCACACCTTGACTTCCCTCGGGTAAATCAGACGAAAAAGAGGGCTCGGGTATGAAAACTGGGTCAACAGAAGCGCATCCCCAACCCGCAACAGTTATGTTCTCCGGAGTTAACATCGAAAGCAAAGCGTCCTCTCATCTACTTGAAGCTGAGAAACAATGGGACCATTTGCATCTCTTAAATTAGCTATAGGGCTAAGATTAGAAGGTCTACAACAACTCCATCGTGTAGAAATATTTAAAGTCAGAGGAACCTCAACAATAAGCTAATCAGAAGCATAATTATGAAGCTTAGAAGGAGGTTTCCCAAAAAGTTTATTACTCTGACCTCTCCCAAAGACTTTTTGAATACAAAAACGTGTCGAATTACGAACACTATAGACTCTAAAAAAGGAGTTAAATAAAGGGATAGTAGGCCTAACATTAAGTTTATGGCATATAATTGTAAATCTTACAACTTGAGTCCATCCATTGGGGTGAAGTTGAGCGGGGACTATGCCATAGTGCCGAAGAAAAATAACTCTGAATTCAAGAAGAGAAAAATGAAATCCAAATTCCAGCGAAGCCCAATGTATAGGAACATCACTACTAACGGATTGGGGAGCGCGCTCAGTAGCATTGGGAAGCTTGTAAGTATAACATTCCGGGAGACGAAAGATACTTCTAAGTTGTTTAAGATCAGACTCTCTAAGCCTAGAATAAGGATTTAAAACTATTTCTTTTCCACGACCGTGCCCGGGCATTAAATAAGCAAGATACTAAAGACAATCAAAGATTTTGGCTACCTTCGGTAGTAGCTGCCGCGAGGGTTCAGATGACGCGAGGGTCTACCCTTCCGCAAAGTAATTGCCGCGAGGGTCCAATGCCGCGAGGGTCCAGATGCCGCGAGGGTCCTGTGCCGCGAGAGTGTACCTTGTCGCGAGAATCTACCCTTTCGCAAAGTGATTGCCGCGAGGGTCTAATGCCGCAAGGGTCCAGACGTCGTGAAGGTCACATGCCGCAAGAGTCTACCTTACCATGAGAGTCCACCCTTCCGCAAAAGTATATGCCGCGATAGTCAGAGTTTCGCGAGACTTTGCCGCAAGACTATGCCGCGAGACTTTGCCGCAGGACTGTGCCGCGAAACTATTGTGAGAGAATTTGCCGTGAGAGTCTGCTATAGGAATGCGAAATCTGCGAGAAAAATGAAGCCTGAGCCTTCACTCTCACGCTATATATACGTGCCGATAGTGATGACGAGAAAACAGGGCACTTTTCCGCATTTTGTGGCTTGCGAAAGAGTGATGAGCAATTAGTATGAGCAAAATAAAATAAAAATAAAAATAATAATATTACACGTCGTTAAAATAAGGCGCCACGTGTCTCCAGTTAATATCAATGGGCGAAAATATCATTAAAGAATGAATTATTCCCTATAAATAGGGTTCATATATGATTTATAATTTAATTTGGATTCCACTTTTTGACTGGACTGAAACTCTACCGAAATCTTGTTATGATTTAAGTATCGAAGTGTTTACGCAGGGAAAGCCCTGCGTTCCTCTGATTATTCTGGTTTTTGCAGAGTTACATGGCCAAAGGATCAAAGTATTGACGTCAGCAATTCTTAATTGTTGTGTTGTTTAACAACAGTTTGTTATAAAAATCACATCATAGATTGAATAAGATTTTTTTTCCCGAAGTGAACATGGAAAAAATATAAATTATAAAATGTTTTTAATATTATATTATATATAAAATTAATTTTTATTTATGTTTCTTAACTATGCTAATTTTAAAAAAAAAATTAATTTGATAAAAATTTAAATAAATTTTTTTTATCTTTACTCAAAATTTTAATAAAACGTTACATGTTAAGGTAATTCTTTAAGATAAATTTCAAGGTTTATTTTTGACGGTGAAATCCTTTTCTCAAGAGATTATAGTTTGTTAATATGGTCTTGACTCAATAACAAAAAAAAAAGTTTTAAAATTTTAAGATATCAAGTTCGAATCTTATTAAAGGGTACGATTTATTTAATTTATTGTTATTATTTATATAACTAATTATTGTTATTTGTATTTGTCAGAATTATCGAACCATCAAATGTATTTAATTTTGAATAAAAAATATTACTTTTTAAAAAAGAGATGTATAGTTTGAACACATGATCATGATGTGAATATTAAATATGCAAAAAGTTAGGTGATCAGTTTCCCCAGTTGGCGTTTACAAATTACATGATGGTTGAAATATCCATTATGATTTTGGCTTCCATTTCCTCCCTTGGTTTCAAATTCAAAAGTTTGATATATGAAAAAGCATCCGTGTGCTTTGTCCTTAGGAACTTGCAGTTTGATCTTGAGGATAAATTCTCAATTAAGACTTAATTTATGAATTGATCACTAATTAATTTTGATAATAACTGATTTTGGATTTCAGTACCCTGTTTTAATGTTAGTCAGGAAGAAAGATAGTTCTCAATGTGTCTTAATATGGGGAATTATAATTCTGAATTTAGCATCACAAAAAAAAAATTGTGAACAAACCATTAAAATTGAATTAAAAAAAAATCAAATGAGTGATGTTTGGGCATGATTGGATGGCTGTATGTGTGAAAAAAAAAATATGAATTTGTCAAGGATTAAAAATGGACTTTAAAATGCATAATGCAATGCAAGGGTGGGTCTATAGATGTAAAAGTTGACATGTTATTAGGAGATGGACAATTGGCCATGAAAACAATTTCAATTGACAAGAAAGATTCCAACTAAAATATTTATGAAAAAGACATACTGATTATTCTTCAAATGCTACTAACTGCACTAACACATACCACATCCTCCTCGTCGTCGTTGTCATCATTGTTTATCTTTTAGATATTTATTCATTTGCCAAAATACCGCCAACAAAGACTATAGCCACCAACCTACTGCTATAACACCAAGAGGGGTTATTTATTCCACTTACAAGCCCTCCCATTGGCAACGCGGATTCTTAATCCAAATCCACCCACCCTCATTGTATTTTTCTTGAAATCACTTTGTTCGAGAAAAAAAAAAAAATACTAGGTGAGTGTATTTTTTTTTTTTTTTCATTTGAAGATATAGCAGATATCAATAAAAATTTATATTAAACTTCTAGATAGTTCATTGAAAAAAATTATTGACAACAGAGTCGAATATATATTTTATAAGCGAAGTTGATATTTTTTATAACTTAATCAATCTTTTTTGATAAATAAATTTATATTTAATTATTTTTGTACGTTTATATTTATTTATGATAATTTTAACTTATTTTTACTTAAAAATGATAATGTTAACTTATTTCATGTCTATTGATATTAAGTTTAAATTTATTTTTATGTGTTTATATTTAATATCATATGTTTATATTTTTAGATATTAAATTTATATTTTTTTCTTATGTTTATGTTTTTTATTATGTAATTACGTTTATTGATATTAATTTTATGTTATTTTCATATGTTTATAATACTTTTAATATGAAAATAAATTTAAAATGAGTATAAATAAATTAACCTTATACTAAATTCAATCTTACTGTAAAATTTTTCCTAATACTATTATTTTCTTTCTTTCCAAGTTACTACCATCTTATAACATTGAAGATTTAACTTAACAGTAGAACATATCATTATGCTCCTTCAAGAAATTTAAAACTTCTAACTTAATTTTAAAGTATTAAATTCAAATTTTATAATGAACAAAATTAAAGAAAAAACAACTCATTATGTAATCTAATCACACGTAATAAATTAATAATTTTATGTCATGTGTCTTATCATATAAATTATACATGACCATGAATGATGACATAATATTGCGTTAATTCATAAAATTTAAAATATTTTTTACTAAAAATATCATTAAAATTTTCAACTAAAGAAATATTATGATATAATTTAATATATTATATAAAATTTATAGGCTAATAATACATAAATATAAACTTATAAATTAAATTTTATAGAGATAAAAAAAATTCATAAAAGCATGAGTCGGCAAATGATGTGACCTGATGTAAACCACTAATCGCGTGATTCAAAGCCAAGGTTAAATGGTTCATAATAGTTCACAAAAACCATTATTGACAAGAATGAAACTTGCATGCACAACTTGAGCAAAATGCTTCTTTACGTTAAGGATCATAACCCATCGTATTCAATAACGTTCAATTTACCTTCAAGCTATCATCCTAAAGCGACTTGGCAGTGAATCCTAAGCGAGTGATTTGATCAGATGCAATGGCGGAGTTAGGAATATTATTTAGTGGAAGCTTAATTCAATGTACTAAATTATAAAATAACGACAACAACAATAATAAAAACAACTCAAAATTTCCTAATCAGTCATAATTGTTAAAATTTGGCAATTGTAAATAATAATAGTAATAGTAATAATAATAAATAAATAAATAAAAAAACCTTAAACTTTTGCATCCAATCATAATTATAAAAAATTTTACTATTGTAATTGTTGTTGAATAGAACAACAATAATGAATTGCTGGCGTCAATATTTCGATCCTTTAGCCATGTCACTCTGCAAAAATCAGAACAATCAAAGGAGCGCAGGGAATCTCTGTGTAAACACTCCGATGCTTAAGTCAGATAGAGATTTCTGCAGAGTTTCAGTATATTCCAAAAGTAAAATCTCAATTAGGTTAAAAGGTCATACATATACCCTATTTATAGGGAACAATTTGTTCTTCAATGACGCATTTGCTCAGTAATATTAACTGTAGGTATCTAGGGATAAAATTGTCCGAAGCTGAGTATTAAATACAGAGTCTATTTTCGTCTGTATTTGATTTTAGCGTGACACGTTGCGCTTTATCTGAACGACACATCATATTATTATTTTCTATTTTTTACATTTTATTTTGCTCATAACAATTGCTCCCACTTTTGCGAATCATTAAACGCGGAAGAGTAACTGTTTTCTCATCGTCACTGTCGGCACATATATATAGCGTGAGAGTGAAAGCTCAGACTTCATTTTCCTCGCGGATTCAGCGGATCTTTAACGGTAAATTCTCTCGTCCTAGTCTCGCGGCACATCCCTGCGGCATACTCCTGCGGCATAGTCTCCTGGCACTTAAGACCCTCACGGCCCTTAAGACTCTCACGACAAGTGACCATCACGGCACTAAGACCCTCACGGCACTTAAGACTCTCACAGCACTTGAGACCCTCACGGTAAGTGACTCTCACGACACTTAAGACCCTCACGGCAAGTGACCCTCACGGTACTTGAGACCCTCACGGCCCTTGAGACCCTCACGGCACTTGAGACCCTCACGACACTTAAGACCATTGCTCCCTCGGATCCTCTCGGCCTTTGTTATCGAAGGTAGCCAGAATCTTCCACTATTTTTGGCATCTTGTCTTTCCTAATGGCTAGGCATGGTCGTGGAAAAGAAATAGTTTTAGACCCTTATTCTAGGCTTAGAGAGTCTGATCTTGAGCAATTTAGAAGTATCTTTCCTCTTCTTGAAGGTTATGTTTATAGGCTTCCAACTGCAACTGAGCGCGCTCCCCAATCTGTTAGTAGTGGTGTTCCTGTACATCGGGCTTCACTGGAATTCAGATTTCGTTTTCCTCTTCCCGAATTTGGAGTTATTTTTCTTCATCACTATGGCACAGTTCCCACTCAACTTCACCCCAATGGATGGGCTCAAGTAGTAGGGTTTACGATCGTATGTCATAAACTCAGCGTCAGGCCTACTATCCCATTATTTAATTCTTTTTTCAGAGTCCGCAGTGTGCGTAATTCTACACGTTTTTGCATCCAAAAAGTCTCTGGAAGGGGTCAAAGTAATAAACTTTTCGGGAAACCTCCTTCTAAGCTTCATAACTATGCTTCAGATTGGTTTATCGTTGAGGTTCCTCCGTCTTTAAATATTCCTACTCGATGGAGTTGTTCTGGACCTAATAATCTTAGTCTGATTGTTAATTTAAGAGACACATATGGTCCCTTCATTTCTCAGCTTCAAGTAGAGGATGAGGATGCTTTGCTATCGGTATTAACTCTAGAGAACATAACTACTGCGGGTTGGGGATGCGCTTCTGTTGACTCAGCTTTTACACACAGGCCTTCTTCTCCGTCTGCTTTTCCTGAGGGAAGTCATGGTGTGGGTAGTCCCACTGATCCTTTGGAGGGAGAATCCGAGGAGAGCTTAGATTGGGGTCAGGGCGAGGCATTTGGCAGCCTTTTTCTAGAATTACCCACGGATGAGAGCTTAGCTAACATCCATTCCCTTGATGATTATTTAAATCCGGGTGATTTCATATCGCATTTCGTGGCATAAATGACTGCCCATTTTCTTCTTGTTTATTTTGACTTTTGTTTTTTTATTCTTTTTTCAAGAATGGACCCACGTAGAAGCGCTTTTAGACGACGAGGAGCTGATGAGGATGCTACTAGAGTTACCCGTCCTTCCAAGCGTAGACGTCAATGAGATCAAGCTCGAGAGTCTTGAAGCCATGCTCATGCTTCTGTCCCGGACTCTCGAGGCGAAAGGTCGGGGCCTCCCAAAGCTTCACTTCCCACCCCTCCTGAGGGATCCGGTTCTCATGATCGAGATAGGGGGAAACAGCCAGCCGCGGATCCCCAGCTTCCGGATCTTGAGATGGAAGAGCATCATCGGGCTAATCGAGCCGAGTGCAACACAACTCGTCCGTCTCGAATTGGGAGACGATGTTTGTTCATTGAGTCGTCCATGAGAGATACACTAGCGTTTCCACCCGTCGCGGACCTTAACACTTCTAGATACGTGGTCGACAGTGGTGTGGCGGTTCACGGGTAAGATTTTGTAGTGTATCCAGGCGTTAACGACAACGACTCAATTCACGACCCTGGTGTAGCAGCCCGGATGGGTTGGTCGACCATACTCCCTAGAGATGAGGCAAAGTTGTTCAAGAGTTTTCCCCAATCCGAGGACTGAGCTGATTATTTGGCAATGATGGTATCTATTTAGCCTGTCTTCCTTCTCTATTTCTCTCTTTTTATTCTTTGCGGCATTTTCTTGACTAATCCTGTGATTTTCCTTGCATTTTCAGACAGCCCAGCAAGTGATCGCTTACAATGCGCGATATCGAGCTTATAGGACTCGGGCTGATGCTGATCTTCAACAATTGAGGAGTGTGAAGGCTGAGTGGCTTACTAAGAGGAACAAATACAGGAGGCTTCCTGAGCAACTCGATCGTCTGAGAAAGGAAAAAAAGGATCTAAATCTCAGCCACGTTCGCCTTCAAGAGGATTTTGCCAAGGAGCAAGAGAGGTCCAAGGAATACAAGGAGTCCTTAACCGTAACTCAAGAGGAGTTAGACTCAGTTATGCTAAAGTTACGAGATCTTCAAACTAATTACGATGAGCTGAAGTCTGATAATATGCAGTTGAAAGAAGAGATTTCTAGCTTACGCAGAGGGCCTTCGTCTTCCTCAATTAGCCAGGACACTCGAGACGAGATTCATTCCGAAGCTGTACGGGAGTACCGTTTATCACAAGACTGCCATGACAAAAAGTTGTTATTTGCTACCGGCTTTGTGAAATATGATTTCTATATGGCGCTTTCCTGGCTAGAGAAGGAGAGATCAGGAGAGACCTTTTCTAAGCTGCAGTGGTCGACACATTTGGAGGACTATACCGGCGAGTTTCGCGGTTGGACAAATTACGAGCCTGATAAGGAGGATTTCGAGACTTATCTTGAGAAGGGGGCCCATGAAGATATCTCCAATCTATTAGGCCCTTAGGCGCCTCACCCGCAATCAGGAGTGATTGATGCTCTGGGTGGTTTAGATGGCGATGAATCCGATGCTTCGGGTGAAGGCACTCCTCTACCAGCTAATGAATAGTTTTAGTCATTTTCTTTTTTCTTTTGCTGTCAACATTCTTTCATTTGTACTAGAGACTTTGATGCTATATGTATAGGGAGTTTTACTGAATTAATAAATCAATTTGCTTTGCAAGATCATGTTTTAAGTTTCCCTTATTGCTTATTCTTGCATATTATTTTTATCTCGGTGGCTTACCTTGTGCATTTTTCGCTTCAAGCCTTCTTTCTTTAATGCTTGGCTTACCTCGCTCATTTTTCGCTTCAAGTCCTCTATCTTTAGTTCTTGGCTTACCTCGCGCATTTTTCGCTTCAAGCCCTTTATCTTTAGTGCTTGGCTTACCTCGCGCATTTTTCGCTTCAAGCCCTTACACATTTTCTTCGTGGCTTACCTCGCGCATTTTTCGCTTCAAGCCCTCTATCTTTAGTGCTTGGCTTACCTCGGGCATTTTTCACTTCAAGCTATTGCACATTTTCTTCATGGCTTACATCGCGCATTTTTCGCTTCAAGCCCTTACACATTTTCTTCGTGGCTTACCTCGCGCATTTTTCGCTTCAAGCTCTCTATCTTTAGTGCTTGGCTTACCTCGTGCATTTTTCTCTTCAAGCCCTTGCACATTTTCTTCGTGGCTTACCTCGCGCATTTTTCGCTTCAAGCCCTTACACATTTTCTTCGTGGCTTACCTCGCGCATTTTTTGCTTCAAGCCCTCTATCTTTAGTGCTTGGCTTACTTCGCGCATTTTTCGCTTCAAGCCCTTGCACATTTTCTTCGTGGCTTACCTCGCGCATTTTTCGCTTCAAGCCCTCTATCTTTAGTGCTTAGCTTACCTTGTGCATTTTTCGCTTTAAGCCCTTGCACTGAATATAGCTGAAAATCTTGAAAATATTTAATAAATCATTATTCAATAAGTGAAATTTCAATGCATAGCTTTGACAATAGAATAAAAATAAAAATAAACATTTTATTGCCAGTATGGCTTCGGGTGACTAGCATTCCACGTCTTTGTTATTTTCTTGCCTAGCAAACTTTCCAAGATGCAAGTACTAGGTCCGATCATTCTTCTGACTCTGTAAGGCCCTTCCCAATTTGCTCTGAACTTCCCGTCTTCTCTTAATGCGTTGGTGATGACCGACTTCCGCAGCACGAGATCTCCTTCACGTAGGGGTCTATCTTTCACACGGGAGTTATAATAATGAGCAACCCTTTGTTGGTAGGCAGCTAGCCGTATAGCAACAAGATCCCGCTGCTCGTCAAGCAGATCCAGATTCTCTCGTAATCCCTGGGAATTCACTTCCTGCACATAGGGAATTATCCTTGGCGAGACAGCTCTGACTTCTACAAGTATCAAAGCTTCAGTTCCATATACTAGGCTGAACGACGTTTTCCCGGTCGATACACGACTCATTGTTCTGTATTTTCATAGAATGCTTGGCAGCTCATCCACCCAGGCCCCTTTTGCTTTGTCCAGACGAGTCTTGAGGCCATGAAGTATGGTCCTGTTACTGATTTCTGCTTGGCCGTTAGCTTGCGGATATGCCACAGAGGATATCCTGAGTTGAATTTTCAGCCCATCACAGAAATTTCAGAATGCATCGCAATCAAACTGCTTCCCATGATCTACGTTCAAGATCCTTGGAACTCTAAATCGGCAAATTATCTATTTCCAAACCATCGCTTCGACCTTTTTCTCAGTAATGGTGGCTAGAGGCTCTGCTTCTACCCATTTAGTAAAATAATCAGTGGCTACCAGCAAGTACTTTCGTTGACCCGTAGCCACTGGGAATGGTCCAAGTATATCAAAACCCCATTGGGCAAACGGCGTAGGCTTGAATATACTTTGAAGGGTCGATATTGGGGTAGTCATCATGGGGGCGCATCTTTGACATTTGTCACATCTTCGTACCTTATCAAGTGCATCTTGCTTGAGTGTGGGCTAATAGAATCCTGCCCTGAGTATTTTTGCTGCCAAAGCTCGGGCTCCTAAGTGCTCTCCACATATCCCTTCGTGGACCTCAGCCAATGCATAGTTGGCTTGTTCTGGACCTAAACACTTCAACAACGGCATGGCGTATCCCCTTTTGTAGAGTTCTCCATTAATCAAAGTAAATTTTACACTTTGAGTCCTCATTTTTTGGGCTGCTTCTTTTTCACTAGGAAGTGTTCCCTCCATTAAATACTGTTTCATTGTCGTCCTCCAATCAGAACCGACGTCAATCTCTAACACCCCTTCTTCTTCTTCTACACTTGGCTTAACCAATCTTTCTACTTTCACTGCCCCTCCAGTAGCCTATTTGGAGGATGCTAACTTAGATAGAGCGTTGGCATGTCCATTCTCGGATCGGTCAATTTGGGTTATCTGGAAATTGTCAAATAATTGAGTTAACCCCCGAACCTTCTCCAAGTACAGAAAGCGAGTAAATTCTCGTACTTCATACTGCCCTTTGAATTGGTTGACGACAAGTTGTGAATCGCTATGAGCTAGCAAATTTTGAACTTGGAGCTCCCTTGCAAGTTTCATGCCACAAATTAATACTTCGTATTCAGCCACATTGTTGGAACTAGGAAAATCAAAACGTAGAGAATATTCTACGATTTCCCCTTCTGGTGATGTTAGCACGATGCCAGCTCCGCTTCCCCTGGCGCTTGACGCTCCATCAACAAATAGCTTCCACCAGTCCAACTCTTCCTCCTTAGTATCATCTCGACACATGCATTCAACAATGAAATCTGCTAGAACTTGGGCTTTGATAGCTTGTCGAGGCTGAAAAGAAATATCATACTCTCCGAGCTCTACTGCCCACTTCACTAACCTTCCAGAATGTTCAGGCTTTTGGAATATCTGTCTCAGCGGCTGATCTGTTAATACAATTATAGAGTGTGCCTGAAAATAGGGGCGTAGTTTTCGGGCTGCTATGACATTTGCTAAGGCTACTCTCTCAACTTGGGGATATCTTGTCTCTGCCTCCAGGAGCACTTTGCTTACATAATAAACAGGCCTATCTCCTTCTGCGGTTCTTCTCAGCAAAGCTGCACTAACCGATTTATCGTCTATTCTAAGGTACACAAACAGCTGCTCCCCGGTTAGAGGCCTTGACAGTAATGGGAGTTCTTTTAAATACTCCTTCAATTCTTCAAAGGCTGTTTGACATTCTTCAGTCCACTGAAAGTTTTTCCCAACTCGGAGTGTCTTGAAGAACGGTAAGCTCCTTTCGGCTGATTTTACAGGAAGCGGTTTAGTGCGGCTATCCTCCCTGTCAGCCTCTGTATCTCTTTATCTGTAACTGGAGGCCTCATATCTAAGATGCCTTGGACCTTCTTAGGGTTGGCTTCGATTCCACTGTTGGTTATCATGAGCCCCAAAAACTTCCCAGATTGGACTCTGAACGAACACTTGTTGGGATTTAGTTTCATGTGATATTTCCTCAGAACCGTAAAGACTTTAGATAGCTGCGAAGCGTGAGATTCCCCTTCTCTACTTTTCACAATCATGTCGTCTACATAAGCTTCCATTGTAACTCCGAGTAGATCCTTAAAAATTCTATTTACCATACGCTGATATGTGGCACCTACGTTTTTCAGGCCAAATGGCATCACTCTGTAACAGTAAGTGCCTTTATCAGTGATGAAAGACGTCTTCTCTTCGTCATCTTGGTGCATTAGGATCTGATGGTAACCGGAGAAAGCGTCCAAGAAGTTAAGAAACTCGTATCTGAAAGTTTCATCTACTAGTTTGTCTATTCGAGGCAGTGGATACGAGTCTTTCGGACATGCCTTATTCAGATCTGTAAAGTCCACACACATTCTCCACTTTTCGGTGGCTTTCTTCACCATCACTACATTTGCTAGCCATTCCAGATACAGGATTTCCCGAATGAATCCAGCCTCAAGCAACTTGTCTATCTCTTCTTCGATGATTTGATGCCTTTCGAGGGTAAAATTCCTTTTCTTCTGTTTGATAGGTTTAGCCCCAGGTAGTACGTTAAGTTCATGACAGATGACCTTTGGATCTATTCCAGGCATATCGATAAGGGTCCATGCAAAAACATCGACATTATCTCTCAAGCAGTTTACTATTTCCTCCTGCGTTTCTGGCTTCAATCGGCTTCCGATATATACCTTCTTCTCCTCGCCATTAACCCCCAGCTTCACTTCTTCCATCTCTTCAACAGGCTTTGGCTTCGACGGTTCTGTGATAGTAAGAGTTTCCTTCCTCTGAATCCCCTTACATGTAGTCGATGCAACGTTACATGTTCTTGCTCTCCTTTGGTCTCCTCTAACTTGTCCCACACCTCTGGGGGTTGGGAATTTCATCAGCAGATAACACGGGGAAAGTATGGCTCTCATATCGCTCAATAACGGATGCCCGAGAATAATATTGTAAGTTAGAGAGGTTGACCTGACCGTCATAAATAGGACCTGTCTTGTAACATTCTTAGGTTCTTCACCCAAAGTAACAGGCAGTTCGACTGACCCCGCCACCTTCACCTTTTCTCCTGTGAAGCCAAAGAGGGGAGTAGTTATCGGCTTCAACCTGTCTTCACTCAAATTCATTTTCTCGAAACAATTTCAATAGATGAGGTTTACCAAGCTCCCATTGTCTACTAGAATTCGTCCTATCGGATGCTTAGCCACTACCGTCGATATAACCATAGGATCGTCATGTGGAATGATAACATCTCCTTGATCAGCAGGTGTGAAAGTAATTGTCTCTCCATCCTCAGCTACTTTCATCACAAAATGAACCTGGTATGCTTGCCTAGCATAAGCCTTCCGTGAGGTGGATGAGGTGCCTGCTATGTACTCCCCACCAGAGATGACATTAATTACGGGTCCTGAAGGCTCATTATCAATCTGCTGATTCCTACGTTCCCCCTGCCTTACCCCATTTCCTCTTTCCTCAATCCTTCTTCTATTGACTCTGTTGTCATTACGTCTATCCTGTGGTCTATTGTCTCCTTGACCATGAACAGGATATTGATTCCTCTCATTCCTCTGTGTGTAGCGGTCCAACCTTCTCTATCTAATTTCTCAAGTTGATTCATCAGATCGCGGCATCTCTCCGTCGAATGACCAAAAGTGGAGTGGAAACTACAATAGGATCTGAGGTCTCCCCCCAGGTTTCCCTCACCTCTTCTAAGGAATTGAAGCATCCCGGTTCTCTCGATCGCTGCTAGGATTGAAGCGCGTGGTTCAGAAAGCCATGTGTAGTTTGTATATTTCAACTTTGGGGCTTTACCGGATCTGTCTGATCTCCCCATATTCCTCTTATCGAGGTCTCTCTCCCGCTTCTTTCCTTCCTTGGAGTCTCCCATCAGAATCATTTTCATCACCTCCTCTTGGGTAATGTACTTGTTAGCTCAAGAGAATAAGTCTGAGACTGTCGTTGGTTGATCAAAGGATAATGATTCATGGAGTCTTTCAGACCTTGTTCCCTGAAGCATGACTGTCACCGCTATCCCCACTTGCAGATCACGTACCTCCAAAGTAGCGTCCCAAAATCGATCTACATAGCTCTTCAATGATTCTTTGTTCCCTTGCCTTAGGGTGAGCAGACAGGTGGCCTCCTTTCTCTTCTGACTATTTATCCCAAAGGCTTTCAAAAATTCCCTTCTCAGCTGGTTGAAGGAAGAAATAGACCCTTCTGGCAAGTTGTTGAACCATTTCAATGCGTGACCCGCCAGGGTTAGAGAGAACGCCCTACACATTATCTCGTCCTCCCATCCATGTAGCAACATTAATGACTCATAGCTTTCTACATGATCAGAAGGGTCTGTTTTTCCAGCATATGCTGCTATTTACGACATTTTAAACTTTGGAGGTAGTGGTTTCCCCATGATCGCTGCGGTGAATGGGACTCTTCGTCTCTGGTTCTCTTTAGTTGGAACCAATTTCTTCTCTTTTAAGATTTGTTCAACTATTCTCTTCATGTCCATAGCATCTTGGATCTTTCCAGTATTACACGAATCAGCTTGATCGCAGTCAACAGTCTCTTTCCCTTTGTTGTATAGATTAGGGGCTTGATTTCTCTCAGTTCGGGATAAAAAATTTACCATTTCAGTATGAGGGTTCCATGTTGGATCTACCTCTGGGTCTCTCCTCCCCATATGAGATCTCATCATCCCAACACCTCGTATACCATTCATAGGTCCATCGTTTATCTCCGTTGGACCGTCAAGATTTCCAGCATTAGGGCGTCGGAGGCCCCTAACAATCTCCCATACGGCGCCTCTCGCACATGGACGCCTTGAACCTTGTGCAGTTTCGCGTGAGGGGTTCCCCGTGTGTGTAGAGTCTTTCGCACCCTGGCGACCCATTTCTCCTGTATCCTCATTGAAATAGTCCTACAGTCCATCGCCATTAGGCCTTCGCGCACCCTGGCGCATCAAATTATCGCTTGACTCTCGCGCACCCTGGCGGCCAATATCCCGCGCTCCCTGATGCACTAAATCCTCCCCTGACTCTCGTGCATCCTGGCGATCAAAGTCTCGCGAAATCTCTCGAGTTGAATCTCTCGCACCTTGGCGGCAAACATCTGGCGCACACTGGCGCAAAATATCCTCTACTGACTCTCGTGCACCATGGCGCGCCAACCTCCCATCGGACTCTCGCACATTCTCACGGTTTGGATCTCTCGTACCCTGGCGGGCGACTTCTGGCGCACTATGTCCTGCACTGACTCTCGTGTACACTGGCGCACTATGTCTTCCACTGACTCTCGCGCACTCTGGTGCATCAACTCCATTATTGACTCTCGCGCACCCTGGAGCGCTATTCCCTCATCGGACTCTCTCACATACTGGCGGCATGAGTCTCGCGGATCCTGGTGAACTGTCTCTCGCACATCTTGGGCCTCTGCGGCTTCACGCATGAGGTCTTCCACGATCCCGAGCAACAGGTCTTCCGTAGCCATACGCACCGGGGTTCCAGCACCCTGACGCCTTAAACTCTCTGCAGTCTCATGCCCAACCTCACCAGTCCCCGAAGCATTCCTTCTCTGTGTTCTTGGCTCTGCCAAGTTCTGAACAGCCGATGGAAGATTCTCCTACGGGAAGGCACCTTTGAACAGGTCGACCATCGCGCGTAAGGCTTGGGCGGTCTCTTCTCCCTGTTTCCTCATGGCCTCGAACTCTGCAACAGGGATAGTCATCATATGGCTCTCCGCCTGAGCTTCTTCTCCACGGTCCAGTGGAGAGCTGGCCGTATCTTCATTCTCCTCTTCTCTGATTGCTGTGGATCGTGTCTTCACCATTGTTGTAGAATTACCAGCTTTTCTTTCGTTTCCCACAGACGGCGCCAATTATTGTTGAACAGAACAACAATAATGAATTGCTGACGTCAATACTTCGATCCTTTAGCCACATCACTCTGCAAAAACTAGAACAATCAAAGGAGCGCAGGGAATCCCTGCGTAAACACTCCGATGCTTAAGTCAGATAGAGATTTCAGCAGAGTTTCAGTATATTCCAAAAGTAAAATCTTAATTAGGTTAAAAGGTTATACCAGTACCCTATTTATAGGGAACAATTTGTTCTTCAATGACGCATTTGCCCAGTAATATTAACTGTAGGTATATAGGGATAAAATTGTCCGGAGCTGAGCATTAAATACAAAGTCTATTTTCGTCTGTATTTGATTTTAACGTGACACGTGGTTCTTTATCTGAACGACACATCATATTATTATTTTCTATTTTTACATTTTATTTTGCTTATAACAGTAATTACGCCAATTCATATTTTGAAAACATTGAACAATAGCTTCGTTATCAATATTTTTAAACGCACATATTTCAATGTAACAACCAAGCTATCATTCAATCATTGACCTCGCATTCGATTATACAAATGAGCCTTTAAGATATTCAATACAGAAAATACTTTCTACTATGACAATGTAAACTTGTAGAATCGATGTGGATGTCAACAACAAATAAACTTATGAATATTTTTTATCCTATTCAGTCTCAACCATTCTTATAACAAGATCATCAATTCTTTTCAATCATGAAAACTCAATGTTAGAGCACATATAAATAATAAAGGTTTGAAATTGAACTTCAAGTGCCAAATTTCTGTTAGAGAGATTCTTTCGGATAAAATTTGGCATGATTCACCAGTTGTTGTTTATCAAAAAAGGCATATGAGTCATTTGGACTTAAACATGCCAAACAAAGTAGCAATTCAGTGTTTGTTTCATTACAACGATTATTTAATTGTTGAAGTTGCATATCCAAAATAATATAAAATAACTCAACTTTGTAGTGATGCATGTTTGTGACTTTGGGAGCTTTGTGCTATGATCGATCCTATTGAAGAAACATGCCATTCCTATTTTGGAAAATCAATATGATAAAGGTGAAAAAAAAAGAGAATTGAACAAACAAAGAATAACATTCACCATCCCTCATAACTTACAAGTTTTCCATACATATTTCAACTAATTTCATTACATTCACAATATCCTGATCTATCCTTCGTAATGCTTATGAGAATTCATTTGTCAAAGTTATTAGAAAAAAACATAGAAACTATGGTTATGTAAAATAATTAACTACGACTATTGAAAATGTTCGCAGTCTAATATCTTGAATTACGATATTTTTTTTAATATTATAACTTTTCAAATTTCATGCCAAAGGCTTTAACTACATTTATACTAAAAGTGTAGTGTAATACAATAGACATCATTATACTTAAACTTAATTACAAAAAGATACTATTTTTGCTCCAAATATAGTCTTTTATGTCTCAATGCTCAATGTTCCGTTTTTTCAAGATTCAAGTACATTGAACTTAAATGAATAGATTACAATTTTTAATTTCAAACCTAGTCTTTTGTGACTCAATACTTAATGTTTTATTTTTCAAGATTTGAGTGCATCAAAAGTATATAAATAGAATACGATTTTTGTTTCAAAACGTAGCATTTTGTGGTTCAAGACTCAATGTTTCACCTTTCAAGATTTAATCACATTGGAAAATCACTTCAATTTTAGGTAAAACAACTACAAAATCACTTATGAAAAGACATTTTGCTATTTGAATAAATTTAACTATGATTTTTATTTATTAATAGCCTACGGTTGTTGTCATTAAATGTCCTCTTTTGTAATTTTAAGTTTCTTCTTTCAAGATTCATGTATAATGGAAGTGATTTTAGTTTTAGGCAAGAATGATGTAATGCCATTTATGATAGACATTTTGTTATTTGAATAAATTTCACTATAGTTTATAGTTTTAAATGTAGTTTTTGTGTTTGATATTTCATCTTCCAAGATTCATGTAACGACCCGAATTTATGCACATTTCGGTTGGGTTACAAGTCGATATTAGGTTAGAACAATAACTTAATCTGATTAATTTTCTTTTTTAGTAACAAATTTTAAACAAAATATATATTCACATTCCCCAGACACATCTTGTATGCATTACTGTACTTACAAAAATTTTAGATACAAAAGAATTGTATAAACCTGGGTATACCTTTGATGCAAAAATATGCTCCGCGGAATCATAACTGCACGAATTGTCTTACTAACGGAAGCGATCCAAACTACAGTGAGGCTCTATGGAGGAAAGTAAAGGGGTGAGCTCAACATGCTCAGTAAGAAAAACCCCATAACAGATAGATAAATACACTACCTAAAAAAATATTTTTATATTTGCCAAATCCAAAATATTTTCACAAAGTATACAGATGATTTGGTAATTTCTCAGATATCAGAGTCAGAATTCAGAAAATAGATTTAGTATCGGCAGTGTAATCTTTTACTGTGGTAAATACAAAAATTTCAGAGGTTCTAGTAGCAAAATAAACAGATTTTCATATATCTCAGTTTATGCAGGCAATTTAGAAAATATTTCAGATAAACACAGAGGCACTGCCTGTTCTGAAAAATCAAAGTCGAAAAATCCATGGCAAATTCAGTATGAAAATGGAACTGAAATCAACACCGTTTCTAAAACTTTAAACAGCTTTTAAAAGCAACGACGGTGTGACACTTTGCTCCCGCAGGATTCAAGAGATGACCTCCACGGTCTTTTATGCATTAAAATAATCAATTCCATACGATATAAAATCACCAGTCAATTCAGAAGTTTAAATAGACGAGACAAGACATACATGCTATATCAGATATCAGAAATGACTATTGGCCAATGTCAGTGACTCCGGATAATTCACGGACCGGATGTGCTGGGATGTAAATCGTTGTGGGAGTGGTCAGCTACCCAAACGACTCACAGATCAGAATGTCCGAAGATCAGAAACAGAATCAGAAACACGGTACATCGTACTCATGGACCACCGATATAGAAACAGATATAGAACATACAGAAATGCACCATGATCTCACCAACGTCTTTGTCTTAAAATCAGTGCGAGACGGACTGTACGACACATAGTCAAGACACGTTCAAGCACATATCATCATAATAGCTTTATAAGCAAATTATTTCACCTCAAATCACATATAAATTTCAATTGTTTCATGAAACCGTTCAAAACAGGCTGACTGGCCCTTTTCGGATAAAATCTCAGAAAACAGTCTATGAAAATTCAAAATTCAAGATTTTCAATATTTAAAACAGAATTCAAGCCACATAAGAATCTATGAAAACTATTTAAATTCAATCCATAAAAATTATGTTGTTCAACTAGGCTAAAATCTCTAATTTTCAGAGTCATAAAATTCAACCTAGATTTTTCGATATTTTCGATACTGCGAAAATCAACCTAAAATTTTATATCAACAAATATACGAAAATTACACATTTATCTCTAGAAGCAATGAGAATTTTCCTTACTTTGATATCTGTCTGTAGTCCTCAATGCCTCAACGTTGTGAGTTGGTGGGTCTGGTCCACTCGATTTATTTTTTCAAAATTTCATAGCAGTATTTTCGAAATTTCAAACCGATATTTTCAACTGTCTTTTCCTAGATTTTCTCTCAATTTCCTTGGGCCTACTTTTCTACTCCAAGTATATATATATAATTTCCTCTTTTTTTTTTCTTTTTTTCTTTTTTTTTGAATGGTCGTTTTTGGGCCATTTTTTTTCTTTCTTCTCTTTTCTTCTTCCCTTTCAGCACTGTCTGAAGCCCCTGTTCATGGCTGCCTTCTCCTTTCCGGCGCTGTTACCTTACTTTGTCACCATCATCACCACCCTTCTCTCGGTTCAACCCTGTCACGACCCCTTTTTATCTAAAATTACTACAAATTTTTTTACTTTTTTTAATTTTTTTTATTTTTACCTTTCGCTGTCGTAAACAATCTCACCACCAACAGTTGGGCTATGATTCGGTATTAGCCATTTCTTACAGTCTACCATGTCATTCATTTCTTATTCTATTCAAAAGTAAACATTTACATTTCATAATCATGATACTACCACTTCGTACGTGTTTTCCAATATTTACATTCCCCATATTACATTCCAAAACCATTACTGTGCTGTTACATGTTTAGATACAAAATGATACTAGGGTGTATACCTTTCGATGATGGAAAGCAGCGGGTACTAGGAATGCAAGTTCTCAGCCACTCACTAATTATTGCAAATGCTCTGAAAAAGGGGGGAAAATGAAAGGGTGAGCAACCACATGCTCAGTAAAGCAATCATGCGAGCAAGTAGATAACCATACTATCTACATGTTCATGATGCCATGCATTAAATCATTTTCTTTCGAAATCATACTTAAATACGAATCTCATGCATACTTTTATGCCAGATAAAATCATTCGTATAAAATAATTTATTTCGTGAAATGGTAGATAAAGCATGAAGTTATATGTCTTGCTATTTAAATAATTCACATTATGTCAAAACATGTCATTTATTTTAAATCAACATCTGCCCCAAAATCATCAGAACTCAATTCCAAAATCATAAAATCATGAAATCACAAAATCAAATAATAAATAATATGTGATTTCGCAAAGCAAATAACATGCGATCTCGCAAAGCAAGTGACATGCGAGACTAGGCAAGAATCATGGTAATAACTCTAGGACTATGGCCATATCCATGTGATCTCAGGCTACACGGATCCTAGTGTGCGGGGTATCACATCACATCTGAGGCTGCCCCAGCAGATGGGTACCAAACCTACCCACCAGCCAATCAGATCACTAGTTTGAAGACTACACATCATATATCACAGCACAGTACAACGTACTCCATGCTATAAGCACGGTACAACGTTCACCCCATGCCAATGTCATCTCAATATCTAACGTCATGTCTCAAAATGCACGTGTGAGCATATTAAATTAGTGTGACACACAGTCTACACAATGCTCCCAGCACGGTCTTAGGCATGTCATATAAAAATCTAGTGCGAGTAAAGCTCCTAGGACTATGTCATGTATAAAATCATGTAAAATCGAGTGCAAGCCAAACTTCCAGCACTCTGTCACATGCATAAATCATGTCAAATCTCGTGCGAGCAATACTCTCAGCACGTTTTGTTTCCACATATACCATGTGGGTGGCTCAATTTCAAAGAATGCTTTTAAAACAAAAATCAGCACTTGTCACGTGCTATTTTATGTAAATTGATAAAACATTAAGCCAGCCTACCCATATCCTTGTTGAAAAGCATTAAAATTCATAAAAAAACACAGTTCTTGCTTTTTATGACTTTTTCTAAAATTGAAAATTTTACCCTTCCCAAGGGTAAAATCGTCATTTACCTTTCCAGGTCGAAATAAATATTATTAACTTTGTTAAAAAGCAGTATTTCCTAGTAAAAAACACTCAAAACATGCTATTTATGCCAGTTCCAATACAATCCTAACTTTTCCAAAATTTCCCTTAGTAGGGGCAAAATGGTAATTTTCTTATGTCGGGTCTCTATCGATATTTTTCATATTCAAAAATTCATATACAATTTAATTATTAAAAAATCTACCCGAAAATACGTATAAATAACTACCTCTAGCTACTCACAAAATTTCCTTACCTTGTAGATCTTGGGGCAGCACAAAATTATCGGCTCTCAAGATTACCTCAATTTGCGTGCTAAATTCCTGAGCTGCCAAAAACAATACCAATTCATCATATATTGATCAATTTCATCTTAACATACTCAATTTTGATTTATTTTCTCAAAGTTTGACCAATTTTGACTTTTCAATCAACTTTTTTGGTTTTCTCAGTTTTACCGATTTAGTGTCGTTTTTGGCAAATTTCATTATTCTAATTTCTCATTTCATTACTTCATTAACCTTATGACTCATTCAAGTTCATAAACCTTGCTGGTCCCTTTCCCAAATTTTCAATTCTTTCATTTTTTCAGTTTTACACTGAGTTAAGCTATAAACCGAACTTTCTCGGTATAAATTTAACCGTTAACAACCTTAGATCCATCAAATTTTCACCACAAACACATCAACACCTTGATTTCCAGACCTCAAATCATCCATTGAAATTAAATCATCCAATTCCACTTAACTAAAAACCTTCTAAGAACACTAAACAACAACATATATGAACTTCATCATCATCCATCAACTTTACCTCAGGTTTGACCAAGGTTGACCACGTTTTTCTTCCTCAAAATTGATCCTCAACTGTAATTTAACATGTATAGAGCTTAGAATCATCAAAAACTACAAGAAATTCCAACCAAAGAATAAAAAATTCCAAGTTCTTCACTTACCAAGAACATGGCAGATTTGTCCACTGTTTTTTTTTCAAGTTTTTCACCTAGAAAATGAACTTATTTGTGGCTGAATTTTTTATATGTTATAGAGGACTGGAATAGAAAGATTTGATCCTTCTTTACTGATGCCTGAGTCTGGCCGAAAGGCCGTCAGAAAAATCATGCACTGAGGAGAAAGGGAGGATGCCTGAGGCAAGGATGGGGAGGGGGTTTCTCTCAGTTGGAAAGTCCAATTGGGTTGATTTTGGTGCCTCTAGAAAGATTATCAAGCTGAATTTATAACTGGAAAATTTTTTGTTTAATGTCTCCCTATAAAGTCTCCAAATTTGACAAAATTGGAGTCTTGGTCTGCAGTCTGAAGTAGGACAGATTTCCGTCCTGTTTTAGAAAATTCCAAAAAAATCATTTTAGTCCAATTTGCTCCAAATTTCCACTTCTCATGTGTTATAATATGTCCCTAGTATGTTTCATAAAAATTTAGGGGTCACTTTTTTAAGGAAAATTCCCCGATTGAGCTCAATTTGCACGATTTGGTCAATACCAAGCAAAATGGTTTAAAGTTTTCGGTTTACTTTAAAAATTAATTTGATCTTTTAACTTCCTTATTTACAGTTGATTTTGATTTAACAAGTAAATTTCATATTATATTAATTTTCTATGGCCTCAAAATAATTTTTGGAAATTTTTAGAATTTAATCCGAATTTATTTCTATTTCCAAGCCCATTTGCTCGGTTTAGTGTAAAACCCAAACCTTACTAACTTTTTCACTTCCAATACCTTAGTTTTCATTTATAATCATCATTTCATGACCATATATAAGCTTTTTAAGAAATTCTCGAGCTTAAGGTCTTACCTCAGTTTTTCGTGCTAACGGGCCCCACACCGCTAACCCAAGTGTTTCGGTTGTTTCGAGCCTACACAACATTATTACGAGTTCTTAATTACTTCTTAGTTTTTCAAATAATAAATAAAGTGGGAAAAATTTGGATTTCACATTTCTTCTCACCTTATAAGAATTCGGTCCTCCGAATTCAAGCTGATCCATCGAATAATTACGGGTACCTCTCTCTCATGTGGCTCTCTAGCTCCCACGTAGCTTCTTATGTCGAGTGGTGTCGCCAAAGAACTTTTACCAATGGAATCATCTTAGATCAAAGTACCTTCTCTTTTCTGTCGAGGATCCGGATCGGTTGTTCAATATAACTCATGTCTTCCTAAATCTCTAATGGTTCGTACTCGATGACATGAGAAGGGTCCGGATAATACTTCCTCAACATGAAAACGTGAAAGACATTATGTATTCCTGACAACTGTGGGGGTAGTACAAGTCGGTAGGCAACATCTTCCACTTTCTCTAATATTTCAAATGGACCAATGAAGCGAGGACTGAGCTTCCCTTTCTTCCCGAGACGTGTGACACCTTTCATCGGAGACACCTTTACAAATACAAAGTCCCCAACTTGAAATTCCAGAGGACGTCTTAGCACATCTGCATAACTCTTTTTTCTACTCTGTGTTATCCTCAATCTATCACAGATTAACTGAACACCTTTAGATGCCTGTTCGTCTAGTTCGAGAGCAAGTATTTTTCTGTCACCCATTTCTTCCCAGGCAATCAGGGATCTACATCTCCTGCCATATAGAGCTTCATAAGGAGCCATACCAATGCTAGCATGATAACTGTTATTATAGGTAAATTCAGCGAGAGGCAAATGATCATCCCATGAACCCTTAAAATCTAGTGCACACGCCCTTAACATATCCTCTAAGGTATGAATAGTTCTCTCAGACTGACTGTGAGATCTAAGAATCTTAGACGTATTTTAATTATGTAATAAGAACTTGAAGTGTAATTTATTGAGCTAAGTGAAATGTATATGTGATGAATGAGAAATAATCCAAGTAGTGAACTGTGGAAATTATATTTGAAGATTTACATGTTAAGTGTTTAACCTAAGTGTGAAACTATGAGGTTTGATCGATCTTGGAGAAGGAGAGATCGATCTGGTGAGTTAAAAATGACAAGGAAGGAGGAAAGTAAGTGAGCAGATCGATCTCCAATGGAAGAGGATCGATCTCCTTATGATTATGTTTGAGAGAAGATCGATCTCATGAGGAAGGGATCGATCGTCAAATGTTTCTATTTGGGAGAAGATCGATCTCCTCAAGAAGCAGATCGATCTCATGAAGCCATTAAGAGATCGATCTCACCCCTCGACAGATCGATCTCTTAGGCATAAAATTGCCCAAAATCGTCCCCAAATTCAAATGCAGATCGATCTCATCAAGAGCCAGATCGATCTCCTACCCTCCGTCTATATAAGGAACCCCTGTTTTCTCCTGTAATTTTATTTTCTCTCTCTTTAAAACCCCATTTTCACCCGAGCCCTAGCTTTCTCACTCATCCAAAGCACCCATTTTCATCCAAATCAGAGGCTATGACAATAAGGAAAATTGTTCCTCATCAAAGGGAGAACAACATACTTGGAAATCGAAAGACGGATTGAATCGAGGCAAAAGATAAGCTCTCCGCATAATTTCTAAACCTTGATCTTGATATTTGAGATGATTTTGGTGATAATGGCTGTTGGCATTGTGTTGAAATAGCTGGAAAATGATTAGAGATTGATAAAATTATAATGTAGTTGGAGTGATGATGATATTTAGCAATTTTGGTAATTTTGGAAATTTTGAGTTATAAATGGAAATTTAGACAATGTGGTGAATTAGCATAGATATTGTGGCATGGGAAGTGTAGGATGTTGAGATGTTATGAATGAGATTGTGGATTGAGATAGAGTTATGAGAATTGAGAGATTTGAGGTGTTATGAGAAATTATGCTCGATTTTGAGAATTGAGGTTACTGTGATGATGAGTATTGATGTTTTAACATCGTTTGGACAGCTCGGGAGTTCCAAAGTGGGATGCGAGACTAGTCCGTGACAAGAGAAAATGATTGCACTATACGAGGTGCAAAGAGGTAAGGGAAACTAAACCATTTGTGTTTGTAATTTGTGAACTATTATAGCATGATATGCGATTTATAAAACAAGCATGTTTGATGTGTTGTGTTTTGATGAGAATGCAAATGATTTTTATAGCCGGTTGGAACCCAATGTTTTTATGAGTTTATAAGCTACGTGTGAAACCGCTTTATAAACCGTTGAGTTTGTGTGAGAAATGAATTGGGCTCTACGTTAAGGCAATATTGAGATTTGAGAAATGTGTGCGTGTTTTACCGGTTGGAACTCGATTTTAATATGTTTTGTGTTGAGTACAAAACGGTTTTAAATGAGTTTTATGAGAGAAAAACCACTATGAGTTCTACGTGAAGGCAAACCAGTTTTATATGATAATGGCTATTGATAAAGACTTAGGTGTGTAATTTTGAGTACAAACCAGGCATTGCTCTGATAGCATGTAAGCCTGATTCTTCTTCGTTCTAGTAACGTGAGACCCCCTATTCTGTGGCTGTGCCACGTATATTTAGTAGCTTTGCCACGTGAGACCCCCTATTCTGTGGCTGTGTGTGAGACCCCGTATATGTACAGTTGTATATAGGTACATAAAAATGTAAATGAAATCATGAGTATGATAATACATTTGTAATACAAAGTATATGCAATGTAAGTTCATAAGATTATGTACACAGTTGTAATAAGAGTCGTGATTGTACGTACAAGTTGTGTTATGAATGAGTATGAAGAAATGAACTTAAATATGAGAAGAATGTGATTGAAATGGAATAAGAGTAGTGTGGTAAAATGGAAGGAAAGATTTACATAAGTGTATATTTTCATTCGGGTTGGTTATACAAAGATTTTCCCACAAGTTTTAATATGTACTAAGTGTGATTGGACGACATTTTTAAGTCTCAAGGAAGGATGAATGAGGAAAGGACTATGGAGGTAAATTGAGGAAGTTTTGAAGGGGGTTGTTACAGAAAAACTGCAGAAAATCTGGAAATGTGAAGACCAGATCGATCTCATAGGATAAAAGATCGATCTGGAAGAGCCAGAATGATCTTATGTGAGTAATGGAATGGAGCAGATCGATCTCCAAAGGAATCAGATCGATCTCCTTAGCTCTCGGGTTGGAAGCAGATCGATCTCTCCTAAGACCAGATCGATCTCCTTAAGCTTCTGTTTGACAGCAGATCGATCTCAAGCCTCGACAGATCGATCTCCTGCTTTTAAAATGTCTTAGAAAAGAGGGATTTTTAGAGGACCGATCGATCTCCACCCAAGGAAGATCGATCTCATGAAGTTAAATCTATAAATAGGAGCAGTTGGATCTGCAGATTTCGGGATAAACCATTTCTTTTCACTTCAACTCTAAAACCTAGCTTTCTCACTCCTAAATCCAGCCATTTTCAGTAAGATTTGAGGAAAATCTATTAGAGACAAAGTCGTTCACGTCTAAGAGAAGAACAACATAGTCTAGAGGCATTTCCCCATTTGACGGATTGAGGAAATAAAGGGCATTTCTAATTGGAGCAAAGAGGAAATCCAAGGAGCTAAGTTCTAGTGCACAAATCCAAGTACATTGGTCTAGTTAATGATTATGAAGTTAATTGGGTGTGCACCTTGTGGGTAGAACTACCTATAATGGCATGAAATGAATATAACTTAGAAATGGTCTAGTGTGAGAAAGTGAAATGTAGAAGTGTTAATGATGAATGAGATATCTTGAGAGGATGATTATGTTGTGGGCATGGTTTGGGCATGTTGATATTAGGATAAAATTGTGAGATTTACCACAAGGGGTAAAATGTGTATTTAAGGCATTGGATAAATGCTTAGTTGAATAAGAGTTAGAAACGTTAACTCAAGTGTTTGATGGATGAATTTCAGTTTCGGATGATACGCCGGAGCAAGTCGAGATGAGAATGCGAGAAGCGTAGAGGAGGATAGTTGCACACAAGTAAAGTGAGGTAAGGGACTGTGTGTTAGCTATAGAGATGTTCGTGCATATTTTACAACAATTTCGTAGATATATTGCTAGAATTAGTACGATACTATAATCCTATGAAATGATATGGAAGCATGAAAAGTACTATGATGTATATATGTATTGAGAAATGGGATAGGGTAAGGAAATAGCATGATATGCATGTTTTCAATGTTTTTCTCTATTTTACATTGATCTTGATGATTGAGAAATGTTGATGATAGGTTGGCTAATTTTACATGTTTTAGCATGAAGAGGCATGCTGTATGAATAAACATGTTTTGAGTTTTAAAAGGAGAAAATAGCCATCTATCAGTTTTGAGATGAGATTTGGTGTTGAAGCGCTAGCTCTCACCCGTTTTAATGCCTTTGATGTACCGTGTTGAGGTTTTAACTCACACGATGATTTTGAGAAAGTGCGGGAACTTTGCTCGCACCTGTTTTATTGAGTTGAGGTAAACCTGGGGGTCTGGGACCCAAGGGGATACCAGCCGACGGCTATTTGAACAGGCTGGGCCTTAACGATAGATCGTACTGCGTTGGAGCCTTGCGATGACTGTGTGTCACGCTACTTGCTCGCCTGGTATATGAGACATGGTTTAGGATGAAAAGTCTATCAACGTTGGAGTATGGACTTGGGTCCACGGTCGTACGTAAAACAATGTAGTTGTCCGTTGGTATACTATGTACCGTGCTGGGTGCACGTGAGTACGAGTATAGCGTAGATGACACACGGCGTATCTTTACCGTGAATATACGAGGAGATGAGGTTGATTGAGATGAGCCGGAGGGCAGGACTGACCCATTCCCCTTCAGGCGAAGTGATGCCCTGTGCACACCAGATCAGTGAGGCTTGGGATCACTGACTATGGCCATATGTCGTGGATATTTGATCGCCGAAAATTCCATGCCTGTCTCAGAGATTCGAGAAACAGAGATAATCTCAGAAAAGAAAGAGATTTGCAAAAAAAGTGAATTAAGGGAAGAACGAGATTTTGTGTTTTTGATAAATCTTTGATTTCACATTTGTGTCGTGAGGGCACTATTTATGAGCATGTTTTAAATGGAAGCTTGATATATTTGATTTTCACGAAAATGCCATTGAGAAAAATATGTTTAAATGCACTTTTCGTATGATATTTCCATTTACAATGAAAACATGGTTTTGGTTTATACATGCATGGGCTATGTAGGTAGTACGATATCTACCTGCTAGCATACATTTCCTTACTGAGCTGTGGTTTGCTCATCCCACTATTTTCCCCCTCCAGGTACTGAGAAGTAAGAGAGTGGTGGTCTCTAGGTCTTTTGTGTTGAACAGCTCCCACAATTTCGCAAAGGTATAAGATTTTATACACGAGTATTTTGTATCTAATGTATTGTATCGCACAGTTATATCTTGGAATTGTAAACAGTATTATGGGGATGATATGTAAGCACATGATATTTATACAATTGATTTTGTATATCTACACACACCTGGGAGTGTGAATTAAAGATTTAAATCTTCCGCTGTAAATGAATGAATTTTAGTAATTGCATCTTCTCACAGCCCAACCGTAGTAGAGAATATATGGATAGAAGGGTTCCCAGAAGTGGGGTGTGACAGATTTGGTATCAAAGCATGGTTGGTCTGATGTGAGTTGATGTTTAGGACTAAGAAAACATACATCCCCAAGTTATTGTGCGATATTTAAATACAAATGTGTGTGCGGAGCTGGTAGTGAATTAAATGTTTGTTATAACGCAGGAAAGTTATCAGGCTAGTGAATTATGCCTGAGAGACACCGCAAGAGGGGAGAGAGCTCGAGAGCTCTAGGGCGAAATGACAGGACTGAGAGGCACAGTAGATCATCCTCTAGTCATGAGCCCCAAGAACAGATAGAGGCTTTTGATCCTCAAATAGCCCGATTAGAGGAAGACATGCGCACGATGATGACCATGATAGGTCAGATCATGGTTAGGTTTGAGGGTACACCTGGTACAGTGGGACAGGCTGCCCGAATCCCCCAGCAGCTGCATCAAAACCTGAGAATGTTGCACCTGCACAAGCTGAACCGGTTAGGCCACGTGAACCTCATATTCGACCCGTACCTCCTCCAGTAGCCCCACAGCAGTATGATGATGATTTGGGCTATGGATATGACTGTGATATGGAGAGATTGAGGCATTTTATGGACTTTAAGCCTCCTTCATTTAGCGGGGTAAAGGATTCGATAATGGCTGAGGACTGGATCAGTCAGATGGAGAAGTTATTCGACTTCTATAGATGTTCAGCTACGGAGAGAGTAGCGCTTGCGGCCTTCGTATTGAGAGTCGAAGCAGAGCACTGGTGGAAGTCCACCAGGCCGATGATGAGAGCTCAAGGTATGACTATCACTTGGGATATGTTCTTGGGCGTTTTTAGAGAGCAATATATCCTAGATACTGCTCGACGTAGACTACATATAGAATTCTTGAATCTGACATAAGGGAATCGAACAGTTGATGAGTGTGAGTCACGATTCACTTCACTGGGTAGATATGATCCGGACTCGATTAGGAGAGAGGCTATCAGAGTCCGTAGGTTTGTAGATGGACTGAGGCCTTCGATCCGAGCAAAGTTGGCCCCATTTGATGTCGCTACATATAAAGAGGCTATGCGACGGGCCCAGTTATGTGAGCAAGATTATGACTTGCAGACTTCTGAGTTTAGTTGGGGTAAAGACAAGGGTCCGAGGAAGCTGGGAGATGGCAAGAGTGCCAAATTTGGTTGAAAATTCATGAGTAAGCGTCGGAGAGAGGTAGATGAGTTCCAGAAAAAGGTTGCTAGACCTTTTATGCCTCCGACTCAGACACCAGCCAGGGGTATAGTGATTGGTGGACCCCGACCGACTACAGATCACTGTAGACTATGCAGTCGACACCATGGTGGTAGGCCATGTCATCTTCAGGGTACCCGATGCTTCAGATGTGGTAAATTTGGACATTATGCTAGAGAGTGCCCAGAGATAGTTGAGGCAATTCCATAGAGGGGTAAAGTGTCATGACCCAAATTACCTAAAAATCAGAGTGAAATTTTTTGCTTTTTCATTTCCTTACCCGTCGTGAACAGTTATACTACTAAACAGTTAGGCTATGATTCGGTGTTAGTCACCTCTCACCTATTTACCATTCCATTTTCATATTTCATCTACATATCAATTTATTGAACTAAATACATCCCCAATATTACATCCATATACAGTACTGTGCATCTATATGTTCAGATACAAAATTGTACAAATGTGTATACCTGATCTTGATAAGAAGCAGTGGATAACCGAATTGCGAAGCTATTGTCGCTCTCTTCTACTGAATATACCATGTGGGGTGGAAAATGAAAGGGTGAGCAAAACGTGCTCAGTAAGGCAATAATGTAAGCAGGTAGATAACTATACTATCTACGTGCTGATAATGTCATGATATAAAATCCTTTATATTTTGAGCATGAGGAATGACTAAAATGATGCCACATGTATGTATATATCATATAAGGGAAATCATGAAATTGACATATAAAATAGACATGGAAAAACCATCATGTATGACATCTCATGCTCGTTACATTCAAACTTATTAGTTTCATCATAAACTCATCACTTTAAAACTCATTGTTTCATCATAAAACAACTTCATCAATGTCAAACCCATCTCTCGGGAATACCTTGATTCATTAAATCACATCTCTTTTAAAAACATAAATCGAGACATTACCCATCCCTCAGGTTCGTCCTGGTCTATTCAGACCGTATGATATCATGTGAGGCATGTAGGTTACTGTATGAAAATCGAGGACTATGGCCATACTTTGTCCCTGTGATCCCAGGCTACACGGATCCCGGTGTGAGGGGTATCACAAATGCAATGGGAGGTGGGGTCAAGTCCTACCCGCCAGAATATCAAGTAACATCATAGAGTCATCATGACTGCACGGTACAGCGTACTCCGTGTGACATACACGGTACATCGTACTCCATGGACCCATATCATAGTCTGGGGGTGCCTACCGTAGGTCTTATCCACCCCAATACTATGTCAATAACCAACCCATGTCTCAAAGTATATGTGCGAGCATCTTAACTCTCTGCGACACACAGTCTACAGGAGGCTTCCGCATGACTATATGCATGTCAACTCACGTCTAGTGCGAGCGAAGCTCCAGCACCACGCTATGCATATCATGATATCTAAAATCTCGTGCGAGCGAAGCTCCAGCACGGTTTTGTGCACACACAAATTTCTCGTACGAGCAATGCTCCAGTACGGCTGTTCATGAGAATAAATCAGTAAACTTAAGTGCGAGAAAGACTCTAGCACTCTTTTTATTCATCTAAATACGATAGGTGGCTCAATCTTGATAAAACATCTTTTAAAATAGTAACCGGTACAAACGGTATCCTTTCGTATATTTCACGAAATCAATAGCCAACCTATGTGCATATTTGCTTAAATCAAAGCAATATAATCATATAAAACATTAAAACATGATAATCATGCAATTTATCTGCCTTACTACCCTTTTTGTAAATTTTACACCTAGGGGCAAAATCGTTATTTTTCTTTATTCACCTATGCCCCGATTTTCGTAAAATTATTATTTCGTTTCTAGATAGTTTAAGAGATTCTAGACCCTGTAAATCCCCTCAAAAATACGTATAGGTTTCTCTATATACCTACAAAATTCCCTTACCTGGAATAGACTTAACCTGCCTCGATGATACCGAATCTCTCAGCCCAAATGCGCGCCAACCAAAGGTACGTAACTGCATATAACCATACAGTTGAGGTCAATTCAATTATCTTGATCAGTATATCGCATTTACTGACCAACTTTAAGGTATTGGGCCCTATCTACCTCATTGGGTCTCGGCCCATTTCAGCCCTTTTATATTTATTAATTCCCTTCTTCGGGTATACCGGGTTTATGCAGCTTACCAATAATTATCGGGCTTCGATCCAAATTCATTGGATAGCCCGTATACCATTTACGGCAATTATATTATAACTCTGAATAATATTCCTTTCTATGCGAAATTAATCCATAATTTCGTAAAATAATTAAAACTCTGTATTTAAAGGACTCTTATTGCCGAAATTAAACTGTACTTACCCGATACGATGCGGGGTACAAAAATCAGAGCTCAATCGGCTCTCGTTCGGTCTCTATCGTAAAGCTGCACAATTAGGTAAATCCGGATTATTTTCCATTAAAATAATATTAAATTAAATTTTCAGAATTTACCCGTAGGTCAATTTCGACCCTCGGTCAACTTACTCGAATCTTGAGTCGTCCCCGTTAAATTTCTTTCCTTTTCCCCTTTTTCCTTTCTTTTCTTTCATTTTCCTTTCCTTTCTTTTCCTCTTTCCTTCCTTTTCCCTCCTTTTCCTTCCCTTTCCTTTCGGCCAAACGGTGCTGTTTCCTGCCACTTGCCGTCGCCGGCGTTTCCAGCGGTCTTGCCGGCCAAGACTGGTCTCAAAAGAACCGGCTTCTCCCCCTGAATGCGTCGGTGGCCTCTGTTCCAGCCCAGTCGCGGTGGTTCGTCGAAAATCAGCCCGTTTCTCCCTCGGTCTTCCTTCGCTCCGATCGGCTTCCTCCGGCCACCTGACGACTTGATTTCGGTGTCCACGTGACCGCCGGCCTCTCCTCTTCCTCCTCGTGGCCTCGTCGGAGCCTATCGGTCGCCGGTGTGCTGGATCGTCGGTGGGGGTTCGCGGGTCGTCTTTCGGTTCTATTTTTTCGGGTTCTCCCGAGCTTTTCTCTCTCCTCTTTTTTTTTGTTTTCAGATTCTTTTATTATTATTATTATTATTATTATTATTTATTTAATTATTACACTATTCATTAAAATACTCCATAAAAATCTAAAATATCTACAACTTATATTATTTTTTATTCCAATTTAATTTATTTAATTTAATTTATTAAATACATTTTCCTCCAAATTTTCGATATTATTCCTTCGTACTTTTCGAGATATTGTTCCGATAATTTTTTGGTATTTTTAAAATTTCTGAATCTTGATCAATTGACCCAAAATTGTATAATTTCCCCATTATCGATCAAGATATCTTACATCCTTATTTTTAATTAAAATTTTCTTATCGCCCTAATACCGAATTTCGATATTTTTACCATTTTACCCCTGCTCTTGTTTCGGAACCAATTTAACTTGACTTCCCTTCATGAATACTCATTCATTTCGCATTTTAAATCCTTATTTCCTGTCCGAATCTCGTTTCATTTAATTTGAGACTATTTTAATCATTCCTTTCACGAACATATACATTTCGTATTTTTAACTAAATTCGGGTCTTACATAATCTGCCCCACTTAAGGAAATTTGGTCCTCCAAATTAGAACCAAGTTAAATGGATTCATAAACAACTCCGGGTATGCCTATCGTATCATACTCTGTCATTCTCAAGTGACTTTTTGGAGTGTACTACTACCAAAGGACTTTAATTAGGGAGATCGTCTTAAACCTCAATACTTTCTCTTTCCTGTTTAATGCCCGAATCAACTTCTTCAATATACTTATATTTGTATTAAGCTGAACTGTTGGATATCATATCCTATCACTTATGCTGGATCTGGATAGTATTTTCGAAGCATCAAAAGATGGGACACATTATGGGTGCCTGCTTATTCAAGTGGAAATGCCACCTACAGATCTTATCTTCCACTTGTCCAATCTCTCAAAAGATTCAATCCAGCGAAACTCAATTTACCTTCTTCCAAAAGTTCGCTATGTCCTTATTCTCTTAGGACAGGAAACATTTCAACCATACTAATTCACCCTCGGTGAATTCCAATACTTTTCTATCTGCTCTGAGGTGTTCTTAATCTCTCATCCTTAACTAAACATCCTCAGAGACTTATTATCCAAAGTCGAAAATAATTCTATCTGTCACCCACTTTTTCTTATCCAATTTGGGGAACAACCCCTACAGCCATACACTGCCTCATATCTTGTTATCCCTATACTCAAGTGGCAACTGTCACTATTGGCGAATTTGATTTGTAATAACTGATCATCCCAGGAGTATAAAAAAATCAAGGGCACACGCCTTCATTGGATCCTCCAGAACCTGTATAGTCCTCTCTGACTGACCATCTGTCTGAGGATGGAAAGCTGTGCTAATACTCAGTCGGGTTCCCATAGCTTCCTGAAAAATATTCCCAAAAGTGAAAAGTGAAGCTGGAATCCCTATATGATATAATGCTCACTGGAAAATACTTGGTATTCCACAATCTTTCATATACATAAATCCGTCTACACACTCAGAGTATCTGGAGATTTCCTAACCAGAAGGTGGGTAAACTTAGTCAATTTATCGGTTATCACCCAGATAGTCTCGTGATTCATTCAGGTTTTCTATAACCCATCACGAAATTCATGGTAACTTGTTCCCATTTTCGTGTCAATATAGGTAGAAGCTGCAATAACCCTGCAACTTCTTTTGCTCTACCTTACTCTGCTGACATACGAGACATTTTTCCACAATCTCTATCATGTCTCTTTTCATATCTGACTACCAATAACCTTTCTAAGATTTCGATATATTTATTACTTCTCGGATGCACTGAATATCCTGAAGAGTGAGCTTCTGACAATATCACTATCTCATCATTGTGGTCTTGGGGAGCACTTATACTGTCTCTGAACTTCAGTAAGCCATTATCACTCTCTGTGAACTCTATCACTGTACCCTTCTGAATCTGACCCATACTATTGACACCATGTCGATCATCACACTAAGCCTGTCAAATCCGGGTACTCTCATCCGGTTCTAGTCTTAGGCTAGCTGTCACACAATCACTGTCATCATTAGAAGGGATCACATCACAACTGAAGCTCACAACTGCTCAAGTAGCTCACGCTCCCTGACCATCATATGTGGTACCATCCCGAGGCTCTTTCTACTCAAGGCATCAGCCATCACATTAGCCTTTCCTGGGTGGTACAATTTCTACAATCATAATCCCTCAGAAGCTCTAATCCTCTTTATTCTCATATCCGACTCTTTCTGTGAAAACAGATACTCGGGGCTTTTATGATCAATGCATATCTAAAATTTCTCACCGTATACATAATAGTGTCATATACTCAATACAACCACTATCGTTGTCAACTTTAAATCATGGGCTGAATAGTCCTTTCATGATTCTTGATTTATCTGGATTCATAATCGACTATCTTCCCCTTTTCCATCAATACACAGCTCATTCATTATTTTGAGGTATCCATACTCACTGAGAACCTCTTGAGCTGTTGGGTATGGTGAAATTAATCACGGTGGTCAGTTCATACTTCACTACACCGAAATTCATGTCACATCTATCATCTTATTTATCATCTCATTCAAAGAGCACATTTTCTTAGTTAAACGTGCCAACAAAGTATACCCTTTTTAGAACTCGCAGCAACCATCTGTAAAAGCAATTTTCCAATTGTTGCTTATAATTTGCCCTAGACTTTAACTACACCCAACATATCATCGATAATGATGATTACAAATCGGTCCAATCCTTGACTTATTTACGCATAAGTGTATTAGATCCTTCAAAAGCGCTTACGTTTTCAGGTACTAACCTGCGTCATTTCCTTTTCTTATCTTAACGGCTCTTATTAAATTTTACTATGTTAACCTTTATGATTTTTCGAATCTTTAATATTCTTATCGTCTTAGTAAAGGTATCCTAATGCTAAAGGTATTTATTACGACGATCGATTTCACATTATAGGTTATATGTATACTTTTAGACGCTGTCAAGTCTTCAGGCGGGGAGGTATTTTGAAATACCTTTATTAACCATCAGACTTGACCACAATTACTTTACATATCGGTCCATGTGGTCACAATTCATATTCGTTACTAATTGCTTTACTCCTAGTTACTTCACGTATCATAGATATTCTTACCTTGCATACGCCTCTTATTCCAATAGATTTTAGGATCTATCACATCGCAAAGCTTATCTCTTTTTGTATGTCACTTATAACAAAACTCTATCATTATTCATTTCGTGAGTACAATCATTTATTCCTTTAATTTCAATTATTGCACCCCTTTTTATCACTTGTCAACACTTACAATATACTTTTCAAGGGTAACCATATCACTATCTTAGAATAGAATTCTGAACATCATAATTTACAGCCGACCAATTGAGATTTATTATCAATATTACTTCAAATTATTCATAGTCTATTGAATAAAATTGGCTGACTTATACTTCTTCCCCCGTTTTCATCTTATAATCTCTTCATTATTATTTCGTTAGTTAACCCTCATTCGTTGGGTACTAACTATCAGCATTGTGCTCATGGGTGTAGGCATTCACGTCTTTTAGTAACTTATATACAAATGAAGGCGGTATAAATATATACGTGGCAGCAGGATCAATTAAAATAATTACTTCACTATTCTTAACTAGTGTGGTATCTTTCACCACATCATATGAAACATCAATAGTGTCCTGGTACAAGGCATACACTCGCCCTCATCCAACAACCTACTTTCCCTTTCTTTTCGGCCATGGCCTCCCTTTTCGTTGCAGCTATACCAACAAAGTTTTTCTCTGTCTCTTTACTCTTCTGTGGGGCAATCTCGCCCAACTCTGTGCAATCAAAATCAATGGTCTGTCTTACCACACTTAACGGCTATTTTCATCAATACAGTGTAGGTATAGACCCTCCTTCCGTGGTACCACTCATCCCACACTGCTTACAGTGCTTACAATGCTACACTGCTTCGTAGCAGGTCGGGGTCCTCCAATCACAATGCCCCTCAAGAGTGCCAAAATTAGATGCACTGGGGCCTTACCAATTATCTTACTTCATAACTCATCAAATTAAATCTTTTACCAATTAACATTTCCCATTTTAACATCTTTGTCATTTTTCGGTTCTCTTTTCTGTCTCTATTTCAGCCCTCTCTACCTTTCCTAATCTCAGAGACGTGTAACACCTGATATTATTCACACAACTATATTCTGCACACTGCCTTGACATAGGTAATGAGCCAATCGGACTCTAATCGACAATTTGAGTCATTTCATGAACTTTTGGGCTTCCCAACTCTCACTGCCCACAATATCGGGTTCATACTTGCCCAAGGATATAATCTGAGATTCATACTCATCAATCAACCAATGACTATGGGCAGTGTAAGAAATTTCACCTGTAATTTCCCCTTAAGTAGTGTCCAAAATATTTCGTCACCAGAATACATCCAGAAACATTTCTCATGTCGGTTCTGGATGTCTAACTCTTCAGATGGGTCGAGCGGACTTCCACCAATGTTTCGCCTCAACTCTCTAACATAAATGTATTTTAAAAGTCACTTTCTTAGTCGACATACACCGAAAAAATTCATACAACTTCGCTATCTCATACACCCAGTCCTCAGTAACTATTGGTTTCTTTACTTCGCTATATATCGGAGGGGTGTAAAAATCTCTATAGTATGAGGCATCTGTTTAGGCTTTACCCTGCCTATCCTCAACTACTTGCAATAGATTGAGTAAACAAGTCTGAAATATTTTCTACACTCCACTCCATCCTCTTGGAGCGTGTCTCAATACTGTTTGGTCTTTTTATAGGACCCTGTGGAGTATGCTCAACATCAGCCTCCACTTCACTCTCATCTTAAGTCGCATGTGATGACTCATTCGACTCTCAGGCCGATCTCTATGGCCTCAAGCATGTTACTCGCCCCTCTACTATAGCGGCTATCAATTATAAAACTAGATTCTTGCATTCGAAACTAAAATCTTAGCTGCTGTTCCATCTTGATATACACAATTGTATCTAAACAATGCACAGTACATGGGGATGTAATTTTACTTAACTACTAACACCGACTCATATCAGGTCAACTCAGCTCTGATACCATTCTCTGTCACGACCCAAATTACCTAAAAATCAGAGTGAAATTTTTTGCTTTTTCATTTCCTTACCCGTCGTGAACATATACTACTAAACAGTTGGGCTATGATTCGGTGTTAGTCACCTCTCACCTATTTACCATTCCATTTTCATATTTCATTTACATATCAATTTATTGAACTAAATACATCCCCAATATTACATCCATATACAGTACTGTGCATCTATATGTTCAGATACAAAATTGTACAAATGTGTATGCCTGATCTTGATAAGAAGCAGCGGATAACCGAATTGTGAAGCTATTGTCGCTCTCTTCTACTGAATATACCCTGTGGGGTGGAAAATGAAAGGGTGAGCGAAACGTGCTCAGTAAGGCAATAATGTAAGCAGGTAGATAACTATACTATCTACGTGCTGATAATGTCATGATATAAAATCCTTTATATTTTGAGCATGAGGAATGACTAAAACGATGCCACATGTATGTATATATCATATAAGGGAAATCATGAAATCGACATATAAAACACACATGGAAAAATCATCATGTATGACATCTCATGCTCGTCACATTAAAACTTATTAGTTTCATCATAAACTCATCACTTTAAAACTCATTGTTTCATCATAAAACAACTTCATCAAGGTCAAACCCATCTCTCGGGAATACCTTGATTCATTAAATCACATCTCTTTTAAAAACATAAATCGAGACATTACCCATCCCTCGGGTTCGTCCTGGTCTATTCAGACCGTATGATGTCATGTGAGGCATGTATGTTACTGTATGAAAATTGAGGACTATGGCTATACTTTGTCCCTGTGATCCCAAGCTACACGGATCCCGGTGTGCGGGGTATCACAACTGCAACGGGAGGTGGGGTCAAGTCCTACCCGCCAGAATATCAAGTAACATCATAGAGTCATCATGACTGCACGGTACAGCGTACTCCGTGTGACATACACGGTACATCGTACTCCGTGGACCCATATCATAGTCTGGGGGTGCCTGCCGTAGGTCTTATCCACCCCAATACTATGTCGATAACCAACCCATGTCTCAAAGTATATGTGCGAGCATCTCAACTCTCTGCAACACACAGTCTACAGGAGGCTTCCGCACGACTATATGCATGTCAACTCACGTCTAGTGCGAGCGAAGCTCCAGCACCACGCTATGCATATCATGATATCTAAAATCTCGTGCGAGCGAAGCTCCAGCACGGTTTTGTGCACACACAAATTTCTCGTACGAGCAATGCTCCAGTACGGCTGTTCATGAGAATAAATCAGTAAACTTGAGTGCGAGAAAGACTCTAGTACTCTTTTTATTCATCTAAATACGATAGGTGGCTCAATCTTGATAAAACATCTTTTAAAATAGTAACCGGTACAAACCGGTACCCTTTCGTATATTTCACGAAATCAATAGCCAACCTATGTGCATATTTGCTTAAATCAAAGCAATATAATCATATAAAACATTAAAACATGATAATCATGCAATTTATTTGCCTTACTACCCTTTTTGTAAATTTTACTCTTAGGGGCAAAATCGTCATTTTTCTTTATTCACCTATGCCCCGATTTTTGCAAAATTATTATTTCGTTTCTAGATAGTTTAAGAGATTTTAGACCCTGTAAATCCTCTCAAAAATACATATAGGTATCTCTATATACCTACAAAATTCCCTTACCTGGAATCGCGCGCAGACTTAACCTGCCTCGATGATACCGAATCTCTCAGCCCAAATGCGCACCAACCAAAGGTATGTAACTGCATATAACCATACAGTTGAGGTCAATTCAATTATCTTGATCAGTATATCGCATTTACTGACCAACTTTAAGGTATTGGGCCCTATCTATCCCATTGGGTCTCGGCCCATTTCAGTCCTTTTATATTTATTAATTCCCTTCTTCGGGTATACCGGGTTTATGCAGCTTACCAATAATTATCGAGCTTCGATCCAAATTCATTGGATAGCCCGTATACCATTTACGAAAATTATATTATAACTCTGAATAATATTCCTTTCTATGCGAAATTAATCCATAATTTTGTAAAATAATTAAAACTCTGTATTTAGAGGACTCTTATTGCCGAAATTAAACTGTACTTACCCGATACGATGCGGGGTACAAAAATCAGAGCTCAATCGGCTCTCGTTCGGTCTCTATCGTAAAGCTGCACAATTAGGTAAATCTGAATTATTTTCCATTAAAATAATATTAAATTAAATATTTGAAATTTACCCGTAGGTCAATTTTGACCCTCGATCAACTTACCCGAATCTCGAGTCGTCCCCGGTAAATTTCTTTCCTTTTCCCCTTTTTCCTTTCTTTTCTTTCCTTTTCCTTTCTTTTCTTTTCCTCTTTCCTTCCTTTTCCCTCCTTTTCCTTCCCTTTCCTTTCGGCCAAACGGTGCCGTTTCCTGTCACTTGCCATCGTCGACGTTTTCGACGGTCTTGTCGGCCAAGACCGGTCTCAAAAGAATCGGCTTCTCCCCCTGAATGTGTCGGTGGCCTCCGTTCCAGCCCAGCCGCGGTGGTTCGCCGAAAATCAGTCCGTTTCTCCCTCGGTCTTCCTTCGCTCCGATCGGCTTCCTCCGACCACCTAACGGCGTGATTTCGGTGTCGACGTGACCGCCGGCCTCTCCTCTTCCTCCTCGTGGCCTCGTCGGAGCTTGTCGATCGTCGGTGTGCTGGGATCGTCGGTGGGGGTTCGCGGGTTGTCTTTCGGTTCTATTTTTTTGGGTTCTCCTGAGCTTTTCTCTCTCCTCTTTTTTTGTTTTCAGATTCTTTTATTATTATTATTTATTTAATTATTACACTATTCATTAAAATACTCCATAAAAATCCAAAATATCTATAACTTATATTATTTTTTATTCCAATTTAATTTATTTAATTTAATTTATTAAATACATTTTCCTCCAAATTTTCGATATTATTCCTTCGTACTTTTCGAGATATTGTTCCGGTAATTTTTTGGTATTTTAAAATTTTCAAATCTTGATCAATTGACCCAAAATTGTATAATTTCCCCATTATCGATCAAGATATCTTACATCCTTATTTTTAATTGAAATTTTCTTATCGCCCTAATACCGAATTTTGGTATTTTTACTATTTTACCCCTGCTCTTGTTTCGGAACCAATTTAACCCGACTTCCCTTCATGAATACTCATTCATTTCGCATTTTAAATCCTTATTTCCTGTCCGAATCCCGTTTCATTTAATTTGGGACTATTTTAATCATTCCTTTCACGAACATACACATTTCGTATTTTTAACTAAATTCGGGTCTTACATAAAGAGCCAGAGAGGATTCCTACCATTGCACCTCCTGCAGGAAAGTAAGCCTCAGCTGAAGAAAAGGGAAAACAAGTTGTGGGTCAAGGCAGGGTGTATGCGATAGACCAGGCATCGACTGATACCTCTTCTGAAGTGATAAAAGGTACAATTATGATTTTTAATTTGGAGGTTATAGTTTTGTTTGATTCTGGTGCTACACATTTCTTTATATCACCTGCATATGCATCTAAGTTAAATGGTTTTGTAGAACCCACATACTTGAGTAGGACTTTACTAATAAGTACTCCAATAAAAGTTAGCCAATTAGTTGAGTAAGTGTATAAAGATTGTAAAGTGAGGGTGGGAGATAAATGCATGACAGCCAACCTGATTTTGTTGAATATGTATGACATTGATGTAATCTTGGGAATGGATTGGTTAGCCACCAATCATGCTGTCATAGACTGTCGTTCTAAGTCCATTAATTTTCTCTACCTGAAGAATATGTTGTAAGATTTTAAGAGAAGAAATGAAATCTTAAATTTTTTGTTAAGTAAAGTACTTTGGTATAAATGACTTGAGTGTTGTTTTGAAGGTTTTGTTGCTTATGTGGTGGATTTGAACAAAGTAGATTCGGATACAGAGGACATCCCAGTGGTCAAAGAATTCCCTGATGTCTTTCCAGATGATCTACCAGGATTGTCACTCGATAGAGAAATGAAATTCGGTATAGACTTGACGCCTGGAACCGAACCAATATCCAAGTCACCATATAGGATGGCTCCAGTTGAGTTAGAGGAATTAAGGAAACAGCTGCAAGAGTTGCTAGAGAAGGGGTTCATAAGACCGAGCATCTCACCATGGGGAGCCCCAGTATTGTTTGTGAAGAAGAGAGATGGGAGCCTCAGGTTGTGCATCAACTATCGGATGTTGAACAAGGCTACCATCAAGAATAAGTACCCCTTACCACGCATTGACGGTTTATTGTATCAGCTTCGGGGAGCACAGATCTTTTCCAAGATAGATTTGAGGTCTGGGTATCATCAATTGAAGATTCGAAAGGAGGATGTGCCCAAGACAGCATTTCGTACCCGCTATGACCATTACGAATTCCTAGTGATGCCTTTTGGGTTGACTAATGCGCCGGCAGCTTTTATGGCTCTAATGAATGAAGTATTCAAGCCATACCTGGACCAGTTCGTAATTATTTTCATTGATGATATATTAGTGTATTCAAGGTCCAGAGAAGAGCATGAGCAGCACTTGAGGATTATTTTGCAGACCCTCCGAGAGAGAAGGTTATATGCCAAGCTTAGTAAATGTGACTTTTGGCTAGAACAGATTTCTTTTCTAGGCCATCTTGTATCGAAGGATGGGGTGTCAGTAGATCCATCCAAGATTGAGGCCGTTGTTCAATGGGAACAACCTAGGACAGTCACAGAGATCAGAAGCTTTCTGGGTTTGGCTGGTTACTACAGGAGATTTGTAGAGGGTTTCTCTAGATTGGCTGCTCCATTGACATGTCTTACGAGGAAGAGTGTGGAGTTTTCATGGGATGAAGCTTGTGAGAGAAGTTTTCAGGAACTTAAGTGCAGATTAACCACCGCGCCAGTTCTTATCATCCCTAACAGTTCAGGGAATTACTCGGTGTATACAGATGCTTCGCATCAAGGACTAGGCTGTGTTTTGATGCAAGATGGAAGGGTAGTAGCTTATGGATCTAGACAGCTGAAAGATCATAAGAAGAACTACCCCACTCACGATTTGGAGTTAGCGGCCGTAGTGTTTGCGTTGAAGATATGGCGCCACTACTTATATGGTGAGAGATTTCAGATCTTTACGGATCACAAGAGTCTAAAATATCTATTCTCACAGAAGGAGTTAAATATGAGACAGAGGAGGTGGTTGGAACTCCTCAAGGACTATGATTGTGAGATCTTGTACCACCCGGGGAAGGCAAATGTGGTTACTGATGCATTGAGTCGGAAGAGTCTCGGGTTGGTATCACATATGATGGTTAGAGAGCACGAGTTGTTGGAACAATTCACGAACCTTAGTCTGGATATGACCCTACCTGAGATTGGCAATTATGGGATTATTGCTAGCTTGAGATTAGAACCAGAGTTGATTGAGAGAATCCGACAAGCTTAGCAAATTGATCAATGGTGTATTGACATGATTAGCCAAATTCGGAAGGGAAAGGATGTCGATTTTATATTGAGTTCAGATGGAATACTAAGGTTTGGAGATAGAATATGTGTCCCTAAGGATTTAGAGCTGAGGAAGCTGATCTTATCAGAGGCTTACTCATCGAGATATACGATACACCCGGGGAGTATTAAGATGTATCAAAATCTCTGAAAGGCATATTGGTGGTCTGGAATGAAGAGAGACATAGCTGAGTATGTCGCTAGATGTCTCATTTGTCAGCAAGTAAAAGTCGAACATCAGAAACCGAGAGGATTATTACAACCTCTATCGATACTAAAATGGAAGTGGGAGCATGTCACCATGGATTTTGTGATGGGGTTACCGAGAACCCGTAAGAACCATGATGCGATATGGGTGATAGTAGATCGGTTAATGAAATCGGCACATGTCTTAGCCATGAGATCTACAGATACATTGAGTGCATTGGCGAACCTGTATGTGCGAGAAATAGTGAGATTGCATGGAATCGCAGTGAGTGTTGTTTCTGATCGGGATGCCCGCTTCACTTCCCACTTTTGGGGACATTTTCAGGAAGCGATGGGGACCCAATTGAGTTTTAGCATCGCTTTTCATCCTCAAACAGATGGTCAGTCAGAGAGGATTATACAGACCTTGGAGGATATGCTGAGAGTGTGTGTACTAAATTTTAGAGGCTCATGGGACGATCACTTGCCATTGATTGAGTTCGCCTACAATAACAGTCATCACTCAAGTATTGGTATGGCCCCTTATAAGGCACTATACGGTCGTAGATGCCGATCGCCCATTGGTTGGGAAGAAGTTGGTGACAGACAGTTGCTCACTCTCGATTTGGTTAAGCAAGCCTCCGAGGATGTTCAGATAATATGCGAGAGGTTGCGAACAGCTCAAAGTCGATAAAAGAGCTACGCTGACAGGAGACAGAGACCACTTGAGTTTGATGTTGGCGAGTCTGTATTTTTGAAAGTATCTCCTTCTAAGGGAATATGAGGTTTGGGAAGAAAGGAAAATTAAGTCCTCGTTACATTGGTCCCTTTGAGATTTTGGATAGAGTGGGAGATGGAGCATATAGGCTAGCCTTGCCACCTGAGCTAGCAGAAGTCCACAATGTCTTCCACGTTTCTATGCTTCGAAAGTACTACCCGGATCTAACACATGTAATTAGCTATGAGTCATTGGAGCTCAAGGAGGATATGTCGTATGTCGAGAGACCGATCCGGATGTTGGACAGAAAAGAGAAGGTGTTGCGAAATAAGACGATTTCATTGGTTAAGGTTTTGTGGCAACATCACACTGTGGAAGAGGCCACATGGGAATTGGAAAGTTTGATGCGGGAAAGGTATCCCGAGTTATTCACAGATTGGATTGGTTCTAATTTGGAGGACCAAATTCTCTAAGTGGGGGAGAATGTGAGACCCCGTATATGTACAGTTGTATATAGGTACATAGAAATGTAAATGAAATCATGAGTATGATAATACATTTGTAATATAAAGTATATGCAATGTAAGTTCATAAGATTATGTACGCACTTGTAATAAGAGTCGTGATTGTACGTACAAGTTGCATTATGAATGAGTATGAAGAAATGAACTTAAATACGAGAAGAATGTGATTGAAATGGAATAAGAGTAGTGTGGTAAAATGGAAGGAAAGATTTACATAAGTGTATATTTTCATTCGGGTAATATCATGTATATTTGGTTATACAAAGATTTTCCCACAAGTTTTAATGTGTACTAAGTGTGATTGGATGACATTTTTAAGTCTCAAGGAAGGATGAATGAGGAAAGGACTATGAAGGTAAATTGAGGAAGTTTTGAAGGGAATTATTGCAGAAAAACTGCAGGAAATCTGGAAATGTGAAGGCCAGATCGATCTCATAGGATGAGAGATCGATCTGGAAGAGCCAGAATGCTCTTATGTGAGTAATTGAATGGAGCAGATCGATCTCCAAAGGAATCAGATCGATCTCTTTAGCTCTCGAGTTGGAAGCAGATCAATCTCCCCTAAGCCCAGATCGATCTCCTTAAGCTTCTGTTTGACAGCAGATCGATCTCAAGCCTCGACAGATCGATCTCCTGCTTTTAAAATGTCTTAGAAAAGAGGGATTTTTAGAGGACCAGATCGATCTCCACCCAAGGAAGATCGATCTCATCAAGTTAAATCTATAAATAGGAGCAGTTGGATCTGCAGATTTCGGGATAAACCATTTCTTTTCACTTCAACTCTAAAACCTAGCTTTCTCACTCCTAAATCCAGCCATTTTCAGTAAGATTTGAGGAAAAGCTATTAGAGACAAAGTCGTTCACGTCTAAGAGAAGAACAACATAGTCTAGAGGCATTTCCCCATTTGACGGATTGAGGGAATAAAGGGCATTTCTAATTGGAGCAAAGAGGAAATCCAAGGAGGTAAGTTCTAGTGCACAAATCCAAGTACATTGGTCTAGTTAATGATTATAAAGTTAATTGGGTGTGCACCTTGTGGGTAGAACTACCTAGAATGGCATGAAATGAATATAACTTAGAAATGGTCTAGTGTGAGAAAGTGGAATGTAGAAGTGTTAATGATGAATGAGATATCTTGAGAGGATGATTATGTTGTGGGCATGGTTTGGGCATGTTGATATTGGGATAAAATTGTGAGATTTACCACAAGGGGTAAAATGTGTATTTAAGGCATTGGATAAATGCTTAGTTGAATAAGAGTTGGAAACGTTAACTCAAGTGTTTGATGGATGAATTTCAATTTTGAATGATACGCTGGAGCAAGTCGAGATGAGACTGTGAGAAGCGTAGAGGAGGATAGTTGCACACACGTAAAGTGAGGTAAGGGACTGTGTGTTAGCTATAGAGATGTTCGTGCGTATTTTACAACAATTTCATAGATATATTGCTAGAATTAGTACGATACTATAATCCTATGAAATGATATGGAAGCATGAAAAGTACTATGATGTATATATGTATTGAGAAATGGGATAGGGTAAGGAAATAGCATGATATGCATATTTTCAATGTTTTTCTCTATTTTACATTGATCTTGATGATTGAGAAATATTGATGATAGGTTGGCTAATTTTACATGTTTTAGCATGAAGAGGCATGCTGTATGAATAAACATGTTTTGAGTTTTAAAAGGAGAAAATAGCCATCTATCAGTTTTGAGATGAGATTTGGTGTTGAAGCGCTAGCTCTCACCCGTTTTAATGCCTTTGATGTACCGTGCTGGGGTTTTAAGTCACACGATGGTTTTGAGAAAGTGCGAGAACTTTGCTCGCACCTGTTTTATTGAGTTGAGGTAAACCTGGGGGTCTGGGACCCAAGGGGATACCAGCCGACAGCCATTTGAACCGGCTGGGCCTTAACGATAGATCGTACTGCGCTGGAGCCTTGCGATGACTGTGTGTCACGCTACTTGCTCGCCTGGTATATGAGACATGGTTTAGGATGAAAAGTCCATCGGAGTTGGAGTATGGACTTGGGTCCACGGTCGTACGTAAAATAGTGCAGTTGTCCGTTGGTATACTATATACTGTGCTGGGTGCACGTGAGTACGAGTATCGCGTAGATGACACACGTCGTATCTTTACCGTGAGTATACGAGGAGATGAGGTTGATTGAGATGAGCCGGAGGGCAGGACTGACCCAGTCCCCTTCAGGCGAAGTGATGCCCTATGCACACTGATCAGTGAGGCTTGGGATCACTGACTATGGCCATATGTCATGGATATTTGATTGCCAAAAATTTCATGCCTGTCTCAGAGATTCGAGAAGCAGAGATAATCTCAGAAAAGAAAGAGATTTGCAGAAAAAGTGAATTAAGGGAAGAAAGAGATTTTGTGTTTTTGATAAATCTCTGATTTCACATTTGTGTCGTAGGGCACTATTTATGAGCATGTTTTAAATGGAAGCTTGATATATTTGATTTTCACGAAAATGCCATTGAGAAAAATATGTTTAAATGCATTTTTCGTATGATATTTCCATTTAAAATGAAAACATGGTTTCGGTTTATACATGCATGGGCTCTGTAGGTAGTACGATATCTACCTGCTAGCATACATTTCCTTTCTGAGCTGTGGTTTGCTCATCCCATTATTTTTCCCCTCCAGGTACTGAGAAGTAAAAGAGTGGTGGTCTCTAGGTTTTTTGTGTTGAACAGCTCTCACAATTTCGCAAAGGTATAAGATTGTATACACGAGTATTTTGTATCTAATGTATTGTATCGCACAGTTATATCTTGGAATTGTAAACAGTATTATGGGGATGATATGTAAGCTCATGGTATTTATACAATTGATTTTGTATATCTACACACACACACCTGGGAGTGTGAATTAAAGATTTAAATCTTCCGCTGTAAATGAATGAATTTTAGTAATTGCATCTTCTCACAGCCCAACCGTAGTAGAGAATATATGGATAGAAGGGTTCCCAAAAGTGGGGTGTGACACTGTGCCACATATATTTGGTGGCTTTGCCACATGAGACACCCTATTCTGTGGCTGAGCCACGTATATTTGGTGGTTTTGCCACGTGAGACCCCCTATTCTGTGGCTGTGCCACGTCTATTTGGTGGCTGTGCCACGTGTGAATCTAAATCTGTGGCTGTGCCACGTACAAATCTAAATCAGTGGCTATGCCACGTGTGTTTGGTGGCTGCGCCACGTGCATTATTATTACAGTGATTTTATCACGTTTATCGGGAAAGCCATTATCGCATTATTTTCACATGCTCGTTACTGCTCTATACTGAGCCTTTTATTTCATTTTTTCACGTGGTTTTGAGATATGAGAATGTTGTTTTGAGAACTTTCATGCTATGATTTCAAATAAGTTTACTGAGTTTCACATACAAATAAATATTTTATGATGTGCATTATGGTTTATATAATGAGTCCCTTGCCCCCTTACTGAGCGATTTAGAAGCTCACCATGTTTTCTTTCCCCCCAGATTTCTTCAAGTAAGAAGGGTTTCCCTGCGACGTACGGAGTAGTGGCTAGTGGAGGACTTGAGCTCCAGGCCATATATTGTGTTTTGAGGTATCATTTATCTTTTCATGTACCCAGACAATTATTGTAATTACAGACACTTGACGTATAACCTCGTAAGGGATGTATTAGGATTAATTAACTTAATATTGAGTAATGTATATGATATGATATATACTATCTAATGATGAGATCTTGAGGTATGATATGCATGATGATGTATGACACTGCACAGGAATGCACCCTTAATTGTGATTTGATAAGTAAAAAGTTTTTAAATTTACCCTATTTTTCGCGTTTCCGGGGCGTGACACTGACCATCTGTATGAGGATGATAGGCGGTGCTCAAATTCAGTCGAGATCCCATGACTTCCTGAAAACGAGTCCAAAACCTCAAAGTGAACCGAAAATCTCTATCAGAAGTAATACTCACAGGAGCCCCATGTAATCGTATCACCTCTCTGACATATAGATCTGCTAGCTTATCTAGTGAATCAGTGCTCTTGATGGCAAGGAAGTGGGCACTCTTTGTCAATCTGTCCACAATCACCCAGACTGCATCATGACCTCTTTGGGTCCTGGGTAACCCCATAATAAAATTCATAGTAATATGCTCCCATTTCCAAGTAGATGCCGGTAATTGTTTAAGCAGTCCTGCTGGTTTCTGATGCTCAACCTTAATCTGTTGGCAGACTAAACATCTAACTACAAAATCTGCCACATCTTTCTTCATCCCAATCCACTAATACACCTTTCGGGGTCATGGTACATCTTAGTACTTCCTAGGTGCATGGTGAATCGAGAATAGTGGGACTCTTTCAGAATGCTCTGTCTCAGGGTGTCATCATGGGGTACACAAATACGGCCTCGGGTACACAAATACGGCCTCGAAACCTCAATAACCCATCATTACTGACCCGGAAGTCTGACTGTGATCTCTTATTGGCCTGGCTAACCATATCTAATAATTTTTTATCATTTCTCTATCTTGTCGGGATCTGATCCAATATAGTGGGCTCCATCTGTAGGCTAGCCATAAACCCATCCTCAACTTCATCAATACTGATTCTGAGCTCGACGAACTATTTTAACAAGTCTCATTCTCTAATCATCATATAGGACATCATAACTTTTCTACTGAGGGCATCTGCTACCACATTCGCCTTGTCGGGATGATACAAAATCTCGTAGTCATAGTCTTTCAGAAACTCTAGCCATCTTCTCTGTCTCATATTCAGCTTCTTCTGTGAGAACAGATACTTGAGACTCTTATGATCGATGAAAATTTGAAATTTCTCACCATAGAGATAGTGGCTCCACATCTACAGTGCAAACACTACGGCTGCCAACTCTAAGTCATGGGTTGGATAGTTCCTCTCATGATCCTTTAACTGTTGGGATCCATAATCGACTATCTTCCCATCTTGCATCAATACACAGCCCAGTCCTTGATGTGAAGCATCTGTATATACAGAAAAACCTCCTGAGCTGGTAAAAATGGTGAGAATTGGAGCAGTGGTCAATCTGTGTTTCAATTCTACAAAACTCCTTTCACAATCATCGTCCCACACAAATGCAACATTTTTTCTAGTGAGACGTGTTAATGGAGTAGCCAACTTTGAAAATCCCTCTACAAATCGTCTGTAATATCAAGCTAAACCCAGAAAACTCCTAATCTTTGTGATTGTCTTGGGCCTTTCCCACTGAAATACTGCCTTGATCTTGGATGGATCCACTGACACACCATCCTTTGACACCACATGACCCAAAAATGAAAATTACTCTAACCAAAAGTCACACTTACTGAGTTTAGCATACAACTCCTTCTCTCGGAGGGTCTGTAATACAATCCTCAGATGTTGCTCATACTCTTCTCTGGATTTCGAGTACACCAAAATGTCATCGATAAAGACGATAACAAACCGATCCAGGTATGGCTTAAATACATCATTCATCAATGCCATAAAAGCTGCGGAAGTATTCGTCAATCTGAATGGCATAACCATAAACTCATAATGGCCATAACGGGTTCGAAATGTTGTCATGGGTACATTGTCATCTCAAATCCTCAACTGATGATACCCAGACCTCAGATCTCTCTTAGAAAAGACCTGCGCTCCCCGAAGTTGATCTAATAAATCATCGATGCATGGAAATGGGGTACTTATTCTTGATGGTAGCCTAATTCAACAACCTGCAATCAATGCACAGTCGAAGGCTTCCATCCTTCTTTTTAATGAATAAGATCGGAGCTCCCCAAGGTGAGACACTCGTTGTAATAAACCCCTTATCCAGCAATTTCTGTAAATGCTTCCTTAGCTCCTCCAACTTAATCGGAGCCATTCTGTACGGTGGCTTGGATATTGTCTCTGTACCAAGTGTCAAATCTATACAAAACTTCATCTCTCTCTCCGGTGGTAACCCTAGTAAATCATTCAAAAAAACATCTGTAAATTCCTTAACCACATGAATGTCTCCCAACTCCAGATGTTCCTTATCTATATCAACCACATATGCCAATAAACCTTCAAAATATTAATCATCTGGTCAGCATAAATTTTTATCATTTAATTACAATAACTATTGCTTTCATTTCTTTCCAAAACATGTTACAATACATTTCTCAGGGGTAAAAAACATTACTGTCTTAGAATAGCAATCTAAAACAACATAATTCTTAGCCAACCAATCCATTCTTAGTATTACATCAAAATCCTTCATATCCAGCATAATGAGATCGGCTGGCATATCCTTTTCTCCTACCTTCAACTTACAATCTCTACACACATACTCTATCGACTGACTCTCATTCATTGGAGTTCTAATTAGTAACCTCCTACTTAACGGGGAAAACTTTACATGTTTCAACAATTTAAAAGCAAATGAAGGCGATACAAATGAATGTGTGGAACTAGGATCAATTAAAACATATGCTTCAAAATCAATGATCAAGATGGTACCTTTCACCACATTTGACGACTGACCTGCAGTATCCTAGTCCAAAGCGTGTACTCGCACTTGCCAACCACCTGCTTTCCCTTTTCTTTAGCTGTCGCTCTCCATCTCAGAGTAGGAGTATCAGTTGGAGCTCTCTCTGGCTCTTTGCCCTTCTGTGGGGCACTCTCAATCATCTCTAGGCAATTTCGAATCACATGCCCGAATTTCCCACATCAGTAACATATAATAGGAGATCCATAACATGGCCGAGTTCCATGGTACCTACCGCACTTACTACACTATTCTGTAGTAGGTCATAGCTCTCCAATCACTATACCCTTTGTTGGAACTATGGCCGGATACACGGGAGGCTTAACTGTCTTCTCTCGGATTTCCTCAATCTTCAGCCTCTTCCCAGAAAATCTCTTACTTCCTCTATAACTGAAGCCTCTGTGTACCATTGGTCTCTTTCTATCTTTGTCCCTCACTCTGCCAACCTTTCCAAACTCTGAGGCAACTCGCTTAATGTCTTGTTCACACAACTATGCCCTATGCACTGCCTCCTTATAGGTCGGTATGTCAAAGGGAACCAATTGGGACCTGATGGATGGTCTCAGTCCATCCATAAACTTTTGGACCTTTTTGACCTCATTGTCCATTGTGTCAGGATCGTATCTGCCTAGAGAGATAAATTTTATCTCATACTCATCCATTGATCTACTCCTCTGGGTCAAATCTAAGAATTCCATTTGTAACCTCTGTTTTGCAGTATCCGAAACATATTGCCTCTGAAAGGCCTTCAAAAATACATCCCAGCTGATCTCTATATGTCGGGCTCTCAAAATGGGTCTGGTGGACTTCTACCAATGCTTTGTCGATCCTTTCAACATGAATGCGGCAAACATTACCATCTCGGTAGTAGTGCACTCGAAAAACCCATATAGTTTCTCAATCTCATTCACCCAGTCTTCTGCAGCTACTGGGTCCTTAACTCCACTGAAAGATGGTGGGTTAAATTTATGAAACTGTCTTAATCTATCCAGGTCACATCCATAACTCCAATCTCTTCTATCCTGTTGTGGAGCAACAGTAGAAAGTGTTTCCTATACTGGTGGGGGTGTGAGAGTATCTGTAGTCTAAGGTTCTTGGGCTAGCTGTGCAGGCATCTCAGGGTCTGCCGCCTGTTCACCATCACCCTACACAACTGTACCTTGCCCGCCCCCAGCTCCAGGCAATAACTGGGTAATCAACTCCAAAATCGCCTCTAAGCTTCGCTCTATCCTCGCGAAGCGTGCTTCAGTATTTTTCGGTCTCTCTGCTGGACCCTGTGGAGCATGCTCAAAATTAGCCTTCACTTCTACCTCCTCATGAGCCTCATGTGGTATCAGCTCAGCATGGCCCCTAGGCCTACTCCTATGGCCTCTAGCTCCTACTCTCGTCCCTCTACCACTGCGGGTATCAGGCATAGTGCCTAAATTCCTGCATTCAAAATAATTTCTTAGTCAATTCCCATCTCGGTATACACAATTGCATCTAAAGAAAGCACAGTAACATGGGGATGTAAACTTTGTATTTCCTAATATCGACTCAAATTAGACCAACTCACCTCTGATACCACCTCTGTCACGATCCCTTTTTATCTAAAATCACTACAATTTTTTTGCTTTTTCCTTTTTTTTTATTATTACCTTTCCCTGTCGTGAACAGTCTCACCACCAATAGTTGGGCTGTGATTTGGTATTAGCCATTTCTTTCCGTCTACCATGTCATACATTTCTTATTCTATTCAAAAGTAAGCATTTACATTTCATAATCATGATACTACTACTTCGTACGTGTTTTTCAATATTTACATTCCTCATATTACATTTAAAAACCATTACTGTGCTATTACATGTTTAGATACAAAATGATACTAGGGTGTATACCTTTCGATGATGGGAAACAACGGGTACCAGGAATGTAAGTTCTTAGCCGCTCACTAACTATTGCGAATGCTCTAAAAAAAAGGGAAAAATGAAAAGGTGAGCAACCACACGCTCAGTAAGGCAATCATGCGAGCAAGTAGATAACCATACTATCTACATGTTCATGATGCCCTGCATTAAATCATTTTCTTTCGAAATCATACTTAAATACAAATCTTGTGCATACTTTTATGCCAGATAAAATCATTCGTATAAAATAATTCATTTCGTAAAATGCCAGATAAAGCATGGAGTTATATGTCATGCTATTTAAATAATTCACATTATGTCAAAACATGCCATTTATTTCAAATCAACATCCGCCCCAAAATCATCAGAACTCAATCCCAAAATCATAAAATCATGAAATCAAAAATCAAAAAATAAATAACATGTGATTTCGTAAAGCAAATAACATGCGATTTCGTAAAGCAACTGACATGCGAGACTAGGTAAGAATCATGGTAATAACTCTAAGACTATGGTCATATCCATGTGATCCTGGGCTACACGGATCCTAGTATGCGGTATATCATATCACATCTGAGGCTGCCCTAGGAGGTGGGTACTAAACCTACCCGCCAGCCAATCAGATCACTAGTCTGAAGACTACACATCATATATCACGACACAATACAACATACTCCATGCTATAAGCACGGTACAACGTTCACCTCATGCCAATGTCATCTCAATATCCAACGCCATGTTCCAAAATGCATGTGCAAGCATATTAAATTAGTGTGACACACAGTTTACACAATGCTCCCAGCATGACCTTAGGCATGTCATATAAAAATCTAGTGAGAGTCAAGCTCCCAGCACTATGTCATGTATAAAATCATGTAAAATCGAGTGCAAGCCAAACTTCCAGCACTCTGCCACATGCAATAATCATGTCAAATCTCATGCGAGCAATGTTCCCAACATGTTTTGTATCCACATATACCATGTAGGTGGCTCAATTTCAAAGAATGGCTTTAAAACCAAAATCAACACCTGCCATGTGCTATTTTATGTAAATTGATAAAACATTAAGCCAACCTACCCATATCCTTGTTGAAAAGTATTAAAATCCATCAAGAACACTCATTTTTTGCTTTTCATGATATTTTCTAAAATTAAAAATTTTACCCTTCACAGGGGCAAAATCGTCATTTACCTTTTCGGGTTGAAATTTCGGTTTGAAATATTATTAACTTTGTTAAAATGAAGTATTTCGTAGTAAATACACTCAAAACATGCTATTTATGCTAGTTCCAATACAATTCTAACCTTTTCAAAATTTCCCTTAGTAGGGGCAAAATAGTAATTTTCTTATGTCGGGTCTCTATCGATATTTTTCATATTCGAAAATCTATATACAATTTAATTATTCAAAAATCTACCCAAAAATATGTGTAGCTACCTCTAGCTACTCACAAAATTCACTTACTTTGTAGATCTTAGGGAACCACAAAAGTGTTGGTTCTCGAGATTACCTCGATTTGCGTGCTAAATTCCTGAGCTGCCCAAAACAATAGCAATTCATTATATACTGATCAATTGCATCTTAACATACTCAATTTTGATTTCTCTTCTCAAAGTTTGACCAATTTTGACTTTTTGATCAACTTTTCGATTTTCTCGATTTTACCGATTTAGTGCCGTTTTTGGCAAATTTCATTATTCTAATTTCTCATTTCATTACTTTATTAACCTTATGACTCATTCAAGTTCATAAACCTTGCTGGTCCATTTGCCAAATTTTCAATTCTTTTATTTTTTCGGTTTTACACTCAGTTAAGCTATAAACCGAACTTTCTCGGTATAAATTTAACCGCTAACAACCTTAGATCCATCAAATTTTCACCACAAACACATCAAAACCTTGCTTTCCAGACCTCAAATCATCCATAGAAATTAAATAATCCAATTCCACTTAACTAAAAACCTTCTAAAAACACCAAACAACAACATATATGAACTTCATCATCATCCATCAACTTTATCTCAGGTTTGACCAAGGTTGACCACATTTTTATTCCTCAAAATTGATCCTCAACTGTAATTTAACATTTATAGAGCTTAGAATCATCAAAAACTACAAGAAATTCCAACCAAAGAAAAACAAATTCCAAGTTTTTCACTTACCAAGAACAGGGCAAATCTATCCATTGTTTTTCTTTCGCATTTTTTACATAGCAAATGAACTTATTTGTGGCTGAATTTGTTATATGTTATAGAGTACTGGGATATGAATATTTGATCCTTCTTGACCGATGCTTGAATCTGGTTGAAAGGCCACCAAAAAAAATCACGTACTGAGGGGAAAGGGAGGACGCTTGCGGTAAGGATGGGGAGGGGGTTTCTCTCGGCTGGAAAGTCCAATTGGGTTGATTTTGGTGCCTCCAGAAAGCTTATAAAGCTGAATTTATAACTGGAAAATTTTGTGTTTATTATCTCCCCCTAAAGTCTCCAAATTTGACAAAATTTGGAGTCTTGGTCGACAGTCTGTAGTAGGACAGATTTCTATATTATTTTAGAAAATTCCAAAAAAATCATTTTAGTCCAATTTTCTCCAAATTTTCACTTCTCATGTGTTATAATATGTCACTAGTATGTTTCATAAGAAATTGGGGGTCACTTGTTTAAGAAAAATTCCTCGATTGAGCTCAATTTGCACGATTTGGTCAATACCGAGCAAAATGACTTAAAGTTTTCGGTTTACCTTAAAAATTAATTTAATCCCTGAAACCTCCTTATTTCCATTTGATTTTAATTTTTCAAGTAAATTTCATCTTATATTAATTTCTATGACCTCGGAATAGTTTTTGAGAATTTTTAGAATTTAATCTGAATTTATTTCTTTTTTCGAGCCCATTTGCTCGGTTTAGTTTAAAACCCGAACCTTACTAACTTTTTCACTTCCAATACCTTAGTTTTCATTTCTAATCATCATTTCTTGACCATATATAAAATTCTTAAGAAATTCTCGAGCTTAAGGTCTTACCTCGATTTTTCATGCCAACGGGCCTTACACCGCTAACCCGAGTGTTTCAGTGGTTTCGAGCCTGCGCAACATTATTCTGAGTTCTCAATTATTTCTTAGTTTTCCAAATAAGAAATAAAGTGAAAAAAATTTGGGTTTCACATACCTCCTTGCCTCCGTTTCCAGCCATGATGATTTGTTCTCTAAGAAGAATGATCGGTCATCAGCTCATTTCTCCGTCTCTCTGTTATCACATCATCACATCTCTGCCTGTTTTCCTGTTCTTTCTCCCTTAGCCTTCCATCATTCTTGTCATTCTTCATCTTTGGCTATCTCCGTTTAGCACCCAACTCTGTTTCTCCAGCTGCCACGATCGTTCTCCCCCATTCACTCCTGCCTCTATCGGTCACCTGCTCAGTCCTCAGTTTGCTCTATTTCGATTTCTCATGCACCTCAGTTCCGCTTCACCTCTACCTACTCTCCTCTATCTCCTGCTCACCCAGCTTAAGTTTCCTACCACTTCAGGGTACTAGCCTGTCCTCGCTGCGTCTTTCTTTCCTCTACCCTGACTTTTCCTCACTAACATCCAAAATTCCTTATGCTCTTGACCACTGCCACCAGAATCGAGAGAGGCCCTGTTATAGCCTCCCGTTTCTTCTATGTTTAAAACTATTTTTACACAATCCTTGTACTGTCCCAAAACCAGATCCATTTTGTTCTTGTTTCTCCTTCAATCCTACATGTACTACCTTCCAAATCAGCATTCATTCTCAGTTTATTTCTCACATTTCTATCTCTCTGTCTCTCGCTTTGCAGGATAAGCTTCCATTTTTTTGTTTCTTTGTCACGACCCAAACTACCCAAAAATCAGAGTTAATTTTTCGCGTTTTGTTATTTTCTTACTTAAATTCTTACCTGTCTTCTGATCGTGACCACACTCCACTAACAAATTGGGCTGTGCGTCAATGCCAGTCCCACCATACATTTGCCATATAACTTAATTCTTTCTCAGTCATTTATAAGTGGTTACAATATTTATACATCCCCTAAACTTACTTACAAACATGTTACTGTGCTATGCTTATGTAGATACAATATGTACAAGTGTATATACCTTAAGTGATGGGCAACAGCGGATATCCGGAATGCAGTACTGAGTCGTCTCAACGTCTACTGGAGATTATCTGTGGGAGAAAATGAAAGGGGTGAGCACATCAAGCTCAGTAAGGCAATCCTACGAACAAGTAGGTAACCATACTACCTACATGAACGTGGTGCCATGCATAAACCACCTTTTCTCCACACATTTTAAAACAGATGATATGAGTTATGATGTTATGTAAATCAAGTTTGCACGAAAAATTCAACATGCAATTATTTCAAATCATTTCTTTCTCATTTAAAAATTCCACAATAAAGTCAGGACTCGACCCCTCCTTTGGGTGATCCTGACTCACACAAAACCATGAAAATCGGTTTACATCACACATGGGTTTAAAAAGCATGGAAATAGCATCATGCACATTTAATTTAAAACCCAGTTTGATCTCATCAAAATAGTCAACATGCGAGACTAGGTAACATCTGTATATCGGCAATAACCAAGACTATGGCCATATGTGTCCTCGGGAGTTCCTCATCTACACGGATCCTAGTGTGCGGGTTCTCACCATGATCGGGAACCGTCCGGGAGGTGGGTCACTCCATCTCGTCGGTCTTATCCGATCCCATACATCCGAAGATGCCAACGTATCACAAAGATACCACACGTATCACAAAGATGCCACACGGTACATCGTACTCCATGCTACTTGCACGGTACATCGTACTCCGTGGACCCCCAGCCTTATCCCTCTTTCGGGCTCATCAGCTGGACCTCCAACCCTCATCCCTCTTTTCACATCTGACCACCAATACCCTTTTCAGAGATTTCATATATTCTTTACTTTTCGTATACACCGTATATCCCGAAGAGTGAGCTTCTGACAATATTACTATTTCATCAACTGTGGTCCTGGGAGCACTTATACTGTCTCTGAACCTCTCTTTAAATCATCGCCACACTCTGTGAACTCTATCACTGTACCCTTCTGAATCTGACCCAAACTATCGACATCATGCCGATCATCACGCTAAGCTTATCAAATCCGGGCACTCTCATCTGGTTCTAGTCATCAGGCTAGCTGTCACACAATCACTGTCATCATCAGAAGGGATCACATCACTACTGAGGCTCACAACTGCTTTAGCAGCTCACGCTCCCTGACCATCATATGTGGTACCATCCTGAGGCTCTTTATACTCAAGGCATTAGCCATCACATTAGCCTTTCCTGGGTGGTACAATTTTCACAAATCAAAATCCCTCAGAAGCTCTAACCCACTATGTATTCTCATATTCGCCTTTTTCTGTGAAAACAGATACTCGAGGCTTTTATGATCAGTGCATATCCACAATTCCTCATCGTGTACCTAGCAGTACCATATCCTCAGTACAAGTACTATCGCTGCCAACTTAAAATCATGGTTCAGATAGTTTATTTCATGATCAAGGAGTTGTCTAACTCCATATTTGACTATCTTCCCATTATACATCAATACACAGTTTTGAGGTATCTATACTCACTGAGAACCTCTTGAGCTGTTGGGTATGGTGAAATTAATCACGGTGGTCAGTTCATACTTCACTACACCGAAATTCATGTCACATCTATCATCTCACTAAAAGACCACGTTTTCATAGTTAAACGTGTCAACCAAGTAGACCATATTGAGAACTCGCAACAACCCATTTGTAAAAGTCATTTTCCAATTATTGCTTATAATTTGCCCTGGACTTTAACTACACTCAACATATCATCAATAATGATGATTACAAAACGGTCCAGGTAAAGTTTAAATACTTCATCGTAGTCGAGCTCCACTACTTATTTCAGTCGTATATATCCTTGACTTATTTACGCATAAGCGTATAAGATCCTTCAAAATCGCTTACGTTTTCAGGTAGTAACCTGCGTCATTTCCTTTTCTTATCTTAACGGCTCTTATTAAATTTTACTATGTTAACCTTTATGATTTGTCGAATTTTAATATTCTTATCGTCTTAGTAAAGGTATCCTAATGCTAAAGGTATTTATTACGACGATCGATTTCACGTTATAGGTTATATATACATACTTTTAGACGCTGTCAAGTCTTCAGGTGGGGAGGTATTTTGAAATACCTTTATTAACCTTCAGACTTAACCACAATTACTTTACATATCAGTCCATGTGGTCACAATTTATATTCGCTACTAATTGCTTTTATCCTAATGACTTCATATACGCACTCTTACTCCAATACATCTTGTATTCATAATCAAGCATATCATATCTTAAAGATTATCTCCTTTCGTATATCCCTCATGACAAAACTTTTTCATTATTCATTCCGTGAGTACAATCCTTTACTCCTTTAATTTCAACTGTTGCACCCCTTTTTATCACTTGTCAACACTTACAGTATACTTTTCAATGATGTTTTCACCCCTGTTTTCAACTTAAAATCTCTATATCCATATTCCGTTAATTAATCCTCCTCATTGGGGTACTCATTTAACAGTATTTTGCCCAATGATGTAGGCATTCATGCCTTTTACTCACTTATATGCGAATGAAGGCGGTATGAATAAATGTGTGGCACCAGGATCAATAAACATATGTACTTCATTATTCATAACAAGTGTGGTATCTTACACCACATCCATGAAACATCAATAGTGTCCTGGTCCAAGACATCCTCTCGCCTTCGTCCAACAGCCTACTTTCCTTTTTCTTTTCGGCTATGGCCTGCCTTTTCGTTGCAGCTATACCAACGAAGTTTTTCTCTGTCTCTTTACTTTTCTGTGGGGCGATCTCGCCTAACTCTATGCAATCAAAATCAATGGTCCGTCTTACCACACTTAACGGCCATTTTCATCAATACAGTGTAGGTATAGACCCTCATTCTGTGGTATCCACCACACATCTCACACTGCTTACAGTGCTTACACTGCTACACTGCTTCGTAGCAGGTCGGGGTCCTCCAATCACAATGCCCCCCAAGAGTGCCAACATTGGATGCACTTGGGCCTTACCAATTATCTTACTCCATGACTCGTCAAATTAAATCTTTTACCAATTACCATTTTTCCATTTTAACATCTCTGTCATTTCTCGATTCTCTTTTCTGTCTCTATTTCAGCCCTCACTATATTTCCCAATCTCAGAGGCGTGCAATTCATGTTCTTATTTACCCAACTGTAAATCTGCGCACTGCCTCGGTATAGGTAATATCTCACGGGGCCAATTGGACTCTAATTGACAATCTGAGCCCTTCCATAAACTTTTAGACATCTGACTGTCACTTGTTCATAGTGTCGAGGTAATATCTGCCCAAGAATATAACCGAGTTTCATACTCATCAATAAATCAAATCCTCTGGGTCAGAGTAAGGATTTTATCTATCCTTCCCTTTAAACAGTGTCCGGGATATTCTATCACCGGAATACATCCAGAAATATTTCTCTTGTCAACTTTGGATGTTTAACACTTAAGATGGGTCGAGCAGGTTTTCACCAATGCTCCGTCTCGCCCTCAAATCCCTTGCATACTCTGAGCAATTAGCTCCCAAAATATTCTCCACACTCCGCTCCAATCTCGTGAAGCATGTCTCAATACTATCCGATCACTCTGTCGGACTCTGAGAGGCATGCTCAACATTAGCCTCCATTTCAATTTCATCCTGGTTTTCATAAGTCAACTCAGCATGACTTAGCAGACTCAGGTCTACCTCTACGACCTCTGCCTCGTGCACTATCTCATCTAACGCGACTCATATTAGGCATTCCTGCATTCTCAACCATTTCTTAGTCAAAACCCATCTCGATATACACTATTGTATCTAACCAAGAACAGTAACACGGGGATGTAATTTCTTAATTACTGACACTGACACACATCAGACCAATTGCGCTCTGATACCATAAAATCTGTCACGACCCAAACTACCCAAAAATCAAAGTTAATTTTTCACGTTTTGTTATTTTCTTACTTAAATTCTTACCTGTCTTCTGATCGTGACCACACTCCACTAACAAATTGGGCTGTGCGTCAATGCCAGTCCCACCATACATTTACCATATAACTTAATTCTTTCTCAGTCATTTATAAGTGTTTACAATATTTATACATCCCCTAAAGTTACTTACAAACATGTTACTGTGCTATGCTTATGTAGATACAATATGTACAAGTGTATATACCTTAAGTGATGGGCAGCAGCGGATATCCGGAATGCAGTACTGAGTCGTCTCAACGTCTACTGGAGATTATCTGTGGGAGAAAATGAAAGGGGTGAGCACATCAAGCTCAGTAAGGCAATCCTACGAACAAGTAGGTAACCATACTACCTACATGAACGTGGTGCCATGCATAAACCACCCTTTCTCCACACATTTTAAAACAGATGATATGAGTTATGATGTTATGTACATCAAGTTTGCACGGAAAATTCAACATGCAATTATTTCAAATCATTTCTTTCTCATTTAAAAATTCCACAATAAAGTCAGGACTCGACCCCTCCTTCGGGTGATCCTGACTCATACAAAACCATGAAAATTGGTTTACATCACACATGGGTTTAAAAAGCATGGAAATAGCATCATGCACATTTAATTTAAAACCCAGTTTGATCTCATCAAAATCGTCGACATGCGAGACTAGGCAACATCTGTATATCGGCAATAACCAGGACTATGGCCATATGTGTCCTCGGGAGTTCCTCAGCTACACAGATCCTAGTGTGCGGGTTCTCACCATGATCGGGAACCGTCCGGGAGGTGGGTCACTCCATCTCGTCGGTCCGATCCCATGCATCCGAAGATGCCAACGTATCACAAAGATACAACGTATCACAAAGATACCACATGGTACATCGTACTCCATGCTACTTGCACGGTACATCGTACTCCGTGGACCCCCAGCCTTATCCCTCTTTCGGGCTCATCAGCTGGACCTCCAACCCTTATCCCTCTTTCGAGCTCATCAGGTTGTTTTAACATTAAACCATATTGCCATGTCTCAAAACGCACGTGCGAGCCTATTTAATCGGTGACACACAGTCTACCCGATGCTCCAAGCACGGCTCATCGCATGTTCTCATAAAATCAGTGCGAGCAATGCTCAGTATTCTGATCAAATCAAGTAAAACTAGTGCGAGCTAGGCTCTAGCACTCTGTCTCAAAAATCATATAAAAATATGGTGCGAGTTAGACTCTAGCACCCTGTCACGAAAATCATATATATATATAAAATCTGGTGCGAGTTGGACTCCAGCACCTATGCATGTAAAACTCTAGTGCGAGCTCTCGCTCCAACACTAATGCATGCATCACACAAATCAAAATATCGTGCGAGCTGAGCCCTAGCACGTCACATGTCAATAAAAACACGTAGGCGGCTCTGTTTCCTCAAAACAGTTTTTCAAAACAATTATATCATTGAAAGTATGCAATGCTGTGCATTTTCTTTCAAGGTTAGCCAGCCTACTCATGCATGCATTAAAATGTCTCCAGAACGAGCAGAAACCTCTTGTTCTTGCTCCTCCCAAATTTTTCCTAAATTTGTAAATTTTACCCTTAACAAGGGTATTTTGGTAATTTGTCCATTCGGGGCACTAAAATTATTATTTGACCTCTAGACCCTTCGGATAATTTTTAAAGACTGCAAATGAACTTAAAATTTTGTACAAGTTACCTCTAGCAGTCCGCAGAATTCCCTTACCTTATTTTCCTGTAGAGTCTGACCTTTTCTTTTCCACTGTTGTCTCGTCGCGCAGTCCGATATGCTCCCAATCAAATGCCCAAAACTGCGTATTAATATTCCTCAGTTCAGATATCATACAATTTAATTGTATTTCCTATTTTCTGGGCTTAATTTAAATCATTGGGCCCGTTTACCCCTATTGGGCCCGATTGCACTTTAATGGGCCTTAATCGGCCTTAAGCCCGTTTTCCACTTAATTTTCACATTATCGATGCCTATTGGGCTCATTGGGCCCACCAATAATTTATTGAGCCTCGTTCTAACCCTCGAATATCTCAATTTAGTATTTACGACAATTTATCTAAATTTTCAGAATTTAATTCAATTTATGCAGAAATTGAATTCATATCACGCATAACGAGGTAATTGTCATAAATAAGGGTTACATACCCGAGATTTCATGCTAGTACACAAATCGAGGCTATCTCGAGCTCTCGTGGGATGCCAATTGTCGAGCTACACAATTCCATAATTTTTCGGGTAAGTTTTCAGTCCAAAATTAATTAAATTAAATACTCCAAAATTTAAATCGGGTTAATTTCAACCACTTAACGACTTACCCGAAGCTCGATTGCATCACTGGAATTTTCTCCAATTTTTTCTCTTTTTCTTTTTCCCTTTTTCTCCTTTTTTCCTCTCTTTCTTAGCTGAATCGGTTCAGTCCGGTTCAGACCGGTTCGGACCGCCGGTTCACCCCGGTTCACTCTGGTTCACTGCCTTGCCGATCGATTCTCTGCCGATTTCCACCGCCAGCAGCTCCGCTGGGTCATCCGCATCACAGATCTGCACTCGGTTTCACCCAAGATCGCCGGAAGGTCGCCGGTCCGGCCTCCTCTCTCTCGGTCGTCGGAACCCATTTTCGGTCTTGGTCATTGTCTGCGATTTCGACCGTTTCGCCAGCAGCTATCGGTCTCAAAATGATCGGCTCCTCCTCTTGAACTCGTTGGTGGCCTCCATTCAAGCCTAGCCACCGTAGATCATCGGGAATCAGGCCGTTTCTCCCTCGATTTTTCCTTCCTCCGATCGACGTCTTTCGGCCTCGTCACGGCGCGTCTCCGGTGCCCTGAAGATCGCCGGCCTCTCCTCTTCCTCGTCGGGGGTTGTCGGTCTCCGATGGCCGTGGGTCGGTCGGCCACGCGCGGCATCTTCCTCGGTTCCTTTCTTCTTCTCTCTCCCCGATAACATTTTTCCAATTCTCTTCTTTTTTTTAACTTAATAATTAATTTATTTTTATTTATTTATTTATATTATATTTTAGTCATTAAAATATATTAAAAATACCCAAATATCTATCAAAAATTATTATTTTATTCCAAATTAATTAATTTAATTTTTTATTTAATTTATTTATTTTATGTTAACCCTTTTTTTGTATAATTTCTCCGTATTTTCGGGATATTGTCCCGAATGACTGTTCGGTATATTTTTCGATTATTTTCGAGATTATTTTTTTTTGAACTAAAAATTTCGATTAATCCCGATTAATTCCAATAAATTGATATCTTGATAAATTTAATCCTGAATAAATTTATTTCACCTTTATTGACCAAGATTTCTCAATCCGTTATTTTTAATTAATTTTTCTCATCGAATTTATTCCGACTTTCGATCTTTTGACTGTTCTCCATCCCTTTTGCATTTTAAATTTCGTGTTTTAATTAAATTCGGGTCTTACATAATCTCCCCCACTTAAGGAATTTGATCCTTCAAATTAGAACCAATTCATACGAGTCCATAAACTACTCCGGGTACATTAATCGTATCATACTTCTTTAATTCTTATGTGACTTCTTCCGGAGTGTATTACTACCAAAGGACTTTAATTAGGGAGATCATCTTAAGCCTCAATACTTTCTCTTTCCTGTTTAATGCCCAAATCAACTTCTTCAATATACTTATATTTGCATTAAGCTGAACTGTTGGATCTCATATCCGATCAACTATGCTGGATCTGGATAGTATTTTCGAAGCATCCAAAGATGGGACACATTGTGGGTGCCTGCTTATTCAAGTGAAAATGCCACCTACAGGTCTTATCTTCCACTTGTCCAATCTCTCAAAAGATTCAATCCAGTGAAACTCAATTTACCTTCTTCCAAAAGTTCGCTATGTCCTTATTCTCTTAGGACAAGAAACATTTCAACCATACTAATTCACCCTCGGTGAATTCCAATACTTTTCTATCTACTCTGAGGTGTTCTTAATCTCTCATCCTTAACTAATCATCCTCAGAGACTTATTATCCAAAGTCGAAAATAATTCTATCTGTCACCCACTTTTTTTTTCCAATTTGGGGAACAACCCCTACAGCCATACACTGTCTCATATTTTGTTATCCCGATACTCAAGTGGCAACTGTCACTATTGGCGAATTCGATTTGTAACAACTTTTCGTTCCAGGAGCTTATAAAATCAATGCACGCACTCTCATCATATCCTCCAGAACTTGTACAGTCCTCTCTGACTGATCATCTGTCTGAGGATGGAAAGCTGTGCAAATATTCAGCTGGGTTCCCATAGCTTCCTGAAAAATATTCTCAAAGGTGGGAAGTGAAGCGGGAATCCCTATATGATACCATGCTCACTGGAACGCTACTTAATGTTCCAAAATCTTCCTTACACATAAATCCTCATATACACTCTGAGTATTTGGGGATTTCATAACCAGAAGGTGGGTAGACTTAGTCACTTTAGCGACTATCATCCAAATAACCTCGTATTTCACCTGGGTTCTCTGTAACCGATCACGACATTCATGGAGACTTGCTCTCATTTTGCGTGCCGTGTCGATATAGGTAGAGGCTGCAATAGCCCTGCAGACTTTTAATACTCTACCATATTCTGCCGACATACTAGGCACTTTTCCACAATCTCTACCATATCTCTTTTCACATCTGACCACCAATACCCTTTTCAGAGATTTCATATATTCTTTACTTTTCGTATACACCGTATATCCCGAAGAGTGAGCTTCTGACAATATTACTATTTCATCAACTGTGGTCTTGGGGAGCACTTATACTGTCTCTGAACCTCTCTGTAAATCATCGTCACACTCTGTGAACTCTATCACTGTACCCTTCTGAATCTGACCCAAACTATCGACATCATACCGATCATCATGCTAAGCCTGTCAAATCCGGGCACTCTCATCCGGTTCTAGTCATCAGGCTAGCTGTCACACAATCACTGTCATCATCAGAAGGGATCACATCACTACTGAGGCTCACAACTGCTTTAGCAGCTCACGCTCCCTGACCATCATATGTGGTACCATCCCGAGGCTCTTTATAGCCATCACATTATCCTTTCCTGGGTGGTACAATTTTCACAAATCAAAATCTCTCAGAAGCTCTAACCCACAATGTATTCTCATATTCGCCTCTTTCTGTGAAAACAGATACTCGGGGCTTTTATGATCAGTGCATTTTCACAATTCCTCATCGTGTACCTAGTAGTACCATATCCTCAGTACAAGTACTATCGCTGCCAACTTAAAATCATGGTTCAGATAGTTTATTTCATGATCAAGGAGTTGTCTGACTCCATATTTGACTATCTTTCCATTATACATCAATACACAGCTCCTTCATTATTTTGAGGTATCCATACTCACTGAGAACCTCTTGAGCTATTGGGTATGGTGAAATTAATCACGGTGGTCAGTTCATACTTCACTACACCGAAATTCACGTCACATCTATCATCTCACTCAAAGACCATGTTTTCATAGTTAAACGTGTCAACCAAGTAGACCATATTGAGAACTCGCAGCAACCCATTTGTAAAAGTCATTTTCCAATTATTGCTTATAATTTGCCCTGGACTTTAACTACACTCAACATATCATCAATAATGATGATTACAAATCGGTCCAGGTAAAGTTTAAATACTTCATCGTAATCGAGCTCCACTACTTATTTCAGTCGTATATATCCTTGACTTATTTACGCATAAGCGTATAAGATCCTTCAAAATCGCTTACGTTTTCTGGTACTAACCTGCGTCATTTCCTTTTCTTATCTTAACGGCTCTTATTAAATTTTACTATGTTAACCTTTATGATTTGTCGAATTTTAATATTCTTATCGTCTTAGTAAAGGTATCCTAATGCTAAAGGTATTTATTACGACGATCGATTTCACGTTATAGGTTATATATACATACTTTTAGACGCTGTCAAGTCTTCAGGCGGGGAGGTATTTTGAAATACCTTTATTAACCTTCAGACTTAACCACAATTACTTTACATATCAGTCCATGTGGTCACAATTTATATTCGCTACTAATTGCTTTTATCCTAATGACTTCATATACGCACTCTTACTCCAATACATCTTGTATTCATAATCAAGCATATCATATCTTAAAGATTATCTCCTTTCGTATATCCCTCATGACAAAACTTTTTCATTATTCATTCCGTGAGTACAATCCTTTACTCCTTTAATTTCAACTGTTGCACCCCTTTTTATCACTTGTCAACACTTACAGTATACTTTTCAATGATGTTTTCACCCCTGTTTTCAACTTAAAATCTCTATATCCATATTCCGTTAATTAATCCTCCTCATTGGGGCACTCATTTATCAGTATTGTGCCCAATGATGTAGGCATTCATGCCTTTTACTCACTTATATGCGAATGAAGGCGATATGAATAAATGTGTGGTAGCAGGATCAATGAACATATGTACTTCATTATTCATAACAAGTGTGGTATCTTACACCACATCCATGAAACATCAATAGTGTCCTGGTCCAAGACATCTTCTCGCTTTCGTCCAACAGCCTACTTTCCTTTTTCTTTTCGACTATGGCCTACCTTTTCGTTGCAGCTATACCAACGAAGTTTTTCTCTATCTCTTTACTTTTCTGTGGGGCGATCTCGCCCAACTCTATGCAATCAAAATCATGGTCCGTCTTACCACGCTTAACGGCCATTTTCATCAATACAGTGTAGGTATAGACCCTCATTCTGTGGTATCCACCACACATCTCACACTGCTTACAGTGCTTACACTGCTACACTGCTTCTAGCAGGTCGGGGTCCTCCAATCACAATGCCCCCCAAGAGTGCCAAAATTGGATGCACTTGGGCCTTACCAATTATCTTACTCCATAACTCGTCAAATTAAATCTTTTACCAATTACCATTTTTCCATTTTAACATCTCTGTCATTTCTCGATTCTCTTTTCTGTCTCTATTTCAGCCCTCACTACCTTTCCCAATCTCAGAGACGTACAATTCATGTTCTTATTCACCCAACTGTAAATCTGCGCACTGCCTCGGTATAGGTAATATCTCACGGGGCCAATTGGACTCTAATTGACAATCTGAGCCCTTTCATAAACTTTTAGACATCTCGACTGTCACTTGTTCATAGTGTCGAGGTAATATCTGCCCAAGAATATAACCGAGTTTCATACTCATAAATCATACTCATCAATAAATCAAATCCTATGGGTCAGAGTAAGGATTTTATCTATCCTTCCCTTTAAACAGTGTCCGGGATATTCTATCACCGGAATACATCCAGAAATATTTCTCTTGTCAACTTTGGATGTTTAACACTTAAGATGGGTCGAGCAGGTTTCCACCAATGCTCCGTCTCGCCCTCAAATCCCTTGCATACTCTGAGCAATTAGCTCCCAAAATATTCTCCACACTCCGCTCCAATCTCACGAAACGTGTCTCAATACTATCCGATCACTCTGTCGGACTCTGAGAGGCATGCTCAACATTAGCCTCCATTTCAATTTCATCCTGGTTTTCATAAGTCAACTCAACATGACTTAGCAGACTCAGGTCTACCTCTACGACCTCTGCCTCGTGCACTATCTCATCTAACGCGACTCATATTAGGCCTTCCTGCATTCTCAACCATTTCTTAGTCAAAACCCATCTCGATATACACTATTGTATCTAACCAAGCACAGTAACACGGGGATGTAATTTTTTAATTACTGACACTGACACACATCAGACCAATTGCGCTCTGATACCATAAAATCTGTCACGACCCAAACTACCCAAAAATCAGAGTTAATTTTTCGTGTTTTGTTATTTTCTTACTTAAATTCTTACCTGTCTTCTGATCGTGACAACACTCCACTAACAAATTGGGTTGTGCATCAATGCCAGTCCCACCATACATTTGCCATATAACTTAATTCTTTCTCAGTCATTTATAAGTGTTTACAATATTTATACATCCCCTAAAGGTACTTACAAACATGTTACTGTGCTATGCTTATGTAGATACAATATGTACAAGTGTATATACCTTAAGTGATGGGCAGCAGCGGATATCCGGAATGCAGTACTGAGTCGTCTCAATGTCTACTTGAGATTATCTGTGGGAGAAAATGAAAGGGATGAGCACATTAAGGCAATCCTACGAACAAGTAGGTAACCATACTACCTACATGAACGTGGTGCCAAGCATAAACCACCCTTTCTCCACACATTTTAAAACAGATGATATGAGTTATGATGTTATGTAAATCAAGTTTGCACGAAAAATTCAACATGCAATTATTTCAAATCATTTCTTTCTCATTTAAAAATTTCACAATAAAGTCTGGACTCGACCCCTCCTTCGGGTGATCCTGACTCACACAAAACCATGAAAATCGGTTTACATCACACATGGGTTTAAAAAGCATGGAAATAGCATCATGCACATTTAATTTAAAACCCAGTTTGATCTCATCAAAATCGTCGACATGCGAGACTAGGCAACATCTGTATATCGGCAATAACCAGGACTATGGCCATATGTGTCCTCGAGAGTTCCTCAGCTACACGGATCCTAGTGTGCGGGTTCTCACCATGATCGGGAATCGTCCGGGAGGTGGGTCACTCCATCTTGTCGGTTTTATTCGATCCCATGCATCCGAAGATGCCAACGTATCACAAAGATACCACACGGTACATCGTACTCCATGCTACTTGCACGGTACATCGTACTCCGTGGACCCCCAGCCTTATCCCTCTTTCGGGCTCATCAGCTGGACCTCCAACCCTTATCCCTCTTTCGGGCTCATCAGGTTGTTTTAACATTAAACCATATTGCCATGTCTCAAAACGCACATGCGAGCCTATTTAATCGGTGACACACAGTCTACCCGATGCTCCAAGCACGGCTCATCGCATGTTCTCATAAAATCAGTGCGAGCAATGTTCAACACTCTCATCAAATCAAGTAAAACTAGTGTGAGCTAGGCTCTAGCACTCTGTCTCAAAAATCATATAAAAATATGGTATGAGTTAGACTCTAGCACCCTGTCACGAAAATCATATATATATATATAAAATCTGGTGCGAGTTGGACTCCAGCACCTATGCATGTAAAACTCTAGTGCGAGATCTCGCTCCAACACTAATGCATGCATCACACAAATCAAAATATCGTGCGAGCTGAGCTCAGCACGTCACATGTCAATAAAAATACGTAGGCGGCTCTGTTTCCTCAAAACAGTTTTTCAAAACAATTATATCGTTGAAAGTATGCAATGCTGTGCATTTTCTTTCAAGGTTAGCCAGCCTACTCATGCATGCATTAAAATGTCTCCAGAACAAGCAAAAACCTCTTGTTCTTGCTCCTCCCAAATTTTTCCTAAATTTGTAAATTTTACCCTTAACAAGGGTATTTTGGTAATTTATCCATTCGGGGCACTAAAATTATTATTTGACCTCTAGACCCTTCGGATAATTTTTAAAGACTGCAAATGAACTTAAAATTTCATACAAGTTACCTCTAGAAGTCCGCAGAATTCCCTTACCTTATTTTCCTGTAGAGTCTGACCTTTTCTTTTCCACTGTTGTCTCGTCGCGCAGTCCGATATGCTCCCAATCAAATGCCTGAAACTGCGTATCAATATTCCTCAGTTTAGATATCATACAATTTAATTGTATTTCCTATTTTCTGGGCTTAATTTAAATCATTGGACCCGTTTATCCCTATTAGGCCCGATTGCACTTTAATGGGCCTTAAGCCCGTTTTCCACTTAATTTTCACATTATCGAGGCCTATTGGGCTCATTGGGCCCACCAATAATTTATTGAGCCTCGTTCTAACCCTCGAATATCTCAATTTAGTATTTACGACAATTTATCTAAATTTCCAGAATTTAATTCAATTTATGCAGAAATTAAATTCATATCACGCATAACGAGGTAATTGTCATAAATAAGGGTTACATACCCGAGATTCCATGTTAGTACGTAAATCGAGGCTGTCTCGAGCTCTCGTGGGATGCCAATTGTCGAGCTACACAATTTCATAATTTTTCGGGTAAGTTTTCAGTCCAAAATTAATTAAATTAAATACTCCAAAATTTAAATCGGGTTAATTTCAACCACTTAACGACTTACCCGAAGCTCGATTGCATCACTAGAATTTTCTTCGATTTTTTCTCTTTTTCTTTTTCCCTTTTTCTCCTTTTTTCCTCTCTTTCTTGGCTTAACCGGTTCAGTCCAGTTCAGACCGGTTCGGACCGTCGGTTCACCCCGGTTCACTCTGGTTCACCGCCTTGCCGACCGATTCTCCGCCGGTTTCCACCGCCAGCAGCTCCGCTGGGTCATCCGCATCACAGATCTGCTCTCAGTTTCACCCAAGATCGCCGGAAGGTCGCCGGTCCGGCCTCCTCTCTCTCGGTCGTCGGAATCCATTTTCGGTCTTGGTCATCGTCGGCGATTTCAACCGTTTCGCCGGTAGCTATCGGTCTCAAAATGACCGGCTCCTCCTCTTGAACTCGTTGGTGGCCTCCGTTCAAGCCTAGCCACCGTAGATCGCCGGGAATCAGGCCGTTTCTCCCTCGGTTTTTCCTTCCTCCGATCGGCGCCTTTCGGCCTCGTCACGGCGCGTCTCCGGTGCCCTGAAGATCGCCGGCCTCTCCTCTTCCTCGTCGGCTCCTCGTCGGGGGTTGTCGGTCGCCGGTGGCCGTGGGTCGGTCGGCCACGCGCGGCATCTTCCTCGGTTCCTTTCTTCTTCTCTCTCCCCGATAACATTTTCCAATTCTCTTCTTTTTTTTTAACTTAATAATTAATTTATTTTTATTTATTTATATTATATTTTAATCATTAAAATATATTAAAAATACCCAAATATCTACCAAAAATTATTATTTTATTCCAAATTAATTAATTTAATTTTTTATTTAATTTATTTATTTTATGTTAACCCCTTTTTTGGTATAATTTCTCCGTATTTTTGGGATATTGTCCCAAATGACTTTTCGGTATATTTTTCGATTATTTTCGGGATTATTTTTTTTTGAACTAAAAATTTCGATTAATCCCGATTAATTCCAATAAATTGATATCTTGATCAATTTAATCCAAAATAAATTTATTTCACCTTTATTGACCAAGATTTCTCAATCCGTTATTTTTAATTAATTTTTCTCATCGAATTTATTCCGACTTTCGATCTTTTGACCGTTCTCCATCCCTTTTGCATTTTAAATTTCGTGTTTTAATTAAATTCGGGTCTTACACTTTTCCTCTTCTTTGTCCCCTCCACAACTCTCGGTTTCACTTTGTCTTTTTCTTTTTTTTTCTTTGGGCTGTTTCATTTTCTGCCTTAACATTGTTGCTGCTATTTCCAATGCATGCTTTTAATAGCTACATTTACACTCAAATTGTCAATTCTCTGCTAGCCTTTGGTTCTCTTTTCTCCCATCTCTTCTTCTCTTTTTCTTTCTCTTCTACTGCAGTAAAATAATACTGCAGCAGACAGGGCTTTGCTTCCGTCATTTCCTCCTTCCTTCTGAACCAGTATCATTATTTTATTTTATTTTTCTTTTCAGCCTACTGCCATCACCTTATCCCTCCCTCATATTTTTTTGTTTCACGGTTCCTGCCTCATCACATTTTCTGTTTTTCTTCCTTCAGCTGATGGTTAGAGTAGGTTTACCTTCCTAAGTAGTACGTACACTGCAGTCCGCTGTTCATCTCTGTTTTTCCTTTCTTTTCTTCTCCACCCAAAGCTATCCCATCAATTCACCTTCTCACATTTCTTGCTCCTCTTCCCAAAACTGGTCTGGCAACTACACCCTTTTTACCTACTAGCTCTCATCATCATCATTTTTATTTTCCCCCTTAGAAGTACTCTTACCGGTATACATAGTTATATAAACTCATCGTTATATATACATATACATATACATATACATATACATATACATATACATATACATATATTTATATATGTATACTTAATGGAGTTCTCGGCCATATAGCTTTACTATGTATATATATATATATACTTTTGTATATACATTGATATATATATATATATACATGTATAAATATACATATATACGTATCTATCCATAGTCATTTATTCTTAGAGCTATTGTATTTTATTTAATTAACTCCTCCAAGTCCCACAATGGGAAAATACAATTTAATTTGAACCTTTGACCAATTAAACACATTTTTAATCTTAATGGCTTAATTGTTATTTATTGATAAAGCTGAGTACATGAAATTTTACGGTGTTTACATTCTCCCCACCTTAGAAAATTTGGTCCCAAAATTTAATAGTACATCAGTTGCACAACTGCAGATATTTTCCTCGCATTAAACTTTCCAATTCTTACGTGGCTTCGTTTGAAGTATGATATTACCACTAAACCTTGACCAAAGGAATCATCTTAGACTACAATATCTTTTCTTTCTAGTCCAAAATCCAGATCGATTCCTCCACATAGGTCATATCCTCCTTCGATCCGGATGATACTTACGAAGCATCAAAACGTGGAAGACGCTGTAGGTACTCGATAATTCTAGTGCAACGTCAATTTATTAGCTCATCTCTCACTCGGTTTAAGACCTTGAAATGTCCAATATATCGGAGACTTGGCTTTCCTTTCTTCCAAAATCTCATTATACCCTATCTTTAAGCTGTTGACATATGAAGCTTTTAGTCACGATTTTAATTATATCTCTTATCGTACTTGATTGCCAATATACTTTCAGGAGATTTGGTAAGTCTTTACCACTCTCTGGATTGTGGAGTATATCTCTATAAAAGAGCCTCTGAAGACATCAATTCATTTACTATCGATCATGGGGTATACAATTCTTCTTTTAAATCTTAATTAAATCATTAGTACCGATACTCAAGCTAGTTGCAACACCCATCTGGGTCTGACTAGCCACATCGATGCAATCTTTATCGAGACGTTGGGCCTGTTCGATTCGGTCAATCAAGTCGAGTGTTCAGATCTTAAGTTAGCTACCATACAGTAAACATCAATATCAGAAAAACCACATCCAAGCCGCGGCTTACTAATATTTCCATGACTCATGTCCCTGACAAATATATATATATATATATAATGCCATCCCAAAGTCACTTCTGCTCGAAGCACTAACCCGAGTCATTTCCCTTTTCTTGTATTAAACGGCCTTCGTGAAATTTAATATATAAACCTTCTTGACCAATAGGATTCTATAATTCTTCACCATACAAGTAATGGTATCTTGACTTCAAACACGAATATTACAACTGTCAATTCCAGTTTATGGTTTAAGGATAAAGTACTTTAGACGCTGTCAAGTCCTATATATATATGTATATATATATAATGCCATCCCAAAGTCACTTCTGCTCGAAGCACTAACCCGAGTCATTTCCCTTTTCTTGTATTAAACGGCCTTCGTGAAATTTAATATATAAACCTTCTTGACCAATAGGATTCTATAATTCTTCACCATAGAAGTAATGGTATCTTGACTTCAAACACGAATATTACAACTGTCAATTCCAGTTTATGGTTTAAGGATAAATTACTTTTAGACGCTGTCAAGTCTCTCAAACGAGGAGATATTTTGAAATACCTTTATTAGCTATCAGATTTGACCATATAAACTGGTTATGGATATAAGGGTTCAAGGTTCAGTCCCAATTAAGTAGGATACCAAACTTATCGCAATTTCACATTTATCCTTCGGACACAATCCATTCTCAATCCATATCACTTAACCCGAATTCATTTCACATACCAGAGATATTCTTACCTTATATACACCTTGCATTCAGAATTTATCACACTTCAATGCTTGTCTCATTTCATTTATCAATTATAACAAAACCCTTTCCTTCTTCGAATTAAGTCTCACATCCAATCATTAACATATACAAATTCCAATCCTTGGATTTGAAACGTATTTTATACTTCAAAGTCTCAATATATCCTAAAACTCTGAATCCTCTTAATAATTTTGGGGTTTTTTTCCCACTGATTTATAATCCTTGTTTATGGGAATCCAATTGACACTCATTCTTAATACAACGTGACCCAGAAGACTCTGGGTCTTCTTAAAAATTAATGCCAGTACACTCCAAAGTGGTTCACCTGTCCGATAATATCTTTTTCATGTAATCCTTGTAATTGCTTTTTTTTTTCCAGCATTTCTAATTCAATCAAAGCCACTAAGTACAGTGGTCTAAATAATTAATTCAATACCAGGTGCTAAGTCAAATTCAGAACTTCACCTTTCGATTTAGTGGTAACTCTGACAGATCATCCAAGTATGTGTCGAAAAATTCTATGTCTACAAGGGTGTCTCTTTACTCCAAACACACCGTATCTTTATCGATCATGTAAGTAGTGTGACCTTTAAGTTCATTCATATAATTAGTCTTGTCATTCATTCTTTCCATTATAGTGACTTTACTCTATCACTCTCACTGCTTTCTTAGTACATAATTTTTCTGTCACTCTCTTTACCTTTTCATTTTCTTAGCAACTTTGAAATATACATTTCATATCATCACGGTTGTGCTTGCGCACTGCTTCCTCAAAATAAGATCCAATGGAGCTAATTTAGCTCAATTGAGGATCTTAGTACCTCTTACGAGTTTCCTGAACTATGAGATCTGAGAATTTTAGACATATTTAAATTATGTAATGAGAACATGAAGTGTAATTGATTGAATTAAATATGATGTACTCATATATTGGGGTGGTATGAAATGAAATTTTAAGTGATGAATGAGTTATAAATGAGATTTTATGTTAAAGTGTGAAACTATGGGGCCAGATCGATCTTGGAGAAGAGAGGATCGATCTGGTAGGCCAAAAATGACAAGGAAGGAGGAATTTAAGCGAGCAGATTGATCTCCAATGGAAGAGGATTGATTTCCTTATGATTCTGTAATGAAGAGATCGATCTCATGAGGAAGGAATCGATCTCAAAATGTTTCTGTAAAGGAGAAGATCGATCTCCTCAAGGAGGAGATCGATCTCATGAGGCATTCTGTAAGGAGAAGATCGATCTCCTCAAGGAGGAGATCGATCTCATGAGGCATTCTGTAAGGAGAAGATCGATCTCCCCAAGGAGCAGATCGATCTCATGAAACATTCTGTAAACTAGAGATCGATCTCACAATTGGAACAGATCGATCTCATAAAGCCATTAAGAGATCGATCTCACCCCACGACAGATCGATCTCCTAGGCATAAAATTGTCCCAAATCGTTCCCAAATTCAAATGCAGATCAATCTCATTAAGAGCCAGATCGATCTCCTACCCTTCCTCTATATAAAGACCCCTTTGTTTTCTTGGAAATCGATCTCTCTCTCTCTCCCAAATCTCCATTTCAGCTGAACCCTAGCTTTCTCTCTCTTCTAAAGTCCCTATTTTCATCCAAATTAAGGGCTGTGGCAAGAAGGAAAGTTGTTCCTCATCCCAAGGAGAACAACATACTTGGAAATCGAAAGACGAATCGAATCGAGGTGTGAGTTGAGCACTCCACAAGTTTGGGTAATCTCTAAACTTCAATCTTGGATTTTGAAGTGATTTTTGGTGATTGTGAATATATGCATTGTGATGAAATAGTTAGGAAAGGATTAGAGCTGACAAAAAATTGTGATTTTATTGGAGTGATGATGATATTAAGTAAATTGTGGTGATTGGAATTTTTGTCTATAAATTGAAAATTTAGGCAATGAAGTGATTTTGGCATGGGTATTATGCATCAGAAATGTAGAAGGCTGAAATGTAGTGGATGGGATTATGAATTTGATAGAGTCATGAGAAATGGGATAATTGAGGTATTTAATGAGAATATGGGCAATATGCTCGATATAGAGATTTGGAGGTTATGTGATAATGAGTTTTAATGTTTTAACATCATTGGATAGCTCGGGAGTTTCAGAGTGGAATGCGAGGCTAGTCCGTGATACGGGGGAACGATTGCACTATACGAGGTGCAAAAAGGTAAGGAAAACTTAAACTCGTTTGTGTATGTGAATTGTGAAATGTTGTAGCATGAATTGTGATTAAGAAAATAAGCATGTTTTATGTGTTGTGAATGAGAGATTGCACACGATTTTATAGCCGGTTGGGGCCCAATTTTTATGAGTTGTAAACTATGTGTGAAAATGTTTTACAACCGTTTTGTGTTTAGAACGTGAAAAAGAGATTTGGGCTCTACGTTAAGACGTACTGAGATTGAGAAATGTGTGCATGGTTTTGTCGGTTAGGACTCAGTTTTTAACATGTTTTGTGTTGAGTACACAAATGTTTTAAATGAGATTTATGAGAGAAAACTATTATGAGTTCTACGTGAAGGCAAAACGTTTTATATGATAATGGCTAATGATTGAGACTTAGGCGTGTCATGTTGAATACACATCGGGCCTTGCTTTGGTAGCATGTAAGTTCGGGCCTTGTTCTGGTAACATGTAAGTCCGATTATTCCTCCGCTTTGGTAGCATTGGGAGGCTTTGCTCTGGTTTGGTAACAAAAGATGCCTCCGTTTTGGTAACGTGAGATGACCCCTATTCTGGTAACGTTGGGTGGCCTTGCTTTGGTAGCATGTAAGTCCGATATTCCTCCGTTTTGGTAACGAGAGATGCCTCCATTTTGGTAACATGAGATGACCCTCGTTCTGGTAACGCTGGGTGGCCTTGTTTTGGTAGCATGTAAGTCCGGGCCTTGCTTTGGTAGCATGTAAGACCGATAGAGTGGGCCGCCTAGGAATCGACCCAAGGACCACGTGATAGTGTGCATAAGGAGAGGCATTACTCTGGTAGCATGTAAGGTCGGGCCTTATTCTGGTAACGCGTAAGTCCAATATACCATGTACACGACCATATGTCGACGTTCCCTCTTATGAGGATGCCTGGGATGCGCACCCAGAGGAGATATATTATTGATGTGCCATGACGAAGATTTATATGAGTTTTATTGCCTAGTCTCCTTTTTATACACATGGGTTGTGTTTTGTGGTTGTGCCACGTGCATTTTATTGCGGTGATTTTTATCACGTTTTAATGAGAAAAGTCATTATCGCATCATGATTTTCTCATGCTTGTAACTGTGATTTATACTGAGTTATGTACTCTCATGTTTTCACATGATTTTAGAGAATGAGATGAGAATGATGTTTTATTGAGTCATGCTACATTTCCTAACGAGTTTTCAACTATGAGTTAAAATGATTGTGCTGTGCAAATCATTGTTTTTATTGATAAGTCCCTTAGCCCCTTACTGAGCGATTTAGAAGCTCACACTGTTTTCTCTCCCTCCAGATTTCTTCAAGTGAAGAGAAGTTTTCCTGTGACGTACGAAGTATTGGCTAGTGGAGGACTTAAGCTTCAGGCCATACATTTGTATTTAAGGTATAATTTACATTTCATGTACCTAGACTAATGTGTATTTACAGACACTTGATGTACAACATTAAATGGGATGTATTAGGATTAATCAACTTGAAATTGAGTAATGTCTATGATATGATATATACTATTTAACGATGAGATCCTGAGGCATTATAAGTATGATGATGTATGACACTGCACAGGAATGCACTCTTAATTGTGATTTGATGAGTAAAAAGTTTTAAATTTGCCCTATTTTCCACGCTTCCGAGGCGTCATATAGACTTCCTTCATTTCACATCTCTACTTATCCGGATTATACTCCTTCCAAATCTACTTAATTTCATATTCATTCTCGAACTTGTTTTCTCATGTCCGATTCAATCATTTCAATTATAATTTCTAATATGCTTCATCCAGAATGTGTTGCCATCTAAAGGCCTCCAGAAGCATATCTCATGTATTTCTCTAATGTTGGCTCTCAGATTAAATTGGGGAACTTCCCTCCGAGCTTGACTTTCTATTTCGATACTAATACTATAAAAACTACTTTCTTTATAGTAGCGCACTCTAAAAATCCATTTAGTTTCTCCAATTCTTTAACACAAAAGTTACAAAACAACTTTCTCAGTAGAGTTACTTTTAAAATCATCAAGCTTTTCTATCTCATTCATCCAACCCTTTGAATCACTGAATTATTAACCTTATTGAAAAACGGAGGCTTAAACTCCTGAAACTGCCCCCAGTCTATTAAGTTCACAGTTATATTTAAGAATCCATGTCAGTTTTTCAATTTAATTTTCTAATTTTCCATTACAATTGGATTCTTGACTCCGGTATGTAATAGCATACTATCTTCTGAAATCAGCTCGGTCTTTCTCTCAGTCACACCTCAATCATTATCATTATCATTATCACGGGGCCACTATCACTTGACCCAACAATATCATCATTATTTCCATGTCCCGCTCAAATTTTACGAAGCGGATTCCAAAAATTTACAGTGAAACTATAAGGTGTACACTAAGACGAGAGTTCACTACACCTCTCAGACCTACCTTTACGGCCTCGAGAAACAGTTCATTTCCATCTGTTAATATGGGTGTAATACCAATCAGCCATATCTATTAGTTTCCCTTCATTCACTAACACAATTTTCAATAAAACAGAGCCAGGTATACCCATTTGTATCTAAGTAATGTACAATAATGTTGGGGATGTGAACTTTCAAAGTCTTTTTCATTTTTAATATCGAATCTTATTAGGCAAACCTTACTCTGATACCAACTTTGTAACTACCTGAATTTATGCACATTTTGGTTAGACTACAAGTCCATATTAGGTCAGAACAATAACTTAATCTTATTAATTTTCTTTTTTAGTAACAAATTTTAAACAAAATATATATTCACATTCTCCAGACACATCTTGTATGCATTACTGTACTTACAAAAATTTTAGATACAAAAGAATTGTTTAAACCTGGGTATACCTTCGATGTAGAAATATGCTCCGCGAAATCATAACTGCGCGAATTGTCTTACTAACGGAAGCGATCTAAACTACAGTGAGGCTTTGTGGAGGAAAGTAAGGGGGTGAGCTCAACATGCTCAGTAAGAAAAACCTCATAGCAAGTAGATAAATACACTACCTAAAAAATATATATTTTTATATTTGCCAAATTCGAAATATTTTCACAAAGTATACAGATGATTTAGTAATTTCTCAGATATCAGAGTCAGAATTCGGAAAACAGATTTAGTATCAGCAGTGTAATCTTTACTGTGGTAAATACAGAAATCTCAGAGGTTCCAGTAGCAAAATAAACAGATTTCCAGATATCTCAGTTTATGCAGACAATTCAGAAAATATTTCAGATAAACACAGAGGCATTGTCTGTTTCGAAAAATCAAAGTCGAAAAATCCATGGCAAATTCAGAATGAAAATGGAACTAAAATCAACACCGTTTCTAAAACTTTAAACAGCTTTTAAAAGCGACGACGATGTGGCACTTTACTCTCGCAGGAATCAAGAGGTGGCCCCCACGGCTTATATGCATTAAAATAATCAGTTCCATACGGTATAAAATCACCAGTCAATTCAGAAGTTCAAATAGACGAGACAAGGCATACATGCAATATCAAATATCATAAATGATTATTGGTCAATGTCGGTGACTCCGGGCAATTCACGAGCCAGGTGTGTCGGGACGTCAACCGCCGTGGGAGTGGTCAGCTAGCCAAACGGCTCACAGATCAGAATGTTCAAAAACCAGAAACAGAATCAGAAATACGGTACATCGTACTCGTGGACCACAGATACATAAACAGATACAGAACAAACATAAATGCAGCATGATCTCACTAACGCCTTTGTCTCAAAATCAGGGCGAGACGAACCGTACGACATATAATTAGTACGCATTCAGCCATATATCATCAGAATAGCTTTATAAGCAAATCATTTCACCTCAAATCACATATAAATTTCAATTGTTTCATGAAACTGTTCAAAACAGGCTGACTAGTTCTTTTCGGATAAAATCTCATAAAACAGTCTATGAAAATTCAAAATTTAGGATTTTCGATATTTAAAACAGAATTCAAACCACATCAGAATCTATGCAAACCATTTAAATTCAATCCATAAAAATTAGGTTGTTCAACTAGGCTAAAATCTTTAATTTTTAGAGTCATAAAATTTAGCCTAGATTTTTTGATATTTTCGGTACTACGAAATTCAACCTAAAATTTTATATCTACAAATTTACGAAAATTACACATTTATCTCTAGCAGCAATGAGAATTTTTCTTACCTCGATATCTGTCTGTAAGCCTCAATGCCTCAACGTTGTGAGTCGGTGGGTCCAATCGACTCAGTTTATTTTCCCAAAATTTCATACCAGTATTTTCAAAATTTTGAACCGATATTTTCAACTGTCTGTTCTTGGGTTTTCTCTCAATTTCCTGAGGCCTACTTTTCTACTCCAAGTATATATATATTATATATATATATATATATATATATATATATATATATATATATATATAATTTCCTCTTTTTTTTTTTAATTGTCGTTTTCGCGGCATTGTTTTCCTTTCTTCTCTTTTCTTCCTCCCTTCCAACACCGTCCGAGGCCCCTGCTCATGGCTGCCTCCTTCTCGACGCAGTTACCTTACTTTGTCAACATCATCACCGCCCTTCTCTCTGTTCTACCGCCTTGCCTCCATTTCCAGCCATGATGATTTGTTCTATAGGAAGAATGATCGATCATCAGCTCATTTCTCCATCTCTCTGTTATCACATCATCACATCTCTGCCTATTTTCCTATTCTTTCTCCCTTAGCCTTCCATCATTCTTGTCATTCTTCTTCTCCGGCTATCCCCGTTCAGCACCCAACTTCGTTTTTCCAACTGCCACGATCGTTCTCCCTCATTCACTCCTGCCTCTCTCGGTCACTTGCTCAATCTTCAGTTTGCTCTGTTTCGGTTTCTCATGCACCTCAGTTCGGCTTTACCTTTACCTACTCTCCTCTGTCTCCTACTCACCCAGCTTAAGTTTCCTAACACTTCAGGGTACTAGCCTGTCCTCGCTGCGTCTTTCTTTCCTCTACCCTGACTTTTCCTCGCTAACATCCAAAATTTCCTTACGCTCTTGGCCACTGCCATCGAAACCGAGAGAGGCCCTGTTATAGCCTCTCGTTTCTTCTGTGTTTTAAACCATTTTTACACAGTCCTTGTACTGTCCTAAAACCAGCTCCATTTCTTTCTTGTTTCTCCTTCAATCCTCAATGTATCAGCTTCCAAATCAGCCTTCATTCTCAATTTATTTCTCACATTTGTATCTCTCTGTCTCTCGCTTTGCGCAACAAGCTTCCATTTTTTTGTTTCTTTTCCTCTTTTTTGTCTCCTCCACAACTCTCGGTTTCACTTTGTCTCTTTTTTTTCTTTGGGCTGTTTCATTTTCTGCCTTAAATCTGACATTGTTTTTGCTGTTTCCAGTGCATGCTTTCAGCAGCTACATTTACACTCCAATTGTCAATTCTCTGCTAGCCTTCGGTTCTCTTTTCTCCTATCTCTTCTTCTCTTTTTCTTTTTCTTTTTCTTCTGCTGCAGTAAAATAATACTGTAGTAGACAGGGCTTTGCCTCCATCGTTTCCTCATTCCTTCTGAACCAACATAATTATTTTTTTTCTTTTTAGCCTACTGCCATCACCTTATCCCTCCCTTATGTTTTATATTTCACGGTTCCTGCCTCTATCACGTTTTTTGCTTTTCTTCCTTAAGCTGATGGTTAGAGCAGGTTTACCTTCCTAAGCAATACATACACTGCAGGCCACTGTTCATATATGGTTTTCCTTTCTTTTCTTCTCTATCGAGAGCTATCCCATCAATTCACCTTTTCACATTTCCGGCTCCTCTTCTCGAAACTGGTCTGCCAACTACACCCTATACGTATATATCCATAGTAATTTATTCTTAGAGCTATTGTATTTTATTTAGTTAACTCCTCCAAGTCCCACAATGGAAAAATACAATTTAATTTGAATCTTTGACTAATGAAACACATTTTTAATCTTAATGACTTAATTGTTATTTATTGATAAAGCTAAGTACATGAAATTTTATGGTGTTTACGATTCACATGCAATAATCAAAGCTATGTTTTTTATCTTAAGCATAGTCTAAATTTTGAAATAGACTAAGATCTTTATTTTAAGCGTAGTTGTTTTATGCATTTTCAAATTAAATTGCCTTATGAAAGACTACGATTTTATTTTATATTGTGGTCTTTGTCTGTTTTTATTTGGTTTATAAGCAGATTTCAAGTTTACTGCTCACTCTTCAAATTTGATTCTGACATCATTTTCCTTCTTTCTGTATCTGTTTGATGCATTACCCAACATAAAACCAATTTTGTCAAAGAGTTAACCTATTATAGGTGTTATTTACTCTACAAACCATTTTCAACATAACCTCCTTTTGAACAAAAAACCTATAGAAAACCATATTCATTTCTATATCTACTATTGTGATAGATGAAACACCCTGAAATAGCTATAATAGAGATGATTAACCATTTTCACTTATACACAGTGTAATCCCTTTTTTCAATGTCTTTTTTTGTTATTTTTATTTTATTGTTTTCATTCTTAAGAATTTTTTTGTTTGTCACTTATTTCTATATATTTGAAGCATATTTTTCTCAAAGACATCTCTTTCTTACACAATGGACGTTCACTTTCCAAAATCTTTCTATTTCAATTTATAGTGTTTTAATTTCTATTTATTTTTAGTTTTAAGGTTTTCTTGCTTTCTACTTTGTTTAGTTTGATTTCTTTTTTTTTTTTTTTTTGTAGATTTGAGGTCTATTTTTAGTTTCATTTTCACCCGGTTGGAGGTTTTTTGGTTCCTTTGTTGTTGTACATTACCTTTTCTTCCAGATAATCTGTAGAAAAAGATTGCAAGCAACACTATTGATGGTAAATATTATTTATGTGTTGGATTAGAATTAGTATTGAATATGAATATGTAAAATTTAGAAACTTGGAGTCACAAATGAATACAAAAAAATAAAATTTTGAATATGAATGTGAATTATGCTGATGATGAAATTCCAAGAATGTCAATAGGTACTCCTTCAAAATTTTTAGGTGAGAAGTTGTTTTTTTTCCAAGCAAAATCAAATTGATGGGATGCTTAAAATGAATTTTCAAAATCACATATTTCATATTTATTTAAAGATATAAGAATGGAAAAATATAAAATAAATAACAATAACATTAATAATAAATAAAATCTAGGTAAATTAAAAAAATGATTTGAAAAAGTAAAGTCCAAATTGGATTAGGAATTTCATAATATATTTAATTAATCCGACAACATAGTAGTTTAAGAAAGACAATTTGTACTATTGGAACCTTCTGAAGGTGAGGGAATTTAATAAGACTGGAGTCACATTGATGGAAAGCTCTTGGAAAACATTCCCAATATTTAATTATTAGAACTAATACAAACATAAGGAAAACTTAGAACAATTTAAGACTAGTTGGTATCATTTTAGGATAGGCATTGTAGGGGACGCTAATCCTTCCCCACACATAACGATACTCCCGAACTTAAAACATTGAATGTAGTGTAAGACCTGTAAATTTCTAGGCAATGTTTATGATTTAAGAATGTACAGACAAGTTACATTACATATGAATCTCAAGAAATGAATGTTTTTAGGCTCTAAGTGTGAATAAAATGTAAAATGAGTGTAGAAGCAAACGAATGAAAATTTAACTTTAGGAATCTAAGAAAAATTGCAGTAGGAAGCCTGCAAATGAAGACCAGATCGATCTCATATGGTGACAAGATCGATCTTGCAATTTCGGAATGTAAACACCAAGGTTTTTAGGTAAGTAGATCGATCCCTTTTTCAAACCAAATCGATCCCCTGTGAAGAGCAGATCGATCTCCTTCCCGAGAAGATTGATCTCAAAGTGGCTCTGCCTGAAAAAGATCGATCTCTATCCCTATGGCAGATCGATCTCCATTAGCTACTACCAAACAAAGATCGATCCCTCCTATAGGCTAGACCGATCTTGAAGACTATGAATTGTGTAGTTGGAGCAAGGGAAGATCGATCTCTACCCTAGGAGATCGATCTCATCGTGTGAATTCTATATAAAGCCCGACCATTCAAGCATTTTCCCCCTGAACATTGAAAACCTTCCATGTTTGAGCAATAACCTAGCTTTCTCTCTCTAAATTATCAACACTTTCCAAAGAGATTTGAGAAAGACTTATCTGAGCAAAGTTGTTGCTTAAGAGGAGGAGAACAATATAGTTAAAAAGTAGAGGTTGAATCGAAGGATTGAAGAAGAAAAAGGATTTCTCCTTAAATTTGGCAAAAAAGGAGAAAAGTCAAGCTAGGTAAGACTTCAATACACCAACTTCTAGTATGATAATCTAGACATTTAGATGAGTTGATGTGGTGTATACATTGTTAGCTTAAATGTTCATGTACATGCTTAAACAACCATGACCTAGAATGGGTTTAGTGAGAGAAAGTTGAAATGGCATGGAGTTAATGATGATTTAAACATGTAGAGATGTTATTAAGCATGTATAGAGGATTCTAAGATAACTTTGTGAAATCCATATGTTGGAATGGATGATGATTGAAAATAGGTATAAGAAGTGTTTGATAAAATGCCATAGAGAATGAAAATGATGAATTTGAGGTATTGTGAGGCTAACGTTGGTTTAGTATGAATCGGTAGACTCGATGAGTCTAAAGTACTCTCGAGAAATGAATAAAACAATCGAAATAGACTTAAGAGAATATGAGGTCCAAAAGATGTAACAAGGCCAAATTCGATGTAAAATGGCCTCATGCATTGAATTGAAATTCATGCAAATGACAATTGAGTATACTAAAGTATACTAATGCAAGTAGCAAATGCTTGCAGCTCCTAAAGATTTAATTGGAGCCAATAAAGCCGATTAAAAACATTGAAAAATGAAGGAAAATGATTCGCGCGTGGTTCGAGGTAACAGATGCAACCATTTTTTGCATATGTATTTCTTACGTAATGAAAATGCTTTGGTAGTATGAAAATATTTTATTAATGTGCATATGTTTTAAGAAAAGAGTTTAACCTGGGATTTATTACTTGAGTGCATGTTTTGCCAGTTTCAGTTCAATTTTGTGGTTTGAATTGTTGTGAACAAATACACTTTATGATTAAATGAGATTTATAAAGAAAAACTAAAATGAGCTCTACGTGCAGGCGAAACTATTTTTAGCATAATAATGGCATGTTTTTTAGACTAAGGACTCGTCATGATATCTTTACATCGATCCCTCCGCTTTGGTAGCAAGAGATGCCTCTGTTTTGGTAACGAGAGATGTCTCTGTTTTGGTAACGAGAGATGCCTCTATTTTGGTAACGAGAGATGCCTCCGTTTTAGTAACGAGAGGTGCCTCTGTTTTGGTAACGAGAGTTGCCTCCATTTTGGTAACGCGAGATGCCTCTACTTTGGTAGTGTGAGATGCCTCCGTTTTGGTAACGTGAGATGATTCCCTCGTTTGAGGATGCCCCCATTAAGGATGATGTGATGTGATACTTGCTTTCATGACATTTATAATATGCCAAGTCTCTATAACTGTTTTGAGATAATGATGTTTTGACAAATTGTGATTTTTATCACGTGTTTATAATTATGTGAAATTATGCCATTATTACACTTATGCTTGGATAATGATTGCGAAATCTCATATGCACTCCTTACTGAGCGAGTTGAAAGCTCACCCCCTCATTTTCCTCTCCCCATAGATTGCTTACAGTGAGTGATAGTACTTGTTACGTACGGGACATAGGCTAATGGATGAGACTCTCCCCAGGCTATTACTTGTACACACGAGAGGTATAATTCAATTTATTTTGTATCCAGACAATTATGTAACACAAATACTTATATTTAAGTAATGTTGGGATGTAATCAGTATGATATATGTATAATAAGTGGCTTTCTTTTGGTATCATATTATTTGGTTAAGAGATTGTGGACGTTTGAATGATCCTCAGGATATTTGGTTGAAGAGGTTGACTGATACTGTGCAGAAATGCAACTCGAGTAGGAAGTTTAATGTATGAAAATTTTAAATTAGCCCTATTTTTCACGCTTTCGGGCTGTCACAGATTTTGTGGTATCAAAGCAAAGGTTGCCTAATACTGTCAGTGTCGAGTAATTGGAAATAGATTACATCCCAAGTGTCTGTAATTATCTGGTTATGAATTGAATTAACGGTTAAAAATTATGGCTGATGTTTAATGTATACGCGCAGATATGTAAGAGATAAGATACGGAGGGGAAACGAGGTCATCCCTGAAGGCAGGCACAACCCCTTCCACCACCTGCCCCACAGCCAGAGAGTCCTAACTCTAGAATTAATCGGCTGGAGTAGGATGTACGATAGGGGTTAGAGCAGATGGCAGGGCTATTTGCGCAGCATTTTGGGGCTAATGCCTCAGGTACCACACTACCCCGGCTCCTACGCCACCACAAGATTCGCCTCCACCTCTTATACAGACTAACCCAGTGCCACCCTTCGTTCAGCCTCTGGCACAGACCAGGCCCGATGATAGAAATATGGATTGGTTGAAGGACTTTCTTAAGATGAATCCGTCGGCATTTAAAGGGGTAAAGGGTCCAGCAGAGGCGAAGGAGTGGCTAACAGAGATGAGGATAATCTTTGACTTTCTAAGATGCACTGATGCTGAGAGGGTTAGCATAGGTACCTACATGCTTAAGGAACAAGCTCAATGTTGGTGGAATACCACCCGGAGTATATTGACTGTCATCCATCTAGTGATCAACTGGAGACTTTTTAGTCGGCCTTCAGGACCCAGTATATCCCTTGCACTGCTTAGAGGAAGATGCAAGCAAATTTTTTGAATCTAGTACAAGGAAGCATTATAGTCAACGAATATGATAACCGATTCACCACCTTGTTAAGATATGATTTGGAGACTATCAAAGACGAGGAGTGCCGTACAAAGCGATTTGTTTATGGGCTGAGATCAGCAATTCGAGATAGATTGATGGGGTTCTGCATTACCGAGTTCAATAATGCTCGGAGATATGCACAGGAAGTTGAGAGAGGACTAGAGTTGATACAGTCCCAGTCTGAGTCCTGAGTGATAACCAGGGATAAGGGCAAGAGACCTGCAGCTTCCCACACCAACTTCAGGATAGGTTTTTTTAAGAGGCAAATGGTTGAGGGACCTAACGAGAGAGTTGACAGACCTAGGGTTCCTCCAATTACTATGGAGATACCTCGAGGTGCCAGACCCGACACTAAGATCTGCAGAGACTGTGGTTGGCCGTATGAGGGTACTTATTTCTGGACACTACAAGGATGTTTTAGATGAGGGGACATGGGTCACAGGGTGAAGGACTGTCTACAGCCACAGAGACCACATCTTCAAGAGCCTCCTCGACAGTAGCCTCAGAGAGTGATCCCTCAGAGACGGGCCACAGCTGCTAATAAGGGAAAGAAGCCTGTCACAGAGGGGCGTGTATTTGTTTTGGGTAAGGAGACTACAGACGCTTCGTCCGAGGCTACACGAGGTACACTTCTTGTCTGTAATCATAAGGCTCATGTGTTGTTTAAACCATGGTCCACACATTATTTTATTTCAGTACACTTTACATGTAAATTGAATTTAGAGCCTGAACCCCTAGCTTATATTTTACACGAAAGTACACCCATGCGTGAGTCGCAGAGGACTGATATAGTATGTAGAAAGTGTGAGATTAAGGTGGGAGATAAGGTAATGTTAGCAGATCTAGCTTTATTAAATATGTGTGGTTTTGATGTGATTCTAGAGATGGATTGGTTACCGACCAATCGCGTGAGTCTAGACTGCTACACTAAGACTGTAACTTTCTTCTTACCTAAAAAATTTAGTGTATGTTTGAATGTTACGGAATGAAAATGTATGAAGATTTTTGTGAGAAATCTTATTGATGTAATTATGATTTCTTGAAAACGCTGATTAGATTATTGATGTGAAGGTTACATTGCACTCATCTTTAATATCGGTCGGGAACCTCCGAAGATAGAGGACATACCAATAGTATGCGAGTTTTTTGGTGTGTTCCCAGATGAGTTACCGGGTTTACCACCGGAGAGAGAGCTAGAGTTCACTATTGATTTAGTGCCAGATACCCAGCCAATCTCTAAACCTTCATATAGGATGACATTAGTTGAATTAAAAGAGTTAAAGAAACAGTTGCAAGAGCTGCTTGACCAGGGTTTTATTAGACCCAGTGTGTTATCATGGGGAGCTCCAGTTTTGTTTGTGAGGAAGAAGGATGGTAGCCTCAGATTGTGCATAGATTACAGACTACTGAACAAGGCTACGATGAAGAGCAAATACCCCTTACCAAGGATAGACAACTTGTTTGATCAGTTGAGAGGGGCTTCTGTATTTTCTAAGATTGACTTAAGATCGGGCTATCACCAGTTAAGAATTAGGAAAGAGGATATTCCGAAAATGGCCTTCAGAACTAGATATGGCCACTACGAATTCTTAGTGATGCCCTTCAGTTTGACAAATGCCTTTGCTGCTTTCATTAGTTTAATGAATGAGGTATTTCGAGACTATCTAGATCGATTTGTGATAATCTTCATTGATGATATTCTTATATATTCTCAGTCCCAAGAGGAACACGCACATCATTTAAGGATTGTGCTTCAGAAACTCTGAGACAAGCAGTTGTATGGAAAGCTCAGCAAGTGTGAATTTTGGCTAAATCATTTAGCTTTTCTTGGTCACATTGTATCTAAAGACGAGGTATCAGATGATCTGTCTAAGGTAAAGGCTATACTTAATTGGGAGAGACCGAGGACAGTTACAGAGATTCAGAGTTTTCTGGGACTTGCAAGGTATTACAGGAGGTTCGTTGAAGGATTCTTCAAGATTGCATCTCCTCTGACTAAACTTACATGCAAAGATGCTCCATTCGTATGGTCTGAGCAGTGTGAGCAGAGTTTCCTAGAGCTTAAACGGCGATTAACTACAACACTCGTTTTAGTTATCCCGAGTGGATCTGGAGGCTTCGTAGTGTATAATGATGCTTTCCATCTAGGTTTGGGGTGCGTACTCATGCAGTACGAAAGAGTAGTCGCTTATGGATCACGTCAGCTGAATAACCATGAGCGAAACTACCCCACGCATGATATGGAGTGAGTCGTAGTGGTGTTTGCATTGAAAATATAGCGGTAATACTTATATGGGGAAAGGTTTTAGATCTTTACTGACCATAAGAGTTTGAAGTATATCTTCGACCAAAAGGAGCTTAATATGTGACAAAGACGATGGATGGAGCTCCTTAAGGACTATGACTGTGAGATTTTATATCATCCGAGGAAGGCGAACGTAGTTGCTGATGCCCTAAGCAGAAAGAGCATGGTTTTGTTATGATGATCAGGAAATGGGATTTATTAGAACAGTTCGTCGGACTCAGGATAAAAGTCGAGGAAGCAGAGGTCAAATTTATGGCTAGCCTACGGATAGAGCCCAGTATTTTAGATCAGATTAGAACTGGACAGAGAAGTGATCAGAAGCTACTGGATTTGGTTAGCCAAGCTGAGAAGACCCTGCAGTCAGATTTTGCTGTCAGTGATGATGAATTGTTGAGGTTTAAAGGTCGTATTTTTGTCCTGAGCAATGATACCTTGAAGCAGCAAATTTTGAGGGAGTCTCACTGTTCACGTTACACCATGCACCCAGGTAGTATTAAGATGTATCAAGACCTGTGTAAGGTGTATTAGTGGAGTGGTATGAAACGGGAAGTGACAAAATTTGTGGCTAAGTGTTTGGTGTGTCAACAGGTAAAAGCTGAGCATCAAAAGTTCGAAGGATTACTTAAGTCCTTACCAGTGCCCAAATTGAAATGGGAGCATAACACCATAGACTTTATCATGGGATTACCGAAGACCCGGAGAGGTCATGATGCAATATGGGTAATAGTAGACAGATTAACTAAGAGTGCCTAATTCCTTATCATCAAGAGTACAGATACCTTGAATGCCTTAGTTGAGCTATATGTCAAAGAGATAGCTCGACTGCATAGGGCCTCAGTGAGTATAACATCTGATAGAGATTCCATGTTTACCTCCAGATTTTGAACTCATTTTTAGGAAGTCATGGGATCTCGATTGAATTATAGTACCACCTATCATCCTCAAACTGAAGGTCAGTCTGAGCAGACTATACAGACCTTAGAGGATATGTTGCGGGCGTGTACGATAGACTTTAAGGGATCATGGGATGATAACCTACCCCTTGCTGAGTTTACATACAACAATAGCTATCATGTGAGTATTGATATGGCACCTTATGAGGCTTTGTATGGTATGAGGTGTAGATCCCCCATAGCTTAGGAAGAAGTGGGTGACAGAAAGGAAACTACTCTCGACCTCGTTGAACAGGCAGTTTGGACTGTGAAGATTATTTGTGATAGATTACGGGCTGCTGAGAGCCGACAGAAGAGTTACGTTGATGTGCGTAGATGGCCACTTGAGTTTCAAACTGGAGATTTTGTGTTTTTTAAGGTGTCTCCAAGTAAAGGTATTATACGATTTGGGAAGAAGGGGAAGCTGAGTCCCTATTTTATTGGTCTGTTTGAGGTATTAGAGAGGGTGGGAGATGTTGCCTACCGGTTAGCTTTGCCCCCACAGCTTTTCGCGATTCATAATGTCTTCCATGTCTCGATGTTGAGGAAGTATAATCTAGATCCCTCTTATGTCATCGAGTATGAAGCGTTAGTGTCACGACCTCCTTCCGTGACTTACCAAAAACCACAATAAATTTTTCGCTTTTTTTCTTACCTTTCTCTCTTCAACAGTTGGACTGTGATTATGCATTAGTCTTCTCATCCACACATACCTTACCACTCTTTTTTGTATCACACATACATGTCATTATAAATTTTATTGATTGTACGTACACTTTTCTTATAAGTAAATTCATATACTTTAATATAATTACATCCCCAATATTAAAACGTATACATCACTGTGTTTATACATTGTTTAGATACAAAAGAGTATGCATCGTGTATACCTTTCACTCGATGGGAATGGCAGCGGCCAAAAGGAATGCTATACCTCAACCGACTCAATCTACTGATGATGATCTGTAGAGAGGGGGGAAAATGAAGGGGATGAGCTATCTGGCTCAGTAAGGAAATTAGGCAAGTAAGTAGACATCCATACTATCTACTGAAAATATTGCTTTACCTTTCCTTCTCTCAATTCAAAAGCATGTTTCAAAATATATATAATAATAGTACTGATTTAAAATCTCATGTACTAAACACATGCTGAGTTATAAATCATAGGCATTCATGCAAAACAGTGCATATTTATCATTTCGGAATGCCTTTATATAAAATATGTCATTTACATTCAAAACACAGTAAATATGACATTTCACAACACAATATAACAACCGAGTTTTGATCCATCCCTCAAGTCTACCCATATCATAAATACATGTGATATATCATGCGAGACTCAATGGCTAAATGCAATATCTCCTGGACTATGGCCATATCCTAACGTGTGAAATCCCAGGCAACACTGATAATTCTATGAAAATAGAATTATTAGTGCTTAATTTCCTAATTAATTATTTAAATCCCCAATTTATTTTGTTAATTATCCCCTTTATTTAATTAAAATTATGTAATGTGCAGGTAAATTAAATCTAGATGAAACTCAGTCATTTCAGTCAAAAATGGGCTGAAAACGGGCTAAAGGAAACTGGACCCCTTCCAATTTACAGATCGAGTCACCAGTCGTCTGGACACGTGGGATGCCAGGTGTTAATATTTTATTCGCTCTAAAACGATAAGATCGACGAACACCGTGCCAACCCTCTAAAAGACACCCGTCGGGCCACATCGCACAGCTAAGTGTTCTAGAAGATGGATGCCGTGGAAATATCTACTCTGCAGCAAATAAAATGAAGACAAGTGGCCAAACAATGCCAACTCATCTAGGATGGAAAATTACCATTGTACCCCTAAGTGTGTGTATAAATAGAGCATGATAGCAATTGAAGAAAACTAAGTAGTTTTAGTGTAGAACTAGTTAAGGTAGCATAGGTAGAATAGTTTTAGATTTTTTTTTCCTTGTTTTTAAGCTTTCTTTTTCATTAGCCACAATTTCCAAGTTACAATTCATAGCAATTTCGATATTCTCATGAAAAAGCTTTTGTTCATTTCTAGTTCTTTGATATTTTTACATTAATGATTAGTTACCATTTCTATTTCTCTTCTTCTTGGTTTTGTTAAAATTCCAGTCCTTTATGTTTATGTTCGGGTTTTCATGAAAAGCTATATTTTTCCTATTGTTGATAGCTCTTGGTTTGTTCATTATTAAAGTTCCATGTTTTTGTTCTTCATTTTTTGTTCATTCAGGTGACAAGGTCTCTTCCTTCATTTTTACCTTTCGATTCTGGTGTCTTGATGTGGGTTGATGCCGAGCATTGTTCCACATCAAGAGCAATGTGGAACCACGATTGGAGAAGGGAATGAAGCAACCGGAGGATGATGGGTTTCCTTGTTCCCGTTGATGAAGCTCACGGGTGTTGATTGTGTTAACTTCAGTTGTTGATTTTACATATTTCCCTTCAGTTTTAAGCTTATGTTCTGCTATGCATTGTTGTTCTTTTCTTTCCTTATTTCATTTTTATTTGTTTGCACTTTATGAATCGGTTTTTTTTGTTTACTGCATTTAATATTAGCTTTCATTGTTTTTATTGCATGATCTTTGTTTTGTATTTCATTACAGAAAATTTTCATTGATCCCACTTGACTCACTAGCTAGTTTATGTTTGATAGAAATCGGTGTCCATGGTCCAGTAGGGAGTATCCTTCATTTTCCTCTTTTTATCTCTGTTTTAATATTAATGTACTGTTCATTATCTTCATGTGCTGTGCTAATCCCGTTTTGGCCTTTAGTTTTAAGTTATCTAATGCTAAAATCCATCACCATTAATGAGATGTTGTGTAGATATTGATATTTTCAGTTGACGGGTACAGAGTGTGTGCAACTAGGATCGGGTCCAGCCCCTGTCTTCTTATTCTGTCTCATCTCTAGTTGCCGAGAGTTTCAGGTGTGTGCTGCAGTGTGCTGTTGCATATTCTGGACTACATGGGTAGCTGCTGATTGTTGCAAAAATGATAAGATGCATGCAACAAAGAGGGACCAAGCCGAATGCTATGACACGCAATGTAGAACTGCAAGACGTGGTGACTGAACATGCTCGAGAAAGTGTTGCTAGTACTGCAGTGGAGGGCTGAACCGGGAGTTGAGCTCGGCATGCCGAGGAACGAGCAGCAACAACAGTGAAGGACGATACTAAGAGGCAGTAGCAGCACCTGGACAGAGCAACTGGAGCAACGCCTGGAGACAGCACAAACCAGCAGTGGACAGACCTGGAAACGAAAATGAAGCTTGAAGCATATGGCGTGTTGGCTCAGGGATCGGGCAACTGAAGCAGGAGCTGCTGTTGTATGCTTGCTAAATTCTTCTCTGCATTGAGAATAGTTGATGCGTGTGGGGCTGGAGTTATGCAGGGAATGGAGCAAGGCAGACGTACACCGACTAGCTGGGCAGGCCGAGGACGTGCAGCGGTATGGGCAGGACAACACTTGGAGAAGGAAACGTGCACGGTACATACACAGGGCCAGTGTCGGAGCAGCTGGTTATTTTACAAACTGAGCAAGGTTGTGTTTGGCACACATTATTGTCACCAATCCATTTTTCATACATGTCTTTTATTTTATTTTTATTGTCATTATTCCTTCTAATTTTAGTTATTAGCTTAGTTCGATTTTTTATATTAATTTACATTAATAGTTTAATTTTCTTAGTTTATTAGTTTAAAGTTTACTTTAATTTTATTAGTAGCTAATTTGTGACTATATTAGAATTTAGGAATTAGATGTTGCACTTAGGATTAAATTAGAGGACTATTATTTTATGCATTTTTAAGTTTTCATTTTAAATTAAAAAATCCGAAAATAGTATTTCTCATGCATTAATTAGATTTTGTTTTAGTGTTAGTAATTAGTTAGAGTTAGATTTAATTAGGATTATTTTCTAGGTAGTTAATTTCTTAGTTTGATTTAAGAATTTCTTTAGGATTAATAGAAGTTTTATTTTATTAGACTTTAGGTTAGTTTGCATTTTTATTAAGTAGTTTAATTACAAGCATATTTTATTTTAAATTTGTTTAATTTTAGTTTAATTAATTTGTTTCTTTATTTTCATATTTGCATTCTAGTTTAATTACATTTTAATTAATTAATTATTACTATTTTAATTTTCTTTTGTAGGTTGTTGTTTTTAATTCCTTGGAGCTTTGTAAGTAATATCACGCTCCGTTTTATTTATTTTTAGTTTTTATTGTTTTATTATTTTCCAGTAATTTTAATTAGTCTTAGTAGATCACCCATTGAAAATTCATAATTTGCTAGAATATAAATATGGTAAGATTAACCGGTACTTAAGTAGGCAATTCAACTTCTCTGTGGGACGATAATCCAGGACTCAAATCTCATTATTACTTGTACGACTCGTGCACTTGTAGATAGAACGTCTAGGTCTCTTATAGTGGGCATAGTCGGTATCAAACACAGTACTCGGTGTGCGGGTTATCACTGCTGTAACGGGAGGGGGTCAGTCCATCACAACCGCCAGCTATCAACAACTGTCCTCCACAACTCCACAACAACACACGGTACAGTGTACTCCATGCCACACGCATGGTACAACGCACACCCGTGGACCCTGCCTCATGGTCGGGGTGCCTGCCATAGGTCTTAGCGCTCATACCACGGAATAATCAATGCCACGTCTCTAAATCCACGTGCGAACATCTCCAGTGTGACACTCAGTCTACACGAGGAAATCGTCAAGGTTTTTCTAACATGTGTATATATCACGTAAAAACTACAGTGCGCGTCTTGAGTGTGACTCACTGTCAACGCTCCACCTCTAAACACTGTCTATGCATGTCAAAACATCAAACACTAGTGCGAGTAAACCTCCAGCACTAGGTCATGCATAGTTCTCATTTAAATCAAGTACGAGCAAATCGCTCAAGTACTATGTCATGTATAAATCATGAAGAATCGAGTACGAGCAACGCTCCAACACTCTGTCATGCATCTCATGTAAAACTCGAATACGAGCAAATCGCTCCAGCACTCTATTATGCACAAATCACATAAAACTGAGTACGAGCAATGCTCCAGTACTCTATCATGCATGTCAAATAAATGTAGTGCGAGTCTCACTCTAGCACTAATGTATGTGAGAAACATCTGAAATCAAGTGCGAGCTGTGCTCCAACACGATTGTTTTCACATAGTTCGGTAGATGGCTCTTTAAAAATAGGGATGTTTCAAAACATGAAAATCAACACTATAAAGTGTACTTAGTCTACATTAACCTTAAAACATTAGCTCATCTACGTACTCTTCTGCTACACAGCAGTAAAAACACTCAAAAACATTGTTTCCATGCTTTTTACAACTTTTTCCAAAAGTTGACTTTTTGCCTAACTAGGGGTAAAATCGTAATTTACCCATAGCAGGTCCCTATAAATATTATTGATTTTCTTTTACCCTCAGACAATTTCAGTGAATGTAAAAGCAGACGAAAATACGCACAGATATCTCTAACTACTTGCAAAAGTCCCTTACCTCGGATCACGTCGCGTGACCTCACTTCCTCTGTGCTGCTCAATTCTCGCAGTTCGGTCAACTCTCAATATGACTCCGGAGCTAAAATTATGCGATGGTGCGTAAATCGAAGTTCGATCGACTCACGTTCGGAATTTATCGTCGAACTGCACAATTTGTATTAAATTCTGGGTTAATTTTCTATCCAATATAATTTAAATAAATTTCTCGAAAATCAAATCGGTCACTTTTGACCTCTTACCGACTTACCCGAAGTCCAGTGTATCCCCGAAAATCTTTCCCTTTTTCCTTTTTCTCTTTTTTTCTTTTTCTTTTCCCTTTTTTCTTTTCTTTTTCTTTCCGGCTACGGTGCCGTTTCCGGCCTCACCGTCGCCAGTTATTTCCAGCAGTTTCGCCGGCCGCTATCGATACCAAAAGGAACGCCTCGGCCTCCCGATCACGTCGGTACCCTCTGATCGCACCCAGTTGCTTTGGATCGTCGGAACCGACTCGATTTCCCTCTCAGATTTCCTTTCGTCGAAATCCTGCATCGTCGGCGTGCGTCGCCGGTATTGATGGGTTCGCCTAAAGCTCCTCTTCCTTCTCCGGCCCTCACCTGGCCTTGTCGGTCGTCGGTGGCTCGTCGTGGTTCTAGGGTCTTCTGGGGTTTTTGAGTTTTTCGTTTCACTTTCTCTCTCTTCGAAAGAACCATATTTCCATTTTTTTATAAATTTATTATATTTTCATTTAATCAAATAAAATATAATAAAAATCTCAAAATATCTCAAAAATTTCATATTTTATTCATTTAATCAATAAATGAATTTATCTGTCTTATTTTGTCTTTCCGGTATATTTTTTCAATATTTTTGGGATAGTTTTTCGAGGTGAAAATTTCGATTAATTTCAATAAATTCATATCTTGATCAATTGGACTCGAATTTCAATATTTTTCTCATTATTGATCAAGATTTCTCAAATCCATATTTTTAAATGAAAGTTTCTCATCGAATTTATATCAGATTTTGGTTTTTTGACCGTTTTACCCCTGCACTTATTCGGAACCAATTTAACCTGACTTTCCTTCATAAACCTACTATCTTTTCTTATTTTTAACTTCTTATTTTCAGTCAACTTGATTTCGATCCCTTTTTAGCTTGGCCTATGGCCATCTCCGCCCTTATTTAGCTTTGATATAGCTTACATGCATTTTTATTCTTTAATTGTCAATTGCATGATAGTAAATACTCTTAGTATGATTCAACCATGAAAATAAAGTTTCATACACATAGGAATCATAAGGAACAAGCTACATACATAAATCGAAAACACGGGTCTGACAATCCTCCCCAACTAAAAGAATTTGGTCCTCCAAATTAGAACCAAATCAATCATCAAACAACTGGGGTGCTTCTCTCGCATCAAGCTCTCTAACTCCCAAGTAGTCTCCTCGGAAGTGTGATGCTGTCATAGAACCTTCACTAACCCGATAGTCTTCGACCTCAAAACCTTCTCCTTCCTATCTAGTATCCGAATCGGCCTCTCAACATATGACATGTCCTTACTGAGCTCCAACAGCTCAGAACTAATCACATGTGCCGGATCCGGATGATACTTCCGAAGCATCGAAATGTGGAAGACGTTATGCACGCCTGACCAATCTGGTGCCAATGCCAATCTATAGGCCTTATCTCCCACTCGATCAAGTATCTCAAACGGTCCAATGTAGCGAAGACTCAGCTTACCCCTCTTCCCAAACCTCGCTATACCCTTGGAATGAGAAACCTTCAGAAACACAGACTCACCGACTGCGAACTCAAGTGGCCTACGTCTCCTGTCAGCATAGCTCTTCTGTTAACTCTGAGCTGTCCTCAATCTCTCAACTATCAACCGGATGCTCTCAACATATCCTCCAAAGTCTGTATAGTCCTCTCTGACTGACCATCTGTCTGAGGATGGAAAGCTGTGCTCAAACTCAATTGGGCTCCCATGGCTTCTTGAAAATGTTCTTAAAAGTAGGAAGTGAAGCGGGAATCCCTATCAGGGACTATGCTCACTAGTACACCGTGTAATCTCACTACCTCGCGTACATACAACCCTACCAACGTACTCAAAGTATCGGTAGCTCTCATAGCTAGGAAGTGGGTTGACTTCGTCAGTCTATCAATGATCACCCATATAGCATCGTGATTCATTTGAGTCCTTGGTAAACCCATCACGAAATCTATGGTGATATGTTCTCATTTCCTTATCGGTATAGGTAGAGGCTGCAATAACCCTGCAGGTCTCTGATGCTCTACCTTCACCTGCTGACATACAAGACATCTCGCCACAAAATCTGCCATATCTTTTTTCATACCCGACCACCAGTACACCTTCCGGCGGTTTTGATACATCTTGCCACTCCCCGGATGCAATGTGTACCTCGAAGAATGAGCTTTCGACAATATCAATCTCTTGAGCTCTGGGTCCTCGGGAACACACAGTGTACTTCTGAACCTCAGTAGTCCATCAGAACTCAACTCAAAATCAGTCATTGTGCTCCTCTGCATCTGACCCATCACATCCATGCAATACGGATCAGTCTGCTGAGCCTGTCTAATCCTGTCCAACAGATCCGGCTCTAAGCGTAGACTCGCAATCATACAATCCGCATCCATGTCCAAAGGCACAACTCCCAAATTGAGGCTAGCAAACTGCTCTAGCAACTCGTGCTCCCTGACCATCATATAGGATACCATCCCCAGGCTCTTCCTACTCAAAGCATCTGCTACAACATTAGCCTTACCCGGATGATAAAGTATCTCACAATCGTAGTCCTTCAAAAGCTCTAGCCATCTTCTTTGTCTCATGTTCAGCTCCTTCTACGAGAACAGGTACTTGAGGCTCTTGTGGTCGGTAAATATCTGAAACTTCTCACCATACAAGTAGTGGCGCCATACCTTCAACGCAAACACAACTGCTGCAAACTCCAAATCATGTGTCGGATAGTTCTTCTCATAGTCCTTTAGCTGTCTAGATCCATAAGCAACTACCCTCCTATCATGCATCAACACACAGCCCAGTCCCTGATGCGAAGCATCAGTATATACTGAAAATCCTCCTGAGCTGGTAGGAATAGTGAGAATCGAAGCGGTGGTCAATCAACTCTTCAGCTCCTGAAAACTCCTCTCATAATCCTTGTCCCACACGAATGCAACACTCTTCCGAGTGAGACGCGTCAGCAGAGTAGCCAACTTCTAAAATCCCTCAATAAATCTTCGATAGTACCCTGTTAAACCTAAAAAACTCCTGATCTCGGTAACTGTCCACGGTTGTTCCTACTGAACTACAGCCTCGATCTTGGATGGATCTACTGATACACCATCCCTTGACACTACGTGTCCCAAAAATAAGATCTCTGTCAACCAAAAGCCACACTTACTGAGTTTAGCATACAGCTGCTGCCCTTGTAGAGTCTGCAATACAATTCTGAGGTGCTGCTCATGCTCCTCCTCGGATCTCAAATATACCAATATGTCATCGATGAAGATGATAACAAACTGATCCAAATATGGCTTGAACACATCGTTCATTAGAGCCATGAAAGCTGCGGGAGCATTCGTTAGTCCAAATGGCATAACTAAGATCGCATAGTGGCCATATCGGGTCCTAAATGTCGTCTTGGGTACATCTCCACTCCGGACTCTCAACTGATGATACCTAGACCTCAGATCAATCTTAGAAAAAACCTGCGCTCCTCGAAGCTGATCCAGTAAGTCATCAATGCATGGAAAGGGATACATATTCTTAATGGTAGCCTTATTCAACAATTTGTAGTCTATACATAATTGGAGGCTTCCATCCTTCTTCCTCACGAACAAAATCGGTGCTCCCCACGGTGAAACACTCTATCTAATTAACCCCCTATCCAATAGTTCCTGCATTGTCTCTTGAGCTCCTCCAGCTCAACTAAGGCCATGCGATACGGTGGTCTCAAAATAGGCTCAGTACCAGGCACCAAATCTATACAGAACTCCATCTCTCTGTCTGGTGGTAGCCTTGGTAACTCATCCGGGAAAACATTTGGGTACTCACTGACTACAGGAATATCTACCAACTCCGGATGTATCTTATCTGTATCTACCACGTACGCAATGAAACCTCTAATCACATCCATAGAAGCATCAGTTGTGTCCTGGTCCAAGAAATGTACTCGCCCTCGACCCATCACCTACTTCCCCTTCTCCTCTGCCGTCGCTCTCCCCCTCTGAGCAGACGTACCAGCTGGAGCTTTATCAGGCTCCCTGCACTTCTCTGGGGTAGCCTCAAATGTCTCTGGGTAAGCACTAGCAATGTGCCCCTGTTTCCCACATCGAAATACACAATAGGGCTCAACGGAAAAGGTCTACTGCCATGATGTCTACCACATCTATTGTACTGATCTGTAGTAGGCATCTGTCCTCCAATCACAATACCCTTCATCAGAGCTATGGTCGGGTATGTAGGAGGTCTAACTGGTCTCTCTCGCACCTCCTATATCCGTGGTCCCTTACCAAAGAGTCTCCTCCCTCCTCGATAACTGAAACCTCTATCTCTAGCCGACCTCTTCCTCTCTCTATCTCGACTTTGACTAAACTTTCCAAACTCAGAGGCATTCCTCTCGTAGTCCTGCTCGTAAAGTTACGCCATGTGCACTGCCTTATCATACGTACCAATATCCAATGGTACCAATCTAGACTGCAACACCGGTCTCAATCCATCAACAAACCTGCAGACCTTCCTGATCTCGCTATATATGGTATTAGGATCATACCTCCCTATGGCCAAAAATCTAGTCTCGTACTCATCTACTGAGAGACTCCTCTGGCTCAATCCCAAAAACTCAAACTGCAGTCTACGCTGCGTCGTATCTGGAACAAACTACCTCCTGAAGGCATTTAGAAACATCTCTCAACTAATCTCTGTGTGTCGGACTCTCAATATCGACCTGGTGGACTTCCACTAATACTCTGTCATTCCCTTCAGTAGGAATGCAGCAAATACGACTCTCTTTGAAGTCGTACAATCAAATAAGTCGTATAACTTCTCCATCTCACCAATCCACTCCTCAAAACTAGCTGGGTCCTTGACCCCTCGAAAAGATGGAGGTCTAAGCTTCTGGAACTGTCACAGTCGATCCAAATCACACCCATATCCCAATCCACTACTACCCTGAACTGGTGGGAGTGTAGGAGTAATAGTAGTCTGTGGCATCTGTGCAGGCTGTGTAGGTGTATCAGGTGCAACTGCCTCCCTAGTCGCAGTCTCTGTGTCCTGTCTCTGTCTACCTGGCAGAGTCTATGCCAACAACTCTACTATAGCCTCTAGGCTACATGGTATCCTCGTGAAGCGTGCTTTAGTAGTCTCTGGTACCTCAGTAGTACCTGATGGCTTATGGGCAAATGAAGACTCACTCTGGCTACCTCTAGCCCTACCTTTCACCCCTCTACCACGGCGGGTAATTGCCATAAAGGCTAGATTTCTGCATTCACAACCACAAATCAGTCCAATTCCCATATTGTATACACAATTCTAACTGAACAAAACACAATAATATGAGGATGTACACTTTCCTAATTACTGACACCTACTCACATCAGACCAACTTACGCGCTGATACCATTCTGTCACGACCTCCTTTCGTGACTTACCAAAAACCATAATAAATTTTTCACTTTTTTTCTTACCTTTCTCTCCTCAACAGTTGGGTTGTGTTTAGGCATTAGTCTTTTCATCCACACATACCTTACCACTCTTTTTCGTATCACACATACATGTCATTATAAATATTTATTGACTGTACGTACACTTTTCTTATAAGTAAATTCATATACTTTAATATAATTACATCCCCAATATTAAAACGTGTACATCACTGTGTTTATACATTGTTCAGATACAAAAGAGTACGCATTTTGTATACCTTTCGCTAGATGGGGAATGGCAGCGATCAAAAGAAATGCTATACCTCAACCGACTCAATCTACTAACGATGATCTGTAAAGAGGTGAGCTATCTGGCTCAGTAAGGAAATCAGGCAAGCAAGTAGACATCCATACTATCTACTGAAAATATTGCTTTGCCTTTCCTTCTCTCAATTCAAAAGCATGTTTCAAAATATATATAATAATAGTACAGATTTAAAATCTCATATACTAAACACATGCTGAGTTATAAATCATAGGCATTCATGCAAAACAGTGCATATTTATCATTTCGAAATGCCTTTGTATAAAATATGTCATTTACATTCAAAACACAATAAATATGGAATTTCACAACACAACACAACAATCGGGTTTCGACTCATCCCTCAGGTCTACCAGTATCAAAAATACATGTGATATATCATGCGAGACTCAGTGGCTAAATGCAATATCTCCTGGACTATGGCCATATCATAACGTGTGAAATTCCAGGCAACATAATACTCGGTGTGCGGGTTATCACTGCTGTAACGGGAGGGGGGTCAGTCCATCACAACCGCCAGCTATCAATAACTCTTCTCCACAACAACACATGGTACAATATACTCCATGCCACACGCACGGTACAGCGTACACCCGTGGACCCTACCTCATGGCCGGGGTGCCTGCCATAGGTCTTAGCCCTCATACCACAAAATAATTAATGCCACGTCTCTAAATCCACATGCGAACATCTCCATTGTGGCACTCAGTCTACACGAGAAAATCGTCATGGTTTTTCTAACATGTCTATATATCACGTAAAAACTACAGTGCACGTCTTAAGTGTGACTCACAGTCAACGCTCCACCTCTAAACACTGTATATGCATGTTAAAACATCAAACACTAGTGCGAGTAAACCTCCAGCACTAGGTCATGCATAGTTCTCATTTAAATCAAGTACGAGCAAATCGCTCAAGTACTATGTCATGTATAAATCATGAAGAATCGAGTACGAGCAACGCTCCAACACTCTGTCATGTATCTCATGTAAAACTCGAGTACGAGCAAATCGCTCCAGCACTCTATCATGCACAAATAACATAAAACTGAGTGCGAGCAATGCTCTAGTACTCTATCATGCATGTCAAATAAATGTAGTGCGAGTTTCACTCTAGCACTAATGTATGTGAAAAACATCTGAAATCAAGTGCGAACTGTGCTCCAGCACAATTATTTTCACATAATTCGGTAGATGGCTCTTTAAAAATAGGGATGTTTCAAAACATGAAAAATCAGCACTATAAAGTGTGCTTAGTCTACATCAACCTTAAAACATTAGCTCATCTACGTACTCTTTTGCTACACAACAGTAAAAACACTCAAAAACATTGTTTCCATGCTTTTTACAAACTTTCCCAAAAGTTAACTTTTTGCCTAACTATGGGTAAAATCGTAATTTACCCATAGCGGGTCCTTATAAATATTATTGATTTTCTTTGACCCTCAAACAATTCCAGTGAATGTAAAAGCAGACGAAAATACGCATAGATATCTCTAATTACTTGCAAAAGTCCCTTACCTCGGATCACGTCGCGTGACCTCACTTCCTCTGTGCTGCTCAATTCTCGCAGTCCGATCAACTCTGAATATGACTCCGGAGTAGAAATTATGCGATGGTGCGCAAATCGAAGTTTGATCGACTCACGTTCAGAATTTATCGTTGAACTGCACAATTTGTATTAAATTTCGGGTTAATTTTTGATCCAATATAATTTAAATAAATTTCTCGAAAATCAAATTGGTCACTTTTGACCTCTTACCGACTTACCCGAAGTCCAGTGTATCCCCGAAAATCTTTCCCTTTTCCCTTTTTCTCTTTTTTTCTTTTTCTTTTTTCTTTTCTTTTCCTTTCCAGCTACGGTGCCGTTTTGGGCCTCACTGTCACCGGTTGTTTTCGACCGTTTCGTCGGTCGCTACCGGTACCAAAAGGAGCGCCTCGGCCTCCCGATCATGCGGATACCCTACGATCACACCCAGCTACAGTGGATCGCCTGCTCCTCTTCCTTCTTCGGCCCTCGCCTGGCCTCGTCGGTTACCGATGGCTCGTCGAGGTTCTCAGGTCTTCTCGGGTTTTTGGGTTTTCCATTTCACTTTCTCTCTCTTTGAAAAAACCAGATTTTCATACTTTTTTATATAAATTTATTATATTTTATTTTAATCAAATAAAATATAATAAAAATCTCAAAATATCTCCAAAAATTCATATTGTATTCATTTAATCAATAAATGAATTTATCTGTCTTATTTTATCTTTTCGGTATATTTTTTCACTATTTTCGGGATAGGTTTTCGAGGTGAAAATTCTATTAATTCCAATAAATTCATATCTTAATCAATTAGACTCGAATTTCAATATTTTTCTCGTTATTGATCAAGATTTCTCAAATCCATATTTTTAAATGAAATTTTCTTATCGAATTTATACCGAATTTCGATCTTTTGATCGTTTTACCCTTACACTTGTTCGGAACCAATTTAACCCGACTTTCATTCATAAACCCACTATCTTTTCTTATTTTTAACTTCTTATTTTCAGTCAACTTGATTTCGATCCCTTTTTAGCTTGGCCTATGTTCATCTCGGCCCTTATTTGGCTTTAATGTAGCTTACATGCATTTTTATTATTTAATTGTCAATTGCATGATAGTAAATACTCTTCTTATGATTCAACCATGAAAATAAAGTGTTCATACACATAGGAATCATAAGGAACAAGCTACATACATAAATCGAAAACACGGGTCTGACAGTTAGACATCCAGGGAGACATGAGTTATGTAGAAGAACCTGTCTAGATCCTCGACAGGAAAGAAAAGGTACTTCAGACAAAGAAAATTTCGTTGGTAAAGATTCTCTGGAAGCACCACTCAATCGAAGAGGTAACTTCGGAACTCGAGAGCTTAATGAAAGAAAAGTACCCCTGACTTTTTGAGGAATGACTTGGTTTTAATTTGGAGGGCCAAATTTCTTTAAGGAGGGGAGGATCGGAAGACCTGTAAATTTTTATGTAATGTTTATGATTTTAGAATGTACAGACAAGTTACATTACATATGAATCTCAAGAAATGAATGTTTTTAAGCTCTAAGTGTGAATGAAATGTAAAATGAGTGTAGAAGCAAATGAATGGAAATTTAACTTTGGGAATCTGGGAAAAACTGAAGTATGAAGCCTGTAGATGAAGGCCAGATCGATCTCACGTGGTGACAAGATCGATCTTACAATTTCAAAATCAAAACACCAAGGTTTTTAGGTAAGTAGATCGACCCTTTATTCAAGCCAGATCGATCCCATGTGAAGAGCAGATCGATCTCCTTCCCAAGAAGATCGATCTCAAAGTAGCTCTACCTGGAAAAGATCGATCCCTTTCCCTGGGAGAACGATCTCAATTTATCTCGACCAGAAGCAGATCGATCTCATCTCTATGTAGATCGATCTCCATTAGCTACTGCCAAACAAAGATCGATCCCTCCTATAAGCCAGACCGATCTTGAAGACTATGAATTGTGTAGTTGGAGCAAGGGGAGATCGATCTCATCGTGCGAACTCTAAATAAAGCCCGACCATTCGAGCCTTTTTCCCCTGAACATTGAAAACCTTCCATGTTTGAGCAATAACCTAGCTTTCTCTCTCTAAATTATCAACACCTTCCAAAGAGATTTAAGAAAGACTTATTTGAGCAATATTGTTGCTTAAGAGGAGGAGAACAATATAGTTAAAAACTAGAGGTTGAATCGAAGGACTGAAGAAGAAAAAGGATTTCTCCTTAAATTTGGCAAAAAGAAGAAAAGTCAAGCTAGGTAAGACTTCAATACACCAACTTCTAGTATGATAATCTAGACATTTAGATGAGTTGATTTGGTGTATACATTGTTGGCTTAAATGTTCATGTACATGCTTAAACAACTATGACCTAGAATGGGTTTAGTGAGAGAAAGTTGAAATGGCATGGAGTTAATGATGATTTAAACATGTAGAGATGTTATTAAGCATGTATAGAGGATTCTAAGATAACTTTGTGAAATCCATATGTTGGAATGGTTGATGATTGCAAATGGGTATAAGAAGTGTTTGATAAAATGCCATAGAGAACGAAAATGAGAATTTGAGGTATTGTGAGGCTAATGCCGGTTCAATATGAATCAGTAGACTCGATAAGTCTAAAAGACTCTCGAGAAACGAATAAAACAATCGAAATGGCTTAAGAGAATATAAGGTCCAAAATATGTAACAAGGTTGAATTCGGTGTAAAATGACCCCATGCATTGAATTAAAATTCATGTAAATGAGAATTAAGTATATTAAAGTATACTAATATGAGTAGCAAATGCTTGCAGCTCCTAAAGGTTTAATTGGAGCCGATAATGTCGGATCACGAACATTGGAAAACGAAGGAAAGTTATTTGCACGTGGTACGAGGTAAGGGATGCAACCATTTTGTGCATCTATATTTCTTACGGATGAAAATACTTTGGTAGCATGAAAATATTTTATTAATGTGCATGTGTTTTGAGAAAAGTGTTTAACCTGAGATTTATTACTTGAGTGCATGTTTTGCCAGTTTGAGCTCAGTTTTGTGGTTTGAATTGTTGTGAATAAATACACTTTATGATTAAATGAGATTTATAAAGAAAAACTAAAATGAGCTCTACATGAAGGTGAAACTATTTTGAGCATAATAATGGCATGTTTTTGAGACTACGGACTCGTCATGATATCTGTACATCGATGCCTTCGCTTTGGTAGTGAGAGATGTCTCCGTTTTGGTAATGAGAGATGCCTCTGTTTTGGTAACGAGAGTTGCCTCTATTTTGGTAACACGAGATGCCTCTGCTCTGGTAATATGAGATGCCTCTGTTTTGGTAACGTGAGATGATTCCCTCGTTTGAGGATGCCCTCATTGAGGATGATGTGATGTGATGCTTGCTTTCATGACATTTATAATATGCCTAGTCTCTATAACTGTTTTGAGATAATGATGTTTTGACGAATTGTGATTTTTATCACATGCTTATAATATGTGAAAGTATGCCATTACTACACTTATGCTTTGATAATGATTACGAAATCTCATATGCACTCCTTACTGAGCGAGTAGAAAACTCACCCCCTCATTTTCCTCCCCCCACAAATTGCTTACAGTGAGTGATAGTACCTGCTGCGTACGTGACATAAGCTGGTGGACGAAACTCTCCCCAGGCTATTGCTTATACACACGAGAGGTATAATTCAATTTATTTTGTATCCAGACAATTATGTAACACAGACACTTATATTTAAGTAACGTTGGGATGTAATCAGTATGATATATGTATGATAAGTGGATTTCTTTTGGTATCATATTATTTGGTTAAGAGATTGTGGATGTTTGAATGATCCTTGGGATATTTGGTTGAAGAAGTTGACTGATACTGTATAGGAATGCAACTCGAGTATGAAGTTTAATGTAAGAAAATTTTAAATTAGTCATATTTTTCGCTCTTCCGGGCTGTCACATGTAGACTAAGCCTTGTCATCAAATTTGAATAGGTGATCAATAAAATCTAAGTTTTAATACTTGGTGGCGACTCCTAGAGTTTTGTGTCTAGCTAGTTAAGATTTAAGTATTAGTACGTTATGATAGTTTGACGACTCTATTGGAGATTTAGAGAGTTGGCCAATAATTAGTTTCAAACTGAGCCTAAGTTTACCTAGAGATATTAGTTTCATAATTGGAAAAGATACATAAAACATTATAAGCCTTATTTTGTTCCTTTAACACACATATTACTTGCATTGGGATACATAAGCCTTATACTCGGGCTCCATCCTTTCTATGAGGGAGTAGAGTACGTATGCTTATTGTGAGGTAATAACCTTCACACAGGCTAGCAAAATACTCCCACATAGGTGGAACTTTTCCTTTTGTAGTTTGTTATGGATGGGGATTAGGTGCCTTACTAGTCCACGAGGACGACTATGAGGAACAATTTGAAAACCTTTTAGCCTATGAAACACCAAAGCCTAACAAGTTGTGAAACTCAAGATTTATCCGTAAGGTAAAACCATGCTAGCTTGCAATGTAGACTCAAACCCAAGATAAGACATAAACCCAAAAAAAAATCAAAAAAAAATGCATCTTATGCTTGTATCAATTTAAGAGTCAATCTCATAACAATTGTTGAAGAAGTTAAAGCTTACATCCATGCGAAGCCTATATCAAATTAGACCTCAAATGTATGAGTTGGCTAAGGTCTTGAAAGTTAAGTCTAAAGCCCAACAAAGAGATGATGTTGTCTACTTACTGGTTTTGTTTCTAGTCTCCCTAAAAAGGTTTATCTTAATTTTAAGAAATGATCAACGAGTTGGTTAACATTTGGAGGATCAGGAGTGAAACAAAAAGGACAGCATTTCAAGAAAGGTATGGGGATTTGGCCTTGCTACTCTTAATTCCTGTAGATATTGACATGGTAAGGGCCATGGTGTAATTTTGGGGCCATGCTTTACTTTTAATCAAGTAGATATGGTTTTGACAATCGAAGAGTACGAAGTGCTGTTTCGCTAAAAATTAAAGAAAGCTAACAAGATTTACTGAAAGAACAAAGTAAGCTATCGCAAGAAACATTCTTTGATGACGAATATCAAAGTTATAAGGAACCAACCAACTTATTATAATTAAAGAAGAGGGTTTATATTTACCTTTGAAATCATTAAATGCTTGTATTAATGAATGGCTAGAAAACCAACAATGTATGAGTATCATAGTGTTAGCAATTTATGGTTAGTAATCTTCCCTAAAATATTGGGTAATATTGAAATCGTGGTGGTAGACCCTATCGAGTGAGTTGAGCATCATCAAATTAATCTATCCCCAACCACTTTATCAAATATTAGGTTTTTAATTTTTTGTTAAAAAAAGAGGTAAGGACATTTCATTGGATGTCCCTAGTTTCTCTCTATTGGGATAAAAAGCCAGATCAAATGTGAAGAATCGAAATTTTATTAGGCCCATATGAAAACTAATGCCCTCAATAAACTACTTTGTGAGAGTAAGTGGCCAGAGTCAAGAATAAGAGGGTGAACTTCATATACACCCCCTATTGTATATGCCTTTCCCACATTGACCCCCTGAACTTTGTTTTACCCCACACATAACCATATGATTCTATTTCGTTCCCATAAGGGTGTAACAACGTTAAAATGGCACAAACTTTTGTGAAAACCTGAAAACACATTTTCTTCATCATCACCAACAGATTCCTTTGGGATTTTCAACAAAATCTGATGAAATTTCAAAGGTTTGCAATTGTGGGATCCTTTTTCCTCTTCGAATAGCTTGGACTGTCAATAGTGTTGGCAGAAGATTCTTTGGGTGTGCTCGTTTTGTTATAAAGGTTAATTTTTGAAATTTTAGGTTTCCTTTTCATCCTCACAATTGTAATCATCTAAAATTACTCTAAATTTCTTGAATTTGTTATTTATTTCATTCTAATTTTGAAATTTTTTTTTTACCGTAGAGTGAAGAAAAGTGTAGATTTCTGGAGTGGTATGACCCATTGACTTATAAAAGGGGAAAATCAATTCTAATGAAAAGGATAGGAAAAATGGAAGATGAAATACTTGAGAAAAAAACAAACTGAGGTAGAGTTGAGCAAAAAACTCAAACAATGCAATTTGCAGAACTAAAAATTGGAAATGGAGTTGTACTATTCAAGGATTTTGGAAAAGCAACTAAAGGTTGAAATAATTAATTTATATTGCAGAACAAAGACTTACAAGTTCGTTACAGTTGTGCTTAGGTTTATTGTTGGGTTTTACATAATGTTCTAATTTTTTTTCTCATCACTAGAGTGAAAGGATTTTCCTAAATGTTAATATAAAATGGAAGATAAGTTTGTAATGTGTTGGTTATTGAAGTTGTGTTTTGGTGGGTTGAATTGTAAAGTTGACAATGCATATGATGTTTTGTGTTATACAAAGAAAGGGTTTATGTGGGTCGATTAGCACAACGTTGTATTTTTGCTTTATTATTTTCAATATAATGAAAACTTTCTCCCTGTTTTATATTTGTTCTTTCAATCATATATAGAATAAATTCATAATCATCATTGAATAACATAAGAAAATAAAAAAATAATAAAAATAAAAACTTTATTAAGTAACATTTTCCTTAAAGAACTTCCAAAATTATACAACTTTATTCAAGAAAATCTCCATGTATTGTTTACATAAAATATTGCCCTACTTGACCATATAATTAAAAATGTCTCCCTATTTTATATTTTTCTTCACTCATTACAAAATAAATTCATAATCATTATTGAATAACATAAGAAAATAGGAAAATAATAACAATAAAAACTTCATTGAATAAACTTTTCATTAAAAAAATTCCAAACTTAAACAATTTCATTGAAGAACATCTCCATATACTGGATACAAAAAATATTGCCATACTTGACGTCTATTTGCAAAAAATATTGCCATACTTGATCAACAACAATTTTGTATATGTTCATCAACTATCATCAAATATAATTACATCAAAAAATATGTTTATACCAATTTTACAAAAAAAAAAAGGCATAATTACATCAAAATATTGATTTTATAAAAAGTTTCCTAAACCCATGTAGCTTTGGCCATTAGTAACACCATATGCCTCGTTTTGAGTTTTGAGTTTCCTTATTCTTCTTGCCAACATTATTTCTTTCTGAAGCTTGTGACTACAAATTAAAATATAGGAGTTAGTTAGTATAAAAAAGCCTTGGCCATTAGTAAAGGAAGCCCTAGTCGACCTAGAAGGGGATAGAGCCATTTACAGCAGAGGAAGCGTTTGATGACTTAAAAGGGGATGGAGCATTTTTAACAAAAGAAGCCCTAGTCCACCTGGAAGGGGATGGAGCATTAGCAGCAAAGGAAGCCTTGGTCAACTTTGAAGGGGATAATAAAACATAATCGATGTTTATCTTTAGTAAATAAAATAACAGAAAATAATAATCAGAGTTTTAAGAAAAGGGATAGAATGAATAATAATTAGAAAAATAAGATAATTAAAGAAGTAAGATTTCAAAAAGACATTTAATTTATCTGACAACGGAGCTTCTTCTAGTGGGTTGAATGAGATGCTTGAATACTCTTGAGGTGATGATTGCTTTCTAAAGATTCAGCCAGAATGATGGAGATAACCTAGAAAGCTTTTCAATATTAATCATATAGAAACCTAATAACACTCATCGGAAAAATTAAAAGACTTAAGTCTAAGTGGTACCATTTTAGGATGGGTATTGTGGAGGTTCTAATCCTTGCCCACACATAACCATACTCTCGAACCCTAAGATTTTTTAATGTAAATTGATATGTTATCCTTAATTTGAATATGTGACCAATCACACCAAGGTAGAATGGTTGGTAGCGACTTCATAACTTGAATTTAAGTCTAGCGGGTTAGGATCTTCGTCTTAACACGTTATGACAACTTGGCGACTCCACTAGGGACATTAGAGAGTCAAGCCAATGATTAGTCTTAGGTTATACTTAGTTTTGCCCAGAAGTGTTAATTTGGTTTCATGTCTTAGGAAGAGAAAATACATTAATAATAAATGAAGTTCCTTAACACACATCACTTGCATGAGCCTTCTACTTGGGCTCCGTCTCTTTTTAGGAGGGAGTATAGTATCTTTGCTCTTGAAGGGTGATAACCTCTGCATGGGCCAGTGAAATACTACCACTCAGATTGAATCTTTTTCGTTTATTGTCGTTGGGTAAGGATCAGAATGCCTTACTAGTTTTGTATGGACGTTAGTGAGGTACAATATGAAAACCTTTAAAACCATGAATTATACAAACTAAGCATGTAAAGACTTAAGATAGCCTAACCTAGGATAGAATTATTCTACCCATAGACAAATGTCACCCACACTAGAACACATAAAGGAACAATTTTTACTTCCTTTTTCATATATTTTTTTTACAAATCAAACCTAAAAATAAAAATATTAAAAAAATAGAAAGAATGAGTTTTTCTTCCATTTTTCAAAAAAATAAAAATAATTAAAAATATGTGAGTTTGCCTATATCATTTAGCCATGCATCATTTTGTGTGATTTTGCTTTACATAACATGTCATCTACATACTTTTGCACCCCTTTTGTTACGAAAATGTACATAAAATTAATTAGCAAAAGAGATTGTTGGACTTCAATTTTTTTAAGGTATCATGTGCAGTTCTTTCATTTGAATGTGCATATATATCTATATATATATATATATATATATATATATATATCACCACATAAAAAATAATTTTTATCTTAATTGTAGTAACATAAGGTATCAAGATAGCATCAATTAGACGATCTGTCCTACATAAATATGATACGCGGTATCAAGCCCACATAATGGAAGAGGATTGAATTAGTAGGATAGAGAAGTTAGAAAAGGCCAATGAGAAGAGAAGGGGCAATATATTGAAATTACCCATTTGCTAAAGGCTTTAGGTGAAGGGAAGGAAAAGATGGCTAGTCAAGATGAGTCAGTCCAAGAGACTCAACAAAATATATGAAATAATCTTGTCTTTATCCCAGAAGAAAGTTCTTATAAAATGTCTCAAGCACCTTTATAAGGGCAAGGGATATATCCCCCTCAAGTAGGGAATCCATTAGCTACAACACAAGCTAAACCTTTCATAGGGGACAAGCTTGTAAACCCTATAGAGGTACCAAACTTACATGATCTGTAAACACCGTTATTTTTTATCTAGTTGGTGTTGTCTATAAATAATAATTTAGGTAATTAAGATTAAATATGTGATTATGGGTGAATTAATTTAAGTATAAATATTAGACTAACCTTATTTTTATACTACATGGAGAATTCAATTAAGTACATAGACGAACATGTATATATATATGTATGCAATATTTTATTTATTCCTCAAGATTAATGTATAGGTATACATATGTATAAAGGTATACAAATATACACATATAATTATATATATAGGAATGAATGCACACATGTATATATATATATGTATATATATATATATGTGTGTGTGTGAAAGAGAGTATATAGATATATGTACACAGGCAATTGATCCGGAGAGCCCATTCGGTAATGTATATAAATTTACAGGTGTACAAATATACAAGATACATTGAAGGGGGTAGGAAATAAAGGATATATATATATATATATATATATGAAAGTGTTTCAAGGGGGCAATGTTAGCAGAATGGAGGATGGAAAACGTGAATGAAGAGTTGGCTTATAGTTGCTTTTGCAGCAACCTAGGGAATGAGAATGTTATGACAATTGAATGGTCCAATCAGTCAAACAAACATTGGTATAAGAGAGTGGGGGACGATAGTGCATGGTGAGAGAAATACTAAAGTAATATACATACATAAGTGGTGTTAACTATTCGATAGAAATGAAATGTAAGCAAGGAATGAGAGCTAAAAGGTGGTATGAAACATTAGCAGTGAATGGATGGAGAAAAGAACGAAGCAGGTATAGGCCGCAACACTAAGAAAAAAAGGAAAATGGAGGGAATGGAAGCAGCTGAAGCAAACCGAAAATGAAAATGATGATGAGAGCTGCAGTGTTGGAGTAAACATATATAAGTATATATATATTTGGTACATAGACTGACGATGGTAGAAAAAAGAGGAAGCAGAATCGTGGAAGTTTAGAACTGCAGTAGGTTGGTGGAAACCCAATTGTGCCCGACGTTACAACAAGGATAAGATAGAGGAAGCATGGAAGTGTGAAGTAACCTGCAGCAGTTGGTAGAACCAAATTATATATATATGCTGATATGACTCACTGGAGTAGATGTTAGGAACAAAAACGGGAGGAAGAGAAACTTAGGAAATTCGAAACGATAGAAAGAGCTCCTAGTTAGTAAGGAAATTGAGTGGCAGTGAGGCTCTAGAAAAAAAATCCCTGAGCCATGAAGGTAGCAATGTGGAGAAGGACATAATGCCCGAAGATAAAGTGGTTTACTAAAGAAACGAAGCAAAAGAGAAGGCTTGGTGACTGGTGAAGGAAACTGAGAAAATGAGGGTGGAAGAAGCTGACATGTACTGAAACAGGCTAAGAACATGGCCAAACAGAGGTGGTTGCTGCGTGAGAAAACATGGGCAGTGGGGGACTTCTTAGCTGGTTTAGATCAGCAAACAGAAACTTGAACTGGATTAGGAATAGAGGGAGGTTAGATAAAGGCTGGAAGACATTGAAAACCTAGTTGTATTGGAGGTGAAACAGAAGCTGTTTCGAAAGAAACAAGAAACAAAGACGTGGTCCCCTGAATTGTTTCAACCTAAGAGAGAGGGAGCGAAAGAGAGAGGCGGTGTAAAGGGGAAGAGCTTGACTCCTTGAAGGGAAGTTGCAGCTGACAACATGCGAAAGGAAGAGAAACGAAGGCTGTCTGAGAAGGTTGGAGAACTAGGAGCTATTGGAATAGGGGAAACTCCTTCTCGACAATGGTAGTCACGGTGAAAGGCTAGAACGGAGCCAACAGTGCTGAAAGAGGATGGTCAGGTCATGAGGATGTAAGACCCACTTTTGGTGATGTATTCCTTATGATTCATATGATGTAATACATTTCCATATGTCAATTGAATCATAAGAAGAGCTTTTGGCTTGAATGAAATTGCAAAGGGAATGAATAAGAATTCATAAATTCATGTAATGGCTAAATAAGGGCTGAAGTGACCATTGGCTAAACAAATGGAACTCAAAACATTCAGACTGAATATAAGGACTTAAAACACGAAATGATAATGAAAGGAACGTGAATTCTAGGTACCCTTTATGATTCCATGCGGTACACACAAGTCACATAGTATGTGAATCATAAGAAATGAACCTTCTTGGGCCCTAAGAGTGAATAGAATGCAAAATGACTAGTGAAGCAATCAAAGGTAAGTTTTCCTTTGAAATTCTAGAAAAATCTGCAGTTGGAAACCTGCAGATGAAGGCCAGATCGATCCCCTATTCAAATCAGATCGATCTCAGTTTGGTTCTGTGAAGAAAGGATCGATCTCTCCCTATGAGCAGATCGATCTTCATTTGCTTCTGCCTAGCAAGGATCAACCCCTTCCCACAAGCAGATCAATCCCCTTCTCAAAACAAATCGATCTCCACTTGATTTTGCCATGAGCAAATCGATCTCTCCCCATGAGTAGATCGATCTCTCCTCATGAGCAGATCGATCTCTAATTGCTTTTGCCTAGGAAAGATCAATCTCTTCCTAATGAGCAGATCGATCCCACACTTACCTACCTGAATGCTTCGATAGTTCAAACCTAAGGAAGATCGATCTCTTACCCTAGGAGATCGATCTAACCACCCCTATTCTATAAAAACCCGACGGCCAAACTTTCTTTCTCAGAAAATCAAAACACATACTCTATTTTACCCAAAAAGAACAAGCTTTCTCACTCTAGAATACCATCCTCTTCCAAAAAGATTTGAGAAATGTTGCTTTCAGCAAAGTTGTTCATTGTGAGAAGGAGAACAACATAGTTAGGAATCAGCATTCAACTTGTTGGATTGAAGGAGCAAAAGGGTCTTCCAATTTTGGACAAGAGAAAAGTCAAGTTAGGTGAGTTTTCAATACACCAACTCCAAGCATGTTTATCTAGACATTGTTATGAGTCGATTGGTGTATATATTGTTTGTTGAAACTACCTAGAGCATGATGAATCAAACATGACCTAAAAATGGATTTAGTGTGAGAAAATGAGATATGGTTAATTTAATGATGAATGGATTATACTAAGGTGTTAGTAATGTTAGATGCATGATTTTGAGATGGTTTAGTAAAATCAACTTATGGAAATGGATGAAGTTATGAAGTATATATATAAGGTGTTTGTGAAAATGGATGAATGAATGGAAAACTAAGGTTAAAGCATTACATGCCAAGTGATATATAGTATAACTAGGTGAGTTTGTTAGCCGAATTGGCTAAGAATGGCATGATGGTGTTCGGCCACCATGCCATGGCCAAATGTGAAAACGGGCCAAGGTTGATGAAATCGACTCCATAAGGTCAATGGACCTAAAATTCGATCCAACGAAGAGATAATGAGCCTAAGGAGCCCAATGGGCCTAAGTGAAACGAATAGAAAAGTCAAAATGAACTTAAGAGAGAATTAGGCTCAATAAGATATATTGACTAGGATGAAGTCAGAATATGAGTTATTAGTAATTGAATCATGAGCTAAATGAATGTTTTTAGCTCCCGAGGATATATTCGGAGCAAATTGAGCCCAATCACGAAAAGCGAGAAAGGAAGAAAGAGTTGCTTCCGAGTGAATTGAGTTAAGGGAATTTTGTTGGCTCCTAGAGGTATCTGTACGCGTTTTCGGACGCATTAGCAATCTTTTAAAGTGTTTAAGGGTCATAGAAAAGAAATCAATGTTTAAAGGGCAAAGAAGAATGGGATTTTTGAAAAGTTCATGAAAAAATAAGAACAAGATGTTCTTGGGTCTCTTTACTACTTTTTAGCATATGGATTGGTAGGCTGGGTAGCATTTAAATGGTTTGTAAGAAAATAGTTTGATTTGTTTTTTTTTTTAAACCTTACTTTGAACACAAATGAGCCATCTACATGAGTTTTATGGAAATAAAGCGTGCTAGAGCATTGCTCACACGAGATTTGACATGTTTATACATGCCTTAATGCTGGAGTGATGCTCGTACTAGAGTTTTACATGCATGAGTGCTGGAGCCTAGCTCGCGCTAGTTTTCACATGGATTTTATGACATTATGCTGGAGCCTAGCTTGCACTAGTTTTCACATGGATTTTATGGCATGGTGCTGGAGCGTTGCTCGCATTAGATGTCTACTATACATTTACAATCGTGCTTGAGACTACTGGTGAGTGTCAAATTCAACCAAATTTAAATTACTGGTCTTACCAAAATTTTGTAGTGGCGGCAAATCCAGGTCGAACCCTAGAGACTGGTGGATTAATTATCATGCAATAACTGAAATAATTGGGGGGTTTAATTTAACTGAATTAAAATCCTAAAACAGAATTTATATTTAACTAATTATAAAAAGGGTAAACCAAGATTAACAATTTTGATTCAAGGGAACTGGCCAGTCATTAACAATTGATCCTTAACACCTAATTTACTATCTTGTCTTCAATTACTTAGTTGAGGTATTATCTACTAGCAGAATAATATCTCTTCTTCCCTGTTATCATTAACTCAAGCCCAGCACCCGAATTACATTCTTCTCCCTAATCTAGTAGGTTTTGGCGTAATCCTATTTAGACTAGGAATAGCATTAACGTTCTAGGAAGACTACTAAACCGAATAACACTTCAACCATGAGTTGAATATTTAATCCATTCTATTGTTTCACTTAGAGTTGATGAACCCTAATTGCTACTGGTTCTGATTTCTATAACAAAAATTACGGATTGTGAAAACTTCAAATAGCATACAATCACATACGAAGATTATCCAATTGGCCAGATCATATAATTTTCTCATGCAATCGAATCTAATAATACCAGAAACAATAGATAATTGAATTAAAAGATAGTTTAAATCAACAAACCGTGTTTCTCAATTGTTGAAATTCATTGGATTCGATTCCCTTGAACAGAATAAAAGATTTAGCAACACATGATTATTGAAAATAAAAATAAAAATATAGAGAGTGAATTATTTTTTTCTTCTGACTGTTGCCGCCTCTCTCTCCTTTTTTTTATAAAGAAAATGAAATCTATATATATCGTGAAAAAAAACCTAAATTCAAAATCCAATTACAAGTGGGAAAAGGCTGATAAATTCAAGCTTTTACTTCACAGCTGGTTTTGGAGTGGAAACTGGCCGAATTGGATCATAGGCTCTTCTTTAAAGCTGTAAATCAGTAAATCAGTGTTCCACTAGCTCTGACCTTACATAATTTGGAGGTCTAGAACTCCAGATATAGGCTAAAAACCGAAACTGCCTTGAAATATATAAAATTGATTTGCTGCAAATTTATGGAATTTTTTTATCTATAAAACATCCAAACTGGGCTTAGTTCTCTTCAAAGAAATCGTAGGCCTTTTAATCTTCTTTCCAACGAGATAAAAATTGCCCCAATCCGATATCTAGAATTCCATTTAGAGCCAAAATCCCAAATAGTACTAAAAAAACTATCCAATTTTTTCGGTTAAGTTTTGAATCCCAATTTATCTGCCAAAATCACAAATTAACATAAGTACTCTAATTAATATGAGGAACATAGCAAAGTATTAAAATGTAGAAGGAAATAAATAATAAAAATATGACACTCATCAAATTCCCTCATACTTAAATTTTCGCACATCGTCGAGCAAACTTAAAATCTAAGACTAAATCACCCTCTAAAACTTTTCAATCACGTCAAATTTACAAAAACAAGAAACAAAAAAGTCAACCAACATTTTCAAGAAACATAACATGTCATGAATCAAAATCCTTAACAATCTCAAGAATTTGCCAACATAGAAATTTCATTCAAAACGAAGCAAATTAAATTGGTAGATCCTCACAATATTCTCTCTGTTCACTCAAGCGTTTAAAGGGTAAGTATTTCACTCACATTCATTCCATAAAACATGTCCTACCATAAGCTTGCATATCATCTAATATCCACTACTTAGTATTCATGCATAACACAGATCAAAAGGACTTAATTCAAGGGTTGTAACGGGGATAGGGATAAGGTACGAAATTATTTTTGGGGTAAGAGAGTTTAAAACCCTAAAAATTAATAGAGTGTTCAAAATTACAACTCGGGTAAATAAAGCAATCAACAACCCGCAATCACCTCAAATACAAACACTTTATTAATCACTTGCACCTTACTCAAGTCCTTTATCAATCAAATACCCTCTTTTCTTTTCTTTTTTTTTTTTGTTTTTTTTTAGTCCACCATCACCACTACTAACATATGGAATTGTTTCATAATCTGCTCGAGAATTTTCAAATGTCTTACTAATTTTTAAGGTTAGGTAAAGTCATTCATATTAAGCTCACAGTTAAAACAAGTTATTCAACAACAAAAAAAGTCAATTAGGCTCAAAGGGGCTTAACAATGGTAAATTATGTTAGATGGGCTATTTGGCTAGAGTGGTTCATCCAAAAATAGCCTTAATCACTTTTATGTATGCCTGAATCAATGTAATCTCAAAAAGAATCAATGCAAGTTCTAGAGAAACACATTCATGGAAGAATATCACACATCCAAAGAAAATAAAGATTGACATTAATGCTCAATCTATAGGCTCAAAAATCTCACAGGTTTAAAGTCTACCAATTCGATTCACCAAATTTCGAAATCGATCACTTAATCAACAAATGTTAAGATGAAAAGTCAATCAATTCAATTGTGTTATCCTCTTTTCAAATCCAGTTCATTCAAGTTCATGATAAATATAAACTTTCAGTGATAGAAAGCACCTAAACATGCACTAAGATTTTTTTTTTTATGTAAAAATTTAAAAATCCTACTAGTGAGTGTCGAATTCAACCAAATTTAAATTACTGGTCTTACCGAAATTTTGTAGTGGTGACAAATCCAGGTCGAACCCTAGAGACTGGTGGATTAATTATCATGCAATAACTGAAATAATCGAAGGGGTTTAATTTAACTGAATTAAAATCCTAAAACAGAATTTATATTTAACTAATTATAAAAAGGGTAAACCAAGATTAACAATTTTGATTCAAGGAACTGGCGAGTCATTAACAATTGATCCCTAACACCTAATTTACTATCTTGTCTTCAATTACTTAGCTGAGGTACTATCTACCAGCAGAATAATATCTCTTCTTCCCTGTTATCATTAACTCAAGCCCAGCACCCGAATTAAATTCTTCTCTCTAATCTAGTAGGTTTTGGCGCAATCCTATTTAGACTAGGAATAGCATTAACGTTCTAGGATGACTACTAAACCGAATAACACTTCAACCACGAGTTGAATATTTAATCCATTCTATTGTTTCACTTAGAGTTGACGAACCCTAATTGCTACTGGTTCTGATTTCTATCACCAAAATTACGGATTGTGAAAACTTCAGATAGCATACAATCACATGCAAAGATTATCCAATTGGCCAGATCATATAATTTTCTCATGCAATCGAATCTAATAATACCAGAAACAATAGATAATTGAATTAAAAGATAGTTTAAATCAACAAATCGTGTTTCTCAATTGTTGAAATTCATTGGATTCGATTCCCTTGAATCGAATAAAAGATTTAGCAACACATGACTATTGAAAACGAAAATAAAAATATAGAGAGTGAATTATTTTTTTCTTCTAACTGCTGCAGCCTCTCTCTCCTTTTTTTTATAAAGAAAATGAAATCTATATATATCGTGAAAAAAAACCTAAATTCAAAATCCTATTACAAGTGGGAAAAGGCCGATAGATTCAAGCTTTTATTTCACAGCTAGTTTTGGAGTGGAAACTGGCCGAAGTGTATCTTGGGCTCCTCTTTAAAGCTGTAAATCAGTAAATCAGTGTTCCACTAGGCCTGACCTTGCATAATTTGGAGGTTTAGAACTCCAGATATAGGCTAAAAACTGAAACTACCTTGAAATATATAAAACTGATTCGCTACAACTTTATGGAATTTTTTTATCTATAAAACATCCAAACTGGGCTTAGTTCTCTTCAAAGAAATTGTAGGCCTTTTAATCTTCTTTCCAACGAGATAAAAATCGCCCCAATCCGATATCTAGAACTCCATTTAGAGCCAAAATCCTAAATAGTATTAAAAAAACTGTCCAATTTCTTCGGTTAAGTTTTGAAGCCCAATTTATCTGCCAAAATCACAAATTAACATAAAGTACTCTAATTAATATGAGGAACATAGCAAAGTATTAAAATGTAGAAGGAAATAAATAATAAAAATATGACACTCATCAAATTCCCTCACACTTAAATTTTCTTACGTCCTCGAGCAAACTCAAAATCTAAGACTAAATCACCCTCTAAAACTTTTCAATCACATCAAATTTACAAAAACCAGAAACAAAAAAGTCAACCAACATTTTCAAGAAACATAACATGTCATGAATCAAAATCCTTAATAATCTCAAGAATTTGCCAACATAGAAATTTCATTCAAAACGAAGCAAATTAAATTGGTAGATCCTCACAATATTCTCTCTGTTCACTCAAACGTTTAAAGGGTAAGTATTTCACTCACATTCATTCCATAAAACATGTCCTACCATAAGCTTGCATATCATCTAATCTCCACTACTTAGTATTCATGCATAACACAGATCAAAAGGACTTAATTCAAGGGTTGTAACGGGGATAGGGATAAGGTACGAAATTATTTTTGGGGTAAGAGAGTTTAAAACCCTAAAAATTAATAGAGCATTCAAAATTACAACTCGGGTAAATAAAGCAATCAACAACCCGCAATCACCTCAAATACAAACACTTTATTAATCACTCGCACCTTTCTTAAGTCCCTTATCAATCAAATACCCTCTTTTCTTTTCTATTTTTTTTTTGTTTTTTTTTAGTTTTTTTTTTAGTCCACCATCACCACTACTAACATATGGAATTAATCACACCCCTACAATTGTTTCATAATCTGCTCGAGAATTTTCAAATGTCTTACTAATTTTTAAGGTTAGGTAAAGTCATTCATATTAAGCTCACGGTTAAAACAAGTTATTCAACAACAAAAAAAGTCAATTAGGCTCAAAGGGGCTTAACAATGGTAAATTATGTTAGATGGGCTATTTGGCTAGAGTGGTTCATCCAAAAATAGCCTTAATCACTTTTATGTATGCCTGAATCAATGTAATCTCAAAAAGAATCAATGCAAGTTCTAGAGAAACACATTCATGGAAGAATATCACACATCCAAAGAAAATAAAGATTGACATTAATGCTCAATCTATAGGCTCAAAAATCTCATAGGTTTAAAGTCTACCAATTCGATTCACCAACATTCCAAAATCGATCACTTAATCAACAAATGTTAAGATGAAAAGTCAATCAATTCAATTGTGTTATCCTCTTCTTAAATCCAGTTGATTCAAGTTCATGATAAATATAAACTTTCAGTGATAGAAAGCACCTAAACATGCACTAAGATTTTTTTTTTTTTAAGTAAAAATTCAAAATCCTAAAATTCTTCCCCCCTCCCCCTAACTTAGATTTTACATTGTCCTCAATGTAAAGCACATCATTAAAGCAAATAACGGATAAGTAAACTTAAAGGAGATAGGGTGGAGGAATCAAATCTGGGGTTCATGGGTTGCCTCCTATGCAGCGCCTTTGGTTAATGTCGTTGGATTGACAATACAACTTCCTTCACATTGAGTAGACCGCATCTCCTAACTGCACCTCCTCAACCGTGTGTGCTTGAAAACCGTCGTAATATGGCTTGAGTCTATGCCCGTTAACCTTGAACACCTTGTTGGTTTCCATACTTTGAATCTCAATTGCTCCATGAGGAAATACGTCAGTAACAACAAAGGGTCCAATTCAACAAGAACGTAACTTACCAGACATCAACTTCAATTTGGAGTTGCAAAACTTTTTGGCCAACCACAAATTGCTTCCTAATGATCATCTTATCATGAAATGCCTTGGTCTTCTCCTTGTAAATTCGTGAGTTCTCATAGGCCTCAAGTCGAATTTCCTCCAATTCCTACAACTATAACTTTCGTTCCAAACTTGCATGTTGTAGGTCCATGTTGCATCGTCTAACTGCCCAATAAGCCTTGTGTTCTAACTCTACAAGCAGATGACACAACTTACAAAAAATCAGCCTATACAGGGACATCCCAATAGGTGTCTTATATGATGTCCTATAAGCCCACAAAGCGTCGTCAAGTCTGAGACTCCAATCTTTTTTGTTTTGATTTGCCGTTTTCTCCAAGATCAACTTGACTTCCCTATTAGACACCTCGGCCTGTCCATTCGTCTGGGGATGGTAAGTTGTGGAGGTTTTGTATAGGACTCCATACTTCTTTAATAAAGCCTCCATTGACCAATTACAAAAATGAGTTCCTTGATCACTAATCAATGCTCTTGGTATGCCTAACCTGCTGAAAATGTTAGATTTTATAAAACCTACTACAGCTCGTGAATCGTCAGTTTTGGTGGCCTTTGCTTCCACCTATTTCGACACATAATCAACAGCAAGTAAAATGTAAACAAACCCAAAGGAAGGAGGAAATAAACCCATAAAGTAAATACCCCACACATCAAAATTTTCACACACAAGTATAGGAGTTTAAGGCATCTCATTCCTATGGTTTAAGCTCTCTATACTTTGACATCGTTCACAATTTTCACAAAACACATAACTATCACGAAACAAAGTAGGCCACTAAAAACCACAATCTAACACCTTCCTAGTTGTTCTCTTTGGCCCAAAATGACCCCCACAGGCATATGTATGATAAAAAGTTAGGACAAATTGAATTTCTGAATCAGGGATGCACCTTCTAATGATTTGATCAGAATAATATTTCCACAAATATGGTTTATCCCATACATAGTATTTAGCCTCACTTTTTATTTTATCTTTTTTAGCTATACTCAAATCTTTGGGTATGACCTTAGTAACCAAATAATTTACCAAGTCAGCATACCAAGGGGTCATACCTTGCACCGTAAAGAGCTGCTCATCAGGGAAAGTTTCTTGCAATGGCACTGGATCTTCTTCTCTCACCAACCGGCTCAAGTGGTTAGCTACTAGGTTTTCTGCCTCCTTCTTATCTTTGATCTCGAGATCAAACTCTTGTAGTAGAAGAATCCACCTAATCAGCCTTAGCTTTGCTTCTTTTTTCGCCAAAAGGTATTTCAAAGATGCATGGTCAGGAAACACAATAACTTTAGTGCCAAGCAAGTAAGATCGAAACTTATCTAAAGTAATTAGAATAGCCAAAAGCTCATTTTCGGTCGTGGAATAATTGCACTGAGCTGGGTTAAGTGTCCTCGACGCATAATAGATCACATGCGCCTAATTGACGACCTGTTGTCCTAAAACAGACCCTACAGCGTAGTTGCTTGCATCGCACATTATTTCAAAAGGTAACTCCCAATTTGGTAGTTTAATGATAGGGGCAGGAATCAAAGATGACTTCAATTCATCGAAAGCTACCTTGCACTCTTCATTGAATTCAAAGGGTATGTCCTTCTATAACAACTTCGACAATGGTAATGCTATCTTTGAGAAGTTCCTAATGAATCTGCGGTAAAAACCTGCATGACTATGAAAAGAACGCACTTCTCACACACTAGTAGGGTAGGGTAAGCTCAAAATCAAATCAATCTTAGCCTTATTTACTTCAATGCCCTTGGATGAAACTACATGACCTAAAATAATGCCTTGTTCTACCATGAAATGACATTTTCAAATTTCAGCACTAGATTAGTTTCAATGCAACGCTCAAGTACACTCATCAAATGATTTAAACACTTATCAAATGAGTCACCATGCACTGTGAAATCATCCATGAACACCCCAATTAAATTTTCTAACAAATCAGAAAAAATACTTACCATGCATCTTTGAAAAGTACCTGGTGCATTACAAAGGCCGAACGACATCCTCCTAAAAGCAAATGTTCTAAATGGGCATGTGAAAGTTGTTTTCTCATGATCTACTGGTGCAATCACAATCTGGTTATAACCTAAAAATCCATCAAGAAAATAGTAGTGAGATTTACCAGCTAAATGTTCAATCATTTGATCAATGAATGGTAAGGGAAAGTGATCTTTTCTAGTTGTTGAATTCAGCTTGCGGTAGTCTATACACACTCTCCACCCATTCTGCACTCTCGTTGGTACAAGCTCATTATTTTGATTTCTCACAATTGTGATCCCAGTCTTCTTTGGCACAACATGAATTGGACTTACCCATTTACTATCCGAAATTGGATAGATTATACCTGTATTTAACAACTTCAGAATCTCTGTCTTGACTACTTCCATCATCTGGGGATTCAATCTTCTTTGAGGTTCTCGGCTTGGTTTAGATACCTCTTCCAATAGAATTCTGTGCATGCACATGGATGGACTAATTCCTTTAATGTCAGCTATGGTCCATCCTATGGCTGTTCTATGATCATGAAGCACCCTGATTAACTTTTCTTCTTGCACCATCAAGTTCTTTGCAATAATGACTAGAAGTGTCTCACCATCTCCCAGGTAAGCATACTTCAAGTGGTTAGGTAAATACTTCAATTCCAGAATCGGTGCCTGCACAACATAAGGTAGTAGCTTCGTGTTAGAAAATGGTAGTTCCAATATTTTAACTTCATACCTGGGCTGCAATGACTGCATAGCCATGATCCTTTCTTTAACTTCAGGACTTAGCTCCAATTTAGCCTCGTTCTGCATTAAGCTTTTATTGATCACCACTTCCAACTCATCCATTCTGCTTACTTCAAATGTATCCTGCGTCAATTCATCAAAACTATCAATGGAAAATACTGAATGTACATCTGCTGGATACCTCATAGCATCGAAGATGCTAATTTTGACAATCTCTCCATCGAACTCCATGGTTAATATCCCATCAAACATATCAATCTTAGTCCTAGCAGTGGCAAGAAAGGGCCGACCTAAAATTATTGGTGCGGGATTCACCGAGCTGCTGTTGTCCTCCATATGCAGAATGTAGAAATCAACTGGAAAGATCAACTGATTCACCTGCACCAAAACACCCTCAACTACCCCTTCGGGGTATGCATTAGATCGATTTGCTAATTGTATGATCACTCCAATTTTTTTCAAAGGACCTAAATTTAAGGATGCATAAATTGAAAAAGGCATAACATTAATCGATGCACCCAAATCTGCCATGGCATGTTCAATTTGCCTATTACCAATTATGCAAAGGATTGTAAACGTACCTAGGTCTTTACATTTTTTTGGCAGTTTTCTTTGAATGACCGCAAATACATTCTCCCCCACACTTACCTTCTCATCGCCTCTTAGTTTTCTCATTGTCATGTACAACTCTTTAAGGAATTTTGCATACCTTGGAATTTGCTTCACTGCGTCTAGAAGTGGTATGTTAATTTCCACCTTCTTAAATACCTCCATGATTTCTTTTTATTGTTCCTTTTTCTATGTCTTAGCTAACCTGTAAGGAAAGTGTGAGATCTGAAAATTTTAGATATATTTTAATGATGTAATAAGAATTTGAAGTGTAATTTATTGAGCTAAGTGAATTGTGGGAATTATAATTGGAGATTTATATGTTAAGTGTGTAAAATAAGCATGAAGTATGAGGGCAGATCGATCTGGGAGAAGGAGAGATCGATCTGGTGAGTTAAAAATGAGAAGGAAGGAGGAATTTGAGGAGCAGATCGATCTCCAATGGAAGAGATCGATCTCCAAATGATTCTGTTTGAGAAAGGATCGATCTCATGAGGAAGAGATCGATCTCCAAATGATTCTGTTTGGGAGAAGATCGATCTCCTTAGGAGCAGATCGATCTCATAAAGCCATAAAGAGATCGATCTCACCTCTCAACAGATCGATCTCCTAGGCATAAAATTACCCAGATCGTCCCCAAAATTTCAAACGCAGATCGATCTCATCAAGAGGCAGATCGATCTCCTACCTCCAGTCTATATAAGGAACCCGTGTTTTTCTCCTGCAAACTCACTTTCTCTCTCTTCCAAACCCATTTCCACCGAAAATCTAACTTTCTCACTCATCCAAATCACCCATTTTCGGCCGAATCAGAGGTTGTGGCAAGAAGGGAAGTTCATCAAAGGGAGAACAACATACTTGGAAATCGAAGGACGAATTGGATCGAGGCGTGGGTTGTGCGTCTCACAAGCTTTGGATAATTTCTAAACCTCGATCTTGATATTTGAGATAATTTTGATGATATTGGTGGTTTTCATTGCGTTGAAATAGTTGAGAAAGGATTAGGGATTGATGAAATTGCAATGTAGTTGGAGTAATGTAGATATTTGGTAATTTTGGTAATTTTGAGAATTTGTGCTATAAATGGAAATATAGACAATGTGATGAATTAGCATAGATAATTGGCATGAGAAATGTAGGACGTTGAGATATTGTGAATGAGGTTGTAGTTTAGGGTAGAGTTATGAGAATCGAGAGAATTGAGGTGTTATGAGCAATTATGCTCGATTTTGAGAATTGAGATTGATGAGATAATTGAGTATTGATGTTTTAACATCGTTTGGACAGCTCAGGAGTTCCAGAGTGGAATGCGAGGCTAGTCCGTGATACGGGGGAAACGATTGCACTATACGAGGTGCAAAGAGGTAAGGGAAATCTAAACCATTTGTGTATGTGATTTGTAAACTATTATAGCATGATTTGTGGTTTATAAAATAAGCATGTTGAGTTTTGTGTTGAGATTTAATTGCACACAATTTTTATAGCCGGTTGGAGCCCAATGTTTTTATGAGTTTATAACTGGGCTCTACGTTAAGGCAATATCGAGATTTGAGAAATGTGTGCGTGTGCTTTGCCGGTTGGGACTCGGTTTTTATTACGTTTTGTGTTGAGTACAAAACAATTTTCAAATGAGTTTTATGAGAGAAAAACCATTATGAGTTCTACGTGAAGGTAAATCAGTCTTATGTGATAAGACTTAGGTGTGTAGTTGTGAGTACACACCGGGCATTGCTCTGGTAGCATGTAAGCCCGATTTCTTCTCCGTTCTGGTAAAGTGAGAATAACCCATTCTGTGGTTATGCCACGTGATACCCCATTGGTGGCTGTGCCACGTTATACCCCATTGGTGGCTGTGCCACGTTATACCCCATTGGTGGCTATTGCCACGTTGAGAAACCCCATTGGTGGCTGTGCCACGTTATACCCCATTGGTGGCCGTTGCCTCGTTGAGAAACCCTATTCTGTGGCTGTGCCACGCGAGAAATTAAATCAGTGGCTTTGCCACGTGTGTTTTGTGGCTATGCCACGCGAGAAATTAAATCAGTGGCTATGCCACGTGTGTTTAGTGGCTGTGCCACGTGCATTATTTTTACTGTGATTTTATCACGTTATTTGAGAAAGCGTTTAACGCGTTATTTTCACATGCTTTGTTATTGCTCTAGAGTGAGCCTTTTACTTCATGTTTTCACATGACTTGACACATGAGAATGTCGTTTTGAGTACTTTCATGCTATGGTTTTCAAATGAGTTTCACATACAAGCCAACATTTTGTGATGTGCATTTTGGTTTATGAAATGAGTTCCTTACCCACTTTACTGAGCGATTTAGAAGCTCACCCTGTTTTCTTTCCCCCCAGATTTCTTCAAGTGAAAAGGGTTTCCCTGCGACGTACGGAGTAGTGGCTAGTGGAGGACTCGAGCTCCAGGCCATATATATTGTATCTTGAGGTATATTTTATCTTTTCATGTACCCAGACTATTATTGTAATTGCAGACACTTGATGTATAACATTATATGGGATGTATTAGGATTAATTAACTTGAGATGGATTAATGTATTTGATATGATATATAAATTTTATTGATGAGATCCTGAGGAATGATAATTATGATGATGTATGACACTGCACAGGAATGCACCTTTAATTGTGAATTAACGAGTAAAAAGTTTTAAATTAGCCCTATTTTCCGCATTTTCGGGGCGTGACAGAGTTTTCTTGGTATCAGAGCTTAGGGTGTCTAGTACTGTCAGTGTCGGTTAAGTGAAATAGAATACATCCCAAGTGTCTGTAATAGTCTGGTCATGAACTGAAGTTGAGGATTGAGATTTCAATCAATTTTGATATGTACGCGCAGGAGACGAGTTGAGATAGAGAATGAGTAAACGACGAGGTCGTTCGAGGAGGCAGGCAGAGTCCCCTCCGCCACCTGTCCCACAACCAGAGAGTCCTAACTCTCGATTTAATCGGATTGAGACCGATGTGAGGTAAGGTTTCAAGCAGATGGCAGCGTTATTCGCGCGACACTTTGGAGTTAATGCCTCGGATACTACCCCTACACCACCACAAGGACCTCCCATACCCCCAGTGCCTCCCGTCACTCAGCCTGAGGACAGAAGTATGGTCCGACTAAAGGATTTTCTGAAGATAAATCCACCCGCATTTAAGGGAAAGAAGGATCCTACAGAGGCTGAGGAGTGGTTGATAGAATTGAGAGTTATATTTGATTTTCTGGGGTGCACCGATGCCGAGAGGGTCAGTATGAGTGCCTATATGCTGAAGGGGAGAGCTCGAGATTGGTGGGGTACTACCCAGGGTATTCTGATGTCCCGCCAGGATGTGATTGGTTGGGAAGAGTTTCAGACAGCCTTTAGGACCCAATATGTACCACGAGCCGCCCAGAGAAAGAAACAAGCTGAGTTTTTGAGTTTGGTACAGGGCGACATGTCTGTGGATGACTACGAGAGTCAATTCACCGCTCTATTGAGGTATGACCCAGAGACCTTCAAGAGTGAAGAGCTCCGCACAGAGAAGTTTGTGTATGGGTTGAAGCCCGTCATCAGAGATAGATTGATAGGGCTATGTATTACTGAGTTTGGAGATGCTCTGAGACGAGCACAAGAGATTGAAAGAGGAATTGAATGGTACAATCCCAGAATGAGCTCAGAGCAGTGAATATAGATAAGGGCAAGAGGCCAGCACTTTTTTAAACAGAGGCTCGGAGAGGTTCCTTCAGAAGAGGAAGGATTGAGGTACAGAAGGACAGATTGGAGAGACCTAGATCCTATCCTATTATCAAGGAGACCCCTCGATATGTCAGGCCGGAGATAAGGGTTTGTGGAGACTGTGGCCGATCGCATGAGGAAAGTTGTACTGGGTCGATCCGTGGATGTTTTAGATGTCGTGACATGGGTCACAGAGTGAAGGACTGTCCCCAACCTCAGATACCACATGCTCCGGAGCCCACTAGACAACAGCCTCAGAGAGTGGATCCCCGGAGACGGGCCACTGCGGCAGAGAAAGGGAAGAAACCTGTGGCACAGGGACATGTGTTTGCCCTGGATAAGGAGACCGCAGACACTTCGACAGAAACTATAAGAGGTACACTCTCTGTCTGTAATCATAAGGCTCATGTGTTGATTGACTCAGGATCCAGACATTCCTTTATTTCTGAGCATTTTGCATGTAGATTAAACTTGAAATTTGCACCTCTAGAATATATACTACATGTAAATACCCCTTTGCGTGAATCCCAGAGAACTGAGTTAATCTGTAGAGGATGTGAAATAAAGGTGGGAGATAGAGTGATGTTAGCAGATCTAATCATGTTGAATATACATGGGTTTGATGTAATTCTGGGGATGGATTGGTTGGCAACCAATCGAGTGAGTTTAGACTGCTACACTAAGATTGTAACTTTCTCCCAACCTGAACCTTACAGTGTACAATTGAGATATTGAGGGAATGAATATGGGGATTTCTAGTAAGTAATTTCAGAATTTTAATATTATTTTGGAGAATATTAAATATGATTGTTCATGTGAAGGTTATGAGACACTCATCTCAGACGATGAGCGGGAACATCCGAGGATTGAGGATATACCTGTGGTGTGTGAGTTTATGGATGTTTTCCCAGATGAATTGCCAGGTTTACCACCAGAGAGAGAGCTGGAGTTTACCATTGATTTGGTACCAGATACTCAGCCGATCTCTAAACCTCCCTACAAAATGGCATTAGTGGAACTTGAGGAATTGAAGAGACAACTACAGGAGTTATTGGATCAAGGGTTTATTAGACCCAGTGTTTCACCGTGGGGAGCGCCAGTACTATTTGTTAAGAAGAAGGATGGTAGTCTCAGATTATGTGTAGACTACCGGTTGTTGAATAAAGCCACGGTGAAGAATAAATACCCACTACCCAGGATTGATGATCTACTTGATCAGCTAAGAGGGGCATCAGTCTTTTCTAAGATTGATTTGAGATCGGGCTATCACCAATTGAGAATTAAGGAAGAAGATATTCCAAAGACAGCCTTTAGGACGAGGTACGGCCATTACGAATTCTTGGTGATGTCCTTTGGATTGACGAACGCCCCTGCAGCATTTATGAGATTGATGAACGAGGTGTTCAGAGACTATCTAGATAAATTTGTGATAGTCTTTATTGATGATATCCTGGTATACTCTCGGTCGTATGAGGAGCATGCACAGCATTTGTGGTTAGTACTTCAGATACTCCGAGATAAGCAATTATACGGAAAGCTTAGTAAGTGTGAGTTTTGGCTGAACCGGATAGCTTTCCTTGGTCATATAGTCTCAGAGGAAGGAGTATCAGTGGACCCAAGCAAGGTGGAGGCTGTGCTTAATTGGGAGAGACCGAGGACAGTCACTGAGGTGCGAAGCTTCCTTGGTTTGGCAGGGTATTACAGAAGATTTGTGGAAGGATTTTCAAGGATTGCCGCCCCTTTGACTAAGCTCACGCGCAAAGAGACTCCATTTATATGGACTGATCAATGTGAGCTCAATTTTCAGGAATTAAAGAGGAGGTTGACAGCGACACCTGTGTTAACTATTCCTGAGGGATCAGGAGGATTTTCGGTGTATAGTGATGCATCTCATCAAGGATTGGGGTGTGTGCTTATGCAACACGGAAGAGTGGTCGCATATGGATCGCGACAGCTGAAAGACCACGAGCGGAATTACCCCACGCATGATTTGGAGTTAGCCGCTGTGGTATTTGCTTTGAAGATCTGGCGACACTACTTATATGGGGAAAGATTCCAGATCTTCACTGATCACAAGAGTTTGAGATATCTCTTTGATCAGAAGGAGTTAAACATGAGACAAAGGAGATGGATGGAACTCCTTAAGGATTATGACTGCGAGATTCTATATCATCCAGGTAAGGCGAATGTAGTTGCTGATGCCCTGAGCAGGAAGAGTATGATATCTGCTATGATGATCAGGGAATGGGATTTGTTAGAGCAGTTCGTCGAACTTCGGATTAGAGTTAAAGAGGTAGAGACTGGATTTTTGGCTAGCCTGCGGATAGAGCCCAGGATCGTGGATCAGATTAGAACTGGGCAGCGCAGTGATCAGAGATTGATAGATATGGTTAGCCAAGCTGAGCAGAGTTCGCAGTCGGATCTCACCATCAGTGAGGATGGATTATTGAGGTTCAGAGGACGGATTTGTGTACCGGACGATGATACCCTAAAGAGACAGATACTGAGAGAATCCCACTGCTCGCGATACACCATGCACCCAGGGAGTACTAAGATGTACCGAGACTTGAGAAAGGTGTATTGGTGGAGTGGTATGAAGCGAGACGTGGCAGAGTATGTGGCCAGGTGTTTAGTATGCCAGCAAGTGAAAGCTGAGCATCGGAAGCCCGGAGGACTACTACAGCCTTTACCTGTACCTACCTGGAAATGGGAGCATGTCACTATGGACTTTATTATGGGTTTATCGAGGACCCGAAGAGGTCGTGACGCGATATGGGTCATTGTGGATAGATTGACCAAGAGTGCCCACTTCCTTGCCATCAAGAGCACAGATACTGTGGGTGCCTTAGCTGAACTATATGTCAGCGAGATAGCTAGATTACATGGGGCTCCAGTGAGTATTACTTCTGATAGAGATTCTCGGTTTACTTCTAGATTTTGGACCCAGTTTCAGGAGTCCATGGGATCTCGATTGAGTTTCAGTACCGCCTATCATCCTCAGACAGATGGTCAGTCAGAGAGGACTATTCAGACCCTGGAGGATATGTTGAGGGCGTGTACGATGGATTTTAAGGGATCATGGGATGATCACCTGCCCCTAGCAGAGTTTGCATACAATAACAGCTATCATGCGAGTATTGAAATGGCACCTTTTGAGGCTCTATATGGTAAGAGGTGTAGATCCCCTGTAGCTTGGGAAGAAGTCGATGACAGAAAGATAAATGCTCCCGAGCTTGTTGAGCAAGCCGTACAGAGTGTGAAACTCATATGTGAGAGGTTACGGGCTGCACAAAATAGACAGAAAAGCTACGCGGATGCGCGTAGACGGCCACTCGAGTTTGAGGTTGGTGATGCAGTATTTCTGAGAATATCACCGAGTAAGGGTATCATGCGATTTGGGAAGAAAGAGAAATTGAGTCCTCGATACATAGGACCATTCGAGATTCTTGAGAGAGTGGGAGAGGTAGCTTACAGATTAGCATTACCCCCACAGATGTCCGGAATACACAATGTTTTTCATGTATCTATGTTGAGGAAGTACCACCCGGACCCTTCCCACGTCATAGAGTATGACGAGATGGACATACAGGAAGACATGAGCTATACTGAGGAACCCGTCCGGATTCTCGATAGAAAGGAGAAGTTACTGAGAACCAAGAGCATCTCATTAGTGAAAGTTTTGTGGAAACATCACTCAATGGAAGAGGCAACGTGGGAACTAGAGAGTCTCATGAAGGAGAAATACCCCCATCTATTTGACTAGTTGAGTTGAATTTGGAGGACCAAATTCTTTTTAAGGTGGGGAGGATGTGAGATCTGAGAATTTTAGATATATTTTAATGATGTAATAAGAATTTGAAGTGTAATTTATTGAGGTAAGTGAATTGTGGGAATTATAATTGGAGATTTATATGTTAAGTGTGTAAAATAAGCATGAAGTATGAGGACAGATCGATCTGGGAGAAGGAGAGATCGATCTGGTGAGTTAAAAATGAGAAGGAAGGAGGAATTTGAGGAGCAGATCGATCTCCAATGGAAGAGATCGATCTCCAAATGATTCTGTTTGAGAAAGGATCGATCTCATGAGGAAGAGATCGATCTCCAAATGATTCTGTTTGGGAGAAGATCGATCTCCTTAGGAGCAGATCGATCTCATAAAGCCATAAAGAGATCGATCTCACCCCTCGACAGATCGATCTCCTAGGCATAAAATTACCCAGATCGTCCCCAAAATTTCAAACGCAGATCGATCTCATCAAGAGGCAGATCGATCTCCTACCTCCAGTCTATATAAGGAACCCGTGTTTTTCTCCTGCAAACTCACTTTCTCTCTCTTCCAAACCCATTTCCACCGAAAACCTAACTTTCTCACTCATCCAAATCACCCATTTTCGGCCGAATCAGAGGTTGTGGCAAGAAGGGAAGTTCATCAAAGGGAGAACAACATACTTGGAAATCGAAGGACGAATTGGATCGAGGCGTGGGTTGTGCGTCTCACAAGCTTTGGGTAATTTCTAAACCTCGATCTTGATATTTGAGATAATTTTGATGATATTGGTGGTTTTCATTGCGTTGAAATAGTTGAGAAAGGATTAGGGATTGATGAAATTGCAATGTAGTTGGAGTAATGTAGATATTTGGTAATTTTGGTAATTTTGAGAATTTGTGCTATAAATGGAAATATAGACAATGTGATGAATTAGCATAGATAATTGGCATGAGAAATGTAGGACGTTGAGATATTGTGAATGAGGTTGTAGTTTAGGGTAGAGTTATGAGAATCGAGAGAATTGAGGTGTTATGAGCAATTATGCTCGATTTTGAGAATTGAGATTGATGAGATAATTGAGTATTGATGTTTTAACATCGTTTGGACAGCTCGGGAGTTCCAGAGTGGAATGCGAGGCTAGTCCGTGATACGGGGGAAACGATTGCACTATACGAGGTGCAAAGAGGTAAGGGAAATCTAAACCATTTGTGTATGTGATTTGTAAACTATTATAGCATGATTTGTGGTTTATAAAATAAGCATGTTGAGTTTTGTGTTGAGATTTAATTGCACACGATTTTTATAGCCGGTTGGAGCCCAATGTTTTTATGAGTTTATAACTGGGCTCTACGTTAAGGCAATATCGAGATTTGAGAAATGTGTGCGTGTGCTTTGCCGGTTGGGACTCGGTTTTTATTACGTTTTGTGTTGAGTACAAAACAATTTTCAAATGAGTTTTATGAGAGAAAAACCATTATGAGTTCTACGTGAAGGTAAATCAGTCTTATGTGATAAGACTTAGGTGTGTAGTTGTGAGTACACACCGGGCATTGCTCTGGTAGCATGTAAGCCCGATTTCTTCTCCGTTCTGGTAAAGTGAGAATAACCCATTCTGTGGCTATGCCACGTGATACCCCATTGGTGGCTGTGCCACGTTATACCCCATTGGTGGCTGTGCCACGTTATACCCCATTGGTGGCTGTTACCACGTTGAGAAACCCCATTGGTGGCTGTGCCACGTTATACCCCGTTGGTGGCCGTTGCCTCGTTGAGAAACCCTATTCTGTGGCTGTGCCACGCGAGAAATTAAATCAGTGGCTTTGCCACGTGTGTTTTGTGGCTATGCCACGCGAGAAATTAAATCAGTGGCTATGCCACGTGTGTTTAGTGGCTGTGCCACGTGCATTATTTTCACTGTGATTTTATCACGTTATTTGAGAAAGCGTTTAACGCGTTATTTTCACATGCTTTGTTATTGCTCTAGAGTGAGCCTTTTACTTCATGTTTTCACATGACTTGACACATGAGAATGTCGTTTTGAGTACTTTCATGCTATGGTTTTCAAATGAGTTTCACATACAAGCAAACATTTTGTGATGTGCATTTTGGTTTATGAAATGAGTTCCTTACCCACTTTACTAAGCGATTTAGAAGCTCACCCTGTTTTCTTCCCCCCCAGATTTCTTCAAGTGAAAAGGGTTTCCCTGCGACGTACGGAGTAGTGGCTAGTGGAGGACTCGAGCTCCAGGCCATATATATTGTATCTTGAGGTATATTTTATCTTTTCATGTACCCAGACTATTATTGTAATTGCAGACACTTGATGTATAACATTATATGGGATGTATTAGGATTAATTAACTTGAGATGGATTAATGTATTTGATATGATATATAAATTTTATTGATGAGATCCTGAGGAATGATAATTATGATGATGTATGACACTGCACAGGAATGCACCTTTAATTGTGAATTAAAGAGTAAAAAGTTTTAAATTAGCCCTATTTTCCGCATTTTCGGGGCGTGACAGAGTTTTCTTGGTATCAGAGCTTAGGGTGTCTAGTACTGTCAGTGTCGGTTAAGTGAAATAGAATACATCCCAAGTGTCTGTAATAGTCTGGTCATGAACTGAAGTTGAGGATTGAGATTTCAATCAATTTTGATATGTACGCGCAGGAGACGAGTTGAGATAGAGAATGAGTAAACGACGAGGTCGTTCGAGGAGGCAGGCAGAGTCCCCTCCGCCACCTGTTCCACAACCAGAGAGTCCTAACTCTCGATTTAATCGGATTGAGACCGATGTGAGGTAAGGTTTCAAGCAGATGGCAGCGTTATTCGCGCGACACTTTGGAGTTAATGCCTCGGATACTACCCCTACACCACCACAAGGACCTCCCATACCCCCAGTGCCTCCCGTCACTCAGCCTGAGGACAGAAGTATGGTCCGACTAAAGGATTTTCTGAAGATGAATCCACCCGCATTTAAGGGAAAGAAGGATCCTACAGAGGCTGAGGAGTGGTTGACGGAATTGAGAGTTATATTTGATTTTCTAGGGTGCACCGATGCCGAGAGGGTCAGTATGAGTGCCTATATGCTGAAGGGGAGAGCTCGAGATTGGTGGGGTACTACCCAGGGTATTCTGATGTCCCGCCAAGATGTGATTGGTTGGGAAGAGTTTCAGACAGCCTTTAGGACCCAATATGTACCACGAGCCGCCCAGAGAAAGAAACAAGCTGAGTTTTTGAGTTTGGTACAGGGCGACATGTCTGTGGATGACTACGAGAGTCAATTCACCGCTCTATTGAGGTATGACCCAGAGACCTTCAAGAGTGAAGAGCTCCGCACAGAGAAGTTTGTGTATGGGTTGAAGCCCGTCATCAGAGATAGATTGATAGGGCTATGTATTACTGAGTTTGGAGATGCTCTGAGACGAGCACAAGAGATTGAAAGAGGAATTGAATGGTACAATCCCAGAATGAGCTCAGAGCAGTGAATATAGATAAGGGCAAGAGGCCAGCACTTTTTCAAACAGAGGCTCGGAGAGGTTCCTTCAGAAGAGGAAGGATTGAGGTACAGAAGGACAGATTGGAGAGACCTAGATCCTATCCTATTATCAAGGAGACCCCTCGATATGTCAGGCCGGAGATAAGGGTTTGTGGAGATTGTGGCCGATCGCATGAGGGAAGTTGTACTGGGTCGATCCGTGGATGTTTTAGATGTGGTAACATGGGTCACAGAGTGAAGGACTGTCCCCAACCTCAGATACCACATGCTCCGGAGCCCACTAGACAACAGCCTCAGAGAGTGGATCCCCGGAGACGGGCCACTGCGGCAGAGAAAGGGAAGAAACCTGTGGCACAGGGACATGTGTTTGCCCTGGATAAGGAGACCGCAGACACTTCGACAGAAACTATAAGAGGTACACTCTCTGTCTGTAATCATAAGGCTCATGTGTTGATTGACTCAGGATCCAGACATTCCTTTATTTCTGAGCATTTTGCATGTAGATTAAACTTGAAATTTGCACATCTAGAATATATACTACATGTAAATACCCCTTTGCGTGAATCCCAGAGAACTGAGTTAATCTGTAGAGGATGTGAAATAAAGGTGGGAGATAGAGTGATGTTAGCAGATCTAATCATGTTGAATATACATGGGTTTGATGTAATTCTGGGGATGGATTGGTTGGCAACCAATCGAGTGAGTTTAGACTGCTACACTAAGATTGTAACTTTCTCCCAACCTGAACCTTACAGTGTACAATTGAGATATTGAGGGAATGAATATGGGGATTTCTAGTAAGTAATTTCAGAATTTTAATATTATTTTGGAGAATATTAAATATGATTGTTCATGTGAAGGTTATGAGACACTCATCTCAGACGATGAGCGGGAACATCCGAGGATTGAGGATATACCTGTGGTGTGTGAGTTTATGGATGTTTTCCCAGATGAATTGCCAGGTTTACCACCAGAGAGAGAGCTGGAGTTTACCATTGATTTGGTACCAGATACTCAGCCGATCTCTAAACCTCCCTACAAAATGGCATTAGTGGAACTTGAGGAATTGAAGAGACAACTACAGGAGTTATTGGATCAAGGGTTTATTAGACCCAGTGTTTCACCGTGGGGAGCGCCAGTACTATTTGTTAAGAAGAAGGATGGTAGTCTCAGATTATGTGTAGACTACCGGTTGTTGAATAAAGCCACGGTGAAGAATAAATACCCACTACCCAGGATTGATGATCTACTTGATCAGCTAAGAGGGGCATCAGTCTTTTCTAAGATTGATTTGAGATCGGGCTATCACCAATTGAGAATTAAGGAAGAAGATATTCCAAAGACAGCCTTTAGGACGAGGTACGGCCATTACGAATTCTTGGTGATGTCCTTTGGATTGACGAACGCCCCTGCAGCATTTATGAGATTGATGAACGAGGTGTTCAGAGACTATCTAGATAAATTTGTGATAGTCTTTATTGATGATATCCTGGTATACTCTCGGTCGTATGAGGAGCATGCACAGCATTTGTGGTTAGTACTTCAGATACTCCGAGATAAGCAATTATACGGAAAGCTTAGTAAGTGTGAGTTTTGGCTGAACCGGATAGCTTTCCTTGGTCATATAGTCTCAGAGGAAGGAGTATCAGTGGACCCAAGCAAGGTGGAGGCTGTGCTTAATTGGGAGAGACCGAGGACAGTCACTGAGGTGCGAAGCTTCCTTGGTTTGGCAGGGTATTACAGAAGATTTGTGGAAGGATTTTCAAGGATTGCCGCCCCTTTGACTAAGCTCACGCGCAAAGAGACTCCATTTATATGGACTGATCAATGTGAGCTCAATTTTCAGGAATTAAAGAGGAGGTTGACAGCGACACCTGTGTTAACTATTCCTGAGGGATCAGGAGGATTTTTGGTGTATAGTGATGCATCTCATCAAGGATTGGGGTGTGTGCTTATGCAACACGGAAGAGTGGTCGCATATGGATCGCGACAGCTGAAAGACCACGAGCGGAATTACCCCACGCATGATTTGGAGTTAGCCGCTGTGGTATTTGCTTTGAAGATCTGGCGACACTACTTATATGGGGAAAGATTCCAGATCTTCACTGATCACAAGAGTTTGAGATATCTCTTTGATCAGAAGGAGTTAAACATGAGACAAAGGAGATGGATGGAACTCCTTAAGGATTATGACTGCGAGATTCTATATCATCCAGGTAAGGCGAATGTAGTTGCTGATGCCCTGAGCAGGAAGAGTATGATATCTGCTATGATGATCAGGGAATGGGATTTGTTAGAGCAGTTCGCCGAACTTCGGATCAGAGTTAAAGAGGTAGAGACTGGATTTTTGGCTAGCCTGCGGATAGAGCCCAGGATCGTGGATCAGATTAGAACTGGGCAGCGCAGTGATCAGAGATTGATAGATATGGTTAGCCAAGCTGAGCAGAGTTCGCAGTCGGATCTCACCATCAGTGAGGATGGATTATTGAGGTTCAGAGGACGGATTTGTGTACCGGACGATGATACCCTAAAGAGACAGATACTGAGAGAATCCCACTGCTCGCGATACACCATGCACCCAGGGAGTACTAAGATGTACCGAGACTTGAGAAAGGTGTATAGGTGGAGTGGTATGAAGCGAGACGTGGCAGAGTATGTGGCCAGGTGTTTAGTATGCCAGCAAGTGAAAGCTGAGCATCGGAAGCCCGGAGGACTACTACAGCCTTTACCTGTACCTACCTGGAAATGGGAGCATGTCACTATGGACTTTATTATGGGTTTATCGAGGACCCGAAGAGGTCGTGACGCGATATGGGTCATTGTGGATAGATTGACCAAGAGTGCCCACTTCCTTGCCATCAAGAGCACAGATACTGTGGGTGCCTTAGCTGAACTATATGTCAGCGAGATAGCTAGATTACATGGGGCTCCAGTGAGTATTACTTCTGATAGAGATTCTCGGTTTACTTCTAGATTTTGGACCCAGTTTCAGGAGTTCATGGGATCTCGATTGAGTTTCAGTACCGCCTATCATCCTCAGACAGATGGTCAGTCAGAGAGGACTATTCAGACCCTGGAGGATATGTTGAGGGTGTGTACGATGGATTTTAAGGGATCATGGGATGATCACCTGCCCCTAGCAGAGTTTGCATACAATAACAGCTATCATGCGAGTATTGAAATGGCACCTTTTGAGGCTCTATATGGTAGGAGGTGTAGATCCCCTGTAGCTTGGGAAGAAGTCGATGACAGAAAGATAAATGCTCCCGAGCTTGTTGAGCAAGCCGTACAGAGTGTGAAACTCATATGTGAGAGGTTACGGGCTGCACAAAATAGACAGAAAAGCTACGCGGATGCGCGTAGACGGCCACTCGAGTTTGAGGTTGGTGATGCAGTATTTCTGAGAATATCACCGAGTAAGGGTATCATGCGATTTGGGAAGAAAGGGAAATTGAGTCCTCAATACATAGGACCATTCGAGATTCTTGAGAGAGTGGAAGAGGTAGCTTACAGATTAGCATTACCCCCACAGATGTCCGGAATACACAATGTTTTTCATGTATCTATGTTGAGGAAGTACCACCCGGACCCTTCCCACGTCATAGAGTATGACGAGATGGACATACAGGAAGACATGAGCTATACTGAGGAACCCGTCCGGATTCTCGATAGAAAGGAGAAGTTACTGAGAACCAAGAGCATCTCATTAGTGAAAGTTTTGTGGAAACATCACTCAATGGAAGAGGCAACGTGGGAACTAGAGAGTCTCATGAAGGAGAAATACCCCCATCTATTTGACTAGTTGAGTTGAATTTGGAGGACCAAATTCTTTTTAAGGTGGGGAGGATGTGAGATCTGAGAATTTTAGATATATTTTAATGATGTAATAAGAATTTGAAGTGTAATTTATTGAGGTAAGTGAATTGTGGGAATTATAATTGGAGATTTATATGTTAAGTGTGTAAAATAAGCATGAAGTATGAGGACAGATCGATCTGGGAGAAGGAGAGATCGATCTGGTGAGTTAAAAATGAGAAGGAAGGAGGAATTTGAGGAGCAGATCGATCTCCAATGGAAGAGATCGATCTCCAAATGATTCTGTTTGAGAAAGGATCGATCTCATGAGGAAGAGATCGATCTCCAAATGATTCTGTTTGGGAGAAGATCGATCTCCTTAGGAGTAGATCGATCTCATAAAGCCATAAAGAGATCGATCTCACCCCTCGACAAATCGATCTCCTAGGCATAAAATTGCCCAGATCGTCCCCAAAATTTCAAACGCAGATCGATCTCATCAAGAGGCAGATCGATCTCCTACCTCTAGTCTATATAAAGAACCCGTGTTTTTCTCCTGCAAACTCACTTTCTCTCTCTTCCAAACCCATTTCCACCGAAAACCTAACTTTCTCACTCATCCAAATCACCCATTTCCGGTCGAATCAGAGGTTGTGGCAAGAAGGGAAGTTCATCAAAGGGAGAACAACATACTTGGAAATCGAAGGACGAATCGGATCGAGGCGTGCGTTGTGCGTCTCACAAGCTTTGGGTAATTTCTAAACCTCGATCTTGATATTTGAGATGATTTTGATGATATTGGTGGTTGTCATTGCGTTGAAATAGTTGAGAAAGGATTAGAGATTGATGAAATTGCAATGTAGTTGGAGTAATGTAGATATTTGGTAATTTTGGTAATTTTGAGAATTTGTGCTCTAAATGGAAATATAGACAATGTGATGAATTAGCATAGATAATTGGCATGAGAAATGTAGGACGTTGAGATATTGTGAATGAGGTTGTAGTTTAGGGTAGAGTTATGAGAATCGAGAGAATTGAGGTGTTATGAGCAATTATACTTGATTTTGAGAATTGAGATTGATGAGATAATTGAGTATTGATGTTTTAACATCGTTTGGACAGCTCGGGAGTTCTAGAGTGGAATGCGAGGCTAGTCCGTGATACGGGGGAAACGATTGCACTATACGAGGTGCAAAGAGGTAAGGGAAATCGAAACCATTTGTGTATGTGATTTGTAAACTATTATAGCATGATTTGTGGTTTATAAAATAAGCATGTTGAGTTTTGTGTTGAGATTTAATTGCACACGATTTTTATAGCCGGTTGGAGCCCAATGTTTTAATGAGTTTATAACTAGGCTCTACGTTAAGGCAATATCGAGATTTGAGAAATGTGTGCGTGTACTTTACCGGTTGGGACTCGATTTTTATTACGTTTTGTGTTGAGTACAAAACGATTTTCAAATGAGTTTTATGAGAGAAAAACCATTATGAGTTCTACGTGAAGGCAAATCAGTCTTATGTGATAAGACTTAGGTGTGTAGTTGTGAGTACACACCGGGCATTGCTCTGGTAGCATGTAAGCCCGATTTCTTCTCCGTTCTGGTAACGTGAGAATAACCCATTGGTGGCTGTGCCACGTTATACCCCATTGGTGGCTGTGCCACGTTATACCCCATTGGTGGCCGTTGCCACGTTGAGAAACCCCATTGGTGGCTGTGCCACGTTATACCCCATTGGTGGCCGTTGCCACGTTGAGAAACCCTATTCTGTGGCTGTACCACGCGAGAAATTAAATCAGTGGCTTTGCCACGTGTGTTTTGTGGCTATGCCACGCGAGAAATTAAATCAGTGGCTATGCCACGTGTGTTTAGTGGCTGTGCCACGTGCATTATTTTTACTGTGATTTTATCACGTTATTTGAGAAAGCGTTTAACGCGTTATTTTCACATGCTTTGTTATTGCTCTAGAGTGAGCCTTTTACTTCATGTTTTCACATGACTTGACACATGAGAATGTCGTTTTGAGTACTTTCATGCTATGGTTTTCAAATGAGTTTCACATACAAGCAAACATTTTGTGATGTGCATTTTGGTTTATGAAATGAGTTCCTTACCCCATTTACTGAGCGATTTAGAAGCTCACCCTGTTTTCTTTCCCCCCAGATTTCTTCAAGTGAAAAGGGTTTCCCTGCGACGTACGGAGTAGTGGCTAGTGGAGGACTCGAGCTCCAGGCCATATATATTGTATCTTGAGGTATATTTTATCTTTTCATGTACCCAGACTATTATTGTAATTGTAGACACTTGATGTATAACATTATATGGGATGTATTAGGATTAATTAACTTGAGATGGATTAATGTATTTGATATGATATATAAATTCTATTGATGAGATCCTAAGGAATGATAATTATGATGATGTATGACACTGCACAGGAATGCACCTTTAATTGTGAATTAACGAGTAAAAAGTTTTAAATTAGCCCTATTTTCCGCATTTTCGGGGCGTGACAGAAAGGGAGGACGGATAGGGTTAGTGTTATCTATAACAGGTTGCATCTGTGTCTCAACCTTTTTCTCTGCCTCTGTAATTTATCTTTCGATCTCTTTTCCACTATGCAGCATTATGGCACTCGCATTCTCTTTGGGGTTCTTTATTGTTTGAGATGGTAACTTCCCAGAACCTTGAGCTTCTAATCTACCAACCGTGGTTGCTAGTTGATCCATCTGTTTTTTCATGTTTTGGATGCTTGTCCTTGTTTCCTGTTGGAATTGCAAAGTATTGTTAGTTAGGTTTTTTACAATATCTTCAAGTGACATACCTGAACCTGAGCTTGTGGCTTGATTTGTTTGCGGCCTCTGAAGAGGATTTTGAAAGCAAGCTTGGTTACCATATCTCAAATTTGGATAATCTCTCCAGCCTGGGTTATATGTATTTGCATACGGATCATATCTCTGTTAGGGCTAACTTGGAAAATTTCCTATGGCATTCGCTTGTTGCATGGCCGGGTCATATTCTTGCAAAGTTGGACACATGTCAGTGTTGTGTCCTGCCAACGAACAGATTCCGCACACCTTCGCTGTTTGTAAGTTCCCTACTGCCATTTGACGAACTAAAGAGGTTAGATCAGAAATTTGACGTTCCAGGTTGGAAGTACTTACCTCGTTCACCTTCTTCGGTGTGTGATCCAATCTATTCCCGTACTGTTACGTATTGGCTGCCATGTTAGCAATGAGATTCCTGGCAGCCTCTGGGGTCTTATCAACTAGTGCTCCTCCACTGGCAGCATCAATCATACTCATATCCATTGGCATTAAACCTTCATAGAAATACTAGATCAGAAGCTGGTCAGTAATATGGTGGTGTGGGCAGCTCGCACATAGCTTCTTAAAACGCTCCCAATACTCGTACAAGGTTTCACCATTATATTGTCGAATGCCACAGATCTCTTTTCTTATATTTGCTGGTGGGTGTCGAAACCAACAATAATAATTCCTACTCAAAATAGATTAAAACTGCAGTATAAATGAGTAAGGTCATTTCCCAAGAGATTGGTTAGATTTATTTTTCTGAAAAAGATTTAAAAAGAAAATATAATTGGGGGATTTGTGAATAATGAAAATTAGATTAAAATATAAGCAAAGAAATCGCTATATAAAAATTGAGAGAAAATCAATATAATGAAAACATCTAACCAAAAGAATAATCTTAGAATGGGTTCAGGGAATTGATCATTGATGCAAAAATAAATTCTTTTAATCTTTACTAAATTGGTTGTGGTTATTGGTACGACCTAACAACCTATCTCTCCTTACTTCTTCGATAATCAGGATACGATCTCTAATTATTTCTCTTGTCAGTTAAACAACCTTAGATACGATCTTAAGATTTAATTTACCAACAGCATTGAAAACTAGAGAGACTACTAATTCTAACCAACAAACACACATGTAGGTTCATTTAAGCTAGATTATATATCTTCTTAACAGAGAATCGAAATCTTATCTGAAATCAATTATGTTATTTACCACTTATATTAGAATGCCTAAACAATTACGGATTCAAGTTTCTAATTGGTGATTTATTATCCTGACAATTGAACAAAGGGCCCTTTTTGCATAATCAATCAAAACAATAATTTAAATAAGAACAGAAGACATATAAATAATAAAGATATAAAAGAACAAGATAAAACTAATTAGATCTCACAATTCTTGAAGAACCCAAACTTTAATTATCCTTTGGCTAGACTAAAAACTTAGCAAGCCATAAATTCAAAGAAAAACACAAAAGAAAATAAAAATATATGAAGATTCAAGAATTCAGAATTCAGAATTTCAGAATTATTTTTCTCCCTAGCCACTCTTAGTCTATATATACTAAATATCCTAGCTCCAGAATCTGGTTCCAAAGGAAAGTGCTCTGATTGAGTTTGATTACAATTAAACTTCTTTCCTTTTTCCACCACTTTGCATATCTCTTCTTTAATAATTAAAATCTTCCACTTGCCATCTTTGGACTGATTCAGTCAACTTTAACTACAAGTGATAGATCTTGACTTGAATTCCAAGATTTCTTCTGATTTTGTGATTTGAGCAGAATCTGCAGCTTTTAATCCATTTTGTCCATTTTCCTTCATTCACAATACAAAATAGAAAATATAAGTCAAATCCAAAAATTAAGCATATAAAAGAATTTAATTCATGAGAAAATATGACAATTAATATGTATAATATGCAACTTATCAAATTCCCCCACACCTAAACATTGCTTGTCCTCAAGCATACACTAGTCTAAATTCATAATCTCTTCTCATCATTCCTTCATCTTCTTCCTATGCTCATCCAAAACACATTCCTTTTAATAATTAAAACACAAATTTTTAAGGCGAATTCTCATAACACACATGAATAGCACTTTAATGATTCAATTAAATTCATAAAGTACACAAGATCTAACACCCTCGCAATTGGATTTCACTCATCACACTCTAAGTGTTTAAGGTATATATAAATGAGCTCTCAAGTCAATGCATAGAAGATTTCTTACCATAGGCTTGCAAATTCATCATATCTCTTCCACCAATAAATGAATTAAGATGCAAAAATCTAAGGGTCTAAAAGGGTTGTATTGGGGCTTAGGTAAGGTATGATAAAAAGATTTTTAGGTTAAAGAAATTGAAAGAATCATACAAAACTTTTCACATAAAACTCAACTTAATGATTTCAAAAGACTGCTTCAATCACATAATTTTCAGAATGAACTTCCAAGCAATAAAAATTACACTTCTCTTTCTCTTTTTCTTTTTCTTTTTTTTTTTTTCATTTTTCATTTCTTTTTTTTTTTCAACTTTTTTTTTTCGATTTTCTTTTTCAAAAGAGAAGAACTCAATGAAAGAAATAGCTTGAAATACTAATTTTTTAACATATGCAATCTTTCCAAAAATATTTTGAAGTTTCATGTGCATAAGTCTATATGATTCATCAATTCAAGGTTCAAAAAGAGGGAAAATCAACAAAAGGGTTTATTATGGCTTGTAATGTGGTTTAATACAAAGAAAAGGTCAGGCTCAACGTGGTTTCTCTAGGGGTTAATAATAATAAGGATAGACTTGAAAAGAAAGGTATAATGACAAGAAAAAGGGTTTAACCTAAATGCCCTTATTTGATTCATTGCATCATATTCATCAAAGGGGTTGATTAAGACATGTATGACAGAGCAAGTTCTAGAATAGTCAACTATATATGACAATCACACAAACAAAGAAATAGAGCATGATGTAATGAATGCTCATAGGCTCAAATCTCACCAAAAAGGGTTATATGTGCTAGATCCTATACTTTTTTTTTATTCAATGAATTAAAAGTTACTAATCAGTGTTTTAAAGAGAATTCAAAACTGTGTAAATCAATTTTTTTTTTCATGGGATAAGCATTGGAAAAATCTAGAATTCAAAGAGATCACAAACTATAACTAATGTACCTTTTGGAACAAAATTTTTATGGATTTGCAAAAATTTTCATTAAAATTAATCAAGAATGAAAGGAAAATGAAGCAAACATCAAAGTCACAATTAAATATCCTCCCCCACACCTAGACTATACATTGTCCCCAATGTATCAAAATAATTGCTCAGACACTGTAAAAGAATTAAGAGAATTAAGAAACTTCCTTGAAAAATATTGAGCACCGTAAAGGATTGCGTTGATTTTGACGACTTCGCCAATCTGAGCATGCTTATGAGCGAAAGAAACTTCTTAATTTCCACCGATAGTGATTGAAAAATTTCTCACCCCCTGCGATTGACAATCTCAATTAAGTAAAAATAAGTACATCAAATCAAATAATATTAAAATTAATCACTTAAGTAAAACAATGACCACAATAATTTTTTTTTATTTTTTTTTGAAAATATAGCAAAAATATAAAATATAAAAAGAAATTAAATAATAAACACAGAGATTGTGAAGGGGTTGCAGTCGTGGGCTGCTGAAGGTCTCGGTTCCGGACTGTGGTGCCGGTTTGCTTGTACTGGTCTGGTGGGGGGGCTCGGGAAGAGGGGAGTTTGAACCCCAAAAGAATGGAGCAGGATCCTCGGGCTGCAGCTAAAGCTGCTGGAGATTGGTTGAGGACTGGTGCGCCGGAACTGCTTGAAACTGGAAGGGGTTGGGTTGGCGTGGCTCTCGGTTGCAGTTGGGAAGTGGTCTACAGCAGTCGGTGACTGCTGGGAAAGGATCCGGGGTCACTGCCGAGAAGTGGGCTGTGATGGTGATGTTGATCGGTGTTGGGAAGCTCGGGAAGATGGGAGAGCGCGGGTCTGCAGTGGATTTCAGGGAGAGGGAAGTGACTGGCAGAAGGGGCTCAGGAGTGCAAATGGGGTCGCAGGTCTGGTCGGTTCCAGTGGATGGGTCGGCGCGAGGCAGTAGCTGGAGCCTGGAGTTGTTGCCGACAGGTTGCTCTGAAGTCGGAAGAGGGTCGGGCTGCCGGTAAGGTCCTGGAAGCTGGGAGAGTGGAGGTCCGGTTTACTGTTGGTGCCGAACTTGGTGAAGTCGGAGGAAGGATTCAGGGCTGTCGGTGGAGAAGACAGCGCCGGTGTGGGGAAGGATTGCTCCGGTGGTACTGCTCGGGGCTGTGACCGGCGCGAGGACCTGCAAATTGAAGAGTGAAGATGGTGCCGAGAAGGAGAATCTGCGAGGAAGGAAAAGAAAAAAAAATAATAATAATAATAAAATAAAATTATAATTAAATAAAAATAAATACTTTTTTTTTTTGGTTTGTGGTAGCAGAAGAGGTGTTTTGATAGGGCGTGGGCACGCCCTATCAAAGTCTCACTTCTGTAATTTTGCAGAAAACACTATTTTTTTTTTTTTGGGCAGAAGAAGTGTTGTGATAGGGCGTGGGCACGCCCTATCAAATACTTGCTTCTGCAAACTTTTTTTTTTTTTAACTCAAAACAAATATAAATTTTATTTATCACTAATAAAATAATAAAAATAAAAATAAAATTATGAATCAAAAAATATAGAGAAATTTTGGGTTGCCTCCCAAACAGCGCCTTTCTTTAAAGTCTTTGGCTAGACATAATCATACTCAATTATGTTGGAAATTGCATCTCAATTCGTTCAATTTCGTGCACTTGTAAACATTCATAAAAAGGCTTTAAGCGATGACCCTTGACCTTAGAGATCTGACCTGTATCCAAACTTTGAATTTCAATTTTACCACGAGGAAACACGTTAGTAACAACATAAGGGCCTAACCATCTAGAACGAAATTTACTAGGAAATATTTTCAGTTTAGAATGAGATAGTATTACTTTCTGACCAACATAAAATTTTTTCTTGTAAACCGTATGATCATGAAAGGCATTTATCTCTTCCTTGTAAATCACAGAGCTTTCATAGGCATGATTAATATTAAACTTAATGATTTCATCATCAAATTCCATTGTGAGTGTACCATCATGCACATCAATTTTAGTCCTAGATGTTTTTAAGAAGGGTCTTCCTAGCAAAATCAAAGATCTAGATAAGTCATCATCATCCATATCAAGCACATAAAAATCAGCAGGAAAGATCAATCCATTTACTTGCACCAGAACATCCTCTAAGACACCCTCAGGATAAACATTAGATCTATCAGCAAGTTGAATAATCACACCAGTCTCTTTTAATGGTCCAACTTTCAAAGATTTATAAATAGACAGAGGCATGACATTGATTGAAGCTCCTAGATCTAACATTGCTCTTTCAATTTTAAGATTACCTACTTTACAAGGGATAGTAAACATACATGGATCCTTGCATTTAGGAGGTAACTTTTTCTGAAGGACAGCTGAAACATTTTCACCCATGCTAACAAATTCATTACCTTTCAATTTCCTCTTGTTGGTGCACAACTCCTTAAGAAACTTTGCATATCGAGGTATTTGTTTAATTGCATCAAGTAAAGGAATATTTACCTCAACCTTACGAAAGATGTCAAAAATTTCCTTTTCCTCCTCATCCTTTTTGGATTTAGATGATTTGAAAGGAAAAGGAGGAATTGGTGCCAAAACTTTTTGTTGCACGACATTAGGTTCCTTAAGGTGATCGAACTGTGGCTGGGATACAGTAACTTCCTTTTCAGCTTCTTCTTCTGGAATGCGCTTTCGGGTTGTCTTGCCAGACTCCCCTACCTCGGTTCCACTCCTCAAGGTCATTGCACTAACATTATGTTTAGGGTTGATAATTGTTTGTGAGGGCAATTTTCCTTGAGATTCCAGTCTGCTCACAGAAGTGGCTAGCTGACTCATTTGATCCTCCAGCTTCTTGATGCTTGTCCTTGTCTCCTGTTGAAATTGTTGTGTGTTAATTGCAAGTGATTTAACAATTTCTTCAAGAGACGTACCTGAACTTGAGGATGGCTGATGTTGCTGTTGTTGTGGGGCAGGCTGGCTATATTGAGAATTCTGAAATTGAGGCCTTGCTCCGTAGCTAAAGTTGGGATGATTTCTCCACCCTGGGTTATAAGTATTTGAATATGGATCGTGATTCCTTTGTGGTGGACCTGAAAATCCTCCAACTACATTTACGTGCTCATGAGGTTCATCTTGAAGTGTGGGGCACATGTCGGTTGGGTGTTCAGTAGCAGCACAAATTCCACAGGCTTTAACTTGTTGTACGTTTCCCATTCCTATAGCCAATTGTTGAACAACAGACGTTAGACTAGCTATTTGATTTTCAAGAGAATGTGTATTTACCTCATTTACTCTTCTGTGAGGTATGTCTTGTCTGAATCCAAACTGTTGGGAGTTAGCAGCCATGGTGGAAATTAAATCTCTAGCCTCTCTAGGAGTCTTGTTCACTATCGCCCCTCCACTGGCTGCGTCCATCATCCTTCTTTCCATGGGTAACATTCCTTCATAGAAGTATTGTATTAGAAGCTGTTCAGAAATCCCATGTTGCGGACAACTTGCACAGAGTCGCTTAAACCTTTCCCAGTATTCATGAAGAGTCTCAGTGTCTTGCTGCCTGATTCCACATATCTCTCTTCTAATGCTGGCAGCTCTTGAAGCAGGGAAAAATTTGTCAAGGAACAATCTCACTATTTCAGTCCACGTGGTTATAGAACCGGGAGGTAAATAGAACAACCAATCTTTTGCTCTATCAGCTAGTGAGAACGGAAAAGCTCGCATTTTAATTTGCTCTTCGGTAACTCCTTGTGGTTTCAGGCTTGAACATACCACATGAAATTCCTTCAAGTGCTTGTGAGGATCTTCATTCTCAAGACCATGGAATTTGGGAAGCAAATGGATTAAACCCGATCTTAATTCAAAATCTGCTTGCAGAGTTGGGTTATGAATGCAGAGCGGTTGTTGATTGACAGGTGGTGCAGCCAACTGTCTTAAGGTTTGCTCTTCTTCAGCCATTATTTCTTCAGTCTCTGAATCACTAGATGAATTGGTCAAATCAAGTGCTAAATTTAGTTTAGGAGATGAAGATGTACCTTCTTGTGCCTTTTGAGTTTTAGTTTCCTTCCTATTCCTCTTAGCTGTCTTTTCAATCTCAGGGTCGTACGGGATTAATTCACCTGCACGAAAAGAACGGGGCATCAAAATAAATCTAATTAAAAACCAATCCCCGGCAACGGCGCCAAAAATTGGTGGGTGTCGAAACCAACAATAATAATTCCTACTCAAAATAGATTAAAACTGCAGTATAAATGAGTAAGGTCATTTCCCAAGAGATTGGTTAGATTTATTTTTCTGAAAAAGATTTAAAAAGAAAATATAATTGGGGGATTTGTGAATAATGAAAATTAGATTAAAATATAAGCAAAGAAATCGCTATATAAAAATTGAGAGAAAATCAATATAATGAAAACATCTAACCAAAAGAATAATCTTAGAATGGGTTCAGGGAATTGATCATTGATGCAAAAATAAATTCTTTTAATCTTTACTAAATTGGTTATGGTTATTGGTACGACCTAACAACCTATCTCTCCTTACTTCTTCGATAATCAGGATACGATCTCTAATTATTTCTCTTGTCAGTTAAACAACCTTAGATACGATCTTAAGATTTAATTTACCAACAGCATTGAAAACTAGAGAGACTACCAATTCTAACCAACAAACACACATGTAGGTTCATTTAAGCTAGATTATATATCTTCTTAACAGAGAATCGAAATCCTATCTGAAATCAATTATGTTATTTACCACTTATATTAGAATGCCTAAACAATTACGGATTCAGGTTTCTAATTGGTGATTTATTATCCTGACAATTGAACAAAGGGCCCTTTTTGCATAATCAATCAAAACAATAATTTAAATAAGAACAGAAGACATATAAATAATAAAGATATAAAAGAACAAGATAAAACTAATTAGATCTCACAATTCTTGAAGAACCCAAACTTTAATTATCCTTTGGCTAGACTAAAAACTTAGCAAGCCATAAATTCAAAGAAAAACACAAAAGAAAATAAAAATATATGAAGATTCAAGAATTCAGAATTCAGAATTTCAGAATTATTTTTCTCCCTAGCCACTCTTAGTCTATATATACTAAATATCCTAGCTCCAGAATCTGTTTCCAAAGGAAAGTGCTCTGATTGAGTTTGATTACAATTAAACTTCTTTCCTTTTTCCACCACTTTGCATATCTCTTCTTTAATAATTAAAATCTTCCACTTGCCATCTTTGGACTGATTCAGTCAACTTTAACTACAAGTGATAGATCTTGACTTGAATTCCAAGATTTCTTCTGATTTTGTGATTTGAGCAGAATCTGCAGCTTTTAATCCATTTTGTCCATTTTCCTTCATTCACAATACAAAATAGAAAATATAAGTCAAATCCAAAAATTAAGCATATAAAAGAATTTAATTCATGAGAAAATATGACAATTAATATGTATAATATGCAACTTATCATTTGCAACCCTAGAAGTTGGAAAATACTTCTCCCAAAACAATCGCTTCATCTCATTTCAGGAATGTATTGAACCCAAAGGAAGGTAGTATAACCAGTAATGCCCTCAGCTTGATCTGATCCTCTGAGATGCCCTGTGGTTTCATGCTCAAACACACCACATGAAACTCCTTAAGGTGCTTGTGGGGATCTTCACCTGCAAGTCCACGAAAAGTAGGCAGAAGATGTATTAGTCCCGATTTAAGTTCAAAAGCCGCATCTAAAGTAGGGTACTCAATACACAAAGGTTGTAAGTTTAAGTCAGGAGCAGCAAGCTCCTTCAAAGTCCTGTTATTATTCATTGCCATGTTGTTAGTGTCAAACTCCTCTATTAAGCTATTGTCTGGCATACTTTCAGAATCTAAGGGTTCTACAATGGTTGTAGCTTCTTAGTCTCTTTTCAACCTCCTCAAGGTTCTCTCTATCTCTGGATCGAATCGAAGTGCAATTTCACCTGATTTGGAGGATCTGGTCATAAAAATCAAAAATAAATATTAAAATAATTACGACTAAAACAAAAATGGGCTAAAACTATAAGAAAACGATGGAATTTGGTCGAGATAGGATGGGGCCAGAAATAAAATCTTCTGGTCTGTTTTATTTTGCCATTTCCACTTGAAATCAAGTACTGACATGCCTCCTAACTCAACGAAAATTTTTCCTATGAATAGTAATATGAATAGTACTAAAAGCCCTAAAAATAAATATATAATTAAAAATAAAAATCAGAAGAATTTAAAAGTAAATTATGAAAATAATAAAAACACAGTAATTAATCAGAACCAATGTCATGCCCTCCTACCACACGCGACTTACCAAAAACCACAATAAATTTTTCACTTTTTACTTACCTTTATCTCCTCAACAGTTGAGCTGTGAATAGGCATTAGTCTCCTCATCCAGACATATCTTACAATTCTTTTTCGTATCATACATACATGACATTCATATCATAAGTAAATTCATATACTTAAATATAATTACATCCCTAATATTAAAAACGTGTACATCACTGTGTGTATACATGTTCAGATACAAAAGAGTACGCATGTGTATACCTTTCGCTAGATGGGGAGTGACAGCGGATCAAAGGAATGCAATACCTCAGCCGACACAATCTACTGACGAGAATCTGTAGAGATGGGGGAAAAATGAATGGGATGAGCTATCAACGCACTCAGTAAGGAAATCAGGCAAGCAAGTAGACATCCATACTATCTACTTAAAAATAGTGCTTTGCCTTTCCTTCTCTCAATTCAAAAGCATGTTTAAAATATATATAATATAGTACAGATTTAAAATCTCATGTACTAAACACATGCTAGTTTATCAATCAGAGGCATTCATGTAAAACAGTGCATATTTAATCATTTAAGAATGCCTTTATATAAAATATGCCATTTACATTCAAAACACAGTAAATATGGCATTTCTCATCACAACAAAAACAAATCAATCGGGTTCCGACCCATCCCTTAGGTCTACCCGTGTCATAAAACACATGTGATATATCATGCGAGACTCAGTGGCTAAATACAATCTCTCCAGACTATGTAAGAGAGCCTCCCAGCCCACTCTGGCTTAAGGATGTTGGGCTTAAGGATCTTACCGTAAGAGAGCATCTCTGGACTATGTACATATCCTAACATGTGGTGAAATCTCAGGCAACACAGTACTCGATGTGCGAGTTATCACTGCTATAACGGGAGGGGGGTCAGTCCATCACAACCGCCAGCTATCAACAACTCTCCTCCATAACTCCACAACACAAAACACGGTACAGTGTACTCCATGCCACACGCACGGTACAACGTACACTCGTGGACCCATACATCATGGTCGGGGTGCCTGCCATAGGTCTTAGCCGCGCATACCATGGAAATACATCATAGTAGGGTGCCTGCCATAGGTCTTAGCCCTCATACTATGGAATAAATGCCACGTCTCTAAATCCACGTGAGAACATCTCAACAGTGTGACACTGAGTCTACACGGAGGAAATCGTCACGATTTTTCTAACATGTATATATATCACGTAAAACTACAGTGCGCATCTTGAGTGTGACTCACAGTCAATGCTCCGCCTCAAAACATTTTATATGCATGTAAAAATATCAACACTAGTGCGAGTAAACCTCTAGCACCAGGTCATGCATAGTTCTCATTACAAATCAAGTACGAGCAAATCGCTCAAGTACGATGTCATGTACAAATCATGAAAAATCGAGTGCGAGCAACGCTCCAGTACTCTGTCATGCATCTCATAAAACTTGAGTATGAGCTAATCGCTCCAGCACTCTATCATGCACAAATCACATAAAACTGAGTACGAGCAATGCTCCAGTACTCTATAATGCATGTCAAATAAATGTAGTGCGAGTATACCTCCAGCACTAATGTATGTGAAAAACATCTGAAATCAAGTGAGAGCTATGCTCCAACACGATTGTTTCCACATAATTCGGTAGATGGCTCTTTAAGAATAGGGATGTTTAAAATCATTAAAATCAGCACTATAAAGTGTGCTTAGTTTACATCGACCTCAAAACATTAGCTCATCCACCTACTCTTCTGCTACACAACAGTAAAAACCACTCAAAACATTATTTTCATGCTTTTTACAACTTTTTCCAAAATTTCACTTTTTGCCTAACTAGGGGCAAAATCGTAATTTACCCATATCGGGTCCCTATAATATTATCGACTTTCTCTGACCCTCAAACAATTTCAATGAATGTAAAATCCAATGAAAATATGCACAGATATCTCTAACTACTTGCAAGAGTCTCCTACCTCGGATCTCGTCGTGTGACCTCTCTTCCTCTGTGCTGTCAAATCTCGCAGTCCGGTCAACTCTCAATATAACTCTGGAGCTGCATTTAACCATTCACTGGGTTAATTTCACGTTTCCTACTGTATTACACATTTAATACAGTTCATTTCATTTAAATGGGCCCGTTTACTCTTAATGGGCCTTAAACACTTTAATTGGGCCTTAATCCGTATTAAGCCCGTTCATCAGGGTCTATCGACTCATTGGGCCTATCAAGACCCATTAGGCTTTATTCCAAGCTCTTTGGATAGCCCGTATATCATTTACAACATTTTATTCAATTTTTCGAATATAATTCACTAAATCTGAAATTTAATCAGAAATGCGTAAATTAAATCTTAAATACGCATAAATCACATAATTTGTCGTAAATGAGCTTTACTTACCCGAGATTGTGCGATGGTATGCAAATCGAAGTTCGATCGGGCTTCCGTTCGGAATTTATCGTCGAACTGCACAATTTCGTATATTTAACTCCGGGTCAATTTCTGATTAAATATAATTTAAATAAATTTATCAGAAATTAAATTAGTCACTTTTGATCTCGTATCGACTTACCCGAAGTCCGGTGAAATCCCAAAAATTTTTCTTTTTCTTTTTCTTTCTTTTTCCTCTTTTTCCCCTTTTCTCCTTGGCTGAACTGGTCCGGTCCGGTTCAGTTTAGAAGGTTCTGCCCTGAACCGCCGACCGATTCAGGGATGTTTTAGCCGTTCTGGCGTCGTCCGGCAGGTTCTCCGACCGATTCCACCGTCGTTCGACGCGTCTCGGCTTGAAGATCTCTCGGCTGGGCTTGATCGGAGCCAAGCACCGCCGGTGGCCGTCGGATTTCCTTCTCTTCTCCGCGGCCTTCCCCTCTTCGATTCTCCGGCGTCGGTGGAGGGCTTGACCGGTGGCAGAAGGATCAGGCCGACCTCCTCTCTCTTTTCCGGCCACTGACCTGGGCGTGGGGTCGCCGGTGGTGGCTGGTCAGGCGAGTTCTCCCTTTCGTCGGTTTGGGCTCGCGGTCTCTCTCTCCCCCCGACAATTTCAATCCGTTTTCTGTTGTTTTTTTTCAATTTCAATTTCTTTTTTCTTTTTCTTTTTTTATTTATAGTAGATTTTTATTATTATTTTATTCTTAAAATAATAATAAAAATCTTAAAATATCCCAAAAATTCATATTAAATTTATTTAGTCTATAAATGAATTTATCAGTCCGATTTTACCTTTTTGGTATATTTTTCCACTATTTTTGGGCTCATTTTTCGAGATAAAAAATTTAAAAATATTTAATAAATTCATATCTCGATCAATTGGATTCAAAATTCAATATTTTCCTCGTTATTGATCAAGATTTCTCGATTTCATATTTTTAATGAAATTGTCTCATCGTATTTATATTGGATTTCGGTCAATTGACCGTCTTACCCTGTAATTGCTCGAAAATTAATTTAACCCTTATCTCGCTGTTATGTAGCTTACATGCATTTTTAATTCTCAATAAATCGATTGCATGATAGTAAGTACTCTTTTTATGATTCAGCTATGAAATAAAGTGTTTGTACACATAGGAATCATAAGGTACAAGCTACATATAAAATCAAAAACTCGGGTTTGACAACCAGTCCCCGGCAACGGCGCCAAAAATTGGTGAGTGTCGAATTCAACCAAATTTAAATTACTGGTCTTATCGAAATTTTGCAATGGCGACAAATTCAGGTCGAACCCTAGAGACTGGTGGATTAATTATCATGCAATAACTGAATTAATTAGGGGGGGTTTAGTTTAACTGAATTAAAATCCTAAAACAGAATTTATATTCAACTAATTATAAAAAGGGTAAACCAAGATTAACAATTTCGATTTAAGGGAACTGCCCAGTCATTAACAATTGATCCTTAACACCTAATTTACCATCTTGTCTTCAATTACTGAGCTGAGGTATTATCTACCAGTAGAATAATATCTCTTCTTCCCTATTATCATTAACTCAAGCCCAGCACCCGAATTAAATTCTTCTCCCTAATCTAGTAGGTTTTGGCGCAATCTTATTTAGACTAGGAATAGCATTAACGTTCTAGGAAGACTACTAAACCGAATAACACTTCAACCACGGGTTGAATGTTTAATCCGTTCTATTGTTTCACTTAGATTTGATGAACCCTAATTGCTACTGGTTCTGATTTCTATCACAGCAATTACGGATTGTGAAAACTTCTGATAGCATACAATCACATGCGAAGATTATCCAATTGGCCAGATCATATAATTTTATCATGCAATCAAATCTAATAATACCATAAATAATAGATAATTGAATCAAAAGATAGTTTAGATCAACAAACTATATTTATCAATTGTTGAAATTCACTGGATTCAATTCCCTTGAACCGAATAAAAGATTTAGCAGCACATGATTATTGAAAACGAAAATAAAAATATAGAGAGTGAATTATTTTTTTCTTCTGACTACTGCCACCTCTCTCTCCTTTTTTTTGATAAAGAAAACGAAATCCATATATATCATGAAAAAAACCTAAATTTAAAATCCTATTACAAGTGGGAAAAGGCTAACAGATTTAGGTTTTTGCTTCACAACTAGTTTTGGAGTGGAAACAGGTCAAATTGGATCTTGGGCTCTTCTTCAAAGTTGTAAATCAGTAAATCAATGTTCCACTGGGCCTGATCTTGCATAATTTGGAGGTCTAGAACTCCAGATATAGGCTAAAAACTGAAACTGCCTTGAAATATATAAAACCGATTCGCTGCAACTTTGTGGAATTTTTTTTTATCTATAAAACGTCCAAAATGGGCTTAGTTCTCTTCATAGAAATCGTAGGCATTTTAACCTTCTTTCCAACGAGCTAAAAATTGCCCCAATCCGACATCTAGAACTCTGTTTAGAGCTAAAATCCCAAATAGCATTAAAAACACTGTCCAATTTTTTCGGTTAAGTTTTGAAGCCCAATTTATCTGCCAAAATCACAAATTAACCTAATTAATATGAGGAACATAGCAAAATATTAAAATATAGAAGGAAATAAATAATAAAAATATGACACTTATCAACTACTCGCACGTGATTTTATGACATGTTGGGAGCCGTGCTAGGAGATTCGAGTAGACTTTGTGTCACGTCGATTAAATAGGCTCGCAGGTGCATATTGAGATGTGGTACGATATGATGTGATGATATGGGTTCACGAGTACGTTGTACCGTACAGATAGTATAGAGTACGTTGTACCGTGTATGGATATTATATATATACCGTCTTCGGACGATGGATAATCTGCTATGGACCGAAGGGGTTGGACGTGACCCACCTGCCATACGGAAGCAGATAGAGGTAATACCCTGTACACTAGGATCCGTGTAGCCTGGGATCATAGAGGATATGGTCATAGTCCTAGTTATTACCCTTATTATTATTTGCCTAATCTCACATGTCACCTGGTTTATGAAGAATCCATGTTCTTAAATTGTTTTGTGGGGAAGGCTAGTCCAAGGGAGAGGCTGAGTCCTGAATAATGCTGATTTGTACTGATTTGTGTTGAGTATGAACTGTTAAGTGCACCTCGCATGATGATTTTTCATACTTTATTTACGACTTGCATAAGATGATTTTTCATGCTTTATTTACGACTTGTGCACTTATTTGAATAGCATGAACTGTTATATATCATGAACACGTGCATGAATTGATATTTTTGGGTATGACGAGCAACTGCGTGGTTTTACGCATGGCATCACGATCATGTAGATACCTGCTCGCATGATTGCCTTACCGAGCATGTGGTTTGCTCACCCCCTTATTTTTTTCCCTCTACAAAGCACTTTCAGTAGACTGAGAGCGACTGAGCAGTTGATTTTTGGAGTCCGTTGCATCCCATCATATAAAGGTATATACATTTGTACAATTTTGTATCTAGACATGCAATAGCAGAGTAATATTTTGAATGTAACATTTAAGTATGTAAAGAATTGTAAACACATGTAAATCGCAATGGTATAGTTGGATGAGATTTACTTCGATACACAGACCAACTGTTGGTGTTGAAGTTGTTCATGATAAGAGTAAGGTAAGAAATAGATTAAATAATAAATGAAAAATGAAAAAATTTTCAATCGATTTTTAGAGGAAAGTGGATCGTGACAGATTTATTGGTATCAGAGTTAAGTTGGTCTGATGTGTGTCACTGTTAATAATTAGGAAAAATTACATCTCCATGTTATTGTGCTTGTTTAGATACAACTATGTAGATCGAGATGAGTTTGACTAAGAAATGATTGTGAACGTAGGAATCTTGGCATTATGCCTAATACTAATCACGGTAGAGGGGCGAGAGCACGAGTTAGAAGCCATAGGGATAGACCTGAGAGCCGTGCTGAGCCATCATCACATATATGAAAGGGGGTGTATATATATATATATATATATATATATGAAAGTGTTTCAAGGGGGGAATGTTAGTAGAAGGGATGATGGAAAACGTGAATGGAAGAGTTTGCTTGCAGCTGCTGTTGCAGCAGCCTAAGGAATGAGAATGTTATGACAATTGAATGGTCCAATCAGTCGAACAAATATTGGTATAAGAGAGTGGGGGACGGTAGTGCATGGTGAGAGAAATACTAAAGTGATATACATACATGAGTGGTGTTAACTGTTCGGCAGAAATGAAATGAAAGAAAAGAATGAGAGCTAAAAGGTGGTCTGAAATGTTGGCAGTGAATGGATGGAGAAAAGACCAAAGCAAGTAATAGGGGGAAGCTGCAACGATAAGAAAGTAAGGAAAATGAAAGGAATGGCTGCAACTGAAGCAAATCGAAAAATGAAAATGATTATGGGAGCTGCAGTGTTGGAGTAAACATAAATAAGTATATATATATATATATATATATATATATATATATATATATATATATATATATATACATTCGGTACATAGACTGGTGATGAAAGAAAAGAGAGGAAGTAGAATCGTGGAAGGTTGGAACTGCAGTAGGTTGGTGGAAACCCAACTGTGCTCGACGCTGCACCAAGGATAAGACAGAGGAAGCATGAAAGTGTGAAGTAACTTGCAGGAGTCAGTAGAACCAAATTATTTATATATATACTGATATAACTCAGTGGAGTAGATGTTAGGAACAAAAACAGGAGGCAGAGAAACTTAGGAAAATCGAAACTAAGGCAGGAGGCAACGATAGAGAGAGCTCCTAGTTAGCAAGGAAATTGAGTGGCAGTGAGGCTCTAGAAAACAAAAATCCCCGAGCCATTAAGGTAGCAGTGTGGAGCAAGACATAGTGCCCGAAGAGAGACTGGTTTGCTGAAGAAACAAAGCAGCAGAGAAAGCTTGGTGATTGGTGAAGGAAACCGAGAAAACGAGGATGGAAGGAGCTGACATGTACTGAAACAGGCCGAGAACATGGCCAAACAGAGGTGGTTGCTGCGTGAGAAAACAGGGGCAGTGGGGGACTTCTCGGCTAGTTTAGATCAGCAAACAGAAACTAGAACTAGATTAGGGATTGTGGGAGGCTAGATAAAGGGTGGAAGACGTTGAAAACCCAGTCGCTCTGGAGGTGAAACAGAAGCTGTTTCGAAGCAAACAAGAAACGGAGGCGTGGTCCCCTAAATTGTTTCAACCCGAGAGGGAGGGAGAGAAAGAGAGAGGCGATGTAAAGGGGTAGAGCTTGACTCCTTGAAGGGAAGTTGCAGCTGACAACGCGCGAAGGGAAGAGAAACGAAGGCTGTCCGAGAAGGCTGGAGAACCAGGAGCTGTTGGAACAAGGGAAACTCTTTCTCGACAACGGTAGTCACGGTGGAAGGCTGGAACGGAGCCGACAATGCCGAAGGAGGATGGCCGGGTCATGAGGATGATGATGATAGCGTCGGAGTCAAGAGGAAATAGTGGAGAGAATGGAGATGCGGAGAAGGTGAGGAAACAGAGAGATGAACAGAGAAGGAACTGTAAGGAAACGAAAAAGGAGAACAAAGAAGGAAAAGAAAAAGGGCGGGAAAAAAATTCAAAAAAAAAAAGTATTTATATATATATATATATATAAGATTATATATATACATATATAAAAAAAATATTTGGAGATAGAAAAAAATGCACAGAGAAAATTTGGAAACCCGAAGGAAATAGCTCCAGGGAAATTCACAGGGTAGATTGGACTCACTTACTAGTCACTAAGGCATTGAGGACTACGGACAGACATCGAGATAAAAAAATTGTGTGTGCTGCTAGAGATAGATTCACGTACTTTTTGTGGATTTGTACTTATTAGTCACTAAGGCTTTGAGGACTACGGACAAACATCGAGATAAGAAAAATTGTGTGTGCTGCTAGAGATAGATTCACGTACTTTTTGTGGATTTGTAGATATTGCATCCTAGGCCAAATATACAGATATCGAAATTGTAGAAGGCATTAGATCGATTTTATGGTTATCGAAAAACTATAGAAAAACCCTAGACCAATTTTATTGTATCAAAATTTTAGAAAAGCTTTAGTCTCGATTAAATGGGCCTATCTTTACTAAGATAAATTTAGCTTGATTTATTTTAAATAATATTGGTTTAATTATTGATTTAATTGAAATCCGCGATTGAATCACTATATCCTATTTACTAGGATCTTTAATCGAAAAAGGGCTAGTCGGACTATTTTGAATTGTTTTATATACCATATTGAATTTACAATTGTTTAATGGAAGTGAATTGTTTATAAATTTATACGGATAAAAAGTGCTTGTGCGTGTTGACTGTATGTCGCACGGTCCGACTCGTACTGGTTTTAAGGCAAAGGCAACAGTTAATCATGCTACATTGTTATCATTATTGTATTGAATTGCTATTGTTATTGTGGTCCATGGAGTACGATGTACCGTGCAACACGCATGTGAGTACGTTGTACCGTGCTATAGGTCTTCGGACATAATGTATTGTGAGCTGCTTGGGTAGCTGACTACTTCCTCAGCGATTGACGTCCTAGCACACCTAATCAGTGATGCACGTAGTCACTGACATTGACCAATTATCATATTGATTATCGTTATAGCATGTTCTGTCTTGTCTCATCTATTTGATTTTCTGAACTGATCATATAAACGGTATCATCTATTTAATTTTCTGAACTGACCGTATGAATGGTATCTTCTATTTGATTTTCTGAACTGACCACATGAACGATATCGTATATTTGATATACTGAACTGACCGTATGAACTGTATTTTTGTATAAAACTGCATTATATTACTGCATAAAAAGACTATGGGGGCTACCTCCTAAATCCTAGGGGAGCAAAGTGCCACACAGTCGTCTCTTTAAAATGTTGTATAAAGTTTTAGAACAAGTATTGATTTCAATACCATGTTTATACTATCGTTGTTGACATTGTTATAGATTTTTCAAATTCTGATTTTGATATTGACAGTGGCTTTGTATATTTTCATGAAAGATCTTATTTTTCGATATATATATATATATAGTGTGTTTATCTACTAGCCACTTGTTTTTCTTACTGAACACGTTGAGCTCACCCCCTTACTTTCCTCCCCAAAGCCCCATCAGTAGCTGAGACCGCTCTTGCAAGTTAATTATTTTGCACAGTCATACGTCAGCGAGGTATTCGTCCGTGTTAAAGGCATACCCAGTATAGACATCTATTTTGTATCTAAATTTCGTAAGTACAATAATGTATAGGAAATACGTCTGGGGATTGTGAACATGAATATATTATGATATTAAATCGAAAGGAATCTCTATTGGATTTTTGTTTAAATTTGTTACCAAGAAATTAGATTAAATAGTCAGATTTATCGTTCTGATCTATTATTGACTTGTAACCCAACCAAAATGTGTGTGTAAATCGGCTCGTTACATGATCCCAAAGAGCTTGAGAAGTTAAGACATAAGGAGAAATGGGATAATACTAAAGCATAAAAGTGCTTGTTAGAAGAAAGGTTGGGAGCTGTTGAAAGGTTAGATTATTTTAGGTTAATAGATGCTGAGAGATTGTGTTTGGGGCCTAGTGTGGTGCTTCTGCTAAAGTTTAAAGTGCTTGAATTCGAAAAGTTCAATGGAACTTCTGGCCCTAAAGACCATATTACTATGTATTATAAGAAGCTGGTGGCCTATGCATGGGATGACAAGCTATTGATTCATGTCTTCCAAGATAGCTTGACTGGTTCTGCCACAAAGTGGTATGTCCAACTAGAAAGGAGCCCGATGGCTTCTTAGTCTGAGTTGGCAAGAGCTTTTATAGGTTAATATAGGCATGTATCTGACACAACCCCTATCATTTATCTTTTCAATGCATGGAGAAGAAGAAAGAGGAAATCTTTAAAGAGTATGCATAACAGTGGGGGGATGTTGCCTCACAAGTCTAACCTTCTTTAACTAAAAAGGAGATTACCATTTTCTTTCTAAATACCCTTAAGGCTTCCTACTACAAGTGAATGCTAGTAGTGCTACCAAAAATTTTGCAGACATGGTGTTAACTGGTGAGATTATTTAAAATCTCATTAAGAGTGGCAAGATTGAAGCACTTATGAATGATCTCAAGAATGGTGGATTCTCAAAGAAGAATGAAGAAGATGCACATGCAATCTCAGATAATTCATACCGCTTCAACACCCCTTATACACTTGTAGTAAATTATGCCTATCCTCAGTCATACCCTCAAACTAATCCACAAATTTACCCTTAAAATACTTACCAACCTATCTTTTATTCCCAAGCTCTTATGACTCAAACAAGACATGTTTTCCCATTCAATAACCCTATAAATAACCAAAGAAGTGCTCGACTTGGCCAAGATATACTATAGCTCCTATACCCATGACCTATGCCAATTTATGCCCAAAATCAGTGAAAAGTCACCTTGTTGCACCTGATTACGTAGAACCCTTGAAACCTCTGTATCCAAAATGGCATGATCTAAATGCAAATTGTGCTTATCACAATGGCAATGTAGGTCACTCCATTGAGAATTTTACTAGGCTAAAGCTAAAGGTTCAAAGTCTTATCATGGTTGGAATTTTGAGTTTCAAGGCAAAGAGATAGCGGAATGCTAATTAGAATCGTCTAATTTTGTAAACAGGTGAAATTTAGAACATTTCCAGGTGAGAAATTATTTTTCAAAATTTAATCAAAGAGTTGAGAAATTTAAAAGAGAAAATTTCAAGATTATAGATTTTTTAGTTATTTAAATTTAAATAAATTAAACTAATATAATAAAATACAAAACAATCCAATGACGGAGTCTCTTCATGAGAACGAGCGGGTTTCATAAATACTCTTAAGGTGAGAAAATTATTTAAGTGTTCAATCAGAGTGTTGAAGGATACTTAAATAAATTTTCAATAATTAAATATTTAAATAAAATTAAACAAATTTTAAAATAAATAAGAACAAAAAGATATTTGGATTAAGGCTATTTTCTAGAATAATTCATTATTAAGATTGTACAATCTTAAGATAGGCGTCGTGAGGGTACTAATCCTTCCTCACACATAACCATACTCCTGAACCAATGACTTTGACGCTTAAATCAATCCTTATCCATATTTTTGAAATAGTAACCAATCAAACCAAAGCTAGAATGATTGGTGGTGACTTCATTAATTTACGTTTGACAGTTAGGCAACACTAATGACTTATTTTTACCTGATTCTTCCATTGTTTTTTTGTGGTCATTGCCTCTCGATAGGAAGATGAAAGATTAGAATTTTCCTAAAAAAACCTTTCTATCCAAGAAGATTTGTTATCAATCTGCTAATGCAAAAGGCGACTTTAACTTAACATGCAAATGCAGCTTAAATTTCTAACTACTATTACAAAAATAGAAGAATATAAGCAAAGGCTCTACCTCTACAAGAAGTCTCTTCAATACTACAGCCATATCATGTAGTTGTTTACCAAGTTTTTCTTTATCTTCTTGTGAAATAGAAAAAAAAGATGGCCTTAATGAAGTATAAACCTCTTTAAAGATATATCCATTACATTAAATGAATGATGAAAACAACCAAGTTTCAGTTAGAAGCTGATCAGCAGTAGACAAACAAGAACGAAAATAAGGAGGCAGGGTCTAAGAGGTAGCAATTTTCAAACCATGGAAACATCAAAAAATTTCTTCTCCCATTTAGGTGGAAGGGGAGTGCATAATCTACGTCGTATGCACATAAGCTATGATTACACAAAGTGCTACAAAATGCAAGCCAAATAGCCAAAGTAATTTATCATGGAAATGAAGGCAGTAAAGTATTTCCTAGACAGGTTGATAACTTAAATACATTTTCTTACTAATGAAATTTCCTTGTAGGTCGCTTTTTTAGAGACTAGTTCTGCATTGCCATCATTCATCAACGCCATAAACGCTGCGGGGGCATTCGTTAATCTGAATGGCATAACCAAAAACTCGTAGTAGTCATAACGGGTATGAAATGCTGTCTTGGGTACATCTCCACTCCGTATCTTCAACTGGTGGTACCCAGATCACAGATCTATCTTAGAAAAGATATGTGCTCCCCAAAGCTGATCCAACAAATCATCAATGCGTGGAAGGGGGTACTTGTTCTTAATGGTGACCTTATAACCGATAATCTATACACAGTCGGAGGCTTCCATCCTTCTTCCTTACAAACAAAATCAGAGCTCCCCAAGGTGAGACGCTCGGTCTAATAAAGCCCTTCTCTAGCAACTCTTGCAATTGCTTCTTTAGTTCTTCCAACTCTATCGGAGCCATTTTATACGGGGGCTTAGATATCGACTCTGTATCAGGTACTAACTCTATGCAAAATTCCATTTCCCTATCAGGTGGTAGTCTTAGTAATTCGTCCGGAAAGATATCAGGAAAATCCGTAATTACGGGAATGCCTCTCAATTCTGGGTGTGCCTTATCAATGTCAACCACGTAGGCAATAAACCCTTCACAAAATCATTTTCACCGTTAGCAACACAAGTCACACATTAACATTCATAAATAACAAATAAATTCATCTCTCGAATATGATGATTAAAATTATACTCTTTCATTTACAATAAACATGTTCTTTTATTTATTTTCAACAAAGCTCTCTCTTACACCTCTTCAATCTTGGGTCTCTTCTCGTAAAATCTATGGCCTCCTCTCTTGATCACTCTATCCAACTCTGATCTCTTCCGGTCTATATCTCTCCTGACACTAACCTTTCTAAGCTCAAAGGCATTCCTCTCAAAATCCTACTCACACAACTGTGCCTTATGCACTGCCTCCTCGTAAGTATGAATGTCAAAAAGAGCTAACTTAGTTCGAATGGCTAATCTTAATCCATCCATAAACTTTTAGACCTTTCGAGTCTCACTGCTCATCGTATCCGGGTCATATTTTGTGAGATCTGAGGATTTCAGACATATTTTAATTATGTAATATGAACTTGAAGTATAATTTATTGAGCTAAGTGAATTGGGGAATGATAATTGGAGATTTATATGTTAAGTGTTTAAAATAAGTATGAAGTTATGAGGACAGATCGATCTGGGAGAAGGAGAGATCGATCTGGTGAGTTAAAATGACAAGGAAGGAGGAATTTAAGGAGCAGATCGATCTCCAATGGAAGAGGATTGATCTCCTTATGATTCTGTTTGAGAGAAGATCGATCTCATGAGGAAGAGATCGATCTCCAAATGTTTCTGTTTGGGAGAAGATCGATCTCCCCAAGACGCAGATCGATCTCATAAAGCCATAAAGAGATCGATCTCACCCCTCGAAAAATTGATCTCCTAGGCATAAATTACCCCAAATCATCCCCAAATTCAAATGCAGACCGATCTCATCAAGAGCCAGATCGATCTCATACCCTCAGTCTATATAAGGAATCCCTGCTTTCTCCTGTAATTTCACTTTCTCTCTCTTCCAACCCCCATTTTCACCGAGCCCTAGCTTTCTCACTCATCCAAAGCACTCATTTCCATCCAAATCAGAAGTTGTGGCAAGAAGGAAAGTTGTTCCTCACCTAAGGGAGAACAACATACTTGAAAATCGAAAGACGGATCGAATTGAGGTAAGAGATAAGCTCTCCACAAGTTTTGGGTAATTTCTAAACTTCGATCCTTATATTTGAGATGATTTTGGTGATGATAGTTGTTGGCATTGTGTTGAAATAGCTTAAAAATGATTAGGGGTTGATGAAATTACAATGTAGTTGGAGTGATGATGATATTTAGCAACTTTGGTAAATTTAGGAATTTTGAGCTATAAATAGAGATTTAGACAATGTGGTTTATTAGCATAGATATTGTGGCATAGGAAATATAGAATGTTGAGGTGTTGGGAGCGAGATTGTGGTTTGTGATGGAGTTATGAGAACTGAGAAATTTGCGGAGTTATGAGCAATTATGCTCAATTTTGAGAATTGAGGTTAATGTGATAATGAGTATTGATGTTTTAACATCGTTTGGACAGCTCGGGAGTTCCAGAGTGGAATGTGAGGCTAGTCCGTGATACAGGGGAAACGATTGCACTATACGAGGTGCAAAGAGGTAAGGGAAAACTAAACCATTTGTGTATGTGTTTTGATGAATCGTTGTAGCATGAACCATGATTTGAGAATACAAGCATGTTTGGTTTTGTGTTGTGATATAATTGCACACGGTTTTTATAGCCGGTTGGAGCCCATTATTTTATGAGTTTATAAGCTGAGTGTGAAATTGCTTTATAAACCTTTGAGTTTACGTGAAAAGTAAATTGGGCTCTACGTTAAGGCGATATTGAGATTTGAGAAAATGTGTTCGTGTTTTACCGGTTGGAACTCGATTTTAATATGTTTTGTGTTGAGTACACAAATGTTTTAAATGAGTTTTACGAGAGAAAACCATTATGAGTTCTACATGAAGGCATAACATTTTATAAGATAATGGCTAATGATTGAGACTTAGGCGTGTCATGTTGAATACACATCGGGCCTTGCTCTGGTAGCACGTAAGATCGATATAGTAGGACGCCTGGGAACCGATCCAGGGACTATAGGCCTTGTTCTGGTAACATGTAAGTCCGATTATTCCTCCGCTTTGGTAGTGTTGGGAGGCCTTTCTCTGGTAGCATGTAAGTCTGATATTTCTCCGTTTTGGTAACGAGAGATGCCTCCGTTTTGGTAACGTGAGATGACCCCCGTTCTGGTAACGCTGGGTGGCCTTGCTTTGGTAGCATGTAAGACCGAGAGAGTGGGTCGCTTGGGAACCGACCCAGGGACCACGTGATAGTGTGCATGAGGCAAGGCATTGCTCTGGTAGCATGTAAGGTCGGGCCTTGTTCTGGTAACATATAAGTCCAATATACCATGCATACGACCATATTGTCGACGTTCCCTCTATGCGAGGATGCTTGGGATGCGCACCCAGAGGAGATTACATATTTGATGTGCCATGACAAGTTTTAATTGAGTTTTACTGCCTAGTCTCATTTTACACATGAGTTGTGTTTTGTGACCTTGTCACGTGCTATTTACTGAGGTGATTTTTATCACGTATTTTGAGAATCGCCATTATCGCATATATTTACACATGCTTGTGAGTGCTCGATATTGAGCCTTTTTACCTTCATGTTTTCACATGATTTATGAGTTATGAGATGATGTTTTGAGAATCTTTCATGCTACGATTTCAAATGAGCTTCATAAACAAATCCATATTTGTGATGTGTGATATGGTTTATATAACTGAGTTCCCTTACCCCCTTACTGAGCGATTTGGAAGCTCACCCTGTTTTCTCTCCCCCCCCAGATCGCTTCAAGTGAAGTGAGTTCTCTGCGACGTACGGGATAGAGGCTAGTGGAAGACTTGAGCTCCAGGCCGTATTTTGTGTACTGAGGTAGATATTTAATATTCATGTACCCAGACTAGAGTTATATTTACAGACACTTATTGTACAGTGATGTACGGGATGTATTAGGATTAATTAACTTAGAATTGAGTAATTTATATAATACAATATATACTATATTATGATAAGATCCTGAGGCATGATAATTATGATGATGTATGACACTGCACAGGAATGCACCCTTAATTGTGAATTAGTGAGTAAAAAGTTTTAAATTAGCCCTATTTTTCGCGCTTCCAGGGCGTCACATATCTCCCCAATGACATGAATCTCGATTCGTACTCGTCCGCCAAACGATTCCCCTAAACCAAATTAATGAACTTCATCCGTAATTTTCTTTGTGCGGTGGTCAAAATATATTGCCTCCTAAAGGCCTCCAAGAATATCTCTCATGTGATCTCGGATGCCGGGCTCTCAAAATAGCTTCGGTGGATCTCCACCAGTGTTCTACCTCGCCCTTTAGCATAAATACAAGAAAGGCTGCTTTCTTAGCTGATGTACATCTGAAGAATCTGTACAACTTCTCCATCTCATAGACCCAATCCTCAGTAATCACCGAGTCTTTCACCCCTCTGAACACTGGAGGTTTCAACTCTTGGAACTGTCATAATCTCCCCAACTCACAGTCATATCATAGGTCACTCTCGCTCGGTTGTGGAGCAATGGGAGAAGTTGTGTCCTGAACTGGGGGTGTAGCTATAACTGTCTCTGCAGTATGAGGTCTCTCCGCCTCTGTAGTTGTTTGTCTAGTAGTAGTAGGCTGCACTGCGGGACCTCATCTATCATTGGCACTCAATGCTTATGTGATTATCTCCACGAGACTCTCAATACTCTGCTCTATCGTAGCAAAGCGTGCCTCTGTATTCCCTAATCTCTCAACAGGGTCCTGTGGAGCCTGGTCAGTCTATGGCTCCACACAGCTCTCAGGCCTACCTCTACGGCCTCTAGCACATGCACCTGCCCCTCTACCTTGGCATGTAACAAGCATAGTGCCTAACTTCCTGTATCCATAACCATTATTAGTCTCAATCCATCTCGGTATACACAATTATATCTAAGCAAAAGTACAGTAATATGGGGATGTAATTTTCTTACGTGTTATTACTGACTCACATCAGGTCAACTCAGCTCTGATACCAATCTCTGTCACGACCATTTTTTATCCAATTCGTCTAAAAATAACTACAAATTGTTTGCATTTTTCATTTCCTTTACCTGGTCGTGAACAACCCTCACCAATAATAGTTGGGTAGTGAGTCAATAATAATCATCATTTCTCGTTCATTTCCCATTAATCAAAAACAATGTTATACATTGAAGTTAAGTCATAAACTTATACATTGCATGTTTTCTAACATTTACATTCCCCATATCACGATTCAAATGACTACTGTGCCTTTACATGTTTAGATACAAAAAGAATCCCTGTGTGTATACCTCTTTGCGATGGAATGCAGCGGATGTCCAAAATGTAATGCCTCAGTCCTTCACAAGGCTACTGTGTACGCTCTGTAGATGGGGGAAATAGAGGGATGAGCAACCACACGCTCAGTACAGCAATAATGCAAGCATGGTAGATAACTACCCTATCTACATGTTGATAATATTATGGTATAAATCATTTAGAGTCGGAGCATGAGGAAATAAAACTATGCCGCATGTATATACATATATCATGTGCGGAAAAACATGGAATAGGCATGTAAAACATGGTAAAATCATCATGTAAAACCTCTCATGCTCATAGTTATTACAACTCATCATGAAAAAAGGAAATTCAATAAGAAATATCCTTTAAGATTTATCACTTTCTCAAAATACATAAATCTCATCACAATTAGAATATTATTTCTTTAAAAAAATCCCACAAGGCTCAACCCCTCCCTCGGGTCTACCCTGGATAAACACAATCACACTCAGTGTATAAAACCATGTGGTACTATGTAATATTATGTGAGACAAGTGGTCATTATATCTCAAAGACTATGTTGGCCAACTATGTCATAATCATCCCAGACCACACGGATCCCGGTGTGCGGGGCATAATGCTGGAACAAAGGTGGGTTAGTTCTTCGCCAAACTTTTCAAATCATCATCACAACCACGCAGTGCAGCGTACGCCATGTGATATACACGGTACAACATACTCCGCAGACCCATATCATGGTTTGGGGTGCCAGCTGTAGGTCTTATCTACCACAAATCATATGTAACCTATGCAGTCTCAAGTGCACGTGGAGCTTTTTGTTTCCGTGTAAGAGAGCCTCCTTACCAACAGAGCCTCCCCACCCCAACGGGCTTAAGGATGTTGGCTTAAGGATCCTACCGTAAGAGAGCATCCCCACCAAACAGAACCTCCCCACCTCGTCAGGCTTAAGGATGTAGGGCTTGAGTATGTTACCATCTCCACGGCATCATACATATCACAGTGTGAAAACCTGTGCAAGCTAAGTTCTAGCATGATTCATGCATCATCAATAAATCTCCTCGTACAAGAAACACTCTAGTACGGCTTTATGCATAAAATCATGAAGAAATCACATACGAGCATAGCTCTAGTACGGTTATATGCATAAAAAGGTCAATCGAAATCCACGTATGAGCAGAAGCTCCAGTACGGTTTATAAAACATCTTCGTAATTCAAGTCAAGGTGCAATCTAAGCTCCAGCACGTTTCATACATGTGAGAACACCAAATCCAATGCGAGCAATGCTCTAGCATGATTTAACTCACATAAACACGATAGGTGGCTCCATTTCAATAAAACATTCTCAAAACAATGGTTAGCACCTCATTGTGCCTTTTCACAAAATCAAAAAATCACTAGCCAGCCTATCCATCATTTTGCTTAAACCAAAGCAATGTGTTTTCATGAAAGCATCAAAACATGTGATTTATGCAATTTTTAGTCTTACTATTCCCTTTTTATAAAATCCACTTCGAAACCAAATCATATACCAAAAACACTTATAGTCATTCACACATACCATCAATCACTTTCTTAAATAGCTATGTATTTTACAAAGCCCTATATTCACCTACAAAATATGAGCAGCTATCTCTATACACTCACAGAATTCTCTTACCTGGAATCGCGTCGCATGATTCCACTTCCTTAAAGCTGCTTGATTGCGCGATTAGATTCTCCTCCAACGAATCCTCCGGGACTGCATAAGATTACGTTTCAAGTCAATTTAATTCAGTATAACATGACCCTTACGTTCACTATAGTCGACTTGCCCTATACTTTCCATTAACGCCTATAAGGCTTCATTGATTACTCTACTCATATCTCAAGAGTCTATTGGATTCTTTTAGATCCATTGATTCTTACTAAATCAATATTTAATGCTCATAGTATCTTTAATTCATCATTTACTTCACTATGGCATTTTGTCATACACCTCATATACTCATTTTCATAATTGATTATCCTCACAATGTAGATTCATTCCATCATCTTAAAACCATGCATATTTCATTACTAACATCCTAGCATAATCCATTTATCATCAACTCAACTATATCACATTTTCTCACACTAGACTCATTCTAGGTTATAATTGTTCCATTGCTTTCTAAGTAGTTTCTATCATTATTATACACACCAATCAACTCCAAAATCAATAACTAAACAAATGTACTTGGGTTGGTGCATTAGAAACTCACCTAGCTTGATTTCCTTCTTACTCCAAATGACAACACTCCTTGCTCCTTCAATCCAACCAATGGGGTATTGATTCCAAACTATGTTGTTCTTCTCTTTGGGATGAATAACTTTGCTCTAATGGTCTTTCCTCAAATCTTAATGAAAATGGGGTGATTTTAGAGTGAGAAAACTAGGTTTTAGATTGAAAATGGAAGGATAGCTTGTTTCCCGTGAAATGCATATCCAACTACTCCCTATTTATAGAATTGGCTTGGTGAGATCGATCTGCATAGGGTGGAGATCGATCTGGTCCCCTTGAATTCCTTAGTTTCATGACATTTTGAAGGCATGAGATCGATCTGGTTGTTGCATGAGATCGATCTACTTCAATGAAATGAGATCGATCTGCTCAATGGAACAGGATCTATTTGTCTCAGGCAGAGAGCTAAGGATATCGATCTGGCCTTAAGGAGAGATCGATTTTCTCTAGCCCGAGAGTTAAGGAGATCGATCTGCTTCAGTGAGGGATCGATCTCCCTCTTCCAACATGCTTGAGATTGTGTTTTTCAGGCCTTGAGATCGATCTCTCCTTGCAAGGGATCGATCTGTGTCAGACCCAGATTTTTGTAGCTTATTTCCTTATGATTCCTATGTGTATGAACACTATGTAATTATGGTTGAATCATAAGAAGAGTATTTACTAGATTTAAAGTGTTAGTGAAATGAATTAACACCAAAAGCTACATAAAATGCCTAATGTGGACGATGGGTATCACAGGCTAAACCGAGTCATTCTAAATCATTCTGACTGAAAATAAAACTTAAAATAAGAGAGCGTAGAGAACTCATGAAGGAAAGTCAGCTTGATTTAGACCCGAACATACAAAAACGAGAGTAAAAGCTAAAAAGAGTAAAATGGACCTTTTTGGCGAGAAAAGGAGTTTCGGGTAAAATTATCCACCGGGAGCAGTTGGAATATAAAGACGAGAGTGTAAGACATAATATATGACACTTTCGAAATTTGGAGAAAAAGTCAACTTAGTCAATGGTTAAGGAAAAAGTCAACTATAGTTAAGAAAGTGGACTTTTGCCATAGTTGACTAATCATGGTTAAAAAAATTAACCTAAGTGTGGAGAAAGATTTGGGTAAAAATATTCTTGGCTAGAATACAAGATAATCATCCCCGGAAGTAAGGAAAATTTATTCGGGAGGATTCCGAAATAAATTTAATGGTTAAAAACGTAATGGGCCTAAGGTGAAAATTTTAAAGCCCATTAAGGTATACTAAACGTATATCGAAATTTTTAGGTCCTTTAAACCGAATTGTTGGACCAATTGATCAGCCAAATTTTGAGACAATAAAGGCCCGAGACATAGTAAAAATTTCAGCCCGAAAGCCCATTAGGAAAGCCCAAACCGAGAAGCCCAAATGGAAAAGCCCATGAGATAAATATCTAACCATAGTTAAAGTTAACTATGACTCATAAGGTGACTCATAAGGTGACTCATGGTTCAGATTTGGAAAGTCAAGCATAATGGCTGAAAAGTAAGGCTTAATGGCTAAGTAAGTGGCTTATAAATGCAGCCACACCATTGTCATCTTCACCACACCAATTCCGGCTAGAGAAGAAACCATTGAAACCATAACCATCCAAGCTTTCTCTCACTAGAAATCACTAGGAATTAGACATATTTGGAACTTGCATTCTTCATGGAAGTTGTTCCAAATTGAAAGGAGATTGACATATGTTGGAATTGGCTATCAAGGAGCCATAGAGTGCAAACCGAGAGCCTCCAAAGTTTCGGCCAAAGGGTGAACACAACAATTGGTATAATTTCTAATTTCCAATTTCATATATGTTAATGTATGAATGATTTTAAGTATGTTGATGTATGTTTTAAGCATTGAAACATATTAAATCACCATGAAGAGGGTTAGGCCGAGAGTGATCAATGGGATATTGAAAAATGTCAATTTGATTTTAAGACATAAATGGATTAGTACACATGTATTAATGTTAATGGTATAATTAGAATTAATCAAATTGATTAATTAATACATGTAAATTGTTGGCAATCAAGGTGTTTGATAAAATTCCTAAATGAACAATATGATGATTGGTAATGTTGCCTACCAAGTGTTTGTGAAAATACCTAAGTGAAAATGGCTAGGAAATAGGCATGTATGGCATGCCATGGTGGAAAACCGAGAATGGCTAGCTCTCGACCATGGCATGTGGTCGAGGGCCCAATGGGCCAAGCCCAATATTTTTAAGACCAATAAGGTGTAATGGGCCTAAGACAAGCCCAATAAGAGTTGGTGGGCCCCATAAGCCCAATAGGCCCAACAAAAATGAATAGTAAAATGAAAATGGACTTAAGGCCTAGTTAGGCCCATTAAGGATTTTAAGGCCCATTAAGGGAAATTAAACTGTATTAATGGTAATATAGTAAGAAAATTTTAATTAACCTGAGGAACGGTTATTTACAGCTCTGGAGTTTACATCGAGAGCTGATCGGACTGCGAGAATTAGCAGCACCGAGGAAGTGAGGTCACGTGACGTGATCCGAGGTAAGGGATTTTTACAAGTAATTAGAGATACCTGCACGTATTTTCAACTGCTTCTGCATTCACTTAAAAACTCTGACGGTCAGAGAAAGTGAATAATAATTATTGCGACCCGATAGTGGCAAATTACGATTTTACCCCTAGTTAGTCAAAAAGTCAACTTTTGTGAGAAGTTACAAAAAGCATGGAAAATACTATTGTGAGTGTTTAATTGCTATTAGCATGAAAATAAATAGATGGGCTAATGATTTTAAGGTTGATATGACATAAGCACACTTTTAAGTGCTGATTTTAATGTTTTATAAACAATCCCTTTTAAATAGCCATCTATCATATTTTGTGCGAATGAATCGTGCTAGAGCATATCTCGCACTGGGATTCATATGTTTTCCACATAATATTAGTGCTGGATTTTGATACGCACTAGATTTTCATGACATGCATGATAGAGTACTGGAGTTCTCACTCGTACTCAGCTTTGAATGATATATGCATGACAGAGTGCTAGAGCGTTGCTCGTACTCGATTCTTCATGGTTTATACATGACGTAGTACTGGGAGCTATTGCTCGTACTTGATTTTGATATTGTGCATAGCATAGTACTGGGAGCTATTGCTCGTACTTGATTTAATACATAAACTATGCATTGACCTAGTTGCTAGAGATTGCTCGCACTAGAGTTGAGTTTTGTGATGGAAACAGTGTTTGAGCGGAGTGACGACTGTGAGTCGCACTCAAGACGCACACTGTATGTGATATGTAATACATGTTAAAACCCATGCCTGAGTCCTTGTGTGACTGTGTGTCATAGCTAGAGAGGATATCCGCATGAGGTTGATATAGACGTGGTATACTTATTTCCATAGTTTCGAGGGCTAAGTCCTATGGGAGGCACCCTGGCTGTGAGGGTCCACGGGTGTACTTTGTACCTTGTTTGGGACACGAGGTGTATGCTGTACCGTGTGTTACGTAGCTGGCGGTTGACATTGGACTGACCATCCTTCCGTTACAGCAGTGATTGTCGCACACCGAGTACTGTGTTGCATGGGATCACTTTTCGGATATGATCATAATCCAGGATACTATTTGCATTTACCACAGAGTCTCACATGATATGTCACATTGATTGACTGATTTAAACTGCGGACAGACCTGAGGGATGGGTCGGACTCCGATTTGAGTTGTGAATCATTTGATGCCATATTTATTGTGATTTAAATATACATGGCATGATTTACATAAAGGCATGATTTATATACAATGCATTGTTTTGCACCACATGCCTACATTTGAGAAATAAAGCATGATTTCTATACATGGGATTTATTCTGTACAAGTATATATATTATATTTCAAGACATGCTTTTTAAAGTGAGTTAAGGAAATAAATGTTTTCAAGGCATAGCACTATTTTGAGTAGATAGTGTGGATATCTACTTGCTTGCCTGATTTCCTTACTGAGCGCGTTATGCTCACCCCCCTTTTCTTTACATCTCTCTACAGAGCGTCAGTAGAGCGAGAGTTATCGTGGGAGAGTATCCCAGAGTCCACTGCTAGTTCCTATCGATTCATCAGGTATACTTATTATGTACAGTCATGTATCTAAACATAGAAACAGCACAGTGATGTATACGTTATATATTATGGAGAATGTAATGGTATTAGATTTTATAAAATCTTACATGTATAATAAAAGCAGCTACAGTCAGAATTAATATATTGACATGTATGTATGAGAATGGATATTATGGTAAGTGAAGACTCTGACATCGAATCACAGCCCAACCATTGAAGAGGAGAAAGGTATGTTAAAATGCGAAAAATTTATTGTGGTTTTTGGTTAAAGTCAAGGATTGAAACTGGGGTCCTGACTGGATGGTATCAGAGCCGAAGTTGGTCTGATGTGAGTCGGTATTAGAAAATAGGAAAGTGTACATCCCCATAGTACTGTGCTGTGTTTAGATATAACTATGTATACCAGATAGGAAATGGACTGATTCACTATTATGAATGCAGGAACTTTACCGATATGGCAAATACGCGTAGTGGTAGAGTTACTAGAGGTAGGGCTCGAGGCCGGGGAGATAGACCCGGGGGACGAGCCGCTGCCAGACCATTACCTACGCACGAGACTGCAGGTGCTACTGAGGCACCCGATTGTGCTGAGACGCGCTTCACGAGATTAGAGCGTGGTCTCGAGACTATTATAGAGATACTGGCACAGACAATGCCAGGTAGGCAGAGACAGGAGGCAGGAGCTACTACAGGAGAGGCAGTTGCCCCTGATACACCTACGCAGACAGCTGATGCACAGAGGACAGTAGATACTCCTACACCCCCACCGGTTTCGGGTGGAAGTGGATTAGGATATGGATGTGACCTGCATCGGTTGAGGGAGTTCCAGAAGTTTAGACCTCCATCATTTAGTGGGGTCAAGAACCCCGTGGCTGCCGAGGAGTGGTTAGCAGAGCTGGAAAAGCTCTATGGATTCTTCGAGTGCACGACCTCGGAGATGGTCGCGTTTGCTGCGTTCCTACTGAAGGGAGCTGTAGAGCATTGGTGGAAGTCCACCCGACCTATATTGAGATCTCGACACACGGATATCAGTTGGGATATATTTCGGGAGGCCTTCAGGAGGCAGTTTATTCCCGACACTGCACAGCGAAAGTTACAGGCAGAGTTTTTGAGACTCAACCAGGGGAGTTTATCTGTGGACGAGTATGAGACTCGATTCCTATCCCTAGGAAGATATGACCCGGATACCATGTATAGTGAGACCAGGAAGGTCCACAGATTTATCGACGGGTTGAGACCAGTGCTGCGGTCTAAGTTGGTTCCGCTGGACATAGTGACTTATGAGGAGGCAGTGCACAGGGCACAACTATGTGAGCAGGACTACGAGAGGAATGCTTTCGAGTTTGGGAAGTTTAGCCGTAGCCTAGACTTGCAGAAGAAGAGACCCGCTAGAGATTTTAGTTATTGAGGGGGAAAGAGATCCTTCGATAAGAGATCACGGATAGAGGGGACACGAGATAGATATGCTAGACCTCCTTCTTATCCGACTGCAGCCCCAGCGAAGGGCATTGTCATAGGAGGACCGCGACCTGCTGCAGATCAGTGTAGAAGATGCGGCAGATCACATGGAGATAGACCGTGTCCACAGGGTGCTATGGTATGTTTTCGATGTGGGAAACAGGGGCACATGGCTAGAGAGTGCCCAGCGTCGTATGTAACTGCACCACAGAGGGGCATGGAGTATGATAGAACCCCAGCTGGTACGTCTGCTCAGAGAGGTAGAGCGACGGCAGAGAAGAAGGGGAAACAAGTGATGGGTCAAGGGCGAGTACATGCTTTGGACCAGGGAACAGCTGATGCTTCATCAGATGTGATTCGAGGTAACATCCTGATTTATGATATTGAAGCATATGTTTTAATTGATCCCGGTGCCACGCATTCTTTTGTATCGCCTTCATTTACATGTAAATTACAAGACATGTAGAGCGTACACGTTTATGTATGAAGATGTTAATCAGTACGCCTATGAATAATAGTCAAGTTGTAGAATATGTATATAATGACTGCAAGTTGAGAGTAGGGGATAAGGAGATGACAGCCAATCTAATATTACTAAGTATGAGTGACTTTGATATAATATTAGGAATGGATTGGCTATCTGCAAACCATGTTGTTTTAGATTGTTACGCTAAGACAGTTATGTTTCCTAACCCTACAAGATATGTTGTAAAGTTTAATAAAGATAAATGAAAGGAATAGATATGATTATTACATGATTTCTGATTTAGAAAACCTTCAACATATCAAGGTTTCATTGCGTACGTGGTAGATATGGATAAGGCACATCCGAAGTTGACAGATATCACTGTGGTCAGTGAGTACCCAGATGTTTTCCCGGATGAATTGCCAGGGTTACCACCAGACAAAGAGATGGAGTTCTGTATAGATCTGGTACCTGGTACGGAGCCTATTTTGAGACCACCATATCGCATGGCCTTAGTTGAGCTGGAGGAGCTCAAGAGACAGTTGCAGGAGCTATTGGATAGGGGTTTTGTTCGACCGAGTGTTTCACCTTGGGGAGCACCGATTCTGTTTGTGAGGAAGAAGGATGGGAGCCTCCGATTGTGTATAGACTACCGATTGTTGAATAAGGCCACCATCAAGAATAGATACCCCCTTCCATGCATTGACGACTTGCTAGATCAGCTACAGGGAGCACAGGTCTTTTCCAAGATTGACCTAAGGTCTGGGTATCATCAACTGAAGGTTCGGAGTGGAGATGTACCCAAGACAGCATTTCGTACCTGATATGGCCATTATGAGTTCTTGGTCATGCCATTCGGATTGACGAATGCTCCAGCTGCTTTTATGGCTTTGATGAACGATGTGTTCAAGCCATACTTGGACCAGTTTGTTATCGTCTTCATCGATGACATATTGGTGCATTCGAGATCCAAGGAGGAGCATGAGGAGCACCTCAGGATCGTGCTGCAGACGTTACGGGAGCATGAGTTATATGATAAGCTCAGCAAGTGTGACTTTTGGTTGTCACAGATCTCGTTTTTGAGACATGTCGTATCAAGAGATGGTGTATCAGTTGATCCATCTAAGATAGAGGCAGTAGTTCAATGGGAACAGCCGAGGACAGTCACCGAGATCAGGAGTTTTCTGGGTTTAGCTGGATACTATCGGAGATTCGTTGAGGGATTTTTGAAGTTGACTGCTCCGTTGACACGTCTTACTCGAAAGAGTATACCGTTCGTATGGAACGAGGATTGTGAGAAGAGTTTTGAGGAGTTGAAGCGTCAATTGACCACCGCTCCAATTCTCACTATCCCTACCAGCTCAGGAGGATTTACAGTGTATACCGATGCTTCACATCAGGGACTGGGCTGTGTATTGATGCAGGACGGGAAGGTAGTTGCTTATGGATCCAGACAGCTGAAGGATCATGAGAAGAACTATCCGACCCATGATTTGGAACTAGCAGCAGTAGTGTTTGCGTTGAAGGTATGGCGCCACTACTTGTATGGCGAGAAGTTCCAGATATTTACCGATCACAAGAGCCTCAAGTACCTGTTCTCACAGAAGGAGCTGAACATGAGACAGAGAAGATGGCTAGAGCTTCTGAAGGACTACGATTATGAGATACTTTATCATCTGGGTAAGGCTAACGTTGTAGCCGATGCCTTGAGCAGGAAGAGCCTGGGGATGGTATCGTACATGATGGTTAGGGAGCATGATTTGCTAGAGCAGTTTGCCAGCCTCAGTTTGGGAGTCGTGCCTTCTGACATGGATATAGGCTATGTGATAGCTAGTCTACGCTTGGAGCCGGACCTGTTGGACAGGATCAGAGTGGCTCAACAGACAGATACATTTTATATGGATGTGAGTAGTCAAATGCAGAAGGGCACCGTGACTAATTATGAGTTGAGTTCGGATGGACTACTGAGATTTAGAGGTAGATTGTGTGTTCCCGAGGATCCAGGACTCAGGAGATTAATATTGGCGGAAGCTCATTCGTCGAGGTATACGTTGCATCCGGGGAGTAACAAGATGTATCAGAACCTCCGGAAGGTATACTGGTGGTCGGGTATGAAGAGAGATGTAGCAGACTTCGTGGCAAAGTGTCTCGTATGTCAGCAGGTGAAGGTAGAGCATCAGAAACCTGCAGGATTATTGCAGCCTCTACCTATACCGACATGGAAATGGGAGCATATCACCATAGATTTCGTGATGGGTTTACCAAGGACCCGCAGGAATCACGATGCTATATGGGTGATCGTTGATAGACTGACGAAGTCAGTCCACTTCCTAGCTATGAGAGCTACCGATACTCTGAGTTCATTAGCATAACTGTACGTACGCGAGGTAGTGAGGTTACACGGTGTACCAGTGAGCATAGTCTCTGATAGGGATTCCCGCTTCACATCCCACTTTTGGGGACATTTTCAGGAAGCCATGGGAACCCAGTTGAGGTTGAGCACCGCTTTCCATCCTCAGAAAGATGGTCAGTCAGAGAGGACTATACAGACTCTGGAGGACATGTTGAGAGCATGTGTACTAGACTATCGAGGCTCCTGGGATGACCACCTGCCACTAGTCGAGTTCGCCTACAACAACAGTCATCATTCGAGTATCGGGATGGCACCGTATGAGGCTTTGTATGGCCGTAGATGTCGTTCCCCTATTGGATGGGAAGAAGTGGGTGACCGTAAGATTTTTGCTCCTGACTTAGTTACGCAAGCATCTGAGGACGTCCGCTTGATAGTAGAGAGACTGAGGACAGCTCAGAGTAGACAAAAGAGTTACGCTGACAGGAAACGTAGGCCACTAGAGTTTGCAGTTGGTGAATCCGTGTTTTTGAGAGTTTCTCCTTCCAAGGGCATAGCGAGATTTGGGAAGAGAGGGAAACTAAATCCTCGCTACATTGGACCCTTTGAGATACTTGATCGAGTGGGAAATAAAGCGTATAGGTTGGCATTGCCACAGGACTTATCAGGTGTCCACAACGTCTTCCACATATCGATGCTTCGGAAGTATCACCCGGATCCGTCACATGTGATTAGTTACGAGCCTTTGGAGCTCTGAGAGGACATGTCATATGTTGAGAGACCGATTCGGATATTGGATAGGAAGGAGAAGGTATTGAGATCGAAGACCATCGGATTAGTGAAGATTCTCTGGCAGCATCATACTTCAGAGGAAGCTACTTGGGAGCTAGAGAGTCTGATGCGAGAGAAGTACCCTCACCTATTCGAGGACTGACTTGGTTCTAATTTGGAGGACCAAATTTTCTGAGTGGGGGAGGATTGTCAGACCCGAATTTTTGTAGCTTATTTCCTTATGATTCCTATGTGTATGAACACTATGTAATTATGGTTGAATCATAAGAAGAGTATTTACTAGATTTAAAGTGTTAGTGAAATGAATTAACACGCAAAAGCTACATAAAATGCCTAATGTGGACGATGGGTATCACAGGCTAAACCGAGTCATTCTAAATCATTCTGACTGAAAATAAGAACTTAAAATAAGAGAGCGTAGAGAACTCATGAAGGAAAGTCAGCTTGATTTAGACCCGAACATACAAAAACGAGAGTAAAAGCTAAAAAGAGTAAAATGGACCTTTTTGGCGAGAAAAGGAGTTTCGGGTAAAATTATCCACTGGGAGCGGTTGGAATATAAAGACGAGAGTGTAAGACATAATATATGACACTTTCAAAATTTGGAGAAAAAGTCAACTTAGTCAATGGTTAAGGAAAAAGTCAACTATAGTTAAGAAAGTGGACTTTTGCCATAGTTGACTAATCATGGATAAAAAAATTAACCTAAGTGTGGAGAAAAATTTGGGGAAAAATATTCTTGGCCAGAATACAAGATAATCATCCTCGGAAGTAAGGAAAATTTATTCGGGAGGATTCCGGAATAAATTTAATGGTTAAAAACGTAATGGGCCTAAGGTGAAAATTTTAAAGCCCATTAAGGTATACTAAACGTATATCGAAATTTTTAGGTCCTTTAGACCGAATTGTTGGACCAATTGATTGGCCAAATTTTGAGACAATAAAAGGCCCGAGACATAGTAAAAATTTCAGCCCGAAAGCCCATTAGGAAAGCCCAAATGTAGAAGCCCAAATGGAAAAGCCCATGAGATAAATATCTAACCATAGTTAAAGTTAACTATGACTCATAAGGTGACTCATGGTTCAGATTTGGAAAGTCAAGCATAATGGCTGAAAAGTAAGGCTTAATGGCTAAGTGGCTTATAAATGCAGCCACACCATTGTCATCTTCACCACACCAATTCCGGCTAGAGAAGAAACCATTGAAACCATAACCATCCAAGCTTTCTCTCACTAGAAATCACTAAGAATTAGACATATTTGGAACTTGCATTCTTCATGGAAGTTGTTCCAAATTGAAAGGAGATTGACATATGTTGGAATTGGCTATCAAGGAGCCATAGAGTGCAAATTGAGAGCCTCCAAAGTTTCAGCCAAAGGGTGAACACAACAATTGGTATAATTCCAATTTCATATATGTTAATGTATGAATGATTTTAAGTATGTTGATGTATGTTTTAAGCATTGAAACATATTAAATCACCATGAAGAGGGTTAGGCCGAGAGTGATCAATGGGATATTGAAATATGTCAATTTGATTTTAAGACATAAATGGATTAGTACACATGTATTAATGTTAATGGTATAATTAGAATTAATCAAATTGATTAATTAATACATGTAAATTGTTGGCAATCAAGGTGTTTGATAAAATGCCTAAATGAACAATATGATGATTGGTAATGTTGCCTACCAAGTGTTTGTGAAAATACCTAAGTGAAAATGGCTAGGAAATAGGCATGTATGGCATGCCATGGTGAAAAACCGAGAATGGCTAGCTCTCGACCATGGCATGTGGCCGAAAGGCCCAATGGGCCAAGCCCAATATTTTTAGGCCCAACAGGGTGTAATGGGCCTAAGACAAGCCCAATAAGAGTTGGTGGGCCCCATAAGCCCAATAGGCCCAACAAAAGTGAATAGTAAAATGACATGGACTTAAGGCCTAGTTAGGCCCATTAAGGATTTTAAGGCCCATTAAGGGAAATTAAACTGTATTAATGTGTAATACAGTAGGAAAATTTTAATTAACCTGAGGAACGGTTATTTACAGCTCAGAAGTTTGCATCGAGAGCTGATCGGACTGCGGGAATTAGCAGCACCGAGGAAGTGAGGTCACGTGACGTGATCCGAGGTAAGGGACTTTTGCAAGTAGTTAGAGATACCTGCACGTATTTTCAACTGCTTCTGCATTCACTTAAAAACTCTGACGGTCAGAGAAAGTGAATAATAATTATTGCAACCCGATAATGGCAAATTATGATTTTGCCCCTAGTTAGTTAAAAAGTCAACTTTTGTGAGAAGTTGCAAAAAGCATGGAAAATACTATTGTGAGTGTTTAATTGCTATTAGCATGAAAATAAATAGATGGGCTAATGATTTTAAGGTTGATATGATATAAGCACACTTTTAAGTGCTGATTTTAATGTTTTATAAACAATCCCTTTTAAATAGCCATCTATCATATTTTGTGAGAATGAATCGTGCTAGAGCATATCTCGCACTGGGATTCATATGTTTTCCACATAATATTAGTACTGGATTTTGATACGCACTAGATTTTCATGACATGCATGATAGAGTACTGGAGTTCTCACTCGTACTCAGCTTTGAATGATATATGCATGACAGAGTGCTAGAGCGTTGCTCGTACTCGATTCTTCATGGTTTATACATGACGTAGTACTGGGAGCTATTACTCGTACTTAATTTTGATATTGTGCATAGCATAGTACTGGGAGCTATTGCTCGTACTTGATTTAATACATAAACTATGCATTGACCTAGTTGCTAGAGATTGCTCGCACTAGAGTTGAGTTTTGTGATGTGAAACAGTGTTTGAGCAGAGTGACGACTGTGAGTCGCACTCAAGACGCACACTGTATGTGATATGTAATACATGTTAAAATCCATGCCTGAGTCCTTGTGTGACTGTGTGTCATAACTAGAGAGGATATCCGCATGAGGTTGATATAGACGTGGTATACTTATTTCCATAGTTTCGAGGGCTAAGTCCTATGAGAGGCACCCTAGCTGTGAGGGTCCACGGGTGTACTTTGTACCGTGTTTGGGACACGAGGTGTACGCTGTACCGTGTGTTACGTAGCTGGCGGTTGACATTAGACTGACCATCCTCCCGTTACAGCAGTGATTGCCGCACACCGAGTATTATGTTGCATGGGATCACTTTTCGGATATGATCATAATCCAGGATACTATTTGCATTTACCACAGAGTCTCACATGATATATCACATTGATTGACTGATTTAAACTGCGGACAGACCTGAGGGATGGGTCGGACTCCGATTTGAGTTGTGAATCATTTGATGCCATATTTATTGTGATTTAAATATACATGGCATGATTTACATAAAGGCATGATTAATATACAATGCATTGTTTTGCACTACATGCCTACATTTGAGAAATAAAGCATGATTTCTGTACATGGGATTTATTCTGTACAAGTATATATATTATATTTCAAGACATGCTTTTTAAAGTGAGTTAAGGAAATAAATGTTTTTATGGCATAGAACTATTTTGAGTAGATAGTGTGCATATCTACTTACTTGCCTGATTGCCTTACTGAGCGCGTTATGCTCACCCCCCTTTTCTTTACATCTCTCTACAGAGCATCAGTAGAGCGAGAGTTATCGTGGGAGAGTGTCCCAGAGTCCACTGCTAGTTCCTATCGATTCATCAGGTATACTTATTATGTACAGTCATGTATCTAAACATAGAAACAGCACAGTGATGTATACGTTATATATTATGGGGAATGTAATGGTATTAGATTTTATAAAATCTTACATGTATAATAAAAGCAGCTACAGTTAGAATTAATATATTGACATGTATGTATGAGAATGGATATTATGGTAAGTGAAGACTCTGACATCGAATCACAGCCCAACCATTGAAGAGGAAAAAGGTATGTTAAAATGCGAAAAATTTATTGTGGTTTTTGGTTAAAGTTAAGGATTGAAACTGGGGTCCTGACAATCTGGCCTTCATTTTACATCCTTTTTGCTGCAAATTCTCCATTTAAGCTCATACTAAATCACTTCCACATCCATTTATCATTCCATTCACACTTAGAACTCCAAAACCATTTATTTCTTATAGTTTACATGTAATGAAATCTTATTTGTACATCAAATTATCATATACATTACATAAAAATTTAAGGGTCTTACAATTATCATATATTACAAGATATTAGACGTATTGAGAAATGCCTCCCAATATTATTTCATAAAAGCTTATAGAAAATTTGTTATTAAGAACCATGGTGGTGACCCTAAAAAGGTTAGTTTTTTTTTTTCATTTTTTTCCTTTTACTTTTATGGATTGATTTGGTGTATTAGTCAATTGAGACTTTAATATTTTATTGAATCTTTTTTGTCGATTGGAGCAAATTCTGAACTGATATGTTAGCATATACTTTGATATTACTTTATTTCAAATTCAGTTGAATGTTACACATTTTGTTTTGTTAGATGAAATTCTTTACTTTATTCTGTGATACTAGGCAAAATGGTTTTATGGTTAATGATACAATAATATTGGTTGTATGTCAAGTTGTTTGATTGTCACATGCAAATATACTTTGTCAAAAATGGTTTTTTTTCCTCTTATTCCCATCATTTTTTCTGTATGATTTAATTTCACATTTAAATCATTTATGATATAACTCTTCATTTAAATACAAGCCTTTATTTTCGTTAAAATTTATGTTTGTTATGTAAAATTGTGTAAACATGCTTGAATTTGGCAACCTTGCGTATCAAATTACTGCAAAATAAGAGGGATTTGTAGATTAAACAATGTTTTGCAAGGTTCTAGATTGATTTGTAAGATATAAAAAGTTTTTATTTAATCATGATTACATGTTTAATCTGTAATTCGTGGCATTTTCAATCATTCTTAAAAGCTGATTCATAATAACTTATATCATGCATCTTCTTGAAGCTTTGGCTAAGGATTCTTTCTATTTAAGAAGTTAACTAGCCAAATTGGCTTTGTTAGAGTTGTACCATGTAATATTCTTCTTTTTAATATAATGTCTACACCTTTTTTTTTTTCATTCTCTGTAAACTATTCCGATGTATTTCATCCTTATTTGTAAATGAATAACTTTCTTTAATAATATACAAGTTAATTGTAATCTCAATCATGTAGCACGCAAAAAATGAGAGACTGAAAAATGATTATACTTCATTTAGGTTCTTAATGTTGTATTTGATTTCAGTGGCTAAAGATCTCCATCAAGATTATGAATTAGTACAATTGGTTGCCAACCATGGACTCGTAATATTGTATCATGGCAAATTTCAAAAAAAAAAGTAAAGAAAGTTAATAAACAACCATTTAATCCTTAGACAAAAATAAAATCAGTTTAGCATCTTTCTTCCTAATCCTTGCATAGAAAGCCAAACCATGATTCAACGTTAGTGCTTTGTTGAACCAATGCAAGCAATACATAGACTTGGTAAATTGGAATCCAATCGGACACATCAAACCAACTACATGTCTTCTAACTCATCTAAAATTAAAGCTCTTTGGAATCCTCAGCACAAACCACTAACCCTAAAACCAAACTTTAAACCATAAACTCTAACATTAGAATCAAACGACAAGCCCAAAACTCAAATAATAAAAGCAAACCCTAAACCATAAATCCCAAATCCAAAAATCAAACATTTAAATCTCAAACCATAAACCCAAACCCTAAAACCAATCTATAAACCACAATCCCTAAAACTAAACCTTAAACCCAAACCCTAAAAAATAAACACAAACACAAAACCTTCAAACCAAACCGGAAGACCTAAATTTAAACCTAAACACTAATACCAAACCATAAACCATTAACCATAAACTCTAAAACCAAACCCTAAACCTGAATTCCACATCGTAAACCTTAAAACCAAACCCTAAACCATAAATCCAATTTTAAGCTAAATATCCCAACGTTAAACCCAAAACCAAACCCTAAGCCCTAAATAAAAACTCTAAAATAAACTCTAAATCATAAACACTAAAACTAAACCTTAAACCCTAAATCCTAAACCTTAAAATAAAACCTTAAACCACAAACTTAAAACCCTAAACCCTATATCACAAACACTAAAACCAAACCTTAAAGCCTAAAACCAAACCTTAAACCTTAAATTATAAACTAAAATCCAAACCCTAAACCCTAACCTTAAATCTTAAACCTTGAAACCAAATCCTAAATCCCAAACCTAAACAACTAAATCCTAAACCAAAAACCAAGCACTAAACCCTAAATTCTAACTTTAAAACCACACCTTAAATACTAAACCCTAAAAACAAACCCAAAATCCTAAACTCTAAACCCGAAAACCAAGCATTAAACCATAAACCCTAAGCACAAAAAACTAAAACCAAACCTTAAACCTTAAATCGTAAACCCCAAAACCCTAAAATCAAATCCCAAACCTTAAAACCAAACTCAAACCCTAAACACTAAAACTAAACCCAAAATCAAACCCTAAACACTAAAATCTAAAAATTTGTGCCTTTGTGTTGTGTTGTGTGTTAGACATCAATCACGACACAACACAAATTATAAAACTTGTCTGAATCACAAACAGGGACGTGAGACATATTTTATACGTGCTACACATGACACAACACGATTAACACATTATAATTGTCCGTGAAAAATGACATTACACAATTAATAGGTCTAGACACGACATACACAATTAACATGACTGACACGAATAGACATTACATAGATCACATGATTAAAAATAAAATATAATGAAAAATATTATTTTTTTCATTAATAATTTAATTTACATTGATTCACATCCACATTAATTAACGTTCAACTAATAATTGTTGAGTTAATATATTTTGAAATGACAAAACAAGTAAATTCAGTAATATAAAGATGATGTGAAAACATGTTTAGAGGTTATCAAGTACCAGAAACTAAGTCCTTGAGGATGAGAGATCGATCTCCTGGGTTTTTCAGTATGAGAGATCGATCTCATGAAGATATGAGATCGATCTGCTACAAGATTGAACTTGTACAAGGTATTGAGGAAGCTGAGATCGATCTATAAGGGTTATAAGATCGATCTGTCTAAATACAAGATGTTGATGAGATCGATCTGGTATAGGAAGAGATCGATCTCCTCTAAAACAAAAGGTAAACGCAGTAGATCGATCTGTACTCAAACAGAGAGTTCATGAGATCGATCTGGTATAGGAAGAGATCGATCTCCTTAAAGTCAGAGAGCTAAGGAGATCGACCTCGGTTGATTAGAGATCGATCTCCTCACTACGAGAATACTTGGTAGATCGATCTTGCCTCAAACAGAGAGATTGGAAGATCGATCTGCTTGTTCGACATATCAATCTGCTCTAACTTCAAATTGTAAGATCGATCTGTTCATGTATAAGATCGATCTTCTTGTTTCAATTTGCTTTGACTTTGCAGGATTTACAACTAAGAGATCGATCTGGTCAAGATTGGAGATCGATCTAGCATTCTACTGGAGGTTCCCAACGGCTCTTTCTGCAAAAATCTCAACGGGAAAAACAGCATTAAATGCTCCAACTACCAATCCTTCATTATAAAATCAAGCATTGAAGACACTGAGAAACGAGACACTATTACTGCACATTATGTACATTCTCAAGAGTTTAATTCCCACATTCTATTTGTCTTCAATCCTCATTTATTGAGTTTGTTGTATAAGCCAGTGTGCAAAAACTATATTGATCCTACCCACATAAAAAGCTTGATCTTGTATTCATCCTTAGTTTAAGAGAGAAGAGGATTGTTCCTCAGTGAGATAAACTTTGTAAAAGGGTGAATCCATCTTTATATAAAAAGGGTAGAGAGGTTATTCCTTAAACTGAAAAAGGGAGTGTGTAACTTTCATTGAAAGAGTGAAAGAAAGCTCTTGACAAGGAGGTCAAGAAGAGAGGACGTAGGCAAGAGATTGGTCGAACCTCTATAAACTACTGTGTTTGATATTTCTCTCCCTTATCCTCCTTTAATTTATTTCATTACATTATTTTGATTATTCATTATTTGCAAATTAGACTTGATTTAATTTAAATTTGTCATTAACCTTAGAAAACCAATTCACCCCCCTCTCGGTCGAGCCAACAATAATAATAAATAGAACAAAATAATAATATTTTCAATCCATATAATCTATAATATATGTTTAAAACTGGAAGAAGGTTATCAGGCTTGGCAAGTATGTCATTGTTGTTTAGAACTCTTATTGATCCACCAAGATAATGACTTGCGTAATTTACTTAATCGCTTAGCATAACAAACAAGTTTCAAAAATTATTTTATTCGTTAAATTATGTGACAAAAATGATCTAAGTTCATAATGCAAGACTAATGGGTCAACTAAATTAATGAGTGGGATATAGCTAGGAAGGTGAAAGTTGGATTTGGCTTGAAATCGTTGAAGAGTTGAATTCATTTTTACTATTAAATTCAAGTTGACGTAGTAAGAAATTATTATCAAACTTTGGAATAGTACTAGAGATTAGAAGATGTCAAACCCTTTAGCTGCTTTATAAATAGAAACTATGTGTGTGGCTTCATAAAATATGACTTTGGTAGGTTTATTCAAACCTAACCAGAGAAGGCAATTATATTAGAGAATTTGAACATTCTATTACTATTTTTTTCCTTCAAACCCTACCTGCTGGCTGCTGTTAGTGCTCATTTTTAATCAAAGTTCCTTTTGAACATATTGTTATTTAAGTTTAGCATTTTTTATCATAACTATAAGCTCATGAAACCTAACAAAAAATGCTAGTTGATGAAAATAATGTCATTTCCTAAAATAAACAATATTAAAACATACTACCTTCAGGGCAAGAGCATCAATATTAGGTCTAAGTGCGAAAAAAGAAGATTTTCAATACCAATGTATCTATTTCACATTCAGTAAGAAGGAGAAAAAAGCAAAATAAAATGAAGAGAGATAGAAGAAAAAAAAGGTTAAGGCTTTTAAAGATTGGAGTAGTGGGTTAGTTTTCAAGATTTAGAAATTTTGAGAAATTTTTCAGGAAAAAAAACCAAATTGAGTAATGAGAAAGAAAATATTGATAGGAAGAAAAGGGCAAGTTTTAGAAGCAAAATGCAATCATCGAGTGATGACAGATCTCTAAAAATGGGATACTTTTGTTGGTCTCTCGATTGTATCGTAGAGAGAAAAAAGGAAAAAAACACATAAATCTCCATGTGGATGAAGATGAGCTACGTCATGCCAGATAAGTGAGGGAGTGTACAAGTAATCCAAATAAAGAGCCACATTAGAAAGTTAATGTTATGTTATCAAAAAGTTAACACTACATAATTATTTTTAATGGATTGAAGATCTTTATCAATATCATCGATTGAATTTGGATTTGTAAATCAAAATGACAAAAAGGCTTGATTGTTATGAATTATATTAAAGGGACTAAATGTCAAATTTTGTCAAGTACAGGGATCAATTACATAGGACAAAAAGTGTCACGTTAACAAAGTCATCGCTACGTCCAGAAAAATCAGCTAATTCAATGCCATGCAAAGTCAACACTACATTAATAAAGTTAATGACACATCAGCAAGTTAATATCACGTTAACAAAAATCAACTATCAAATCAACATTTTTAATGGAGAATGTAATTGCCGATATCGATTTATTTGAAATTTTCAAATCATAATGCTAGTGAGACTTAATTTTTGTGAATTATAGTAAAATGACTAAATTTCAAATTTCGTTACAATATAAGGATCAATTACACAATTTGACCAACAAATTGGAATATATGTTGCTTTTGAGCTAACTGTGTTTCTTCCTGCCATCTTTTTTTCGGAATAGGGGCCCAAGCATATGAAGTTTGGTTCTTATACTCAAACCTGTTAGAAATTACTGTAATTACATAATTTATAATCAGGATCTCATGTTCAATCATCAAGAAAATTAGAATACAGAAGCGTACCTGGATCCATTGAAATTGATTGATTGGGGTTAGCAGTCTTCTAGTCTAAACTTTTTATTTATGAGAGAAAACCTTAGCTTAGTCACTGATGGGATATGAGAATGAGAAAAATTATGTTTAGACTGGGGACCATAACCTTTTTATAACTGAAGTATATTTTATTCTATTTTGGCCCACATTAAAATAGAATAAAATATCAGGTCTCTACACATTGTAAAGTCCATACCAATTGAGATGCACTGAAGTCCAATAACTTTATTTGATCACTTTTAAATGGGCTAAAACAAATTAGATAGCCTGTAATGTACAATAAATTGATATATGTAGGCCCACACAGATAATTTCCCATCAATCTCCCACTTGGGCCACATATGTCGCTTGACTATTGTACATTTTAAAATAACTTTTTGAGCTCAATACTTGCTATCTTTACAAAGAACATCTCTAAACAATCTGGTCCATTAATTATATCAACATAGGATCAAAGCGATCTTCGTTACATATATTCCGTAACTAGACCCATCAATGGTCACATATATAAATATAATCAACGACATAGATCAAGTACGGATGTGTAGCATGAAAATTACATGAAACGTGATCCCTTAACATGCCTATTTCCAACTGGTCCTACTTTATCATTCTTTCAAGACTTTATACATACTGCTACTGAAAGAATATTACTTTATTTCAGAGTTTTCAACAATAACAAAAATACTGTATTCTGATCAGAAAAATCTCAATAACTAATGAACATCAAGAAACAAGCTCCCACTATACAAGTATATCATCAGGATGAACCACACTCATACGAGCTACATGCTCATGAAACACCTTAGGTGGTACTCCCTTTGTAAGCGAATCCGCAATCATGGAGTTTGTATTTATATGTTCAATAGTAATCTGAAGACTCTAAACTCTCTCCTTAACAACAAGAAACTTAATGTCAATATGCTTTGACTTCGACAAGTTTCTATTGTTCTTAGAGTATAACTCAGCGGCTTTATTATCACAATTAATCTTCAATAGCCTCTCAATACCATCGACAATGCACAGCCCAGTGATAAAATTTCGCAACCATATTGTTTGGTTCGATGCCTCATAACATGCTATGAATTTTGCCTCCATGGTGGAAGAAGCTATGAGTGACTGCTTTACACTCTTCCATGAGACAACTCCTCCAGCTAACATGAAAATATAGCCAGAAGTAGATTTTCTGCTATCAAGGCAACCAACAAAATCGGAGTCTGAATACCCAATGATCTCTAAATGATCTAACCTCCAATATGTGAGCATGTAATCTTTTGTTACTTAAATATCTGCCAAGCATTCCAACTGTGTACGCAATATCCAGACGCGTACAGACTTGAGCATACATAAGACTCCCTAGTGCTGAGGCATAAGGAATCTTTTGCATCTCTTTCTTTTCAATCTCATTTCTTGAGCATTCAAGCAAACTAAATTTATCACCTTTAGCAATGGGTGTATCTCCTGATGTATAATTCTTCATGTCAAATCTGCTAAGCACCTTATCGATATATGCCTTTGTGATAAGCCAAGTATTCCACGAGAACGATCTCGATGGATCTGTATGCCCAACACAAAAGATGCATCCTCAAGATCTTTCATTTTAAAATTACTTGACAGAAATCTCTTAGTTTCATGCAACAAGCCTATATCACTACTTGCTAGCAGAATATCGTCAACATAAAGAACCATAAGAATAAACTTACTCCCACTGATCTTGTGATAAATACATTGATCAACAGTGTTCTCTTTAAAACCGAATGAGGTAATCACTTGATCAAATTTCTGGTACCATTGACGGGATGCTTGCTTTAAACCATAGATGGATTTCTTTAATTTGCATACCAGATGTTTCGAATTATCCGACACAAAATTTTTTGGTTGCACCATATAAATTGTTTCTTCAATGTCTCCATTGAGAAACGCTATCTTTACATCCATCTGATGTAACTCTAAATTATAATGAGCTACAAGTGCCATAATGATTCTAAAAGAGTCTTTCGATGAGATTGGAGAGAAAGTCTCTTTATAATCAATGTCTTCCTTTTGAGTGAAACCTCTGACGACTAGACGCGTTTTATATCTTTTGATATTGCCTTTCGAATCTCGTTTGGTTTTGAAAATCCATTTATAACCAATCGGTTTCGCTCCTTTAGGCAATTCGACAAGATCCCATACGCCATTGTCCTCTATTGATTTCATCTCATCTTTCATGGCCTCTATCCAATGTTGGGAGTGAACACTTTGTTTGGCTTCAGTGAAAGATGTTGGATCATCTTCCATTCCTATATCAAACTCATGTTCTTGGAGATAAACGATATAATGATCTGGAATCGTTGATCTCCTCTCCCTAGAGGATCTCCTTAATGGCACTTTCAATTGAGGTTGTTGTTGCTCCTCTAATTGAATAGGAGCTGACTCTTCAATATAAGCAGGAGGTAAACCAGGAGTATCTTGATAATTTGTATTTACATTTTGAACAACGCCAGACATAATTGTCTGATCATTTTCAATTGCAACTGTAGGAACAGTGACATGTTCTTCTTCAAAGACAAGATCTCTGAGTTTAACACTCCCACTATATTCAACATCCTCAATGAACTTAGCATTTTTCATCTCGAAAAAGGATTTACTTGAGGGATCATAAAACTTGAAACCCCTCGATCTTTCTGAGTATCCAACAAAGTAGCAACTTACTGTTATTGAGTCCAATTTCCTTTCGTTAGGCTTGTATGGCCTAGCTTCAGCTGCACAACCCCAAACATGCAAGTGCCTAATACTAGGCTTCTTTCCTGTCCATAACTCATATGGGGTTTTAGCTACTGCTTTGCATAGAACTCGATTAAGGATATACACTGCAGTCTTTAAAGCTTTTTGAAAACATCCAATGATTGACACTTCTTATGAATTAAGTATAGGTACACATAGCGATAATAATCGTCTATGAAAGTAATAAAATACTGTTGACCATTCCAAGAAGCCGTAAGGAATAGACCACATATATCAATATGAATTAATTTCAAGACGTTTGAACTCCTTTTGGCACCTATTTTCTTGATATTTGTTTGTTTTCCCTTAATGCACTCAATACAGATTTTGAAATCTGAAAAATCAAGGGAATCGAGAATTCCTTCTGACACAAGTCTCTGTATTCTTTGTTCAGAAATATGCCCTAAACGCTTGTGCCATAACATAGAAGAATTCTCATTAATTAATTTGCGCTTTGTACCATAATTATTTATATGCAAGCATTCATTAACATATGAGGCATGTAGGTCCAATTTATATAAATTGTCAACTAAAGAATCGGTACCAATAAGATTTGTATACTGAAAGAAACTAAATTTTTCATTTCCAAATGAACAAGCATAACCCAATTTGTCCAAATTAGAAACAGAAATCAAATTCCGTCTAAATGACGATACATAAAAAGTCTCGTCCAAATCTAAATAATAACCAGATTCTAACTTTAATCTGAATAGACCAACAGGAGCTTTCTTACCATTTCCCACATAGATGAAACTTTTATCATCAGTTGGCTTTTTGCTCCTTAGACAGCCTTGCATTGTCACACTTATGTGAGTAGTTGCACTTGTATCTATCCACCAAGTGTGATTGGGTACTAAAGCCAAATTAACTTCAGAACAAACAAAGTTGAGAAGTTTACCCTTTTGGCAAGCCATTTTTCGTACTTGGAACAATCCTTCTTCACATGTCCATCCTTACGGCAGAAGAAACAAGTGATCACCTTATCCTGTTTCTGCTGCCCCTTAGGCTGTGAAGTTCCAATGTTTGCAGTGTCTTTTCTTGTATTGTTCCTTTTCCTTTTCTTGTTGGCAACATTACCATTGGAAGAAAATGTTAATTGAACACTTTCAATCTTATCTTGTTTCAATCTCTCTTCCTCTTGCACACACTGAGCAATGAGCTCATTAAGAGTCCATTTCTCCTTTTGAGTATTGTAACTTATCTTAAAGGGATTAAATTGTGAAGGAAGAGATATCAGGATCAGGTGCACGAGTATGTCTTCAGACAACTCTAACTTTAGTGCCCTTAATCTTGTAACAAGATTAGACATTTTCATAATGTATTCCCTTATGTTTCCTTTACCATTATACCGCATTGAAACAAGTTTAGTCAGAATAGTACTTGTTTCGACCTTTTCATTCGCAACAAATCTGTCTGCAATCTGCTTAAGGAAACTTTTAGTATTTTCTTCCTCAGGTATTGCGCCTCTGATGGCATCTGGAATTGAGTGCTTCATGATCATCAAACTCATGCGATTTGAACGCTCCCATTTTTTCATAAAGTGCCATTTCCGTAGCTGAACTATTATCAGTAGGGGCGGGAGGTCGTTCTGACCTGATCGCATAGTCCAGATCCATTCACCCAAGCACAATGGTTACGTGATCCTTCCATTTTTCAAAGTTAGTGCCATTAAGCACTGGAATGTTATTCAAATTGACAGATATGGAAGAAACATTTACTGTAAGCCAAAAAACAATAATCAGCTCACAACCAAATAATTTTGGGTCATATAAGATACCAAGCACAACATTGACATTTAGTCTATGGACAGAAATATCAATTTGTAAGCGGTACTCTTAAACTTTATTAGTAAATATTGATAACCAAATCCTGCCAATAATATGCCTTTCTTTGGACCGACATATTACATGCATGGGAAAAAAATTTTATCACATATTTACTACCTTATGTGTTAATAATTTGGTAAAAAAATAATCTTACTTTAGGCCAATTATTTCCCGCATGAATTAAAAAACACTGTCATATAAATTCCTTAATGACAACCTTATTTTCCAAAATAAATAAATTAATACAAAAGAGGTTACTTTGGTGACATTTTATATCAATTTAATTTATTTTGAAACTTTATTTTTCATAAAATATGCACATGTTTGTAGGTGAGAGTAATAAATTTATTGACAATTTCAGGGAGAGTACATATTGCCAATCAACTCAGAATATCATGAAACATATTACCATGAAGCAAAACAAGAATAATCATGTGCATAATATACAACTTTAATTCAAATAATACAAAATATTAAATAATAAATATTTAATGATTCCAAAAAATTTCAGAAAAATCACCAAAAATCTTAAAATTAAATTTTATCCAAGACTGGAGAAAACGGTGGCCTTCGGGCCACTGCATGGTGGCGCGTGGGATACACGCGCCACCCTCTGAGAGTGGGGGAGATCCCTTTCGGATCTCCCTGCTCCATCCTTAACCAGCCGGGTCGGGTTGACCCAGCTGGAACAGACCCGTCGGGTCTGTTCTTCAAATTTCTTATTTTTTTAGTTATTTTCGGACTTATTTTCATCCAATTAACTGTACATAATTGAAATTAAATGTGTATTCTATAATGCCCATGCAAAAATCGGATGAAAATATCAAAAAATTGGGACAAATTAAACCAATATGGATCAAACAATCCTATAATTAAAACTCAATCTTTATATTCTTGGTTTTCTTTCAACCAAAATAAAAAATTTTAATTCTTAATGATTAAACATGAATAAACTCTTGATACCACTTGTTAGAAATTACTGTAATTACATAATTTATAATCAGGATCTCATGTTCAATCATCAAGAAAATTAGAATACGGAAGCGTACCTGGATCCATTGAAATTGATTGATTGTGGTTAGCAGTCTTCCAGTCTAAACCTTTTATATATAAGAGAAAACCTTAGCTCACTCACTGATGGGATATGAGAATGAGAAAAATTATGTTTAGACTGAGAACCATAACCTTTTTATAACTGAAATATTCCCACTTTTCCAAGCATATGATTTTCATCAAAATGTGTAACAAAGGAACTGCTAAACAATCACCTGATAAGTTTAACATAGACAAGTTTCTAACTACCTCCCTTAAAAACGTGAAACTGATGAAGAAAAGACAGAAGAGGATGAGATATGTGTTCTAGAAAACTTTATTAGGTTACAATTTATCTTTTGATAAACGATTTTTTATCTTAAAAAATTTTAAAGTTTAAAATGTAAAAATTTACTGTAAATAGAATTTTTCATGCAATTTAAGCAATTAGAAACCATAGAAGCCTGTAGATGCGTGAGGATTTGACATTTACTTGAAGCAGTTTATCTGCCTAATTTGGACGCCGATAATTTTGCTTCCATGAAGCGTGTAGTTATAGAATATGTGAATTCCATGAAAGAAATATCCAGGTTTTTTAGTTTCAACATTTTCTTTCAAACCCAACACAAATATAAGAAAAAAATGAGCTAATAAATTGCAGACACAATTAATAGTACAGTAATTGATAAAAAAAAAAACAAATAAAAATTGATTTAGCAGATGAACAAATTTTTTATGTAGGATGTTTGAACAAATAAACAAAATAGAATCGATATAAACAAAAAGCAAGAAACAAAATAATTAAATATGTTGTTGGTCAGTTACAACAATTACAAATTGCTTACGTCATCGCCTTAATTTTTTGTGTATTAAAAGGATGTATGGATTAATAGAGACTTAATTTCATAAATCATACTTGTCTTCTATTCTCTACTTATTTATAGTGATTATGCTTTTAAAGATATGAATTTGTACCTGATTGAAACTCTTTTTCTTTATCATATTATTCTGATTTTTACTTTGATAATGTTACAACCATATAGATGAAGTTACGTTTGAATCCAACGTCAATTACTTATTTTTTTTTTATTATTGTTATTATCATTCATAACAATTGCTCTCCACTCTTTCGTTAAGTATAATCTTACGAAAGAGTACATATATTCACACCGTAACCTCGGATCAAATCTTCACGTTAAACTCTGAAGTCGAATTCTCAAATCAGACTTTACTATCAAATTCTCAAACCATCCAATTCTTAAGCCTTTATTTCAATGTGTGATTTATCTCGCGTATTTTTCATTTTAAACTTTTATTCGCTTCAACATTTTCTTTCAAAACCAACACAAATATATAAAAAATGAGTTAATAAATTGCAGACACAATTAATAGTACAGTAATTGATAAAAAAAATACAAATAAAAATTGATTTAACAAATGAACAAATTTTTTATGTAAGATGTTTGAACAAATAAACAAAATAGAATCAATATAAAAAAAAAAAAGCAAGAAACAAAATAATTAAATAGAACAAAAAAAATCTAAAAAAGAACAAATGAAAACTGAAAAAAAAAATAACGGCTTATTTCAGTGCTTAAATATATATACTTAAATGTAAAAGTTGTCCACCTAAGATACTGTTTTAGTCAAAAACTCTTATTTTTATATATTTCTCAAGTGTCAGAAAATTATGATATTCACCTCAGATTTTTTTTTTCATGGCCCAAAGCTCTAACTTTTATATATTTATATAAGATATAAGATTTATATTATTAATTTTAATTTTACTAAAATTAATTAATTAGACAAGAAAAGAGAGCACTCCCTGAATAGAATTTATTGTTTTACCAAAAAAAAAAATTTATTAAAGTTTTTTGAAAAAGAATGTAAGATTTTTTAAAACATTCTACAAGTAAATTTAAACACCAATCAACTTTAAAATTTGAAGTGAGATACTAATTTTAAATTTCAATGGGAGAAAAAATTGAATCTTTTCAAAATCTTGTTGTAATTACATAATACAACCAAAAAGTTAAGGATTTCAGTGGGGGCATTGTAAATCGGACTCTGATCACACATCATGCTCCTCACAAGAAACAAAAATCTTTCATTGATCATTTATTTTCCATCAGGATTTGTACTTGTACCAGAGATAAAAGATTTCACCGGTGAAGCAGCCTTGTCTCAAGGCTCGGAATTGGCAAGTGTGGTTTCCTCAACAGAGAATCGATCTTTCAAGTTCATCAGAAACACCTACATTATCAACTGGATGAACATTACTCGTATCACTTCCTTTAGAAGACTGAATGATATCTTCATCACGGGTATCTAATTCTAGTTTCTTTTCCGTATCTGGAGTTTCAGGACTTCCATCAGAAACCACGAGAGATTTTCCGACGCAAGATTTGGCTAGCTTGTCGCCTGATTCAGAAATTAGGGTACACATAGTCTCTTCAACTGTGAGCTCAGTTTTGACATCAGAAACAGCAGCAACTGCGTCGCCTGGATGGGCAGCAGCATCCTTATCAGCCTCTTCACAGGACTGAGTATTCTTCTGGATAGGGGAGTCTGATACTTTCTTATTTCTCATGTCTACTGCACTAGAGTCCATAGAGGAGGTAGCAAGACTTTTGCCGTCAGAAGCAGATTTAGCTGCCTTGTCTCCTGACTGTGAATCAGTCCCATCTTCAGAGGTTGGATCTTTAGATTCAGTAAAACCTACTGCACAGGTATCACCCATACCCTCGGCATAAAACTGAGCATTACCTTCTGCAGGGGAATTCAGTCCTGCCCTATTCTCCACCTCAACTGCATCATGGCTTGAACAAGGGTTAACATCACATTTACTATCTGATGCAGATTCTTTCCTCTTGTCCCCTGTCCAAAAATTAGTAAGTCTAGCTTCCTCAACTGAGCCAGAAACATTAGGTTCCAGAGATGCAGCCAAGGAACCACTAGTTCCACTAGTATCATTGATAGAAACATATGGGCATTGTGAATCTGAATCTGCGGTGGCAATTTCGCCATTTATCCTACTAGTATGATGCAAACCACCACCATCATCGAACTCTTGAGTATCATGTACAGATGAGGTACCAGGTTTAGATTCATTAGCCACCCCAGGTGTGATACATTCCTTAGTTCCTGATTCAGTTTGGTTTGGACCTACTGGGACAACTTTTGAGAAATTAAAGAACAGTAAATAAACATAATTAAACAGAGTGTAACAATAGCATTAACTAAAACCTGTGAAAGCAGTCAAGTTTGCCTTCGTGTTTTCTTCCTCCTGCGGTAGCAGTAGCTTCTGCAACATATCTATACCAGGGAAGACTAGCATATTCATGGACCTCATTTCTTGCTTAAGTGATTCCTCTAGAGGAGTGAAACCAAAAACTGCAGTCCACGCATGTGTAAGTTCAGAGATTGCAGGGATGACTAGTTTCTCAACCTTGAGAGAGCAGAGAGCCTTCAGACAACAAAAACAATGAACTAAATTAATGATGCAAGGAACAACACAACTAAGCAAAAGGGTAACAAGAAATATATACAACCACACGCATATACATGTTGACAAAGACACATATATAAACACACTTATATGAATTACTCCTCACAGCTTACCGACTCAATAGCACAGAAAAGCCGACGACACATTCCCTGACGCCTGTATATATGGCGAGTGCCAATGAATGGCATCTCTGCTAGCTGAGTTCCATGGAACCTAAAAAGGGCAATAGGACATCAAAATCATAAGTGTTTATTAGAATGATAATCCAGATATGCCAAAATGTTATTTACCTGATTGATGCTGCAGAAATTATTTCATCGCCTCTCTCCAGAATAGCAGTGTAGAAACCAGTGTAATTCAGCCGGTTGAAGTTTGATCTTTAAAGATCAAAGCAGCAAATTGCAAAAAATTACATATTTGATGTTTGTTAATCTGTATAATCTAGGAAAATAACAGACTACAAAGAATACTCAAGATCTAATCCAAGCAGAGAGCCAAAACAGATAGAAATATTAGCCAAAATCATAACAGAATAAGAGTTTAATGTAATTTTGAAGAGAAAAAATAAAACATAGTTCAAACACCACTGAAATAAGAAATCTATCCCCAGGTTCCTTCTAGGAAATTGTCATAATAATAAAAATCTTTAAAGATCAAAGCAGCAAATTGCAAAAAATTACATATTTGATGTTTGTTAATCTGTATAATCTAGGAAAATAACAGACTACAAAGAATACTCAAGATCTAATCCAAGCAGAGAGCCAAAACAGATAGAAATATTAGCCAAAATCATAACAGAATAAGAGTTTAATGTAATTTTGAAGAGAAAAAATAAAACATAGTTCAAACACCACTGAAATAAGAAATCTATCCCCAGGTTCCTTCTAGGAAATTGTCATAATAATAAAAATCAGCATACTATCACCATCAGACAATTCTCTGAAAGCATATCCATAATCATAAAAAAAAACGCAATAAAAAATCATAAATGTGCGTGGCTCTCAAACATCATACCAAAACATTCTATTCATACAAACTCACAAATACATGCTAGGGTTCACACTAATATATTAAAATAATCTCAAAACATGGTGGAAAAATTCTAAGAAGATCACAGGAAAAACTAAATGAAAATACACTTCTCAAATTAGGACAAGACTCTAATAATCAACATTAAGAAACAAAATAAATAAAGTATAATCAGCTAGACAAGAACTATTAAGTGAAAAACTACTAAAACCAACACTTTAAATTCAGCATTCAAAATGCTTACCCACAATTATAAAGGACATTATTTATTAAGTTGATCCCACTCCTCCTGTCAACAATGGGCAAAAAGCATTCATCCATCACAGTCAGTGCAACTGCTAGTTTAGAATTGCATTCAACCCTTTGTGAAAGCCCTCTGGCAATTGCATCTGAATCCGCATCTGTTCTTCGAACAAGAGACCATGAAAATCCTGCTTCTAGTTCATGTTTGACACCTAGATACTTCTGTAAATGCTCAAAGAGCTGTAAGAAAAACAAAAGCATTTCAGGAAATGTGCCTTCACATAACATGATATAAAAGCAGACAAGAAAAGAACCAGAAAAAACCCCATAGTAACAAGTAGTAAAAAGATACCAATTTTTATTCCAGGAAAAGGAAGATATAGAAACTAGGACTTCACAGTGCATCAAATCAACAAGGGTAAAAAAAAAAAAAACAACTAAAAAGCAAATTCCTGAATCAAATTATGACATAAGATAAATCTACCAGGCAACATATATTATGCACCTAGAAAACAACCTTTCTGTTTAAACAATATTATAATAAAAGTAAGCACTGCATGCAAAGTATAGAAATTTTTTTCTACACTTCATGATAACAGTATTACCCACAATGACAAAACAACATTGTTGTGTTACCCACTTTATACATTTAAAAGAAACAATTATGATTCCCAAATAAAGAAATAAAGAAACTTTGAGATGCCTTAAATGCATAATGGACAAAATAGAAAAACAAAATCCCATGTTAAGCGCCATAAGATACCCTACCAGAAAAAACACAAAACTAAATGAACTGTTTTTGTTTAACAATATTAGGTAAAAAAGTGAACAACACATACAAAGAAAATTTCATCGTCAATAGAGTTCATAATAACATTTTTAGCTAGCAATGATCAAAGCAACAATAAGTCAATACCATCATGTCATGAATAAACCAAAATTACATTCTGATAAACATTCTGCCTTCTCTACAATTTGATGTAAGATAGGTTTAACATCTTCTAAAGATGGTATATAAAGGGCATGACTACTTCTCTGATAGATTTTTCCTAATTTCATGATTTACATCTAATTAAAATATTCAGCATCAAAATGCCAACAGAAGAAAAGAATATTACCTCTCTGCATGTCTGCCCACAAAAAGGAAGAACTAAACTGTTGGAATCAATATTGAGCTCATATGTGACATTGATGCATGATTTGTGGTCTACAAAAGTGGATATGGTCAGAATCTTATCGAAAAGAAATAATCAAGGAGAGGAAACTACAGCAGCAACTTCAAACTTCCAAGAATTAAGAACACTAAAAGCAAGAGAATGAGTACATTTTTTCTCGCACGGGCAGCAAGTGAGAAGTGCAAAATCAGTTGTATCATCCTCTTGAGCAATGTCGCTGCCATTACCACAAAATTTGCATATGCAATTTGGACAGTGCCAATCACCCGCTGGTAGAAACTGTTTATATATATATATAAGCTAAGTTAAGCTAGGTTTCTGTTCAAGTACTAAGCAGTACAAGTTAACAAGTACAAGCTAAGATTGTGTTCAACTACTAATCAGTATAAGCCAGCAAGCACAAAAGGTCAAAGAAAAAAAAAGTAAACTTTCTATCGGGCGAACAAATTTAAAAGAATAAAAATAAAAACTAGCAAACACCGTAAGCAGGATAAAACTTTTTTCACTTCTTTAGTAAGAAAGTTCAAAGCCAATGCTTTTCAGGTCATCAATCATATGGTAGGAAGAAGTCTATAGATGTAACAGTACAACTAAGTTTCAACAGCGCAACCATTTGAGGGAGCAGCATTACGCCGCTAACAAATATTTTCTGCATAAAGATACAAAACATTGCTGATGAACTCAGGAAACAGGTGTTAATAACAGTCAGACAGAAGAAAACATTCAGGAAAAGTTACAAAAGAGAGACATATGCCTTCACTTGTCATCTAAACTACATGTTCAATGCCAGTCAAAGGAAGTTTAAGAATGCCCTTAGATTTTGTTTGGCACTTAGCAAATTTAGGGATCCCTAACATAAGCTCAATAGCTATAACCTTCATAATTGAGCATAAATATCTGCTTAAAGGAAGAAATTGAATTACCTAGCAACATATTTAGATCTAACTCTGGTCATTCCATTAACACAGCTGCTACTTCTCAAGAGGGAGAATAAAGAGGTTGGGACCAGGGCCAGGGAGGGAGAGAAATAAATAAATAAATAATCCATGTATGAGTCCATGAACTAGAGTTTTGTTGCCCCACAAGTATTCCCTAAATTCTCAACACCCGTAGAAATCTCTGCAACTCCAAAGCCAACATTAACCTCTATTTAAAATAAAAAAGACCCAGACGTTTACAAGGAAAACTGGTAGGAAAAAGAAAGCAAACAAGAGAAACTGACTACCATTTGTAAATGTAAAACACTACACAGCAGGTGCAAAATTATGTAGAAATACCTCTATATTTAGGCAGCTCTGATGAAATGTTGAGGGACAACTGTCACAACAGATCAGATCCCCACCGTCTCCACATATGCCACAAGTATCATCATTGGGGTCATCACCATCAATGTCTACAGAATGGAAACCAATCTGCTCAGATTCCTCTTGTCTGTTCCATGCATCTATTTGGCACTGAAGGAGAGAAGCACCAGAGTCCAAATATATATTCTGAAATGGCTGGCGCAATTTGCTTCCAGCATGGATCTCAAATTTCGAAACTGTGAGGATTTTACTACAACAACCACAATGGATTCCATCCCTTGTAATCCAACCCTCTAGCATCACTTTTGTTCTCCTACGGTTCATGTACTGCACCTTTTGGCTCAAGTGCACTGCTCCTGAATCAATCAGCCAGGAAAGTAGTGTTCTTTTCCCAGAATATGGAACAAAGTCATCACCCTCCAAACTCAGACCTGCATTAGAACCACGAACCAACAAAGTGCATCTGCCAAGTTTTCTACTTTTTCTTCCATGAACAAGATGAGAATTGGGTATAGAGGATGGTTTGTCATAGCTATCTTGCACATGTAGAGAATTTTGACCTTTTGCATTTGCACTGAAGGCACCACTGTCATTTATCCTAGATTTTAACGATTTACCCTGCTTAATGAAGGAACTTAGTTTCTCTTCATGACTCAAGCTATCCATACTCTCATCTTCATGCCTGGTACTTGAAGATTTCCTAGCGGCAACTTCTTGTGCATTCACACTGTCACCTCTTCGCTTCTTTTTCATCTCCCTTTCCATTTTCTTTTGAGTTTTCCTTGTTAATTGGCTGAGTAATTCATCTGATAATGGGGTAAATGCAGTACCATCTCCGCCAGGTTTGCCCTCCTCTTCCTCATCTAGCTGCTTTAGAAGTGCATCATATGCCTTGATGATGGACCAGTAAGCAGTTCCAGCAGGGTTGATGTACACTGCATCCAAATAGTCCCTGTTCCTCCTTGGTCTATAATCGATAGTCCAGCCTGCTTCCTGAAGCATCCCCCTTATTCGTTCACGTAATTTCTGTTTCTCTGTGCCACATCCACGCCTAACTTTTCCTTCTTTAATTCTGGTAGGCAGTAGCTGCTCAATTTGAGTTTTTTCTTCTTTGTTACTTACCCTCTTTGTTGAGTTAGAAGCTCCCATGTTCTTTGACTGAAGCCTCAGAGATGTATCACTATCCCCTGAATCGCAGTCAGAGACCTTATCCTTCTTAGTTATTGGTGTCTTCAGCAAATTCATTTTCTTTTTCTCTTTCCTACCAAGTGAAAGAGGCTTCTCAAGAACTTCCGTATCAGAGTACAAAGATGGATGGACATGCATATTCCTCCTAACCTTATCATCAAGCCTTGACCCACTCTGGGCTCCCTCAACTTCCAAGTTATCAAAATTTTTCAAAGGCTCACCTACCTTCTTTTTCTTGTTCACCAGTACCTTCAAAACACCATTTTTTCCCTGAACCCTGATGGGTTCATCCAAATCAGCCATATAGCTGTCTCTCAACAAGGAGTAATGCAGCCGACCGCCATGCCTATCATTCCTAAACCTGTTCATGTCATCATGATCACCCCGACTCATCCCATCACTCTTATCAAAGTACAAAATTTTCTTTTTCTCAAGAAAAACATGCCTGCTAGGACCACTCTCATATTCTCTCTCAATACTTCTCCAAGCAACAGCAGGTGTTGAACCCAACAGTCTCCTCCCGCCAACCTTGTCACCACCACAATCAAATCGGTTCCTCCTCATAACCATCTCCTCATCAAGTCCATCATACTCATTAAAGTCAAACACATCTAACTTATTCCTCTTACTCTCACTCAAATCCTCCCCATTCCTACCAATGAAACCTTCCTCACTCGGCCTTATCCTCTCCTCCCTATTCCTCTTCCTACCAAGTTCACTTTCTTCATAAACAGCTAAACCATTACAAACTTGAATTGTTTCAGGCCCAACTCTCCTTCGAGGTGGCATTAATAGCTCATCGCTAGAACCCGAATCACTCATAATCATCCTAGGCCTCTTCTTCTCCTTCTTGGACTCGTAAATCTTTCGCGTCCCCGTAGGCCCGGCTCCACTCGAACCATCCCCTTTCTTCCTCACAATCAAACATCCCGATTGGCTCCTATTCTTTACCACAATCCCCGAATGCTCACCGGATCTCATTCGCTCTTCCATCAGAATGAAACAAGAGCCCTAAATTCCTATTCTTTTCCTAAAATTCATCCCAAATTCGAAATAAAATCCGTTAAAAAGAACAGAAGAAAACCAAAATCTCTTTCGTGCACCAGATCTGTAGCGAAAATTTCCATTAGAAAGAAAGTGAAAACAAAAAATGAATAAAAAAAATGCCTTCAGATTTTCATACGAAATAACAGTGTTGGTGAAAAAAGATACCTTGCTGTAGGTCAAACGCGATTCTTTTTGGCGGCAATTCACCGGCGATCGCTGACTCCGGCGAAGAAAACGAGAGGAGAAATAGAGAGAGAAACAAATGGGAAGAAAGAGAAATAAAAACTTTTGTTTTGGATTACAAGATACAAATACCAATGCCGTTGTGAAAGTAATTAATTGATTAATTATTAGTATTAACAAAAAAATTAATTAATTATTAGTACTATTTTCTCCATTTAATTTTTATTTTTATTTTTTTCGTTTTCATTTTGGTTGATTGATTAATTAATCTTGTCAGCCCTTTTCCCCTCCAAATCAAGGAGTCGCTCGCGGCAGTACAAGACGGCACCGTTTTCAATCTTACAGGTCAGATCGGGCCCACAGTTTTCACTGTCTTTGCATACGTGGCAATCTCTCGTTAGGTTACTGTTTTTGCCGTTTGACTTAAACCACTTTTTCAGTTAATTTCAAATTAACAAAATTTATAAAAGGACAAACGAGGGACGTGAACTGCAAACGCGAGAAAAGAGCGAGTGTGAGGAGACAATAGAATCCTGTTTTGGTTGGGTTAATTTTAATTTCAATAGCGCTTTTCGGTAAAAAAAAAAAAAAAAACTAGATATGGTTTTTAGCCTTTTCCGGGTAAAACGTTATTCGGCTTTGCGTTTTTGTTTTAACCTTCCAGTGCTCCTTCTGGTTAAAACAGCTCGACATAACGTGCTAAAAGTTAGTGTTCAAAACCTTATCCATTATATATTTGAGCAGTGTCAGCCTTGGATTTATTCCTCAAATAGTTTTCCTCATTATTTATTATTTATTAAAATGATAAAAGTTGTTTCGGAACGTTCGGTTGGGTAAATTTTTTTTTTTTCGTCATTTGATTTTTTTGTTTGATTCGATTTTTTTTTCTTTTTCAATCATTTGATTTTATCTACTGTATTCAATTTTGGAAAAATCTGAAGTAAAATAATACCTTCAGATCTTGAGGTATTTTTAGATTACCTGAATCAAAAATTTTTTTTTGGATCTAAAATAATTTTTTTCTCTAAAATTTACCCTTTAAAATTTTTTTCCTGAATAAAAGGTAATTTTGTTTTCCAAAATAATTTTTTTTCTCCGAACCAAACACACCCTTAGAGTAAATTTTTACGAGGGTGATTACATTTTTTTCCAAATTATTTGTTCCCTATTATTAATAGTTTGTTTAATATTGATATAATAAAAGTTAAATAGCTTTTGAGAGTATAATAAAAGTTCAAACAATTTCATTCTTTATTTTTTATTATAAAAAATAAAAATACTGACTTTAAAGTTATAGAATGAATAATTCGTCCGTTGTTTTTTTCTAACAAATATTTAACCCTCTCTTATCGTGCAATTAATATTGTGAAGTAAAAACTTCTACCGATAAAGAATTAAAAATAAATACATTTAACATAATATTTTTATTAAATTAAAAATATACATTAATTACATATTTTTAAATATCATTTGAACGATATTAATTTCTTTTTCAAAAGGCAAACACTGCAAATTACTTTTTACATTCATTTTATATAAAGACAAAGACAGCAGCAATGCAGGCTGTATGGTATGGAATCCAATTACAGGCGCAGAGTAGTTGGGAACACTTGTTTCTGTTGGACAACGACTATTTATCAAGCAGCATAACATAAAGTCAAAAATAAAGGCTCCGGCGAAGGAAAAATAGAAAATGCTTACAATTTCGTATTTATTGCCTATATTTTGATTGTTTTATTCGTCTCAAGATTTTGGCACATCAACCACGTTTTTTAAATGTAATTGCTGTCTCAAGTTAATTTGAAAAAAATAAAGAGAAGTGATTGAAAAAACTAATAGTAACAGTATTGTAATATAATTATTATATTATAAAGATCTTATTTTATAAATAAAATTTTTAAATTTTATAAAATAATAATAATACAAATTTTATTTTATTTATTACAATTATAAAATTCAAAAATTTCACTTTTAATATATGATATAATTATTTAAATATTATATCATAGAACTTTTGTTTAATGAAAATGTACAGTTAAAGGTATTGTGGAGCCCACTTCCTAGATAAGATTATAAGTAATTAAAACAACATTATTATAATGTATCACTTAGCACAGAAGGCTGATTAGTATTTTTTTCTGGGAAATATAATTAAACATTAAAGCAGAAAAAATCTCTATCAGTCATCTTAGTAACGGAAGGAAATTACTAATTGGTACAAGGGGTAGAAAACAGAACCTAATAACATTCTTCTTTTGGCAAGTAAAAATGCATTTTTATTTGATTTCTTCCTTGAAAAAGATCTTCTCCCCTGTCTTCTCTTTTTTTAATTTTCAGTTATCGTATCCCCACAGGCTCGCCCATCACCTTCAAAATTCTTCCTTCTTCCATTTATTTTTTTAATGAAAAGGGGTCCATTATGATCAATAGAGGAAAAGGGCCGGCATTTAAACCACAAAGAGGGATTCATCAAGGTGACCCGCTATCTCCTTAGTTACCTTTATTGGTGATGTGCCGTCGTATCCTTTTTATAGGGCAATTGAACGAGGGGTTCTGCAAGGCTTCCGCATCAACAGAAGATGCCCAATCATTAGTCATCTGGTGTTTGCGGATGACTGTCTTGTGTTTGCCACCGCCAATTCTTCAAACTGTGAAGCAAGCATGGATATTTTTAAGATGTTCAGATCAGCAACTGGTCTGGCAGTCAATTTCTCTAAGACCGCGGTGTGTTTCTCACCAAATTCCTGAGATGATTCGAAGCGGATGATTAGGGAAAGATTAGGGATTTAGGACATGAGTGCTAACAGTCGCTACTTGGAGCTTCCAGCGTTTTGGGGCAGGGGAAAGAGGGAAGCTCTCCAGTTCATTTTGGATAAAATTCGAGCGAACACACAGGCGTGGAGATGCAAGTTCCTTTCCCAGGCAGGAAAGGAGATCCCTCTGAAGGAAGTTGCATTGGCAGTCCGGGTGTATGCTATGCAATGCTTCAAGTTACCAATTTGTTTTGCGAAGATCTTAGTTCTATTCTTAGTAGTTTTTGGTGGGGAGATTGTGGTACGGAAAGCAATAGCGTGCACTGGATGAGTTGGGCGCGTTTGATAGTCTCCAAAGCTACAGGGGGGATGGGTTTTAGGGACTTTCATATTTTTAACAAAGCGCTTCTGGCAAAGCAGGTTTGGAGAATGCTGATGTATCCGAATGCCTCGTGGGTTAAGGTGTTGAAAGCGACGTATTTTCCTTTTCCCTCTCTGTTGGCAAACAAATGTAGGAGGCCATCCTGCGCATGGAAGGAGTCTTCATGAATTGATTGAAGCCCTTAAGCTTGGTGTAAGATGGAACGTCTGCAATGGAAGGGACATTTTAATCTGAAACGATGGCTGGGTTCCATCGCTACCTTCCTTCAGTGTTTCATCACAACGTCCCAATGGTGTTGGTCCAAGTCTGGTTTGTCACCTGATTGATCATGAGCAAAGAGCGTGGAAAGTTAATCTGCTGAAGGATTTATTTGGGGAGGAGGAGATGAAAGCGATACTTAGGATTCCAATTGCTAATCCTGATGGTCATGACTCACTTGTTTGGCACTATTCTAAAGATGGTTTTTATTCGATTAAATCAAGTTGTAAACTCCTGGCAAAAAGTGTTCGAGGAAACAGGTACGAGACCTGTTGGAACTAGTCATGATGGCCTTAGGGATAGAGGATTCTGGAGAAGTGTTTGGTGTTTACCGACTATTCCTAGAGTAAGAAATTTCATCTAGAAAGCATGCCACAATGCTTTAGCCACTAAGGAGAATCTGGCTAAAAGGTTTCGCAGGAATGATTCTAGACGCATCAGATAAGATCCAGGAAATGAAACATTGGAGCATATCTTGTTTTTATGCCCTTTTGCAGAAGTTGTATAGAGAGCTTCAAATTTTAATTATTGTCCGAATAGGCAAGAATTTTCAAGTTTTAGCAGGTAGTGGATTGAAGCTGTCTCTTCGGTTCTTATGATCCGAGAGGCCTTGTTGCTTTTTTGTGCTGGCACCTATGGAAGAGTCGAAATGCTCTTCTGTTTGAGAGGAGGAAAGGAGATCCTATTCATGTCTGGCAGGCAGCAAGGAATGATTATCTGTCTTTTTTGGAGTGCAAGGAGCTGTCATCACCTTCCCCAGCAATAAGAGAGATTGTTGCTCAAAGGCAAAAGCCACCGAATAACTATGTGAACGTTAACTGTGATGCGACTGTCGATCAAAAGAGTGGTTTGGCTGGTATTGCGGCGGTGGCAAGAGATTTTGATGGGTTTTGATTGGAGGTGATAATGTTTTGATCCAAGCTGACTCAGCGATTGTGGCAGAGGCTTCAGCCATTCGCTTGGATGCATTTTGGCAGCTAGAAGAGGCTGGAACAGAGTAGTATTTGAATTTGACTGCGAGGAAGTTGTTCTTCGCCTGGCTCAGCCATCTCGGCCAAGAAACTGGAAGACAATGGCAGTGGAAAATGATGTTCTTTGCATGTGTCGAATTTTTGTTGATGTTAACTTTGACTTTATTTAGAAATACTAATTGTGTTGCTAATTGGGTTGCTGGGAAAACCAGGAAAAGATATTGTCCATCTAATTGGTTTGCTTGCCCGCCCATTGAGCTCAAACTCCTGTTGTAATGTTTCGTCGTGGAGCAAAAAAATAAAAAATAAAACGAAGCTCACTTATTGTATTCCTATTTTTGATAATTCGAGTTTACAATTATTTAGTGTTCATCTTGCATTTATACAATACAAATTACAAATATTTCACATCAAAAGACATATCGATACAAAAAATATAAAATTTTATTTTTAATTTTTACTATATTCATATACAACTTTTAATTAATTTTAATCAATTATATATTCATGCATTTTATTAGTGTTTAGTCACTCTATCACATCTAAGATTGCCAAATCTAATTTATTGGTAAATGTAAAAAACAATTCATTACGCCACAGAACATAGAAATCGGTCCTAAAGCAGATTGCAACCCCAAAAAAACACTTCCTTCCAGACTATTTCCACAGGAACAGGTACAGTAGGTCAAAAATACAAAGTTCAAATGGATACTTATAAAGAAAAAGAAGTCAGCATCTCACTTCAAGTTCAGTAGCTAATAAAAGAGGAGGAGGTAAATGATTAGGGCTTCGTAATATTGCATTGCTGTGAGAAACTAGCTCATAATCTATGAGATCTCATTTCTTCTTGCCAGCATCTCCAGCCTTGGTCTGCATGCAGACAAAGTAACATCAGTTAGGTGTAGTCATGAATAATAGACAAAAAGTATTTAGAAAAGAACAGTTGAAAAGAAACAGCCTCGTTACCTTCTTTACACCTCTGATCTTCTTGGCCCTGTTTTTCCTTTCCTTCATCTGCTTTCTAGATTTTTCAACCTTGGTATCTAGTCCATTCTATTGTCAGAAAAAAGATATTTGCATTAGCATATTCATTCACTATAAACTAAAAGCTATATTAAACTAAAAGCTATACTCTTCTCTATATTAAACTAAAAGCTATTATTTTCATTAGCTACATCTTAAGTAGCCCAAGAACAAGAATTTCAATAGAATCACCAGATACTAAACTTCTCCATCTGAGAGGGATGAGAGTAGCTTGTTGTATAAAGTGAAGACTTCATGACATAGGGCATAAAGCTAGTTTGAATCACTTTTCTAAACTAATTTCTACAATATGAATGCAGTTCAAAGGACAATATCAACCCATCAGATCATAGCTAGCGTTAAGCGAGAAGCCAAAATAACCACAATCCGATAAAATAGTAATGCCACCCCATTATCGATGAATTCTTGGTCAAACTACAACTTTAGGAACAAAATTACAAAGTTGAAAAGCCTATTTAATCAAAGCAAGAATCAGAAAAGACATTTTTTTCAATCTTGCCAGTTGGCATCCCATCTCTAGGATTTGATCATTCTGCAGAACATCCTATCAACCATAGGTTACACTAAGCAACATCATCAGCATTCAATGAGAATCACAACATGAACAGTTGATAGTTCTTCCAAAATGTTGTTGACTAAAGTTTCCGGCAAACTGATAAATGCCTTGCTTCTTGCATTTAATTTCTAGAACCCGCTACTTTATCCCTCAGAGAACAAACTAGATAACCACAACAATGCTGGGAAACCACATACCAATGACACAGCCAGGCATTGTATTACTCCAATTAACAGCCTATGAAAAATAACAGGAAATATAGCAACTATTACATTACATTTGTTTTGATAATCAAAACATTGCTTCCGCACGACAACAGTTCTAAGGCATATTTGAAAGAATGATTCACACTTACGACACCAGTTCCTATTGTCCCAACTAATAGTAAGAATGTAATTTTTTTTTAAAAAAAAGAATAACCTAAACTAAGGTCGCCAAACACTAAAGTGCTAAAACAAATACAGTTTTTGCAATTAAGTTTTAATAAGTAAACTTGATCTTTTGAAGTCCTAAAACATTTAATTGGCAAGATAAAACAAAAAGTAATTGCTCCATTAGACTAATCAAATACCACAGTGATTTAAAGAAATCCAAATGAGTAACAAGTAATCATTCATCTAAAAGATTATAATTATATTAGCAGTGATTACCCTGATCAGCCGGTACTTAGGCTCATACTTCTTTGCATTCTCAACTGAGTCATAAATAAGCCCAAACCCAGTAGACTTTCCTCCTCCAAAGTGGGTACGGAACTTGAATACAAAAATTGAATTCGGGTCTTTTACTTCATACATCCTGGCCAGTTTTTCCTTCAGCTCAGCCTACATTCAAGTTCATACTTAAACTAATAAAAAGAGTTTGAAAAAAAGAAAAAAAAACACAATTAACCTTTGACAAACAAAAAAACTCATTAAAATACCTTTGAAACATTAGGTCTTCCAGGATGCAAAACATCTATGACCTGTGCCAAAACCAGATAGGACAGCAACTTTTTCAGCTTTCACCAAAAATCCATCACTCAAAATTCTTTCTTTTCAAGTTCTCCGTACATTTTCCCCGTAAGCAAAAACAGTCTTAATCAATCTAAGGAAAAAAAAAACAACAACAAACGGATGCTTAAATTATTCATTACGAAATTAAAAGAAAAAACCCACGAATTGTTTCCTTGAGAGAAGCCTGTTGGTCATGAATTTCCTCGTTCTTATGGTCACAGCCTTGTCCGCCATGTCTCTGCACGAACAACCAATTTTTTTTTTTTTAGAAAAAGCAAAACATAAGTATTATATACGTATATAAAGGTTTATTAAAGGGAAGAGAGGGCTTACTTCGTTTGGGATTCTCTGAAGCTGCTGTTTTAGCTTGAGCCTGGTGGAGGGTTTCAGTGGACGGGACCGGCGTCGAAGCTGAAAAGAAGAATATTAACTAGGGTTTTCGGTAAATAAAGAAAGTATTTTCGGTTTTGTTTGGCAGCGTGCAGAATTGCATTCTTGATTTGTACCTGGATTGTCTAACTCCATTGTCATTAGTTTTTATTATTTTTAGGGTTATATATATTTTTCGTAAAAGTAATAATAAATAAATTATATATAGAGAGAGTTTTTTTCCCAAAACAAGTTACTTAAATATTTTTATTCCCAAAGTAAACTACTTTTGTTCTTATTTCTTAAATAAGTTATTTTTTTGCCACGTAAGCAATTAATTAGCACATCAGCTCTTCTGCTCTACTTCTCTCCTAATATTTCTTTCTTTTCTTAATTTTTTTCGCCACCTCAACCACATCAATTGAATAAAATATTTCAATCGATATGCTCCTTCTGTACAAAGGGTTTGGCACAGCGCTTCCTCTTGGTGCATACACAACAATGACCGAAAATCTTATCTTTGAAAAGCTTCAGTTTTAGTTCTTCCAAATGTACATCGAATCCAACAATTTTCCCGAAGGCTAAAAACTTTGCACCAACCCACAACTGCAACTTGACTAAACATCCCATTTCCGGTCTTGTTTGAACTATATCTTCTCGCTTCCATACTAATCCCTTTAACTTCAAACAACACATCTTTGATGTCTCTCATTTGCTGTGTTTGCATATCAATCTAACGGAAGCACTCAAACGATTTCTTGAATCCTTGAAGTTTGTACATATAACAAGTATTCTTAAAGAAGTTTCAACTCTGGACTTTAGAGCACTTTTCTGACAATTTTGTGTCTTTTTACGGATGATTTCGATGAGCTGCTTTGTTTCAAGCTACTTATCAAGTTTTACGTTGATTGATTCTGCCTTTGATTATTGACTAAATATCTTATAGCATGGATTAATTCCTACAACACGTTACGAAATACGACAGCTATTTTGGTGGCTTCTTGTTGGACCTTAACTACTTGACCAAGCGCCCAGCTCGCAAGGGTTCAACTGGGGGCGCTGTGACAAATGCAGAGCGCGGGAAAACTTTGCACGGGGCGCAACGGGACGCGCACCGAAACAGGCAAGACAGACACTTGGTTTGGGTGGATTGCCAAGCATGAAACGGAGATGCTAACGGACGATGATCGTAGTTTGCGGATGGTAAGCTAAGACGAATCCTTAAAAATCGGGATAAAGATAAATGCGGGTCATAAGCCAGGATAAGCGGAGAAGTCTTGGCAAACCGAATCACTAGAGATTATCACAGATATAAACTCTAAAGAGCATTGAGGTGGCGATCATCTGGAGAGTCCTTAGTTTAGTAGGAATTAATCCTATAGAGTTTCTGTTGTAATCAAACTCAGTTGCCTACGTGAGGGGATGTCCTCACTGGCCTATATAAACCCCAAAGGAGGGGGTAGAATGTAATCATCATTTAGTGAGAGAATCATTCAGGGAGAAAGAGAGTGATAGCTAAGAGCGGTCTTCTTGGCTAAATATTGTATTCATTTTTATTGCGGATTAATAGAAAGGCTCTTTTCTCTAAAGTTTGAGTGTTCTTTGCTTTATTGGTATACTTTGTAGAGTCGTTTTCTTACTCAAGTGTTATATCGCTGCGTATTGACCCGGATTTGGGTTAGTGTGAAGATAGGTTGTACTAAGTTGCGGGAAACTTAGGCCATCACTGGAAAAAGTTCTATAGGAGAGAACGACCCCGTGACAATTTGGTGCCAGAGCTGAGTTTTGGATCATGGCACACGAGTTGGCTGACAGAGTTGCTGTACTTGAAGCAATGGTGGGCGTACCGCAAGAGGAGATGGGTACAATGGCTGAGCAGATTTAGGCCATGGCAAACAGTATCCAGGAGCTGACACAGCTGGCATTTGACATGCAAAAGGAGCATGCTAATCGCTACACCAACATCATGCAGCATGTTCGTGATCTATCGGATAAATTTGAGGTGCAGTTAAATTCCCTGAAGGCTGACGTTTTACTGATGAAACGTGCAATGACTGCTACAGACCATGGGAGGCGTCTAGTAGTAGTAGGGGAGGTGATAGTAGCGATCTTCAGAAGAAGATCAAGGTGCCTGAACCTAAGGAGTTCGCAGGAGTTCGCAATGCGAAGGAGCTTGAGAATTTTCTTTGGGATATGGAGCAGTACTTCAAAGCTGCCCGAATATCGGAGCAGGACCAGGTTACAATCACTAGCATGTACCTCTCAGGTGATGCTAAGCTATGGTGGCGAAACAGACTGCCAGATGATGATAGTGCTGGTCGTCCGAGGATTGAAACATGGGACGCACTGAAGGAGGAATTACGGGATCAATTCCTTCCCTTGAACGCGGCATGGGTCGTGAGAGAGGCACTCGAGAAATTGAAGCACACGGGTTCTGTGCGAGATTATGTCAAAGAGTTTAGCTCTTTGATGTTGGACGTCAAGAATATGTTAGAGGAGGATAAGTTGTTCAAGTTTTTCTCAGGACTTCAGCCATGGGCTCAGGTTGAGTTACGTAGGCAGAACGTGAAGGATCTGCCACAGGCAATTGCGGCTGCAGACAGTTTGACGGATTATAAACTGGGTTCTTCTTTGAACATTGGGGAAAGGAAGAAGAACCATCCTGATGGAAATAGGGGGAAAGGCAAGAAGGACTGGAAGAAGCACCAGAGAAACAAGGAGAAGGCTGAGTCTTCTAAGCCGAGGGGACCAGATTCACCCCAAAGCAAGGGAGATTGGAGTTGTTTCTTGTGTAATGGGAATCACAAGGCCCGAGATTGCCCTAGACCGACCAAGTTGGCGGCTCTCATGAGTAAGGAGGATTCGGATGACGAATGTCCAAGAGTTATCCCGATGCAGTTGCTCAACGCTATTCGGACTGAGCAACAAGCTCCTCATAAAGGATTAATGTATGTTAAAGCTGAGGTGAATGGGAGACTGATTCGACCGATGCTTGATACAGGAGCGACCAACAACTTCGTTTCATTGAACGCGGTTGAGCATCTTGGCCTGAAAGTCACGAGGAGTAACAATCAGGTGAAAGTAGTCAATTCTAAGGCCCAAGATATCCAAGGAACGGCTACCGCATCGGTGAAGATAGGGACTTAGCAACAGGATTGTAAGTTCTTAACTTTACCTATAGATGATTTTGATGTGATCATGGGCATTGAATTCTTTGTGCAAGCAAAGGCATTTGCTATTCCATATTTGGGTGGATTGATGATATCTGATGAGACGTGTCCAAACTTTGTCCCTGCGGAAAGAGGACAAGGTGCTGGGAAGCCGTTGCTGTAGTCGGCTTCACAAGTAAACACCGAGTTGAAGAAGGGGGAGACAACCATACTTGCTGCCTTGGTTGAGGTGAAACCAGACACGGTTGTCGAGGTATCGGATGAAGTAGCAGCGGTGCTGAACGATTATAAGGATGTAATGCCCCCAAAATTACCCAAGGCGCTACCACCTAAACGCGTCATTGATCATAAGATCGAGTTAGAACCGAAAACTAGACCACCTACACGAGCACCTTACAAGATGAGTCCTTTGGAGCTGGCCGAGTTAAGGAAACAGCTTGGTGAGTTGTTGGATGCGGGATATATCCAACCATCAAAGGCACCATATAGAGCCCCAGTTTTGTTCCAGAGGAAGCAGGATGGCACACTGAGAATGTGTATTGATTATCGAACCCTGAACAAGGTAACGGTCAAGAATAAATATCCAGTTCTAAATGTCGCTGATCTGTTCGACCGGTTGTCGAAGGCGGCATATTTTACCAAGTTAAACCTGAGATCAGGATATTGGCAAGTAAGGATTCCGAAGGAGATGAAGCTAAGACAGCTTGTGTGACGAGGTATGACTCTTTTGAATTTTTAGTTATGCCTTTTGGTTTAACTAATGCACCTGCGACATTTTGCAACTTGATAAATGGTGTCCTTTATGAGTACCTGGATCACTTTGTGGTGGTATACCTAGACGATATTGTGGTGTATAGCTAGACGCTTGCAGAACATGTGGAGCACCTCAGGGTGGTGTTCGAGACTTTGAGGAAGCACTCTCTTTATGTGAAAAAGGAGAAGTGTGAGTTTTGCGAGCGGGAGATTATGTTCCTAGGTCACAAAATTAGCAGTGGCAAAATACGGATGGATGAGAGGAAGATCCAAGTTATTGTTGAATGGCAAGCCCCTGCGAAAGTCCCGGAGCTGCGATCTTTCTTAGGACTGGCCAACTATTACAGATGGTTCATCAAGGGATATAGCAAGATAGTGAGTCCTTTAACTGATCTTTTGAAAAAAGACAAGAAGTGGGTGTGGTCTGATGAATGTGAGCGGGCTTTTCAAGAGATCAAGGAGGCAGTGACATCCGAGCCAGTGTTGAGACTGCCAGATTTCAAGCTACCATTTGAAGTTCACACGGATGCCGCAGACCGAGCCATTGGAGGGGTGCTGGTCCAAGAAGGACACCCCATTGCTTATGAAAGCCGCAAGCTGAAGGATGCGAAAATGTGATATTCAGCTCATGAGAAGGAGATGACGGCGGTTGTGCATTGTTTGGAGGTGTGGAAGCATTATCTGTTGGGAACGAAATTTGTGGTAGTAACAGACAATGTGGCTAACACTTATTTCAAGACACAAAAGAAGCTGAGCCCGAAGCAGACACGATGGCAAGAATTTCTTGCAGAGTTTGATTTCACTTGGGTACATAAACCGGGAAGGGAGAACCAGGTGGCGGACGAGTTAAGTCGTAAGATAGTCCAGTCTTATGTTGCTTCATTATCCGCTATTGAGACTAACCTGATTGACAGGATACGACAGCAGACATCAGCAGATAAGACTTATGAACAGCTCAGGGAGAACGTTAAATTGGGCAAAGTTTGTAGGTATTGGCTCGAGGGGGATTTGCTGTATGCCAAAGGCAATCGACTCTATGTTCCATTTGACGGGGGACTAAGGAAAGAGTTGCTGAAAGAAATCCACGACCCTCAGTGGGCAGGACATCCTGGAGTGGAGAGGATGTTGGCATTGTTGTCAAGGACATATTACTGGCCGAAGATGGAGGAAGACATCAAACTATATGTCCGTACATGCCACATATGCCAGATTGATAAGACCGAGAGAAAGAAGCAAGCGGGTTTGCTTCAACCACTGCCTATCCCTGAGAGGATATGGGAATCAGTTTCTATGGATTTCATTACAGGATTTCCGGAGATAAATAAGATGAAATCTATAATGGTGGTGGTAGATCGTTTTTCTAAGTATGCTGTGTTCATAGCAGCTCCACATGCATGTACCGCACATGAAGCTGCAGAATTGTTTTTAAATCATGTGGTGAAGATCTTTGGATTACCCAAGGATATAGTGAGCGATCGGGATACTCGGTTTACTAGGAGATTCTGGACGTACTTGTTCAAGTTAATAGGTTCAGAATTAAAATTTTCAACGGCTAATCATCCGCAGACAGATGGCCAGACGGAGCGGATTAATGCATTGTTGAAACAGTATTTGAGGCACTATGTGACCGCAAGCCAAAAGAATTGGGTGAGTCTGCTCGATTCTGCACAGTTTTACTATAATATGCATAGATCATCTTCCACGGGTATGAGTCCAGCGGAGTTAGTATTTGGACATCAACCTACTACACCTTTGGAGATAGCAAAGACTAAGTCCCAAGGGGAATGCCTAGCGGCATACAGATTTGTGCGAGACCGTCAGGAGTTGATGGAACAAGCTAGGGAGAGCTTGGAGAAGGCACAAAGGAGGATGGTGAAATATGCGGATCAGCATAGGCGGGCACTAGAATTTGAGGTGGGTGACAAGGTGTTACTCAAACTGACGCCTCAGATATGGAGACAAGTCACAGACAAGCGGTATCACAAAGGTCTAGTGCAAAAATACGATGGCCCTTTTGAAGTTATAAAGCGGGTAGGCGCGGTGGCTTATCAGCTGAAACTGCCAGAAAGGATAAAGTTGCATCCTACTTTTCACGTGAACTTTTTGAAGCCTTACCACGAAGATATTGATCCGAGGAGACAACAGGTAAGGAAAGCTCCACCTACTGTGAGAAGCCATTTCGAGAAGAAGGTGTTAAAGATACTTGACCGCAAGGTTGAGGGAACGAGTAGGAAGAATCGGAGAACCTACTACTTGGTGCAGTGGGAAGGTGAAGATGAGGCAGACGCTACTTGGGAGAAAGACACTTCTTTGTGGCAATTCGAGGATGAGATCAAGGCGTATTTGGAGCTCATTCCGATGAGGGCATCGGCTTCCTCCGACGGGGGGAGGGTTTGTTAGACCCTAACTACTTGACCAAGCGCCCAGCTCGCAAGGGTTCAACTGGGGGTGCTGTGACGAGTGCGGAGCGCGGGAAAGCTTTGCACGGGGCGCAACGGGACGCGCACCGAAACAGGCAAGACAGGCACTAGGCTTGGGTGGATTGCCAAGCATGAAACGGAGACGCTAACAGACGATGATCGTAGTTTGCGGGTGGCAAGCTAAGGCGAATCCTTAAAAATAGGGATAAAGATAAATGCGGGTCATAAGCCAGGATAAGCGGAGAAGTCTTGGCAGACCGAATTACTAGAGATTATCACAGATATAAACTCTAAAGAGCATTAAGGTGGCGATCATCTGGAGAGTCCTTAGTTTGTAGGAATTAATCCTATAGAGTTTCTGTTGTAATCAAACTCAGTTGCCTACGTGAGGGGATGTCCTCACTTGCCTATATAAACCCCAAGGGAGGGGGTAGAATGTAATCATCATTCAGTGAGAGAATCATTCAGGGAGAAAGAGAGTGATAGCTAAGAGCGGTCTTCTTGGCTAAATATTGTATTCCTTTTTATTGCGGATTAATAGAAAGGCTCTTTTCTCTAAAGTTTGAGTGTTCTTTGCTTTATTGGTATACTTTGTCGAGTCGTTTTCTTACTCAAGTGTTATATCGCTGTGTATTGACCCGGATTTGGGTTAGTGTGAAGATAGACTGTACTAAATTACGAAAAACTTAGGCCATCACTGAAAAAAATTCTATAAGAGAGAACGATCTCGTGACACTTCTATACAACGGGTCTAAGCAACTGATTTCAAAACCTACACCTACAGCAGCTCCGCCGTCGACAAAAGCTCCCATCACAATTACTATGGGGAAACGCAGACACTCAAATTCAAGAAATAATAATGTTTTCATTTGAAGATGGCAAGAATTCCCATAAACGGAAAAACCCACCAAATGTGTAAGCACCTTAAATTTCCTTCAAGGGGAATCTTCGACTTCGACTTCGGCTTTGACTATGCTTTTAGTTTCATGCGAGAGGAAGCACGGAATTACTCTAATTTGAATATTCTATGCCTTTTAATGGTAGCTCTGGTTGAGGTTAATGAAAAAAATAATTGACGTGACGATTAATTGCTTAGGTGGCAAAAGATTACCTTATTTTGGGAATAGAAATTTGAAAGTAACTTAGTTTGGAAATAAACTCTCAATTTTTGAACGAATTTTTATTTCAATAAATTAAAATAAATTATATAAATTAATATATAAATATAACATAAATAATTAATATAAATTTTTTTTTTACTCATTATTATTATTATTATTAAAGACGAAAATGATCAAATATTATTTTGATATTGATTTATTTTATGAAATTGAATTAAATTTTTTGATTAATTGTTTAAACTTACCATCACTTTCCTTGTCTATCCAAATTTAAAACTAATTATATTTTTATATAACACTCAACACAAATAAAATTAAATAAATATATATTAATATATTAACATAAATTCTCATTTATCTATTAACATATATTTGAATAAACATACACAAACAACATGTACAATATTAAAAAAAATTAAGGATGTCAGTGAAGTCTTCTCAAGATAGAAGACGTCAAATCTGATTCAGTTGCTTTTGCTTAAGCTCAATTTGATTTGATTTACTAAAAATAATTAGTAAAATAATAATATTTATAATTTTTTAGAGTTTGATTGTCATTGATTAATCCACGAAAATTATTCTTTTAGTTAATAAAAAATTAAATTATTTTTTTAAAATATATCTCACATTTTTTAATAAAAAATATTTTTCAAAAAATAATTATCTATTTGTAAAGTTATTTAAAAAACTCATGAGTATAATTCTACTTAAATAATATTTTATATATAATTTTTTTTAACTTTAATTCAATTTACCCTATAAAAAATATTATTATATTAATAAAAAATTATTTAATTTGGTTAAAATTTTCAAAAATTAAAATATTAACATTAAAAATATTAATTTTTTAATTATAAATATTTATTTTGTATATTATTAATGTTAAAATATTTTTATCATTTCAATGATAAAAAAAATTATATTATTATTTTAATAATAAATAATAAATAGTAATTATATAAATAATATATTTATTGTTCAATAATTTATTAATATTTTAATTTAAGATATAATGTTTTATATTTAATTTACAAATTGTTATATTAATATTTTAATCATAAATATATATAAATAATACTTTTGTTAAGATTTTAATAATAAATAATTTTAGTATAAAATATGATTATTCTAATATTATAAACAGTCTTAATATTTCAAAAATAAATAGTAATATATGTATTAATAAATCATTTTTTAAAATGTTTAATAATATAATATTTTTAATATTAAATATTATTTTCCAAATATAATTATTTTTTAATATTAATAAATTAATTAATAAACAATAAATAATTTTTAATATTTTATTAGTTAGCTAATATCATTTGAAAAAAAAAATTTCTAAAAAAAAAAACAAAAGAAAGTATTTTTCATTCACTCATCCATACAACAAAAAATATTTAATTTTTCATAAAATGTAAACATTTTCTAGAAATTATTTTCCAAAATTATATTCAATAAACCAAACAGAGCTTTACTTCAAGATCTCTTTCAATTTATCTTTGAAGTAGTGTAGTTTGAAGAATTTTCATACTTGCCGTAACGATTTCATTTGGGGATTCAATCGACGATTTTGAAAGCACAAAAAGAGAGTCTTCACCATGATCTTTTTTGATTAAATGTGGGCCATCTAAAACATATATTTTTTTAAAAAACCTTAAAGTTAAATAAGTTTTATTAAAAATATAATATTTGATATGAAAAAACTAAATTTGGGTTCAGAGTGCGTTTACGCATGGAGAATGCACTTTGTTTGTTTAAAAACGACATCATATCATCATGTGTTATCCCTTAACTTTAAAAAAATAGTTTTAATTTAATATTTAAAAATAATTCCTATTTAATTTTATTCTTTTCAACAGAATTTTTATTCTTTATTAAAAAATTATTTAAAAAGCTAAATTTTTCAAAAAATGAACATATCTCAATACTTGTAGTAATATTTAGTAAAATTTTCTCACTTAATTTTTTTTTTAAAAATCGTTCCTTACAATTTCCATAGAATCTCATTCTTGAAAAATTCATATTCATTTTTATGATTGTATCAATGCAATAATGCAAACAAAAAAAATGCATGATGTATATGCAATTTTTATTGTTATTTTCCCTTTTTTAAGAAAATATTCATTTATTTTTAATAAGAATTTACATTATTAAAAAATCACACTAAATATTTAAATATTTCAATATTTTAATAATATTTAATGTACCTCTTTCACCTAGAAATTAGTTAAAAATCATTACTTACGATTTTTCGTAACATCTCGTAATTAGAAGTTCATAATTATTTTTCTAGCAAAAATGAATTACACAATGCAAGCATAAAATGTATAATGCTTATTTACGTGTTACTATTTATTTGCAATTCATTCCATTATTATTTTCGTTATTTATTATTGCTTATCTTGTTTAATTTGACAAGAAAATGACTTATTTATCATTTAGCATTATTTTTAATAAACATGAATACTTTTATTGAGAAATTGCCCCACATACTCTAATGCTCAAGTAATATCCAAAAAGAAATTTCACCTAAAAATTTTTAAATAACCACTATTTGTAATTTATGTGAAATCTCATTTCTAGGACCTATAGCATTGAGGATACGTATAGTGTAGGCATATAATGCATGACAAATGCACCGACTATTTCACTTTTTATTTTTATTGTTTTGTTTTTTTGTTGATACCATTACTATATTATTTTATTTAATTTTATTTATATTTGGAGTTTGACCTGTGTGGTGCATCGGGGACAAAATTAAATTAAATTAAATTTTATTAAGTTTTAATAAGTAATTAAAAAGTACGATATAAAATTAATTTGAGATCATAGTAAATTAAGAGATAAATAAGGCAACAGAGATGCAAACTCCAAGCCATCATATCACAAAGCTATCCTCATGCAACAAAGTATATAGAAGCATTTCATTAATTATGGCAATTTTTTTTCAACTTCAGCATTTATTTTATTTTTCTTATTCTATCAATTAAATTTATGAAATCTGACCAGGTCTAGACATGAACTTAGAGTTGAGGCAAGCAGATTTCAATTTTTGTTTCATTATAAAAGGCCAGCATCCCGATCTACGACATCTTTCTTTTTCATTATATGTTGATGCTTACCCCTACTGTGGTCTCATTTTGGCCAAAATTTGGCAAATGACTTATGAAGACTGCAAATTTTTTATACTAAATTATAAATAGATTTATAAATGAAGTAAAATTAAATATCGAGATATAATATTGAAATTTGCATAATCTTGAAGGGATAAAATAAAGAAATTTAATTTAGTGTATTTGATTAGCAATAATATAGATATGATTAAGAATTAAGATATATATATATATATATATATGTGTGTGTGTGTGTGTGTGTGTATAAAAGATAAATGCATGTTCATTAAATAAATAAAATATATATATATATATATATATATATATATCTATAGACTACCTTGATTTACATATGGGAATTAATGTAATAATATAGATATGTATAAAAGAAAATAGATTGTAATTGTATACTACTTAAATAAGAGAAACAAATATGATATACGTGTGTATATATATATATATATATATATATATATATATATATATATATATATATATATATATATATAAATATTTAAAGATAAAGATAAAGATAAGTAAGGGAATATAAATAAATTTTGAGTATAATATATAAAATTATAGATTAAAACAAAAGAAGATATATATATATATATATATGTAATTATGATATTAAGAAAATACGTGAGATTAAATAAGGAAATAGCTTAATAAGATATAATAATAATAATAATAATAATGTATATTTATATATACAAATTAAAGGTATATATAATGTATTTAAATGAAAAGCATAAAAAAATAAAGTTAAAAAATATATATTCGAATTAGTGCTGGCAGAGCACTAACCCAAAAGTCCCATCCCCTCCATTTTCTCTCTATCTTGACGCCATCCTCACCTCCTTCCCTACTCCTCCACAGTATACTTTGTCATTTCCTAAAAAATTAAAAAAAAAGCTTATTTTGACTTTTTTATTAAAGCCCATTTGACAATTTAGGTCCATTAACACTTATTGGACCGACCTTAAGGTCCATTAACTCAATTGAACCGATTGCATCATGTGTTTGACTCATGAACCATTTGGGCCCATGCATGGCCATACACATCACGCCTAGCCACGGTCGAGAGGCCATCACCATTGCTTGTCATGCTTGTCTAGTTTACTTAGGCATTTCAACAAACACTTGGTGTTCTTACCTTAAGCCTTCCATATAGTTCATTAAGACATTTTATCAAAACATCTTATATGCATGCTTCATAAACATATTCAATCTTACAAATTGGTTTCACTAAATCACACCATCATCATGTATACATCATACCCAACACATATATACCATTAAACATCATTCATGTTCATCATAAAACTAATACCCATTTTCGGCCAAACATGAATCTATACCTTAGGTGATGTCTTTTCATACAATTCATACACCAATTAACTCCATAAAATCCCTAGATTAACATATGTAAGATTGATGGATTGAAAATTCACCTAGCTTGACTTTTTCAACTTGGCCGAGAATGAATGAAGAAGTTTGGCTCTCCAATTCAACTTCTTAGGTGCTGGTTTTATAGTATATTAATCTCTTATCAATTTGGAACAACTTTCATGAACATCATTTGTTCCAAATATGCTTGTAGATGAGTGAAATCTAGTGAGAGAAAACTTGAAAGCTTATGGTTTAATGGTGGCCGAAATTAAGGAAGAAGACTTTCACACTTAGCAAATTCTGATTTTTCCACTTATAATTTCCAGCCAATTACTCATAAAAATCAGCCCATAAATTAGGCTTGTCAATTGGTTTGGGCTTGGTTAAGTTTTGGGCTTGAAATTGGGCTTGAACTATTCATATTGGGCTTATCTTGAATTTTTTATTGGGCTTTCGATTTGAGCTTTCCCATTTCAAATGTTGGGCTTTAATTTTCTTGGTAATTGTGCCTATATTTTAGCTAAAATTTCAGCCCATAATTTGGCCCAATGTTCGGCCCAATCACACCTTGAAATTCGGCCCATGCTTAATGGGCTTTAAGAATTTTAATTATTTGGCCAAATAGATTTTCTTCATTTTCAGCCCATTATGATTAAACCTAATTGTATTTCATTAATTTTTCCAAGTCTTGGCCGAATTCTCCAAGTGTTCTTAGCCCAGAATAATTTCCTCAAGTCTTAACCATGGTTGAGTTATGTTAACTATGCTTGGTTAACTAGTCAAAGCTTATTCTTCAATTCTTGACTTTTCTCTTAGCTTTGACCATTGACCACGTTTGACTAAAGTCAACTAACCCAAATTCATGCATTTCAATGCTTGGTTAGTCCATCTTAACGTTTTGGACACCCTTGGTAGGTGAATGTGTTAAAAACACCTAAAATGATCCATTTTGAGCTCATTTAAGCCCTTTTGGCATTTTCACTACTTCAACCTTATCGGGACCGGACCAAAGCAAACCAACTTTCCTTCTTGAACTATCCTTATTTGGATGTTTTAAGTTCTTATCTTCAGTTAAAAAGGTTGGCATCCCTTCGGTTTAGCCTGAGGTCACTATAGCTCACAATTGGCTCTTTAATTCATTTAAGACATTTTCTACTTTCACTTGTACTTGAAATTGTAATACAACTTTCCTTATGATTCTAATAACATATATCAATGTTTACAATGGTGAATCATAAATAGTATAGTAGAAAAATTCGGGTTTTACATTCCTCCTCACCTTAAAAAATTTGGTCATCCAAATTAGAACCAAGTCATCCCTCGAACAACTGTGGGTGCTTCTCTTGCATCAGGCTCTCAAATTCCCATGTACCTTCCTACGAAGTGTGATACTGTCAGAGAACCTTAACCAGAGAGATCGTCTTAGACCTCAACACTTTCTCCTTTCTGTCCAATATCTGAATCAGCTTCTCCACATAATACATATCCTCTGTGAGCTCCAACGGCTCATACTGAATCACATTTGCCGGGTCTGGATGGTACTTTCGAAGTATCAAAATATGGAAGACGTTGTGAACACTTGCTAACTCAGGTGGCAACGCGAACCTATAACCTTATCTCCCACTCGATCTAAGATCTCAAAGGGTCCAATGTAATGAGGACTCAACTTGCATTTCTTTCCGAATCTCATAATACCCTTGGAGGGAGAAACTTTCAAGAACACTATTCACACACTATGAATTCCAATGGCCTTCGCCTCGTGTCCGCATAGCTCTTCTGTATGCTCTGAGCTGTTCTCAATCTCTCACATATCAACTGAACATCCTTAGAGGCTTGCTTTACCAAGTTGAGAGCAAATATCTTACGATCACCCACTTCTTCCCATCCAATCGGAGATCGACACCATACAATGCTTCATACTGTGCCATCCTAATACTCGAGTGATAACTATTGTTATAGGAAAATTCGACTAATGACAAATGATCATCCTATGAGCCTTTATAGTCCATTACATAATCTTTCAACATATCCTCCAATGTCTGGATGATCCTCTCTGACTAACCATCGGTTTGGGGATGAAAAGCTATGCTGAAACTTAGTTGGGTTCCCATGGCTTCCTGAAAATGTTCCCAGAAGTGAAAAGTGAAGCGAGAATCCCTATCGGACACAATACTCACTGGAACGCCATGTAGCCTCACAATCTCCCGCACATACAAATTCGTTAATACACTAAGAGTATATGTGGATTTCATAGCCAAGAAGTAAGATGACTTCATTAATCGATCCATAATCACCCAAATGGCATCATGGTTCTTTCGGGTCCTCGGTAAACCCATGATGAAATCCATGGTGATGTGCTTCAATTTTCATGTCGGTAGAGGTAGAGGTTGCAATAACCTAGCAGGTTTATGATACTCTACCTTAATCTACTGACACGTAAGGCACTTAGCCACAAACTCTGCCACATCTTTCTTTATGCCTGACCACTAATACACTTTTCAAAGATTCTGATATATCTTATTACTCCCCAGATAGACTGCATACCTCGATGAATGAGCTTCTGTTAAAATCAATCTCTTTAGTTGTGGGTCATTGGGAATACAAATTCGACATCTGAACCTCAGCAGGCCAGCATCACTAACTGTGTACTTAGTCACACTACCCATCTGTATCTGACTTACACAATCAACACACCGTCGGTCATCATGCTAAGCCTGTTGTATCTGGTCAATCAAATTTGGTTCCACTCGCAGGCTAGCTATCACACAGTCACTGTCAGTATCAGAAGAGTCTATATCCAGACTGAGGCTAGTAAACTACTCTAACAGCTCATGTTCCCTGACCATCATGTACGATACCATCCTGAGACTCTTTCTGCTCAAGTCATTAGTAACTACATTGGCTTTACCCAGATGATAAAATCTGTCACAATCATAATCTTTCAAAGCTCTAACCATCGTATCTGCCTCATATTCAATTTTTCTGTGAAAACAGATACTTAAGGCTTTTATGATCAATGAATACCTGAAATTTCTCACCGTACAAGTAGTGGCACCATAGCTTTAGTGCAAACACCACGCTGCCAACTCTAAATTATGGGTCGGATAGTTATTCTTATGGTTCTTGAGTTGTCTGGATCCATAAGCAACTACCTTCTCATTCTGCATCAATACACAACCCAGTCCTTGTCCAGAGGCATCTGTATACACTGATAAATCTCCTGAACTGTTCGGTATGGTGAGAATAGGTGTAATGGTCAATCGCTGCTTTAGTTCCTGAAAACTCTTCTCACATGCACTGTCTCACTCAAATGCAACATTCTTCCGAGTAAGACGTGTCAATGTAGTAGCTAATTTAGAGAAACTCTCTACAATTCAGCGGTAATACCCAACTAAACCCTGCTAGCTACGTATCTCTATGATAGGCTTGGGCCTATCCCACTACACTACTACTTCAATCTTAGACGGATCAACTAACACCCCGTCCTTCGATACAACATGACCTAGAAATGATATCTGTTCCAATCAAAAATCAAACTTACTGAGCTTTGCATGTAACTTCCTCTCTCTAAGGGTCTGTAACACAATACTCAGATGCTGCTCATACTCTTCCTTGGACTTTGAATACGCCAAAATGTTATCAATGTACACTATGAAAAATCGATCCGGGTATGGTTTAAATACTCCATTCATCAATGCCATAAAAGCTGCAGGAGCATTTGTTAACTTGAAAGGCATAAGCAAGAACTCGTAATGTCCATATCAGGTACAAAAACCTGTTTTGGGCACATCCTCACTCCGAATCATCAACTGATGATATCCAGATCTCAGATTTATCTTGGAAAAGATCTGTGCTCCCCGAAGTTGATCCAACAAATCATTTATATGTGGAAGGGGGTACATGTTCTTGATGGTGGCCTTATTCAACAACCTGTAGTTAATATACAGTCGGAGGCTTCCATCTTTCTTCTTAATGAACAAAACCGGTGCTCTCCAAAGTGTAACACTCGGTCTGATGAACCCCTTATCCAGTAATTCTTGCAATTGCTTCTTTAGCTCCTCCAATTCCACTAGAGCCATTCTATAAAGTGGTTTGGATATTAGCTTAGTACCAGACACCAAATCAATACAAAACTCTATCTCTCTATCTAGTGGTAACCTTGGTAAATCGTCCGAAAAGACATCGGGAAGCTCCCTAACCACTGAAATGTCTGTCAATTTTGGGTGTGTCTTATCCGTATTGACCACATATGAGATATAACCTTCATGGTATCATCCACACAGTTAGTACAAATCTTCACTCTTTTAATCATAATAACTATATTCTTTCATTAATTCATATCAAACTTTACAATGCATTTTTCGGGGGTAGAAAATATTTGTATCTTAGAATAATAATCTAAGATAATATGGTTTGCAACTAACCAATCAATTCCTAGTATCACATCAAAATCATGCATGTTTAACATGATAAGGTCAGCTGACATATCCTTGTTTCCTACTTTTAACTTACAATTCTTATACATATACTCTGTCAATTGACTATCCCTAATTGGTATGCTAATAAGAAACGCCCTACCTAGAGCTACAGGCTTTACATACAAAAGTAGTTTATATGCAAATTCAGGCGATATGAATGAATGTGTAGCACCAGGGTCAACTAAAACAAATGCTTCAAGATCAAATACTAAGGTCTTACCCTTAATTATATTTGCTGAAGCATCTGCAGCCTCTTTGTTCAAGGCAAACACTCGACCGCGTTCCACAACTTGCTTCCCCTTCTCTTCAGCTGTAACATTCCTCTTTGGGCAAAAGCACTAGCTTTATCTCTCTCTGACTCTTTGCCCTTTTGTGGGGCTGTCACAATCAACTCAGGGTAATCCCTTGCTATATACCCAATCTTGCCACACCAAAAGCATGTCTTAGTTGATAGGGGCAGGGTCTACTACCGTGGTATCTACCACATGTTCTATACTGATCTGTGATTTTTTGGGGTCCTCCAATCACTATACCCCTGGCTAGAATTGAAGCCTAATACACTAGGAGCTTAACCATCTTACCCAGTGGCTCATCGACTCTCGGTCGTCTAACAAACGACCTCCTACCCTCTCAGACACCTCGATCCTCTGTCGATCTCTTTCGATCTCTATCTTTACCCTTCACGCCCTTACCGAACTCAGGGACGTATATCTCATAGTCTTACTCACACAGCTAAGCTCTACGCATGGCCTCCTCATAAGTCGTGATATCAAATGGGGCTAGTTGGGCTCTAATGGAAAGCTTCCGTCCATTGATAAACTTGCAGACACTACCCATGGTATCTGGGTCATACCTTCCCACGGATGTGAATCGAGATTCATACTCATCTATTGACCAGTTTCACTTGATCAGACCAAGAAATTTCATCTGTAATCTCCTCTGAGTAGTAGCTGGGATATACTGCCTCCCGAAGGCATCCAAAAAGATCTTGTAATTAATAACCTGATGTCTAACTCTCAGAATGGGTTGGGTAGATTTTCACAAATGCTCTGCCTCGCCCTCTAACATGAACGTAGCAAAGACCACACTCTCTGTGGTCAAACATAAAAAAAAGCCATATAACTTCTTCAACCGGTTGATCCAATCCTATGCTACTACAGGGTTCTTGACCCCATTGAACAATGGAGGCTTTAGCTTCTGAAATGCCTCAATCGATCAAGCTCACAATCATAACCTGAATCCTCACCAGACGATTGTGGAACTACAGGTGGTGGTATAAGGATCTCAGCAGCCCGTGGCATAGGTGTAGGCTGTGTAGGCGCAGGTGTCTCTGGAGCAGCTGCCAGCTCAGTAGGAGTTGTCTGAGCAGTCGGACCTTACCTACCCTCTAACGTAGCCATAGCTTGAGTGAACAACTTTATCAACGTGTCCAAACTCCGCTCTAACCTTGTAACACGAGCATCAGTAGTCTCTGCTGGACCTGATGGGACATGACCACGCGATGATTCTCTATGTCTCTATGATCTATCACTATGTCTCTTGGACCTCTCTCTATGGCCCCTAGAACGTGAACTGTCCCCTCGGCTGCAATGTCTATCTGACATCCTAATCGTCCTGCATACACAGTCAATTTCTCAGTTTAACCACAGCTCAGTATACATAATTGTATCTAAATAATGTACAGTGACATAAGGATGTATACTTCCTAACTACAGATGCTGACTCACATCAGACCAACCCTACTCTGATACCACTCTTGTCGTGACCTGTTTTCTAAAAAATCACTACAAATTTTTCGTGAACTTATCTCACTTCACTGGTTGGGCTGTGAGTCAATATTAGTCACTCAGTCTCATACATTACATACATCTCAGGCAATACTTTCATCCCAGACAATAACAATGCGAAATTTCATAAATAGAAAGTCGTTTACGTTGCCTTACATATACGTCCCCCATATAACGTGTCTACATCACTGTACACTATTATTCAGATACAAACATCACATAAATGTGTATACCTCTATGCTGCTGGATCACTGGGTGCAAAAGATCACAGGACAGACGCAGCGTCACACTCTATTATAAGTGCTCTATAGAGGGGGAAAAATAAAGGGGGTGAGCACAACACACTCAGTAATAAATATATGGAAGCAGATAGATCACTACACTATCTAGATGCTCATAATGCATGTCTTACTATCATTGTAAAACATTTACATTCACTTTAAAACAATAACATTTCTATACGACACTCATTAGTCTATAGAAAGCTTTATTAGTTGCAAAACTCTTGCAATCACTGAAAATAATGACATTTTGTACGATAATCATCTATCAATAGAAGCTCAATCATTTCTTTCATTTCACTTACATCACACGCATTAAACACATTTCAATCATAATTCAGTATCCGTTCAATATCACTAGAGACTAGGATGAGAATGCAATAATAACCAATTTGTGGACACATGGCCATTGTCACTAATTAAAGGCATCACGAATCAGGTGTACAAGAATCATACATCTAGGGAAGGGATCAGCCAACCCGTCGGCTCACTAGTCTGAGGATTATCACGAATTTGAACAAGACACACATCATGCCCGAGTCCAAAGACCATCCGTGTTTCGAGGACTCTCTCTAAGCAAGATCACAACATGCTCTAGTCCGAGGACTGACAGAGGATTGCATGATACAACGTACTCCATGCCTCATCACACGGTACATCATACTCCCGAGGTCCTTTCTAAGCTGTAACAGGACTAGGTGCACCGAGTAAGCTCAAGGATTTACCACACTAGTAGATGTAACAAGACTGAGGGCACCAAGTAATCTCAAGGACTTACCAACCCAATATAAATATCAACCATCACTTTGTCTCAAAATCTAACGCAAGTAAGTCAGTGTGACACACAGTCTACACGAGGGCTCCAGCACTGTTTTACTCATATGTCACATCAAAATCCAATGCAAGCAGATCTGTGTAACTCACAGTTACCACGACAGCTCCAGCACGATTTCACACAGAAAACAGACATGTGACTCGATTCGGTGAAAACGGTACTCACAACCAAGTTCAGCATGAAAAACGGTGCAATATGGAGTGGGAGGGGTAACTCCCCGTCAGGTCACCTATCCATAGAATTTATCCCACTCAAGCACGCTTAACTTTAGAAAATGTGCAAATTTAATGCAGACAGCAAAATCATGAGCCAGTCTATCATTACACTCTTACAAAATCACTTTTCACGAAGAAAACACCGAAATATGCCATTTCATGCATTTTTATTTTTCCACAATTCCCAGTGGCATTTTGGTAATTTCCCCAAAATCGAGAATCCTCTAGATAATTCCATATCTATACTCTATACAAATTTTAAGTGCATGCAGAAAGCGAGAAAAATACGTATAGTTCATTAAGACATTTTATCAAACACCTTATATGCATGCTTCATAAACATATTCAATCTTACAAATTGGTTTCACTAAATCACACCATCATCATGTGCACATCATACCATCATCATGTGCACATCATACCCAACATATACATGCCATTAAACATCATTCATGTTCATCATAAAACCAATACCCATTTTCGGCCAAACATGAATGTATACCTTAGGTGATGTTTTGTCATGCAATTCATACACCAATCAACTCCATACAATCCCTAGATTGACATATGTAAGATTAGTGGATTGAAAACTCACCTAGCTTGACTTTTCCAACTTAGTCAAAAATGAAGGAAGAAGTTTGGCCCTCTAATTCAACTTCTTAGGTGCTGGTTTTGTAGTATGTTAATCTCTTCTCAATTTGTAACAACTTTCATGAAGATCACTTGTTTCAAATATGCTTGTAGATGGGTGAAATCTAGTGAGAGAAAGCTTAAAAGCTTATGGTTTAATGGTGGCCGAAAATATGATTAAGGAAGAAGACTTTCGCACTTAGCAAATTCTGATTTTTCCACTTATAATTTCTAGCAAATTACTCATAAAAATCAGCCCATAAATTGGGCTTGTCAATTGGTTTGGGCTTGGTTAAGTTTTAGGCTTGAAATTGGGCTTGAACTTGTCAAATTGAGTTTGTCTTGAATTTCTTATTGGGCTTTCGGTTTGGGCTTTCCCATAATGTTGGGCTTTAATTTTCTTGGTAATTGGGCCTATATTTTATCTAAAATTTCAACCTATAATTTGGCCCAATGTTCAGCTCAATCACACCTTGAAATTCGACCCATTAGTTTCATACTTAATCGGCTTTAAGAATTTTAACTATTTGACCCAATAGCTTTTCTTCATTTTTAGCCCATTATGAAACCTAATTGTATTTCATTAATTTTTCTAAGTCTTAGCCGAATTCTCCAATTGTTCTTAGCCCGAAATAATTTCCTCAAGCCTTAACCATGGCTGAGTTAAGTTAACCATGCTTTGGTTAACTAGTTAGAGCTTATTCTTCAATTCTTGACTTTTCTCTTAGCTTTGACTATTGACCATGTTTGACTAAAGTCAAGTAACCCAAATTCATCCATTTCAATGCTTGGTTAGTCCATCTTAACGTTTTGGACACCTTTGGTAGGCGAATGTGTTAAAAACACCTCAAACGATCCATTTTGAGCTCGTTTGAACCCTTTTTTGATATTTTCACTGCTTCAACCTTATCAAGACCAAACCAAACCAACTTTCCTTCTTGGACTATCCTTATTTGGATGTTTTAAGTTCTTATCTTCAGTCAGAATGGTTGGCATCCCTTCGGTTTAGCCTGAGCTCACTATAGCTCACAATTGGCTCTTTAATTCATTTAAGGCATTTTCAACTTTCTCTTGGACTTGGAATTGTAGTACAACTTTCCTTATGATTCCAATAACATATATAATATTTACAATGGTGAATCATAAGTTATACAATAGAGAAATTTGGGTTTTACACTTTTACCGGCTTTGATATGCTTTAAGTTTCTTACAAATCAATCGAATCTTCTCAAATGCCTATTCAACTATCCCGAGATTAAAAACTTTCCTATCCTTTACTTCTTCCCAGCTAATTAGAGACCTACATCTCTTTCCATACAAAGTTTTATAAGGAGCCATCTCAATGCTGGAGTGGTAGCTGTTGTTATATGCGAATTTGACTAACGATAGATGATTAACATAAGCTCATAACATGTCCTCCAAAGTTTGAATGGTCATCTCTGACTGACCATCAGTCTAGGGATAAAAGGCTATACTAAAGCTTAATTGAGACCCCATAGCTTTTTGAAATCGTTCTCAAAAGTGAAAAGTAAACCAGGAGTCTTTATACGAAGTAATGCTCACTAGAGTCCCATGTAACCTAACAATTTCCCTGACATACAAGTCAACTAAAGCACTAAGAGAGTCCAAAAATTTAAAGGCTAGGAAGTGTGCTGACTTAGCCATTCTGTCTACTATGACCCACATTGCATCATGGTTTTTTTTGGTCCTTAGCAATCTCGTAATAAAATTAACGTGATGTGCTCCCATTTTCATGCTGGTATAGGTAGAGGTTTAAGCAATCTTGTAGGTTTCTGGTGCTTTACCTTAACGTGCTGATATATGAGACACTTAGTCACATAATTTGCAATATCTTTCTTTATGCCAATCCATCGATACACCTTGCGTAAGTTATGATACATCTTATTACTCCCCAGGTGCAATGTGTATCTGAAGGTATGAGCTTCATCCAATATCAGTTTCTTCAAGGTTTCATCATTCGATCATTGAACCTCAAAAGTTCATAACTACCAATATAAAAAATTTAACCTTAAACCTTGCTGAATCTCTACCACTGCATTTGTATAAAACTGATCCTCTAGTCCATTCCATCAAATCAAGTTCAATCTTCAAACTAGGCCATTGTACAATTAGCATCAGATGGAGCCTCATCTAACCTCAAACCAGTCACTTACTCTAGCAACTCGTGCTCCTTCATCATCATGTAAGAAACTAACCTTAGGTGTTTTCTATTCAATGCATTCGCTACCACATTAGCCATACACGGGTGATGTAGAATCTCACAGTCGTAATCCTTAAAAAGTTTTATCCATCTCTTTTGCCTCATATTTATTTCCCTCTGAGAACAGATACTTCAAACTTTTCTGATTAGTGAACACCTGAAACCTTTCCCTGTATAGATAGTCTAAGCCTTAAGGGGATGCTAGCCGATGGCCTAGGAATGAGCTGGGCCTTGACAATAAAACATCCGTTTTATTGTAACGGACCAGCCCAGCCAACCATGGCTATCCATTTTGGGCTCACAACAATGACTGTTGTGACATCATTACTCATTTTTACTGTCCACTTTAGGTCTACTGATCCGCACGATTTTTATCGTGGGTGAGTTAAGGTCAAGTTAGCTTGGGGTTTACCTCTCCACAATTCGCGTCCCCATTGTGGTTCAAACTTGGGACCCTTAAGTACCCAAGTCTTACCACTTTGGTACCATTTGATCCGCTTGGGTAGTTAAGGGTCTCAAGTTTGAACCACAATGGGGACGTAAATTGTGGAGAGGTAAACCCTGGGTTAACTTGACTCTGACTTACATACGATAAAAATCGTGTAGGTCAGGTCAGTGGACCTAAAGCAGATAGTATGGATGAGTAAAGATGTCACAACAGTCATTGTTGTGGGCCCAAAAGTGGTGACCATGGCCAGCTGGGCTGGTCCGTTACAGATAGTGTCGCCAAATCTTCAATGCACAAACCACTGCGACTAGTTTCAAGTCCTGAGTGAGGTAGTTCTTCTCATGGTCCTTAAGTTGACAAGAACTACGAGCAATTACCTTATCATATTACATAAGCACACAATGTAAATCTTGCAAGGAGCGTCAATATGGATTGAGAAACCCTCGTAACCACTCAAAATGGTCAAGATCGGTGTTGATGTCAACTTTCGTTTAAGCTTTTATAAACTGTGCTCTCAACTATAAGATGACTCAAACTTCACATCTTTCTTAGTGAGCTTCATCAATGGAGCAACTAACTTTGAGAATCCTTTAACAAAGTGCATGTAGTACTTGACAAGTCTCAAGAAACTTTGAATCTCAGTCTCATTCCTAGGTTGTTCACTCTAACACTACCTCAATTATAGACGAATCCACTGACACCCTGTCTTTCAAAATAATGTGACTAAGGAATGCAATATGTTCTAACCAAAAATCGCACTTATCTAACTTTGCACACAATTTCTTATCTCGAAGTGTCTGCAATACAACCCTTAAATGATCCTCATGCTCCTCCCAGAACTTGGAATAAACCAAAATACCATATATGAACACAATTACAAATTTATGCAGGTATTGTTTAAACACCTCGTTCATCAAGTTCATGAATGTTGTGGGTGTATTGGTTAGATCGAATGGCATCAATAGGAACTCAAAGTGGCCATATTGCATCCAAAAAGTGATCTTGGGGATATATTCCTTCTTGATCTTCAGCTGATGATATCCAGACATTAGATCGATCTTAGAGAATACCATGGCACCTCGTAACTGATTGAACAAGTAATTGATCCTTGAGAGTGGATACTTGTTCTTGACAGTAGCCTTATTCAATAATCGGCAATCGATAAACAAACAAAGCCTACCATCATTCTTCTTCACAAATGGAACTGGAGCACCTTATGTAAACCCCATGAAATTTTCGGTACTTGATTTTAAGTAATACCATTGGGATTTAATTATGCCTGAATGTGATTAATTAAAAAAAAGAAATTACATCTTAATGTTAATACGAGAGACTCAGACTTAGACAATGTTGATTTACAAAATTTTCTTTGCATGTATATACATATATACATGATGGAATATTAAATAATTACCTAGAATTGGTTAGTAAATAAATGAGAATTTATTTGAGTACATGGATGAGAATACATATGTATATATATAAATACATTTGTACGTGCCGTTGTAGGTATCCTCCAATATAGAGTATGTGGGCATGGACGTAAGTATATACCTAAATATATATATATATATATATATATATATATATATATATATATACAAAAGATTTATGTGTACAAACACCTTGTGAATAGGAGTCTGAAGATAGGTAGCATATGTAAAAGATACATGTATATTATATATATATATGGGGAACTGTGGTGACTGACCGAAAGAAAAGAAAAGAAAAGGATAGAAAACTTGTGAAGGAAATATAAAAGCAGTTGAAGATGGCTTGAAGCAAACCGAAGAAGAGGAACAAATGCTTTACAGTTTGTGTCAGGACCCGTTCTCAATCCATGACTTTAACCAAAATCACTACAAATTTTTCGCATTTTTAACTTACCTTTCCTTTCTTCAATGGTTCGGCTGTGATTCGATGTCAGAATCCTTGCTTACCACATTATCCATTATCATACATACATGTCAATATATTGTTACTGACTGTAACTGCTTTTATAATACATGCGAGATTATATAAAATCTAACACAAATACATTCCCTATTATATATCGTATACATCACTGTGCTGTTTCTATGTTTAGATATATAACCGTACAAAGTCTGTATACCTGGTGATCAATAGGAACTAGCAGTGGACTCAGGAACACTATCCCTCGATAACTCTCGCTCTACTGCTGATGCTCTGTAGAGAGATGTAAAGAAAGGGGGGTGAGCATACAACGCGCTCAGTAAGGAAATCAGGCAAGCAAGTAGATATCTACACTATCTACTCAAAATGATGCTATGCCTTGAAAACATTATTTCCTTTACTCACTTTAAAATCATGTCTTTAAATATATATATGTATACTTGTACAGATTAAATCCCATGTACAGAAATCATGCTTTCTTTCTCAAATGTAGGCATGTAGTGCAAAACAATGCATCTTTATATAAATCATGCCTTTATGTAAATCATGCCATGTATATTTAAATCATAATAAATATGACATTTAAATCATTCACATCACAAAATCGGAGTCCGACCCATCCCTTAGGTCTGTCCGTAATTTAAATCAGTCAATCAATGTGATATATCATGTGAGACTCTGTGGTGAAATGTAAATAGTATCCTGGACTATGATCATATCCGACATGTGATCCCAAGCAACACAGTACTCGGTGTGCGGGGCATCACTGCTGCAACGGGATGGTGGTCAGTCCATTACAACCGTCAGCTATACAACAACACACGGTACAGCGTACTCCTATGCCCCGGGCACGGTACAAAGTACAGCCGTTGACCCTACATCACAGTCGAGGTGCCTGCCATAGGTCTTAGCCCTCAAACCATGGAATATCATACCACGTCTATATTACCCTCATGCGGATATCCTCTCACAAGATGTGACACACAGTCACACAAGGACTCTGGCATGGGTTTTAACATGTATTATATATCACATACAGTGCGCGCCTTGAGTGCGACTCACAGTCGACACTCCGCTCAAACACTGTTTCACATCACAAACTCAACTCTAATACGAGTAAACCTCCAGCAACTAGGTCAATGCATAGTTCATGTATTAAATCAAGTACGAGCAATAGCTCCAGTACCATGCTATGCATAATATCATCAAATCAAGTACGAGCAATAGCTCCAGTACTATGTCATGTATAAATCATGAAGAATCGAGTACGAGTAACGCTCCAACACTCTGTCATGTATCTCATGTAAAACTCGAGCACGAGCTAATCGCTCCAGCACTCTGTCATGCATATATCATATAAAACTGAGTACGAGTAATAACTCCAGTACTCTATCATGCATGTCATGGAAATTTAGTGCGAATCAAAATTCAACACTAATGTATGTGAAAAATATATGAAATCCAGTGCGAGCTGTGCTCTAGCACGATTCATTCTCACATAATATGATAGATGGCTCTTTAAAAAGGGATAGTTTACAAAATATTAAAATCAGCACTATAAAGTGTGCTTAAGTCACATCAACCTTAAAATCATTAGCCCATCTATTTATTTTCATGCTAAACAGCAGTTAAACACTCACAATAGTAGTTTCCATGCTTTTTGTAACTTTTCACAAAAGTTAACTTTTTGATTAATATGGGTAAAATTGTAATTTACCACTATCGGGTCGCAATAATTATTATTCACTTTCTCTGACCCTCAGAGTTTTTAAGTGAATGTAAAGTAGACGAAAATAAGTGCAGGTATCTCTAACTACTCACAAAAGTCCCTTACCTACAATCACTCGAAAAATTTCACTTTCTCTGCGCTGCTAGTTTCAGCAGTCCGATTTGCTCATCCAATACTCTCTGGAGCTGCATATAACCATTTGTCAGGTTAATTACACTTTTCCTACTGTATTTCACATTAAATACAGTCTATTTCCCTTAATGGGCCTTAATACTCCTTAATGGGCCTAATTATGCCTTAAGCCCATTTTCATTTTACTATTTATTTTTGTTGGGCCTATTGGGCTTGTGGGGCCCACCAACTCTTATTGGGCTTGTCCTAGACCCATTGCATCACATTGGACCTAAAATATTTGGGCTTGACCCATTGGGCCTCTCGGCCACATGCCATGGCCGAGAGCTACCCATGCCATCGGTTACACCATGGCATGTCATCCATGCCTATTTGTCTAGCCAATTCACTTAGGCATTTTCACAAACACTTGGTTGGCAACTTTCCTTAACATCATATAGTTCATTTAGTCATTTTATCAAACACCTTGATTGCCAACTAATTACATGTATTAATTAATCCAATTGATTAATTCTAATTACACTATAATTATTAACACATGTACATTAATCCATTTATGCCTTAAAATCATATGGACATAAATCAATGTCTCACCACTCACTCTCGGCCTAACCAACATCATAGTGATTTAATATGTTTCAATGCTTAAAACATATATCAATATACTTAAAATCATTCATACATTAACATATATGAAATTGAAAACTAGAAAATATACCAATTGTTGTGTTCACCCTTTGGCCGAATCTTTGAAGGCTCTCGACTTGCACTCTATGGCTCCTTGATAGCCAATTCCAACATATGTCACTCTCCTTTCAATTTGGAACAACTTCCATGAAGGATGCAAGTTCCAATTATGCCTAATTCCTAGTGATTCCTAGTGAGAGAAAGCTTGGATAATATGTTTCAATGGTTTCTTCTTCTAGCCGAATTTGGTGTGATGAAGATGACAATGGTGTGGCTGATTTTATAAGCCACTTACTTAGCCATTAAGCTTTACTTTCCAGCCATTAAGCTAGACTTTCCAAGACTTAGCCATGAGTCACCTAATGAGTCACCTTATGAGTCATGGTTAGCTTTAACTATGGTTAGATATTTATCTCATGGGCTTTCCATTTGGGCTTCTCGGTTTGGGCTTTCTTAATGGGCTTTCGGGCTGAAATTTGTACTATGTCTCGGGCCTTTAATTGTCTCAATATTTGGCTAATCAATTGATCCAACAATTTGGTCTAAAGGACCTAAGAATTTCGATATACGTTTAGTATACCTTAATAGGCTTTAAAATTTTCACCTTAGGCCCATTGCGTTTTTAACCATTAAATTTAATCCAGAATCCTTCCGAATAAATTTTTCTTACTTCCGGGGATGATTATCTTGTATTCTAGCTAAGAATATTTTTCCTCAAATTTTTCTCCACACTTAGGTTAATTTTTAACCATGATTAGTCAACTATGATAAAAGTCCACTTTCTTAACTGTAGTTGACTTTTTTCTTAACCATTGATCTAGTTGACTTTTTTTCAAAATTTCAAAAGTGTCATATCTTATGTCTTACACTCTCGTCTTTATGTTTCAACCGTTCTCGGTGGATAATTATACCCGAAACACCTTTTCTCGCCAAAAAGGTCCACTTTACCCTTTTTAGCTTTTACTCTTGTTTTCTATGTTCGGGACTAAATCAAGCTGACTTTCCTTCATGAGCTCTCTATGCTCTCTCATTTAAGTTCTTATTTTCAGTCATGATGATTTAGATTCACTCGGTTTAACCTGTGACGCTTATAGTCCACATTAGGCTTTTTATGTAGCTTTTGAGTGTTAAATCATTTCACTAACACTTTAAGTCTAGTAAATACTCTTCTTATGATTCAACTATAATAACAGAGTGTTCATACACATAGGAATCATAAGGTACAAGCTACAAAAATTCCAGGTCTGACAGTTTGCGTGTACTCTGTTGTAGGGAAAAGAAAAGAAATCAGATCAAGGCAAGAAACGTGAGACGAAAATGGGAGTAGGAAAAAAATGATGAAGACCTTGGGTGACCTGAAAGAAAATAGGAAGGAAACCAAGAGGGTAGGTGAGATGGAAAACTAAACATGACAGAACCGAATTGATTGAGGGCAAGAAGAAAAGTGTATGGTTTGCTGAAATATGGGGAAGATTGATGGATAAATTTTACTATAGCCACAGTGGATGATCTGACTGAAGAAGGCTGGAAATAGAGCCTTAAGTGTTGGTCTACTGAAAAAAAAATGAAAATGACTTGAAAATGAGAACTTGAACTGTTTTGATAGTTGCTGGAAAGGGGTAGGATGAGGTCGCTAGAAATAGAGAAAAAAAAGAGACGAGCGAGAAAGAGACAACGAAACCGAGGGAGAAGAAGCAAGCACTTTCTTTGTCAAACCAAAACTGGAGGAAAACAAACAGAGCTGAAATTGTAGATCACTGCTGATTCTCTTTCTGATAGAAAGTGTACAAGGAGCGAGTGGAGAGTGATGGGAATGGTGACGTGAATCCGAGAAAGTAGAGCAGCAGTCACCTCTGCACTTCTCTTGGGTTGAAAACAGAGCAGAGAAATTTTGATGCAGAAGTGTGCTGAGAGAGACAGCCCCGACGCATGAAATAGAGACATTGAAGGGTCTGATTTGAGGAGTGAAAGGAGTAGAAATCAGAGAATGAAGAGATCGAAGCTCCTCTGTAATCCTATTCTTCTTCGAGCTGTTGAGAGGATAAACGAGAGAATGAGGGTAGGCTAAGCTTGAAGTTAAACCGAGACTTGAGGCAGGAGCAAACGATTGGAAGGGAAGAAACAGAGGAGTAGCGGGGAAAGCTTTGTAAGCTTCTTTTCACCATTGTTTCAGAATACCGTTCGGTGAGAGAAAGAGTGAAATGGCGGGCTGAAGCGCCGGGGGGGAGCAAGGAAGAGCAAAAAGAAAGGCTGGTAGACGGTGGAAGACAGGGAAGAGTCGGCAACGATGAAGGAGGTGGCTGGGACATGGGGATAGTGATGGTAGAGTCGAAAAAAACCAAAGGAGACAACGAGGAGAATTATGGAAAATAGTGAAAAATGAGCTGAAGAAGAAGAAAACGAAGAAGAAAAGAAAGAAGATGGGGTTGGTGGGAAAGGAAACTAATTTTTTTTAAAAAAAAGAAGAGGAAGGTGAACACTAACAGAAAAAAAGGAATTTTTATACATATATATATATATATATATATATATATATATATATATATATATATATATATAGAATAGAGAAGAAGATGCAAAGAATTTAGGAAAAACTCAGGGAAAAGATGGTCGAAAACATTGGTATGAAATTTCGAGGAAATAAATCGAGTAGATCGGACCCGCTGACTCTAACCACTAAGGCATTGGGGACTACAGACAGACATCGAGGTAAGGAATTTATGTAAGTTTTAGAGATAACTGTACGTATTTTATGATTTCAAGTAACTAAATAGATATCGTAAAGATAGAAAACCCAATATTACCCTTACGTATTGATTAAACTGAACTGAAAAGTGTCAAAAAAATTCATAATTGGATAAATTGCATGTTTCAGTGTTTTTATCGTTGAAATACTGTTTCCAACGGTATAGGGATAGGTTGACTATTGTTTTTACTGTCTGCATAAAATAGCACATTTTACGAAGTTAAGTGTTCTTTAGTGGGAGAAATTCTATGATGGGTGACCTCCCAGGAAGTCTTCACTCACATATTGTTTATGCATTGTTTTTGTACTGAATATTGATTTTTATATCATTTTTGAAAGCATTGAACCACCTATCTGATTTTCGATATGAAACAGTGCTAGAGCCCTCGTGTAAACTGTGTGTCACACTGAATTGCTCGCACTGGGTTTTTATACAATTTATGAGAAAACCCGTGCTGGACCCGTCGTGTATTGCTGTGTGATCTTGCACTAACCTGCTCGCACTGGATTTTGAGACTAAGGTGATGGCTGATATTGATGCTGGGGGGTAAATCCTTGAGACTACTCGATACCCTCAGTCATATTGTACTGTATCGGGGTCCACGAAGTACGTTGTACCCCGTGTATTGAGTCTTCGGACTACTGAACTGAACCGAACTGAACTGTATTGATTGGTCGATAGGCTGGACTGACCCATCCCTCCTGAGGCGTATGAAACTCGTGCACACTTAGCCCGTGAGGCGCAGGGTCACTGATTATGGTCATATGTCAACTGTAGTATTAATGATTGAATTCTACTGTTATTGATTGAATCTCAACCTAGTCTCAGCAAATTGAATTGTTTATTGATAGAAAGTATAGTGAATTGAACTATTTTACTGATTGAATGAATCGTTTTAAAGAAACGAATTCAAGTGTCTTACTACATTGATTGAATAGTAAATGGTTTCATCATACTGACTATAATGAATGCATATGTTTTACATATGATAAAGTATATTACCGGAATGGAGTGTGATTGAAAGTGTTTTTCAAAGAAAGTGCATTGATTTGTGAGTTGTTTTCAGTATTAACGAATTTAATTATATTCAAGTGTTTTATAATGTTTTATAATTGATCATAGCATACATTATAAGCATGTAGATAATATAGTTGTCTGCTGCTTGCATAAGTTTCATACTGAGCGTGTTAAGCTCACTCCCTACTTTCCTCCACAGAGTCCCATCAATAACTTGGACGCTTCCGTTAATAAGGCATGTCGCACAGCTATGGTTCCGCGGAGTATCTTTCTAGGTTGAAGGTATACCTAGCTATAAGAAATTCTTTTGTATAAAAAATATTTATAAGTACAGTAATGCATACTATAAGTGTATGGGGAATGTGAACATATTTTGTTTAAATTTGTTACTAAGAAAGAAAAAAAATCAAACTGAGTATTGTTTTGACCTAATATCGACTTGTAGCCCAACCAAAATATGTGAAATTCGGGTCGTTACGCCTTAAGGTGAGATGCTCGGGCATATGAACCCCTTGTCCAACAACTCTTGGACTTGCTTTTTCAGTTCTTTTAATTCCATCAATGTCATTCTATGAAAGGGCTTGTATATGGGCTAAGTTTCCAGTACCAAATTGATGGTGAACTCAAGTTCCCTATTCGGTGGCAATCTAGGCAATTCATCGAGAAAAACATCAGAGATATCTAGTACTATTGAAATGTCTTGAAGCTCCTGATGCTTCCTTTTGGCATCTTCCACGTAGGCAAGATAACCTTCACATCAACATAAATCATAGGACTTCATAAAGTAAAATGTCAAATCTTTATTTCTTACTTTTTAAAACTAACAACATACTTATCGGGTAAGGAGAAGGTTACTATCTTAATGTAGAATTTTAGACTTACATGATTGACAGCTAATCAATCCATGCCTAATATCACATCAAATCCGTACATACATAACATATTCAAATTTGCTACTGAATTTATATATCCTACCCTAAGCTTACAATATTTATACTCTAGGTCAGTCATTTGAGACTCTCATAGGAGTGCTAATATGCAAAAGGTGACCTAGGGGTACAAGCTCTATATATATCTTGTGTGCAAATGATGATGATACAAAATAATGAGTAGAAATTGCATCAATCAGAGCTAAAGATTCATAACCATAAACATAAAACTTACCCTAAATGACATCTGAGGAAGCATCAGCAAACTCTTTATCTAGTACGAAGACTCTGCCCTAAGCTATAGGCGTTTTACCTTTCTTTGCCACAGTAACCTTTCTTTACTCTGCGGGTCTAGTGGCTGAAGTTAGAGTAGGTTGTCTTGCAGTCTGTCCTGGGGACCCTTAAGATGTGGCCAGTTTCCAGTGGCTTATCTATCTACAGTTAAAGTAGGCACCCGATGCCCTAATAGCAAGGCCTCGTCCTATGATCCTTGCCACCTTCTTACAAACCTTCTCAGTACTAATAGTAGGAGTAGGTCTAGTGGTAGCTAGTTTAATCTCAACCCTTTTTGTCTCCTATCAGGGTTTTAAGAACCTTTCTTGTGCAAAGGCCTGTTCTCAGAAGAGTTTTTACCCTTATCCTTACCCCGGGATTAATAGTCTCTCTGATGGAGCTCATAGTCCTACTCCACCAATTGAGCCCTCAAGATGGCCTCATCATATATGGTTATACCAAATAGGGCTAACTTGGCTCTGATGGCCGGCTTCAAACCTTCCAAGAAGCTCTTCACCTTATTTTCTTCACTTATGCAGGTGTCAAGGTCATAGCGCATCAAAGCGGTGAACTTAAACTCATACTTGTCCACTGATATTTGCCCTTGAGTTAGGCTCAAAAACTCCATCTATATTTTTTTTTTTAGCTGTGTGGGGGATGAGTTGATGTTAAAAGGCTTTTAGAAAGATCTCTCAAGTGAGGATTGAGTGCTTAGTCTTTAAGACTGTCTTAGTGTCAGACCCAAATTTTTGTAGCTTGTACCTTATGATTCCTATGTGTATGAACACTATGTAATAATAGTTGAATCATAAGAAGAGTATTTACTAGACTTAAAGTGTTCTTGGAATGAATTAACACGCAAAAGCTACATAAAATGCCTAATGTGAGCGATGGGTATCACAGGCTAAACCGAGTTATTCTAAATCATTCTGACTGAAAATAAGAACTTAAAATAAGAGAGCGTAGAGAGCTCATGAAGGAAAGTCAGCTTGATTTAGTCCCGAACATATAAAACGAAAGTAAAAGCTAAAAAATGGTAAAATGGACCTTTTTGGCGAGAAAAGGAGTTTCGAGTGAAATTATCCACCGGGAGCGGTTGAAATATAAAGACGAGAGTGTAAGACATAAGATATGACGCTCTCGAAATTTTGAGAAAAAGTCAACATAGTCAATGGTTAAGGAAAAAGTCAACTATAGTTAAGAAAGTGGACTTTTACCATAGTTGACTAATTATGGTTAAAAAAATTAACCTAAGTGTGGAGGAAAATTTGGGGAAAAATATTCTAGGCCAGAATACAAGATAATCATCCCCGGAAGTAAGAAAAATTTATTCGGAAGGATTCCGGATTAAATTTAATGGTTAAAAACGTAATGGGCCTAAGGTGAAAATTTTAAAGCCCATTAAGGTATACTAAACGTATATCGAAATTCTTAGGCCTTTAGGCCGAATTGTTGGACCAATTGATCGGCCAAATTTTGAGACAATAAAAGGCCCGAGACATAGTAAAAATTTCAGCCCGAAAGCCCATTAGGAAAGCCCAAATCGAGAAGCCCAATTGGAAAAGCCCATGAGATAAATATCTAACCATAGTTAAAGTTAACTATGACTCATAAGGTGACTCATAAGGTGACTCATGGCTAAGACTTGGAAAGTCAAGTATAATGGTTGGAAAGTAAAGCTTAATGGCTAAGTATATGGCTTATAAATCCAGCCACACCATTGTCATCTTCATCACACCAATTTCGGCTAGAAGAAGAAACCATTGAAACATAAACATCCAAGCTTTCTCTCACTAGAAATCACTAGGAATTAGGCATATTTGGAACTTGCATTCTTCATGGAAGTTGTTCCAAATTGAAAGGAGATTGACATATGTTGGAATTGGCTATCAAGGAGCCATAGAGTGCAAACCGAGAGCCTCCAAAGTTTCGGCTAAAGGGTGAACACAACAATTGGTATATTTTCTAAATTCCAATTTCATATATGTTAATGTATGAATGATTTCAAGTATGTTGATATATGTTTTAAGCATTGAAACATATTAAATCACCATGAAATGGGTTAGGCCGAGAGTGATCAATGGGATATAAAATTATGTCAATATGATTTTAAGACATAAATGGATTAGTGTACATGTATTAATGTTAATGGTGTAATTAGAATTAATCAAATTGATTAATTAATACATGTAATTTGTTGGCAATTAAGGTGTTTGATAAAATGCCTAAATGAACTATGTGATGATTGGTAATGTTGCCTACCAAGTGTTTGTGAAAATGCCTAAGTGAAAATGGCTAGATAATAGGCATGAATGGCATGCCATGGTGAAACCGAGACATGGGTAGCACTCGACCATGGCATGTGGCCGAGAGGTCGAATAGGCCAAGCCCAATTATTTTAGGCCCAATAAGGTGTAATGGGCCTAGGACAAGCCCAATAAGAGTTGATGGGCCGCACAAGCCCAATAGGCCCAACGAAAATGAGTAGTAAAATGAAAATGGACTTAAGGCCTAGTTAGGCCCATTAAGGATTTTTAAGGCCCATTAAGGGAAAATAGACTGTATTAATGTATAATACAGTAGGAAAAGTATAATTAACCTGAGGAATGGTTGTTTACAGCTCCAGAGTTTACATTGAGAGCTGATCGGACTACGAGATTGAGCAGCACCGAGGAAGTGAGGTCACGTGACGTGATCCGAGGTAAGGGACTTTTGCAAGTAGTTAGAGATACTTGCACGTATTTTCGTCTGCTTTTACATTCACTTAAAAACTCTGAGGGTCAGAGAAAGTGAATAATAATTATTGCGACCCGATAGTGGCAAATTACGATTTTGCCCCTAGTTAGTCAAAAAGTCAACTTTTGTGAGAAGTTGCAAAAAAGCATGGAAAATACTATTGTGAGTGTTTAATTGCTATTAGCATGAAAATAAATAGATGGGCTAATGATTTTAAGGTTGATGTGACTTAAGCACACTTTATAGTGCTGATTTTGATGTTTTATAAACAATCCATTTTAAATAGCCATCTATCATATTATGTGAGAATGAATCGTGCTAGAGCACAGCTCCTACTGGGATTCATATGTTTTCCACATACATTAGTGCTGAATTTTTATACGCACTAGATTTTCATGACATGCATGATAGAGTACTGGAGTTTTACTCGTACTCAGTTTTATATGATATATGCATGACACAGAGTGCTGGAGCGATTAGCTCGTACTCGAGTTTTACATGAGATGCATGACAGGGTGCTAGAGCGTTGCTCGTACTCGATTCTTGATTTGATATTGTGCATAGCATAGTACTGGGAGCTATTGCTCGTACTTGATTTAATACATGAACTATGCATTGACCTAGTTGCTGGAGATTGCTCGCACTAGAGTTGAGTTTGTGATGTGAAACAGTGTTTGAGTGCAGTGTCGACTGTGTGTCGCACTCGAGGGCGCACACTGTATGTGATATTATATACATGGTACCTATTCATGCCGCATTCTTGTGTGACTGAGTGTCACATTTTGAGAGGATGGCCAGCATGAGGGTATTTGTGAATGTGGTATAAATATTTCCATAGTTACGAGGGCTAAGTCCTATGGGAGGCACCCTGGCTGTGAGGGTCCACGGGTGTACTTTGTACCGTGTCTGAGTGGCACGAGGTGTACGCTGTACCGTGTGTTATGCATAGCTGACGGCCGTAGTGGACTGACCATCCTCCTGTTGCAGCAGTGATGCCCCGCACACCGAGTACTGTGTTGCTTGGGATCACTTTTCGGATATGATCATAGTCCAGGATACTATTTGCATAAACCACAAAGTCTTACATGATATATCACATTGATTGACTGATTTAAACTGCGGACAGACCTGAGGGATGGGTCGGACTCCGATTTTGTGTTGTGAATCATTTGATGCCATATTTATTGTGATTTAAATATACATGGCATGATTTACATAAAGGCATGATTTATATACGATGCATTGTTTTGCACTACATGCCTACATTTGAGAAAGAAAGCATGATTTTCTGTACATGGGATTTATTCTGTACAAGTATATATATTATATTTCAAGACATGCTTTTTAAAGCGAGTAAAGGAAATATTGTTTTCAAGGTATAGCATTATTTTGAGTAGATAGTGTTGATATCTACTTGCTTGCCTGATTTCCTTACTGAGCGCGTTGTATGCTCACCCCCTTTCTTTACATCTCTCTACAGAGCGTCAGTAGAGCGAGAGCTATCGAGGGATAGTGTCCCAGAGTCCACTGCTAGTTCCTATCGATCGCCAGGTATACTTATTATGTACAGTTGTGTATCTAAACATAGAAACAGCACAGTAATGTATACGTTATATATTATGGGGAATGTATTGGTATTAGATTTTATATAATCTTACATGTATAAGAAAAGCAGTTACAGTCAGTAATAATATATTGACATGTATGTATGATAATGGATGATGTGGTAAGTGAAGACTCTGACATCGAATCACAGCCCAACCAGTGAAGAGAGGAAAGGTAAGTTAAAATGCGAAAAATTTTTAGTGATTTTGGTTAAAGTCATGGATTGAGAAAGGGTCCTGACAGAATGGTATCAGAGCAGGGGTTGGTCTAATGTGAGTTGGTGTTAGAAAATAGGAAAGTGTACATCCCCATAGTACTGTGCTGTGTTTAGATATAACTGTGTATACCGGATAGGAGATGGACTAATTCATTATTATGAATGCAGGAACTTTGCCTATATGGCAAATGCGCGTAGTGGTAGAGGTATGAGAGGTAGGGCTCGAGGCCGGGGAGATAGACCCGAGGGACGAGCTGCTGCCGGACCATTACCTACGCATGAGACTCCAGGTGCTACTGAGCCACCCGAGTGTGCCGAGACACGCTTCACGAGATTAGAGCGTGGTCTCGAGACTATTATTGAGATACTGGCACAAACGATGCCAGATAGGCAGAGACAGGAGGCAGGAACTGCTACAGGAGAGGCAGTTGCCCCTGATACACCTACGCAGACAGCTGATGCACAGAGGACTGTAGATACTCCTACACCCCCACCGGTTTCGTGTGGTAGTGGATTAGGATATGGATGTGATCTGCATCGGTTGCGAGAATTCCAGAAGTTTAGACCTCCATCCTTTAGTGGGGTCAAGGACCCAGTGGCTGCTGAGGAGTGGTTAGCAGAACTGGAGAAGCTTTATGGATTCTTCGAGTGTACGACCTCGGAGATGGTCGCGTTTGTTGCGTTCCTACTGAAGGGAGCTGCAGAGCATTGGTGGAAGTCCACCCGACCTATATTGAGATCCCGACACATGGATATCAGTTGGGACAGATTTCGGGAGGCCTTCAGGAGGCAGTTTGTTCCCGACACCACACAGCGAAAACTACAGGCAGAATTTTTGGGACTACGCCAGGGGAGTCTATCTGTGGATGAGTATGAGACTCGATTCCTATCCCTAGGAAGATATGACCCGGATACCATGTACAGTGAGACCAAGAAGGTCCACAAGTTTATCGAGGGGTTGAGACCGGTTCTGCGGTCCAAGTTGGTCCCATTAGACATAGTGACCTATGAGGAAGCAGTGCGCAGGACGCAATTATGTGAGCAGGATTACGAGAGAAATGCTTCTGAGTTCGAGAAGTTTAGCCGTAGCCGAGATATACAGAAGAAGATGCCGACTAGAGATGTCAGTTATTGAGGAGGAAAGAGACTTTTCGGTAAGAGATCACGGGTAGAGGAGGCACGAGAGAGATATGCTAGACCTTCTGCTTATACGACTGTAGCCCCAGCAAAGGGCATTGTCATAGGAGGACAGAGACCTGCTGCAGATCAGTACAGAAGATGCGGTAGATCACATGGAGATAGACCGTGTTCACAGGGTGCTATGGTATGTTTCCGATGTGGGAAACAGGGGCACATGGCTAGAGAGTGCTCAGCGCCATTTGTGACTGCACCACAGAGGGGCAGGGAGTTTGATAGAACTCCAGCTGGTACGTCTGCTCAGAGAGGTAGAGCGACGGCAGAGGAGAAAGGGAAACAAGTGATGGGTCAAGGGCGAGTACATGCTTTGGACCAGGGAACAGCTGATACTTCATTGGATGTGATTCGAGGTAACATCCTGATTTATGATATTGAAGCATATGTTTTAATTGATCCTGGTGCCACGCATTCTTTTGTTTCGCCATCATTTGCATGTAAATTAGCAAGACATGTAGAACGTACACCATTATGTATGATGATGTTGATTAGTACGCCTATGAATAGTAATCAAGTGGTAGAATATCTATTTAATGACTGTAAGTTGAGAGTAGGGGATAAAGAGATGACAGCCAATCTAATATTACTAAGTATGAGTGACTTTGATATAATATTAGGAATGGATTGGCTATCTGCAAACCATGTTGTTTTAGATTGTTATGCTAAGACAGTTATGTTTCCTAACCCTACTAGATATGTTGTAAAGTTTAATAAGAATAAATGAATGGAGTAGTATGATTATTACGTGATTACTGATTTAGAAAACCTTCGACATATCAAGGTTTCATTGCATACGTGGTAGATATGGATAAGGCACATCTGGAGTTGTCAGATATTACTATGGTCAGTGAGTACCCAGATGTTTTCCCGGATGAATTGCCAGGGTTACCACCAGACAGAGAGATGGAGTTCTGTATAGATCTGGTACCTGGTACGAAGCCTATTTCGAGACCACCATATCGCATGGCCTTAGTTGAGCTGGAGGAGCTCAAGAGACAGTTACAGGAGCTGTTGGATAGGGGTTTTGTCCGACCGAGTGTTTCACCTTGGGGAGCACCGGTTCTGTTTGTGAAGAAGAAGGATGGGAGCCTCCGATTGTGTATAGACTACCGATTGTTGAATAAGGCCACCATCAAGAATAGATACCCCCTTCCACGCATTGACGACTTGTTAGATCAGCTTCATGGAGCACAGGTCTTTTCCAAGATTGACCTGAGGTCTGGGTATCATCAGCTGAAGGTTCGGAGTGGAGATATACCCAAGACAGCATTTCATACCCGATATGGCCATTATGAGTTCTTGGTCATGCCATTCGGATTGACGAATGCTCCAGCTGCTTTCATGGCTTTGATGAACGATGTGTTCAAGCTATATTTGGACCAGTTTGTTATCGTCTTCATCGATGACATATTAGTGTATTTGAGATCCAAGGAGGAGGATGAGGAGCACCTCAGGATCGTGTTGCAGACGCTACGGGAGCATAAGTTATATGCTAAGCTCAGTAAGTGTGACTTTTGGTTGTCACAGATCTCGTTTTTGGGACATGTTGTATCGAGAGATGGTGTATCAGTTGATCCATCTAAGATAGAGGCTGTAGTTCAGTGGGAACAGTCGAGGACAGTCATCGAGATCAGGAGTTTTTTGGGTTTAGCTGGATACTATCGAAGATTCGTTGAGGGATTTTCGAAGTTGGCTGCTCCGTTGACACATTTTACTCGTAAGAGTACACCGTTCGTATAGAACGAGGATTGTGAGAAGAGTTTTGAGGAGTTGAAGCATCGATTGACCACCGCTGCGATTCTCACTATCCCTACCAGCTCAAGAGGATTTACAGTGTATACCGATTCTTCGCATCAGGGACTGGGCTCTGTATTGATGCAGGATGGGAAGGTAGTTGCTTATGGATCCAGATAGCTAAAAGATCATGAGAAGAACTATCCGACCCATGATTTGGGGCTAGCAGCAGTAGTGTTTGCGTTGAAGGTATGGCGCCACTGCTTGTATGGCGAGAAGTTTCAGATATTTACTGACCACAAGAGCCTCAAGTATCTGTTCTCACAGAAGGAGCTGAACATGAGACAGAAAAGATGGCTAGAGCTTCTGAAGGACTACGATTGTGAGATACTTTATCATCCGGGTAAGGCTAACGTTGTAGCTGATGCCTTGAGCAGGAAGAGCCTGGGGATGGTATCGTACATGATGGTTAGGGAACATGATTTGCTAGAGCAGTTTGCTAGGCTCAGTTTGGGAGTCGTGCCTTCTGACATGGATACAGGCTATGTGATAGCTAGTCTACGCTTGGAGCCGGATCTGTTGGACAGGATCAGAGTAGCTCAGCAGACTGATCCATTTTGTATGGATGTGAGTAGTCAGATGCAGAAGGGCACCGTGACTGATTTTGAGTTGAGTTCTGATGGACTACTGAGGTTCAGAGGCAGATTGTGTGTTCCCGAGGATCCAGGACTCAGGAGATTGATATTGGCGGAAGCTCATTCGTCGAGGTATACGTTACATCCGGGGAGTAACAAGATGTATCAGAACCTCCGAAAGGTATACTGGTGGTCGGGTATGAAGAGAGATGTAGCAAACTTCGTGGTAAAGTGTCTCATATGTCAGCAGGTGAAGGTAGAGCATCAGAAACCTGCAGGATTATTGCAACCTCTACCTATACCGACAAGGAAATGGGAGCATATCACCATGAATTTCGTGATGGGTTTACCGAGAACCCGCAGGAATCACGATGCTATATGGGTGATCGTTGATAGACTGACGAAGTCAGCCCACTTCCTAGCTATGAGAGCTACCGATACTCTGAGTTCGTTAGCGGAACTGTATGTACGCGAGGTAGTGAGGTTACATGGTGTACCAGTGAGCATAGTCTCTGATAGGGATTCCCGCTTCACATCCCACTTTTGGGGACATTTTTAGGAAGCCATGGGAACCCAGTTGAGTTTGAGCACCGTTTTCCATCCTCAGACAGATGGTCAGTCAGAGAGGACCATATAGACTCTGGAGGACATGTTGAGAGCATGTGTGCTAGATTATCGAGGCTCCTGGGATGACCACCGGCCACTAGCCGAGTTCACCTACAACAACAGTTATCATTCGAGTATCGGGATGGCACCGTATAAAGCTTTGCATGGCCGTAGATGTCGTTCCCCAATTGGATGGGAAGAAGTGGGTGACCGTAAGATTTTCGCTCCTGACATGGTTATGCAAGCATCTGAGGACATCCGCTTGATAGTAGAGAGACTGAGGACAGCTCAGAGCAGACAGAAGAGTTACGCTGACAGGAGACGTAGGCCACTAGAGTTTGCAATTGGGGAATCCATGTTTTTGAGAGTTTCTCCTTCCCAGGGTATAGCGAGATTTGGGAAGAGAGGGAAACTAAATCCTCGCTATATTGGACCCTTTGAGATACTTGATCAAGTGGGAGATAAGGCGTATAGGTTGGCATTGCCACCGGACTTATCAGGTATCCACAACGTCTTCCACATATCGATGCTTCGGAAGTATCACTCGGATTCGTCACATGTGATTAGTTATGAGCCTTTGGAGCTCCGAGAGGACATGTCATATGTTGAGAGACCGATTCGGATATTGGATAGGAAGGAGAAGGTATTGAGATCGAAGACCATCAGATTAGTGAAGTTTCTCTGGCAGTATCACACTTCAGAGGAAGCTACTTGGGAGCTAGAGAGTCTGATGCGAGAGAAGTACCCTCACCTATTTGATGACTGACTTGGTTCTAATTTGGAGGACCAAATTTTTTGAGTGGGGGAGGATTGTCAGACCCGAATTTTTGTAGCTTGTACCTTATGATTCCTATGTGTATGAACACTATGTAATAATAGTTGAATCATAAGAAGAGTATTTACTAGACTTAAAGTGTTCTTGGAATGAATTAACACGCAAAAGCTACATAAAATGCCTAATGTGAGCGATGGGTATCACAGGCTAAACCGAGTTATTCTAAATCATTTTGACAGAAAATAAGAACTTAAAATAAGAGAGCGTAGAGAGCTCATGAAGGAAAGTCAGCTTGATTTAGTCCCGAACATATAAAACGAAAGTAAAAGCTAAAAAAGGGTAAAATGGACCTTTTTGGCGAGAAAAGGAGTTTCGAGTGAAATTATCCACCGGGAGCGGTTGGAATATAAAGACGAGAGTGTAAGACATAAGATATGACGCTCTCAAAATTTTGAGAAAAAGTCAACATAGTCAATGGTTAAGGAAAAAGTCAACTATAGTTAAGAAAGTGGACTTTTACCATAGTTGACTAATCATGGTTAAAAAAATTAACCTAAATGTGGAGGAAAATTTGGAGAAAAATATTCTTGGTCAGAATACAAGATAATCATCCTCGAAAGTAAGAAAAATTTATTCGGAAGGATTCCGGATTAAATTTAATGGTTAAAAACGTAATGGGCCTAAGGTGAAAATTTTAAAGCCCATTAAGGTATACTAAACGTATATCGAAATTCTTAGGCCTTTAGACCGAATTGTTGGACCAATTGATCGGCCAAATTTTGAGACAATAAAAGGCCCGAGACATAGTAAAAATTTCAGCCCGAAAGCCCATTAGGAAAGCCCAAACAGAGAAGCCCAATTGGAAAAGCCCATGAGATAAATATCTAACCATAGTTAAAGTTAACTATGACTCATAAGGTGACTCATAAGGTGACTCATGGCTAAGACTTGAAAAGTCAAGTATAATGGCTGGAAAGTAAAGCTTAATGGCTAAGTATATGGCTTATAAATCCAGCCACACCATTGTCATCTTCATCACACCAATTCCGGCTAGAAGAAGAAACCATTGAAACATAAACATCCAAGCTTTCTCTCACTAGAAATCACTAGGAATTAGGCATATTTGGAACTTGCATTCTTCATGGAAGTTGTTCCAAATTGAAAGGAGATTGACATATGTTGGAATTGGCTATCAAGGAGCCATAGAGTGCAAACCGAGAGCCTCCAAAGTTTCGGCCAAAGGGTGAACACAACAATTGGTATATTTTCTAAATTCCAATTTCATATATGTTAATGTATGAATGATTTCAAGTATGTTGATATATGTTTTAAGCATTGAAACATATTAAATCACCATGAAATGGGTTAGGCCGAGAGTGATCAATGGGATATAAAATTATGTCAATATGATTTTAAGACATAAATGGATTAGTGTACATGTATTAATGTTAATGGTGTAATTAGAATTAATCAAATTGATTAATTAATACATGTAATTTATTGGCAATTAAGGTGTTTGATAAAATGCCTAAATGAACTATGTGATGATTGGTAATGTTGCCTACCAAGTGTTTGTGAAAATGCCTAAGTGAAAATGGCTAGATAATAGGCATGAATGGCATGCCATGGTGAAACCGAGACATGGGTAGCACTCGGCCATGGCATGTGGCCGAGAGGCCCAATGGGCCAAGCCCAATTATTTTAGGTCCAATAAGGTGTAATGGGCCTAGGACAAGCCCAATAAGAGTTGGTGGACCCCACAAGCCCAATAGGCCCAACGAAAATGAGTAGTAAAATGAAAATGGACTTAAGGCCTAGTTAGGCCCATTAAGGATTTTTAAGGCCCATTAAGGGAAAATAGACTGTATTAATGTATAATACAGTAGGAAAAGTATAATTAACCTGAGGAATGGTTGTTTACAGCTCCGGAGTTTACATTGAGAGCTGATCGGACTGCGAGATTGAGCAGCACCGAGGAAGTGAGGTCACATGACGTGATCCGAGGTAAGGGACTTTTACGAGTAGTTAGAGATACCTGCACGTATTTTCGTCTGCTTTTACATTCACTTAAAAACTCTGAGGGTCAGAGAAAGTGAATAATAATTATTGCGACCCGATAGTGGCAAATTACGATTTTGCCTCTAGTTAGTCAAAAAGTCAACTTTTGTGAGAAGTTACAAAAAAGCATGAAAAATACTATTGTGAGTGTTTAATTGCTATTAGCATGAAAATAAATAGATGGGCTAATGATTTTAAGGTTGATGTGACTTAAGCACACTTTATAGTGCTGATTTTGATGTTTTATAAACAATCCCTTTTAAATAGCCATCTATCATATTATGTAAGAATGAATCGTGCTAGAGCACAGCTCGCACTGGGATTCATATGTTTTCCACATACATTAGTGCTAGATTTTTATACGCACTAGATTTTCATGACATGCATGATAGAGTACTGGAGTTTTACTCGTACTCAGTTTTATATGATATATGCATGACACAGAGTGCTGGAGCGATTAGCTCGTACTCGAGTTTTACATGAGATGCATGACAGGGTGCTAGAGCGTTGCTCGTACTCGATTCTTGATTTGATATTGTGCATAGCATAGTACTGGGAGCTATTGCTCGTACTTGATTTGATACATGAACTATGCATTGACCTAGTTGCTGGAGATTGCTCGCACTAGAGTTGAGTTTGTGATGTGAAACAGTGTTCGAGCGCAGTGTGACTGTGTGTCGCACTCGAGGGCGCACACTGTATGTGATATTATATACATGGTACCTATTCATGCCGCATTCTTGTGTGACTGAGTGTCACATTTTGAGAGGATGGCCAGCATGAGGGTATTTGTGAATGTGGTATAAATATTTCCATAGTTACGAGGGCTAAGTCCTATGGGAGGCACCCTGGCTGTGAGGGTCCACGGGTGTACTTTGTACCGTGTCTGAGTGGCACGAGGTGTACGCTGTACCGTGTGTTACGCATAGCTGACGGCTGTAGTGGACTGACCATCCTCCCGTTGCAGCAGTGATGCCCCGCACACCGAGTACTGTGTTGCTTGGGATCACTTTTCGGATATGATCATAGTCCAGGATACTATTTGCATAAACCACAGAGTCTTACATGATATATCACATTGATTGACTGATTTAAACTGCGGACAGACCTGAGGGATGGGTCAGACTCCGATTTTGTGTTGTGAATCATTTGATGCCATATTTATTGTGATTTAAATATACATGGCATGATTTACATAAAGGCATGATTTATATACGATGCATTGTTTTGCACTACATGCTTACATTTGAGAAAGAAAGCATGATTTTCTGCACATGGGATTTATTCTGTACAAGTATATATATTATATTTCAAGACATGCTTTTTAAAGCGAGTAAAGGAAATATTGTTTTCAAGGCATAGCATTATTTTGAGTAGATAGTGTTGATATCTACTTGCTTGCCTGATTTCCTTACTGAGCGCGTTGTATGCTCACCCCCCTTTCTTTACATCTCTCTACAGAGCGTCAGTAGAGCGAGAGCTATCGAGGGATAGTGTCCCAGAGTCCACTGCTAGTTCCTATCGATCGCCATGTATACTTATTATGTACAGTTGTGTATCTAAACATAGAAACAGCACAGTAATGTATACGTTATATATTATGGGGAATGTATTGGTATTAGATTTTATATAATCTTACATGTATAAGAAAAGCAGTTACAGTCAGTAATAATATATTGAAATGTATGTATGATAATGGATGATGTGGTAAGTGAAGACTCTGACATCGAATCACAGCCCAACCAGTGAAGAGAGGAAAGGTAAGTTAAAATGCGAAAAATTTTTAGTGATTTTGGTTAAAGTCATGGATTGAGAAAGGGTCCTGACACTTAGTGGTCATCCATCAATGCTCAACTTCTTCTTCCAAAGTGAACACAGCCCAATATACCTTCCCAGTGGAAGGGCTCTTCATGTACTTGAAGATCTTCTCCACTTGAAGGACCCAATTCTCGGCCACTACTGGATCTTTCACCCCCTTGAATGCCAAAGGGTTGAATTTCTGAAACTGACGTACCCTGCTTAAGTGCTTATCATCCTCATCTGTGGTTCGTGGGTAAGGAATTTGTGGTTGCGGTGGGGGAGTCTACAATGTTGGCGGTTGTGGCACTAGAGGCTATGGTGCTAGAGGAGGAAGTAGTGTAGCTTGGTTCTCTTCAGTAGAGGTGGAAGTGTTGATGCTACCAAGATAATGCTCTATCATGGCCACCATGGTCGCAGCCATGTCACTGAACCCCTCCTCAAGCCTTTACTTGAGGCAAGCTATCCTGGTGTTAGGGTTATCCGGTTATGTAGGAGGTGGAGGTAGAGGAACTTGTCTCGTTGGTCGTCCTCGTCTCCCACTCATTATCGTAGCTCAACCTATATAAAAACCATTTACATAACCGTCACTTAAAAGTAATTAATAAAAGTTTACAATCAGACATGCACAAACTTGATTTAACTTCTAATTTTAACCTAATTACATTAATTCGTACGAAACAAACCTGGCTCTGATACTAACTCTATCGAGTCCCGTTTAGCTGAAAATAGACTAATTTTTTCTTTTTCTTACTATGTTTGTTTACGATTAGTGTAGCACCTAATCTCTTCTGTTATTCTTGTTAACCAACTCTAATAAGTTTCCTTTAGTACTGGTCCCATCACACACTCTCATCCTTAAGTGTGTGATGTGACAATCCATACATTTCATACATAAAACATATAATAAAACCATAAGTGAAATCATCCATTAATTATTTCTCTAAAGAATACAATTTGAGATCAGCTTAATTGTTTCATCACACATTTTTACAAGTCATAATTGATATATAATGCAGCCCTAAGACAACATTTGATACCTATTATAACTTATCGTTACATCTTAAAAAGAATTATACAAATTGTGCATGAATAATGTCTGATATGTAAACTAAGATACATAGTTGTGTATGTACCTTCAAAAGACTAAAGCTGGGTGACAGGATGACGCTTTCCTAACTTGTCGCAAAAGTAAACGTGCTTTCATACCTAATGCAGATTATTTGCGGAAGAAGAGAAAGGGGTGAGCTTAACGCTTAGAAGAGTACCTGCAGAGGGGGGTAAAAAATATATGCATACTTCTTTTTTAAAACATATACAACAACGTTAGTTTACAAACATGCATAATTCAAATCACACTTAATTTCATAAACCATAAGTTATAAACATAGCTTAATGTGCTTTCATAAAGCATAGGCATGGAAATAAGTCATGCTTAGATGCATATTGCAAAAAAAGCTTAGAAACATATGCTTATACAACTTAAAATCATAAGTGGAGATAATGCAGTTTATCCTATTAGAAACTTTGTGCACATACATGCGTAGATCCCTAAAAAAAGAGGGTTAACTTATTGTCATAGTTAGGGTTTCCTTAGCCCTATTGGACCGGTGACAACTGTGAATACTACTGACTTGTTCAGGCCATACAACCATACATACATAAGCATTAAGGCATAAATGCTCTATAGTGAGTGGATGTTATACGTCTAATAAGCACGTACTAATAGTTGCCTTACCATATTTCAAAAACATACATAAATCATAGTTGGTATGATACCATACATAAGAAAACATAATCATTGTTTTCAAAGCATAGTACATACATAGGTGGGATGATTATCCCATGGAATCACCTTTCTTCATAGCATAAACATAGTGACCTTACATTAAAACATGTCAAACACAATTTTAGAGAAATCATTTTAATGCATTAATTTGTTTTGAAACCTTAAAACAAGTTTATCAAGCACTATTGTAAAATAAAATCCTTTAATGCATTCTTGTGGGATCCTCATACATAAGTTATAAAATCATAAGCTTATAAAATTGTGCTTTTATTTATATTAAAACCAAAATGGGTCAGTGAGCATGAAAAACCATTCATAAACATAAAACATATAGGAAGTTTCAATCCCCTGCCTTATAGGATTGATCTTCAAGCATAAAACATATATCTTTATAAATTCATATATCATAAGACATATTTTAAGGCATAATAAACTGGCATGCATGTATTAAAAGCAAATTGACACAATGACTCTACACATATCCCTCACATCGATGTGATCGCAGCACTTAACCTTAGTTCCTTGGCACCAAGCTCAAGTTAGGCAATGCATCTATATTGCCCAACACTACCCAATGATCCTATTTACTATGAAAACCACATTATACATCTTAGTTTCTTACTCATTTAGCTTACTTAAACTACTGTAAGTTAAAACCCTTTCCTAACTTAAAATATCTTTTAATCTTTCTTAAGTTTAAACTTAGAAACTTTAACTTACATGTTCTTATAAGCTCCGCCAAATCATTCTTTATGAAAAGTCATATAGAACATAATCCTACATTCATCCTTAACATCATAACATCTATCAAACTCATCATTCTAACTATTTATACATAAACCCCATATTTTATAAATTTCTAATCCTACAATCATCGTCTCACGAATTTTATTTTAGGATTCTACTTAAGAAAATCAACATATCGAACCACAATTCACAAAATATAATTTTTCTATGATTTAAGAAAATCATACCTTGTTGAGAAAGAAACTCTAGGTTTTTCTCTCTCTAAACCTTCAACACCAATCAACCACTTTGAAGTCATAAATATCCATTAATATACAATCAATACATCATAAATAATCTTACCCATCAAACAAATCCAAGTTTGAAGCTCTTGTCTTAGGTTTACCCTTTTTTGGGACTAAAATCCTTTTTTTCTTCTTCTCATCTTTGTTTTCACTCATTCAAATTTCACTTTAGGTTTATGGTTTTTTGGGGAAATGAGAGTAAGGAATGGGATTGGATAGACTTCGTTCCTTTTCTTCTTCCTTTTTCTTTTATTTTTTATTTTCTTATTTCTTTTTTTCATTTTTCTTTCTTAGCTCCCTTTGCCTTTCCTCTATTTTCTTGTGTTTGAAAACTCCATTTTCAGTCATTAGGGCATTAGGGGATCAATCCCTTAATTGAGGGGATCGGTCGCCTTCTTTAAAAATTGTTCTCGAGACATAATTTGTCCCGAAGGGATCGGTCCCCTTAGAGAGGGGATCGGTCCTTCTCTACCTTTATTGTTCCGTTTTGCATTTTGTTAACGAGGGGATCAGTCCCTTGACTTAGGGGATCGGTCCTTTGACTCCTTATCATTAATTTTAGTTTCTAACTTTAAGAGGATCGACCCCCTTAGCTTGAGAATCGGTCCCTTGATAAGGGACTTAATCATTTTGATTCTTTAAGTCCCAAAACACTTAAATCTTACATCAATCAGCCCACAACTCAACGTAAATTCTCAAAGCATCAACAAACACATTTAAACCATTAATAACACATCCATATATCTTATAAGATTCAAATCCATAACTTATTCTTAATACCCCAAACACATATAAAGTTAATAAACATAAATAATCTTAATCCACAATCATCATAAGGTATTTATTCACATGCATCCATAACTCTTACAAATATTGTCCAATAATCCAAATATTCATTTATTACAAAATCAACTTATTCAATGTAGAACTAAGCTTATACAACAAAAATTTTACAATTCCACTAAGTTATTTATTTACATCCAAAATCATATATGTTATGCATCATGAACTCATATGCATGCCCTAAACGTTTACAACTTGCTGCACTGCTAATAATGTTGCTTGAAAATGAAACATGAAGAGTAAAAATTTATACTAACTGATGGTACAATGCCAGCGAAAATTCCTGCACAAGCTTTTCGGCTGAATCAACTTTAACCTAAAATTGTTAAGGTTAGTAAGCGAGAGCCCTGTAAATCTTATATAAAATAAAAGTAGAGTTAAGCCCATGCTGCTCTAATGCAATGCATATTTACCCATATCATGACACTTTGAGTCGAGGTAGTTTAGGGGTTGTTCACAAGGGTATCTTAGGATACCTTACTATCCCTATCTACCCTGACAACCTTTCGAACTTTAATATGAGCAAAACTCTATGTAATCTCAAAGCATCATTTCTCTTATCCTCGGATTCATAGTCTACAAATCTCATTAACATATCTTGGAATACCATCTTATTTCTCATCATAACATCAAAATCAATATCTTAATTATCATCAATGAATATTAGCATACTCATCATTTTTGCTTACAACATAGAGATAATATTATTCATGCCTTATCGAGCTTATCAACTACAAAGTACACATTAATTATCCCACAAACATCATCATGCTGATCATTGTCTTGTCATGCAGAAATCATTATTCTCATAGGCATATTTGCAACATCAGTATTTGTCATGATTATACTTAAAGCATCATCATCATTTATGATCTCACGTGTCATCACCATAATCATAATCATGTTTCAACCATATTCTTATCTCTAGACTCATATGAATCTTAATATGCAAGGTCATGTCATGAGCCTGAAAACTTAGTCATAGTATGAGGGTTTAATCATAAGCACAAAGTATAATCATGCTAAAAACATAAATGAAACACTTAGCCTGAGGCTATATAAAACAAAGGTTAATGACATAAACATCATATCGTATCATGTAGTCAAATCAAATAGTTTTAGCACAATACCCTGTACAAAAACTTATTTCATGCTATAACATGCGTTATGTACAGGGATTTAAAACATGTCATCATAATGGGGTTTGAAACATCATCATACCATCATATAGTTCAAAACCAAAAAGGTGCTTGATAGTCAAAGATAATCATTATACATGGCATATCACTTCAGGAACAATCACAGGTCTATATGCCCAACGGTAACTAGCTGTGAGCAAAATCATCATATAACATCATCTCACCCTAGACGGGGATGACTAACCTATGGCCATAAGTCCATCATAGCTTACTGATCAGGTACGACTAAAGGTCCTATCCATGACTGTCGTCATGACAAATCCCATAAAAGCGCTAGTGAGCGAATTCAACTAGGTAGTGACCTAGGCCAAGCATCCCTTGATATGCACATAAAAACCATTTCAGTGCATTTTCAAACCAACACATCATTTCAAACCTCATAAAAGTATGAATGCTCATTTTATCAAAAGCATTTTAAACAAGGTTTATCACCCATAAAACTTTTTTTTTAAAAAAAATCACATGATGCATGACATAAACAATGCTATTCATATGAGTCAATTCACACTCATACATAATCTAGACCAACCCTTATAGGCTTTCTACCTAGTGTGTTTCATGATCCACAAGCATCCTTAATCAGTCTCAAGATCTATAATTATTCGATCATTCTCAAGTATCATTCCATATGCAAGAATAGTGCGACACATAACCACGTGCACCACAACGAGCTATGATGCCTTTATTAAACAAAAGAGACATGCAATCACACATATATGATATAATCCATCGATACTAAATTCTATCCTAGATAAGTAACTCACCTCTTAGCACCTTATGCCTAGCCTTAGCCAATTACTTTGTAATGTTTATTTCACCACCTGAGTGGTTTCACCTAGGAATCCTCCTCAAATCGTGGGCACTTCCTTGAAAGTGCCTCGAAAATGCTACACCAAATATCATCTCGTGTCAATACATATTTCACACATTTCTATACTCAATGACATATCATAACCAAATCCAACCTTTATATCATGCTTAACTATGCTAGTTATGTCTCATATCCCATCGGGTTTTCTTTTTGCCAATTTCATTCAAGATCATGTAAAAATCATCATACCCATTACCTTTACCTATTTCCAAAATGTCATGGCACTGTCACACCACATTCAATATTAGTCGAATTCTCAAGTCTAATTCTTCAAGCTTCCCTGCAAATGGCACTATCTTACATTGAATAATTTTAATTAAATCCTTTTATAAGCTTTAAGTAAGAGTCCTTATCGAAGTTCTCAATTTGTAAATCATATATGTTGTATGGAACTTTTGACTCTCATATGCAATTCACCCTCTAATTAGCTCGAGTATATTGTAAATCATTTTTAAGTTATTTAAATCATACCTATTTTACACTATTGTGAAATTATGCCCATTTAAAACATTCCAATTGCATTAATTTACAAAAATTACAGCAACTTAGCTTTTCCCAAAGAAATCCCCAATTTAGTTTGTACTAACCCTATACTTATTTGATGATTACACCTTACCCATATCAATTTCATAACTAAATCAGCATCAGTTAACAAATTGAACATGCATGAAGCTTAATTTAGAGAGATTTAGCTTACCGAAATCAAAATCCCTAAATTCCTTAACTCAAACTTTCCCTAATTTCTGAGATCCCTAAATTCAAACCCTAAGTTTCTAATTTCCTGCAATAAACATCAAATTGACATCAATTTCATCTTGAATTTGTTGAAACAACCTCACACTAAAAGATTTAAGCTTGAAATCGCCACTTACCCCTATTTTGAATAGTAGCTGAAAACCCTAATTCATTCTTCCCCAAAATTTTCAATTCATGCTCTTCCTAAATCACTAAATCAAATTATTTAGAGAAAGGGAAGAGTAATCAGTTAGAGGTGATGTTTTTAAGCATTGATTTTCTTCTCTCCTCTTGGATTTTCAGTGAAGAAGCTTAGTGAGGCAAAAGGGTTTTCAGTTTTCTTACTCAAGGAAGGGGTATTAGTTTTCACACTAGGGAGAAAGAGGGATGTCGGGTTTGACCTTGAGTTTGGGTTTCAAAATAGGAAAAATAGAAATGGATATAATGGAGAGACAGGTATCGAGTTTCCAAAGGGGTTTTGGGTTTCCAAATCCTATAGTATTTATTTATTCATATTGGGGTTCACAAAGAGATGGATTACATTGATTTATAAGTGTGTGCATATAGTTACTCAATTCAAATCAATGGCGAGTTCAGCAAAATGATTACACCTACTCAAGGCTTGCGACAAAGTGATCTATTGCCATCATATCTTTTCATATTGTGTGTTGAGGGCCTTTTTTTTTTTTTTTTTAATTCACGGAGCTATGATGGGAGTGGCTTACAAGGGGCAAGAATTGCTCCACAGGCACTAATCATTTCACACCTTTTGTTTGCCGATGATATCTTCCTATTCTTCAAAGCCACCATCTCGGACTGCTATAAGGTGATGGACGTCTTGAAAATTTATGAGCTGGAGTCGGGACAACAAATAAATATGAAAATCTACTGTGTACTTTAGTTTTAATGTTCCTTTATGTGCGCGACAGAGGTTGATGAGGTTGATTGCATGTTTGATCATGATCAGTATCTTGGACTGCCTTTGCTATTTGGACGCTCTTAAAAGAGGGAGTTCCTGCATTTGAAGGATCGTATTTGGTAGAAAGTGCAAGGATGGGAAGGTAAATTGCTTTCTTATGCAGGGAAACATGTGCTTATCAAATCTGTTGCTATGTCTATCCCTTAACATTAAATGGGTTGCTTCAAATTACCGAAAACATTTCTTGCACAATTGAATAGGGTCCTAGCAAAGTTCTGGTGGGGATCAACAGATGATAAAGGAGAATTCATTAGAAGAGGTTTGATGATTTATGTTACTTAGTTCGACGTGGGGTTAGGCTTTAAGGATTTTGAATCTTTCAACCTGGCATTGTTGGCTAAGCAATGGTGGCGACTAGTACATGATGAGTCAACATTATGTTACCAGGTGCTTAAAGGTTGTTACTTCCCAACTACATCGATTCTTGGGGCAACAAAAGGTTCTCAGTCATCTTATTTATGGAAGAGCTTGTTCCGAGGGAAGAAAGCGATGGAGCATGGTCCATATTGAAGGGTGGGTAATAGTGAAAGTATAAACATTTGGAAAGATAAGTGGTTGTGTAAACCACCAATGTACAAACCAGCTATGACATTCTTAGGCACACTACACCTATGAAAGTGTTAATGCTGATTAATGCTGGGAATCACTCATGGAATGCAGAATTGGTCCAAGAGTTGTTCACTGAATCAGATAGAGAACTTATCCTCCAAATCCCACTCACATCCTTCAATCTAAAAGAAAAACTTTTTTGGATTAATTCGATGTTGGGGATTTTTCTGTCAAAATAGCTTATTATACAGCTTGCGTATTGCTTGGGAAAGAAATAGGAAGGCTACATACTAGCAGTCTGATCTAGAAAACTATATGGAGTCTTGAAACTGCCTTCAAAGTAATGTTCTTTATGTGGAGGCCAATGCATAATATATAGCCAACCACGGGTCTATTTATCTCCAAAGGTATACTAGTAGAGGAGAGGTGCCTCGTATGTGGATCAGAAGAGGAGTCCTAGGTCCACTGTTTCTTTCAATGCCATCTCATCGGTGCAGTTTGGCAACTGACTATACAGTGGATCAATGAGAACATAGTTGCTTCTGCATCAGGTTCACTATTCTGGGATAGTTTATTTGCAAAAGCTTCAATAGAAGGGGAGAATGAAAGACTAGCAACTGTTTGTTGGATGCTTTGGCAAAATCGAAACACTGCATTCCATAGTAAATGCAGTAGGGCAGCTGTAGTGATTGCATTACAAGTTGAACGTCGGTTTCAGGACTTCACAAAGTGTGCAGCTCCCATTGATTCTTCTAGAAGAATATGTCAGGTTGATCATTGGAATGCTTCTCCAAATTGTGTTCTGAAGATAAATGTAGATGCAGCTTTTCGTAACTTCCAAGCAAATTTGGGTTCGGTGATCAGAGATTCATCAGGATCAGTTACAGGCTATGCTGTGACTAGAGTGCGGCATGTACTAGATTCACTGCATTCAGAAATGATGGCCATTAAGTTTGGTCTGGAGATGGGAAAGAGGTATGCACTTTCATCTACCATTATAGAGAGTGATAGCCTTATTGCAGTTCACAAAGTTCACTCTTTTGAGGAATCCTTTTGGTCTGGTGGCAGTCTACTTTTTGAAATACATATTCTGATGCAAGATTTTGATTTTATTTCTATTCAGCATATTTCTAGGAACTTAAATAACTTTGCTCACCAAATGGCAAAGATGGAATATAATGTGGGGGACAAACTGGTATGGAGTTCTAATGCTTCATTACCGTTTGCTATCCCAGATGTTCCAATATTATCTTAGTCAAACATATTGCTTTTTGATTAAAAAAAAAATTAGGATTATAATTGGCCATCGCAACAACCAATTATTATTTTTACTACATCATTTCAATTGAAATTCTCTAGATACATGTCACCATGTCACCATAAGGAACCTTAGGGATTCTTTCTATTTATTATAGTTCGATAAATGGGATAGTCCAAGTGGGTTACTTTTAAAAGCAAGCTCTCTATGGGCCCCTTTTCCATGTTTATAGTGGGTTTTAAATTGTATATTTTTGGCCTTTTGGGCTCCTGACTTTATAGACAACGGAAAGTTGGGCCTGCTTTATAAAATGAAAATCATGATTTATTTCTAATACTCAACGAGAATTAAAAGTACAATTTTAATCGAGTATTTGATTGAATAATAAATATATTTTAGTTTTAATAAAATTTAAATAAAATAAATATTAATATAAATAAAATATGAGTAAGAAGTAAAATGATAAAAATGTACATAAAAGAGAATATGTTGAATTTAAATAAAATATTAAGTGCATGATAAAAAATATATTATTTCAGACATTATAATTCATATCACATATAAGGAATTGAATAAAACATAAAGTCTGACTAATAATTTTGTTTATAATATAACATAATTAGCAAATTTTTCAAAAATCTAAAAGGATGATAAGAAACAAAAGAAGGAAAAAAAGGGAATCAGTTTCCTACGCGATGTGTATATATATATATATATATATATATATATATATATATATATATATATATATATATATATATATATATATATATATATATATAAACTAAAATTTTCTTGATTAATGTGCTTTCTTAAAAATAAATAATCTATTATTACTTGATTGATTGAGAAGAAAAATTCAACTAAATTAAATTTCCAATAATTATTACTATTTTTGAAGTTGTTGACGATAGTGTGGCGTGGCGTGGCATGACAAAGAAGGGTCTGACAGATAAATAAAAGAAAGAGGTAAAAGAATGAAAACGGGTTGCGAGTTTAGACTTAGGTTTAAAATAGCAAGCTTAAAATTTGAATATATCTAAGTTTATAAAAATTTGAATAATATATATTTCATATAATCCTGTTTTTTACATGTCAACTGAACTAACACATGTTGATCATATGTCCGATAATTATTGGCATCTGATACTAAACATTAATAAAAACATTAATAGAAGGATCATTGCCTTGTAACATTAGAAATATAAGAATCAATAAATTATTTTTTAAAATTATAAAGATATAGTAGATATACATCTCAAATTTTAAAGATCGTAAATGTAATTTACTCATAAAATTAAACAAAAAAAATCATATTAGTGATTCAACTTAAAACTAAAAGTGTTAGCAAATTATAAAGTTTACATGTCAAATACTGCTGCAACTATGAGGGTTCGTAAGGGAATGTTATAAATATTCTGGGGATCAAAATGAAAAATTTCCCTTTTCGTGGTGAAAAGTAACGAGCATGGGTTATCGAAGAATTGAGAAATCAAGATCAAGGCTTATGCCAATCCCTCAAATTCGCTTTTTGTTTGTATTCTCGTAATCAAATAATTTTATTTCGAATTTTTTAATAAAATTGTATAAATATAATATTTCAATAGACTTATAAGTCATAGTTAAGAGTGTGAGTTTGAATTGAATTATTTTAGTTTGAACCTTTTTGAATTAAAAAAATAATAAAATATTTCAAGTTAAAATCATTTCAGATTTGAATTAGGTCAAGTTCATCCTAACAAAATCAGATCATTTTTTGTTTTGATTATTTGGGATTAGATCAAGTTAGGTTTGGATTAATTTAAGTTCGAATTAACTTGGTTTCACATCAGTTTGTGTTTTTGTTAAACCAGGTTTGAATTGTTGACTTTTTTTAAACAAAGAGGATGGATTAAGTTTGGGTTCATGTGAGTTAGACAAGTTTTTCAAAACAAGTTAATTTTTATCATCTCTAATGTGATGTGTGTGATATAAAAATTATTTAAATTTTCTAAGAATTGCATAAGTAATGAATAATATACTTATTCTTGAACGACCGATATTAAATTTGTGGTCGAAATGTTCCAATTTATTTGGTAATAATATGATTGTATTTCTTATAAATTTTCCACCATTATGGATAAATTGATTATGTATTTTTTTTTCAACTTGCTTATGTTGTCTATAATAATTATCAATTCTAAATGTCTAAAGGAATTGAATGTTCCCTGCTAAGAATTAGAATTGACTGATATGCATCTTCTTAATTCCCCATAGTTGGTTAAGGAATAACTAAAGGCACCAAAGAGGCATTTGGTATAAAAGAGGTAATTATTCAACATTGTAATTTAAAAGGTTGTAATAACTTCACCGTATTTGGTAGATAAATTTGGCTGCAAAATCATATTACCGTTGGAATTACTTTACCATTCAGAGTTGCAATATGCTTGCAACCCCTTGCAAGGATTAGCCACTCTCAAAGTTGAAGTAATTGCTAGAAAATGAATCGAGTCACACTTGTATTCATTCAACTTGTGTTTATATACAGAGCCAAGAAAAGGGGAAAGTAGAAAAACTAATTACCTAATCAGTAAAAAGGAAAAATTAATTACTATAATTAGTTAGTTTCTATCTAATTGTACAACTTGGCAAAACAGTTTCTAGTTGGACCAATTATGTGTGTTAGCCCCTTTCAAGTTGGATCATAAAGGTTATGAAGATTAACTTGGTAAGAAATATCCTGAAACTAGTAGTAGAATGAGCTTTTGTAAAAATGTCTGCAAGTTGAGAGGAAGAAGAAACATGAAGCAACCAAATGATTCCAACTTGCAACTTCTGCTGTACGAGATGGCAATCAATCTCGATGTGTTTTGTTCTTTCATGAAAGGTCGGGTTTTCGGCAATGGCAATCGCAGATTTGCTATCACAAAATAACAAAGCAGAAGAAGGATGTGAGACATGAAGGTCATGTATCAAATATAATAACCGCTGAATCTCACAACTAACTGATACTAAAGCACGAGATTCAGCTTCTGATGAAGATCTAGAAATTGTGGTTTGTTTCTTTGATTTCCAAGAGATTAAAGCATCACCAAGAAATATACAAAATCCAGTAATGGATTTACGGGTGTCAATGCATGAACCCCAATCAGAATCACTAAAAGCCTTCAACTCTAGTGTAGAAGAAGATGGAAAGAATAAACCTTGTCCAAGAGTCTTTTTAATATAGCAAAGAACACGATGAGCTGCATGAAGGTGCACTATAGTAGGTTTATCAATATATTGAGAGAGTTGTTGCACAGGATAAGAAAGATCAGGGCGGGTGGAAGTAAGGTACAATAGTCATCCAACAAGCCTTCTATAAGAAGAAAGATCATCCAAAAGCTAACCAGAAGTTTGAGAAAGCTTCAAGCAAGGAACCATTGGTGAAGAAACAGCTTTACTACTAAGAAATCTTTTGTCTTGTAAAATATCCGGTGCATATTTCTTTTGAGACAAATTAATTCCATCTTTTGATCTAGCTACCTCAAGACCAAGAAAATATTTGAGATAACCAAAATCTTTAATCTGAAAGGTAGAATCCAAATAAAGCTTCATCTCTTGGATAAGTTCTTCAGTATCACTTGCCAAAATAATATCATCCACATAAATCAACAGTGCAATAAAAGAAGAATTTGAAGCTTTGACAAACAAAGAGTGATTAGAATTAGCTTGTGTGAACCCTTTAGCAAGTAAAGCAATAGTGAGCTTATGATCTATTGTTGGCTGGCTTGTTTGAGGCCATATAGAGATTTCAACAGTGTATAGACTTGGCCTGGTTTAGCTGCAGTGTATCTTGGAGGTAAATCCATGTAAACCTCTTCAAATAAATCCCCATAGAGGAATGCATTATTGATGTCGAGCTGATAAAACTTCCAGTTCTTAGCTACTATAACAGCCAAGAGAGTACGAATTGTTGTTATTTTGGCAACAGGAGAAAACATATCATTATAGTCGACTCCATGCTGTTGAGTGAAACCTTTCGCCACAAGTCTAGCTTTGTACCTTTCAATATCACCAGTAGACCAATATTTAACTCGATAAACCCACTTGCACCTAATGGTATGTTTGTTAGGAGGCAGCTCAGTCAAGATCTAAGTATTGTTTAATTGTGAAGCTTCCAATTCGGCTTGCATGGGTTGCTTGCAACATTCTTATGTTGCTGCTTGAGCATAGGTAGTAGGTTCAACAACAGAAAAGATGTTACAAACAAAAGACATATTTAAAGAAGAACATTTATCATAAGAAAGAACAGAAGAAAAAGGATATGTTGAGTTAATGTATTTTGAAATGACAAAACAAGTTAATACAATAATGTTAAGATGGTATACAAACATGTTTAGAAGATATCAGGACCAGAACTTAGAGTTCTGCTGATGAGAGATCGATCTGAGGTGTGAGAGATCGATCTCCTGGGTTTATACTTGATGAGAGATCGATCTCAAAATGGAAGAGATCGATCTGGCAAGCCTTAAAACGTTGTAAAGGGATTAAGGTAAAGAGAGATCGATCTGCAAGGGTTAAGAGATCGATCTGCTCTAAGTCAGAGAACTTAGGAGATCGATCTGGTAAGGAAGAGATCGATCTGCTCAAAGTCAGTGAGCTTAAGAGATCGATCTGGTGTATTGAGAGATCGATCTTGCCTCAAACAGAGAGGATAGGAGATCGATCTGCCTATTCGACAGATCGATCTGCCTCTGCCTATTCAAACTAACAGATCGATCTGGTAATGTATGAGATCGATCTCCCTGTGTATTTGTGCTTTGTCATTGCAGGATTTAAAACTAGGAGATCGATCTGGCCAAGATAGGAGATCGATCTGTCTGACCACTGGAGGTTCCCAACGGCTATTTTCTTCAAATCTCAACGGGAAAAACTGCATTTAATGCTCCAACTACCCAACCTTCAGTATATAACCAAGCATTGAAGACAAAGAAAAATAGAGGGACTATCACTGAACATTCTCAAGCTTTAATTCTTTCATTCCTTGTATCCCTATTGCTCATTAATTGAGATTTATTGTACAAGCTTAAGTACTACAAGCTTTGTTAGTCCTACCCACTGAAAAGCCTTATTCTGTATTCATCCACACCTTAAAAGAAAAGAGGATTGTTCCTCAGTGAGAGTTATTGTAAAAGGGTGAATACATTTTCTGTATTGCTAAGGGTAGAGAGGTTATTCCTTAACCTGTAAAAGGAACTTTGTAAACTCTATTGAAAGAGAGAAAGAAACCACTTGACAAGAAGGTCAAGGAGAGAGGACGTAGGCAAGAGTTGGCCGAACCTCTATAAGTCGCTGTGTTTGTTTCTCTTTCCCTCTCTTTGCATTAAATTGTTATATTGCACTGTTTTATTCATTATCATTTGTGTTTAAATTGCGATTAATTTAAAATCTGCCATAATTGTTAGAAAACCGATTCACCCCCCCTCTCGGTAGAGCCAACAATTGGTATCAGAGCTAGGACTCTTTAATCACGTAGGAACAACTTCCTAAGAGTTAGAAAACGATCAAATGGCTCTTAATAATGTTGCAACTAGTTTGATAGGAGAGGGGCACTCCACGGTTAAACCTCCCATGTTCAATGGTGAACATTATTCATATTGGAGGACTAGGATGATGCTATTTATTCAAGCAAACGATTATGAAGTATGAAGAATTATAGTTAAGGGACCTCAAATCCCTACGAAGAAAATAGAGGGAAGAGATATTCCCAAAGAAGAAGATGAATGGGATTCTAATGACATTAAATGTGCACAGCTAAATGCTAAAGCTATGCACACATTATTTTGTGCTTTAGGACCTAATGAATATAATAGAGTCTCCGGGTGTGATAATGCCAAGCAAATATGGGATAAATTGGCAATAACTCATGAGGGTACAACCCAAGTGAAGGAGACAAAAGTAGGTATGCTCACACATGATTATGAGCTCTTTAGGATGAAGGAAGAAGAATCCATTAGTGATATGTTCACTAGGTTTACCGATATAATTAATGGATTAAAATCTTTAGGAAAAATATATTCTAATATTGAAATGGTAAAGAAAATTCTAAATAGCTTACCTAAATCATGGGAAGCTAAAGTGACAGCAATAGAGGAATCTAAGGATCCACACACATTGTCCTTAGATGAATTAATAGGTTCTTTGCTAACTTATGAGATGAAGCTTAAAAGAAATGAAGAGCCACCCAAGAAAGTGGGTGTTGCTCTAAAATCCACTGCTGAAAAGGAAATTAAAAATGAGAGTGGCAGTGAGGAGGATATTGAGATGGCAATGTTTGCCAAAAGATTTAATAAATTCATGAGGATGAGAACTAATAATAGCAATAGGAGAAACAATAGGAGAGAACAAGAGGAAGTAGGTAGAAAAGACTCTATTGTGTGTTATGAATGTAAAAAACCTAGACACATAAAATTTAACTGCCCTCTCCTCAAAAGATCCAATGATAGGTTTCATAAAAAGAAGGCGATGGTAGCAACATGGAGTGACAGTGACTGCTCCGATGATGAATCAAATGAGGACATTGCCAACCTATGCTTCATGGCAATTGATGAGGATGAAAAGGTAACATCTAATATCAATGAATACTCTTTTGATGAACTGCAAGATGCATTTGATGATTTAGCATTAGAGTATGAATCTATGAGCATGAAGTATAAAAAGTTAATATCTAAATTAAAAAGGGAAAATGAGATAATGCTACAAGATAAATTGAAATGTGAGAAGAAACTAGAGATTGCAAATCTAGAAATTTGTGACCTTAAGGAGAAAAATAGCAATTTACATAACTCCTTTAATAGGTTTCACATGGGGCAACAAAAGCTAGATAGCATGTTGGAAACCCAAAGGGCATTTTTTGACAAAAATGGCTTAGGGTATAATGCACAAAGTAGGGAAACCCATCTTAAGAGTTTTATTGCTAGGAAGAGCATGAATAAACCTGCAATTACTTGTTCATATTGTAATAAGAAGGGACATAAGTCACATTATTGCACTATAAAGATGAGGAATCTTAAAGGAAAAATTGTAAAAAGGATATGGATTCCAAAAGAGGTAATTCATTCCAAGAACTGCAATGCATTAGCAAAATGGATCCCAATGGGATCAAGAATTTCATTTACTAACCTCCAAGGACCCAAGAGAATTTGGGTACCTAAGACTTGAGTGTGTTTATTTTTTTGTTATAGGTGATTGAGCATAGCCACAAAGCTAAAACAAAAGAAGCTTGGTACTTAGATAGTGGATGCTCAAGGCACATGACGGGTGATAAAAGCCATTTCAATTCCTTCAAATCAAAAATTGGTGGAGAAGTCACTTTTGGGGACAACTCCAAAGGCCAAGTGGAAGGGAGTGGCTCAATAGGTAATGATCATTTCTCTTTAGAAAAAGTATTACTTGTTAGGGGTCTAAAGCATAACTTGCTAAGCATTAGTCAACTTTGTGACAAAGGTTACAAAGTAATTTTTGATTGCATGAAATGTAATGTTATAGATCCTAAGTCAAATAAAATTCTTCTTCTAGGTCATAGGCAAGGTAACATATATATAGTCTACCTTAATGAACTCAAAAACGAAAACATATGCTTAATGGTAGATAACAAAAAGGAATCTTGGTTATGGCATAGGAGACTAGGTCATGCTAGCATGCATGTGCTATCCAAATTAGCAAGAAAGGATCTAGTCATAGGCTTACCCAAACTACCCTTTAATCATGAAGAAATATGTGAAGCTTGTGTTAAAGGAAAACACAAGAGAACAACTTTTAAGCCTAAGAATAGTGTATCCACCACTAGGCCTCTTCAATTACTGCATTTAGACTTATTTGGACCAACTAGAACCACTAGCCTAGGTGGGAAACACTATGGTTTTGTAATAGTTGATGATTACACTAGGTACACTTGGGTGTTCTTTTTGAGAGTAAAAAATGAAGCCTTAGAAAAATTCATAACTTACTCAAAGGTGACTCAAAATGAAAAAGGATATACAATAACAAGCATTAGAAGTGATCATGGCAAAGAATTTGAAAATATAGGATTTGATGAGTATTGCAATGATCAAGGAATTAGCCATAATTTTTCAGCCCCTAGGACACTTCAACAAAATGGTGTAGTTGAGAGAAGAAATAGAACTTTGGAAGAGATGGCTAGGACCATGTTATGTGAAAATAACTTGCCAAAGTACTTTTGGGCTGAAGCTATAAACACATCATGTTATATAATTAATAGAGCTATGATAAGACCCATGCTAAAGAAAACTCCTTATGAGCTCTACAAAGGTAAGAAGCCTAATATTAGTTACTTCCATCCTTTTGGCTGCAAATGCTTTGTTCTAAATAATGGAAAAGATAATTTAGGAAAATTTGATGCCAAAAGTGATGAGGGAATATTTCTAGGATATTCATTGAATTCAAAGGCTTATAGAATTTATAACAAAAGAACATTAATGGTTGAAGAATCTATTCATGTTGTATTTGATGAATCAAATAATATATCTAAAGATTCAACCAACAATGATGAAAATGTTGAGATATTTGATGAAGGCTTAGAAGATGACTTTCTAGAAAAGCTTGATTTGAATAAAGAAGATGAAGAAGAAATAGAAGTTTTAGAAAGAGAACCTAGAGCACCAAGAGAGTTAGGATATGTAAAAGATTGTGAAATAGTAGGAGATCCAACTCTTGGAGTTAGAACTAGGTCATCCTTAAGGAATATGTGTCAATATATAGCCTTTGTATCTCAAATAGAGCCTAGGAATGTCAATGAAGCCTTAGAGGATAATAATTGGTTCCTAGCAATGCAAGAAGAGTTAAATCAATTTGAGAGAAGCAAAGTATGGAAACTAGTTCCAAGGCCTAGTGATCACTCTATAATTGGAACTAAATGGATATTCAAGAACAAAATGGATGAAAATAGTGTGATCATAAGGAATAAGGCTAGGCTAGTTGCTCAAGGCTATAGACAAGAGGAAGGCATAGACTATGATGAAACATATGCACCGGTAGCTAGATTAGAGGCAATAAGAATGTTACTTGCCTTTGCATGTTATAAAGATTTCAAGTTATATCAAATGGATGTAAAGAGTGCATTCTTGAATGGTTTCATTAATGAAGAAGTCTATGTAGAGCAACCTCCCGGATTTGAAAATCATGAATTTCCTGAACATGTTTTCAAATTGTCTAAGGCACTTTATGGGTTAAAACAAGCTCCTAGAGCTTGGTATGAAAGGTTGTCAAAGTTCTTAATAGAAAAAGGATTCTCAAGAGGAAAGGTAGACACCACATTATTCATCAAAAATAAAAATAAGGACTTACTAGTTGTACAAGTATATGTAGATGATATTATTTTTGGTTCAACTAATGAGTCTTTATGTCAAGAGTTTGCTAAGATCATGCAAGGGGAATTTGAGATGAGCATGATGGGAGAACTCACATTCTTCTTGGGACTTCAAGTGAAGCAAACAAAGGATGGAACTTTCATCAATCAAGCAAGGTACCCCAAGGACTCCACTTTTGCCCTTCATGCATTTTCAGATGCTGATTTTGGAGGATGCAAAA